>OX381709.1:75816808-77188482 GCA_947462335.1 Harmothoe impar | reverse complement strand
AATTCTTCATTTTTCTCTCCCTAGATCTGGCCCAGCTTTGATATTGAGCCTAGACTAGACCTGGGCCGTCCGCACCCCCGCAAAACCAGCATGGTCTGCATGACATAACTGTGACGTCATACATCCAAACATCATGACGTCACACTATTGTAATTCCCCCAAAAGCTCAGCAAAATTTTCTAGATTAAAAAGAAAAAAATAATGTGAAATTCTCCCTATACATATCACTTAACTGTAGGCTACATATAAACAGTAGTGTGGTATACCTTTTGGGTTGTACTGAGTGTATGGTCTGTGGTAGTTAATAAAGTGGAGTGGAGGTTTGGCGGCCGGTGTTGGCTCTGCTGTAATGGCCGAGTACATATTGACAAACCATGAGGCGGGGTGCCGGCCCCGGCTATACGGCGTGACCACAGTCCCCTAATCTAACGTGTACATAACGCAGTCTCTGACTCCCCTCACCTTCCTAGCTACGACCACAGTAATTTTACGATAAGGCGACTTTTGGACATTACTATGGGTAGGCTCGTGTGTAATTTCACGCCCCTAGCGTTAATAATAATAATAATAATAATTAATTCAATTGACAATTATTTCGTTTCTCTTTAGATACCCCCTACATCCTGTTTCTATTAGAGCAATAATAATAATTCATAATCTTCACTCATTTGATGATTATTAATCCAATATTAGATTTAATTGTTACTTAAAAAAATTCTAAATTTGTGATATTATTACGAAATGTCGACAAGTTCTGTTTTTTTTCCTGTTTGTCATTCTGCTGTTATTATTACGCTAAGCCCCACCCCGAACCTCTTCTGACCGGTGTTTCTGACGAACACCGCTAGTTTAACACGTAGCGGGTCGTGCATGGCTTGGTGTAGAGACGCTATATAACACAGTAGTACTGGTGACACCCCCTGGTGGATACTACATAACCTAGTCCTACTCGTGGCGCCCCCCAGTGGCTACTATATAACCTAGTAGTACTGCTGGCGCCCCTGGTGGCTAATATATGCCCTAGTAGCACCTGTGGCGCCCACTGGTGGCTGTAGCCTGAACCTGCTGTGGTGGTGTAGCGAGGGGTAGCCTGACGAGAGACTCTAAGTTGCCCAGCCCGAGCCCCTGAGAATGTTGCACCATCAATGTAGCCCTACTACAGCTCCTTCTTTTGGTTGCTATGGCAATTAGGCTTTGGGTTTTTGTCCTACGAGGACGACGAGAGCGTCGAACGAGTTTGCCTCCAACACTATATCACGGTTGCGGGCAAAAAGGTTGAGTGGTTTTGCCTTCTAACACTAAATATTCCGTCTATGCCACGATAAGTCCTCACACCTTGGAAAAAAAACAACGTCTTTCCTACATTTACTAATTTTCTTGTAGGCAAGGAAACATTTTAATCAAAAACCACCCCCAAAATTTGTTTTTATCTTCTTGATAGATTTAGTATGTGGGTCGATTGTGGCCTAGTGATTAAGAGTTGGAGTTTGGTTCTTTTGATTAAGTTTTGGTGATAAAGTCTTTCTATTAGAGACCTATCCTGGCATAAATGGGGTTTACAAAAAAAGAATTTAAAGAAAAAAAAAGAAAGCCAGTCTTTGGCACTGAGTGGAGTTGCTCGGTGAGTGACTCGCGAGCCGCTCGCCTGACGCAGCTCCACTGGGTGCCGAGCGGCGACCTCTCGATGTAATTCTAGCCCGAATATTATATTATATAGTAGAGAATTATATATTGTGTTTTAATCATGTCGGGTCAAAGCGGCACATGGACAGTCGCTACTCTCTAGTTAAGAAGAAGGCGGGAGAACGGGAGATATATTAGATATATTCAACGCTAAACTATAATGATGAGTTTGAAACTAGATATCTGCATTTTCTTTTTCAAAAAGATATTTTGCATCTAATTGCCTTTGAATTTGATTTAATTTAAATGCTGAATATTTTCTGATGATCTTGTGATAGTGATAAGTGTCTAAATTATCCTCTTCGGTTTTGATAAAACAAATATTTATTTTTGTTTAAACTGAAAAGAACCCTTTTAGGAACTGATTTTGTACCTTTTAAAAAAAAATGTCAACACAAAATTCTTAAGATGTGTTTTTAAAAGAAATTTATACATTTTAGATTTTGTGTTTGAAATATGGGTAGGGTCTGTCCGTGTCACGTTTTCCCGACGTGTACATTCTAATAATAGAAAATTGATAAATGTTTAAATCTGTCAAAAGGTATCTAGTAGGGCAATATTGTAGAAGAGGAGAAGGGCATCTCTAAAGTGGCTTTACATGTAGTTCTATATAGATGACCACTACCAGTATGTACATGTATGGTAGCAATTAAGTACCCCAAGTCTAGAGTCGTTCATAGCCTCTCATCCATAGGCGCTAAGCACAATACAACAAATAGACATGAATGCTCCAGGCAAATTGACTAGATTGGAAACCCCGTGGTACTAATATAGCTGTAAAGATACCAAGCGGAATTTGTCGGCATATACTAACATGTCAAGATCATACATGTATGTAGATAGTAGTACACCACATTTTTCCACTTTGTCTTGCCAAGTAATCTAAGTATAAAATTTAAGCTTTCAAAATTTTTGTGATCACGCATTGTTTTGTTGGTACCTACTACTTAGGATGTTAGTGGCCGGGGTCGGGAGAGTCGCATGTTGCATTACTGTAGGGTCAAGGCATGGGGCGCAAATGTTGATTCGGATTAGGTGTTGAACCGGACACCGCTCTCTCAAACACTCGCTCTCTCATGAAAATTAACAAAACTGATGTCAAATATTGAACCCTGTGAGGGGTCTTAGAGCAGGCTGGGACATGCTCTTTGACTATAGACACACCCTGTGAGGGGTCTTAAGTAGGTTGGGACTCTTTGACTGTAGACACAAGTCAAACACGACAGTGGGCCTCTGGGCCCCTTACTGTACTGTAGTAAATAGAGATAAGAAGGGGAGATTAATGGGGTTTGGGCCTTTTAATTAAGACTAAGGAAACGTTGGGAGGGAGAAACCACTAAATTCACTGTGTAGACGTCACCAGTGGTAGCCGCGTGAAGCTTTTATGTTTTCGGCTTTAGTTGATTCCACGCAGGATTAACCCTGTTCGTAGCGGCACTTAATTCTGCCCCAAGCTTCTTCTGAGTTTTGTTTGGGATTATTTGTTACGCATGTGTAGGACGCGAGAACCCACCCTAGGCCTTGACCGTGCTGAACTGCATCTGTATATACGGGGAGGATTGTAGTAGGCCGCCCACGGCCCACAGAACAAGGCCTAAACTAAGCCTACATTAAGGCCTTAAGCACCTTGTGGGCAACATAAAAACACACAAAAGGAAAACTGAGTTGGGGGAGCATTAGGCAGCTAATGCGTCATGGCTTTAGACATGATTTGCGTTGGAAATCTGAGTCAGTCTGAAATTCCAAAATTGAGTTTTTTTAAACTTTTTCATTAGGAGAATTTCTCATATTAGACTCACAATTTAAAGAAAAATAATTTAGAAGATAAAACGCGCTAGGCCTTAATAATGAGGGTTGTTAGGCGATGTTCTGTGGGTATTGGGCGCGTCCTGTATATATGACCTTGTTGTAGGCCCGTGACCTTGTGATTAACCTTGACTTGACCTTGCAGGTGGAGTGTAAACGCGCAGAGCCGCGGGAGCTGAAGGAGCTCCATGCGTTACAGTTTGGAGGCGGGATGTTCGCTAACGGTCTGGCCATGCAGGGGATGGCCCTGGGACCCGGCCTCATGTCCAGTCCTTACCAGGCACTGGCCGCACAGCAACACCAACTAGCCGCCGCACAAGGTAAGGGTCACGACAAGGTCACGACAAGGTCACGACAATGTCACGACTGGGCCAGAAAGATATGATCAATATGTGGTTGTACATTGTTTCGCAGGGTATAATACATTTTCGCGGAATTTAAAAATCAGTGGTTTTTTTTTTGTATGCTACAGTATGGAATAAAATTGCAGATTTTTACTTTTCCGCAAATGTGTATACCCGTGAATATAAATACTTTCACAGATAATATGTCCATGTGATTAACTGTTGGGTGATTTGATAAGGGTTGTTCACTCTGTCTTTATTCTGGATTGAAATTTAAAATATCCATTATCAAAACTCAAAAATGTGCAAAAAGATGCAATAGTGGCACATGGAAATAAAAGTGAAAACCCATGTGCGTTACCGAGAGAATTGTTTCATTGTATAAGGAAGGAAGTCAGTGTGAACAATCGCTAAAAGAGGAAATCATGAGGGGAAAATCAAAGAATGAAAAGATGGAATTACTCTAAATGTGATCGTAATAGGTTGGGCTAACATTGGATATGTGTCGTGTTTTAATAATTTCATGTTTTAAACATCTAAAAAAAAAAGGAGAAAAAACAGGGCTCGAAATAGTCTCCTACAAACCCCTTCTCCAATAAAACAATCGACTTCAATCAATATCTTCATAATTTCCATAATTTCTTCTACTAAAATTAACAGAATCTGTCCCATTTCGAGCCCTTGTTTCATGTGTCCATTAATGTGTGGGTTGCCATGTTGTATCCGTATCTGATTTAATTTCTTTTAAATGGAGGAAATAATTCTGTGTGATAACGATAGATAAGTTCCTCATTCACTCAAGTAGGAGTCTGAGCAATAACTGGTAACTAACGTGTGATGGTCCTGAATAAAATGTATCTCTTTGTTCAAAAGTGTGCTTATAACTCCCGACAGCACTGAAATACCAATATTTATTATTTGATTTTTTTTTCAATTAAAAAATGTTAGAAAAAATAATTGATGGAATAAGTTTCACGGAGAAAAAAATCTAGATCAAAATTTTGGAAAAATTACAAATCTTCATCCTAATATATAGTGATCAACAAGCATTTGGCATGTCCTTTTGGTTCAATTCGATAGAGATGGGGCGACAAAATTGGAGGACAAAAAATGACTTCTGACTAATACGAAGCAGTTTGCATGTCCCAAATTGAATTAAAATCTCACTATGAATGAACCGTCGACACCACAGAGTGTCGGCGAAAACTTGCCAAGACAATGTAACACATGTTTATAACTTGTGATTTGGCAAATAAAGATATCCTCAAATCTTAAAAAATAATATCCCTGTTACAAGGTGATAAATATTAATCAAAATAAAAAAAAGTGGGCTCGATATGATATGAAGTAGATGTTGACATCTCTGATTGGTTGGATTCAGTGCATGTCGGACCGTTGTGGCGTGAGTATTTACCGGGGGGCGGGGAGGAATGATTGTCGCGTACTGACCGTGTATTCCTTGTGTGGTTTGACTTACAGGATTAGCGCTGTTACCCGCTGGCCCGCACCTAATACCACTAACTATGCCAGGTACATGGTAACAACAACTACACCCCTGCCGCACTAGTCCCCCGCTGCACCTATAGTTCTACTAGTGATAGTACTAGTAGTAGTACCCCTAGTAGTACCCCTAAAGGCAAATAAAGGAAGAAAAGGTGACTTTTCAGAAAGTTGTGGAAAAATTTGCAGAATTCTTTTTCTAATATCTACTATTTTTAACGATAGTTATCTTGTGAATCTCATGATATGAGATGTTTGCAAACATAACCAATACAGACAGTGTTATGACAATTCTGCAAAAGCCAACATACACAATTTTATTATGAAAAAGTCTCCCTTTCTTGCCGCATTGGTCTCTAGTAGTACTAGTAGTACCCCTAGTAGTACATGTAGTAGTACATGTAGTCGTACAAGTCCTGAAATACCCGGGCAGACGAGTTGCAAAAATGGCTAAAGTTACACGATCTATACTTTTCACGTAAAATTTCCTACATTTGAAAAAAAAGTTTTGCTATATTGGATATTCCACTGTCTCAACGGACGCCCATCTGTCGGTCATCTGTCAAAGTTGAATAGTATTAAACTTAGAAGGGTGTGCGACGGATATATCTCCGTCTGTTGATCGGCCGTGGAATATGCCTTATCAGACTTGCCATTGGTTTAGTTGCGAAAAAGCGTCAAGTATCACACAATTTAAAGTTTAATGCCAATACAACTCTGCTGTTCCATGGTTGCAACTCGTCTCCCGCGTTCTTACTGCATGCCCCCCCCCCCCCCCCTGCACCTTAGCGTCAAGTGTCAAGTCTGGATATAAACACTCTGTATATTACTGTATATATATGTCTACATTGTTTGATAATGTCATTTCCTTTGTTGTAGCAAAAAATCTGCTTAAGTTGCACTTAAATGCCGCAGGTTAGTTCCAGTAGGCTGCACGAGGTGGCGGCACCCGTAGTACGGTGGTGGTCTTAGAGTGGAGTGGTATTTGTAGCTGAAAAATACACACCCAGGCAGCAAAAAAGGGACTTTTTTCCCATACCTTTTTTTTTCAAAAGTCACATATTTATTTCAAAATAAATAGGAGTGCTTTTGCAAGTTTATGAATTTCTTCAGAATTGTCTGACATCATGGTTATATATTTCGGTGTACATTCTAGAAAAAGTTTTGAGCATTTTGAATAATTTTACCTCACGTCCCGGAAACACGTAGTGTTCCCCTCGGTAAAATCCAAATTTTACTTCACCTTACAAGGTAAGCCTCGTACAATTCTAAAAAAAATTCTCAAATATCTCCCTCTTCTTGTTGCCTTGATCTGTACGGTAGATATATGGTAGTAGTGCATATTAATGGGGAACTTTTAATGCGAGCCACTAAACCAAACTGCTGTGTAGCAATTGAATTTACCGTAGTTTGGGAGTTTACTGAAGCGACAAAAGCCAACATCGACGATAAAACAGAAAGATAGCGTAGTGCCGGAATGCCCTATAACTGCATGTACCGAGTAAAACATGAAACTTTTAAAAGTCGAAAGTTATAACACAGAATACATTTACCGATCTTTGTTACGATGATGTCCAAAAATGGACCTTGATATGATCCCTTTAAAACAAAGGGATAGGGGGTGGACTGGACTGTGGGAGGGTGGGGGCAGGGTACATAGTTCTGAGTACTGGCAATGTGCCAACTGTCTGATGGACCATGATCCTTGCGCCCCAAACGGCGATTTGCACCCTGCCTGGCCGAGGGGCACAGGGGGCACGGTATGGAAGGGCACGAGCCAAATAATGATGGGAACATCACAGCATTGGCCTCATACAGGCATAAGTGTCCCTCCTCAAAGAGAAAAAGAAGAAAAGGGAAAAGAAAATAATGAGTGAAAATGGGCGAAAATGCAATATTTTATATATTTCGAGATGATAAAGAAAGCAAAGTAAAGAAAGAAATATGCGGAGCATATTTGTCTGTGCTGATAATGCGGCTTAATGCACTATGCCCTTTGGTCATCATACTACATCATATGTGATTGCTGCCCTGGTGATGGGGTAACTTGCCAGTGCTGCATTCATGCACCATGCCGACAAGTTACAAGACCGTCGAGGTATCACACAGTCTTAAAATGGTTAACATATAGATTCAGGCATTTTATAATGGGGTGAGGGGAGAACTGAGTACTTGAGTATTACGGGATTAAACCATGCTTGCATCATCCCTGTGGCTACTTCCCACTGCTTTACTCCATGTCCTAATGCTAAGTTGCACTTTACTCTTCTCACCCTGGCCTTTTGTCAGACTACCGAGGCACTAACGCTCCTGGATGTCGCTATACGAGTTCAATGGGGTTATAAAAACTTACATTTGCCAAATCTGAGTTCTCTCGACCCACAAGTCCTACATTGTGCTTAAATCTGTTCCTAAACCCCTCTGTAGGGACACATCCTTCTGGAGTTTATCCACCCTGTAGAGTACACGTCCATAAACTACTATCTCAACCCCCACCCCCACCCCTGTCCTTGTAAAGTTTGGAAAAGGATTAAGGAAAATGTAAGTTGATTGAACTCTTACAGCGACGTGATCCTGTTTGTACAGACATGATACAGATATGATACCTGATATCTGTATCCTGTACTCCCGGCATCCTCCCTGACTACTTCCGGGAGTCACGTGACCTAGCCCCTGGAGGTTGTCATGATAACCTCACGGTGTGTGTGTGTGTGTGGGGGGGGGGGGGGAGGTGAATCCTGGTATATATTGATATATGACAGAGTTTTCGGCGACTTGGCGACCTGGGCTGTTTTCCAGGCGACTTTTCGACCTGGTGCAATAATTTAAGCGACCTAGTGACTTTTGGACAGATTTGGCTATAATAAAAATAGTCTAAATAAGTGACTTTCCGACTTTGGGGCCTTAATTTTGGGGACTTTCTGACCTGAGGGGGTACCCCTCTGCACCCCCCTTCGGGAGTGTATCAGCCCAGTATTGTCGGCATAAATACAAGCCTGGCAATTTACTAGTTATAATATAGGGCTGCATGAATGATGTTGATAGAGGGGTGTAAAGCATTAAAGCACTCTGCTGCCCCCAAAGAGTTATCAGCCAGTGGAGACTGCTGACTTCACGTTACGTCCTGGTGTGTGTTTACTGTACACAGTAACCAGGACATCCTCCTGTCCTGTCACGTGACCCCTGTCACGGCCGCACTTAACTAGGTCACAGTGTGAGCAGCTCGACAGGTTTACACTTTCGGGTGTTGTCCATTCCTGGGTTAACCTTTTAAGGGCAGCACAGCTTATATGTGCTAAGGATGTGTCCTATAGTCAGCATGATGCCTGTATGCATCCCTGGAGCATTCCTCGGCAGTTATGCATTCGTCCATCTTGACAACAAATAAACATACCCCCTTGTCGAGTTGAAAGTGTCAGTAGCTAATATGATCCAATATAGGCAATGGGGTTATTATATATATTGTTGTAAGATATAAACCGTACTGTATTGCGGTAAAATCAAATTGATTTAGTACACGATTGATTCAGTACTGAAGGAGTAGTGGTAGGAAAAACATTTCCTCGTCCTAATCGATTTTAGTACAAGATTTCCTGCATTCTGTCAACCAAGGAGTGCCCCCCCCCCCCATACACACATACCCTACACCCACCCCTAAGTTACTCACATGTAATCATGCACTTGTATATCAACATGGCTAGGGTCTTAGTTAAGTCTAACTGAACCCCTGCATGCCCTGACTGCATCTTTACCTCTGTCTCACTGTATGTCTATAATGGTGCCCATGTGGTACTACCAATAAGCTTATATATGTATGTGTGATATATGTTTAACTGTATTTTATGTGTAATAGTATTAGACTCAATGCAAATTACTTTTCGTTTTACATTAATGCCTTGCCATAAGTTATGTTTTAATTTAATATTTGTATTTAGTTAATATATTTTAAAATTCAGTTTCATTAAGATATTATTTTGTCTTAGTTTAGTTTAATATGTATATTATGTTGTACCTATACAGTACGGTTATATTAATGTAAGGGGGTTTCCTGTGGAATGTCTATCCTTCATATTGAGGGTTCTAACCCATTAAGGGACGCATATGGCTTTAATGCACTATTCCCTTTTGTCACCATGATGCAATCCTATGATGCACCTAGGCAGCGCTGTATTCATGCATCATGAAGACAAATGGGCCTAAAAGCGTCATGCTGTCCTTAAAGTAAACCATAAAGTTTAAGGGCCGCATAGCGCTTTCATGTGCTACGCCCTCGGTAGTCATGATGCATAAATGCAGCCCTGGGGAGTCCACTCGAGTCTGTTCACATAGGCTGCATTCATGCATCATGCATCATGCTGACCCTCCTGGAGTGCATCAACTTAGTAGGGTTGGCATGATGCTTGAATGCAAGCCTGATGAACACACCAGGGCTGCATTAATGCATCATGACGACCAAGGGTATAGCACATTAAAGCACTGAGCAGCCCTTGCAGGGTTAACAAGGGTTACTGTACTATATGGCTTGACTGTGTCCATGTTAGTTGTGTGTTACGTCGTGTAGCGCTAAGACTAGGTGTGGTGTTTGTAGGTGGCGGTATGAGCATGATGACCGCAGCCTCCATGGGGGACGCGGAACCCGCCGGCTGGCCGCCACAAATGGCCGCCGTCTCCGGACACTCCCCCTACATGTCTGCTGCACACCCCAACTCACAGCTTGGTAAGGCACCCCCCTCACACCCCCACCTCATCCAGGGGCCTCATCCAGGCACCACTCTCACACCCCACCTCATCCAGGGGCCTCATCCAGGCACCACCCTCACACCCCCACCTCATCCAGGGGCCTCATCCAGGCACCACCCTCACACCCCACCTCATCCAGGGGCCTCATCCAGGCACCACCCTCACACCCCCACCTCATCCAGGCACCTCATCCAGGCACCCCACCCCCAGGGACCTCATCCAGGAACCACCTTACACCCCTACCCATAGGGACCTCATCCAGGCACCCCCACCCTGGGGACCACATCCAGGGACCCCCTCACACCCCACCCCCGGGGACCTCATCCAGGTACCCCCACCCCTAGGGGCTTCATCCAGGCACCCCCACCCCCAGGGACCTCATCCAGGCACCCCCACCCCCAGGGACCTCAACCAGGCATCTCATCTAGAAACCCTACCCCCGGGCACCCCTCACCCCTCACCTCTCACCCCAGGGAGATCATCCAGGCGAACCCACTCCTACATCCCTCATCTAGGGACCCCACCCCTGGGGACCTCATCCAGACACTCCTGCCTCATCCAGGGACCTCATCCAGTCACCCCCTCATACCCCTACCCCCGGGGACCTCATCCAGGCACCCTCCCACTCCCAGGGACCTCATCCAGGCACCCATCACATCCCTAACCCTGTGGACCTCATCCAGGCACCCCTCACACCCACACCCCTGTATAATTTGGTCCAGTGTGCAAGGGTGTTAACATAACGCACCAGCCTTTCTTTGTTTAATTTAGTCCGGTTAATTATTGTGTTTAATATAGACTTAGATCAGTTGTTCGTGTCACGTGATAATATTGAATTAAGATATAATTAAATGTACATTTTGTAAGGTTAATTAATTAACTGGGTGTCTTTCATGTGGATATCCTTTGTTATATAAGAATATATTTAGAATCGTACACTGTATGCTACTTCCAAATTGATTTCTCCGCGTGTTGTTCATCTGGGAATGCAGCGGGAGTCTGAACGCTTCTTAATATTTGTTTGTTTTGTTTTTTGTAGGAGCGAGTCAGGCAGCACTAGAACAGTTCTCACAGCAACCCGACCCCTCACAACAAGTCTCAGGTAAGCAGCACCACCGGGGTTATCGTGTAGGCAGTGTAGCATAGTGCTGTAATACATTATGCCCTTTAGCATCCTGATGCATGAATGCCGCCCCAGCGAGTAACTCGCCAGGCCTGTATGAATGCATCATAATGTCAAAGGGTATGCATGTAGCGCATTGTAGCAATCTGCAGACTGAAAGAAGTAAAGGGTGAGGGGAGGGGGGTAGTACATGTATTTAGTGAAATGACAAATATAATGTTGTCTTGTATCTCTGGGTAAACTGTAAACTACTTTTAGTGTACCCTTGGTATCTGGTCGTTGGGAGTACAGCGCTGGTGCTAGTTTAATAGATATTAAATGTTAGACGGGGAGTGTTATAGTCGCTCTTTAAGGACGGTATGATGCTCTACCTTTTGTCGTCATGATGCATTCACGCATCATGCTCACTTTACGGGGTTGATACACGCCTGAAGGATCGGTATGATACAGCTACGCAGTGTCAGGGAGTTACTCGCTGGCACTGCGTTGGTGCATCATGACGACACATGTTTCATTAAAGCATCATGCCGTCTTTAAAGGGCTAGGTTACCGTGGTTTTACCTAGTTATATCCTTTCCCTTTGTTAAGATCATGCCGCATTGTTTCATACACATTATATATTCATAAGACTTTAATAAGACAACTTTCACACTGTTCAGATACTTTTTTCGTTGTATTCAATGTTGTATTCAAGAAGCCTTCAGCCTAAGTTTTGCAAAACCCTCATTTAAAAGGATATTAAACTAAATGGATGAACAAATTGTGGCAAATAATGTACAAAATTCTGGGTATGACAATGATGTGGGTATGTATACCATTTGGATCCGTTATTTAAAAAAATAATTGTTATGGAATTTTGTATGTTTTTCATATGAGAAATAGAAGTATATTGGAAAAGAGGCAACAAAAGCTTAAGTCAAGGCGAGTGAAATCAATGGACAAATCTTTTTCAAAAATAGGGTATGGCTAAATCCATTGACTAACTTTCATTTTGAGTCTGGCCTAGTCTGCAGTTTACTTTTTTTTTTTAATGAAAAAAATGTAAAGAATGACACAAAACTCCCTGAAGAGGGTTTTGCATGCCAGGCTGGTGCATGTTCTTAGGTTAAGGCGTTTCTTTGTCGTACAGGATACATCTCAGCGAGCCCGGTGCCGGGGAGCACCACCCCAGAGCCCCCGGTGGTAGAGCAGTCGGGGATACCCCAGAAGAACCCCTATATCCTCTACGGTAATCCAAACAGTCAACTAGGTAAGGACCAGGGCCCGCGGCTCCTGTCACTACAACCCAACCTCTCGTGTAGATTAGACTCTCCGCTCACTCCGCGTATGGTAATGTAGCCCGAGTCAGACACAAGATTGGGAGAATTTACGGAGATGCCACTTTTCCTACTCTCGCAGGAATTCCTACTTTTTGCTGGAATTTCTGCATTAACATTTGTTAATTTCCTACAAAAAAAAATTACACAAAATCCTTTTCCGACTTTTTGTCTTCCTACTACTGGGAGTGGCATCTCTGAATGATATCTCAATAGAAACTCAACTTGTATGCAGTTACATAGTGGAAAAACAACAACTCGAGGCTCATGGTGCAATGATGAAAAGTTCTGTTTAGTTTTGGCAAAAGATCTGTTATGTTTGTCCAAATGTTGATCACATGACCATTGCGGCTACATCCGTGTGGTAACAAGAGAAACGTCATGTGAAGAAAAGAACCTCTGTGAAATCAGCGATGAATTTGAAAGTATTTAAGTCTTGGATGCTTTTCTCGCGTCCGCTGTTTCTATAAGTTAAATATTGCAGTTATTCTTTCAGATGGTTAAATGTTTTAAAGTTAGGGGCTGGTCTAAGAAACGACCAAGTAAATTAAGAAATCTACCTTTCCTCTGCTATTGTTTAATATGGCGACTTTCCTCCACCCAGATATGCTGAAAAGACAGATGGATGCGCGAGAGCGATATAACAAAGGTTCGACCTAGTCAAAAGTCCCTAGGTTACCAACCGTTGCTAGGCTGAATTTTCACCTGATTTCATTCGACCAAAAATTACCAAGGCCCACTTTGGTTTTGTTCTGATAATTTGGCATAGTTTAGAATTCAGCCCTTGTTTTTTGATTTTGGTGTAAGTTCTTGAATAGTTCTGGCGGGAAAGTTGAAATTCAGCCTTGCCTTAGACTTTGAGGGTGATGAATATGTTGTGTAAGTTTAGTCAGTAAACAAGTGGCATGACTTTTACCCCTCACACCCAGAAACCCGATCTGTAGATACTTTATCAGCTATTTTGTAATAAGTTGATTTTTGTTCCCACCTTTTTTGTGTGTGATGAAAATGAATAGATAACGGAAAATAGCGAAATTCATTGGAATGATCTAAGTGACACCCATGACGAAATGTATATAATCTAATCATAATTAAGAACCCATTATGTTTTTTTAAGGACTTCTGATAATTTATTTCCCCTATTTGGATAGTTAAAATTGATGCAAAGTACCGGTACTCATTATATACAAAGAAAAATATATGATAATAACCACAAAATTTATAAAATATATAAAAACTATTGTGATTTCAAACTGATACAGTATCTATGGAAACCAATGGGTCCCCTTGACTAAGCCTGGGTGTGTACATAAGTGTTGCTAGGTTACCATAAGACCTCCTCCTATGCTGAATTCTAAACTTGACCTTTGTGTTTCAGGTATCCTTGGTAACTACCCGCAGGAGGCGAGTAGCTACGGCCCGGCGCGAGGCTTCGGGCAGGAAGGCCCGGTGCCCAGCGCCATCCAGACCCCCTACACAGCCAGCGTGACATACGCCGCTGGCCCCGGACTCACGCTCCAACAAGGTAAGGAGACCAATTGCAACTTCTCTGAAAAAACTCGCTACATTGGTCCCTAGTTTTAACCTTTATATACTGTAAACTTACGTATTGTCGTGCTTTATACATTTTCGCGGATTTTAAAAATATCTGCAGAGCGAATGTTTTATCCTGTATAGTCATATAACTACCCTGTTGCAAAATTCACGAATTAAATACAAGCGAAATTGTACTTTTTAGCAAATTAGCCAAAATATATCCACGCGAAAATATCCACGTTTACAGTAACCAAATTTCTTGTGTAGAGTTCAGTATTTTACGGTCGCAGAATAAACAACTCGGAAGGTTCTTTATACGTTCTGGATGCAAAGAGAGAGAGTTTTATTTACGTTTCCTACTACAGTAATCTAAGTTCGGTTGTTGTTCGGGACGAGACCTGATGAGGTCTGTCCACCACTGAGCCTTCTGGCCTTATATATATCCCACCCTACCCGATCGCAGCGCCCCCTTTATCTACACTCGCGACCTCTGTATACGGGTCACGAACTAACATCTTGTGGTGGTTTACATAACTGCGATCCGAGTGGGATTCGAGTCCCCTACATAACCCCCCCTAGACAAAACATACACATTTTTTTTTCAAACGGATACCTTATAGGTATACACTAATATAAAAAATGACGTTATGTCTATAATACACATAGGGGTATGCAAAGCATACGACTCGAATAACACTATACACACATTTACTGTACATTAATCATGGCACAAGTATTATCAATACGAACGGCTTAACACGCTTCATATTAACTTAGTAACACTTGTGTACCCACGTGGGGATATATACACGTATGACACATACCGAAAAATATATACTATCACAGCTCTACTCTTTATCCAGAATAACAGTTTATACAATATATACACTGCTCCCTGATCAATCTACTATTAATGATCAGGCACGCTTGTCAAAAAAATTTAGACAGCGGGTCCGTGGCGCTCTCCTCTTCAACTGCTTTCCTGATCGTTGTTGGCTTCGATCAGGCACACCAAGAAGAGCGAATCTTATGGTGGGTGTAAAGGTGCTCTCCACTTCTTTCCCTCGAGTTTTTCCGGGTCCGCTTCATCTCGATTGTATCATCTCTCATATCCAGTCGTAGCTCCTCGTTTCCTGATCCTTGTTGGAATTGATGGATCAGGCACGCCTTCGGACTTACGTCTGTCAGCGGGTGTAAAGGTGCTCTCCTCTTCTTTTCCCCGTACGTCCCATTCGATTCTACTACCCCTAACATTCCGATTCAGCCCCAATACCGACCCTATCCGTCTAAAGCGTCCTTCTCCTCTAGGAGTTTTAGCGCGGCGGATCGGGTCCCATCCCATTCGTCCAGAAACACTCCGAAACATTCAAGGAACTTAACGTTCATTGCCTCATTTTTGGCATCGAGATCAGAGAGTTTCCTCCGCAGTAAGGCGGTGCTGGAAGTAACGGTTTTACGATCCTGCTCTAATTTAGCTTTTTCTTCATTCAACATCTTCTCCTTGTCAATGTAGACCTTCTCTAATTCAGCCCGAGCCTCCTCCAATGCCTTGTCATTCTCTTCTTTATAACGGTCCTTATGTGTCTTCTGAATGGCTACCACCGAATCAGCAAACAGGTTAACGACCCCGGCGTTGAAACGGATCGCTAACTCCTTCTGTGCATCCTGAAATTCGTCTACTAATTTCTGAGCACCTTCACATTCAACTTTCTCAGCCGCTGCGAAATAGTGTACTTCTGGTTTCGTAGACATCCGGAGCCGGTTATCGGGCACAGTGGTCATCGGAGTCGCTGGTGGCTTCAGCGAACTCTGAGGTAGCTGTAATTCCGGGTAGTCCGTCGTATCATCGGACGGAACAGACGGCTGTCTCCATACTAACGGATCAGCTGGACTCGGAGTGGGTTTACACGGTGCGGGTCTAGACGTAGCGGGTGGGGTAGGTTTGATCGGGCCACGGTTCAGAGGTGACTGATACGCAGTCGTTGCGGATCGGTTCTGGGGTACCCGGAAGGTCGAAGGTGATTCGTCCCGGCCCCGTTTTGCATCACCCCGTGCCGGACTTCGGCTTGCCTGACGTTTAGTGTCAGTTCGATTCCTAGGTGGATCCCCTCGGAACTCCGCTACTTGATTCCACATTTCTTGGGGCATATCGAACTTCCCCCGATCCAGTAACAAGGCGGTTCGAGCACTCAGTTTACCATTACGGGCGTCGGCTACCTCACAGTAGGATTCCGTCATGGTCGATATCCCCTGAAAATCTTCCCTGCCCATTCGGTCGTATTTCTCTCTCCATAATCGGTGCAAATTATTGATTCGAGCCACAGTAGCACTCATACCCGGAGTGTGACAGTTCTTATAATGGCGAACCATGTTCGCCCTCCGAGTCGTTACGCAGCCATCACATTTTTGATTTTCTCGGGTCGCCTCCGTCTTCTGACATTCGTACACCACCGTGTGATGCATATGTCGTTCGGTTAGGTGCCGGAGAAATCTACGGGCCGTTGTGTACTGTTTCGGTCTCGGATTCTTTAAGCATAAGGCAAACGGACAGATGGTTTCCCCCTTCACCAAATACCACTCTTTGTAGGCCCATCGGATTTTCCACCGATGATCCCTACTGTAGTATGCATCCGAATGATGCCGAATCTGGTTGAACCACCATTCATAATGGTCAGACGGTAACGGGTCTTTGATAGTCGGTCGGAGCCAATCTTCATCATCCGATTCGTTTTCCATGTTATATTCCGTGGGGCAGCCATATTTGGTCGGTCCTTTGGCGCATTCCTCGAACGAGGCGGGTACGAACAGACGGAACTCGGTGTTTGCATTTTTGTACACTTCCTGCAACCGCTCGAATTCCTCCTCAGTCATTGAGGAACCTTTTTTCGTTTTCGGAACTTCCTCTGTCGGTTCATCCCCATCCTCTTCCTGTTCACCTTCCCCCTCACTCATATTTACGTCATCTCCCGATCCGACGTTATCCTTCAGCTTCGTTTTCTCTATGATAGCCCCTACCCCGGCACTCGCAGCAGCCTGTATTGCCTTCAGCTGTCCGGCCGTCGGTTCCTTCTGTTTTAACCCTTCCGTTACCTTCTCTACAGTTTTCGGGTCGATTGTTAGATCTACCATTCTCGGTTTCGGGTCGACTGTTAGATCTACTATTTTCTGTTTCGTGTCCTTACTCTTTCCCCCTTTCTTTGCAGCTCTTTTTTCTTTCGGACTCAGAACTTTCTCAAAATCGGAAGAATCCGTGTCCGTTTGACTTTCCTCACTCTTATCCTTCTTTACTTTCGATTTCCGGAGCACTACCTTCCCTTTCTCTACCGCGTCTTTCCTTAATTTTTCTGCTATTCTCTCCTTCTCGTCCTCTTCGGACGGGTCTCGGTTCATTTTCGGATCATATCCCTTGGATTTCTTCCCTTCCCGGATCAGAGCACTTATGATCTCGTCTCTGCGAGACGGATCATCGTCGCTCTCCTCCAATCGATCATATAATTCATCGATGTCGATACTGTATAACTTAGTTTTCCTTTTCCGGTTCGCTAGCTTCTCCCAACATTCTACGTTTCGAGGCAAGATCTTCTTTTCTGGTTCTCTAAAATATATATCCGCCTGGATGTCGAGTCCGGTTATTCCAACTCGAGCCGTTCCCGGAACACTGACTGGGATTACCGGTAACCGTTTCTCACGATACATCACCTCGCAGTCAAATACCGCTTTACGAAACCCCTCGTGCACGTTCAATCCCTTCTGCATTTCGGGAAAGAATAGCAGCCAGTTTGACGGTAACGATTCATAAACATCACCCCCCAAGATAGCGATCAAACAGTCCCGTAATTCAATCGGAAGAGTTCTCGGTACTCCTCCTTCCGGGACTACAGTCAGTTCGTCAGCCAGAAATAGCTCCCGGCCATCGTATCGGCTCGCGAATCCCTTTAAGACGGGTTCGGTAAGTTCGGTAGTAACAACTTGAAATACAGAACGGCCCTTCTCGTCATATCCTTCCATTTCCTCCTCCATACTCACGTTGCCTAATGCAGCGTCTTCGGTTCGAGTGACGGGTGAGAGCGGTTCATTCACGGTATCGGCCATATCGATACTTTCATCCTCGGGGCGGCAAGAACTCGCCATGTTCAGTCTCTTTTTCGGGGTACGGTTCAAATAAATGTCAGTTCCTGGTCTTCACCGGGTGCCTGTGTGCACAAGCAACCCGGGTTACCCACTAACCTTGGTGTATTACTCTATTTCGCTTTGAAAACCTCTTCTCCTCGTGCGCTAGCTGTTGACCTTTGGTCCACCAAAAATCAATATGGCGGTTCTTTCACCCGGAACGACCTTCCGCGCATGCGCGCTACCCCATGAGATCCCGCTCGGGGCGTGACCTCATGACCTCGTTCCAGATGTAAACAAAAGGGTTTTCGCGCCATTCATTACGGTACTAATTGCTGTCTGTCGGAGTCTTTCATTGGTTCGGAGTGAGCTCGTCAGGAGTATAAGTAGATGTATTTACAGGTGGCATATGCTCAACCCGCCGGATTATCCGTCCACCACCCTCAGGAACACTCTAATCCGGTTAATTAATCCCCTCCTCCAGTGCCTGGGTATCGTTCCAACACATAGGACAGATATACCCGGTCTGCTCACCGGATAATCATATGACATAACATAAAACTTGATTACATTCGTTGTGATTCAGGCTAGGTAATTGCAGTCCCTGGGTTCAATCTAGGACTGCGTCTCACCCCTTCTGGGCGAGTTTTTAGGTACCTGGTTACGACAGGGGCCTTTTCGGACGGTGAGCGGGCCACACTCAACGTCTTCCCCCTGCGTTTCCCTTCGCCTGCCGAGACTTTGGATTTCTTACCCACCGATCGTGTTGGCGAGTTTTCATCCTGCACCTTCCGTTTCTTCGGGCGTCCCACCCCACGTTTTACAGCCATATTCTTTATTTCTTTCTTCATCTGATTTAATTCATCCGTTCCCATCTTGAACATTTCCGCGGAGTACTCCCTTCCTTTCCACGGTTTCAGCCGATCAACGTTGGATTTCTGATTCCTACCATGCGTATCCCTCATTAGCACCGTATTGTCACTGATCCGCTGTGTGATCCGCCAAGGTCCATCCCAATTATCACTTAATTTAATCCCTACTAACGGTTCATGATACCTGCCTACCAATTCTCCCACTTCGTATCTTCTAGTCTTAAGATTCGTGTCATACCCGACCTTCTGCCATTTAGCATTCTTCTGTAACTCTTGTCTAACCAATTCGTATGCATTTTTAAACTGTTCTTTCAGAGCCTCCACAAACATTATCTGACATGGTACCTCCGGGTTCATTCCTACTACCCCAAAAACCAGGTCCGCGGGCATGATCAAATCCTCCCCGAACACTAGTAAGTTAGGGGAACAGTTAGTGCTAGCATGTACGGTGCTGTTATAGGCATGACATACAAAGTCACATTGTTCATCCCAGTCATCCATTCTCTGATTTACTAGTCCCTTTAATACTTGTATCAGGGTTCGATTAAACCTTTCTACCTGTCCATCACTCTGCGGCCGGTATGGATTAGTGCGAGTCTTACAAATCGCTAACTGATGGCACATCTCCTGCCACAAATTTGATTCGAATTCCCGTCCCTGATCGCTGTGTAACATTAGTGGTACACCCAGATACAGGATCCAACCTTTCACCAGCGCTCGAGCACATGTTGCAGCCTTATGGTCCTTCATCGGAAACACTCGTGTATACTTAGTGTAATAATCCGTCACCACCATCATACAAGTATTACCTTCGGGAGTCGTTACGAATCCGGTTATAATGTCTACAGCCACTCTCGCGAATCTCACCCCGAATAGTTCCTGGGTTAAAGGCATCTTACCCATTCCGCTTCCCGTCTTACTAGTGCAACACCTGGGGCAGGTCTCAATCCATCTCAATAGATCCGTACTCATTCCTGGCCAGTAATATTTTCTTCCTAATCGTTCTAAGGATCTCTTTTTCCCGAAATGTCCACTGGTCTGGTGTCCATGGCAGAAGAACATTATATCCCTCCGCATGGCTGTTGGTATCACAATCTGTCGGATCCGATTTCCTAAGGCATTCACCTTCCAACGGTACAATGTATTCTGTACAATTTCAAGTTCCTCCCATTATTCAATTAGTCTACGGATTTCCCTGTTCTCTAATGAAATTGCGGGTCTTGCCGGTCTTCCTCCTGCCTCTAACAATTCCTTCATCCGCTTACAATTCGGATCCTTCTCTTGAAATGCTCTAATCGATTCATCTCCCCATTCTAATACACTTGGTTCTATATTCCTATACGGATGCCTCACCCCAGCTAATACAGCATTGTGTGCCCCACAATCGGTACAACCAGTGTTCTGACATTTCCTAATAGGTATGCGTGATAAAGCATCCGCATTGACATGTTTCACACCCTTTCTATGTTGTATCTGACTATGATCTAATCCAAATTCTGACAAATGAGCGAGCCATCTTCCGATCATTCCTTCTGCATCCTTGAAGTTCAACAGCCACCTCAATGATGAATGATCCGTTCTCAATGTAAAGTCCGATCCCCACAAAAAGTGTTTGAACTTTTTAGTGTATACAACCACCGCTAGTAATTCTCTCTTGGTCGTACAATAGTTCCGTTGCCCCTTATTCATCGTGTTACTTGCAAATGCTATGGGTACCTCTTCCCCATCCTGTACCTGAGAAAGGGCTGCCCCGATGCATTCGTTACTGGCATCCGTGTCTAAAATGAAATGGCCATCCCGAGTCGGATATCTGAGTACCGGGGTTTCCTTGAAAAGGTTCTTTATCTTTCGGAAAGACTCCTCCTGCTCTAAACCCCACGGAAACACTTCTTTCCTTCTCCCCGGCGTCCAGTGTGACAGACTTTGAATCGGATAACTCAGTTTCGAATAACCGGGCAAGAAATCCCGATAGTATGAACAAAAACCCAAGAACGAGCGCACCTCCTTTGGACTTCTAGGTGCCGACCATTCCATTACCGTTCGAATCTTCTCCGGATCTGCCTTCACTCCATCCGTTGATATGATTCGTCCCAGATAGTTGATACTCTTGTGAAACAAACTACATTTCTTCGGTTTTAGTTTCAACCCATTCGATATAATCCGCTTCAATACAACCCTCAAGTTTTCTAGACAATCTTCGAATGATTTCCCGAATATTATGACATCATCCAAATATACTAAACATTTCTTCCATAAGATGTCGCTTAATAAAGTCTCCATCATTGCCTCGAATGTGGCCGGGGCATTACATAACCCAAAAGGCATCACATTATACTGGTATAAACCAATATGGCTCGAAAACGCGGTCTTCTCCATATCATCCTCTTTCATTCCCACCTGCCAGTATCCGGATTGTAGATCAATCGTACAAAACCATTTATTTCCGCCCAGGGAATCAATAGTCTCATCTATCCGAGGGAGAGGATAGGAGTTCTTCTTGGTCAATCCATTCAACTTACGATAATCGATACAGAATCTGATGCTTCCATCTTTCTTGGTTACCATACATACCGGGCTACTCCAAGGGCTCGTACTCGGGACAATCACCCCTTCTTTCAACATCTTTCCGATTTCTTCCTCAGCCACCACTTTCTTGGCTAGAGGCAGTCGGCGGTATGGTATTTTGAAAGGTTCCGCATCCCCAGTCTTTATACAATGCAATACTTTATCAGTTCTCCCCAATGGTTCTCCTGGTTTTGCGAATGCCGTCGCACATTCCTCCAGTACGTTCCTTAATAAACCTTTCTGTTCGTCACTCACCAACGCGGAATCCTTCAACAATTGATTCACTCCCTCCTCCAGTTCAGGTTTTTCATTTATACTGCATATGTTCATTCGACTACCGGTGACCGCCTCCGCGAGTACAACCTTGCCTATTATAGTGCCTTTATTTAAATATACAGTCTTCAAACCCGGATTGGTCACAGGAGTTACTGCCCATGAGGCATTTCCCACCAAAGTGTCTGCTGACTCCAATCCCTTCTCCTTCAACATTTCCATGTCCGGTTCGAATACTCCCGCTTGACCCCTAAAACATCGGATGGATGACATCAAGACATCACAGGCCGTTCCGGGCGGTATTTTTACGGTTTGTGCTACACATGCCATTCCACTGACCTTCTTGGCTGTACATTGGATTCGGTCTCTATACGGATGGTTCAACTTCAATTTGCCCGTAACCGGGTCCAATATAGCGCCATATAATGACGCGAAGTCCATTCCTAAGATTCCAACATCCTCTATCTCCGCCACCGTCGGTGAAAATACGTATTCCCTTCCTCCCAATACTACTATCATACAAGTCCTACCAAATGTCGGTATTTTGCTTCCGTCGGCCCCACATGCATTTACCCTCGTTGTGAGGTCCTCATCCATATCGGACACCAGATCGAAGAACTTCTTGGAGATAACAGAGTGGCTAGCCCCACTATCTATCAAAAAATCTCCCAACCTGCCATTCACAGATACCGACACATACCATCTCTTCCCGTCCAACACAGACGGATTACTAGCGAATCTCTTGATATCAGTTTCCAACCCAAGATCGAATCCATGGTTCTTCAAATAATTCAGACACGGATGACCTCGGGGAAGGCGGATGCCACTTACTCTGGTCAACTCCTCTATCCACCCGTCCTCTGTACTAGTGTCCGGTTTCCCGGTTCTGCTCCTCATGGCAATTTCCTCACTAGTCCCCCCAGCCCCACACGATTCTGGCCCTTCTTCTTGACCCGTGCTGCTGGGCGATTGGTCGGTTCCTGATTCAAATACATTCGCGTCGAAGGCCTTTTGGCAACTTTCTACAGGGGTTATCCGTTTGCCGTTACTAATAACCCCCTCTAATTTCCCGATTCCTCCTCCTTACGTTCTCTCCATACGGGTTTCTCCGCAGTGCAAGACGAGGCGAAATGCCCCATTTCTTGACATCTGAAACATTTAATAGTTGATCGGTCCGTTCTCGGTTTTCTTTTAACCTCCATCATATCTTTCATCTGTTTCATCATGGCCTCCATGATCTTACCCATACCCGTTTCTTCCTGAACATTACTGCTGGTGGATTCAACTTTGTTTTCTATGGGTTTCTCAACGGATCTGACGTGAGTATCTGTTGGAGTAGATCTTTTCTTCCATCGATTTTTGTTTTTCCCGTCGACTTTGACCCCAGCAATATGTTCGTCTTCCGAATCTTCGGAGGAATCTTCCCTGTCCTCCTCATGTACTGCATGTACCCGACTCTGCAGTACGAACACTGCTAACAGGCGACGTTTCTTTTCAAACTGGTCCAATGAAACAAACAGATCAACCATGGATGTGCCTCGAACCCATTCTTTTTGTACTAATTTTGCATGTGCCGGATCCCTCAATCCTTTAATGTAGTGCGTGAATAATTCGTCCAAGAAATATTCATCATCACGCCTCCAGTTCGGTCTAGCTTTCTGGAGCAATCGTTGAAGCTCGAGTCCATAAATTTTCGGAGATTCTTTCGGTTTCTGGGTACGAGATTGAAACTCCTGCCATGGGTCAGTTGCCACTAGGGTGCCGAATAGATAAGTCGCCGAATTGACCAGTTGGTCGTATGTACCAGTGTCTCCATATATCAACCGCCACTCATCAACAGCAATCCGACCCGGGCCCCCGTTCAGCCATTTTATCAATGGTCCCAGTGAAGCATTCTTATCCCATCCGTGATATTTGTTATCATCACAAAAGTCCTGATAACTCTCCTTCCAGTCCAGCCCATTAAATCTCTTCGTTTCTCGGATCGGTTTCCTCGCAGCATTGGCACTCCAAACCAATCGATCCGACTGCCTCTGACTCCAGTCCATTATTTCCGCTGCCTCATCCCCCTTTCGGCTACAACAATCTACGCCCATGTTTTGGATACAAGGATCCGCGTCATAAATTGCTGCTGTGGCGGGGGACATTGAAGCCCGTCTCGTAAGTCTTCGTTTCTCAGCAACCGATCCAGTATTCCCGCCACCACCCGTCGTGCCTGTTGTACCCTGATTGGTACCATTACCGATGGTGCTCGTATTGTTTCTTCCGGGATGCTGAGTCTGACTAGGGTTTGCGGTCTGGCCGGAGTTAAAACTGTGCGGGTCTATCGGTGCTGCACCTGGCATAGCGTACTGATACGTGACGTTATATATTGGGGCTCCACTTGGCGGCTGCGGACCACTTATTGTGTCATCCGCAAACGGGTTCAACGATCCGTAACTATGATTCACCCGATCTTTCGGAACTTCACGCGGCGTAATGTCCCTCGTGTCGGTATGACCAATGGTTACTCTTCTATTTGAGTCCTGGTCGGTCTGATATCGGCCTTCCGTTACATTTGACATGCCTTTCTCACTAGTAAAAGGGTTGAAACCTTTCAGAATAGGCTTCGGAGTTGATTGTGCATCAACCTCCTGCTCCTTTCGTTCCTCCTCCAATGCCATCTGGTAGGCCAGAAAAGAATCGGTAACCTCCTCTTTCCTTTTTCTCAACTCTTCCAACTCCTCTTTCGCTAACCTTCGTTCCTCCGCAATCCTTTCTTTTTCTACTTCATAATCTTTAAAAAATTGCAGCGCATCCGCCTCTTTCTCCTTTCTTTCCTTTATAATGGAATTCATTTTCCCGGACTGTCGATTCACCTCAATTTCATACTGGTCTCTCAGACTTCTTGATTTCTTTGCCTCTTCTCTATCCTTCTCTAAAATCATTCGCTCCTGCTCCATTCGTTTTCGAATGGAGTTCTCCTCCCCCTTCTGTATTGCTAGAAGTCTCTGTTGCTCAGCCAGTTGACTAGCGATGTAATTTTTGTCACGGGATAACTGTTCCGTTCCTTCCTTCAACCCCATCGTGATCCTTCTGTTCGCTTCAATCTGATCATCCCTATCTTTCATCAATTGTACCAACTCGTCATTCATGGCACTATACTGTTGCTGCATGATGCGTTGATCGGCCCGTACTTTCTCCTGATATATCCGGTCCTCTTCTAATCGTCTCTTCCGATCCCTATCTTCCGTCTTCTGTCCTATGTCGAATATCCCGGGTGTAATCAGTCCTAACGAGTCCATTAATTCACGTCTAGCGGTTCGTTTCTCAGTTGGGGTTTGCATCTTCGATGCACTGGCCCACACTCGATCTATATTCCTCAGACTGCAATCCAGTTCCCCATCCTCTAACGATTCCTCAATCCTCGATTCCCCCTCCCCCTTTACTGGTCGGGCTTCCGCCACGATGACCTGCTATCTTGACTGGTCACGGCACCAATGTAGAGTTCAGTATTTTACGGTCGCAGAATAAACAACTCGGAAGGTTCTTTATACGTTCTGGATGCAAAGAGAGAGAGTTTTATTTACGTTTCCTACTACAGTAATCTAAGTTCGGTTGTTGTTCGGGACGAGACCTGATGAGGTCTGTCCACCACTGAGCCTTCTGGCCTTATATATATCCCACCCTACCCGATCGCAGCGCCCCCTTTATCTACACTCGCGACCTCTGTATACGGGTCACGAACTAACATCTTGTGGTGGTTTACATAACTGCGATCCGAGTGGGATTCGAGTCCCCTACACTTGTATGACTTTGCATACTATCGCTTGAAAGATACATCCACGGATAAAAGTTACTTCAGGCTGTCAACAGTTTCCTATTTTCTCCTATATTCTCCTATATTTGGGCAAAAACTCCTATATCTACTATTTTCTCCTATATTTGGACAAAAAACTCCTATTTTCTCCTATTTTCTGAAGATTTATAAAAAAAAAAATTAAAAAAACTGAAAATGGTGATTTTTTTGGCACTTCATTAGATTTGCTTAGATCCAGTGAGGAATTTGTTCACCTTTATGTCGGAGGGGCTTAGCAATTTCCTCAGACCAGGAAATCGCACCAAATTGCAGAACTTGCCTTCTTGATTTTCAAAATTTTCTTTGGGGGGGGGGGGGGGGGGGGAGCATGCCTCCAAACTAAACTCTTTCAGTTGTGGATTAATCCACCACTGATGAGTACCTGTCCCGACTCCACTCTGACTTTTGCTGGAGGGGTAGCAAGATTTGCACCTTTAAGGTGTGGGGACAGGCATGCCTTAAATATTTATAATTATAGGAGGTGAGGGGGAAGTGCATAAGTAAAGCATCAGAAAAGCAGATTATCCCCGCCCCAAATGTACAAAATTACAGATCTGAATATATTTGTGCCAAAATGTACTAGTTCGCTGTTCTATCCCCAATAATAGAGGCTGGATAATAATAAACCTGAGATTTGATACATGTTTGGCCAAAATACACCAGAATGCACTACTTAAGTCTAGAATTTCAAAATTTTCTAAAAACTTTCTTCCAAACACAAGGTTCCTGCCCCAATCCTAAAAAATAGACCTGCAGATTGCAATGACCATGTCTAAAATTTCAAATTCTTCCAAAAGCCTGTGTCTCCAAAAAAAAAATTTCAGCCCCAATCATTGTGAAAATTAACAGACCAGAGCTTTGATATATTTTTTGCCAATGATCCAGCAGATTACACCAGTTCAAGTCTGGAATTTCAAAAATTTCTCAAAACCTTTCCTTCCAAAAAGATTTCATCCAAAATCATTGAGTCTGGATAATACAGATCTGAGCTTTGATACATTTTCGGCCAGAATGCACTGTTTTAATGTCGATTTTTTAACGTTCTGAAAAACAAAAAAAGTTCCAACCCTAATCGTAGATGCTATAGATATACAGGTATGAGCTGTAATATGTTTTTGGCCAAAATAAACCAGGATGCGCTATTTCAAGTCTAGAATTTCAATTTTTCCCAGAACCTCTCCAAAAAAAAAGCTTAGATCCAGCCCCAATCATAAAGACTAATGTAGAGTTGAGCTTTGATATATTTTTGTGCCAAAATGCACCAGAACGCACAATTTCAAATCTACACTTTCCAAATTTTCTTGAGGGGGAATGCCCCCAACTCCCCTACTCGGACCACTATACTTTGCTTGCGGTGTTCGGGGGACAAAACCCCTGGGCTCCGATTTTTCCCCCTTATATCTGTATATGTTAGACCTAATTTTCTCCAGTAATAACTCCTATTTCCCCCCCTATATTGTGCCAATTGTTCCTATTTTTCCGATTTCAAAACTCCTATATTCCTATTTTTCTGAGGCAAAATCTGGTTGACACCCTGTAAAAGTCTTAGAAGTTTTTACCTTATTTCAATTGTTTTTTTATGCCCTAAAGACCTGTACTTAACTATAGAGGACCTTTATCCAGGCCTCAAATTGAACACTTCAAGTTTTTCTTTGAGATTGATCACTTTCATCCCTGAATTATGGCCATTTGGGGCTCACTCCCTGTCTGATGTTCCACATATCTAACGCTGTATTCCTCCTCCACCTCACAGCGAGCCCCTACATGCAGGCGCTGGGTAACGGCTACCCGGGCGGCGTACCGCTGTCCTTCGCCTACGGAGGTCAGGGAGACGCCACCTCCGCGGCCGCCTACTCCGCGGCCTTCCAGGCGGCGGCCGCCCGCTCCACCACGATGGCTCAGGGCTTCCACCCGTACCGCAGATGACTCATGGAGTCGGCCATGGAGACGGCCCCCGCGGAGGACATCCACGGAGGTCTACCTATAGGCCAATACCCCAGCCTGTGATGAGCCACGCCTCCAGACGCAACCAACCCCCCTACCCGATAGTGTCAGCCCACAGCCAATACGACATGTTCTCAGGGATATGTTAGGATGCTCCCACAACTTCTGGAGAAAGTAGCAGTGTTTGCGGGACCCGAGTGTTACCCGGGATGTGCCCACAACGACCTGATACATGTGAGGAAGTAGCGGTAAATGTGCGGGACATGATTGGATGAAGAGGAGCTCGTACGGAGCCCTCGTTCTTCGATATATACAAGGGGAAGCGGTCGGTTGTCTTAACACAGAGAGTGGTCACGCAGATGTGCCTTTCATTTTTACTGGGGAGCAAGCGCTACTACGTTTGTTTGTTTTGTCATTTTTGTTGTTATTATTTGTGGTTTATATTTTGAAAAGCGTGAAAAGAACCGGTAATATTTTGTACATGTGATATACAAAAGGATAGCCACGCCCGGGGACCATTCCACAATGATAGCCGTGTAGACATGTATGGGTCTGTGATGAGAGCCCGGGGCATGGACTGAGCCAAGAGTCACGAGTGGTGGTGATTCTGTCACGAGTCATCGCGATCCTGTCACAAGTTGTAGAGATCGCGTCAAGAGAACTAGGATCTTGTCACGACAACTAATAAGACAGTACACCCTCACCTCAGCCATAACCTTGTCAGGACATTTTTACGACAGCATACGGCAAACGTAAAAGGAACTGTCGTGAGAGTCAAGAAACCTACGTGACAGCTATTACATTGTGTCCCGACTCTGTCACGGGTAAAACTTACAACTTCAGAAATTATACTTTCATCTGGTTTGTTTTAGAGTCCCCCCTTGCTCAACATGCCTACCATTAGTTGGGTGTCATTTAAATACGGTGATCAGTGTTTAGTTTATGTGCCATGGACTTGGAAGTCACCTGTATACCCTGAATATGTTGCTGGACACGTTATGTTTGTAAATGTGGAAGCTTAAGTTAGTCAAACTTATATTTAAACTATTATTATGATTTCATTATTAATATAGAGATGTAGAATCTGTAAAGACAGAAAACCATGATGACTTCCAATACGTGTACATCATACTAGGCCGCACGACTATCATATTATATTTACACGACCGGGTATTATAATTAGTTTTCCTTCACGAATATAAGACTGGGGACGCAGAGTGCCAAGTCTTGCAGCAACATTACAAGGTGCTTCTATGATTTCATCTTGGGCTGGACGTACTGTAACTCCAGACAAGAATCTTGTGTAACCGATATAAACATAAACCAACGACAGTCGTACGTAGAGTCCTCGTCACAAGTACGTTCCTACCGATTGTAATAAACCAATGTCGTCATTCAAAACCGAAAAGCATATAATATAGGGTATTGTGGTATCTGCGTACGGGTACGTTTAGTACGGAGTATATTAATGCAAAGAGACAGTTTTCACCTCGCCGTCGGGTGATGACCGGGCGCTAACGCTAGTCTCACCTATCTAGGACCTTGCCAGTGATAAGCTGTAGCCTCAGCGGCTCAGAGTGTATCCTCTACATTCCACTCCACTGTAGTAGCGTCTAGGTTGTTATTAACAGGTTGTTGTGATAGAGGAAATGTCTTTTATGTGGAGTAGTTGTTCTTCTTGTAATAATAGTTATCATAATTATAATAATAGACTACTACTACTACTAAAACTACTGTTGAGATATATTTTCCTATGCCACCATGAAAGTATTAGTAATTAATTAAGTACAAACTAGTGATGCAGATATGTCAAGATACCTGTGCCAGAACTTATACTTACAGATTGGTAATATGTCAGAGTCCCTGTCTTTGTCCCAGTTTACATACACACGTATAGGACACTGCCACCTTACAATTGTAGCCTCAAAAACTGTGTTTTAACCTTCCGCTATGTGTGGCCATAGTATTCGTGCAATATTCCTGTCTCCAAGCCACACATTGTTATTATGTACTCTTCCTTTGTGAGAAAATCAAAAATCAAAATGTCACCTAGAATATCGATATTGAAGACAATTTCAAGAAACTTTTTTTTTGCGCACAGCACACACCAAAAAGTGAGGTGGATTCTTGTTGTATTGATCATCTTAGGACGCCATGTTTCTGTCACATTTAGACGTATTTATGAGGTAGAATGGGGGGTTAGAATTGTTAACCCTTTAAGGGCTGCATAGTGCTGTGATGCATTATGCCCTTGGTCGTCATGTTGCATTAATGCAGCCCTGGTGAGTACTCACAAGCGCTGCATCAATACATCACGCTGATCCTCAGGAGTGTATCAGTCCTGTAGGGTCGGCATGATGCTTGAATGCGGCCCTGGCGAGTTACTTACCAGGGCTGCATTCATGCATCATGAAGACAAGAGCGCATATTAAAGCACTATGCTGCTCCTAAAGGGTTGAGTAGGCATTTTGAGACTTGATGTTCATATTTCGCGTCTCCTATATTATACACGGGCAGCCAGAGTGGACCGAGACTTGATTGTTATATAGCCTTTAGTCAACCTTTTCTGTTATTATTATTTACTCCAGTATGCACACGCCGGTATCAACCGTCCTAGAGGTTGATATACGGTTTGATTTACAGAGGTTCGCCAGAGACTCAATCTACCTTGAATCGTTCATCACAGTTTTGTATATACAGGCTAATCATCCTACGCTGGTACATCAGAGTCGGCGGTTGAGGGAGTCGAGTCTATATTTGTATATATTGCCTTATGACGAATATAATGGTTGATCGTTAATAACACAGACAAACAGCGTAAAGGCGACGTTGTCGGTCGGACTGTATGAAGCTCATTTGTACGATAATCATTTATACACAATATATATACATCACCGATAAGGCCTTTGTAGTCACGAGCAATATCAAACTTACATGAGGAAATCCCGCTATTACGCTGCACGGCGTTTAGTGCGAGAGTCAGGATTTAGAGTGTCATATAACGAGGCAATGTATGCGGAGTGAATAGGTTCATATGGAGAAAGATGTATAAAGGGAGATGATAAATGAAGGGGGAAGTAAGTTGATGTTATGCATTGCATGGCACTAGTCATGATGACCAAAGATTCCTACCATTACGCAATATTGCGCGGTTTACGCAGCAAAGCCAGGGGTTTTCGGTAGCAGCCGATACCTCACGTTGTAATGTTTCCCACCGAGATGTTTGTTCTCTCACCAGCCGGGTTGATGACATTTGAAGTTGTTGTTGGTGTTATTTGTTTCTTTGTGCCCAGTCTGTTTTGGGTAGACTGGATATCTGAATGAGTGAATGTTGCAGATTGTAATTGAGACGGGTGACATTCAGAGTGAAAACGTGTGTACAGGATCAGTTGTTTAACCCTTTAAGGACCAAATGATGCCTCGAGGTTTGTGTTCGTTTGTCGTTGTGATGCACCAATGCAGCGCCGGCGAGTAACTAGTCTCGCCAGCGCTGCATTGGTGCATTATGCCAACCCTTCGGGAATGTATCTACCCCATAGGGTCGGCATGCGGCACTGGTAACTCGCCCGCGCTGCATTTATGCATCACAACGACAAAGGGCGTAGTGCATTAAAGCACTATGCCGCACTTACAGGGTTAAAGGGGCGTTTTCAGTTGGATTCCGGCTTTTTGAAGCACTTGCAGTACACACATATATTATATACCATATAAACGCATTATCTGTTTGCTTTTATTTGATGAAAAGGGACAAAAATAAATATTTTGCTGGTCTGTCTCATGTTCCCCAACACTAGCCTTTGATCACAGATTGTGTATTCTGTATATTTATGATTTTTGTTAATTGTAATTTACATTTGATTTTGACAATGAAGATGAAGACATTGTATGCAGAGTCGGAGCCAGTGAGGGTCATGAGAATTCCACGCCTCTTTCTATGAGGTGCTCAGACCTTTACCGCTCACCAGATAATCAGTTAGATCTAGTCTCGAGAAGATATGCAGTTCATGATGTTTTGATTGCATAATATTTTGTATAAAGTTTGAAATAAACCATTTCAATGGTATCTTGTATTTGTTGTTGTTAATCCTAATGTAAAACTCTTCTGGTAAGCTGACCGCTCACTATGAGAGACATTTATAAGTCGACTTTTGAGTCAATTAATTAGTTTTTTAAAACTATAATCACTGCTTTAAAAACACTTTGTTTTCTCAATGGATTTTGGTCATGGGAAAAGTGAAGCGAGCCAAATCTGACAAAAGTTCTAAGTGAACCAATCATTGGTCCAATGGCAACAAATATTTCATTGGTTGAGCGGTTTTCAATCTATGTGCATTTTAAGAAGTGGGACTATATCGTAGCTATCTCTAGAAGCCTGGTCTAAATGACAAGTTACTCACTATGGAAATTAAATTCTAGAAGTCTGTAGAGGAAACCCTATTGAAAGAAACTAGTCGTCAAAAAGGCAACTCTTATTGGTGCCACCTGGGGAACGTTTCATGAACCAGCCTGAACAGTTCATGTACCGCTCACCAGGGGGAGCACCTGTGATCACCTGCGTTTACCTACTTCACTTTCTTGTCACCAGAGGGCCCTGCTGGGCCTCATAGTTCACCACAAGGGCGAGGGGCCAGATGGGAAGCTCAGTTTTGGTGGGTGCTCTCAAGGGTGGGGCATAAAAGAAGTACCTATAAAAGAACACTTGCTATCCTTTCAAAAGAGTAGGGGACTGGGCCCCAGTAACTTTTTTTCTCCCTCACCTCATAGATATGATCACTCATCTCATAGGTGCAATCATGCATAGACGCAGTCACTGCTGCCTTGGGCAAGCAGCATATAAATATCTGACCTACTGTAAGGCAAGCTACCACTATTGGACTCCTCACTAACTTGAGGCAGTCCCATAAGGCCAACAAAGAAAGGTTTGTTTCAGGTCACCCGACAGAGCCTATCAGAACAGGGCCGACCCTACGTCTTTTTATGCAATTTTGAAGAAATTTCTATATCTTTACACTTTGTTGGGGTCAATTTTAGGTTTAAATTAAAATAAAAAAATCTTCCCATTTTTACACTTTTTTGGTCAATTTTAGGGTATGTAGAGGGCTGCAAAAAAAAAATCAAATAAAAGAGATGAGAAAAAAGCCCGACCTACCGACCCTAGAGTTTTTCCCCTCCATGTTACCTGAAACAAACCTTTTTTTTTAAATTTGGCCTAAGGAAGTTAATGTGTGCTGGGACGTTAAACTCAATCAATCAATCAACCAGTGAACCTAGGGTGTACCCCCTGAGACACTTGGTGAATTGAACTGGATCATGAGTGAACCAAATCTCAATACTATTCCACTCTTCAGTTGAAGTTTATTCATTTCTATAGTGAAATACAGGTAATACTACAATTTTGCTACAAATCGTTGAATTCTTTAAATCGTTATAGAAACCTGTAAGAGTCAGGCGGGATACCTAGATACCTACTAACTTCAACAACCGGTAACCCTAGCATTTCTACCTTATTCTCTCAAACAGGATTGATTGTACCTGGTACGTTTATGTCACCATAAAACTGGGAAACAAAATCGGTCGATTTTATTTCTAACTATATTTTTCGGCTTCATGCGTCACAACAGCTCGGGCTTTTTGATAAGACACCCGTTTTTGGCAATCTAATGAAGGTATACTGAGAAATACGTTTGCATAATGCAAAGTATATCTGCACATGACTATAGAGGCACTGCAAGGAGAAACTCCTGGAAGAACTGTACTCTTTTACAAGGAATTTACAGAGATGCCACTCCCTACACTGATATTCCTAGGTTCCCTATACGACCAATGTCTCAGTCAGTAGTGCCTAACCTAGTTAGTCATTTTTTGGCTCCCTATACGACCAACCTAGGTCAGTTATCATTGTCAGGTTGGTCAGTACTGACCAACCCACCTTAGTCTTTTTATTTCCAGGGGGAGCCACTGAGTGGTCCTTATTGTATCTTACAGGTGGCACCAAGTAGTGGTATACAAATACAACACACCAATGATGAACCTAGGTTAGTCACTACTGACTCACCCCTCGGTCATTTTTGAATATAACTTTGCCATTATGACTAACACTCATGTGACGAACCTAGGATAGTCTGTACTGACTAACCCTTTCAACCTATGGATTTTCAGTGTAGCCGATAAAAGCAGGACATTTTTCTACGTTGCGTTAACGCACTGGCATGCAATATACCGGTAATCAGCGAACAGTGCACTTTACCAGATATCATGAACACATTTATAGTAGTTAAAGGTTTAATTAGGATCAACAATTGCGAACTGTGGATTGTTTGTAGTTAATCGGCCCAAAAAAGGGTGTGTGCGCAAATTAGGGATGTACGCTAATCACGTCGAAAGAATTCCAGGCAAAAGATGCAGGACATCCTATAGAATAAGGAAAGGTGGCATCATCTCTCGGAAAGACATTTGTGCGATTGGTACAGTAGAAGTCAGGCACTGACAAGACTCATATACGGGTACATCTTCGTTGGAAAAGAGACTATGTAGGTCACACAGTAATAAGGTTTGAAATAACATGAATTTGTCTTGGTTATTTAACAACACGATTTACATGATTCTTCTAAGTTCCCCATTTATATATTTTCTCATCTATATTTAATATAGTGGAAGTCAGGCACTGGCAAGACTCGTATACCGGTACACTTATTGTACATTATGTGTGCGGTATCAACAGACGAGATTTATGTACTGTAGGTCACACCGAAATAAGGTATGAAAGAGCTTCATAAAAGGATTTAGTCTTGGTTATTTTACAACACAGGATTTACAGGGTTTTTCTATCAATAAGATCCCCATTTAGACGTATATCTTCTCGGTACACGTATTACTGGCCACTTTACTCCCGTCCCTCTTGGATAAAGATTTAAAATTGTCTTTGAAACCACATCCTGATAATAAGGAATCACGTGGTTTTCACCTCACTACTGTCTGAAATGCTGATAGTGATAGTGTAATTAAGTTCCAACAATGATTGGTGATCATTCAAGATCCAGCTGCAAAATAAATAATATAATCACAATCCTCGGACATGAATCTTAAATTCAATAGTCTTCACATATATGTGATATATCACAAACAAAAGAAACCCATAACTAATTAAGCATCAAGATGGTAACCTTCAACATTAACATAAAAGGGTCCTTATGGTAAAACGCTACTGCGCCTAGACAGGATGAGATACACTGCGTTGGTCTGGTGTAAAGCCGCTAGGTGGATTCATGCCCACAATGATACTTTTTGGAAAACAAACTGGCATTGTGTCCTTAAAAATAAATCAATAAGAGGGGAAGGGCCCCACCTTTTTGGACACCCCTATTTGATCTATATTCGTATTTTCACCGAAAATAGTAAAATTACCCCCCCCCCCCCTCCAGAAAAAAAATCTATAAACCCCTTACCTGTTAATCAATAACACTCCCCAAAGGGAGAAAATCTGCTTAAACTTTTGTTCTTGTCTAACTCATAATGTACGGCCATACCCTCATCTTCTGTTTAGGTTCGACCATGTAGTCTGTCTATAGTTTGGCACATTTATCTATAGCAGCATATATACATAAACAATACCCTTAGTATCATGATATAGTCTCTGTGATGCCGCAAGATTCCATAGACAAGGTAGTTCTAAATTCCCTGACATTTCCCTGACTTAATATCATATTACCCTGACAACCGCAACAGAAATACAATGATTTTAAATGACTTTTAAATTGTCGTCACGATGCACTACCGTAGTGCCGGTGAGTGGATGTCCACCACTGCATTGGTGCATCATATCATCTCTTCGGGAGTGTGTCAACTCCGTAAGCACTATGCCTATCTTAAAGAGGTATAACCAATCTACATCAACCTTGATGTAATGTACCCTACATATCATGATTAAGGGAACATAGTTCCAGTTATTTTCAACTGCTTTAACAACAACATTTTATACACAGAAGCACCCATAGCACAGCCACACGATCTAGATAAATCTGTGACCAGATAATATAAATAAAAATAATAATATAATCACTAAAATAACCACACTCCTACAGACAGCAAACGCTACCTCAGCCTCGTATGTAGCATCAGCTTACAAAACTGTTCATAGAAGAAGAAGATACACCCAGAGGATACCCCTGCCTTAAGTAGGCTGGGGGTGAGGCCCTTGTAGAGGCCGGTCAGTCCCTCCGTCTGGGTTACCGTCCTTAGGCAGTGCACCAGGCCGCGGTACGAGTGGGTTTGGCCGAAGCTGGCTCGGCCGTGTTCGAAGCCTTGGACTTCGAGTCGCTTCTTGGCGAGGTCTAGCGGGTACACGGCCAGCTTGGCACAGAGTCCGGCCGATGATCCACACACAGCGCTCTCCACTTTACCTACCACGATAAAAAGAGGGTAGTCATTCATTTATATGTATATACCGGTAAAACTTTTCTATGGGGGGGCCTGCTTATGGGTAATTTTAGTTTAAACTCAACTGTTGAAGAGGGAGGGGGAGTTGGCTTATAAGGGGGATCAGCTTATCAAAGAGGTTTTACGATACACATGGTTAGTGTGATTTGATTTCTACTGCTTGTGGTAAGTGACTGTGACAATTTACCCATTTTGCAAAGATTTGACACAGTTATTCTCTATTCTTGACTCTGCTCTCCACTTTGCTTACCAGCTATACCGAAAAGCTGAGTCAAGCGTACAAGCCAGCCCCAGTTCACGCAACTTGATCTTGAAACTGCAAGCTCAAGCAGAGCCCATCTGGTTAAGCTCAAGCTCAGCTTTTGGAAAATTGTGGTTCACGAAGCAGCGTAGATAGGAAAGTATGAACTGCTTGAGCTTCTGCTTGAAAAGCCAAGCAGATGGCTGATCTGCTTGAAAAGTCAAGCAGATCAGCCAACTGCTTGAATCTTCAAGCAAATTAATGAACTTTCATAAGATATGCTTGAGGTGATATGCTCCAACTAAATTGACTGCTTGAAGCAGATAAAATGTGTTTTGTGAACTGGGGTCTGGATTTAGGCGTGAATTTACAGTATGTGTTCTTCATCTAGATTAAGAGACTGTTTAATACTGATAGTTAAGACTCACCCGCGAATTGTCCACTCGTACGGCCATTAGCGAAGGACCAGGTCTGTGTGAAGAGTGAGTAGAAGCCGAACTGGAAGCCGGCCTGGGGCCCGATGGCTAATAGTGTGGGGAGGAGGCCCTTATAGAGGGACAGGACGCCCTCCTGGTGCACCATCACCCGCCCCGCGTGCAGCATAGACTTGTACACCTGGACAAGATAGGACAGTATTACCCAGTGGTTATTTCTTAACAACAGGTGATGGGGATTGTACTGTAATTTCACGCGACTGCTTTGTAACATACTGTACCGTCGCGATTAAGCGCCGGGGCGCTCTTCAATTTGGCGGGGATCTTACACAGGCGCTTATACAAGACAGGCGCTTATTCAAGGTCATGAATTTAGTGCTTAAGAAACATTTGGGTACCCCTATATCCCTGGCGCTTATTCAAGACCGGCGCTCTTTCAAAACCAGGCGCTTTATCGCGACGGTACGGTATGGTAAAACTGAGGGTTTTGCACGAAAAACGTGTAAAATTCTCCTCCTCTCTAAACCCACCACCCTCAGTTGTTAATAAATTACCACTACTATAACATGGAAAAATCTCTCATAGACAGGTGTACAAGTATAGAGAAGGTATAGGACACATCAGGGCTGTATAGCAATATCTCACATAGAGTTTGATATCTTGACATCTCAGTTAAAACATGGGGTACAGTCGCTGGTTAAAATATTGTGGCCCTACATGGATAAAATTCGAAACGGGCGACACCGCCCTTTTAAAAATCGACACATGCGACACAGCACTTTTAAAGATCGATGGACATAGAAAAAAATCGACCTGCAGACATCTTTCTCTAAGTTTTTATACGTAAAGATCGACACGACAACATGGCCCTTTTGCTAGAAATTGACAGGGCTACATGGTCAAAATTGGTGGTACCCATGTAGAGGCAAAATATCACTATACTTAATATTCCCATTAAAGCAGACTGCCGCTCTTAACATTTTAAGGGTGGCGTAATGCATTAGTAAATCATGCCCTTGGTCGTTTTGATGCATGAACGCAGCCCTGGCGAGTAACTGGCCAGGGCTGCATTCAAGCATCATGCTGACACTGCAGGGTTGAGACAATCCCGAAGGGTCAGCATGATGCACCAATGCAGTCCAGGCGAGTTAGTCTAGGCAAGTTACTCGCCGGGGCTATGCACATTGGTGCATCAAGACGTCAACTGTCATTGTTTAGCAACAAGTGGTAGTTTCAGAATTTTGGAAAAATGTGAAATATATTTAACTTTTTTTTCATCGTCAGAGACAGTCAGAATATTTTTCTCTTTTTTTGTCAATGGAGTTTGCCCGCCCATTTCCTTACAGTTTCTTAGGATGTTTCTACAAGGGTTTTTACTAAGACCGTACAGTACAAAACTAGCCATTAAGTTAAGGGGTTAAAGGGTTGATTCACATCGACAGCCTGTCTTTCTCTCAGGGTTAAAGGGTTGAACTTGATTAATTGATTGAATGAATGATTAATGGACTGGTGTCTCCCTCACCTTGGGTGTTCCCTGTGCGATGATCCTGGTCCTGATGACGTCACAGGGATGGCATGAGATGGAGGCGACTGACCCGGCGACCCCGCCGCAGACGGTGTGAGTGAGGGGGCGGTACGTGGTACTGTACTCCTGGGGGAGGTACACGCCCATAGCCGCCGTCAGCGCCTCAAACGTCACAAACTGGAAAGGCAAAACAGTTTAGCCCTTTAAATATGACATGTCGCAAAAAAAAGACATTTGTCGTTGTGATGCACCAATGCAGCCCTGGCGAGTAACTCGTGGGTGCTGCATTGGTGCATCATGCCGACCCTTCGGGGGTGTCTCAACCCCATAGGGTTGGCATGATGCTTGGATGTAGCACTGGTGAGTTACTCATCAGGGCTGCATTCAAGCATCATGCCGACCCAAGGGCATGATACATTAATGCATCATGCTGAAGACAGTGTGAGTGAGGGGGCGGTAGGTGGTGCTGTACTCCTGGGGGAGGTACACGCCCATAGCCGCCGTCAGCGCCTCAAACGTCACAAACTGAAATGGCAGAACGGTTTACCCCTTTAAATATGGCATGTTGCTAAAAGATGACATTTGTCGTCATGAGGCACCAATGCAGCCCTGGAGAGTTACTTGTGGGTGCTGCATTGGTGGATCATGCTGACCCTTTGGGAGTATCTCAACCCCATATAATAGGGTCTGCATGATGCTTGAATGTATCACTGGCGAGTCACTCGCCAGGGCTGCATTCATGCATCATGACAAACTGGTGAGTTACTCGCAAGGGCTGCATTCATGCATCATGACGACCAAGGGCATGATACGTTAATGCAGTATGTAAGACGGTGTGTGTGAGGGGGCGGTATGGAGCAACAAAGTCCTCACCTGAGAGACGCCGAAGATAACAGACAGTAGTTGAGCCGCGACATGCCCCTTCCAGAACGCTGGGCCTCCCTCTTCCCTTAGGATGCACTCAAAGGCCTGGCCGATACCGTGGTATTTGGACAAACCCGTCTTAGAGATGGGCTCCACTTGAAGCTGTTGTGAAGTCAAACATATCAGAGTAATAAATGTGCATAGACAGTGTTCAGGTTCTTTTACAAATTACCGGTACTTTGAAATCGAAAATACCTTTTAACAAATCTTATAATGTAGATCTACATATATATTTCTACACATCAAACTCCTTGTCCTTCTATGAAAAAAATGTTTTGCGGAAAGCCAATCCTTTCCATTGAGTGAGCTAGATGCATGCCCCCATCGGTACTCAATACCATGGGAGGGAGGTAGACATTAGGCTTGGGAGAGTGAGAAATTCTCATTAAAAAATGATACCCAATAAATTCTACAATATTTGATGTAATAAGCGCCCTCCCCCCTAAAAAGCGCCCACCCCCTTTTTGGGGCATTTCTAGATATGAACAAGGCTCACATTTCACGGTTTTGGAGACAAAAGAACCAAAACTCCATAAAAAATATTTTTTAAGCGCCCAGGCTGCTTATTACGTCGAATATGGTATGTCTCCCACTCACCTGGAACCTGATTTTGAGGACGTCGAGGGGCTGGATGACAAAGCGTGTGAAGGCCCCGCTAAGTGCCCCCGCGGTGCCGTACTCGGCTTTACTCAGCGGCTGCCGCTCGGGGCTGAAGCCCACCATGACGAGCGACTCCTGGCGGCCGGCGAGCGACTCACAACACCCGGCTTACTGAAAGATACAATATCTGTTAATCCCTTTTGTTAAGGATGAATGTCATTAAAAGATGACATTTGTCTTAGTGATGTACCAATGCAGCCCCGGCGAGTAACTGGCTGGTGCTGCATCATACCGACCCTTTGGGGGTGTCTGAACCCTTTAGGGTCATGATGCATGAATGCAGCACTGGCGAGTTACTCACCAGGGCTGCATTCATGCATCATGACGACCAAGGGCATGATGCATTAAGGTATCATGGTTAAAAAGGCCCAAAATTAAGTTATAGAATAACATTCAATTGCTTCAATTAACCAAATCAATCAGACCCTTTCAAGTTCCATTGAAATTTTTGGCGCCTGCCTTCGGTGACTCTACTCTCCCGGATTCATCCAACACTGTAGCTTCAATATCAGTGAGTTAGTAAGTAATAATGTAGTGGTTTATCGCCATTTCGACAGCTAAGGTCATATTCATGGCAAGACAGCTACATTAGAAATGTATTTTACATATAGTGGTATATACTTGTGTCTGTGTCCGCAAACATGGGCACCAGACAAACAAAAGAGGGAACAGTAAAGAGGAACAAAGGGATGACATAGAACCTTGTAGATCGCCAGAGTTGGCATGATGCACCAATGTAGCGACTGTGGGTTATTTGCCGACACTGCATTAGTGTACCATGACGACAACATGAAGCCTCGATGCATCATGCCATCACTAAAGGATTAATCATCATGATTAACAAGGTTTGGATAGGGGTGATCTGTACAATACTGGTTGCAATAAAAGGTATGGAGGTCTATATAAATGCACAGGCTGTGGCAGTGTTAACATATAAGTCAGTACCTGGTACCGTAAATCTCTGCGTATAAGCCCAACTCGTAAGTAAGCCACTAACTTTGATAAATCCTACAAGCAGGACAGGGGGTCTGCAAATTGTTAATTTAGTGCAGTGCTATAATTATTTAAAAAAAAACGCTTGTCTAAGCCGCACCCTATTTAGGCATGTTTGTTATTATACCTAGCATATGACTTTACTATTCCTACAACGTAAGAGAGCCGGATTACCTACGTGTGTGATACAGACCTCTGTATCGCAACGTGTGCGATACGGAAAATGGTGCGTAAACAGATGGGGTGGTGCACAAAGCAGGGCAACTTGCAAATGGGTATTTTGGGATGTCTATCGTAATCTATCGTAATCTTCCCAATGTCAGATGCTAGGTATAATAAAACAAAAAAAGAACTCGTAAAAATACAGCTGGCTGTACGACGATGGATGTTTGGGTGTCTGTATCGCACGGTGCGCACTCCTGCTGGGCAGTCGTGCGCACCATGCGATACGGACACCCAAACTCGTCGTCGTACATCCAGCTGTATTTTTACTCGTTCATTTTTATGTTATTATCAAATTGAAGCTAAGCCTGACTCGCGTACAACTTTAGGGAAAGCCGTGGCTCATGTACAAGAATTTACGGTACTCATACAAACTCTCTGGAGATCAGGTCATCTTTCACAGTCATAGAAATGTCCATTACATTTAGTATGGCAATGGAATTACCTCAGAATAGCGTTAAAGACGAGTCTCCTGTCAAGTCCTAGCCAATTTATATCATAGCAGTGTGATCCTGTGTGTTCAATGTTTAAGGCATGTTTACCCATTCCCTGTTCCTCACTACACTTGTTGACTGATTGATTATTCAGGTAGTTGAACATCCGCCTGGCCATGATAGGGGATCTAGACTACTCAGTGCTACAGACGGGAGTAGTCATTGTTAACAATAGAGGGTGGTGGATTTTCACATAGGGCTAACCTTTTATTTATCCCACCCCCTTAATTTAGAGGTATCCACATTTTTTAAACCCACCACCTTAAAGGTTCAAGATATCCTCCCCCCTCCCTTTTTTGACCTAGAACAACTGGCAAGCCGTTTTGTTCAAAAGGGACATCTTTCACGCTATCCCTGTTTAAGAGGGCTTTTCATATTGGACGTCCTATCTCCCACCCTCTCCCCCGTCGCCCCCTCAAGGGGTCCACATTTTTCATGGGCCAACCCACCATCGCCCTGTTGTTATTAAATGACCCAGCCTATGTCCACACACCAACGATAACCTGCTAGCAAGATTAGATAGAGACTTACAGATAACTGACTTACTTGTGGAAGTTCATGGAACTCAGAGAAAATTGAAAATTATCACTTTGAAAACAAATCTCAAGATATATTGTAGCGTTTTCTCCGATCGTATAGTGGGGGGGGGGGGGGAAGGGTTTACTTCTCGTTGTGTTCTCTAAAGTCAAAAGAGGTGTGTTCGAGACACGGGGGTTCGGACCACTAGGATGGCGTTAACACTAGGTAAGGACACATGACAACAAGTAAAATTACAGTTCAAATGCTCTTTTATTCTAGACATAATAATATAGTTGTATGAAGGATAAGTAGATGTATATCGGCACGCGGTAGGCCTAATATAAATGCTCGGCGACGTTCGGTTGAATAAATCTAGGGGCCAGGATTTAAGACTAAGCCCAAGTTCTATCTTTAAGTGTGCAGGAGGGCCAGGACTCCGCTAGGCCCGAGTTCTGTGATAAAGTAAAGTGACGAATACATTGGGCCAGGACTCCGCTAAGCCCACGGTTCTACGATAAATTGACGAATATGCTCGGTTTCCCGGGTAAAACTCGGTACGTCTGTGGATCGAGGTTTCTAAGTGTCAGTGATGGGGGGGGCGCCGGTGAATTCTTGATCTAAAGTTGGTTTGAAGGTTCTCTGAAATAAAGTTCCATGGTTTTAGAGTTGGCTAAAGATGGGTTTCCGAAGGTTCCTAGGTCTTGAAAGTGCAGGTCTAAAGGGGTCATCTTGAAGGTCTAAAAGTGCAGGAGTGCAGGTTGTTTGAAGATAGTGCAGGTGGTCTGAAGGTAGTGCAGGTGGTCTGAAGATAGTGAGCTGCTCCTGGGGTGTGGTGGGGTTGAGAGCCTGGTGGGTTCTGCCTGATTGGGGTGGGAGCCCTCCCTTTTATGCTACCAGGCTGGGATGATCACGTGACCAAGTCTCAGCCAATCAGAATCCAGCCAATCAGGTTCCAGTATTTATAACTTCTCTATTATAAAATAATGGTAATATTTAGCAAATTGAAAGTTGTGGCATGTTAATCTAGAGTGCCACATTAGTGGGGAACAGCACTTGAATCGTGCAAATCTATAGAGAATAAGCTAGAATAGGAGTGAAAAGAACTAGGGTCTGGGGAAGGGCCAAAATGGCCCTTTCAGCCATTTTCTCAGTTCAGATCAGGGTCCTCTAATCTGCTAAAATACAGTGATTTAAACTATGATTTGGTCCACTAGCCTAGGTAGGCTAGTTTGGTGAAGGTCACTTCTAACTAGTGTGCCCCTTTAATTTGGGTGACTTTGTATATTTAAGCAGTAAATCAGAAAGCTTGGGTTGGTAAGGTTTGAGGCTAGTTGGCTGTCAGTCTACCAGAGCCCAGCATGGGAAAAACATGGAGGTTTGGGGTGCTGGTGATTTGTTCAAAATACACATATAAAACAGCAGCATCCGGACTATTCCAAAGAGGAGTAGACAGCTAAAGGTCTTGTCTTGGGCACTGACTATAGTAGGTGAGGTGACTTTATTTGAATTTGGAGTTTGAAGGGTGTTTGCAGGGCCATGTCAGGGGCGATAATAGGTGCATTGGGCCCGCACAGGGACGCGCAGAGACGCAGTTCTCACGCCGGCCCCGGCTGCCGGTCCCGCCCGTCCGCCGCTGGCAGCGCCGAGGGGGAGGGGGGAGTAGAGGACGCGAAACGCTACACCGACCCCTTCTTGAAAAGATGTGACCCCGCATCTGGGTACTCTACGATAAGGTCGACTTCTCCAAAATATCATTTCACCAGCTCTGAGAAATCGGGTGTCTAGTGTTGAAGTGTAGTCAAATAAAGTTCCGCTGACCCTTTCCAAAACTTTGTAAGTGCTAGATGTATGTGTTCTCTTAGACTGTATGATCAAGGGGTCAGTTGGACGAAGGCAGTGAAGGTAAGTATCCAATGAAGGTGACATCTATGATGAAGCTCTTCTATGGACGATGAGTATAACAGTTTCTCTACTGCTACCTGTAGTTGGTTGCAGCAATCAGCATCTTTGTTTCTAATCCTAACAATACACATAAGTCAAGTTTCATAAGAATAAGTTCTGCGATGAGCCCGCATCAAAAACTGGCTCAGTTCCAACATCAGAGTCAAGGTAAGGTAACGAGGTGAATCATCTGGCAGGTAAACACTGTCTCGAGGTCCCCATCTTCCCGCATAAAGAGTGACATGCAGCACTGCCCTTCCGGGGATGCTCTACCCGACAGTCCACACTGTCAGAACTCAGCTTTCTGAGCTACTCTCTTTTGCAAAAAGATGACATACAGTGCACCCAGCACTGTCCCATCTCTGCTGACAGTCTGTATGTGACGACATACAGTGCACCCAGCACTGTCCCATCTCCGCTGACAGTCTGTATGTGACATCGACATACAGTGCACCCAGCACTGCCCTCCTCTCCGCTGACAGTCTGTATGTGACATCTGCCACTGCCTAAACCTCTACAGCAGCACATGATGTCAGAATCCAACGACTAGTGAATTTCTCTCTACTACGGGATAACCATCTCCTCTCCATCTTGCACTCGGTGGGCACCTATTCTCGTATCGCTTCCATCAGTGTTAAGAAAGGGGCATGTCCCGTGCTTGGTGAATGGATATCACACCAATCAAAAGGACATAACCAAAGTCGTCATCAGTTTCAGTGCTGGCGCATCTCTTCCATCAAGCATTGAATGGCTGCCCAGCTTGAGTGGCTACCATCTGGCTGCCTGAACCGCTTGACCCAATAACAGGCTGGAGGGAGCTTTCAACTGGCCTGTTCGGTGATCCTGAACTAAATGAGTTGCACTCGTTGGCGTAGTGCCCATATTTCCGGCACCTATAGCATTGGACTTCAGCTAGTCGCCGAGGTTGGTTCTTCTCAAAATGTTGGACTCCAAATTCGGTGGCCACAGCTTCTACCGCCAGGGGCTTAGGCGCCACCTGTGATTTCTTTGCCTTCTCAGAGTCATCAAATGTCTGGTAGTCCACAGCCATGTCTATGGCGTCATTCAGGCTTTTCACCTTGCTGACGTGCACATGGCGCCTCATGTCCTTTGTCGGGAGTCCTCGTATAAAGTGGTCCATCAGGGCCCTTTCACTCAAAGGGCTGTCAGGGTATGCTCGAAGGGCCAACCGTCGAACAGTGGCACCATATGTTGAGACACTCTCGTTGGGACTCATGGCACGGTTGTGAAGCTGAAGAGCGTACGAGTATTCCCTCCCAGGAGGGTAGAACTGTTGTCGTAGTGATGATTCAAGCGTTTCTCGGTCATACTGAAGATGTTCCGGTATGGAGGAGAGTACCTCACGTGCATCTTCTACGAGTGAACAAGCCAACTGCAGACCATACTCCTGATCATCCCAGTTGTTCCACACAGCAATGCTGCGGAAGTGACTGAGCCAATCAAGCAGGTCGGCTTTACCATTGTAACGAATCGGTTCCTTCGCCTTCCTTCGGTGCAGGTTCTCATAAGAGGGTCGAGCATTACATGGCGTTGTGAGGGTTGGTGGGTTCACCGTGCCATAGTCTTGATCATGGGATAGAGTAATGGTGTCTTTGATGCCTTGGTCCTCAGGCGTCTCAGTGACGTCATCAGCCTCAGATCCACCGGTTGATGACTCGCTCATATGTTCGTTCTCAGCTTGGCTGGCCCGAGGTGAGAAGAAAATCCGGACAGCCGTGAAACTCTCACTCAGGAAGCTCATACTGCTGGTTGTGAAGAAATAAGTTCCTGAAGATAATTGCAGCGGGTAGAGTAAAAGTCTGTCTGCAAAAATAGGCCTATATAATTCTAGGAAAGAGTCTGAACTGAAAAAGTAAATCAAATGTCCTCACTAGTGTGACTTAGCCATCCTGGTCACGGCACCATTTTCTGTAGCGTTTTCTCCGATCGTATAGTGGGGGGGGGGGGGGGAAGGGTTCACTTCTCGTTGTGTTCTCTAAAGTCAAAAGAGGTGTGTTCGAGACACGGGGGTTCGGACCACTAGGATGGCGTTAACACTAGGTAAGGACACATGACAACAAGTAAAATTACAGTTCAAATGCTCTTTTATTCTAGACATAATAATATAGTTGTATGAAGGATAAGTAGATGTCTATCGGCACGCGGTAGGCCTAATATAAATGCTCGGCGACGTTCGGTTGAATAAATCTAGGGGCCAGGATTTAAGACTAAGCCCAAGTTCTATCTTTAAGTGTGCAGGAAGGCCAGGACTCCGCTAGGCCCGAGCTCTGTGATAAAGTAAAGTGACGAATACATTGGGCCAGGACTCCGCTAAGCCCACGGTTCTACGATAAATTGACGAATATGCTCGGTTTCCCGGGTAAAACTCGGTACGTCTGTGGATCGAGGTTTCTAAGTGTCAGTGATGGGGGGGGCGCCGGTGAATTCTTGATCTAAAGTTGGTTTGAAGGTTCTCTGAAATAAAGTTCCATGGTTTTAGAGTTGGCTAAAGATGGGTTTCCGAAGGTTCCTAGGTCTTGAAAGTGCAGGTCTAAAGGGGTCATCTTGAAGGTCTAAAAGTGCAGGAGTGCAGGTTGTTTGAAGATAGTGCAGGTGGTCTGAAGGTAGTGCAGGTGGTCTGAAGATAGTGAGCTGCTCCTGGGGTGTGGTGGGGTTGAGAGCCTGGTGGGTTCTGCCTGATTGGGGTGGGAGCCCTCCCTTTTATGCTACCAGGCTGGGATGATCACGTGACCAAGTCTCAGCCAATCAGAATCCAGCCAATCAGGTTCCAGTATTTATAACTTCTCTATTATAAAATAATGGTAATATTTAGCAAATTGAAAGTTGTGGCATGTTAATCTAGAGTGCCACATTAGTGGGGAACAGCACTTGAATCGTGCAAATCTATAGAGAATAAGCTAGAATAGGAGTGAAAAGAACTAGGGTCTGGGGAAGGGCCAAAATGGCCCTTTCAGCCATTTTCTCAGTTCAGATCAGGGTCCTCTAATCTGCTAAAATACAGTGATTTAAACTATGATTTGGTCCACTAGCCTAGGTAGGCTAGTTTGGTGAAGGTCACTTCTAACTAGTGTGCCCCTTTAATTTGGGTGACTTTGTATATTTAAGCAGTAAATCAGAAAGCTTGGGTTGGTAAGGTTTGAGGCTAGTTGGCTGTCAGTCTACCAGAGCCCAGCATGGGAAAAACATGGAGGTTTGGGGTGCTGGTGATTTGTTCAAAATACACATATAAAACAGCAGCATCCGGACTATTCCAAAGAGGAGTAGACAGCTAAAGGTCTTGTCTTGGGCACTGACTATAGTAGGTGAGGTGACTTTATTTGAATTTGGAGTTTGAAGGGTGTTTGCAGGGCCATGTCAGGGGCGATAATAGGTGCATTGGGCCCGCACAGGGACGCGCAGAGACGCAGTTCTCACGCCGGCCCCGGCTGCCGGTCCCGCCCGTCCGCCGCTGGCAGCGCCGAGGGGGAGGGGGGAGTAGAGGACGCGAAACGCTACAATATCAAGAATACTGCATTCGTCTTCTTATCAAAACACTCAGCAACTCATGTGTTTCAGCCCAATGAGATTATACCCGACCCGACCCGACCCGACTCAACAACAGGTCTGTGGCCCCTTTGTACGGTGTCCCTTGTCGTGGTCGACAAATGGCGCTTGTGACTTGTCGCAGTAGATTTAAGACCTTATCGTCTGTTGATTTTAAGAACTGCCCATGAGCCTTGTTGCAGATAAGAAATACGTCTTGTCCCTTGTCACCAACCCACATGTTCACCCTCCTATCTTCGGTTAAGGGAGTGATAATTTAAATTTTAAATGTACCCCCCCCCTCCCCCAACGCTTTTGGCTAGTGAGATGTGTTATCTTAGGAAATAAGACTCAGTACAAGGCACCACCCCAGGTTATCTAACCCATCTCTTACATCAGCCTGTTATATAACCTACACTGGGGCCCTGTACCTCTCCTTGTCTCAGTGTCCTGGTGACCACAGACGCTCAAGGTGTCAGGTTCCACGTCCCAGGCTGGGAGCCTCTGAGAGGGTGGTGCCTTATAATGGACTGATGTGGGTAACTGTCAGGCTGGTGAGAGATGCAAACCCAGCATTGAATATATTTGGATCACACCGAGGCATGGTGCACTCCATGACGTAGCCGGAGTGTGACAGCCCTCCAGGATTAATTCTACTCATCGCGTGTCTCTCCTTGAATCAGTTTATATAGCCCAAACAGCTATCTAACAGATCGTGCCTATGTGTACTAAATATGATAGAGCCACAGCATTAGGCTTAGGGAGTGCTCATTTTTTAACAACAGGTGGGGGGGCGGTGAGATTTCGCGTGGAGCGCGCGACATTTTTTCACCCCCCCCCTAGAGGGGTCGAAATTTTTTACCCCCCCCCCGGCAGGCCGAAAATCGCACGCGTTCGCGCCCCTATGTAGCATAGTAACGCGCAGGCTTTTTCCCTCAAAACAGGTTGATTTTTTTTGACCCCCCCCCAAGAGGGGTCTAAATTTTTTACCCCCCCCCCGGTCAAGGGGTCCAAATTTTTCACCCCCCCCCAAATCCACCACCCCCCCCTGTTGTTAAAAAATGAGCACTCCCTTAGCAAAGGCTAGGCCAAGGGACAGTCACAGTCACACTCACAGACACAGTCAGTCACACACTCACACTGCCACTGGTCACTGGGTGAGTGCCTGTTAGTGTTTGTGCTTCCTACACCAGTTTCCTACACGGACAGATCAGCTCACCTTCAGTAGCCACTCGGCCATGTCCACTCGGTCGTCCCCTGATTGGATTCTTCACAACCAGTCACGTTATTTACACATATTTTACACATTTCCAGCTCAACTTGAGGTCAACAACAACACGAGCAGCGGACGGAACCGGAAACATGCAATAGTTTATTTTATTACCACAAGAGGACGCCACTATTTTAGTTATTTCATAATGCGATAGATGGCGCTGCCGGATAATTGAGACGCTGCAGACGCTGAGAGCGCGTGTTTCCCGCGTCGGTTCTCCCGAAACCGAAACCGCAAGAGGAGGGGTGAAGAAATATTCGTGTGCCCAAGCGACATCTCATCGCCCCTGTAGACCAGACTTAATGTACCGTACATAGCCAACCTAATAAATGTCTGTATGAAGTATGACATATAAAGTGAAAATTCAAAAGATACCTTTATGGCCTTTGGAAAGCCTATTATATTATTTATGCTCTTATGTGCCTCTACATGGGTACCCACAATACTGACCATGTCGCTGTGTCGATTTTTAGCAGAAGGACCGTATCATTGTGTCGATTTTTAGGCATATAAGGGCTTACAGAAAAATCCCTGTGGGTCGATTTTTAACCCTAATATTCCTGTGTCCGTCGATTTTTAAAACAGCCTAAAACGGCTGTGTCGCCCATGTCGATTTTTACCCATGTAAAGGCACTCTTATGATATCGTACCTCGGCAGAAAGATGTACAAAGATGCAATTCTTTAGATAACATTTTAATATGTTTTTTGTCTTTTCCCCTCCAAGTCCACGGTAGAAGCTGGTCCCGGGAAGCTGGTCCATCGGACTATCTGGAGGTCGATCAGGTATTGAACCTCAACTGCAGAGAATGACGATTGTAGTGTCTTTCTTTAATACCACTACAAAAGGCGATCTTCAATATCAATTTATTAATTTCAAAAGATATTATCTCCAGTTTGATAACATATATATGTAAACTGATGAAGGCAAATGTGCCGAAACTATAGGTTCACTAAATAAATGTTCCTTGTCGCCTCAAGTGAAGTCACTTGACGTGTATGTAGCAAACCTTGTATAAATGCCACAAAAAGGTAATAGGCAACATGCCTGCTGTAACCAAACTACCCAAGTGAAGTCACTTGGACCAGAACAAAGTTTGTAGAACTAAGTCATATTATTTTCTTTTGTCACTTATTACATTGTATCATTATAAAAACTCCCTCACAGGAGATGTTGTTACAATAAAAATATTCAAAACTCAACTCAACTCAAACTAATACAAAGTTGGAAATCTGGTTGTGTTGTTAATTTTTTTTTTAAACACACAGAAATATGTAAACTATAATAACGTTTGCAGTTAGAATTAACATCTGCATATAGGCCTATGTGTGTGTATTTAAACTCGTGATAAAGTCAGCTATATGCAAAGAGATCTTTAGATGGCATTTCAATATAACCTTTTATAAGTAGACAGATTGCTCTTTGCCTTTTTTCCTTCCTCTAGAACAGGAGATGGTCCATCACACCCCCTTGTGTTGATCGATTATTGAACTGCCTTTCACAAGAATACAGATAACAGGACAGCAATAACAATGCCTGCCACAGCTCCTCTATTGCCACCAACGACTCCAGGCTGTAGGTAACGAGATCGGACCAATGTGAAAGTCGTTAACTGGGTGCTATCTTAGACTGGCTTGATTGAAAACGATTTATTATAGGCAGATGACGATATAAATGGGCTACTAATTACTAATCTAAAGTGTTATAACATCCATTAACCTTTTCAGCCCATTGAGCCTCTCGCATCCAAACCTGTCAATTCCTAGATGTCTTTCAGTTCTAAACCTTTAAAGACAGCATGACGCCTATTAAAAATATGTTTCATTTGTCTGCATAATGCCCCAACGCTGTACCAGTGAATACCTCACTAAGTACAGAATTGCTGCTTCATGTCGATCCCTCGTAAATAAATCAACCTTGGGTTAAGTTGTATGAATGTGTGACTACGTTAGGGATGCTATACTACTAGATGCTCTACCCCAGGGCACCACAGAATGTATGCTTTAAAATGTTTTGTAATTCTGTAGAGTTTCCTCAACATGTGATGACATACTCATATCTCCGAAGCATATACCGTATTCGACGTAATAAGCGCCCTGGGCGCTTAAAATATTATTTTAAGGGAAAAAAATCAGCCTCAAACATTCATTCTAATAAACGCCCCCCATGGCTGTCATATACAAACCTCAGTGGCATCTAGAAGGCCTCTTACACCCTTATTACTTCACACTTGGCTTGACCTTAACACCTGCACAGGTGTGAAATGCTCCATGTTACACACAGGTGAGAAAATCGGTAAAAAAAATTGCAGAAACACATAAAAAAATCTGGGGGGAAATCTGAAAAAAGGGGGGGGGGGGCGCTTATTAGGGGGAGGGCGCTTATTACGTCGAATACGGTATTATATTCTTAGAGTATCATATTCGATCATTTACGTCTTTGTTGGCAATATGCAGGTCATCAGTTAAGCCATATATAGATCTTTGAAACCGTTTACCATACTGTTTGATACATTATAGCACTCTTCAGGGTATTTATTTAAAAATTGCAAAATGACCCTTTAGTAATTAAATGTAGGAACCAAAACACAAAACAAACACACTTCATTCAAGAATAATCTTTTCCATTTATCAAACAACATCTATGATCATGCATTCTTCTATATTCATGCATTTCTTCATTTAAGAAATAAACACCAGCATGTTTCTTCTTTTTTATACACTATATGGACTTTTATCCATAATGCGTTTCCATAATAACTCCTTTAAGTTTACAGTGTCTATATCAGGGAAGACTTTGTATGTTATCCGGTTTCTTGTGTAGGAATGATCTGTCATTACGAGGGACTGCACGAAACACAGACGGCGTGAAATCATAAACGGGCACTGCGTCTGCGGTTTACGAGTTTTTTGACGGGTTGGCGATCATCACCTGAAATAATCGTACACTACACGTTAATACACAGAACAAGTTACTGTAAAATGCTTAGATCTTTTGTGTGGGGTTGGAAGTTGATCTTAGAGGGATATTCTAACAAGTCACACTTAACCACATAGACTAGAACAGTACTAAAATTGTGAGTGGGATACGCTTGGTGATTATGCCACTTTAAGGGACACGACGATGCCTCAAGGCTTTCAGTCAACAGGATAAATAAACAAATATACTAGGAAAAACAAGTAATTTTAAAATGTTTGATGTTTAAATATTTTCGGCATTGATTTATTATATTTAGCCCCATCAGGGGCTTCACTTCAACCTGTGACAGTCGTCCCCCCCCCCCCCTTAAAGAATACGGGTAGTGGGTTCTGAAGCTGTGGCTAAGGGCCAGTCAAGAATATTTGGTTTACAATTTAATACAAGGAAATTAGATGTCCAAGCATGCTGGGAACACTGTAAAAACTTGTACCAAATATTAACCTCATATCATTATGTAATTGTCTATGAACGAATAAATCCTAAACCTTTCAACAACTACAAAAGAATATACATAAGCTAATATCGGCTTTTATTTTGTACACGTTTAAGATTGCCCCATGTTTGTTACTTACCGTCTTGACTTCAGTGTATTGCTGCAGGCCGTAGGATCCACTGTGTGATAAAAGGAGGACAATGTGGCGAGTTAGATCCAGATTGAATTGTAATCAAGAGCACCAATTGAATAATATCAATATAACCTAGACTTGTATATATATGTGTTATGATGCACGAATGCAGCCCTGGTGAGTAGCCACCAGGTCCAGGGGTGCATTCATGCATCATGATGGCGAAGAGCATAACAATAAATAACAGGTAATTAATTAATCTTTTTGGATATTTTTGCAATGATATAGAATAAATATGCAAAAATGTCATACTAAAGACTACAATAGATTTCATCATTGATTTTACTAGTTTTCTTAACAGTTAGAAAATTAAAGGAAGAAAATTAAAACTTTTGATGTATATAATTCAGTATGCACTCACAGTTCACGTCCTAGTCCGGACATCTTGAACCCTCCGAAGGGAGACTGAGGCATGACGGCGTTGTAGAAGTTAACCCTACAACAAAATGTGGCAGATTGATTGATACGTATTGATTGGATTTGATATTTCTATATACCACTTTCTTTAAAATATCACAACATTTCCAAGAACAGAAAGACTAGTTGTGCACTCTAAACTTAGAAATAAGGTACAGCCAGCCCTCACTTCCTCAAATTTCGAAAATGTGAGGGAAAAGTTTGAGGAAGCAAATGTTCTGAGGTTCTAGGTCCAAATAAAATAAAACATAGAAGAGCCGTAGCAAAGGCTTCTGTCAGAAGAATTGAGGCATTAAATGGTCAATTTAGTGAGGGTTGACAGTCACATATTCAAAAGCACTAATTTCTCAACTAATTGCTCGCTGAGTTTTTATTATTATCAAAAACAAGTTTGTAAACAGATCTAAATATAAATGCTAACCAAACGGTGCCAGCGCGGATGGAGTTGGAGATTTTGAGTGCAGCGTCCAGGTTTTGTGTGAAGACGGCGCCACCCAGTCCGTAGAAGGTGTCGTTACCGCGCTGAATGACCTCGTCTATCGTCTTAAACTTGAAGATGCACTGCACTGGTCCAAAGATCTGAAGATAGAGCAAAAAGCAAATAATACTAGGAAGGTCCACTTGCTGAATTCTTGTCCCCCAAAAGCCCATGGCGCCCACTGGTGGATGGACTGTACAGTTCACATAGCCCACTCAACCACTATCAATTTTAAACCACATTTCAAGTGCTGGAAAAAGGTTTTTACCCCCATGTATTTTTCTTATTTGCTCTCATGATAGAGTTCTCTGTATAGAATAATTGATCGATAGGGACTGAGGAAATGATCATATTTTCCTAAATACATCTTTAAATTCACACCATTTAGCACTTAAATGCAGAACCGGCATGTCACACGCCAGGGCATTATGCCGTCCTTAAAGGGTTAACGAATTAACATCAAGGACCAATATAAAATTATCATAATCTAGATATCTCAAAATCTCCGAATGTTCAGACTATCAAAATGGGCCTCAAATATGTCCTATTTTTTAATCCAGTGTTCTTTCTCTGATTCGATTCTTACCTCTTCCCTGGCAATGCGCATGTCATCGGTGACATCGTAGAACACGGTGGACTCGATGAAGAAGCCCTTGTCACCTTTACGAACGCCCCCGCAGCCCACCTTGGCGCCCTCCTTCTTGCCGCTCTCAATCAGCTCCAGGATCTTGTTCATCTGCTCCTCATCAATCTGCCATAGATGACGTCATCAATGATTAATTCAATGCAAACCCACTAGGTGGCATCCTAAGTACCTTGAATTTAGGGGTTACCTGATTTCTTGTCACTAAAAGACCTACTTTTTCTCTGATATAATAGGATTTTCTTTTGATCTCAATGTAATGGAAGACTTTGAGAATAATACTCCAGTATGATGAATAAAATAATTCCTGGTCTGGCGTCTTTTAAAGATGGATGAGGGACTTAGTTGGGAGTCAATTTTTATTTTTCAGTTACACAATGTACTTGTGTTAATACTGTCTATATAGTATGTGTGTAACCTTTTAAATCTATCCGATACTTATGAATACATTTAATAAATATTTTAGAGAATACAATGGTTGGAATAGGTCAGGGACATTATGGAAATTGAAAATAAAACTCACCTCAATATAGCTTATAACGAATCTTTAAGTCATTAGTTGGAGCCAATAATATGCAATAAAAACAAGTCTGTGTACCTGAGGGCCAGAGTCGCTGCACATTTCGTAGGGGTCTCCGACACAGCGCTTCTTTGCGCGCTCGATACTGAGCTTGACAAACTCGTCGTAGATTTCTTCCTGGACGAAGGTCCTTGAGCCAGCCACACAGCACTGTCCCATGTTGGAGAATATGGCGTTGTGGCTCTGCTCGATGGCCAGCTCCACTGTAAAGAGGATACACATGGTTGTGTTAGACTTTTTCAAGATTTTTTTATGTGTGTCACCTATTTTGATACTGTTTTTCACACCTTTGTGCGACATGAAGCACTTCACACCTATGCAGGTGTTAGGGCCAAGCCCAGTGTGAACTGAAGGCATAGGGATCAGTAGAAGCCCTGTAAAGGCCACTGAGGTGGGCCAGTAGTCTTTCTAACACAGCCATAGGGGGATATTTGAGGGTAATTCTTCCACTCAAAATAAAAATTTTAGGCACCCAGGCCCAGTAAACAAATAACATTATACACCATTTTATAACGTTATACATGTATAACGTTATATGTCAACGTTTTTCTAAGGCTCTTTAATATGGCATAACGTTATGTAAAGTTTAAAACGATATTTTGACGTAAAATAACGTTTTCTTGTTAGCTGGGGGGTGCTTTTTAGGTCGAAGTTTTGTTTTGAAAATGTTTGTCTTTTATTTTTTTAGGTCGAATACGAAACTCAGGAAAATGGTGGAATTTAATTGGATACACAGACTTTAACAATAGTCCTGAGGGGTAAACAAACCTGGGCAATCATTATGTCTGAGAGTTAACTGTAAATGATGGCAACCAGGCAGTTTATACTTGAGTTTAAATACAAAACTCTTGTTCTCTTCCTTTGGCTTCATGACAGAATGAGTGATATGAGATATTACCCTCATAGAGTCCATGCAAACAAAATATCAACTTGTGCCAGTCATGACTCGGGATCCCTATGAGAATTTCTCTGGAATGTTTTCTGGACATTTTCTTGTGAGCTGTTCCCTGGAATTTCTTGTGTTTTGAACGAGTGAAACTCAAGAAATTAAGAACATTTCTAGAATGTTTTCTGGACATTTTCCTGAATGAGTGGAACTCGAGAAATTTACGTCATCATTCAGTACTTGTGGAATTTCTTGTTATTTGCACGAGTAAAACACATCACCATTGAGCATGTCACTAGGAATGTTCACTATTGTTTTAGAGATTTTTATAGAGTGGAAAATAATTCCCCGAATGTGTCTTACACACTTTTATCTTGACGTTAATCATATAAGGTGCTTACTGTCTGCGTCCTTTAGGATGATGTTGGGGCTCTTGCCGCCGAGCTCCAGCGTGACACGCTTCAGGTTACTGGCCCCGGCCGCCTGCTGGATGATCTGTCCTACCTGTGGGGGGACGACATGGGGCAGGTTAGCAGAGATCTTCTTGACTACAAGTTTACACATGACATATCTAAGGCAACCGAGCTAATGTACCGGTATCAATGACTAGAAACAACCATGAATTCAAACACTGAGCCAAAAGAATATTTCTACATTACATTCAACTTGTACATAGTTTGAATTTTTTCCTTTTTGTAAAACGCTGCTAGTAATACTATTGGTGGTACCGGGTATAAATATATATATATCATAATTTACTATCAATTAAGACTTGGAATAGCACTCAGAATGGCTGAATTTTTGGTATATATTATGGTGAGGCTAGCCAAAATCATAATTATTAACCTTTTTTTCAGATCAAAATATTGATAGTGTGACTGACCTCTGTGGATCCGGTGAAGGCGACCTTGTCGACGTCCTTGTGGGCGGTGATGGCGGCTCCAGCCGTGGGCCCGAACCCGGACAGTACGTTCACCACACCAGCCGGGAAGCCAGCCTAGACGGAAGTCACATAGTAAAGTTAGGACATCCGATGATTGGGGCTTAAATATAATTTAGGATGTTCACAAATGACATACTGTACTCCCCTTCCTATCTATTCTATTCCCGCTTATTATAAAACACAATTTTGCTCAAATATGATTTTATTGCCCAATATATGGTCATTTTGGATTTTAATAAAATCAAGCACAATTTTATTTCCTCATTGAAAATACACTAGAAATACCATGGTTGGGCCAGATGAGATCTCTTACTGACCTATTAATAACCAAAGGTCAGATTTGATTGACCTCTATGCCCTCAATTTTATACTGTTATAGAGTTACTTGCCGGGGCTGCATTGGTGCATCTTTTAGTGACATGCCGTCCTTAAGGCCACACTTTTTTTATTCTTTGGGTTACGGACACCTTAAAAATTTTCTCAAGTACAGAGGACGAAATTAAAAAAAAAAAAAAAAAAATTCACGTTTTACTCCCTAAAAACTTGAATAATGGTCCGATTTACATGCCATAAAAACTGACAAATAGCAAATTTCACAATTTTATTTTTAGTGCGGGGGTTTTCATAGTAGTGCGGCCCGTAACCCAAAGAGTAAAAAAAGTCTGGCCTAAAAGGTTACAGCCTTACCTCCTTGCAGAGGGCGGCCATGTAGAGGGCAGTGAGGGGCGTCTGTTCGGCAGACTTGAGGACGACCACGTTACCGCACGCCAGCGCCGGGGCAATCTTCCACAGGAACATGCACACCGGGTAGTTCCACTAGAAACATCAAGTGAAGATTCAAGTCAGAATAAATTTTAGCTTTATAAAAAAACTATATAAAAAAAATCAAATCACCTGATGAAAGCCAACTATGCCGAAACGTTGTGATCAATATAATAAGCGCACACCCCCCATTTTTGGCTGATTTTTATACTAGAAATAACCAAAAATATCTCAAATTTTTGACCCAATTAAACTCTTAACTACTAAAAGGTGTCGATAATAATTTTTTAAGCGCACTGTGCGCTTATTACGTCGAATACGGTAATTAAAACGTGGTAAAATAATGTGAATTTAAAATAAATGTTTTGTCATTCTAGTTGTGTCTATTATAAATATAATTTAAAAAAAAATTCAAACGCAAAGGGCAAATTACCACTGCCACATGGGAACTCTACTGTCTCTGTGATTATTTAAAATGTCTAAAACTATAAACTTCACTTTAATTTGCCCTGTAAACTAAGGTATTAATACATAGTTGAATCAGAATTTTTAGAACAAGATTAACAAGAATAACATGCCGGTTTACTTACTGGGATGATCTGACCACAGATCCCTACGGGCTCGTGGCGCGTGTAACAGAAGAAGGGACCGTCTGTAAACGGAAGTAAATACATTCTTAATGATTAATAGGATTACATAATTATACAAAAATGCTTATTGAATTTAAGCGCTAAAGTAACTACAAGTTGTATATAACTGATATCTGGTGTACTGACAATGTTTATGACATCAATGTTAGCCATATATTTTGAGTGATATGAGTACTGTGTGCTTGAACTAAACTATACCCCTTTAAGGACGGCATGATGCCTTATTGCATCATACCTTGGTCGTTATGATGCATGAATGCATCCCTGGCAAGTAACTCGCTAGAGCTGAATTCATGCATCATGACAACCCTATGGGGTTGAGACACTCCCAAAGGGTCGGCATGATGTACCAATGTAGCACCGACGAGTTACTTGCTGGGGCTGCATTGGTGCATCATGACGACATATGTCATTTTTAATTTTAGCGACATCCGTCCTTAAAGGGATACGTATTAAATGTATTTGACATTCTCCCAAGACCTCCTGCATGTATACTTTGTTTATTTACTACTTGGTATTTTTATTACTTCTGATCATGTATGGCATTATAATGTTTCCAACTGTCTCTTTATATCTGGTAGTGGCGTGTTGCTGTCTTGGCAGCTGTTGAAAGGCGTTAATGTAATGAATTCTTCTGCCAAATAAAAAAAAAAGTTGAAGCTCAACTCGAACTACCTGAAATCATGCAACTGGAATCTTTGAATGGTTACTTGAAAAGTACGGTCAAGTCTCCCACAAAACACCACACGGATCTTTATAACATTCTTTAGCGTCTTTATTGGATCAAATTGAGAGCTAATAAAGGCGTGTTGCCCACCAGGACCTCCTTTAATACAAGGTCTATTCAGTGTTGCCTTAGGACGCAGGCCAGAATGGCCTTCGATAATCTCAGCTTTCTAATTTTTCCAAATTGGCCAATTAGAAGCGAAGATAGGGCCATATTTGTAAAGTTGTTCTGCATTAAATATTTTCCATTTCTTTTAAGTTTTTGCATAGTATAAAACAAGTTATAATGAAGTTTATGAAGATACCTTGAAATATCAAAATTCAAATGGCCTGCGTGAGAAGGAAATGGCCTGCGTAAAATGCCAAAACACAAGCCACCTTAGCGTGCATTGAGAAAAAGTTTTCGGAAACACTGTCTATTACGGTACTAATCATATCCAAACCCAGCTAACAAAAAAACGTTATTTTACGTCAAAATAACGTTTTAAACGTTACTTAACGTTATGCCATAATAAAGAGCCTTAGAAAAACGCTGACATATAACATTATAAAATTGTGTATAACGTCATTTGTTTACTGGGAACCGGCTTCACGAAAAATTAAAATGATGTAAAATGAAATCAGCAGAACTCACCGACTGGGATGGTCTGGCCGACCACCTTGTCGGACCAGCCAGCGTAGTAGCGGACCACCTTCATACCGAAGGGGATGTCTCCGTAGAAGGCATCCTTAAAGGTCTTGCCATTGTCCAGCGTCTCCAGACTCTGACAAAAACAAGAATACTGACCTAGATTCAAGGGAAAGCCATTGAAAACACAGCAGAGTGGTCACATGTGATTAAACATGTCAGGGAGCGCCAAAATCGCCTTACCTGGTCAGATCTGGATGTAGTAGCGGAGTAACCACATCGTCTTGTACACACAAGAGTATTAATTAAGCTTTGATTCAAATATTCTCTGATATCTATTTGATCTAGTAAGAACAATAGAGTCAACGGTATTTTTTATTCATATTTTTGTCCAATTTAAGACGAAATCATTTTAGCTGCATATATAGATCGATAGTCCATTTTAGTTATTTTAGATTTGGTTAGTTAACAAAACACTCCCTGACAGCCATATACATGGGACACAACAAATAAAAGAGTTGCTCTACCTTATTTTCGTAAATACAAATTTACTTTAAAAATAAGGGTCTTGAGAATTCCGTAGTTCTTTAGTATCTGTTTATATCCTTAGGGAGTGGTAATTTTGAGCTACAGTTAGGGTGGCCGGAGCATTTTTTTAAATGAATTAAACACATATGTATCATGTATGTCTAGAATGCCTCAATATTCGCATTTAACAAATTACCACTGTTCTGTTGATACAGTAACTAGGTAACTAACTGTAGCTGATTACCTATGCCTCACCCCTCCAACCTTTCTGACAGATCTGAAGGCAGGTACCTAGAACATACATAGGGGCAAGGCCTCCCCCACAGCACATTGCTGCCACCAATGTGTAGTGTGTGTACTAATTACCCAGTCTGATTCTCTCTATAGCCCTATCAAAGTGGTGGCGTCTAGTGTTATTTATATGAGGTAAATGCTTGGGATTGGGGTCTCAGACCCCCATATGACCCCCAGGAGATGTCCTGACGCTGGCTGGCGGTAGGTTGTATCATTTCCATTCCAAATGCATCATTTTAAGCTCATTTAGCTCTATTTTCAGTAGTCTACCGTAAACTACCAATTAAACAGTTCTAGAAAAATAATTGAGCTAAAAATACACAATTTTAGGAGGCTTATCTATATAAGATATAATTGTCTCAAGTAACTGTAGGACCCCCTATGACATGCCTGCATACAATATGCTTCAAACAAAAAAAGAATTCCGTTGATACATGGATTTGCCATCAAACAGTGTCAATTCTCCCAGAGGATAGGTTCATGAGATCACCCAGTTATAGAGCTCAAGACAGACTCAAAATCTGAAGGTCTGTTAATATTGCTCTTAAATTACATTATGTAATACAATTTATTATGCTAATTCCAGCTTATGTATGAAGGATCCATTCAAGATCTCTTCATATCAAGTTACTAGAGGTCTCTATCTGCTCCCCAGCCAAAATGAGAGGCCATCATAAAAGGGTCACTTAACATAGGATCAGATATAGATTGAGTGACCAGCTAGAGCCTCCGGCCACCCTACTACAGTAACGCATGGGCTTTTTCACTAAAAAGGGGTCCAATTTAAAAAAAGTGAAATCCAAAGACCAAATTTGTCATTTTACATGGCCCTATAATTAGGCTTGGGTTGCCCCACCTCTCTTCTTTCACTGGTTCTCCCTGGGCGGAAACCTCAATATACGGCATTAGGTACTACTGTTTTTATACTGTTTTAAGTTTTTATACTGTTTTAAGTTTTTATACTGTTTTAAGTTTATGTACTGTTTTAAGTTTTTATACTGTTTTAAGTTTTTATACTGTTTTAAGTTTTTATACAGTTTTACGTTTTTATACAGTTTTACGTTTTTATACTGTTTTATGTTTTAAGTTTTTAGCCTGTTGGCTTCATACGTAAGTGCGTATGTAAATATCACACTTCAAACACAGTTGGCAGATACATTGTTGACCTGCTAACTACCTTCCATAACATAGCACCTAATATATACAGGGTACTATACCTTATGTCAGACTTCCTGGCGAGGCCCCTAACTGTGAGGTCTCTAGGACACCAATTTCTGGTATCAATTAAAACTTGAATATCAGTCCTTGCAATCTACTTAATTCCACACAAGCACCATATCCTGATAACATTAACCAGAACTTTTACAACTTCAGGATTAATTTTATGATTCAGGTTGGCAACCTGCTGTGGGATGGGTGGCCTCCCCAGGAGCTCTGATATCTGATGCCCTTACCCTGCCGTGCTCTCATTAAGGACTCCCTTCGTCGGCCTCGCCAGCTAGTCTGACATAAGGTATAGATGGCTTTGCAGTGTCAAGCACAAGGCCCAAAAACACATATATTATTGGCCTAGTTTTATATATTCCCTGTCTAGGCTCCATGTTACGGGGTCGTGGATACCATGAAAGCACTCTACATTAGGAGTTTAGATATCACTCCCAGTAGGAGGTGAAACATGTATCAAGACTCACAGCTTGTATTCTAAACCTAGTTCTGAAAAGATGTGAGTTGAAACTGATGAAAAGAAATCTATATTCAAATTTGCAGTAGGCCTGCTCTAATCATATTTACACCCTTTAATATGCAGTGTGAGAATCTTTAGGAATCTGTAATACTTGTGCAATTGAACTTCCTGTTTCAACACCAAATATATGTGATAATATGTATACTCCAGAGCATATTGGGAGTGGTCCTTTTAAACAACAGATGGGAGGAGCGGGTCAAATCGACTGTGGCCGACCCCATTAGTGATACGCTAAAAAGGGGTGAAATTATCCAAATATGTTTGGTTCCCCCTCTTAATTTGGTCCACATTTTTGGTGCCCCCAAAAGCCACACGCCCCACTCCCGTTGTTAAAATATAACCACTCTCTAAATCCAAATAATCTATTAATGGCAGGGAGTTGTCCCCTAATATTTTTCTGGGCTAAGTAATTATACAACTTTTTGAACCAGAGACAGCCCCTATATGTACCTACCTTAGCTTCTAATAGGAATATTTCTGTCACTGTTGGAAAGCTGAGATCATTGCAAACTCACCGTATATATGCAAATAAATGCAAAGCAAATAAAACAAAACAAAACAAAAAGTTGTGGTAAAACTTACGGCGATGTAGGTAAGGTCACGCTCCATCAGGTCGGCGAGTTTGTTGAGAAGCCGACCGCGCTGGGAGGCGTCCATCTTCCTCCACTCAGAGCCGAGCTTGAAGGCATCCTTAGCCGCAGCCACCGCCTTGTCCACGTCAGCCTAGGGGATATATAAGTATTAGCTGGTATATACAAGTGTTAGTTAACCTTTTAAGGCCATATATAATATATGTATAATATAGACAATGTAATGGCATATATAGTCTCAGGCCGGCCCGGCCAGGGGCGTGGTAACCGGGGGGGGGGGGGGGGACATGTCTGGTATTGACAAGATAAAACTTCTTTTTTTTTTCTCCTAAAAAGATTTCCCATAGACATGGTGAAGTGCAGAAAGTGCACAACGTCTTATACCATTACTTATACATATATGTCCCCAGATCCCAGCCCAGGGTTCACCACTGAATCACAAATATAGGCCCTTATGGCAAGCCATATGTTCACCCCCAATATCGGAGTTTCTAACTCTGATATCAGGATTCCTAACTCTGATATCAGAGTTCCTAACTCTGATATCAGAGTTAATCACTCCGATATCGAAATTTTAAACTCCGGTATCGAAGTTTAAACAAAAACGCTATTGACAGTTCGAACTGTCAATAGTGGAAAATATTTCTCTTATTGACAGTTCACACTGTCAGCAGTGGAAATTATTCCTGTTATTGACAGTTCCTCATGCGAACTGTCAATAGTGGAATATTTCTGTCTTATTGACACTTCCCATTGACATTGGAGTCAAAAAGTGTTGTTTTTTTTGGCAAAAGTGTTTTTTTCACCAAAATCGGTTTTGCCCCCCAAAATCGGTTTCGGACCCAAAATCGGTTTGGAACCCGAAAACGGTTTTAGACCCAAAATCAGTCTTGTAGCCAAAATCGGTTCTGTCCCCAAATTGGTCAAAATCGGTTTTGTCCCCAAAATTGGTAAAAATCGGTTTTGTATCCAAAATCGGTTTTGTATCCAAAATCGGTTTTGTATCCAAAATCGGTTTTGTATCCAAAATCGGTTTTGTATCCAAAATCGGTTTTGTATCCAAAATCGGTTTTGTATCCAAAATCGGTTTTGTATCCAAAATCGGTTTTGTATCCAAAATCGGTCAAAATCGGTTTGGTCTCCAAATAGGTCAAAATCGGTATTGTCTCCAAAATTGGTCAAAATCGGTTTACCACCAAAATCGATTTTTCCACCAAAATCGATTTTTCCACCAAAATCGACTTTTCACCAAAATCGACTTTTCCACCAAAATCGACTTTTCCACCAAAATCGACTTTTCCACCAAAATCGCTCTCAGGGTTATGACAGATAAGGAACTGTCAATAAGAGAGGAAATTCCCACTATTGACAGTTCAGTGAAGAACTGTCAGTAACACTATAATTTACCACTATTGACAGTTTGAACTGTCAATAAGAGAAAAATATCCCACTATTGACAGTGTGAACTGTCAATAAAAGGAAAGTTTTCCACTATTGACAGTTTGAACTGTCAATAGCTAAACCAAGGTGGGCCGGCTATTGACAGTGCAAACTGTCAATAGTAGAAATCAATCTTCTTATTGACAGTTTGAACTGTCAATAACAGAATAGAATTCCCTTATTGACAGTTCAAACTGTCAATACCAGGCTATAATTCCCTTATTGACAGTTCACACTGTCAATAGTGGGATATTTTTCTCTTATTGACAGTTCCTTTTTGGAAGTGTCAATAAGAGAATCTTTTTTCCCTTATTGACAGTTCAAACTGTCAATAAGGGAATTATATCCTGGTATTGACAGTTTGAACTGTCAATAAGGGAATTTTGTTCTGTTATTGACAGTTCGAACTGTCAATAGTCACAGCCAAGTTTAAAACGTTGGTATTGAAGTATTAAAGTCTGATATCAAAGTTTCTTATTCTGATATCAGAGTTTCTTACTCAGAGTTTCTTACTCCGATATCAGAGTTTAAAACAGGGGGTTTCATGTCCCTTGTCCATTATAAGAAATGGACTTGTCTCTCGTTACTAGCAAAACACTTGTCTATTTGTCATTAGGGGATGATCAACTTCATATAGTCTCATCCATCCGAGCTCCTGACCCCTTTAGATGTGATTCATCACTGTCACAGAGGCAAAAACTGGATAGCTCTCCCAAGTGAGAGGACAGACGTTCAGAGCGTTATCTTAATAAGACATCTTAAAGTCTTAATTCAGTGTCTTACCCAGGGCCGCTCTTATCATTAAAAATAAATCATTTCTAGCCAGCAACCAGCTCAGAGGAACTCAGGATGTCTCTAATAGAAGAAAAAGAAGAAAAAGAAGAAAAAGAAACGGGGGTTGGGGGGCAGAGCCCCCCATTACATACTAGTCGTAATAGTAATACTTTCAAAATATTATTTATTTTTAATGACATAAGCGGCCTCTACTAAAGTTAAGACTATTCAGACTGTCTTAAAAGTCTTATTAAGATAACGCTCTGAACGTCTGTCCTCTCACTTGGGAGAGCTAACCCGTGCGTGCGTCACAGAGGGGTAGTCTGTACTCTACATACTGGGGCGTTTATAGCACAAGAGTCGGAACAAGCCCCTCTTATAAAACAATTAATCACTGTAACAGGAGTGGAGCTATGGCAAGCCATTTGTTCACTCTGGCTATCGAAGTTTCAATATTTGAACAACATTGAAAATGGAGAGTTTGATTAACGCCCTTTTCGCCTGGAAAACTGAGTTTTCTAAAACTGCGATGGAGAGTTGATAATAAGTTTTAAACTCTGATATTGGAATCGCATCAGAAAAATAAACTCTGATATCAGAGTTTAAAACTTCGATATCAAAATATTAGAAAACTCCTGTTTCGGTTGGAAAAGGGAGTCTATTAGAACTTAGTTTCTACATCTTAAATTTCATAAAAGCTAATAAATATTATTAGTTGAAAATGGAGTTTTATACTTGTTTCTAGATTTGAATAAATAGTTTTTCTATTTGAACAACTAGATCTTCGATTTGAACAACTATAGATGTTCAATCCAACTAGATGTTCAATGCAGAAACTCTGATACTGTTGGGTGAACAAATCGCTTGCCATAGGGGACTGTACTGACTGTACATAGCAAACATATTAACATTGAATCGAAACAAGCCCCTCTTCAGATATAAACAGCCAGTCAACAGTAGCAGGGACTTTAACCTTTTATTTAAAAATATGGCATCGCTATTTAATACAGTACGTCCCTCTGTCACATGCACGTCAGTCCGATTCCTAGTGCTGCGATTATCAAGAATTGCTTATAACAATATTTGGAGATGATATGCATCTGTATCGCAGATACATAAATGGTTTAACAGCCTACTCGCAGGGTGGGCGGGGCATACTTTGGTCTAGCTGCACGGTGCTCAATCAACCCCCTTATTGTTAAAAAATTGTCACATCTGAATTGCAACATGAGCTCTATAGGTAACCGGGTCAACTGTCTTATTTGTGCGTCTGGAGTTATCAATGGGATCAATGTGAGTGACCTCTACTATCTATCTACATTGGATGGCTATCAGTATCAGGGCCATCAATCACCGATAGTAACCTGATAGCCGCTCCAACATAGCACCATATATATACTAGTAGATACTAGATCTGGTAGCAGGTCTACTGCCCCAAATAAGTCCAGGCAGGCTCGCAGTCCGACCAGCTCCAGGGGGTTTACATAAATGTTTAACCTTTTAAAGGGGTATTCTCACCACTCGCACATAACGACATAGTAGACTAGAACAGTATTAGAATTGTGAGTGGGATACGCTCGGTGATCATGACACTTTAAGGGTGGATGTTACATGCACTATGGCTATGCCATTTGACGTCCTGATGCATTCATGCAGCACTGGGGAGTAGGGTCGCCAGGGATGTATTTATGCAGCCTGGCGAGTTGAGTTGTTTGGTTATGAGCGTACATGAACTAAAGGGGAAGGGCACTGCCACCCCCTGCCAACGGTACTTTTAGGTCTCTCAAATCAATTCAACTGATAAAAGTATGAATACAATTACATTTGATTCCATTGGATAACAGAAAAGGTTGATATTTATAATGATAACACAATTTAATTAGCATTTTTGGTAACATCTACTCTATAAGGGGGACCTTTATTGTTATTTTGGGCCAAAATGGTACCTTTTAGAGCACATATTTGGGGCTTTCTATAACATTTACACCGCATTCACCAGACCATGCTACATAATACATAATAAGAAGACTTCTTCTTTTGTCAAGGCCGTCTTTTGTCAGGTAAAATCTAACTATATTTAGGTGTTTTAGGCAATGGCCCAGGAAAGGGTTCTTTTACACCTTTTCACCTTTTTTTTTTTAGAATTGCCCCTTCTTTTAAGAGTACCAAATTTGGGGTGATGGACGCACATAGTTACTATAGAAAGATGGGCAGTGGACCCCCCGGGGTTGGGGAGCACGCAGTTGACCTTGTCAGACCCTGGGAGTGCCTCTGGAGAGAGCACACATGTACTGGAGGCCTTGCCAAATATTAGATGGATAAAAGCCAATAGGAAAAGATCAACCTAACAAACACGGGGTTAATCTGACAGGTCAGGTGAATAACTAGCCGCAGGTGAATAACCAGATCCAGTGTTCCCGAAAACTGTTTTACACAGGCCATTTGCCTTCTACACAGGCCACATCGCCCCTCTTTTCATATGAAGAAATACAGTCTTTGTGAAAACTTTTTCATCCCCCAGGACATTTGGTCCTGCAGATTTTCAATGTTGCAGGACCGGATACCAACATATCTGATGATTCAGGCATTTTAACAAGAAAATAGTATGTACATTACATTTGTAAGAATTTATGGCCAAATTAGGATAAAGACATAGTTTTACACAGTACATTGACAAACATATTTCAGGTTTAGAAACCCAACTTAATTATTTTAGTTTAGAAAAGACCAACATGTGACTGGACATTCGGTCCTGCTACACTTGTCAATCTGCTGGACCGGTGGCATTTTAGGAGGACATTGCCACTGTCCTGCATGTTTTCGCAAAGACTGGAAATACGGATCGTAATAATTTTCAGCTTACAAAATCGATTTGAAAATGCTAAAATTCGCTGAAAAAATGCTTACAAGTTGGATGTACCTAACTCAGCTGCTTCTAAGTTGAGATCATGGCCGGCCATTGTGGCTGATGTCTGATGGCCGAACATCGACCATTACGATTCTACATCGGCAAAAGCCGATGTGCCGATGTCATTTCGGCAACACTGCAGATCGCAGGTATCTAAGCAGAAAGTAAGACAGAATCTGTCATTTATATATCAATCTTTACAGGGAATTCGAGCTGTTTTTTTCTTTACTTGTTTAACTTTAAAAAAAAAAGTTCAATCAATTATTTGTACATACTACCGGTATGTTATCCTCTACACCTGCGGTCAGTGCTTAACCTTTGGCCTTGTAGGAATAACCTCTTTTACCACACTCTCCCGGGGGACACACTCAGATTTGGATACCATGTGTGAGCACGCTTTCAAGGGCCCACGAATTATAAAAAAAAAAATTAAATTCACCACCTTTCTAGGGGGGTATTTAATGGTGCCTTTAAGGTAATTTTGGAGGAACATTTTGCCATTTTTCTGGATGTCATATTTATTGATGATCCATGATTAGGGTCGTCTTTCATAGCCACCCGCCATGAGGGTACATTTTTCAGGGACATGTTTTAGGGTATGTGAATTTGCCTTATTTGACTGAGGTCAGGGGTTGACCTTTGACCTACCTTGTCTGCCTCCTGGAGCTGGGCGATGACCTCCCCGTTGGTCGGGTTCAAGGTCGGGAAGGTCTTGCCGCTCACAGAGTTGACCCACTCATTGTTGATGAAGAGCTGCAACAACAAGAACATAAAGTTAAATATCAATTAACCCTTTATTTATCTAATTTTTTCAATTAGCCCTCTAATGATGGATGTCGCTAAAGATGACACTGGCCCGGGACGTTGGGCGTCATGGTGCACCAATGCAGCACCGCTGAGTAACTCGCCGGTGCTATAGGCCTACATTGTTGCTTGAATTGGTGCATCATGCCGACCCTACAGGAATATCTCAATCCTGTAGGGTCGGCATAATGCTTGAATGCAGCCCTGGCGAGTTGCTCGCCAGGGCTGCATTCATGCATCATGACGACCAATGCATGATGCATTCATGCATTTTGCCGTCTTTAAAAGGTTGATAAGGACAGCATAATGCTTCAAGGTGTCATGTTTATTTAATTGCCGATTATTCAAAGACATATATCAACTCCTTTGGTCGTCTTAAAGGCAGTCCTGGCGAGTAACTCACCAGGATTGCATTTACGCATCATGATCTCCGAGAGCACCATCATCTGTAAGGAAAATCCCAGATGCCCCCCCCCCCCCAAAAAAAAAAGAAATAAAAAGAAGTAGAAAAGATATAGGCCTATTATGGTAATTGGGATTGGGGTAACTTGGGATTATGTTGGTTGACAAAGGAGAGAGAGGTATTGGGGAGGATATGGTTAGGACGTGGGGAGGAAGAAAAGGAGAGGATAGGTGGCTATGTTGTTAGGCTTGAGATCCCTCTTCGCCTGCATATCGTATTGATTATTATGCCTCTTATATCTAAGTAGAAAGGTTGAGATGTAATCCCATTTTACATAAACTGATAAGGATACTGATTCAGTGCCGTATCGTCAGCTGATTAGACCACATCATGATAGGAGTCACCATATCACCATGGAAGTAGTCAACACTTAAACTGAACACATTACCTATATGAATAGATTTGGAGGTGAAAATATTATGTATAGTCTAATCAAATCTCAGTTCAGAATTAAGGGTGTGACTGAATCATGACACTTTATTGATACTGATAAGCTGTAGGCCACAGGGTAATATCATAGTGTTTTAACTATAAAACCACATGTGCCTGCTATCATATTGTACCTATTGTAGCAGAGATGGTATATAGGTAGGCCCTATGGCATTACCCCATTATTTGGGACACTTTGCCCTATTCAGCTGGGCCTATACCCCGGGCCTCTACATCTAGTAGCCCTCTAGGTATGTACACTTTGCTCAGTCTTTGTGAAAACATGCAGGACAGTGCCAATGTCCTCCTAAAATGCCACCGGTCCAGCAGATTGACAAGTGTAGCAGGACCGAATGTCCAGTCACATGTTGGTCTTTTCTAAACTAAAATAATTAAGTTGGGTTTCTAAACCTGAAATATGTTTGTCAATATACTGTGTAAAACTATGTCTTTATCCTAATTTGGCCATAAATTATTACAAATATAATGTACATACTATTTTCTTCAAAAATGTAGCCGGTCCTGCAACATTGAAAATCTGTAGGACCAAATGTCCTGGGGGATGAAAAAGTTTTCGCAAAGACTGTTTGCTACCCCTGGTATATTAGTCTGGTACAAGATACTGTATGGTGCATGGGGGACATGAGTGCTATGCTCCTCCTGAGCCCTCACCCCTCTCCCTGGTTCTGGACCAATAGACCAGTAGGATACTATGTATACCCTTTGTCAGCTGGGACATTCATCCGGCCTCAGTGGACACTGTATAGGGGTGAATGACATGTATGTACCAGGGTGCGAACAGATCTGTAAGAATTACCCATAATGGAAATTATTCCTCACCATTGGTGCGATATGTATGTCTGTCTGTTATCGTTAAACCTTTAAGTATAACCGTGTCACAATGATCATTAATGGGCATGATGCACCGAGGCAGTGCCAAGCAATGCATGGGTGCATCATGAGAGTGTATCAACCTGGTAGGATTGGCATGATGCATTAATGCAACACCGGCAAACCGCTGATGCCTTCATGCATCATGTCGACAAAAGTACATAGTGTATTAAGTCAAAATGCTGCAATAAATGGTTAGATAGGTGCATTATGTACAGCATACAGTAGAGATCTCTGTACAGTGCCAGTGGCTAATAGAAATCTCTACAGAGGCCGTGGGGGACATTATATGGTACATTCAGGGACAGTGCATTTATATAGTCCTGGATTTAGGACCATGCTATATGTTGCCTTACATCACATTATGTGTGTGTGTGTATGTATATATATATATATATATATATATATATATATATATATATATATATATATATATATATATATATATATATATATATATATATACACACTTTTTTTTCTTATTGAGGTTACCAGTAATTAAATGTTGCAATTATATCATATATCATAACTGTGACAGCATCGCTGCACCGGCCCTAGGCGACCAAAATGACATTTGAAAATGTACAGTACATACCGTAAAAGCTCGCGTATACGCCGCGGCTTGTACGCGAATCAGACTCTGAGCTTTATTTTGATACCAAACATGCCTTTATAGGGTGCGGCTTATACGAGAGTCTTTATAAGTATACTACAGTACAAAATTAACAATTCTCCGATGGCCTCTGCGGCTTATACGATCGCACCAAACTCGGGGTGCGGCTTATACGCGAGTTAGGCTTATACACGAGGTTTTACGGTAATGGTGATAATTGTGCTGTCAATATAGATATGTTGATATTGTATCAGGAAGACACGACCAACGTACACGACGCAACCACTGCTATTAAATGACGGCTAAAAAAACAAAAAAACATTGTGACTATACATGGGTAAAAATCGACACGTGCGACACAGCGACACGGGGGGTTGTAAAGATCGACACGTGCGACACGGGGGGTTTAAAAATCGACGGACACAGTCGAATAGACCATAATGCACTAGATAAAAATCGACACGGCGACACGGTCAAAATTCTGGGCACCCTTGTATAGTCACAACATTGCCAACATACAAATACGTTGGTGTCTCCAAATCAGGACATGGATAGAACATTCTTTAGATGGCCAGAAATGATGTATAAAATCGACTGATATCAACCATATATCCTTCTAAATCTATTTTTGTATAAAAATACTCAGCAACGGTCCTATATAGTGACCTGTACGGGATGCTGCACTACACAGGTGCCTTACTTCACAAGAGGCTCCCCCTATCACACTTATCAGAATATCATGGTAGTGCCTCTACATGGGTAAAGGTCGACACAGGCCACACGGCCCTTTTAGGCCCTTTTAAAAATCGACAGATACAGAAAGAATCGGTTAAAAATCGACCCACAGAGATTTTTCTATGAGTTCCTATATAGCTAAAAATCGACATGGCAACACAGTCCTTCCGCTAAATATCGACACAGCGACTTGGTCAAATATGTGGGTACCCATGTAGAGGCACATGGTACCCGGTAGCCACCTTCTTTTAATAGCCCATATTACTGCACCTATTATGGCGTCAGGCATAATGAATGTAATTGTCCACAGATATGTACCATGACGTAACAGGACATACCTCAAGTCTCAGGACTTTACCTAATTTTAATACCAGGTAGTATAATAATACCAGGTGTTGTTTTTTGGTGTTTTTTTTTTTTTGGGGGGGGGGGGACTTAATACAGAAATGGGTATCAACCGTGGTAACGGAACACAAGAGCTGTGGCTCTTAATTAATTCCTCAAAGAAGAAGCAGGGGGGCTGTCAATGATCAAGGTCAGGAGCGATCAATAGCAACTACTTTTTTTTTTTTTTGGGGGGGGGGGGGAACACTCCCCTCCCGCTTCAAATGGGCAAAACTCCCTGTAACACCATGGTACCGAGTTTGACATTAAGCTGGTTGAGGGTGAGAAAAATCACCAAGAAAGTGTAACAACTGCAATTGCAGAATCAGGGGCTGTCATAACTTGATATATATATTGGCTACAGGAACTCGAGTAATCTATATAACTGTAAAACAACCTAATGCTAAAACAGAGGAGGACTTCTATTCAACGGAGGGCTGTCATTATTTTGACTTATTGGAATATAGGGGACTGTAAAACACAGGGGGAGGGGGGGGGCTGTCGAAAAAGATAGGAGGGACTGTAGATCTGCAGTTGCACCTAGAATCAAATAAGCCCGGGCTCCACTAGGGCGGCACAGTTCCCTGCGAAACGATGCGATCTTTTTTATGTTTTGTTTTGCACATTTCGCTTCATTTCGCATCATTTCGCAGCAGTGTCGCCGTGTTTGTCACCCGGTTTCTGGCGATACTGAGGGCGACATGGCGAAACCAGGGCGAAACCAGGGCGAAACCAGGGCGAAATCAGGCGAAATCAGGCGAAATCAGGCGAAATGTCCAAGAACAAAACAATAAAAGGATCGTTATGTTTCGCAGGTACCTGTTTCGCCCTAGTGGAGCCCAGGCTATTAGGACCCCCTCCCCCCCGCTCCCCCTCACAAATGTGAGTAAACTTAAAGGACTTCCCCATGATGCTATGTGTCATTACTCTACAATGAGGAACAGTTCCTTTATCTAAGACATTAGCATTTAACCGGCATTTAACACTTTAGGGGGTGTTCATTTATTAATCTGTTAAATCGGTGGGGGTGGGTGGGGTATAAAGAGTAAAAGATAAAGTCCTTTCCCCCACCCCCGGGGTCCAGTGGCCCGGGTTGTACTTGTAGGAGAGTTTGGGGAGGGGGGGGGGCACGAGCGAAGCCCCTATAATTACCCCTATTGGCCCCAGCGTCAGGCCCCAAAGTGGCACTCAGTGAGAGAGCCTACTAGATTTCTATGGTGAGAGCACAGTACCACTGCCCCAAAGCAAGGGGGGGGGGTCACTTCCTATATATTGTATACACGACTGGCAAGGGTAGTTTTTGGCCAAATTCCCTCTCACCTTTCTGTGAATTCAACCCCCTCTATAAAACAAGGTGAACAAGGGTCATCTATCAGAATGGGGGTAGGCCTAGATGCCTAAATTCGACATGGCGACATGGCCATTTCTTAAAATCGACGTGAGACATGGAGCTTAGTGACATGAGGGAGATTTTAAGTGACATGACATAGGGTATTTCTTAAAATCGACATGGGACATGGCAGGTTCTTAGGGGCGACATGGGACATGGGAATAAGTGACATGACATGGTCATTTCTTAAATTCGACATGCGACATGGGGGCCCCCCATCTAGACCCCCATCAGACTTTCTGCCAAATTAAAAAAAACATGTAGGCACTTTTCACAAAAAAAACGCTCACCAAGGATTATCAAATGGTTGTCAGAAGTGCAGCTGGACCATAATTGAGCTTTTGAGCTAGCTGGACCACAGCTGACACCCATGTCAATATCAAATTGTGTGCCCCCCCCTCCTCGCCCAGGCCCCAGAGCCACAGCGGAGGCCTGCGGTAGTTAGCCCGTCCGATGAGGCAGCAACAGCAGGACATGTACAGTAATAATTACAGTTATAGCGCACTAACGGGCCTGCACCCCCTCCTGTCAGTCTCCCTATATGACCTACCTGCGTGTACTTGATCTCTGGGTTCCTGATGGGTGTTGGGGCAGCCATGGTAGACGTATTAACGGCAGATACACGGAGGACGGAGCAGGATGGACGACAGGCCCTGGTCGTATCAGTGTCAGAGTGGGACCCGGCGCTGTGTGTTGTCGGCTTTTGTGCAGAGCCGAGCAGGGAGGGGGGGGGGGGGGGGGGCATAGGGCAGATGGAGCACCAGGCCGGCTGTCAGCTGACTATGGCAAGCCGATGGTTACATTAAGAAAGGTCAGTTGAGTTTAATATGAGCAGGGGATGTCTCTGATATGAGGGGGTCTAGACGGGGGGCCCCCATGTCACATGTCGAATTTAAGAAATGGCCATGTCATGTCACTTAAAATTCTCATGTCCCATGTCGCCCCTAAGAACCTGCCATGTCCCATGTCGATTTTTAGAAATACCATGTCATGTCACTAAAATTTTCTCATGTCACTAAGCTCCATGTTGCATGTCGATTTTAAGAAATGGCCATGTCGTACATTTTGGGCAAATGTGGGTAATATCGTACAGGACTTATTTTTCTGTCAATTTTTTCAATTTTATATCATTTCTTTTAATTGCATATTCAAAAGTGTTTAGGTTTTAAACACTTATTAGCTAAACACTTTCAATAAGTGTTTAAGTGTTTAGATTCATAGAAAAGTGTTTAGATTTATAGAAAAGTGTTTAGATTCTAAACACTTATCTAAACACTTTTAGAATCTAAACACTTATCTAAACACTTTTGTTCTAAACACTTTTTATCTAAACACTTTTAAGTGTTTAGGTAAAAAGTGTTTAAATGCTTAACACTTTTCAAAATGGTTTTTAGATAAGTGTTTAGAAACTAAACACTTTGCAAATAAGTGTTTAAAACCTAAACACTTATTGAAGTGTTTAGCTGAAAAGTGTTTAGAATCTAAAAGTGTTTAAAATAACGGCCACAAGAAGTGTTCAAATTCTAAACACTTATTTTACAGTGTAGGTGCGCGATATTTACCCTACAGTTTACTAGAGAAATATCCATCATCATAGAAATATGCAATTTGGACCTAGGCCAAAAAAAAGGTTTGTCTCAGGTAATATGGGCAAAAAATGTAGGGTCGGTAGGTCGGATTTTATATATTTTTTAAACTTTGTTTTTTAACAAGGAAGTTCTGGTCGGTCTCTCCGAAGACTCTAACATTTACAAGAAAAAGGGTAAAAATACAGAAATTTGTTCAAAATTGCATAAAAAAACGTAGGGTCGGCCCTGTTTTGATAGGGTCAGTCAGGTGACCTGAAACAAACGTGTTTTTTTTTTGAACCTAGCCTATAACATATAATGGGCCATGGGCCCCTTTACTTGTGAAAATTGACAGTTCTTGCACTTTGATAGACATCCCATGCTGACTTGAATGGTCAATATCTAACTAGGGTAGATTCACCCCAAATCGGCCACCCCCCTTCCAGGGTGGATAAAAAGCAACATGATGTTGAATGGACATGTACAAAATGTATATCTGGTACAACATTGATTCAAATATTTGGTACTATAGATTTTGGTTTAACAACATGTTGCTTTTTATCCACCCTGGAGGGGGGTGGCCGACTTGAGCTACGTGGCCGACTTTTATCTATGATGACACATGGCCTTATTTCATGGCGGATACAATGATCACTATGCTTAAGTACTAGAAATCCCGTATCCCATGCCCCCCATGGGATACAATGCTCCTGTATCACATGACCTATGACATCATCATTTGTTCAAATTCTTATGGCCATTTATATGCAATTTAACATATTTTTAAGGTTAAAAACCATGAAATAAAGGCAAAGGCCCATGGTCAGAGAATTTTTGGTATCGTTCCCCCCTCGGTGGGGCTGGGGCGCATCCCACTCAGCCTGCGGCTTCGTGGGATACTGCCCCAGCCCCACCTCGGGGGGAACGATACCAAAATATCCTCTGGCCATGGGCCTTTGTCTATATAGCTGATATGTCCCATAAATAACATACATTACTGGTTCTGAGTCTGACTCTGCTTCTAATACCCGGTTCTAATCCTCTTAGAGATACAATTAAACCATCAAAATATACTTTTTTTTAAAGGTCAAGGACATTTTCTACACTAAGAAAAGGGCAAATTTTCACTATTTTGGAGACAGTTAAACTACTAACTACTAAAATGCCATTAAAGTGTCCATCAGAGATGGTTTACATGTGCGTTGAGGCCACTTTTGTGGGATAAGGGCCAGATATCAGCCTTTATGTGCCAAATGATATTATTATTTTGTGGGATAATGGCTATTTTGTGGGATACGGGAGCCTACCTCTATCTATCAATTGGTATAAACAAACCATCCACCTGGCCAGAGAATACAGCAGTGTCACCTACCCAGCTTCATGTTATCAATCATTGGGACTGATATAAATGTGGGGCATAGTGAAGGACATAGGCCCCCACCGTCCCCCAAGTCCCAGCTAACCGAAAAACGTTATTTTACGTCAAAATAACGTTTTAAACTTTACATTACATTATGCCATACTAAAGAGCCTTAGAAAAACGCTGACATATAACGTTATAAAATTGTGTATAACGTCATTTGTTTACTGGGAACTGGCTTCACGAAAATTTAAAATGATGTAAAATGAAATCAGCAGAACTCACCGACTGGGATGGTCTAGCCGACCACCTTGTCGGACCAGCCGGCGTATAACGTTGACATATAGCGTTATATAACGTTATAAAATGGTGTATAACGTTATTTGTTTACTGGGGTACTGATCCAATGCTCAAACTTCAATGTTGATTAAAGTCTTCTGAGCCTTGTAGCGAGGTCAAACAGGGGACAGCAGGTTGCTATTTGTCTGTTATGGTGAATACGACAGCCCCATCGATTTAAAGATAGTATCTCACCTCGAATCAACCACATTTATCTTTGCATGTTGTGCATACTCCTAAAGGTATTACATAGCTATTTTCAAACTCTTTAAGCCCTTTGATACCTCTAAATCTAATTCATCCAGAATGTGTTACAGTCTACCGGACTTAAATGCCCCTGACCATATTATACACATTGGGCAGGGGTACAAGCCCTAGTGGCACTAATGTACCAATGATTGGGTGGGCAAACGGCCCTTGATAGCCTGATCCACCCCTTGGTGCATTGAAAGGGCCGATTCAAGACCAAATGTGTGTACATTTATTAATCATTTCAGCCCTAGAGTGATCCAACCTCCCCCGGGAACCTCCCCATCACACCCATCACAGGCCATTTCTCTTATGTGTTTTTAATGCAGCATTTTTTCCTGCAATCACCTATGTCAAGTACTAGGAAACATATAATTGAGGAATATATGCCAACAACATAGTAATGTTGTCTGGACTGCGTAAGGTGTCATACCAGCTTTAACCAATGAAAGCCAAATCTCACATTCCGGTTGGATAACAAGGGTGGTGGCATTTGAGCATTTTAGCATTTCCTCTCTATATGGATTCAGCGATTTTTTACCAGTGGTGGCTGATGCATAATAATGCATGCAGCGGCAGTTTAGACTTAAGGTGACCGGCCGGCGGGTATAGGCTAGAAGTAACTACAATTTCACCATACTTATACTAGATGTTCCAAAAGATATTTACTCTCAGAAAATGAGAAAAAAATCGGAGGGTCCCGAGCTTGTTTCTGAGTTATTTAACCACAAAGCCTGAGTGACCTGTAATAGGACTATATAGTGCTCTCTTACATATGTGGATGAAAAAACATTGAAAAGTAACTACAGTTTCTTCAAACTCCAACACAATATTCTATATATTATTGTCTGTCCAGGAAATATGTTTTGAACATATGGTCCCAGGCATATTTGCATGGTTTTTGATGTTTGAAATAAAAAAGATTATAATATGGGAAAAACAATGCCAGGCAAGATGAGTATACCTTGCTACTCATCCACCTACAAGAAATTCCATGGTATAATGGTCATGGCATTTGCCTTCTAATCCAAAGACCCGGGGTTCTAGTCTCGGCCATGCCAAACTTACTAGGTTTTTATCAATTTTGTCATAACATGTGCCAATGTGAAGAAATTGCCCCCTGGTGTCCCCCTGGCCTGGTGTCTCTTGGCCAGCAGCCTGATGTGCAAGGCCGCCTAAATCATTAAAAATAGATATATTTTATTTTGTAGTTATAATAGATTAGGGTGGCGTTAGGGTGGGTAAATGGGTTCGCCAATAGGAACCAGAATTCTTTTTGTTAGTTATAATAGATTAGGGTGAGGTTAGGGTAGGTAAAAGGGTTCGCCAATCGGAACCGGAAGCGGAACCGGAAGTGAAAATCCGCGACCTTGACCTCTGTAAATACGTCAGGCTGCTGGCCAAGAACGTCAACCTCCCCCTGGTGCCCCCCTGGTGCCCCCTGGTGTCCTGCTCCAGAACTAGAATCCCCGCCGGCCACCTTAAATGTGTTAGGAGAGTGAGAACTCTGCTAGAGATCTGGAGCCATCGGAGAGAATTCCCTGCAGCAATCTCAGAATTTTAGAATGGTTCTCACCCAGAATGCTTAATGAAAAAATGTAATCAATGCAATTAAAATGAAATAGGATATTTCAAAAACATATAGCATGTATCTACAGCAAGTTTATTTCATCAACGGTGAACAGTGCAATTCAATTACAAATCCTGTTTTGGATTTATCCATCAGAATTAGGTATGTAGGGTTACCGTCACGGCGTCACTGGCGGGAGAGGTGGTAACACCCCCTGTCGATTAATAGTTGTACTAATTGATTAGTCCATGTCATTTTACATCAAAATAACGTTTTATATTACTTTATATAACGTTATGCCATAGTAAGGAGCTTTAGAGAAACTTTATATAACGTTATAAAATGTTGTATAACGTTTTTTGTTTACTGGGCATATAGATTACACAATCACCACGTAACTGTAAAAATCTCATGAAGATTTTGTCTTGATTTTTATTTTCAGCTTGACATTTTGGTGGTCCAAAGTATTTGTGTCGACACACTGTTTTCCTAGAAAATATGTCCAACTTAGAAGATCTTTGATCATTTCTAATTCCATAATCGTGTTGATGCATTTATGGGGGAAACCGTTGTTTTAATTGAATCCAGATACATTTGTATTCCAAAGCTATAACAAAATGTACATGACTGTTACATACTAAAATTGAAATGTAAAGTACAATCATCAAATAGAATTCATTTCAAGTCATTTCATCGTTCCACACCTATGATATTGGGTCTTTTCCCATTATTTTGCTCAGCACTATGAGAGGTTCATGGGAGTTTCCATCTTCATATTGTAATCCAAATTGCACCAGACCTTTTGGCTCACCACTCAAATCCAGTAACACACTTGTCTTCCTCTTAAGGAACCTGCCACAGGTTTGGGTGAAAGGGTGAGAGGTGGCCTGATATATACATCATCTGTACTGCTTAGTGTATTACCATCTATGCTGTTATGTATACATGTATTATTGGCCTTGGATTGTTTCTCTCACATGGCATCTGTACCATCAAACCCTACATGGGCTGGTCAAGTAATGGACCTCAAGCAGGGGATGTTGTCAGTCTCCTTCAAGAAAGGGGCGTTCTCACCACTCACACTTAACCAGATAGTAGACTAGAACAGTACTAGAATTGTGAGTGGGATACGCTCGGTGATTATGCCACTTTAATTAAGACCAACACAACAACATACCAATGACAATGCCTGCCACAGCTCCCGCAGACAGTCCCCCACCCCCTCCCTGTGGGGTGCTGGACGGCAGGGATGGGGTCGTTACATCTGGCAGCACAGGGGCCTCACACACATACCCTGTGAGGTCCTCACACTGCTCATTGTGCCACATGGACGACTGGATGTTAATCTGTGCACAGTTCATACCCTCCTTGTCACGCGGCTGCCCAATATCCCAGTGCTCGAACCCACCGCTGGAGTCGGTGCCGTCTATCCACATGAAGGGCGAGTCCTGGTCCTTTCTGGAGAGACCTACCCAGAAGCTGCGACCTACTGGGAGGTTGCTAGCACTGACCATGCGTGAGTGGAGGAAGTCGTTGTTGTAGTAGTCAGTGACCATGGCCAGGCTGCCACCCTCCCTGATACAGTGACCCTGAGCCTCGTCCCAGGCACCAAACTCATCCGGCCTATACAGGTAACACATGTCACCATGCTGCTCCCATGTGCTACCTGGGCATGTGCCGTTAATGGGTGTTGGGGTGGACAGGAGGGGCAGCTTTTCCATTTTACACACATAGCCCAAAGCGTAGCCACATGAGTAACTAGACCACTTACCACTGTTACTAGCACTGATGGACGTGTACACACAGTCCTCGCCTGAACTGGGGTTGTCATTGGGCTCATTGTCATCAAAGTTGGTGAACTCAACTGGGGATCCATCTATCCATCTCCAGAGATTGTCTGTATAAGACCTGTACATCCCAATCCAATAACGACCATCACTTCTTTCGTGCATGTCCTTTTGGAGAAGGTCATTGGTGGCATAATCATGAATGGAGGCTAGTTTCGCAGTGGGGTGGAATTTGACACATTCTGCTGATTGGTTCATCCATTTCTTGTAGCAGCTTGTCCCATAGCAGTGCTTGTAGCAATGTCCACCAATTTCCACCCAGTCCGTGTTGAGGCAGCGCCCTACCTTGTCTGGTGGGGCAGTGATTGGAGGAGCGGTGGTCTTCTTACAGATGGGTGGTAGGGGTGTGGTACAAGGGGTGTCGTACCATTTACTGTCCTCAATATGGTAGCTCACACAGCCCCCGCCTTCTTCACGTTTAGGCTGCCCCGAGCCCCACCATGTGTACTGGACATACCAGTCACTGCTCCAGAGGTATTGCTGTTTGTCTGTGTCAAATTTCAAGCCAGTCCACGTTGTGTCCACCTTCCCCACATACATCATGTACTGAACAGCAGCATTCTCCTCAGCACTATGTATGTCCAGCATCTCTGCAGCCTCATTCAGACAAGACTGCCGAGCGTTCTGCCAAGCGGCTTGTTCTGTTAGAATCTTGTAGCATCCTTTACCATAGGGGGTATAGCCATCGGTGCAGTCATGGGGCAGGGTGATACTGGGAGTGGAAATCACATTACCTGGGTGCTTCATCACCTGGCAGATATAGTTTTGAAATGCCATTGTGCAATCCGAGAAGTACCATTGACCCGTTGTGGCGTGTATGTATCCACATCCATAATGGTGATAGATAGGGAGTTCATACCAGTCCATGAATGTAACCTCTGAATTGTCTGTCCAATGCCATTCATGCTTACCATTGCCATCCTTCTTCCACCCGATAGCATATTTAAGAGGATTCTTGATGAGCAAAGTAAGAAGCACAGATTCCTCTTTATCAGTAATACAGGCCAGATCTCCAAGATAATGTCCCTCACTTTGACAGGCCTTCCTAGCTTTAGCCCACGTGGTGTCAGTGGTAGTCTCTACTACTTTGTAACAACGGTTGGTTCTGGAGCCAACATAACCTGCTGGACAGTACCCTCCTACCAGAGAGGTCACCGTGCTTGGCTTTGGTGTATATGTACTGAACCCAGCTGGGCGCTTACAAACAAATCCTAATTGTTCACCACAGTTTTTATTAAGCCAAATCTCATTGTTGTAATAGCCCCTATAGGCACAGAAGGCATCATCAATAGGATAACCAGGATACCAGTTATCTAGTGTTGTGGTCTTACCATCTGCCCACTCCCAATGTCCACTCAACCTGTTCAGCCCAAGCCACAGGGCGCCTTCCATATATGGCCTTGCTGTTTTAATCCAGTCATCCTCTGCCTTACTTTCTATAGTGAGCAGGTCTGTTCCCCACTCCATGCAATAAGCACGTGCCTCATACCAGCTGTAACCATACTCAGCATGTGAGTCGGAGGAGAAGATGTATTCATATCCATTGTAGTTAAATGTCCTAAAAGAGGATGCTCTCCCCACCATGGAGACTAGCAGCAAGAGGATTGGGAAGTAGCGGTGCCCCATCTTGGTCAGGAATTAGTTTGGGGATGGATTTGGCTCCCGGCCCTTTATATCACCTGTAAAGTGGGAGGTGTGCGGTCTGTTATCACCTGAAGCATTGTCATCACAAAGAAATTGACTTCAATGTTTCACGATGTCATGATCTGACTACTGTAAATTCTAGCATATGAGCCTAACTCACGTATTAGCCACATCTAGGATTTGGGAAATATCCTATACTCTTGAAGTTGAAGTTGAAGTTGAAATTTCCTTTATTTATCCTGAATTATTATATTAGCCTAGGGCATGTTTTACTAATAATCCAGCTTATAGTGTTCTATGAAAGTACATTTTTATCAGTATAAGTAATTGATGGGTCCGAATGGACAGGTTATGTTACATTTAATATAAAGGGCCTAAAGGGGCGTGTCTGATGTTATGACACATGCCTGATGTAATTGGCATTTTGAGAGAGTGGTAATTTTCATGTAATTTTGAATAAAAAAGTTACGGCCATGCGGCCTACATTAGCATTAGTTGGTTGTTAAGAGAGATGGAATGAGAAGGGTTAGTTAGATAATGATACAGTCATTTGTTGGTGTTGGTTCCTAGAGTGGTGAATTTAGTGCTGTCGTATACATCTAAAATCTCGCATACAAGCCACCTTTTGCAGATCCTATAAGCCAGACTGGTTAGGCCAAAAAAAAGAGGTGCGTTTCAGGTTACATAGTCTGAAAATCTAGGTAGGGTAGGTCGGATTTTTATTTTATTTTATTTTTTTTAATATTTTTACTTTGGCCTGAAAAGTACCCAAAACTGACTCGCAAAACTTCAGCGCTGACTCGTCGACAACGGCGTTGACTCGTAGACTGTCATATTGACTCTGAAATAGCCCCAAAATTGTTTTATAAAGACAGATAGATCCCATGTCCTGAAAAGTACCTAAAAATTGACCAGCAAACTTCAGCACTGACTCGCCAACACTGGCGTTGACTCGTGGACCATCAAATTGACTCTGAAGTAGCCCCAAAATTACTCAAAATATACTTTTTTTTTCAAAATTGGAAAAAATGTCTAGGGTCGGCCCTGTTTTGCTAGGTAGGGTCGGGTAACCTGAAACACACCTTTTTTTTTTTGGCCTGATGTGACTTGCATCCTAGCCGTGACTTCTATGCAAGAATTTATGGTAACTTAAAGATCACAGAAACCGTATCTGAACTGCCTGCATAGATTTTCTCTGAGATGAAAGACACCTAGATTCAGAGATTTGCTTGATAAATATACCCAGATTCATAATCATTATTATTTCTACCTTAGTCATTGTCACACGCTGCAGGGAATAGAAATGGCGCATTATCATGAGAGGTGGTCAATATTAGGGACTAGTCATTTATTGCCAGCTGGGGGGGAGGGGGGTGAATATATATATATATATATATATATATATATTTATATATATATATATTTATATATATATATATATATATATATATTTATATATATATATATATATATATATATATATATATATATATATATATATATATATATATATATATATACATACATAATATATTTGGGTTCATAATGAGGAACGAGCCCTCAGTGGAGGGGGGGGGGATCAAAACTTGATAAGCCTCCATGGTGGGGGTCAAAATTAAAGTGACATGGTCCGATTTTTTTCCATATTTTAAATCCTAGTTAAATGTGTTCCAAATGTTAGCACAATGTCATATTAGGAGGATAGGGAACAAAACGATGTCATCTAAGGGCAATAGAAAGCCACTCTAGAGGTAAATCGTGGCCCAGGTACAGTATTTTACAGTGTATTTCCAATGGGGGTATTATAGCTTGCACTCAAAAAGTTTTAAATTGGGCATAAAACTGAAGATTGACTGAATTCTAAGCTGAATAATGGAGAATATTGTTAAATAGAATAGATAGGGCATGTACTGTGGCCATATTGAACTTTCTTGTTCATTTTTATGAAAATTGATTTTTGAGCCCTAATCATCGGACCATGTCACTTTAAACATGGTCCATTTTATTCCTTGCAACCATGTAATTTCAATGGTGTATACACTTTTTGCAAGGGGGGGGAGATTCCACAAAAGCTTAGTGGAGTGGTGTCAAAATTACTCTCAGATAATTGTATGGGGGTCGGATTTAAATTTTCCATGTTGGGAAAATTCACCAAGCCCCCCCCCCTCACCTAGTAATAAATGACTGGTCTCTTACAGTTACAGCATACCGTATCATTGATCAGATCCCTGTTTTGTAATAATGCATGTCATCATCCCAGTGGGCACAGAACATTGAATCAATGTTGATAAATGGTTGACAATATTGTTTCAATGTTAGTTCAATGTTGATTCACCGTTGAACTGCATTTTGTGCCCACTGGGATAGACTTCATACATAAATACTTTTCCCCATAATAACTCCTTTTAGATTACAGCATTTATTTCAAGGAAGACTTAAGATGTAATTCATCTGGTTTCTTCTGTTATAATGATGCGTCATTACAAGGGACACATAATATGGCATGAAAACAAAGTGTGTTTGGAGGAGGAGGGTGGTAAGCCCTAGTAGCAAACACACTGTGGCCCCGGACGGGGCCGGACTGTGTTTGCAAGTCTGGCCCGGAGTGGGCTAACCGACGGGCTCCCGTCGGTTTAGGGCACTGAGCTTTGGTCTGGCCCGTGCGGGCTCCCATGTTGGGCGCAGATCGGGTTTTGGACGGTAAGCCCACTTTGGGCTCAGATCAGTTTTTGGACGGGCTTCCCACTTTGGGCTCAGATTGGGTTTTGGACGGGCTGAAAGTGGGTTCAGATCGGTTTTTGGACGGGTTGAAAGCGGGCTTAGATCGGTTTTTGGACGGGTTGAAAGCGGGCTAAGATCGGATAATTATGGGTTTTTAGAATCTATTCAATCATTCTCCAATGATTTCTTGTATTTGTTGAACCAGATATCCTAGGTCCTGCTAATCAACCCAAGGCATAATCATACTCTTCCTACCCAATAATGGAAGTATCAAGCAGGCCTATTATCATCAGGTTTGAGCCACATGCACCATAGACAAGTGTGTATGGTGCACATTGGCTTTCAAAGCCATAGTTCATACCTACATGGGGCACATGAGTCTTGTATCAAGATTGTAATGCCACAGAAATAGTGTTTACACTGGATAACTGCTTAGAGAACCTCCTTTTCACCATTCAAATATATATTCTATCTTATTTCCAAACTGTGAGAACATCTATTTATTGTTTCCTATTCTACATCACTTTAACATTTAATGTATTATTATATAATGTCAATTTCATCTGGCTTTGTTGCAAAACTCTAGATATTGTATAGTAGTGACATCTGGTGTCAATCATCGGAACTATTAGACCAGTTGCCCTGTCCAAACCCAACCTCAGCCCTCATCGGCCCGGAGTGGGCTAACCGACGGGCGCCCGTTGGTTTAGGGCACTGGGTTTTGGTGTGGCCCCAAGTGGGCTGCCCGAATTGGGCTCAGAACGGGTTTTGGATGGGTTTCCTGTCATCTGGCCAACATGAACCCAAAGTGGGTAGCCCTCTTTGAAACTGATCTGAGCCCCAATCGGGCAGCCCGCTTTGAAACTGATCTGAGCCCAAAATGGGCAGCCCGATCGGGGCCACACTTCAGCCCAGCCATCTGCCCAACATGAAACCCAGCTCAGTTTTGCCCGACTTTAAATAGTCAATCCGAGCTAAAACCAAATTGGCCCCGTGCGGGCTTGCTACTAGGGAGGTTGACATTGATTAAGGACTGGGTGATTGCCTGCGAACCAAACTGTGCCAGCGCGGATTGAGTTTCGAGAGTGGCATTCAGGTTTTGTCTTAAAATGGCACCTCCCAGTTTATTGAAGGTTTACATTATGGTGTATCAGCCAACGCAGGTTAAAAATGGCCAAATCCATACAGAGATGCAATACTCAAATGGCACAATCCTTTGCTACAGGATCCATCAGAACATGCGGTCCTCTCCCGTCCACTTTCCTCCTTCAGTTGACTTTGAACAGCATGCAGTATGACCTTGCTAGGGCATTTTCGGCCGAAAAGTCCTTATTTTAAAGAGGAAAAACACTACCGGTAAATGTATCATGGATGACTAATTTCACCGAGAAATTTTGCCCGTGTCGGCAAAATTTCGGAAGAAAATGGGCAAAAGTGGGACATTTTGGTGAAAATCTGGTCATTTTGTTGGAAAGGTGACTCTTGCTAGCGACATTTTGTTGAAACTAGACCCTTGCTAGGGACATTTTTTCTCTAAAACAGGACCCTTGGAGATTTTGTGGAAAAAGTACCCTTGCCAGCCGCACACCTGTGTATACAAAATATACTAAGTGCCCCCCCCCACCCCTTCCAGGGATAAATGTAGAGCACAGGCTTCGCTGTACAGAGTAGCATGCTGAACCTTTTTTGTACATAGGCCGAATTTCTATCTCAAGTTCGAGATTTGGCTTATAAGGGGTATCGGTCTATAGCCAGGGTTTTATGGTAGAGCTCATTCTAGAGGTATGTGCTCTAATACGGATAGAGCTGTTTTTTCAGTATGACTTCTCATATGCCTCCATACTGTAAACGTATTTCATTTCGCGCTGTACATATTTTCGCGAAATATGTAAAGAGTGAATATTTATCCAGTATAGTCAGACTACTATAACATTGCAAAATCTGCGAATTTAAGTACATGTGAAATTGCACTTTGTAGTCGATTCGTGAAAATATATCGTACCGTCGCGTTCAAGCGCCGGGTATTGAATAAGCGCCGGTCTTGTATAAGCGCCGGGGGTGTGAGGGTCTTGAAATTACTCTTAAGCACTAAAACTGGATCTTGAATACGCGCCGGGGGTAAACACTCCTCCAAAGTTATAAGCGCTGGGGCGCTTAAACACAACGGTACGGTACATGCGCGAAAATATACACGTTTACAGTATGCCTCCTGCTGCTAATGCCAAACATCTTAATTTTTCATCCACTCATTCTCATTTAAAAATACACATTTATTTTTAAATAAGGCTGATAATTTCCTCTGTTTATCCATGTTATTTGATATTGGAGAATGTTAACTATGCGGAATGTGAGATACAGCTTTTCTTGGTTAAATCAATGGGGCCGCCGTATGCACCATGACATACAGATAGCAACCTGCTGTCCTCTGTTTGACCTTACATAGGTCAATGATGATCTTAGTCTGGATGGAGCTCCTTTGAGAATATGTGAAATACAGTGGCCCAGAAGGGCCAAAAAATAGAAAAGTGAAAAGTGGAAAGTGAAAATCAAAAAGTGAAAAGTGAAAATCAAAAAGTGAAAAGTGAAAATCAAAAAGTGAAAAGTGAAAATCAAAAAGTGAAAAGTGCAAACCTAAAAGTGAAAAGTGAAAACCTAAAAGTGAAAAGTGAAAATCAAAAAGTGAAAAGTGAAAATCAAAAAGTGAAAACCAAAAAGTAAATAGTGGTTTGAGGTTTGAGGTTTGAGGTTTCCACTTTCAGTGTCACGCTGTCAATCATTTCTGACCTTTTTTCTCGCCATTTCTGCCAATTTCCCGAAAATCACATTTTTGGAAATTCTGACCATTTTTCTCGCCCAATTGGACATTTTCCCGGAAAAAATTGACTTTTTTCGTTTCTGACCTTTTTTCTCGCCATTTCTGCCAATTTCCCGAAAATCACATTTTTGGAAATTCTGACCATTTTTCTCGCCCAATTGGACTTTTTCCCGAAAAAAATGGACTTTTTTTCGTTTCTGACCTTTTTTCTCGCCATTTCTGCCAATTTCCCGAAAATCACATTTTTGGAAATTCTGACCCAATGCTAAAAGATACCTGTCACAACCTGTTGACAGATTGACAGCGTGACACTGAAAGTGGAAACCTCAAACCTCAAACCTCAAACCACTTTTTACTTTTTGGTTTTCACTTTTTGATTTTCACTTTTCACTTTTAGGTTTGCACTTTTCACTTTTAGGTTTGCACTTTTTACTTTTAGGTTTGCACTTTTCACTTTTTGATTTTCACTTTTCACTTTTTGATTTTCACTTTTCACTTTTTGATTTTCACTTTCCACTTTTTGATTTTCACTTTTCACTTTTTGATTTTCACTTTTCACTTTTTGATTTTCTATTTTTTGGCCCTTCTGGGCCACTGTAGTGAAAGGTTATAACATTTTAGAGTAGAATTGTACTCTGTGTTGAAATAGGGGAATTTGGGCGTGTCAAATTCAAATCTGCCATACGTTAAGAAGTCAGTCTTTGCCATACACCCAAATCCAACAAGGCAATAAATGAGCACTTTCTTAGATGACTGCTGGCTAATTTGGCATATACAAATGTATAGGGCTCCAACCCCCGGTGCTTCATTTGGTTGCCTCCAGATGGGGCCTAAGTCAGGATATAGTGATTGCTTCAGTCTGTGTTACTCTGAAGACATGTGAATAGCATTGGCCCTCAGTAACTAGGCCTACTCACTGAAGGGCTAATTCCTGGGAACCACTTCAGACAGAAGCAATAGTGGCCTGCCCTGTGATGTCATAACCCCCGTTTAGCTGCTCTACCTAGTGGCCAAGGGCCTGTACTGAAGGTTCTCAACTTAGCACAGGTGATGCTGCTATCAACGGCCAGGTGCCCTATAGGTCGGGTCACGTTTCATCACTAATAGGGCAGCAGCAGGCCCTCGAAACGAGCCATATTCTACTAAGGAGATTAATGCATGGAACTTCTGATGTTTGATGTTTGATGTGATGTTTGAGAATGTCTCTGGATACAGGAAAGTGAACTTGTACTATCAAATACTTGTGCCAGAGACCCTCCTCCCTCACACCATCCCTTGCCTGGTGACACCATTTGTGAACCTTCCCCTACTGATGCCTCTGCAGTGGCAGCAGGGGTCTACAGATAATAAGGCCATGACCTTTCAGTCAGCACATCATGGGATTGTAGAGCTCAGGGGTTATATCATAGATACCAATACTCATGGTTCACATGGATAACGACCAGACCAGTGAGGCAGCATCAACATGTTTATCTATTCACCATATCTAGCATTATGGTTTATGGCTGTATTCACCTTTGATCACCCTTTGCCCGCCCTCCCCCCCCCCCCAAAAAAAAAAAAAAAAAAAAGCTAAAATAATAAACTTCTTATCAAAATGTGTTGTTCACAATTTCATTGTGTTTTTTAATGTGAAAATGTTGATACTAGTATTTATGTAAAAACGTAATTTAGGACAATATGCTTCGTCCGACTCTGATATAATCTTGTTTCTGGTACATGTTGTAGTTATAGATTAAGTATGATTGTCGCATCTTTGTGCCCTTTATAAATAATACAGCCAGATGCCCTGGTCATATAGATATGCCTACCAATGTTGTTGTCAGGGAGGAGAGAATGTTGAGAGTGCATCACGAAATTGTCTTTTTTTCTCTTTGATGATAGAAATAAATGCATACCGAAAATTGAAATTCCCAATAAAGGCTAATGTAAAACAAAAAAAAAGAGAATTTGTTGTTTCTTCTTTGTTAGGAATGAATGAATACCTGAAATTGAAGTTGGGAAACAGGGGAAGTACACAGACAGAAATGTGAGCATCAATGCCACCGAAACCAACTAATTCTAATGATTTTGGAATAGCATGTAGACCCCTTGAGACTTCTTATAGGTCATTTACAACATAATTTTAATCAATGCTCAACCCTAATATGGAAGTAATTGACCACGCCATATTGATACTGCAGCCTTCCACAGAATGGGCATCTCTACATTGAAAATGACAGAGTTCTGTCCTCATGACATGACATTTATTAAGAATGGTGTATGGACTCCTAACCAGACTTTGTCATAGGTTGGGGACATATCCATACTGTAACATATTGTAGGGACACTAATATTATAACTCATCGAACGCCTACTGGTTAGTTCGGGAAGCCAGAACCAGGGGGCACCCCTATCGGAAGCGGACAGTATATAAGCTGTCCTCACCCCCTGGCTCTGGCAGACCTTCTCAGGTCTTCGACTGTGTGATATCATAAAGAAAGAACCATTTCATCCGAAAGAATCAAACAAGACCGATTAGCATTACTGTACAGGGTAACATTCTAATAAACCCTTTATCTTTGCATCTCTACATGAAAACTGCAGTTCGAGTCCTTATTTAATCGAATTACATAGAGACGAACTCTACACTGGTGCCGTGACCAGGATTTTCATGAAAGAGATAGCGGACTGACCCTGGCAGAGGCTCGGTCAAAGAAAGGGGGGGAAGAAGGATCCAGGTCCGACCTGGAGGATGGGGAACTGGACCTTACGGTGGCCCAAATAAATGAAGTCTGGAATGTGGCAGCTCGGATGCATACTCCGGACAAGAAAGGATCCCGAAAGAGGAGTCTGGTTTTCCGGACTCCAGGAGAATATACACCAAGGAAAACGATTCCGAGCACCAACCCGTTCAGAGGGAATCCATGGGCAGACCTGCTCCCCTCCGAACCAAACCTCGGACACATGGAAAGAGACCTGTCCAGGAGAGGCCGACAGATCCCTGACTACGATGCCTACTGCGAAAAATTAAAAGCAGAGGAGGAGGAAACACGGTATACAGCCATGAATGAGGATCTGATCCGTCTGGCAGAAGAAAAAACGAGAGTACTCGCTCAGAACCAGAAGGAAGCGGAGGAATTGAAAGAGGTGAAGGCCAGGATACAGGCAGATCGCAAGTATATAGGTGAACAGTTGGCGCTCGAAACCTCTCAGCGGGCCAAGGTTCAGCAGAAGGTTAAGAGTGTACAACACCATTTAACTGAGGAGCAAGCTCAACTCCAGAAAGATAAGGAAGAGGCTCGCAAAAGTCGAGATCTCCGAGACACCTATGAGATCGAGATCGATCGACAGTCGGAGAAGGTAAAGAAAATCAAGGCGGACTTCTCTAAGGAGGAACAGTCCGGCCAAGCGATGCGGGAGCAATTTGAACAGGAGCGAGAGGCCCTGAAGCAAGCCCGGATTGAAATGAAGACTGGCCTCTCCAGAAAAAGAAGGATGAAATAAACGACACCTACTTGGCCTATGAGTTACAGGTGGAGGAGACCCGCAAGGGAAAGGAGGCTAGTCGCCAGGAGACTAGGAATGGGGGGCTCGAGCAACCGAAGCACGTAGCGTCCAACCCTAGTCCAATACTGAAACCCGAAGATCTGCTGGAAACACGAGGTACAGTTTCGGACGGAAAATACGCGCGAAATCGAGGGAGGCCCACCCTGAATGAGGCCGACCGAAAAGTAACGTATGGGGGAACGGAGGAGAAAGAGATTTCCAGTACCCATGATCTTACGAGCGAGGTCCCATCCAAACGAATGAATCATAGCTATCGCTCCCTGCATCCATTTGCGGATGATACTCTGGCAGGCCACAATTATACGGTGCCACCTCCACCGATATATAATATAACCTACCAGTATGGGGCACCCTTACCGGGAGCCGGGTCGGATGAGGGGCATCAGTCCAAGCATGAAGGAGGAGGATCTATTCCAGGGGGGGGACGAGGCCCGTTCCGAACCCAGGGTCCAACACTGGAGGGGGAGCAGGTACTGTTCCGAACCCAGGCTCGTATGGAGGGTATCCACCCAGTCCAGAACGAACCGGTCCGAATCCGAGGGTAGGGACTCCAAGACCGGTCCCTGCCCCACGAACCCGGTTAACAAAACGATCGTCCATGGGCCCGAGGGTTGCTGCTATAGTAGAGTCCGATCCTTGTATTCAAGGGATGGGGATAGATTGTTGCAGCCGAACCCGGGAGGATGAGTCCGAGATTATGGAGTGGAGTCGAAGGCAATCGGATCGTCTGGTTTGGAGCCATAACAGCGCTCGGAAGCCCGTTCGAACTCCCCGGCGCTTTAATGGGGAGAACTGGAAGGAAAGCTATCAAGACTTCTGCGATGACAACCGTTACCATCCGTCCCACCACAAGGAGGCTTCCTTAGGTCCCCTCATTAAATGGTTGAGTGAAGGTCCGGGGCGGATAGCGGTAGATGATTGGCGGATGACTTACGGAGAGTCCGGAGATTATGACCAACTAGTGGCGGCAGCCACACACATCTTCGGTGTGTTGTCTGCGAATGATCCTTGGTCGGAGTTCCAGGTACGGACACAGAAACCAAAGGAATCCCCAAAGGTGTTCGGTCTGGAACTTCAAAGATTGTTACAAAAGGCCTGGCCTTATTGGAGGCGTGACGATGAATATTTCTTAGATGAACTATTCACACATTTCATAAAAGGGCTGAGGGATCCGTCTCATGCTGAGCTCGTACAGAGGGAATGGGGACGAGGTTCATCAATGGTAGACTTCTTTTTGGCTATCGACCAGCATGAAAAGAAGAAACGTCTGCTTTCCGGGTTTGTGCCCAACCAAAGAGTGGCCTCTGCGCATGCGGCCACTACAGAAGCTAGTGATTCGAATGATAGTTCGGTTGAAGAGAGAATCGCGGCCATCGGGGGCGATAAGAAGGATAAAAAGAACTGGTGGAAAAAGAACGCAAGTAAGCCCCCGGAGAAAGGAATCCAAGGGGAGGTGAGCTCCAAGACGGTTCCTACCCCTCCGGTGGTAGTGGCATCCAAGAACGAAATGCGTCTGATGGCCATGATGGAAGAAATGAAAGGATTGTTGGACTATCGGAAACGACCAAAGCTAGATAGGGCAACGGTGAAGTGTTTCAGATGTCAAGAGACCGGACATTTTGCAGCTGAATGTACGGCGGACAAACCTGTCTGGAGGGAACGGAAAAGAGAAGAGACGGAAAATTAGAGGGGGTTGTCCGTGAAGGCAAACTGACGACCCCTAATAGAGTATGCCAGGGTACAATCCATACAAACGTGATTGAGGAGTCTGTAATGTATCCGCCCAGCAGCATGGGAAATGCTAAAGAGTTGAAAACATGTGGGGCTGGGGGTATTGGTGAGACAATTGCCAGGGAGAGCAAAGAAGGGAAACCGATCACCAATAAAGAGGAAGGTTGGATAGAGGAACTATCCCGGATCGGGGGGGTCCGCCTTCCCCAAGGTCATCCGTGCCTGGATTATTTGAAAGGATTCGGATTCGATTTTGACATGACAGACAACATCAAGCGGTTCGCAAGTAATCCCTGGATGATGGGAGGAAAGAGATGGTATGTGTCCGTGTCTGTAAACGGCAGAATGGAATTTTTGTTGGATACCGGAGCTAGCCACTCCACTATGTCAAAGAGATTCTTCGATCTGGTGTCGAACATGGATGATGACCTCACAACGAGGGTAAATGCATGTGCGGCTGACGGGAGCAAGATACGAACGTTTGGTAGGACTTGTATGGTCATCTTGGTAGGCGGTAGGGAATATATCATTTCCCCGACTGTTGCTGGGATTGAGGATGATGGGATCATAGGGATAGATTTCGCTTCGTTATATGGGGCGAAATTGGACCCCGTCAGTGGAGTATTAAAACTGACTAATCCTTATAGAGACAGGATACAATGCCTGGCGCGAGAAGTAAGTGGTGTAGCGAGTGTGGTACAAACTGTAAAAATACCTCCCGGAATGGCATGTGATGTCTTGATAGCCTCCAGCAGGATGAAGAGGGACGTTCCGGGGGTTTTCAAACCTAATGTGACGGTGTTGGGAAAGAAGGGATTGGAATCGGCCGACACCCTGATAGGGAACATAGCGTGGGGAGTAGCCCCCATAACGAACCCGGGCTCGAAGACCGTCTACCTAGAGAAAGGCACTGTAGTGGGAGAAGTGATATCCGCAGAGGCGGTCACCAGTAGCTTTGAAAAAGGAACGGGACTAGTCCCGAATAGTGAGGGAATAGAGGAAGGATTGGCAACGTTAATAGAAAAAGCTGGAGTAGAGACAGATGGACAGAGGAATGCCCTGAGAGACATGTTGACGGAGTGTAGTTCGGCTTTTGCGTGGCCCGGAGAGCCATTAGGACGAACGGATCGAGTCCTACACTCAATCAACACGGAGGGGGCAAATCCAGTAAAGATACCATATCGACGTCTTCCGCTAGCAAAGAAAGTGGTAGCAGAAGAGGAGATTACGAAAATGTTGGCAGAGGGGGTGATAACCCCTAGCACCAGTCCTTGGAGTAGTCCTGTATGTATGGTGACCAAGAAGGATGGGAGTATCCGATTCTGTATAGACTACCGGAAACTGAATGGCCTGACTAAAAAGAATTCGTATCCGCTCCCCCGGATAGATGAGACCATCGATTCCCTCGGAGGAAATGAATGGTTTTGTACGATTGATTTGCAGTCCGGCTATTGGTGGGAATGAGAGAGGAGGACAAGAAGAAAAAGGCATTTTCGAGCCATGTAGGGTTGTACCAGTATAACGTGATGCCATTCGGACTATGTAATGCTCCGGCCACGTTTGAAGCAATGATGGAAACCCTACTGAGTGACCTGTTATGGAAGAAATGTCTGGTGTATCTGGATGATGTAATAATATTCGGAAAGACATTTGATGAATGCTTGGGAAACCTGAAGTTGGTGTTACAGCGGATAATCTCGAATGGATTGAAACTGAAGCCTAAAAAGTGCAGTATGTTCCAGAAAAGTATTAACTATCTAGGGCGGATCATCTCTACTGAAGGGGTGAAGGCTGATCCGGAGAAGGTTAAGACAGTAACGGATTGGAACATTCCCAGTAGTCCGAAGGAAGTGAGATCCTTTTTAGGGTTTTGTTTTTATTATCGAGATTTCCTACCGGGATATTCCCGGATAAGTTATCCTATACAATGTCTGTCACACTGGACCCCAGGGAGGCGTAAGGAAAAGTTCCTGTGGGGGAAGGAACAAGGGGAATCATCCGAAATGATTAAACGGCTGTTCGTGGAAACACCGGTGTTGAAATACCCCACTGCGGATGGACATTTCATATTAGACACTGATGCAAGCAATGACAGCATAGGGGCGGCTTTGTCTCAAGTCCAAGAGGGGAAGGAAGTTCCTATAGCATTCGCAAGCAATACAATGAGTAAAGCACAAAGAAATTACTGTACGACGAAGAGAGAATTATTGGCAGTGGTAGTGTATACAAAGAAATATAAACACTTCTTGTGGGGATCTGATTTTACGTTGCGAACGGATCATTCCTCCCTGCGGTGGTTATTGAATTTTAAAGATGCGGAAGGTATGATAGGGCGGTGGTTAGCACACCTATCTGAGTTCGGACTGGACCACAGCCAAATTCAGCATAGAAAGGGGGCTAAGCATGTGAACGCTGATGCGTTGTCGCGAATCCCAGTGAAAAAGTGTCAGAACGACGGATGTGATGATTGTGGGAAGCATAACGCCGTGCTGGCGGGAGTCCGGAAGCCGTTTAGAGATCTCGAACCAGTGATACTGGAATGGGACGAGAACTCTATCCAAAGCTTTCAGGAGAAAGATGGGAATAGTATCCGTCTGAAGATGTTACTTCAAGAAGGAAGGGTCCCAACTCGCCCAGCGATATCGCTGGAAAACAGGGAGATGAGGCGACTAATAGCTCAATGGACGGAGTTAGAGGTTGTGAATGGACTGATTTATAGGTGGAAAACGAATGCGTTGGGGAATAAATCGAGACAGATCTTTATTCCTACTGCCATGCGAAGGGATATAATGTTCTTTTGTCATGGGCATCGAACCAGTGGCCATTTTGGAAGGAAAAGGTCCCTGGAACGGCTGGCTAGAATGTATTACTGGCCAGGTATAAGTACGGATCTGTTAAGATGGAGAGACACTTGTCCGAAATGTTGTACGAGCAAGCCGGGGCCTGGGCTGGGTAAAATGCCCTTAACCCAGGAATTGTTTGGAGTAAGGTTCGCCCAGGCGGCAGTGGATACCTTCCACGATGCACAGAGAGAGCTGGCTGTCCGTTATAATCAGGGAGTGGCGAACCTATTCGCCCGCTCACTGGTGGAACGGGAAACCTCGTACCGAACGGCTTTAGAACAGGAGAATGAGGTACTCTTGGCAGCCGAAACTGCTAAGATTCGGAATGAGGCCAAGTTAGCCGCAGCAAAGACTGCATTATCAAATAAGAGATTGCAGGAGTGTACCGACTGAAACGAGGCAATGAATGTCAAGTTTCAACAGGTGTTCGGGGTGTTCATGGATGAATGGGATGGGACTCGTGAGTCAGCCCTGGAACTCCTGAAGAACCAGGCTGATCAAGGGTGAACTTGAGAATGGTAGTATATGTTTGAACTGATATTCGAAAGAGAATGAGTTGGTGGGATATGGCCGATTTTCACGAAACTGCTTTTTTTCATGCACCAAGGGGGTCAAATAGAATGTAGGAGTATGCTTAAAACCTTTTGTGTCCATGTACCTTAGGGGGTGGGCCATACCTCAGAAATATTGGGGCAGGTTAAATATATAAAGCAAATGTAAGGTAGAGGGCCAAAGTTGTGTAGTCATATAGCTTGGCTTCACGCCTAACGCCCTTTTCCCCTCAAGAAGGAGACCCTCTTGCCATGCATAAGGGCATTTCTTTCATTAATATTATGTTTATATATTGAAGAAAACATCCTAACCTGGGGTAAGAATCCGTTTATAGCTACCTGATAGGTCATTTTAATAGTTTCTTGGCCCAGGAAACATGATGGTATATCTTGAAACATCCTGAAATCTCTACATTACTCATTGTCAAAGAAAATTATTCTGTGGTAACAGGCTATATATGGTTTATTTGTCCATAATGCATGAGAAAACATCCATATCTACACTCTGGTATACAGTTGTATGGGTCAAGGGTGATTATATCATGTTTTAAAGCATTCTGAAAAGGGCGTTAGGCGTGAAGCCACGATGCTGACTGAGAGGGTTAAGATAGGATAAATGTTCCCCCTACTGTATTCTTTCCAATCTCATGGGTTCTCAACTGCTAAATATATGTTCCTGGACAGCTCCACTACCTTATTCTATTGTTTAAAGCATACATCATGCTCTTGTACTGTATAGAGAGCTATTGGTGAGGGCGTTAGGTGTGAAGCCACGACACTAACCGAGATGGCTAGGATAGGATATGCCCCCCCCCTACTGTATTCAATCCAATCTCACAGGCTCTGAACTGCTACATATTTGTTCCTGGACAGCTCCCCTATCTTATTCTATAGTTTAAAGCATACATAAGTCTTTTGCACTGTACAGAGAGCTATTGGTGAGGGCGTTAGGCGTGAAGCCACAACGTTGACAGAGAGGGTTAAGATAGGATATTATGTTCCCCCTACTGTATTCTATCCAATCTCATGGGTTCTCAACTGCTACATATATGTTCCTGGACAGTTTCCCTACATTTTTTATTGTGTAAAGCATACATAAGTCTTTTGTACTTAACAGAGAGCTATTGGTGAGGGTGTTAGGTGTAAAGCCAGGGCGTTAGGCGTGAAGCCATGGTGCTGACCAACAGGGTTAAGATAGGATATGCCCCCCCTACTGTATTCTATCCAATCTCACCGGTTCTCAACTGCTACATATATGTTCCTGGGCAGCTACTCTAACTTATTGTATTGTTTAAAGCATACATAAGCTTCAAAACATGTATAGGGCGTTAGGTGTGAAGCCGGGCGTTAGGCGTGAAGCCAGTAGACATATCAGTGCATAGCTTTTGCTATGGTTATGATGGTATAATGAAATTTAACCTCAAAGTAAGTTATATATTTAGGTTTATTTATAGCATAGAGATGGTGGTTAGATATAATATCTCTGGATGCTACTACAGCATTAGTGTGTATGTAGGGCGTTAGGCGTGAAGCCCGTAAAAGTTCCCCAACCTGCTCAATATCCTCTCTAGGCTACTGCAAATAACCCTCACTCTTAATTTTTTTTTTATCATGTAGGTACATGTTAGGCCTTACCATGGTACATTCAAATACTTTGTCTACTGTTTTGATATCAGAGGTGGAGGGCATACATTAGGGCGTTAGGTGTGAAGCCAATAAAGTTCCCTAATACATATATGCCTACAGGACCTATACAATCCTGCCTATATGTCCATATTTGGTACTAAAAGATTCCTTACTTTATTTGGGAAGTGGTATAATAAAGAAATAAGCACAAAGCTATTTATTTGATTAATTATTTAGCTTGCAATATGGGTCATCATGATTTTCGGGTGGAAAAGTGCTGTTTTTCAGTACTTTTTGACCTCCAGCTCTCTTATTTTCACTCATAGACACGCAAAACCAGGGTACCCTGTAAAGTCCTCGTCTGTCCTGACCAGAATAAATCAAGAGGATCAATGTATCTGTCATATTTGAAAAAATATAGTCAGGAGAAAAAAATAGGTGAAAAAAAGCAGTTTCGTGAAAATCAGCCATATGAATGTCTACTGAACCATCGAACAGCAGTAACAGAAATACGCAGGAGGAAAGCGGGGGACGTGCAAAACCAGAACGAAGTAACAACATATGAAGAGGAGAGCACCAACCACCCGTTCGGACGAACGTGTCTGTTCAGTCAGAACAGAGATAACTGTCCGAAAAAGAAGAGGAGAGCGCCACTAACCCGTTCGAATGAACGGGCCTGTCCAGTTTGGGACAGGACAGCTGTTGAAGAGGAGAGCACCAAACACCCGAGTTCCTCCGAAAGGATGGAACATCGTGCCTGACCATTGTTTAAAAGGTTAGGATGGCTGCCCGGATCTTCATTTTTTTGTTCCCTGTTTTTTTTAATAATTATGTGAGATGTAAAGTTGTTCTAGTCAATGGTCTAACTATGTTTGTTTGTATATTACGTATGTGTCCTAAATTCGAAGTGAGTCTAGCCGTTCGAATGTAATACCACCTGTGTATATAATATTAGTTTTGTATAAATGCTAAACCCTACTGTGTTCAAGACGTAACATAACGCTTTTTACAGATAAACTCAGCTGTATGAGTTTATATTGAAAATGTATATATTTATAGAAAGAAGCGTATGTATTGTCTGGGGGGGGGGTGGTGTAGGGACACTAATATTATAACTCATCGAACGCCTACTGGTTAGTTCGGGAAGCCAGAACCAGGGGGCACCCCTATCGGAAGCGGACAGTATATAAGCTGTCCTCACCCCCTGGCTCTGGCAGACCTTCTCAGGTCTCCGACTGTGTGATATCATAAAGAAAGAACCATTTCATCCGAAAGAATCAAACAAGACCGATTAGCATTACTGTACAGGGTAACGTTCTAATAAACCCTTTATCTTTGCATCTCTACATGAAAACTGCAGTTCGAGTCCTTATTTAATCGAATTACATAGAGACGAACTCTACAATATCAAAATATCAGAGTGGGTTATCATTATAATTTCTGTGACAACTTAGGAAATGAATAGCCAACATATCATCCAAATGGAACATTCAAATCTATAGTCATGAACCATTGACTATCTCATCAGTAGACCATGCTGACACTTGCTTGGTTAGCTCAGTCAGTAGAGTGACTGATGTTTGAGCAGGGGGAGTATGTGAATTTCTAAAAAACATCCACCAGGTGGGGTTAGTGAGTCTCTAAAGGTTCTTAACATCTCCACAGGGTCCCGCCACCAGTTTGTCCGAATTATCCTTAAACCACACCCAAGATTATGATCTATTCAATCAATAGTTGAAGGAATGGAAAGTATTTCCGAAACATCTCGCCAGCAGATCTGTACTGTTTTTGGTCGGCCCTAAAGGGCTAATCTTGGTATTTAGATGGACAATATTTAGTATTGGCACCTTAGCATTGACATTTATCTTGTTTTAGCCCCCTAACCGAGGGCCTCATTTTCATTAAGACCCTTCCCCTATATCCACCAAGCCCCCCCCCCCTCCCTAAGCTAATAAATCATCCCTGAGGGAAGTTTGCCATTTCGGCTTGCCATAAGCGTCTCGATACATTATAAGCAGTGCAAGGGGTCACTACAATGACTAACTGCTGAAGACTGAAACTAAAGAAAAAAAAAACTGAATTAAAACAAACAGACTATGTGCTAGGCAAAGTATGTACTCCTCATGAAAGATAATCTCCAGACACTGTCAACATGTTTTGTCCATTTAGGGAGTGCTCAATTTTTAACAACGGGAGGGGAAGGGAGAGGGGGTGGTTAGATTTTGTGCAGAGCGCGCAAAATTCTTTTAACCCTTTAGAGGAGCCAACATTTTTATACCCCCTCCCCCTCTCACGCCCCTTTGGCTTTGTAGCATACTAACGTGTGGGCTTTTTTGGCTGAAAACAGGTGGAATTCTTTTGATCCACCCTGCCCCCAAAGAGGGGTCTAAACGTTTTAACCCCTGTCATTAAGGGGTCCAAATCTTTTACCCCCCCCCCCCCAATCCACATACCCCCCTACTGTTAAATAATGAGCACTCACTTACATGAATATAGTAACCTAGTGTTACATATCTATATATACACAACAGCATGTGTGCCTTCAGATAAGTGTGTATATCTAAACAATGGCAATCAGTCACTCTATCTCCCCGAGACTTGGGGTATCATGATTGACTGTCTGGATTTGGTCAGATTTACATGTGTATGACCTATATACAAAGTTCAGCTGCCATCAAAAATAAGGAAAAGACCACCAGTTAGGAAAAAGTCAGGAAAAGTCATGTCTTTTTCGTAGGGTCAGGATAAAGTCAGTATTTGGCATAAAAAGGTCAGGAAAATAAGTTCTTTTGAAAGTCAGGAAAACGTGTTTATGTTCCAAAGAGAAGTATGCGACAGAGACCTCAAAATATGCGACAGTAGCTTATAAAAGTTCTGAGGTTTCCATAAATAAATGTCATGTAATTCCACCAGATGCCATCTGTACAAAGACTGTAAAACCAACTCATGATTACAACATAATTCATTTATCAAATGTCACGGCCCATACATGTATATAATACCTCCATTCATAATCACCAATCACATGCAAACCCATAATTCAAAAATCCCACCTAGTTCCAGAATCACCCACTAGGGGGCAGCAGAATTGTAACCTTGGATACCGCCATTGTCTGTCAAACATTACCCAGCATGCATCATGCCATTATGTAACCATAGTAACCACTTGTTATAAATTGGATCTTTTCATGAACCTCAGAGGACCATCTCACTGAATATGCATCTTTAAAAAGAACAATCAACTTGTTCGAAACGTCGATCATTTTCAACCAACCTCTACATTTTTTACATAGATCTGATGTACTACCTTTTATGTGTTAATAAAGTTTGTAAATATACTTGACCGGGTTGTGTTTTGCGTGTATAAAATCAACTTCAGTATCCATAAATAAAAGAGTTTTGCAAATATTCCAACTAGAACCAATGCTATAATTCCTTTTGTATCATTGTACAGTTGATTGATTGCTGTGGTGAATGCCATCCTCGCAGAAAGTGTTATTGAGGGAGCTTATGATCCTTGACAGACTACTGGGTGCATGAAGGGGGGGATCAAGTGCTGCAGTGCCATCCGCATTGAGTGGCTAGAGTGGAAACTACACACAGTCATTCTTAACCATATTTTAAGCAGCTATTACATAAAAGCTATTCAAGTTTAATTTCTGTTGTATTTTTTCCTGGGAAGATTTACCCTTTTGCAAGTTATATTTCAATGGAGCATTATAAAGCTTATGTCGTTATCTCAATATGAGGGTTTCATTCATGCTCTCTCAATGCAATGCAAATGTTCTGGGGGTAGGCTATATGACCATGACCCTCCTACAGCCCAGTAGTGCCACCTCATGCCAATCATGTATACTAAAGACCTTCTAACAGGTTTGGATCACACTGGACTGTACAGTGTGACCTCCTCCCTGCCCTGTTTGAGACTGCCGCTACTAGGCTGGTGCAGCTGCATATATGCTCCGCGATATAGAGGGCGCCAGCACACTTGATTCCCCCCCTGGGGTGCATGATAATGTGGATCTGCATGGGTAAATTTGTACTACATAGCACACATGGGACATGAAAACTCCATAAATGGAAAGAAAGCTTGTATAAATATTATACCTTCCATTAATATTTATTGTATGATGGTGTGTTTCGGATGCATGGAAAACAATTACATTTATGCAATGTAAGAAATAAAATTTGGCCCCTGTTCAATTGTTTGCCATGCTGCCCTTTTCTACATGAATTTATCCATACTTGTCTTGAAAGGGCTGGTCTACACACACCTTCAGTGTAGGGCACGGGCCACCACTGAGCTAAACCTCGGGGGGGAGGTCAGGTGTTTCTGTACACAGAAACAGGATAGTCAACTCTATGTTCTCCCTCTGCTTTGAGCATAGCATTCTGGTGAAAATGCATGCATTTGAATGTGTTAGAATGCCATAATCTAATGGATTTGCATAATAAATAATATTACTGGGATGCAGAACACACAATTTTGCATTAAACTGGAGATATACCCACATTTAGCAAAGTCCCCCCTCTGCTTTGTGTCAACATTGCTGCGGTCCTCAAAGCACATGGCCTGCATACCTACAACACTGTGGGGAGCAAGGAAGGGACAGGGGTCTGTACACAGGTAGCCAAGTGTAGCAGTCAGAGTGGCCCACACTGTCCTACCTGATGGTAGGACTAGGACTCTGCTTGGAGACAAGGGTCAGTTGGTGCGCGTGGTGTAGGGTACGTTATATACTGCTCTAGCCTAGGCACCTGGCAGCTTTCCTTCCTGGCCACAGTCAATTATTATCTTCTCATAATCATCTAATTCTATAGAGATGCAGCATTCTGTATCTAATGAGGTATGTTTAACAATAGGAGATCAGGTAATGGTAATCATGTGCTAATATGATAGAATTCTAGTTTAGGCTGTGTTTGGTGAAATACCATCTTTAACATAGTGGAACTGGTCTAGGTCGTGACTTTGTTACACTTTAGTTATCCTAATTCCATGTTTATGTTTCACTCCCGTGGACAACAAAAACTTGTAACTGTCAATTAACTGATAGTCAGGAGCATTTTCTGGAAAAGAGGCCTTATAAAAAGGGTCAAGGCATTTTGCAGTAGAATTGTTTTTAGAGTTGGAATAGGATAATTTGGGTGTGCTGAATCCAAATCTGCCATATAACATTTCATATCTTGATGTTATCTGGCCAGAAAATCAAAAACAAAATGGCTGCCATTTTTGGCTCAAAACCTGCAGATGTCAGCAGATATAGGGTATAATAGCCTAGTACAAAATGTGATATGGTCATGAAATTGAACAGCTTACTCCTCAGTGGGTCATCTTTCATATCTGCATCATTTGACATTTGAAAATCCAAGATGGCGGCCATTTTCAAGATGGCTGCCCAAATCACATTTCCAAACTTGTTTCCTTCATAGAAATGGATGTAGTTGGTCAATCAGCTCAATCTTGGTGTCAAATTATATGTTTTCAGACCTGTATTTTACATCATATCTATAGATAACTTGTGCAGAAAATGAGTCATCAGATACTTAGCTTCCCGCTCTTTACCGCATTCAGCACTGACACTGGCAAGACCATGGATAGCCTCCACCCCAACATCCCTCACCATCCTTTACCCTTCCATGGACTGACTATCATCAATGCCTGATTATTCCCCCACCTACACCACTATCACCTGTTACTAGAACTATGGGTAGAGAGGTATCTTCTTGGATCTAATACAGCAGAAATTGTTATAGTTGGGAAAGCTATGAAAATAGTATCATGAGGATCACAAATGCACTTCAGTCTCTGTGGAATCTAATCATGCACCAGATGTTGGAGGGGATGGGAGAAGATATGATATCACAGGGAAAGCAAGGGGCCATGGTAGGGGAGAGGATTATATGAGGAGATGGGATGATATGGGAGGGCCATGGATGTAGTAGGTCAGGGAAGGCAATGTTTGGGATGTGGAATCTTGAGTTTGAGAGTTTAATTATTTCATTTGGTTTCTTCACAACATGGGGCGCTTTTAAGCAAAACCAAAGTAGAGATAGAACAATCGAGCGAGTTGCTCTGATAGTAAGAATAAACATGATATACAATTCATAGTTCATGATTCTGTGTCCAGTCTCAGCTTTCAGTGTCCATTGATTGATTCATATCACAATAAAGAAAACCTTACTCAATAGAATTTAGGCACGACTTGTAAGTCGGTTTTGGTTAGTTTGGTTACTATACATGAGAATTTGTTTGATAGCTTTCATAAAGTCCTCATAGACAGCCAGTCGTTGGACGGTCTTTCCAAAGTTCTAGACCCCGACTGAGGGTGCTCTGGGAGAAAATCAGCTTCTTCTCTCGAGGACATTTCAGGTGGACTTGGACATTATCATGGAGAACCCGGGTTTGACCAATCACATGATCAGAGATCCTGGATCGTTTGTACAGGTAGTACAGCAGTTGTCAGTCCCTTGTGGATTGTAAGAAAGACACTGGTATAGGTTGAAGTGCATTCACATGGTAGGGGATAAAGAAAGTGGAGGGGATAATTATGTCCAGCCCATCTCCCACTCTTCTCCTCCCATAGTTAATCATACCCACATTCTGAATCGTAGTCTTGTGGAAATATGATTCTTGAGATCTAGTCCCCCACCCAACTTCCCTAACACTGCCCCCCCCATGCCCCTCCCCATGCCCCTCTCTTGCCTTGCACCCAATTGCCTCACTGTCCCATTGTTTCATGCTGCCCTTCTTCTATGAATGCTTCCCTCTTCCTCTGCTTTCCCATTCCCATACCTACTCAATTCCCTTCATGCCTCCCCTTTTCCTGACCCCCTATTCCATTGACTTGGATAGAGTGGTCATTGGGGGATGGGGGATAAGCAGGCACAGGGGTATGGGGGAGAGGACACAGGAGAGGGCAGAACATGGCACAGATGAGAGGAGCCAGTGAAGCGCAGGACATATATGGCAGGTAGGGCACAGGTGGAGCTAGCCTAGAAGGGGTTGACATGGGACAGGAGATGAGGGCTTGTGGGAGAGGAGCGGATATGGGATGTGTATGGTAGGAGAAGGTCCTTGCCCCCCCTCCACCCTTAGCATGCCTCCCTCTCTCAGGCCTCTGCATGTCACCCCTTCCCAAACCATCCTCACCAAAGCCATGAGTTTGACATGTGAGGGAGAGATTGGGATTCTGGGTTGGGAGACTGAATGGAGGTAATGAGATCACAGAGGATTGATGGAACAGCTAAAGGATGATTGGGAGATCCTACAAAAAAGAGGTCTTGATGCTGGAGGAGGCATGGGCACCTGGTAGAGTCTCCAGGTTGAAGCATGGAAGCCCAGAGAGGACGGGTTGAAGCCCCAGGCGAAGGGATGGCCAGGGTGATGCTGACAACTTTTATAAATGTGGAGAATGGCCACTCATGGAAGTCCCATGTTGAAATAGAATTTAAACAGTAGCACAGTTAACTGGAAACACTTATCGCAGGTTAGACAAGACATTAAACCCCCACTGCCCCTATTTATAGGGCTGAGTACCTGTCCCGACTCCACTTTGAATGTTGCTGGAGGGGTACCGAGATTTGCACCTGTAAGCAATGTTGATAGAGTTACTATTCTCCAAATTATACACTTTGACATGAGAATACAGCGTCTTGTTCTCATAAGTATTCATATAGAATGCAAGATGTTGACAATCCAGTGATTGGAATTCATGAAGGCCATTTTTCCAGTTTTCTGTCAAAGCAACACATATTTTATGGATTCTAATGTTAAAAATTCAAAATGGCTGTCATATTTCTTCTTGGCATGGTTGTATTCCTTGACTTCATAAATGTACTTTTTAAGAGTCTGAAGCTGAGTATAGAATTACAAAAGATCCATTTTCTACACTCACGTTAACTATAAACATGACATAAAATACATATTCTCGTGCACTTTAACTGCTCTAAGATCATTATAAGGGTTGAAATCAGCTTCAGCAGGTCTGAAAACATATAATTTGACACCAAGATTAAGCCGATTGACCAACTACATCCATTTCTATGAACGAAACTAGCTTGGAAATGTGATTTGGGCAGCCATCTTGAAAATGGCCGCCATCTTGGATTTTCCAATATTAAATGATACAGATATGAAAGATGACCCACTGAGGAGTAAGTGTATTCAATTTCATGACCATACCATGTTTTGCACTAGGCTATCATACCCTATATCTGCTGACATCTGCAGGTTTTGAGCCAAAAATGGCAGCCATTTTGTTTTTGATTTTTCGGCCAGATAACATCAAGATATGAAATGTTATACGGCAGATTTGGATTCAGCACACCCAAATTATCCTATTCCAACTTTAAAAACAATTCTACTGCAAAATGCCTTAACAATTTTGATTTCCTGAAAACGGGCCCTGACTATGACTTTTTGCCTCCGATTAGTTTAAGTACCTGTACATACACCGAGTAATGTCTCTGGTTATAAACCAGGGCAGCGCAAGTGGGGGGGGGGGATTAAAAGAAAAGACCAGCATAATTTTATGTGACCTTCCCTCAATAGTATTGGTATTGATAAGCAATATTTTAACATATATGATATCAAACTATGCAGCATGTGCCATTTAAACCTAAAAAATACAAGGAGGGCCATGGAGAAAGTTATGTCATGAGAGGCCAAAAATCTATCAGACACAGGCTGTGTCTCACGACCTTGGGCCAATGTTTTTGTCTCTGACCGGGTGCCGTCTCTGACCAGGTGCTGTCTCTGACCAGGTGCCGTCTCTGACCGGCTTGGCTTGATAAGGTCAAAATACCAACAGCAGGAGGCTAATTATAATCATAATTATAATTATATAACAACTGCCATAACGTTTTTACAAATCCTTATATAGGAGTATAATTCTTTTTAAAACACCTTTTTCTGACACCTGGTCAGAGACGGCACCTGGTCAGAGACGGCACCTGGTCAGAGACGGCACCTGGTCGGAGACGGCACCTGGTCGGAGACGGCACCCGGTCAAAGACAAAAACATTGTCCCAAGGTCGTGAGACACAGCCCCCACTCAGTCCATCTCTATTGATTGGTCTAGACACCACTATAATCAGAAGTTACCCTTTCTTGCTGCATTGGTTTATAGGACTACTGGTATGTTAAATTGGTAAAAGCAACCGTTTAAATAACAACTTATTTGGCTCCGGAATGTTGACTTCAGAGTAGCAGCCCTAGTTGTGAATCACATCTGTAATTAGCTTGACTCCCAAACACTATAATCACTGCAAATTACCTTGTTTTGACGAATCCATTTTATTTGACTGATGTCATTGCTAATATAATTAAATGGCGTAAATTTCTATCTTTAAATACCAGATTTACATGCGTGTATATCCCTAGTAGCATGTGGGGCCACAGCGGGTTCCTGATGTGGGCTGCCCGGCGTGGGCTGCCCGGCTTGAGCCCAGTGGGTTTGGTCATTGGTTTTTGCTGTGGCCCACACGGGCTAACCAATTTGGGCTTAGTTTGGACTTTAGGGTTGCCCAATTTGGTCATGTGGCACCACCTGGGAAAAAATATGGGTTTTCAAGTGATCCAATAATTCCCAACCCCAACCCCCCATCCCCTCAAACAGTGGCGGCGGAGCAGGGGGGGCCAGGGGGCCAAGGCCCCCCCACATTTAAAGATGGGGGGCCAAAGTATGTTTTGGCCCTCCCAACTTTTTGGGAAACAAACTCCTAGAAAACACTAATCTCAAGATAAAATTCCCAAAATTTTCTCAAATGACAAGCTCAAACTCCATTAGAACACATTGATTTAAGTATAAATTCTCAAACATTTCCAAATAATATTATCACTCAAACCACTCTGAATGTGCCGATTTTAAAGGGAAATTCCTAAATTTTCCGGGGGCCTGCGGCCCCAAGACCCCTATTTGTGACTTCCTCCAACCAAGACCCATTAGGTTTTGGGACCTGGGCCCCCCCAACTTTATCCACCTTCCGCCGCCCCTGTCAAAGAGAGTGGAAATAATTATTATGCCCTCTCTAACAGCACTCCCACACCAAACAACTTATTGACTAGGAAATCCCAGGTGCTGCTAATTAATGCACCCAAGGCTGAATCATACTCTTCCTATCCAGTTATGGACAAGCATGAAGTATAATCATCAGAGTTGAGTCAGACAGATTAGACAAGTCACCCACTTCTGATCTAGGGACACATCGGCCTTGATGCCCATAGTTCCATCTGCATGAATCAGGTGCCCCATCTTAAGGCAATTCGAAAGTGACAGAAATAGGGTCTACAGTTTATTGCTACATGGAGAATCTCATTATGCACATTCAAATGGCAGCCTTCATATAATTCTAAACTTTTAGAAAATATATCTACACATATAATTTACATGCATCCTACAATACTACCAACAGATTTTTTCTAGCAATAGAACTTTGCTTATCTGTGTCTGGTTTTATATGATTTTCAATATTCACGTATTTTAGAAAATCTATTAATTATTACCTATTCTTGCAACTTAGTTATCTATTTTGTTTTCATTTTATTAATGAAAATAGATCCTGCTTTGGATAAAAGCTCTACATATTATACAGTAGGGGCCATCTAGTCTCAAGTTCCAGAACTACCACATCAGTTTGCCATGTGCAAAGCCCACTTCGGCCCACATCAGGTAGCTCACTTTGAAACTGATCTGCGCCCACATCGGGCGGCCCACATCGGGCCATACTGAAACCCAACGACCAAAAACCAATGGGATCAAGACAGGTTCTGATCAGTTTTCCCAATTTGGGCAACATTTTTGGGCCCTGCCTGAAACCCTGCGCCTAGCCCAGGTAAAACCCAGGTACAGAGATCTGCCCAAACAATACTCGATTTGGCCCTTGGTGGGCTTGCTACTAGTGATGTATCTAGTCAGCTCCTGGTTAGTCGGGATCTACCACACACAGGCTGCAGTACTCATTTTACCCAGGTCAGCATCTTAAACATCTATTTTTATCAGAAAGGTCTCAAACACATACAAATTTATGGACACAGGGACACAAATAATCTCCCAATTTAGCTCCTAACCCTATCTTTAAGATTACTAATTTAATATTCTAGTGCTAGTATCCTTACCTTGCAGTACAACAAGAGGGATGGCTAAATACACAGCACTCGCTACAGTCCTGGTCCTGGCTGCCATGATACCTTCTGGTCTTACCTTCGCGTGTCCAAACATCACGGTATCCTTTATTTCTACAACTACTTCAATTTCAATTCATACAGTTCTCTCACCTTCTCATGTCCAAACATCCAGGTATTCTTTATTTCTACAACAACCTTTACTATCATGGTCTTTGCTGTCTCTCACCTTCTCCTTTGTCCAGGTATTCTGTGTTTATACAACTTCCACTATGAAACAATCTAAATAAACCAAGGACAAATCATTATGGTTTTAGATATACCTAGATATTGAGCCTCAAATGAGCAAAGTAATCACTTATAAATGTTACCCCAACTGTTTCAGCCATGTACGGCTACGTACAGAGGGGGCTGCCCGAATGGGTACACATGTGCCGCTGTCAAGCCTTGTAATAGCTGTGGTCCAACAGACGCACTCTGCATACCGGTAAATACATAGACAAATGCCAACGCCCATTGATACCGTCTCTGTTGTATTTTACGAGTGGGGGCTGGGCCCATATTCCACGAAGCTGCAGGTTGAGTTGGATCTGCCTCAGCCCCCACAAGTGAAATACATCAGAGATGGTATCAATGTAGTTGGTATTTGTGTTTATTTTTTTATTTGAAGCCATTTTATGAAGAAAAAACAATCTTTTCCTAACCCATTGAATACGGCCACATTGTGTTCAATGGGGGCATTGAATATGACCTTTCAATGCTAAAGGAAGTCTTGTATTTAAAACAAAACAAAACTATATTGTCTTATCCTATTCCAGGCATGTTCTAGCATCATCAGTATTTCTTATTTAGGGAAGGAAATAATTGTTTGCCTTAGATATTCTGCTGGCATAAAGTTGCACCATGTGATAGTTGTCTAATTAGCAATGACAAATATGAGAACAAAACAGACCTAAGTCTTAATTCAAGTCTCGGACCTGTAAAACGAAGGGTGATTAAAGCATATATAATTTTATATGGTTATTTGTAGTTGAGGATTGAAAAAGTCAATAATATCCAGTATTGTATCTGGGACCATCTTTGCACAGTGAGAGGGAATAGATGTGTATACTTTCAGGAGTTCAGCTATGGAAGTTCTTGCATCCTTTGAATAATTTCAATATTAACTTCTCTTCTGCAGAACTGTGCCTGGTCATCTGCCAGTGGATGCGGAACTTCATGTGACACTGCTACTGGCACCTGTGCAACGGTAAGCATTGATCTTTGACACGAAGTAAATCGTTCAAACCACAGGTTTTAACAAGACCTCAGCTTGGCGAGTGAGAAGGCTATGCAGGGTAACATAGAAAGGTGTGCAACTAATAGTCCGCAACCATCCTTGGACGTGAGAAATAGACTCTGCATACTAGTAGTGTTCACAGCAGTACCTAGATGGTGCTAATGCAAACCTTGGGTTCATTCATTGGAACTACTGCATGTAGAGTCTATTTATCACGTCCAAGGATGGCTGCAGACTTTTAGTTGCACACCTTTCTATGTTACTCTGTATAGCTTTCTCACTCGCCAAGCTGAGGTCTTGTTAAAACCTGTAGTTCAAACAGTCATTAAAGGGAGGGTTTTTACAATAGTGGGGTAGGACAAGACTTGTGTAAGCATACCTAATATGCTAGGTATGGTTAGTTACGGCTGTAACTCTCAGGTGGGGTCAGGGCTGTCTGAGAGTTACGGACAGAAAGGTCAGTTTTCTACTGGCTGTGCTCGTCCCAGCCAATAATGTAGAATTCTGCACCCAATCAAGACAGGCTATGAGTGGCTGTTGATAGGCAAGTATAGTTGTATCGATCTACACCAATCAATAGTGGGTTTCAATGGACTGAAGATACTTTGCTTCCTTACAGACTAACTTCATCAAAATAGTCCAGTATATGGAAATGAAATACCATTCATAATTCAATTGATGAATCATCTATTATAAACATTTATAAGATGTTACTCATTAATTTATGAGTCTGTATGTCCCATATTAAACCCAGGGGAATGCGAAGCAAATTCACCTCACATTTGGACTTAAGTTTCCAAAGCTTTCTGGACATACCCTACCTTATACCCAAAACGCTAGTGTCCGTGGGTATTGCAGGCTATGCTTTTCTGACAAAACCAAATAGTGTGTTACTAAATACATATAACTAAAACAATACAGCGCTATTTATTACCCCACTAATGATAGTAAATGGCAATCATGTTAAACCTGTTTCATTTTAAATCCTCAGGCGTGTGACTGTGGCAGCAACAACTGCACTGTTTGCTGCGGTAGCTGCTACACCCTCTCAGTTACGCAGGCCACTGCTCCCACAATAGACGTCTGTCTCTATTAAAAAAGGTACTGTAAGCTTTTAGCTCTGTGTCACATGATTTATGTAAAGCAATAGGTTGTGTTGTAACCCATATAGGGAACAGAGTGGTCTCTAAACCGTCACCCACTGGCAGCTTATTAATAACAATCTATGTTACTTAGTTCAATCAAAAGTACACCAAGCCTGAAAGGGATGGGGGGGGGGGGGCTGATTAGAAACTGCATTCTTACACCGTTATCTATATGACAGTACTTCCACCTGCCATTGAGTAATTGATATTTTTTTATTCATACTGAGTATGTATAGGCATATAAGTTGTGCTTGTAACTATTTCATATCCAGTCAAAGATTTATAGATTTAATCTATTGCATGTTACTACTGAAAAAACACACCTTACCTTTGGTCATTAGGAATGTAGTGTTGGGAAGACAAAAGCCACGTCCACCACAACTATTTCATATTACTATCCATTGCAGGACAACCCAGTACCCTAATCTGTATGACAGGTGAGTGACCACATACAATGGAAAGACTACCAAGGCAGCTGCATCAGGTGGCATATTGGGTGTCAACATAGAGCAAGCAGGAAATGTCAAACACCAGATTTGTATATTTTTAAGTCAGAAGCTATTGACACATAAATTAAAAGAAGTTGTCTTTACAACAGGGTTAGCCAAATGTAAAAACTAGCAGCTGGGCCGATGTTGAGCTTTATGTTCACCCCAGGTACACTCCGCCATCTCATTAGTAGTCCACCGCAGGTGAACAAGGAATTGACCAATCACAGAACAGCCTCCTGCCCCCACCAGCAGATGGTGCTATCCAGCAGCTGCACATCCACACCCTACTGTACTCCAGGTACACAACCACACTGCACTGTACTCCAGGTACACAGCCACACTGCACTGTGCCCCAGGTACACAGCCACACTGCACTGTACCCCAGGTACACAGCCACACTGCACTGTACCCCAGGTACACAGCCACACTGCACTGTGCCCCAGGTACACAGCCACTCCCAGGGCCTACTACATGTGTTTTTCTCCATCTAGAGATGCAATAGGAGGGGATGCTAGTATGACATGTGCAACCACTGTGTACCTGAGGTACAGTATCCAGGCAACCACACAGTACTTGGGTACAGTAGCTAGGCAACCACTGTGTACCTGGGGTTCAGTAGGTGACCACTGTATACCTGAGGTACAGTAGCTAGGATGCCCACTGTGTACCTGGGGTAAACTAGGTGACCACTGTGTACCTGAGGTACAGAATGGATACTTGAGTTGTGGTCTCTGAAACCTAGTGTAATTACTCAATTAGGCCCACTAGTAGTCTACTCTACCTCAGGTACACAGTGATCATCCTATGTGTTTACCTGAGGTACACTTTCTCACCCTACTGTACCTTAGGTACACATCCCTACTGTACCCCAGGTACACATCCACACTCCTAGGGCTCATACTACACATGTGTTTTCTCATCTAGAAATGTAATTGCAAGGAATGCTCTAGTATGACATGCTGTATACCTGGTGTACAGATGGACCTGGTGAATATAAAGCTGAACATCGGCCCAGATGCTAATCACTAAATCTGTAACGTCTGCATATGCAAGACACTGTTATCCTTTGAAAAATCTGTTACAGTAGACCAATAAGTACAGCATATCCGTTAACCTTACCCTGTCACTGTTAACCTATATTGGTTTCTTTACTGTGACTTTACCATCAGGAATAAACTTTTATAAATCTATAAATGTCATCATTGGAAACAGTGTTTGTTGTCATTATTTTAACCACTCTAGGGAATCACCAACACATCCATGTATACCTCTCTCTCAAAGGGCCGCATGGTCCACATGCAGTACCCATCAGGACCCTTGACAAGGCTGGTTAGTGGGAGCAACTGCAGGTGTGAGAGGTATTCAACTATATATGCTATATGTAGGGTTATCCCCACACTGCAAGTACACCGGCGTGCCGGCAGCATCCATTTAACTGCAGCCGGTGTAAAATGGTATCGAAATCGCTGCTAATGTGGTTTTAGCTCTGTATAGATGTTAAAATGGTGCAAATACTCCAATTAGAACCAAAGGTTTTAAGGATTTGTTTCATATTTTTTTCTTCAAAATCTGTTTTTTTTTTCAGTAATATTGACATTCAGTGTCCAATTTTAAAACGGATTCCCTATGGGAAATACTTGTCAATCGCTTCAATTTTTCGGAACTCCGACTTTTGCTGTGTCATTTATCCTTCTGCGGAGAACCCTGATATGTAATGTACTAGACAATCTCCATAGGCCTATCACCTAAAACAATATATATATGTATTTACCTGGCATATTCCGGTGCAGCATCAGCCCTCTTTGCAGGTGGCCATTGCTTGATCTGGTACTGGCGAGATAAGCAGTGATAACAGCAGTGACAATGGGTATCAACCAGCTGTAACAAAATGCACCTTAAGAATTCTGCAGTGGAATTGGTATAATTTGTATTCCTCTAGGTGTCTATCCTTCTAATGCCTCAATAAATCATCCTAATTCCCTCTTGAGGTTTCACTCTGGATGACAAGATAATAGCAGATAAATCAACCTACATATTGCCTTTGATTAGTTCACCAACCTGTTGTGTAGATCGAGTAGGGCTAGATGTATATGTTTGGTTACAACACAACTGAGAATGGAAGGTACAGACAATATTCACCCTGGAATCCCCCCCCCCGAAGAAGAAGTTTGAAATTTAAATAATTTTATTGGCTGAAAAACATTATAACATGAATCTTTTCAGTTTACAGCCAAGCAGGTCATGAAGTATAACAACATACAATGTGACATTAATAATGGTCATTCCCTCTGAGCACTTTGGAGTATGAACAAGACAGTGGCTTCCACGAACATGCAACACTCCTGCCGTAACGATGATTCCAAGAAGAAACAACTGAATAACAACTGGCATATAATAAATACAGATCTTTCAAAACAGGGATTTCTAGTTCTGAGTCACAGTTATAAACGGTTAAACGACAGGAATTCCCCCTTGGAAATCCCTCGGGAACCCCCCCCCCCCCCTTCTACTACAGGCATAAGGGTCATAAGCTTAGTTGTATGGAAAGGAATTAAAAAAGAGAAAAAGGGGCTACGGGGTGGCGCCCTCAATCCATTCAATATAATTCTTTGCTACTTTATGATACTACAAGCTTGATATGCTGAATATGTTACCCTTTATGTTTTGAATCATAATAATGTTAAAACTATGAGTGAGTGAGAAGTCCCAAGGAGACATTTCCGGGGTATAGGAGACTGACTCCAGCAGGGGTCAAATCCAGGTGGGGCAGGGGGGGTGGATGCCTAGCACCAGAATTGAGGGAAGTCAGGGTTGACCACAGCTGAGTGTGTGGGGGGGGGGGGGGGCACTCAACAAAATATGTTTATTAACCTTGTAGGGGTTTACAAACCATATATATCATTTACACCCTTTACCACACCCTTCGTATGGTTTTGGTTACCACTATCAAAGATTCTCGCATATAAGCTGCGGTTATTTGCGAGCCAGGTGGCCAGTGCAGCTTATAAGATCGGCCCAAAGTCGGGGTGCAGCTTATACCCAAGTTAAGCTTATACGCAACAATTTCGGTATTTATATTCATATATCATTCTCATTCATACTATATGTAGTATATAAGACAACTATATTAATCCAGTCTCTTTTCAATACCGCAGGAATGTGACTGCAGCAGCGCCGACCCGTGCACTGATTGCTGTAACATTGGCAGCTGCTACAAGCTACATCCCTCCAGTACAGGTTACTGGCCATCCGGCTGGTTGGCAGCTGCGTACAGTGTCTGTCTCTATTAAAAAGGTACTGTAGGCTGACTGCTCTTTGTCACATTATTGTGTATATAAATTGTGCTGTAACCTAAATACATAGAAAGTATTTAGGTTACAACACAAATTGATATACCTTTGTAGGACTGTGTCCCATCCACTGTTGGATGTTTTGCTAAGGGGGCATCCATAAATTACATGCGCACCAAGGGGGGGGGGAGGGGTGGTCTGGCCAAATGCGTACAGATTTGTACAGGGGGAGGGGGGTCTGGAGAATTTTTGGCATACGCATTGTGTACGCATAAGGGGTATTTTTTGGTTAATTTTACTAGAATAGATAGCCATTGTTGGGCCTAAACTCGAGCTAAAATTTCAGAATTTTCAGAGGAACGTACCTCTATACCCCTCATATTTCTACAATTTCCCTCTTTATATGGGGGGGGGGGACCCATTGCAAATAAATGACTCATCTGGTAGGTAAAGACTGGAAAGGTGCCTCTTTTTTTGTTAGAGAAGTAGAGTGTGTCCAAGTGATTTGAGTATGTACATAAGGGGATGGGGGTAGCCCCAATGCATACATGGTGCAACAAGGGGGGAGGGGGGTCAATTTCTGCCAAAATTCTGTGTATGTAATTTATGGATGCCCCCTAATCACTGTACAACAGTAGGCATCGATTTTAACATTAGGGGTACGGACGGCAGAAAGGCAATGCGGCTAAGTCTAGGTTTGGCTAAACCATGTTTTAGTCATTAGACCCAATAAATACTTTTAAAAAAACCACCTCTGTACCATACCGATCCAGTAACGTACGGTACATCAGATTGTCAGACGGGGAAGTAGCTCAGTTGGTAGAGCAGCAGGTTACGCGATCTGAGGGTCATGGGTTCGAGTACTATTTTCTCCAGGTGATTTTTCGGCGACTGTTACACTATGTTAAATCAATGAATGGGTGAGAAATTCTGAGTGGACATTTCCTGAGTGGGAGAGGTCAAGGGGGGGGGGGGTCAAATCCAGGGGCAGGCACCTAGCACCAGAATTAAGATGTTGATTTAAGAGGTTGATTAATCTTTTATTGATCCATCTGATTCACATATAAATAATAGTACGAAAAGCACTTTGTATTTGGGTTGTTGTTCATATCCTTTTTGGTTGAAAATACCGTACACATTGGTTTGTATCATTAAATTCTATTAGCTTGTTTTAACTAACATAACTCATATTGGATAAATGTAGTTTGGCGTATTTATAATCTGATATTAGTCAGAATAGATTCTTCTAATTTGATTTTCATCAAACGCTTAAAGTAAGATATACTCTCTGCTCCCTCTGACCATTAGGTGCAAAGCATTCCATACTTGAGCCACATGAACCTCAATGCTTTTTTCATATGACGCTGGATGTATTAAATAATATTTTAACAGAGGCAACAATGATATCTTGTTGCTCGAGGTCTTATTCTAAAAATTGGACTTTATGAGCCCTTTTATACCCGTAAATGCTTGCATGGTATGAACGACGATTATGTAACATTGGTAACTTGGCATCTTGATGTACATTTTTTTTAAAATAGTTTTATTGACCACATTTCATATAAACAAATACGATCCTCCAATGGGGTCATGGGAAAACGGGACGATACAAATGTGTTAAACAGGTAGTGTGTGGAAGGTAATAGTAAAGAATAAAATAAATTATGCAAAGTACGGTATGACATCTTCAGTGTTCTTTGTAGTTCATGTCCAGCAGTTCTTATATTAGTGTCCCATTGGATGAATTACTTATAATTTCCTTTATCAGGACATGGGTATGTGTCTTTATGAATGATAGATCACTACGGTTGAAAAATGTATGTGAGTATGACTCAGAGTATGAGAATGAGTATGAATGTCATTAGCAGCAGCGTTTCATAAAGTTAGATCATCCATTAATGGTCAGAGTTAACATAACTTGCGAAACAATGACAGTCCAGGAGCAAGTAGAGAGTGAGAAATAACTACTTGAATTTAATATTCTTGATTTTGGCTTTAAAGACATAGCCACAGTCACTCTTTTGTACGTCAGAGGGAATTTGATCCCACAGGACCATCCCTCTGTAAAGTGGACCTTTCTTGTACTTCTCGCGTTTAGGTCTTTCGACCTTCAGTTTGACCTTCTTGTCAGACCGGGTTCGGTTCCTTTGTAAGACTCGATTGTTTGGGTCCTTGGCTACCTTGTACACTAGAGAGACAAGATGTCGTTTCCTTCTCGGGCCAAGTCTTTCAACTTTACACTTTTTATGAATAGCATTGGTGGACAGCTCAAGCGGTTTGACACGGAGACAAGCACGTAATCCTTTATTTTGCACCGTTTGGAGTTGTTTCACGTGCGACTTCGGGGCTGACTCAACCAGAAAGTCACCATACTCCAGTACGGGGACAATAGCATGTTTATATAGACAAATGGCATCATCTATATTTATAAAGAAGCGTATTTTTTGCAACTGTTTCACACTCAGGTCTGCCTTAAGTACCGTTTCATCTAGTTGCTTTTTAAACTTCAATGCGCTGTCCAACCAGACTCCTAGGTACTTGAATTGTTCAACATTGTGCATCTCCTCGTTTTTCAAGGTTATGTTCAGGGCTCTGGTTTGACCCAGTTTTGAATCCGGGGCGAACCACATTCCTTTTGACTTTTTTAGGTTTGGGGTAAGTCGGTTCAGGTCACACCATTGGCTTATGTTGTTCAGATCATCTTGTAATAGACGCATGGCACGGTGGGGGTCTTTAGCTCGGGTTATTAACACTAAATCGTCCGCGTAAAGAATCACATGTCCGTTTTGAGTCACATTTGGGAGGTCGTTGATGTAAATCAAAAAGAGTAAGGGTCCTAGTATACTCCCTTGAGGTACACCATATGTAATGTCATTTCTTTCCGAGCGTTTGTTGTTCGCCAACGTAGTGCTCTCACGCTGGTGGAGGTAACTGGCCAATAATTGTAGGGCAGCATGGGAAAGGCCTAGGCCCTTTAGTTTCATTAATAGGCGACCGTGATGAACTACATCGAAGGCCTTGGTTATATCCAAAAACACGGCCAAGGCGAAGTCTCCTTTGTTACGTGCACTATAAAGAAGATTTGTAAGATAGAATATAGCTAGGCCAGTAGATCTGTCTGGTAGAAATCCAAACTGGTTGTCTGAGATCATCTCTTGCTCAATCACATAATCTAGTAGCTGTCTATATAGTATTCGCTCTAGCACTTTACCAACAACAGGCAGTAGTGTTATCGGCCGCCAATTGGCAACATTCCTCGTGTTACCTGTCTTTGGGAGAGGTATAATGGTTCCACTTTTTAATTCACTAGGAAAGTTCTTTTCATGGATGCAGCGGTTTATCATCGTAGCCCACACTCTTGTGTTTCCAAGCATAGTATCTTTGATGACATGGGATCTGATATCCGACATACCAGATGACTTGGATATATCTATGTCATCTGCCACAAATTCCAGTGATTGGGTGCTGATATTCTCAAAGTCGAGCATGGGAATATGGATGTCATCGCCGGGAGTTTGTTCATCACTATTAACACGGAGAGCCTCAAAGCGGTCCATATCTCCGGGTAGGTGACTGAGATGTCCGGCTAACTTTTTACCAATGGTACAAAAGTAACTGTTTATGTGGTTGGCAGTGTCCTCATGTTTCACTAAGTCTCCTGACTGTTGATCAATCAGGCTGATACGTGCATTGGTCCTCTTGCCCTTCCACATCTCGTTGAGTTTCTCCCAAAACTTCTTGGGGTTGGTTTTATAACTAGATAATTTTCCTTTTATTTCCTTAGCGACGTTATGCCGGACCTTTTTATTCACAAGTCTGCGCAGTCTAACGGCTCTCTTGTAATAAGGGTTACGACCAGGTCCACTGTAACCCACAGCACAACGTAGTTCGGAATGTCGCTCCCGAATGTTACGTCTCACCTCGTCGTCAAATCCAGGTTCAGGTTCTGTGGGGACTCGAATTTCCCTAATTGGACAGGACTTGTTCAGGTAGTCGACTACTCCGCCACTGATTAGACTGCACAGTTCATTAGAGTCTAGTGTCGAAATATTATCATCCACAGTGAGTTCTGCAATGTGACCCACCAGGGTTTCCTTATCATAGTTTTTATAACTACGCCCCAAGACATAATCGGTAGCTGTCAGTACCGGTAACTTTAAACAATATTTCAAGCATCTGTTTTGAATACCCTGGAGAAGGTCTAGAGATTCATTACTAGATGCGTTATACAATACGTCAGCATAGTCAAACAATGGCAATGCATATGTTTTATAAATTAACAATAATATATCCGTAGGCACAAAAAATTTCAGATGACCTAGAAGATGTGATCTGCAAGCCAAATTTTTCCTGAGTTCTTTTACATGTTGGTTGTAATGTAATTCATGGTCTAGAGTAATGCCTAAATATTTGTAAGAAGTGACAAATTTCAATTTCTCTTGGTTAGCTTTTATATTTATTATTTCTAAGGGAAGTGTTTTATATTTTCTATTTGAGGCAAAAAGCATTAACTTAGATTCATTCAAAGTTAACTTGTTTTTTGATGACCAGGATATGAAGTGGTTTTAAGACAATTGCATTTTCCATGGCTTTCAGGTCAGATCCTGATACATACAGTACTGTGTCGTCAGCGCATAGTAAAGAGTTTACATTATTAAAGGTGGTACCTAAGTCGTTCACATATATTAAAAAGAACAAAGGACCAAGTATACTCCCTTGCGGAGTGCCACATGTCATGTTTGCTACATCTGAAGATACACTACTTGCCTTTGTGATCTGAAAGGCAAGTAGTGTATCTTGAAATAAAGGTAAAGGCCCACAGCCAGAGGATTTTTGGTATTGTTCCCCCCTTGGTGGGGCTGGGGCTGCATTGCACTCAGCCTGTGACTTCGTGGAATACGGCCCCAGCCCCACCTTGTGGGGAACGATACCAACGTATCCTCTGGCCATGGGCCTTTGTCGGTATATTCTAATTATTATATTAATATTTATATAATGATAGTATGGGTAACTTCAGTCCTCCGTCTGTTGCAGTACAACAAGAAGGATGGCTAAATACACAGCACTTGCTACAGCCCTGGTCCTGGCGGCCATGATACCGACATACTCATCTCTCAGCTTCTCATGCCCAAACGTTCAGGTATTCACTGTTTATACACCAACCTTTATTACAGGAAAGCCTAGCACAAATCACCCTGGCTTGGTTGTTGGAACTTACTCATAACTGTTGTTATGTAGTACATGTCTCCAACAATGGGTGACATTTAGTTTGTTGTTAGGGTTGAGGTGAAACATGGGATACACAATATCAATGCATCATATCAAAGAATATGTAAAAAAATATAAATCTGCATAGGGAGAACATTGCTTCTTCCAATTTAAAAAGGAGGAGGTCGTAGGAGCTTTGGGTGTGGCTTCCAATATCTATATCTAGAAATTGTGTAGTTCATCAAAAGTAACTGCCATTTTCATACTGAAATGAATATAGGCGACTTGGGAGGAATCTTAGTTCTTTATATTTAAAGTTGCTTTTTATGCCCGAGTATTGAAGTTCAAAATGAGCATAGTAAATGTGACATGATCTGCAAAAGGGACCATAGTGCACAAATACTTGTAAATGTCAACTTAACTCTTTCAGCCATGTAGTGGCACAGGATCGACCTGCCCCACTACGCACACATGTGTTAGGGTGACGCCTTGCTACACAGATCCAGACAAATGTCCAGCAGAACAATTTTGCATACCGGTAAATTCGAAACCGCTTTGTCTCATATTTCATTCCATTCCATACATATACTAGGATCACTATCTTATCTATAAATAGTGGTCTAATTAGAAATAACATTGAAGTCTTCGGACCTAAAAGTACAAAGCTGCTAGCATTATGATATGTCCATATGATTATTTTTAATTGAAGATGGATAAAGTCCAGTATCATATTGATACAACAATGACAATTTGTAGAGTTAAGATATCATTGTCTCTGTAACATTTCATTAATTTCAATATTCCCTCTGCAGAATTGCGTCTGGGAGGCTGATGGATGTACTTGTGGTACTTCGCCCAACTATTGTGGAACAGTGAGCATCGATTTTACACACACATACAGCAGAAGCTGGTGTTTAAATGTACAAATACATCACCCCCCCCCCCTATGTGTTTCAATGAATGAGCTTGAGATTTGAAAATGTTCATGAGAACAAATAATACCACATGAAGCTCAATCCGTTACATATGTGTACAATGTATACAATTTTATCATAGTTGGTGCATATCCTGTTTATATACAGCGACCTAGTTTTTGTGTTAGAACGAATAAAATAAATTCTCCCGAGTATACTACCAGTTGTGGTAGATAAGACTGTTTCATTTCTAAAAAAAAAGAAAAGTAAACTGTTATCTTGGTTGTCCCTCAAAATGGGTAGTCGAATTTTTGAGCATGTCACTGTGTCACGTTTTTGGGAAAACAGCGTGTCACTGTGTTACTTTTCTTTGTATATAGGAACTCATAGAAAAGTTTCTGCAGGTCGATTTTTATCTCATAATTTTTGTGGGCGTCGATTTTTTAAACCCCTATGTCGCTCTATCACCAGTGTCGATCTTTACCCATGTAGGGGCAAATCGTTACCAGTCAAAGCCATGTATGTATAGAGAATCATAAAGTCTTACCTTGTTACTGTCAATATTTATAACCCTGTGGGAAGGTTAGGATGTATTATCATGTCGTGGTTGCGCTCTATAATATGGACTTATTGTCATCAAGGAAGTTATTTTCACAAAAGGGTGGTGTGGTGAAACTACGCAACCTGCCCCCTTCAATACATCACCCCCTGCTATTAAAAAAAATGAAACAAGCCCTTTTCATTTAACTGTGGCGATCAAAAAGTTATTAACAAGAAACTATATTTGGATCAGCTTTCACATAGAATTTAAGTGATACAGTTATAGGTTTCATAAATTATCTTCACTCAAGATAGTAAAATGATATCAACCCTGTCTCTTTTTAACACCTCAGAAGTGTGAATGCACCAATCCCGAATCCTGCACTGATTGCTGTGCCATCTGCTACAAAGTCACGAACCATCCATATGGGTACGATGACAAGGAAATCTGTCTCTATTAAAAAGGTACAGTATAATATTCCTCACTGCCTTCATCACCCAGCAACCCCTATCCAGCTGGAAATGTCTCTGGTTGAGCATTTTTGTAATTTCTAAGTTGTATTGTAGTCGAGCAACTTACTCTGACGTAGTACCCTTTCCTCTACGGCCTTCACTTAATAAAGCTGGGGCGGACCTCCCCTTTGAAAGAAAAGTCACTACACAACGCTTTTCAATACTTTGATGTTTGGTGAACCCCCCCTTTTCAAATTCCTGGGTCCGCACCTGCACAGTAGTCATTGTGGTGACCTTGGGTAATCAAACTGACCACCATTGTCAACTAAGTGGCCAGTGTTAAGTGTGACCTGTTCCTTATTACCATCCATTGCAGGAGATCCCAGTGCCCAGGTCCAGGTGACAAGTGAGGGAGCAGCCAAAAAGAAGAGAGACCACCGAAGCAGATACAGATCATGATCAGATGACATAGGGGGCATTGTAGGGCAGGCGAGAAATGCTAAATACCATCAGATTGGTGAACCGATCAAATCCAACAAATAATCATGGATTTCCCTGTGGAAGACTAATTCTATTTAGCCTAAATTAGATGCAGCAGACTAACTTGTTAAATGTGAGATGGCCCAAAGACCCCACATACAGAAGAAGCTTAGCTTTTAATCCTTCACCCATTTGGAACTCATTACATGTTGATACTAGAAAAGTTACAGAACAGAGTTGAATATAAAGTTCTATAGTGGCCTAATAACAGCCGAAATACAAACCCAAAACTAACGCACATAACATTGCACATCAGATAGTGCTCTCTCCCTCGGATCTCTTGCTAATGAACATCTCATCATTGCTGTTTGGACACATTACATCATGTCCGACACACTACCATCGTGTTGACATAGCACACCAACATCGTGCTTTAAGGACCATCCATCTGGCCCTACTTTCTTACTAACTTTGCTTTAACAGAAAGCCCAGTGCGATCTTTTTTTGCATATTTGCTTGTAACAAATTAACCAAAGTGCAGTACAATAATACTATATCAATGCACTAGCTTCTACATGGTAACACAAAAAGCCAATGATGAAAGTTGTCTCTAATTATTCGTATATTTCTAAGTGGGACTCCACATTGTATCAAAAAAGATTGATACCTTATTGTGATATTCAAATGAAATGAACTCACCAAACGTACATCATACTTTCTTTAAATCTGGTATTAATTAAGTAATTGGCTCTTTCAAGAGATTGTGAACCTGGGGAAAGGTGGTAATTTTCATTAAAATAACTGCTGCATTCAATAAGCAAGCCTTATTGCCCCAAAAGGTATCAACACATGAAGCAAGAAAAGTTGCGTTTACATTGGTTTTAGCCAAATGTAGTGACTAAGTCTGTAATGTCTGCATATGCAAACATTTTCTGTCATGAGATTCACAAGACAATTATCCTTTGAAAAGTCTGTAACAGTATAGACGACAAGTATAGCACATCCGTTCACCTTATCATGTCACTGTTAACCTTTGCTTTCTCTACATGAACTTTACCTTCAGGAATAAATTTATAAATCTCATCATTGGAAACGTTGTTTGTTGTCATTATTTCAGCCACTGCATCTCCTTAGCTGTCAACTTATTGTAATGAATTTATGACAGTTGATGATAAAATAAGAGGCTCAGACTAAGTTATTAGGATATGAAAGCTCCTCAGGGTTCATCACTCTACGGCTCTTCTTGGCATTAGATAGGAAAGTTGAATGAGCTGACCAACCTTATATACGGTGCCTCTCATAGCTCGATCTGCAGTAGGAACCCATGAAGACAGCCGACAGCGGTGGTAGGTAACACTGTAGGTGTGAGAGGTATTCAACTGTATATGGTATGTACTGTCCTTTTTGGGAGGTCTATCATATAGAATAAACGGTATATTCATTCTTGTGAAAATATAGGGTCCTGTCCTTCTTACAATATCTCTTTATATCATCCTCTTGAGGTTACACAAGATGACAGCATATTAATCAACCTACTTATTGCCTTTGATAAGTTTATCTACCTGTGGATGTATATCAAGTACATTTAATAGTCGGTTACATAATTACTGGAATAAAGGTAATAGGCTTAGTTGAAGACTTCGGCTTAGAAGGAAAAAAGAGGAAAAAAGAAAAAAAAGGGGGTACGGGGAGCCAGTTTTGAAAGCAGGGTTTCCTGACAGTGACACATGGAGGGTTAATTCTTTGAGGGACGCATGTTGCATCAATGCATTATGCCCAATTGTTGTCATAATGCATTAATGCAGTCCTTGTGAGTTTACTCAGTAAAGGGATATTCAACTATTATATATATATATATATATATATATATATATATATATATATATATATATATATATATATATATATATATATATATATATATATGCTGCAGTACACTTTTTGTAGGCCAATGCAAGCAGAACTCGTGCCATTCCTGAGTCTATACTCGTGATCCCCTGGAGATTTTTGAACATTTTGGGCCATATTCCCGGGAATTTCTTGTTTTTTTTGGGTTTGCTCGCGTAGCGACCGGTGGCGCCGCCTTTAGGCGGCGTCAGCAAACCCTATTAAGGGAGTGTTCATTTATTAATTACAGGGGGGGGGGGTGGTGAGATTTCGCGCGGAGGGGCGAACATTTTTCACCCCCCCCCTTTGAACTCTCTAGGCCTATATAACAGTTTCACACAACATCGTTAGGCCTATATCAAAGGTCTATTTTTATATTCATAAGAGACAAACAAATGATAGGCCGAGGCTTAGAATTCATAGGCCTACTTTTAACTGAAAACGAGTTCCATGAGAGGGGGTGAGGGTAAAATCTAGCCACAAACGGTATTCTTGATAGGCCTAGGCCGACTTCATGTTTTGAAGTTGCAAAACAGCCTAGGGCTATCTGCGGATGTTATTTTTCCTATCTGTGTTTTTTTACCATTTTTAGGTTCCTGTTTTCAGGGGCACCATTTATAAAAATGGTTAGCGTGGGAAAAAAACCCAGCCTAGGGCTATCTGCCCCTGGAGACCGTTATGTTGCTTAGGTCTGTAAAGGAGAAGATTCCAGTAGGCCTACATTGGTGTTAACTATTATATATAGGCCTATTGGTATATATTGATATTGTGGTATTGGTATTATAGGCTTATTGGTATTGGATTATAGCCATAGGCCTACATCTTGGATTTTAATTGGTGGATTATTACATCATAATGACTGAGAGCATGATGTTGCCACGTAGTAGAGGCAAGAAAAATATGGCTTTTGCCAGCAAACCTGACCGTGGTCAAAGCCACATTTTTACTAGATCTAGGCTACCTAGGCTAATTCTTTTCATAGTCTTTGGATAACCAAATGTAAAATATAGGCCTATAGCCTGAACATCTAAAATACCGGTGGGCCTACTATGAAATTGAAAGGCCTTGCTCCCACTCTAAATCTATAATATCTATCTATATAGGCCTATATGTATGTATGCCTATATATGTATATGTATAGGAGATATGTTGCCATGGTCGTGGTCAAAGCCCCATTTTTCTTGTAATGCAAATTTCGTGTCCTATCTTTGTGTTTTTGTCATTCCTGTCTATTTTTCTATCTTATTTGTTTGTTGTCAGAATCGCATAGGGGTGGATGTGCCGCCCCTATATTTCTGTAATTTTTTTATGTATATTTTTCAATGCCCAATAGATCTCTACCACAAGAACAGTGCCTAGCACCCTACCCCCGCCTTTGGCAAAGAACCGTAGGCCTATTGGATCCACCTGTGCCATAGGCCTATAGAATAAAATCAGACGTAGGTACCCAGTAGGCCTATATGAAGCAATTTTTTCATTAGAACCAGTTTACGGTCCAGGTTAAGCAGAAGTAAAAAAAAAAAGAGTTTGCATATGAATGAATCATTCATCACAATGGACGGTATCAAAAATACAAATCACATCAGGACATTGTGTTGCGATGCGGCGGGTGCAAGAAAAATGTGGCTTTGACCACGGTTGGGTTTGCCAGCAAACCCGACCGTGGTCAAAGCCACATTTTTCTTGTTTGAACAAGTTTTTTGAATGGGTTTTAACTTGTGTCATTCGCGCAAGTCGCGAACGTTCGATTCCCAAGTTCATTTTGTGAATAGGACACATTCACAGTTCTTGGGAATATTTTGTGTCTTTCTTGTGGTATGGTGTCTTTCTGAGATTCTGCCCAGTCGCAAATGCTCAATTCCCGAGTCTGTTTGGTGCGATAGAATGAATGGTTTCATCCTATTTAACCCTAGGGGACCCAGGCCTCATTCTAATTCCGTCTTTAGATTATACAGCCACAGACAAGATACATTTCCATATCAATTAACCCATATTTTGTCTCTAATTTGTTTACCTATACCTGCACACTGACATGTAGACCAAGTAATGCTCTTATTTCCAAAAACAGAGTGTGTCAAGGATGAGGGGGGAGGGGAGGGAAGGGGAGGGGAGGGGAGGGGAGGGGAGGGGAGGGGAGGGGAGGGGAGGGGGAGGGGAGGAGGAGGACGGGAGAAGGAGAGGTCTCATGTATTAGGGTAGACCGCTCATGAGAGGACTAACTGGTATGTTGGTACCATGAGTAGACTGGTAAGTCTCAATTAAGGTGCCATTGATCAGGAGGCCAATCTTCCACAGGGATATTATGGCTGTGTCTCACAAACTTGGGCCAATGTGTTTGTCTATGACCGGGTGCCGTCTATGACCGGGTGCCGTCTATGACTGCCTATCTAAAAATGTTTTTTGGAGGAATAAAAAAGATTTTTTTTAAATTAAAAAAAAAAATTATTAATAAAAATTGTAAAAAAAAATTAAAAAGAAAAGTTTATCTCTCCAAACAATGTTTTTTTTAGATAGCCGGTCATGGACGGCACCCGGTCATAGATGGCACCCGGTCATAGACGGCACCCGGTCATAGATGGCACCCGGTCATAGACAGCACCCGGTCATAGACAAACACATTGGCCCAAGTTCGTGAGACACAGCCTTATAGACCCGGGGGTGATCTTCCTCAGGGCCAATCGCCATAGGGCCAATAATCCACAGGGCTCCTGATCCATGTACTGGTCTACTCAAGGTACCAACACACCAGATAGTCATCTCATGGGAACTCTACCCTTTAGATATTTCTCATAACATTTCCATCTACTGCGCTCTGTAATATAACACTTTGGGATACTCCAATTTTGTATCCATCCCTGCAACAACACAACACAGGCGATTAACTCACCAGCACTGCATTAGTGGATCATACAGACCTACACCAAACCATGCTTGGTCACAACGATGTCTCTATGCAGCATTGGCAACTAACTCACCAGGGCATACATGCATCGCTGAAAAATGATTTTACCAGATGCTACCCTTATAAAGATTTCCTGTGGTTTGTCTAGTTTAATTCTATAGTGAACTTATGAAAATCCCTCCCCACTCCCTCCAAAGCGTAACTGGTAAACTCCTACATAAATACATGTGTCCTGATAATGTCACATGGTACCCCTGGAAGATGTCGAGGGGAATCCTCTACTGGTTATGTGCCAGCTTACGCAGACATGTGCCAAACAACGCAGACAGGTAAAGCCAACAAAAGTTGTTTCTCATCACCCGTCAGTGAAAAATGTGACAAGGGCGTTTTTTATTTTTTATTTTGAGCTGAAAATTATATATAGGGAAATTAAGAGTTTTTGCACACGGTTTACACATTTTGGTAGTTAAGAGTTTATTGATCCACAAAAGTTGTCATAATGCAAGTTATTCCTAGCTGTATGCATTGCTTACAGTATCAGCTTTAATTTGATACCAAATATGTCTACCATACTTTTCAACATATCTTTCATTAAAATTTAAAAAAACAAGTGTGCGGTGATGAGAAACAACTTTATTCTTTTGCGTGGCCTAATGGTACATCACATTTGTAATTAACTGAAATGCCAAACATAATCACTACGGATTATCTTGTTTTGACAAATTCCCTTTTTTCTGATTGACGTCATTGCTAACCTAATTAAAATGTGGTATATTTCCATCTTAAAATACCAGATTTACATGTGTGCATATGTATCTAGAAGGCTCCTGGTTAGTTGCAATCCACCGCACACAAGCCACAGTACTCAAGTTACCTTGGACAGCACAGGTAGGTAACAACAGGTAGGTAACAACAAGTATGAAATGTTTCAAATCCGTACACAGTTGTATGACATAAATAAGCTCCCAGTTTAGCTCCTAACCCTATTTTGTATTGCTATATCTTTAAGATACCACGGTCAGCCTATTTTTAGTGATGATGTTGGTCATGTGACTTTCTTACCTTGCAGTACAACAAGAAGGATGGCTAAATACACAGCACTTGCTACAGCCCTGGTCCTGGCTGCCATGATACCTGCATACTCTGCTTCCTGCTTCTCATGTGTCCAGGTATTCCGTGTTTATACAACTACCATTATGAAATGTAAACCAAGGACAAATCACCATGTTTTTTTGTATATACTTAGGTATTGAACTTCAAATGAGCAAAGTAATCACTTATAAATGTTACCCCAACTGTTTCAGTCATGTGATGCTGCAACCGTCTGTGGTACTGGGTACACATGTGTTACTGTCACACCTTGTAATCTCTCTTGGTCAATAGGCACCTACTGCCTACAGGTAAATACTAAACTATTTTGTTTCGTATTTCATTCCATTGCAGTCATGTACTAGTGCCATCAGTATATTGCATTTAGGGAAGGAAATGATTGTCTGATTGAAATATTTTGCCCTACTGGCATAAAGGTTGTACCGTCTGATGGTAGTCTAATTAGAAATAAGATAAATGGGATGGAGATGTATACTTTGAAGAATTAAGCTATGATAGTTGTTACAGACTTTGCTTTCAAAAGTTACCTTTATTCTGCAGGACTGTGTCATGAGCGGTACATGTAGTACATGCTGTGGAAAAGTAAGCATCGTTTTTGACAACTTTCATATGCATATACACACCTTAAGGAAATACACTAACACATCAGTGTAGGCATTATGTATGAGTTTGATTTTTTAAAATGCTCATAAATTCAAAACAGATCTAATCCCTGATATATATTTCTATTCTCTACATGCGGGCTGGACTAAGGTGATATGATGATGCTGATTCTGAATCTGCATTTAGATATCATAATACAATAAAATTATCTGCTCACTGCCATCACATTAAAAGGTATGGCATATGCATGTCCATTGCAAAGGTTTGACCTTGGATAAGGTCAAGGCCATTCATCCCTAATTACGTGCCCAGAATTTTAAAGGCCGATGTATAAGTGTTATAAGCCAAGGACAGGTTAATCGCCAAGGCGCCAGCCAAGGATGATTAATTTCCATTGTCTACATTTACCGCAAAACCTTGCGCATAAGCCTAACTCGTGTATAAGCCGCACCCCGAGTTTTGCTCGATGCTATAAGCTGTACCAGAGATCTGAGTATGGTCACTTTTAGTACTGTACCATAGTAGCAAAAACTGATATTGACCCCATGTTGGCCCAGTGTTGCAATATTTCAGTGCCTGATATTGGACCAATGTTGCAAAATAACTACATTGGTCCAAAATTGGCTGTGCAATCTCCACCAATGGGATGTTGTCTGAAGAGTTTTTGACATGCGGGCTCCTATTTTGGCATCAAATTGGGTTACAAATTTGATCCCCAGTGGGCTTTTCACGTTTAAAGGTCAGAGGAAACTCATGGATGAAATTCAATATCTAAAAGTGTCATTCACTGCATGACACCACTGATAATTTGCCAAAAGTAAAGTGAAGACACCTCATCTGTGGGTAATGAAGTCTTAAATTATAGTCTTACAGTTTGTATGATTTCTAACCTTTTTGGGATTGAGATTGCGATGGATAAAAAAGACAGAGATGGCTTTTTCTAAACTGCATGGCCTGGTGTACAACTGTGATGTGTATCAGATAAACCTGATTAATAGCAGCCATCCAACCCTGATGTGTAGTACAGAGCATAGTGTGTAGCCAACTAGAGCAACATGCATTTAGGTACATCCAAAAGCTCTCTGTCTCAATGAATGTTATCTGTACCAATTGATGTCTGCTTAATGCACAATATCTGTATCATAACAGAAAATTCTCCCCACTGAGAATTACAGCTTTAACTAGGCCCAGGTAGGAGACAGGTAGGGAACAGGTAGGACAGGGGTAGGGGGCAGGTAGAGGGCATGTAGGGACCAGATATACAGCACTGGTAAGGGAGAGGTAGGAAGCAAGGGTTAGAGTTAGAGGAGTAGCTTCCAGGTATGGTACAAGCAGAGACATGTAGGACAAGAATATGGGATAGGTTGGGTACAAATAGGGACGGGCTAGCGGCCGCTTAGTCCAAACCCCTGCTAGCACCACTTGTCTGAAACATATCATTACTATTTAAAACCGACGAGCTTCTCATTATTTTCATGTAATATTCCTGTGAAAAAGATGAGCCATGCTAGCTCGGATGGGGCCACATCTGCAAATGCACCGTGTTTGCTACTAGGGATAATACAACTATATTAATCTTGTTTTATTTTACCTCCTTAGAAATGCGACTGTCCCAGCGCTGCTTCCCCCTGCCCCATCTGCGGTACTTGTGGCACCAGTACTGCCACCTGCTACACAGCCACCTGGGCAACAGGTTCCACCAACGTCTGTCTCTATTAAAAAAGGTACTGTGTGGCTGTGTCTCACCAACTTGGGCCAATGTTTTCATCTATGACCGGGTGGCATCTATGACCGGGTGGCATCTATGACCGGCCACCTTAAAAAATAAGATTAAGAAAAAATAAATTTTCCTCTTTGACAAGAGAATAAAATAAAGAAAATGGCGGTGGTTACATATCCATATATATCTTCACCTGCCCTAGATAAACCTTTTTCTCTCAGGAGGTCATAGACGGCACTGGGTCATAGACGGCACCGGGTCATAGATGGCACCCAGTCATAGACGGCACCCGGTCATAGACGAAAACATTGGCCCAAGTTGGTGAGACACAGCCGTATGCTGAATACTCTGTGTTACATTCTTGTATACGTAAGTTGTGTCGTAACCTAAACATATATATTTCCAATGACATTGTCCACATAAACTTTGCTAAGCTGGTGCCACCAAGGTTCTCTACCCTTGGCAGTCATCAAGAGTGAACCTAGGACTAACATGTCCTCCAGCTAAAACCTCAAAGATTGTTAATTTACCACACCAAAGTCTACAACCTTGATTCGACCCAAAGTCTTTGTGAAAATAATATTGAGTCATCAAACTGACTACCCAAGGTTGCAAATTTCGTACAGTCGCCAGTGACCATGTCACCTGCCTGTCTCTGTGATATTATGAAGACTTGACCATTATTAATTTACATGTACATGTATATCGGGGATAACACATACAACACTCTACTATCGCCGATTGTCATCGACCAGAATAATTGTTTCCTTTCCTCTCTACTGAGTTCGTCACCTATATGGATATATTATCCCAGCCCTCAACCCTCAGCATTAAGAGACAATGGTAACTGTATGGATTCTGACTGCTTGTACTTGGTAGAGGGGGAATATTATTTGATGTTGATTTTAGTGATCATATCCCATAACCAAGATGTTTACTTCTATGATTTTAAAGATATGTATTGGGGGAACATGATGATTGTCAATGATAGTGTATTTAGAATGATAATTAAGGTGAAAAAGAGGATTACTTTTCTCTATGGGGCATAGCACTAAATTGGAATCATCTATATGTTACACAGTATTCCTAGGTCTTACAAGAATCAGAAAATGTTATGACAGTGACCAATGTGAGCCCAAATAATCATGAGGAACAGTCAAGAACTCTTGATAACAGGCTAGTACATTATGTTGCAGGGGTGATAATAGGAGCACATGCCATATCTGACCAAACATGGCAGGTTCTGACACATGCGTGACTATGAGTCACTCCCTGTCAGCTCTCACTCAGCATGACACATCATCACCCACAATATGTAGGTTTTCTGTGTTCTGATTGGTCCATTTCAAATTTCCCGCCATTTCCTTTGTTCTACAGTACCATGAACTAATGTTGATTATTATGTCATTATTTATCACTAATGTCCCTCTTGTTAATTCATTCCAGAATGAGAGAACTTCAAAGAATCTTATATTCACAGCAGACATATAGAGGAAGACAATGGAGCCAGCCATGGAGAAACAACCATGCAAGAAACCGTCCCATTTAAACAGGATGAGCAGTTTAATTGATGTTATCAATAAAGTTTAGGGTTTGATAAACAAAATATGGCCCCCTCCTGGAGAAATATCATAACACATGTGTGAGTGCTGGTGAGGCTGTGTTATAACACCATATCACTCATTTCCGATTCAACTAACGCAGCTGTGAGGGGAGAACACATAGTGTCATGTGACGCACGTGGCCTAACACGTGAGGCACGTGCAGGTCGCTATACTCCCTCTCAAAGGCCGTTATGTAAGGGTCACATGCTGCCGCACGTGACACAAGCCTCAGAGCCGTCACAGGCCGCTGCACAAGCCTCAGGACCGTCACAGGCCGCTGCACAAGCCTCAGGACCGTCACAGGCCGCTGCACAAGCCTCAGGTCCTTCACAGGCCGCTGCACACGGTCACATAGGGGCTTGTTGCACCTTTTGGCCAATCACTGTCAACTGACACTAACACTCAAGATGCCATGCTGGTAGCCTGGCCCCCTTAAATAGGGTCAGGTCCCAGCACTGGGCATCTCCATCATCACTTCACCCAAGGACAGCACTGAGCAAGGAGCTCCCTCCACTGACTGAGAACAAGGCTATAGGCTATGCCCTACTATGCCCAACTATCAGACAGTGTGCAGGACCCCTTGACTCTAGGGCATACTTACTAGTCCTATACTATTGTGTGGATAGGTGTAACTGAGTGGAACCTACATTGTACTTACTGTACTGTTGCTGTCAACTTGTAATAAATACCAACTATACTACAAGACCTCAAGACTTACTCAGTTCATACATATTAAAGGAGTCTCCCAACTAAGGGGATTCCTTGTATGACAAAGTGGTGGAGAAGTCCCAACAAGATCCCACAAGGTGGCAGCACAGACACCTCCACAGCCAAGGACCAGTAACACCCACCACACCTTCACACTCACCACAGTTGCAGGAAAAGACTCACCAGACCGTCACGGATGTCACCAGACCGTCACGGACGTCTCCAGACCGTCACGGACATCTCCAGACCGTCAATGATGTCACCGGACCGTCAATGACGTCACCAGACCGTCAATGACGTCACCAGACCGTCAATGACGTCACCAGACCGTCAATGACGTCACCAGACCGTCAATGACGTCACCAGACCGTCAATGACGTCACCAGACCGTCACAGAAGTCTAGAACACCTACAACAAGTCTGCATTACCCTAGCAAGTATACAATGTACCTACTAGTACTATACTATTAGTATACCACAAGCATGGAGAAACAAATAGAAGAGGCCATGCAGCAACAGCTGAAACAGCTGACAGAGGCTATGCAGAAACAGGTGGCAGAGACTGTGAAATTACAAGTAGCAGAGGCATTGAAGACCATTCTACCTCATGCTACACCCCAACCCAGTGCACCAGACATAGAAGCTGCACTCATAAGTGTAACCACAACACTTAAGTCTCTACAGGAGGGACAAGTAGCAGAAAGACTAGCAAGAGAAAAATCTGTCAAAGCATTGGATGAGAAGATAGAAAGGGAGAAAGAGGAAACACATAATGACATTCTGAAACCAGATAAATTCTCACAACCCTCCCAAAATCAATCCGCCAGGAGACATTGCACAGACTATGAGCAATACATTGACTCCAAATATGGGAAACATCCCTCATATAGGATTAAATACTTCTCAAACTTCCTAGAAGGAAAGTCAAAGATATGGTTCAAGGCCTACATGACCGCACACCCAGATACAGACTATGACACAATGAAGGAAGCCTTCCTAAAGTATTTCAAAAAGGAAGATGACCGCTTTGATGCAAAGGCATTAAGAGGTCAAAATCCGGATGAATCTGTCTCAGACTATGCCATGGCCTTACAAAATATGGCCACAGCACACAACAAATCAGAGGAGAGAACAAAGGAAGCCCTTCTACAAGGTCTAAGGGAAGATATCAGTGCAGTTGTCATACACAAAGGAGCCTCAACATGGTCAGAAATCCTTGAAGTTGCAGAGGAATATGAGAACCAACAAAAAGTCTCCACCAGTAACATTAAAGCTGAAATAAAAGCAGAAATGGACTCAGAACTACAGGAAACAATAGAATCCATGCAGGCTCAACTGAAATCTGTGACACAAATAAACTCTATGCTTGTAAAGCAAACAAAGTCACAGAAATCTGGAAACCCCTCAAAGAAGGCCAAATCAGACACAAAGCCAGTTCAAGTGGATCCTTCATCAGAAGATGAGGACCAAAGCCTGAACCTCATGTCAAATGAACATGTGAGGAGGCAAGAACAAAGGGCACTGAAGGACCAAGGTAAACCTGACAACAGCCAACAAAGACACTCTGGTAACAACAGAGGAGGCTACCAAGGTAAAAACTTTGATCCAAACTTCAAAAGAGGCAGAGGAGGATACAGCCAAAATAACAGCCGAGATCACCAAAGCAACAGTCACGACACCAGCCGTAGAGATAACAGCAGAAGTCGTGACAACAGCAGACACCGTGATAGTAGCAGAAATTGCGACTACAATCGTCGTGATAACAGCAGAGACCGTGATTACCACCGTCGTGACCAAAGCAGAGATCGTGACTACAGCAGAAGTCGGGATCAAAACCGTCGTGACTACAGCAATAGTCGTGACAGACAGCATGACTACAACCGCAGTCGGGACAACAGCAGAGGTCGAGACAGCTACAATAGCTACAGATCCAACATCCAAGGCTACAACCTCCAACAGCAGCCTCAACAGCCACCTCAAGCTATCCAGCCTGACGTGCTTCAACAGATCAAGCAGCTACTAGGATCTTCAAACTCGGGAAACTAGAGACCCACAGCGCCGCTGGGCCAGTGCGTTGTGAGCCTCTCCAACCCGCCATCAAGATCCAAGATCAACAACCCCTAGGACAACCAAAGACAATTGCTAGTATAGCAGAGACAATCCCCCAGGTACACACTGGGAAATCAAGCCGACCATCAGTGATCCATATCACACCTCAACAAGATGCATCGCAAAAGGAAATGGGTGAGAGTACCAAAATTTCTGTTGAACTTCTTAAAAATGGCTGTTTAAATGCAAGATTCTATGAACACACTGAAATACCTTGTTTAGTTGACACCGGTGCCACTATCACCTGTGTCAGGGATACTTTTCTTAGGGAAATTCAGAAATCTCGAGATGTCGAAATTAAAAAGAGAAAGTTCAATGTACACTTAGCAGACGGATCCATATGCCATGTTAGACAAGCAGCAGTATTGAAATTCAAAATTCATGGTACCAGATTCGAATTCCCATTCTCAATTATTCCAAATCTCACAAAGCCAGTTGTCCTAGGCACAGATTTCTTAAAAGCAACACGATCACAGATCGAATTCAATGTAGACCCAGAGCTACAAGTCAAGCCAGTCCGAGCTGTTAGGGAGGCTACAATCCTTCCTTTCACAGAACTAGCAGTTCTAGGACAAGTCACATCCCTCAAATGTTTAGAAGGATGTGTAGGCACATTAGACAATTTGCAGAGGAACAACAGAGTTCCATACCTAGTTCAAAAGGGAGTAGTAACACCCTCAGAAATGAACAGGCACCCAATCATACTGCTCAATACAAGCCACCGACCATACAAGGTGAGGAAGGGTGATATAATAGCCCTATTCACAGAGGTAGATCCCTCTGAGTTACATCAACCAGATACTGACATCCCTACTGAGGAACCCACACTACAAGTGCTAGACACGGAAGAGAATTGTAGTGACACAGAGTCAGACTGTGCCTCAGTATATGCAGATCCAGATACAAACCGTGGAGACGACACTGATGATGAATTGGCCACAATTCACAGTGAGGCTCATGACATTATGCCAGACATAATGGAAAATGTGCCACCCAAATGTGTACTAACAGATATTGGACAAGAGAGACTCCAAAAGTTACTCCACAAGTATCAAGATGTATTTGTAGGTAAAGACAATGACATAGGTACAACCCACCTATACACACATTCAATTCACATCAAACCAGATGCAGTACCATGTCACTACCTACCATACAGGCAGACGCCTGAGAAGCAAGCTAAGATGGGAGAAGTCTGTGAAGACCTAGTCAGACAGGGCATCCTCAGAGAATGTGCAGAGGGACCCTGGGCATCCAGATCATTTTTAGTACAGAAAGCATCTGGAGGCCAACGTCTAGTCACAGACCTACGCCACGTCAATGCTAATATGATAAACCAAGCTTTATCAACGCCACGTGCAGACGACACACTAGACATGATAGGGTCACTCAAACCTACTGTTTTCAGTAAACTAGATGCGCAACAAGGGTTTTTCCAAATTCCCATAAGAAGGGAGGATCAACACAAAACTGCTTTCATAGCAAATGACAAGAAATATGTCTACCAAAAGATGCCGATGGGTTTAGCTACCGCGCCGGCAGGATTTTGCCATCTAGTAACACTAATTCTCAACAAACTGAAATACAAATGTGCCCTACCATACCTAGATGACATTCTAGTCCTATCACCAGATGTAGAACGACATTTTTCAGACCTTGAAGATGTCTTCAAAAGCCTGAGAATTGGGAAACTCAAGCTAAAGAAATCAAAATGTGAATACTTCACAGATAGGATAGATTTTCTAGGAATGCGTGTCACACCAGATGGTTTACAACCATCCCCAGAAAAGGTGGAAAGTGTCAAAACTTTTCCCACCCCAAAATCTGTGAAACAAGTCAGATCATTCACAGGACTATGCCAATACTTCAAAAAGTTCATCAAAGACTATGCCAATATTGCTAGGCCACTGTACGACCTACAAACAAACCTAAAGGTTTTCAAATGGAATGAGGATGCAGACAATGCTTTCAAAACATTGAAACATGCACTCTGTACCCATGCACTATTGAGATACCCAGACTATGACAAAGAATTCAGTCTAGCAACAGATGCTTCAAATGTGAGCCTAGGAGCTGTTCTATCACAACGCAGTAGTGAAGGAGTATTGAGACCAGTAGCCTTCGCAGGTAGAACACTATCAAAGCATGAAAGAAACTACAACACAACAGAAAGAGAGCTACTAGGTGTAGTATATGGGATACTACATTTTAGGCACTACTTAGAAAGTAGGCACTTTCAGTTGTACACAGATCATGCAGCTCTAATACCACTGCTCACAAACACAGGTTTGACCCACAGGTGGGCCAGATGGGCACTGGATATCCAACAATTTGCATTCACAATACAACATGTAAAAGGGGATGACAACATTCCTCCAGATGTGATGTCAAGAAGAGAATATCCAGATGCACCACCAATGACCAACCCCCCACCACCTCCAAGAAGGAAAAGGGCAGCCACCAGAACCAAATTCTCTAAAATCCAAACCAAGATACCATTCAACAGAGATGACCCACCAAAATCAATTGACAGACCAAAACCAGTGATCAGAGGTATCTTAAAAGAGACCACCCATTATGTGTTCTGTCATTGTGAAAGGGAATACTGTGAAGAGTATCCAGAAAACTGTTTTACCCCGGTTGAGACCAACAGGATTGCACAGATGGTGAAAGCCACAAACCGTGAACCACCACACAGTGCATCAGAAAATCAGTTGGAAGAAAAACTGCATAAAATTGCTTCAATCACCAAGGTAGTCAGATTTGCAGAAGAACAGCTGGATATGGAGGAAGAACAGGACAGAGACATTTGTGTTGTCACCACACGTTCAAAAGCAAAACAGTCGGTTGCAGAGGATACAAGGTCTAATGACCACCCTCAGCAATTAGGCCTAAAAGCTAAAAAGAACAAAGTGTCAACCAAAGCCTCTATCCCTACTAAATCCCCCATTTCAACACCCAGCACACCCACAGCCAATTTGCAGAAGCACTCAGACAGAGCAGGTACTGCACAGAAGGCTCACAAAAGCAAATCTGACCCCCATCCCAAAGGAACAAAGGCCGCCTCCACCAACACAAACAGAGGAGCAGCCAGTTCAAAGGAGCAGACAGCCACCACAGACATAGCAGTTGAACAACCAAAGAAACAGACAAAGACCAGACCTGCACCAAAATCTCCTGAAGCAATCCAGGCAGAGAAAGACAAAGAAAGGCTGGCACAGCATATAATGGAATTAGACCAGATGTTAGACCAAATCCCAGACAGTTCAATCAACTCCACACTGTTGAAAGAAGAACAAAGGAAGGACTCTGGACTAATACCCATTATAGACTACCTAGAGAAAGGTGACCTACCTGTAAAAAGCACTGAAGCAACAAGGATTAGGAATAATGCTCAGCACTACCTACTCCTAGACAACATTCTAGTACACATATCCCCTACATCATGGAGAAAAACAGACACAGTACCACTACAAGTTGTAGTCCCAAAAACTTGGGTTGAAAACATACTGCAACACTTTCATGACTCACCAATGGCAGGTCATGTAGGTACTTCAAAAATGATGTCTTCTCTCATACCTAGGGTATATTGGAAATCTATGATGGCTGATGTCAATCAGTATGTGTCTACATGTGACACTTGCCTAAAAGCAAAAAGGGCAGTGCACACCCACAAAACACCAATGACTGTAAGGGACTATATGCCAACTCCCATGAAGCACCTAAACTTAGATGCTGTGGGACCACTCCCAGAAACAGCCAGGAAAAACAAACACATACAAGTTTGCATAGATTATTCAACTAGATATGTCATAGCATATGCCACAAAGGATCTCACAGCAGAAACCACACAACATGAGTTCTACAAGAACGTCATATGTCAGCAAGGTGTACCAACCTCAGTTCAAACTGACAATGGCACCTGCTACACAGGCAGCAATTTTAAGAAACTGATGAACACACAGAAGATAAGACACGACCTGTCAAGTCCATACAGACCACAATCTAATGGATTAGTGGAAAGATTCAATGCCAGTATAGGAACAGCATTAAGGACTTTCTGTTCTCAGAACCAGAAAACATGGGACCTGTATATAGAATCAATTACATTTGCATTGAACAACACAGAGTCCCAGACAACAGGTTACACACCATTCTTCCTACTTCATGGCAGAAACCCACAAACCATTGTAGAAACTGCCCTAAACATAGAGGAAGAAATCAAAACAGTAGCTGAGCATGTATCTGGAATGATACTGTCTCAAGATGAGTCTAGAAGAAAGGCAATAGACAGAGTCAAAAAGCTACAACAAGGAAGGAAGTCAAGATATGACAAAAAGCTTACACCACAAGCCATACTTCCACTAGATATTGTATATATCAACATTCCCAGAATTCTGTCGACCACAGATTCAAAGAAGCTTCAACCCCTATTCATGGGACCATATGTTGTTGCAGAAAGACCAACCCCAACCAGCGCAAGGTTGAAGAACCTATCAAATAACCTACTAGTCCCCAGACCAGTACATATTGATAGGCTCAAAAAGGTCACAACACTGAGGAAAAATGAGTTTGCACACAGACTCATTCCCCACACCTCAAAGTTTATCCACAGGATAACAAGGGATAAATCCCAAATCACACTCACCAAAGAGTCAGTTGGTCTAAACCAAATAGTACCCAGACCAGCCCACCACAAGGTGAAAAGAAACTCCAGGCAAGGGAGAATATCTAAGTAAATTACTTTTATATATTGACATGATCATATGGAATATCTATACCCACAGACTATGAATAAGAGTCAAATAAGTATACACACTCCATATGAAGGAAATTAATTTTCCAACAACTGTCCAAATCATGAATGATAAGTAGGGATTCCATATCAGCATAGGATATGAACCCACACAAAGGACAGAAAAGACAATATACACTATATAGGTTACAAAAACAATGTGCACACAAAGTAGAATCAAAGGACAGATTACTACAGGGTTGAAGTCTGAAACCCAAAAGGCTACACACAAAAGCCAAAAGAGACTACCTAAAGGGATTAGCAACCCAAGCTTGAAGAAACCACAATTATCATCTTTTTGCATCAAAGGCTAGCATCCTTGAAAGAATGCAACAATGAAAATGTTTGAACCTAAATCCTGTAAAGTACATGAAACAGAGCGTGCTATGCCAAGAGAGTACTGTCTAGACACACCTTTACCCTTCAAAGGACCCACACACCTGCCAGGGAAATCAAACCCCCACAGATGCAGGTGGTCCACACTAATTACCCCAGACATAATTACCCAGTCAGACAAGCCGACACTGATGGCCTGTACAAGCCATCAGGGAAACAAAGCCATGCCCTCAATGGATGAGGGTAGGGTGGGCTACATAAGAGGCCCTGACTCCATAGCCAACTCACCAGTTCTACTCCTGCAGCAGTCAGGCACACACCAGCTGGTCCTAGCCATACCAGTTCTCCTATAGCAGGAGGGACTCTGTCAGAAAGCAGACCATACCCACTCTACAATATTACACCCAGTTACTACAATCTTGGGAAAGGACTCTAGCACAGATTGGACATTAAGCCAACACTAGCTTGATCATGGAAAAAGGTACAGTTCAAACACTACATTGATTATTATTACTATTGGGACCAACCAGGATTTCTGCACTCATAACTATGTACACAGAGGCAGTGCCAAGTGGATACTTCACATAAGCAAAAAGGATAGCTCACAAAATCAGCAAACCAAATTAAACCTAAGTATATTGCAAAAACACTAGTAGAAGTCTCACTAAGACATAGAATATATTCTATATTTCAGGCATGCTAAAGCCAATCCTACTACTAGTGATGATGGCCACTTCTCAAGCCATCACATATGTGCCCACCGTTAGACAGAACGTTGGAGCCATATATGAGCCATTACCTGAACCATTGGTCAATGGGCACGATACCACAACCATGATATTGGCAATACCATACCATATACCTGCTCCACCAGAGACCGAAACCAAAATACTGGACCAGGTTATGGCGCTTACATTTCCTACCTTGCATGACGACAGTTCTACCAGTCAGATACTACAGCAAGCAAGAGAACTAGATCTGTTAATAGACATAACAGACAAGGAAATTAACTCTACCTTAGCATCCATCCATTTGTTCCTATCAAATCCAATTAACAGTCAAGGAAGGTACAGAAGAGCACCACTTGGGTTCCTAGCCCCACTCTTCAGAGGAGCAATAGGTCTTGCCACACTAGATGACGTCAAAGAGGTCATGGACCAGATAAAGAACATAGACGGCATTCTAGAAGCTTTTCCAAGCAAGACAAAGAAGCAGCTATATTAATTGATAAGGTCACCCAACGCCAAGACAAATTTGTCAAGGCATATGTTAAGGATAAAAGTATGCTAGACCAAACCATGAACACTCTAGGCCAAAATATGAATATATGGGCTCAAAATATGACCACATCTCTGAACACTTATGCAAATCACAAACACACAAAGAAGGAAGATCCAAATTTTAACTGATGCACTCACCATTATTGTAGCAAGAATGAACTATCTGCAAGCTTTGCAGCGCACCACATCAGCACTCAGGATGCTATAAGCAGGCATTATGACTGCTGACATAGTACCACCAGCTGAACTAACGGAGCATCTGAATTATCTGGACATGACACTCAGAATACACTCACCAGGATCAAAGGTCGCCATAACTGACCTTGACTATTATTATTCCCAAAGTATGATATCCTACACCTATTCAGAACGGCACATATACATCCACCTGGATATCATTGTAGCATCCACCGTCTCCACCTTCAGAGTATTTCAACTGGTAACTACACCAGTACCAATCAACACAAAGGAGACACCTACAAAGGGAGTAACCCAATTAATTACGGATGTCAAATTCTTGGCTATCTCTGAAGATGGTTCACTATTTATTGAACTAACAAATGCAGATATGCTAACCTGTCCAGGAACTAAGATCAAAATTTGTACCAAAACTAGCCCGAGAATCCATAGACATGTACCTACATGCACAGTAGCAATTTATTTGAACCAAGCTCAGCAAGTCAAGGAAATGTGCCAATTTACTATCTCACCCTTGAAGAGACCAATCTCACACGCTGTAGCCATCTCACAAGATGAATATCTTGTGACCACAAATTCTCCCACCTACACAGTTACGTGTCATGGGAAACCAGCTACTACTCACAAAGCACCATCACACTCAATCATAGGTGTACCATGCCTATGTACAGTGAATATAGATCACTATTCACTACCAAATTCTAGGTTGCCATGCAACACTACAATTTCATTTCACTATGCTTTGGAGACCATAAACCTACCTTTTTTCGCGGCTCTAAATGAAATCAAAGAAATTGGACCAGACTCCAAGGCAAATCTGCCACCTTTTCCAAAGGTCAACCTATCCAGGACACTGGATATGTTAAGGAAATCAAGTAATATTGATGAATCAACATTACTAGACCTAAACCCATTCGCAAAAACCCTGCTAGATGATGCCTCCAGCCTGGCTAAGCCACTGGAAAATAGACTAATAGAGTCCTATCTATACAAATTTGCACGGCATCCAGCAGCATCTATCATACCAATGATACTTTCGGTTATAGCTACAATTTTGGCCACATACACCCTGTTCAAAATGCACAGAGGATCCACACTACTAGCTTATATGCCAACTGCAAAAGCATATAGATTTGTCACAGAGAAGCCTATGGAAAAAGCCTTCGAAACCCTATACAAGAAGGACACCACCACGGCACCAATAGAACAGGGCCCCACCCCTATTTTAACTATCCAGGAGACCCATACTCTTATCATAGCCATACTATTCACACTCACTATTTACTCAGCCTACAGGCTGACCAAATATCTAAAGAGTATGGCAACCAAGCACTGTGGAAAGGGAAAAGTCACTAAGAGGACAAATCCCACAGTAGTACTAAAAGTCTACAAAGGAGACACCAACTTCTCCTTCCCCTTGCGTCCAGTGCCGCATGAGTTTGATACAATTATAAAAGCTTCAGCCCCAACATACAGAGATATGATTATCAAAATGTACCCTCTCCCAAGACTAGTATTTGAATGGAATGGACCAGTAGTAATTACTACTAAGAAAGGAGAGACCGCATATTTACTGCCAGAAACTATCAATCTACCATGGCGTGCCAGGTTCAGCATAATACCAGCGCTCAGGGAACCTAATCTAGATTCCGCTATGCTACTACAAAATGACATTTTCACCACAGCCAGTTACCATGGATACCCATGAGTCAAAGCTGGAAAACATCATAATTGACGACCAAAGAGAGAGCACCAATACATTCAAAAATGTACTCACCATACTCACCCAACCACCTACAGCTGTAACTAGTGAGAAAGTACATGGGGAAGAATAAGCACAATTATACAGGATTGAGATTGACCAAAACTTTTGTGAAAAGTTGGTTGGCCCTGAAAAGGACCGTTTATTTTGACATTTATAGATGCCACCCTGCGCAGGGAAATCCCGCCAGCACCAAGGAAGTACCAGCCGTGATGACGGCACACCAAAACATCACCAAAACTGGCAATGTCGCGCCGGACTTTATACAACCACCGCGTCCTTACTGAGTCATACCGACTCAAAATACTCCTAAAAGGAGTACCAGGAGTCAGCCCCTCCAAGGTATTTTGATCACCCAACCACAGGTCTAAGGCCTGCATGTTACCCTGCAGCCAAGCCTCAGGGAGATATGCAAGTACCTCAGGTACAGCCTCCAACTCGTCCTCCAAAATTGCCATATGCGCCATACTGTGTTATCTCAAGGGTACTCAAGGAATAAGTGATCCTACTGTGGTCTACACAGCCTTTTATAACCCCTCCCCACCCCCAAATGACACTGTTCACCCTCTGAAGTGATCCCCTCACTTCAGGTGACAAGTCCATGAGAAGGCACATGATCTGCTCACCAAAAGGTGTCAACCACCGGTGTCACCGCGGCACACGACGCATCTTGCGCCGCATGACACAATAGCCTCAAGGTGCCACTCAAAAAAAAAAAATCTGCTCAAGGTGCAAAATTTTCAAACTCTCACAATCCCAAGGTCAAAGCAAGGTCTCAGTGTGTGTCAGTAGTATCAGGGAATCAATTTTAAGGTATCCCAAAATGAAACAGCCAATTTTGAAAAATTGAAGTTTTACAAAAACAATTGCGTACTCTTAACCATGTCAAACTTGCTCAAACATGCATTTATATGTATGAAATTGTATTATTACAATCTAAATTGCCAATCAAACATGTTTGTATATAACACTGTATTTGCACTGTATTTTACACTGTATACCTTTGTATTATGTAAGACTATTTACAGAAAAAAACATGAAGCAAAAAGGGAGATAGTCCGCTGACTAGCCCTAGGATACTACACAAAAGACTTAAATCTCACAGCAGCGGCCCACTGCAAAGACATTTCTGATCAAAGCGTAGATCCACAAGTTGCAAATTGCCAACACCAAGAATCTTATAAGATTCAACTATCAATGCAGAAACAAGATACCAAGTCATTTTTATGACATTATGAACTCTTACCCTCCACCGGATAAGGACAAAACATCTGCATAAAAAGGACTGTATTTGTACATACAAACTTACAAATTTAAGTAATGCAAAATGTCAGATGACACAATTATGAACACTTATCCGCCACCGGACAAGCACATAACTATGCATAAAATGTACACTACTGATTGCTATATCACGCAAATCCATAGATAAGCGCTATCTAGAAATAAGAAAACAAACTTCAAGCCGGTTGGCCTACTTTCAGAAATAAGTGGCCTTGGTTTTTTTTTGGTATCAAACAAAAAAGTTTGTAAAAGATTATCATAAGATTTTGCATAATTTGCATTATACCTGTATATTTGTATTCACATGTGAAAATTGATATATCAAAATCCACTCAGTTCCACAAAAGCACCTATCAGCAAAGACAGCCTATTACTTAATAACACATTTTTCATCATGTTTTAGAATTAAGACAAAGATGTACCATACTGTGTATATAATTCAAACAATGATTTGAAAAGTGTCAGATAAAGACACAATGTATTACTACACTGTATAATATGGGATTAAGAAAGTACCAAGTTGGTACAAAGAAGGTTTACATACCTTATAGTTAAGATTACACTGTATAATGTAGATGACTAGCCAAGCACAAACCAAATTTCTCCCCAGACCTTTGGTATTTACATACTCTCACATCATCTATATTACAAAAAGAAAGTGTACTTCACTACAAAAAAAAAAAAAAAAAAAATCAAAACAAAAGGTAAATTCTATTTGCCACCAAAAATTGTGGACAAAATTCCAAAATTCACCCCAAATTTTTAGATGGAATGACAACTGACGGAGAGTTGTCCTTTTTCCCGAGGGGGAGGCACCTGTCATGTGACGCACGTGGCCTAACACGTGAGGCACGTGCAGGTCGCTATACTCCCTCTCAAAGGCCGTTATGTAAGGGTCACATGCTGCCGCACGTGACACAAGCCTCAGAGCCGTCACAGGCCGCTGCACAAGCCTCAGGACCGTCACAGGCCGCTGCACAAGCCTCAGGACCGTCACAGGCCGCTGCACAAGCCTCAGGTCCTTCACAGGCCGCTGCACACGGTCACATAGGGGCTTGTTGCACCTTTTGGCCAATCACTGTCAACTGACACTAACACTCAAGATGCCATGCTGGTAGCCTGGCCCCCTTAAATAGGGTCAGGTCCCAGCACTGGGCATCTCCATCATCACTTCACCCAAGGACAGCACTGAGCAAGGAGCTCCCTCCACTGACTGAGAACAAGGCTATAGGCTATGCCCTACTATGCCCAACTATCAGACAGTGTGCAGGACCCCTTGACTCTAGGGCATACTTACTAGTCCTATACTATTGTGTGGATAGGTGTAACTGAGTGGAACCTACATTGTACTTACTGTACTGTTGCTGTCAACTTGTAATAAATACCAACTATACTACAAGACCTCAAGACTTACTCAGTTCATACATATTAAAGGAGTCTCCCAACTAAGGGGATTCCTTGTATGACAATAGTCACTGAAACTGACTCGAATTTGCTGGGGTGGCTTCTAGGATCGGCACAGAGTAAGGGTGTGGCTTATACGCGAGTTTTTGCTCCTATGAGACAGTACAAAAGTTAGCATAATCATATCACTAGTGCGGCTTATAGTTCAGCCAAAGATCAGGGTGCGACTTATACACGAGTTAGGCTTATACGTGAGGTTTTACTGTAACTCTGTGATCAACACAAGGTATGACCGGTTAGGTTAGACCGAGTGCTGCAAAAGCAAGGGGTTTGTTCTCATGAGTAACTCCAGAAACATTTATACTGAGGATGTATAAGGGAGTGTTCATTTTTTAACAACAGGGGGGAGGGATGGTGAGTTTTCGGTGTGACGCGTAAGTTATTTTGCGCCCCCCCCCTTGGGAAGGGTCAAATTTAAATCTGCCCCCCCCTCAGGAGGGGCTGAGTTATTTTGCGCCCCCCCCTTTTAATTTTTCTGCATCAATATGTGTTGCATTGTGCTGTTTCGCATCAGAGCTACCTAGAAATGAATCTATATTTCATATATATATATGAAGAAGTTACAATGCCTATCCCTACGTTGCTTCATGGCATGTACCGTAAAACCCCTCCTTTAAGACAGACTTATTTTGGGATATATTTTCCCGAATTAGGTGGTCGCCTTAAAGAATGAAATGTGCACCTGTAGTCATTCCATACTAGTGTAGCGGGCACGTATCGCTCGGGGCAGCCCGAGCGTGCGTGGAGAGCGCATTGCCCGCCTGTGGTAGCTCAAGTACCGTAGCAGAGCAGTGAGAAGCAGCTGGCCCTGTGGTGTAGCGGTAGCATTCTCAACTCCGGAGCGGAGGGGCCGGGGTTCGATTCCCCGTGGGGCTTGACGTTTTCGCTGACCTGTTACACTGGTGCCGTGACCAGGATCCACCGAACCTGGGTTGGGTGCTTGAGCGTATTCAGCTTCTGCTAGGAGGTCCGTGGGACCTCCATTGACCTGGCAGAAGTCTGAGCGGTTTCAGCTTGTGCTATGTGTGCGTCCAAGGACACATGTTCAGGGCAGGTGACTGGCTTCGCCGGCTAATTCTAAGTAAGGGATTAGCTTTGATCACAGATTGCTGAGTAACATGTCTGTCCGCGGACCTAGCAAAAGTCTGAAGAGGAGTAATGTAGCGGGCACGTATCGCTCGGGCAGCCCGAGCGTGCGTGGAGAGCGCATTGCCCGCCTGTGGTAGCTCAAGTACCGTAGCAGAGCAGTGAGAAGCAGCTGGCCCTGTGGTGTAGCGGTAGCATTCTCAACTCCGGAGCGGAGGGGCCGGGGTTCGATTCCCCGTGGGGCTTGACGTTTTCGCTGACCTGTTACACTAGTATCCAGTTAAAGGTGTATATATTTCATCTATTGCATATCATTATCCATTATAGGAGGACCACTTGCTCAAATCCAGCTGACCAATAAGTGACCGGACAAAACCAAGAGACCATCGTAGGAGATTCAACAGATGCCACTGGGTGTCACATAACATCAGATCGGCACAAGGAACAAATCCAACAAATATGTTTTTTTCTCATGTGCCAATTCTAACTAATACCCCTACCCTCTTTCAGCTTATGTTCCATTTAGTAATGTGCTGCCTATGTTAAGTGGGTGGATTAAGATGGGTGCAAGAGGGGGGGCGGGGTTCGTGAAGTTAATCTTTATTATTTCAGTCTTTGCCAAAACATGTCGGACAGTGGCAATGTCCGTCTAAAATGGCTCTGGTCCGGCAGAATGACAAGTGTTGCAGAACCAGATGTCCTCCACCTTCTGGGCTTTCTAAAACTGAAAGAATCTCTCAAATATTCCAAGTAGAACTGAAGTTAGAAGTCAAAGATTATACACTAATATTCTAGGCAGTGTAAAGTCATTTTCCTTTAGTATTACCTGTAATAAGATAATAAAATTATCCTAAATTGTATGCAAGACTTTGATTTTGGTTTCCGGTCCTACCAAAGTCTATCCGGTCCTGCAAAATTGGCAAACCGCAGGACCAAATGTCCTGCATGGTAAAAAAGTTTTCGCAAAGACTGTTATTTGCATATTTCTTATAACTCATAATTCAGCCTAGAAAAATAGCCTAATTGCTATATGAGTTGATATAAAATATAAGGCACTGGATAATACTACTGCTTCTTTACTCCCCATCTACATTTAGATAATTAATGAATACAAAATATATACCTGGTGATGATATATTCTTTGATTCCCCTCATTAGGATTTGATTTTTAGCAGTATTACTCTAACATTTTGAAAACATTTATACATATTCGGATGGTGCTTTTACTAGTAGGTTAAACAGAGTGACTTGATTATACATTCAGCTTCTACATGGTAACACAAAAAGCCAATGATGAATAGTGTCCCTAATTATTTCTATATTTCTGAGTTGGACCCAACATTGTTCAAAGAATATTGGTATTTTACTGCGATATTCAAATGAATTGAACTCACCAAACATATCTCATATTTTGGTCAAATCAGGTATTGATTAAATAATCCATCAAATAATTGTGAACCTGTGGAAAGGCGTTAATGATGTATTTGCATTACAATAATAACTTCTCATCTCTGCATTTATTCAACAATCCTTACAAATGGTCTCAAAGCTATTGACACATGAGGCAAGAAAAGCTTACATTGGTTTTATATTAGGAAAATGTAATAACTACGTCTTTAATGTTTGCATATGCAAACATTTTCTATCACGAGACAACCATCCTTTGAAAAGTCTGTAACAGTTGACAATAAGTAAGTAAATAGTGCATCTGTCTAGCCTATTGTGTCCCTGTTAAGCTTTGGTTTCCTTACACCAACTTTACATTCAGGAATAAAGTTTTATAAATTTATAAATGTCATCATTGGAAAAATTGTTTGTTGTCATTATTTTAGCCACTACAGGGAATTACCAAAACATTCCTCAGCTATAAATCTATTTTAGGACAGTCAATGATAAAATAAGGGGCTCAAATTAAGTTATTAGGATGTGAAATAGTACCCTTTATCCAGTACAGGTCCTCAGGGTTCACCATTTCATGGACTTTCTCTGGCATTAAAGCTGCTATACCAGTTGACACACTCAAATATACATTTTCTTTGTTTGTATGACAGATGATTGTATAGTCTTTTCCCTCTTATAATCTGACATTTATTTTGGTAAGAGATATGTGCAATACAAGACCCCAATTCCAACTATTATGTATAGTCTGGTGGGGTTGGGTTATTTAGTATTGATTAAAGACATCAGGTGGCAGCACTGAATAGACAGGGGCCTGGAAGTCATCCATTGCTCAACTTTTCTATTACCTGTTGTATTCCTGTAAATGGCACTACCTTGTTCACACAGAAAAATAAAGGAGTCCCCACGACTCTGACAGCCAGAGTCACAGTTTGTCTCCCACGTGACACCTTGGAATGTATTGTACATCACATTTGATTCAGGTGAGTTAACTGGAAAGCTTATCCATTGGCATCCATTAACCACACTATTTAGACATAGTGGACCTATCTAAAGAATCAAAACTGTGTGGCATGTAACAATTATCTAAAGTATAGATAGTGGCTCTGCCTTGTGGTTGCCACTGGTACCAAATTAATGTTGGTTGCCCCACCAGGTGGTTTCATATGCAACTTCTATCAGAGTCAACACATTTTTTATTTGACTCTTCATGAAGGTTCAAACTACAAATGACTCTGCTGTGGGCAGAGTCAACTGCACTTGATTCTGCACTGATAGAGTCAAGAGGGAGAGTCAATTTGTACAAGGAGCAAGGGGTATGATTGGAGTAGCTGTGACCCCTCCACCAGAGTCATCATGACTCTGTTACCAGAGTCAACTAGAGTTGACTATAGTAAAAGAGTCATGGCGACGCCTTTACTTCTCTCTGTGTTGATGTAATCAAGTGCTGTATAGCATGCTGGAAGCATTCTATTTTTTTCTTCTAATCTATATCTTTGAATTTAGCACTGTTAGAAGTCACAAATCAGATTGAGATCTTACCAGTGCACTGCACTAATGATCCCCTTTATTTAACATGCAAAAAGTGGACTATCTATATATCTGCAAGGTATCTAAAGGTATTGCAACTTTAAGGTATGAACATTGTATTGAATGTGGAAGGAGAATCTACTGGCGTTGGCCTGCTTAAAATAACGACTTATCTTTACGTGGGTGAGTGAGCAGCACAGCCATATATTATATACTGTGCCTCTCTCTCAAATGGCCACATGGTCCACATGCAGTAGAACCCTATCAAGACCCCTGACAATTCTGGTAGGAACAACTGCAGGTGTGAGAGGTATTCAACTATAATTATATGCTATATGTAGGGTTATCCATTTTACTGCTGCGGTGTAAAATGGTAAAATGACTTTTCACGCTAAGAGTTTATTGATCGGCAAAAGTTGTTATAATGCAAGTTATTCATATCTGTCTGCATCACTAAGAGTATAAGATCTAATCTGATACCAAATATGCCAATATTTGTCCACTTTTGAAAAGATTTTTCATTGAAAATACCTTGCAGCTATTCCAATTCATTGAAAATACCTTGCAGTACAACAAGAAGGATGGCTAAACACACTGCACTTGCTACAGCCCTGGTCCTGGCTGCCATGATACCTGCTTACTCTTCTCTCTGGTTCACGTGTCCTGGCGTCCAGGTATTATATATATTTCTGCAGCTATCAGGGTTGATGAAATTAAAGTGAAGTAACCGCCAACACAATGCATACTTGTACCTGACATTTAGGAGTCAAGATGACCATAGCCTAGTATATAGGACGGAGAGTATTAGTATTAGTATTAGCCCACATCATTCTGAGAAGGGATTTACTCATAAATTGATAGAAACATGTCAAGTGGACTAACCTATTATTACACACTTAGCACTAAACTATGTGCTCAGCTGCTGTTTAATGCCTGAAAAATTGGCTTACTAATAAAAAGTGAACAAGTGTCATGTACTAACTGGAAAAAAACAAACAACCCGTCTGTTTTGGGACCAAAAACAAATACATAAAAACAAAACTACAAAAACAAATGTAAATATGTTAGCATGGACATGTTCGTCGAACTCTTTTTGATGTCATCTTCTTGATGTCATTTACTGTGAAGGACTCTGTAATAATTATGAGCATAATGTTGACGACGTGTTTAATAACGGACACTTCAAAATTTGACGCTACCCGGTATATCTGGGTCCAACTTGAAACCCGACCTCATCTACCGGTAAGCTTAAATACATATTATTATATTATTATAGTAACATACAATACAACATAGCTTGTGCGATTGCTCATAGTTTAGTATCGTGTCTCATCTTCTGAACTGTTTGAATAACAAAATATTGAGAGGACTGAGGATTGTCTGTCTGTGGTGAATAAAAAAGCCAATAAATGTCAAGAACCTCCTCTTGGACTGAATGGTTATTGTTATTTTTATTTATGTTATTTTTTGATTCGTCATAAACAATTTGATCGTATTTGATTGTATTCGATTAAAGATACCGGTACCAACCTAAATCTAAATCTAAATCAAAATTGAATTTAATCAGGGTTCTATCTGAATCTGAATTTATTTATTTTTTACATGTCTCCCTATTATTATTATTATTTATTAATTGCTAACTGTTTAAGCTCCGACTGCTAAGCGCTTATAAGCTCAAGTACACAGATAAAAATATTAAATACTTAAAAATATTGAATTTACCATTAATTAATTAATGTAAACCCCCAATTATCCTGTCTGGCCCCATCTGCACGTAAACCACCGTATAGAAGCTTGTTTTTAGTTTTATTATTATTATCACGTAACATAAGATTTGTATTAGACCGTTAAGGTCTAGGTGCTCTATATATATATATACTTATCTTTTATCCTGTTGCTCATTACCATTTAATGACAGGTGGACAGCTCGTGACCACCTTGTTTGAGTGTGCGAGTGACAACATTCTAACCACTAGTACATCTCCGTGTTGCCGCACCTTACCCTCAGTAACACATTAAGTTGTTCATTGCTGCTGGGGGTAATTCTTGTGTCTGGACAAACCGTCCAGTCACTTTATCATTGTTTATTGTTATTGTTGTATATATATTGTATATTTTCTTTCCTGTTTTTCACTGTATATTTGGCAATCGGTATATATAAATTGTGAAATATGGCAACCACCAGTGTCTGTGACTTTGTGTCTGAGAAGGAGCTATTCCAATTGTTTATCTGCCTAGCAACACACATTTCCATGGTCCTGAGGTTGATTATAATCATACCTACCCCCCTAAAATGGACCCAAGGAATTCAATGGTTCTATTGGTTTGTTGCTTATATAGCTGGTTGCCTAGCAACAGCTATTTTAAATGTTTATCTGCCTAGCAACACTAAATATGGTACACCTTTAAGGTGTGGAGGGAAATCTTCCCCTGGTTTTGTGCCCCCCCCTGGTTTAGTAAGGGCCGCCCTACCTTGGTATTGTCTGCTTGTGTTTCTGCATTTGTTAACCTTATTGGCCATTAACGTGGACCGTGTTAATGGCAGCAGCAACATTTTAGATAAAAAAAGGCCATTTGGCCCCAGTTTATTTGTGTAGCAGATGGGCAGCATCAAACATCTGTACATAGCTTAACCCTTTAAGGACGGCATGGTGCTTTAATGCATCACAACCTCGGTCGCCATGATGCCTGAATGCAGCCCTGGTGAGTAACTCGCCAGGGCTGCATTCAAGTATTATGCCAACCAATGGGATTGATACACTCATGCAGGGTCAGCATAATGCACCAAGGCAGCGATGGTGCATCGCAACCACAAATGTCATCTTTTAGTGAAACACCCACCTGAATAAATGTGTCCTGATAATGTCACATAGTACACCTGGAGGATGTGGAGGGAAATCCTACCCTGGTTATGTTCAACTTGTGCCAATTAACATGGATATGTTAATGGTACATCGCATCTGTAATTAGCTTAAATACCAAACATCTTAATCACTAGAAATTCCATTTCTTCTGATTGACGTCATTGCTAACTTATTAAAATGGGGTATATCTTTATCTTTAAATACCAGAATTAAATGTGCGTATATATATAGCCCAAAGTCCACAGTGACAAGAACCTGCATTCAAACGGTATCGCACCAATGACGCCCCAATTTCGCATTGGTTTAGTTGTGGCTGCAGAGGTATGATACCGTTTTAACACAGGTTTTTGTCTCTGTGGACTTTGGCCTATATATATATACGCACATTTAATTTGTAAGTCAGATCTAGAAGGCTCCTGGCTAGTTGGCATCCACCACACACTGGCGGCAGTCCTCTAGTTACCCAGCACAGCACAGGTAGGTTACAACTTTAAGTATGACATGTTTCAAATCTTATTGACATAAATGAGCGCCCAGTTTAGCTCCTAACCCTGTTGTCTTGCTATATCTTTTAGATACCACGGTCAGATCATTTATAGTGATGCTATTGGTTATGTGACTTCCTTACCTTGCAGTACAACAAGAAGGATGGCTAAATACACAGCACTTGCTACAGCCCTGGTCCTGGCTGCCATGATACCTGGTTACTCTTCCCTCTGGTTCGCGTGTCCCGGCGTCCAGGTATTATATATTTCTGCAGCTATCCGGGTTGATGAAATTAAAGTGAAGCATGGGCTTGACCATATTTCATAAGTTATTGTGTTTTAAACATTTAGTGTTTAATATTAGGGTCCTTGATGGGGGGGGGGGGTCCCATGTCCCATGTCAATTTAAAGAATTACTCATGACACCTTATCGATTTTAAGAAATGCCACATGTCCACATGTGTTTCTTAATGGGGCCCAAATGTGTTTTTACCTGGGCAAGCTGATTTTCCCACCCTTTTCGGTCCTTTTTGTCCAGGGCTACCAGTGGGGGCCCAGATGGGTCAGCCCAGATTCAAAGTGCCCAGCCCTAGCCCTAGCACACACTATAGAAATATATAATAAATACTAATTTCTGGAGGGAAATCAGATGTCGGTATGTTTCGGAATATTTACAATGTATTTGTGAAAAAAGTTTTTCTTGGCTGGCCCATCTGGGCTCCCACTGGTAGCCCTGAACAAAAAGGACAATAACCCAGTTATGGGCAAGCCCAGCTGGCCCAAGTAAAACACGTATGATGAGCCCCAGGGACCAATTGATACTGACTGGGTAAGCCCCAAAATGGCCCACGTCACCACATCAATTTACGGGTTTATAGGGCCATAATATTAGTTCTATCTAATATGGCTGAAAAATAACCTGTTTCCTCTTAACAATATGGAGGATTGAGTTCAGTATGTGTTTATTTATACTACAATGCACAAGGTTGGCTAGGGGGGGTCTTACTGTTATGGTTAGAGCATCTTTATAATGAAAGTTGCTTCTTGTGTTAACCCATAGGATAATACATGCATACTCATACATATTACTTCAACTGTTTCAGCCCTGTAGTGCTACATCTCCCTGTACAGCTGGGTACTTGTGTCTTGGTGTCACACCTTGTGATAATGTATTGAACTGTCAACCACCCACATTCTGCATACCGGTAAGTGCTAAACTATTTCTTTTCATTCTAGACATGGACTAACTTCATCAGTAGCTCTTATTTAGGGGAGGAAATAACTGTATGCCTAGAGTATTCTGACCTGCTGGCATAAAGGTTGATAGTGGTTTAAATCTAGATACTAAATAGACATAATCTGTATTGGACCTGTAAAAAGAATGGTGAACAAAGCTTAGATATAATTCTTTTAAACTTAGCATTAAAAAAGTCAATTATTCCAATATTCTATCAGGGGGCGATCTTTGCACCGTGAAATGGAATAGGTGTGTGAGTTTGAAGCTATACTTAACAGTACACCTACAGTTGATTCTTCTGTATACCTGCAATTACTGCTACTACAAACAAGCCAACCAACAGTGTATGGTAGTTCATGCTGTTAATATTTGCAGCTTTTGATTATTTTCAATACTTTTCTGCAGAATTGTATCGGTACAAAAATGACAACACACTATCTACAGTGTCTGGTGTTTTTTGCTGTACACTTTGTAGGTAGCACTGAAAAACATTTACAGCCTTTGATTATTCAATATTTATTCCAGGACTGTGTCACGACAGCTGTTGGGTGTGGGACTACTTGTAGCAACTCCTGTGGAACAGTAAGCATATAAGTTTGAGTTTTAAAAGTATTCATGAATTCAAAGAGTAGATCAAAATGCCGTAGGACATAAGTAATCCATAAAGTTTTCACTTAGAAAGATTATATAGTTATGAACTAGATACTAAGTACATTTACGCCTTTAACATTTACGTATATTTCCAATGAAGCTACTCCCCTTTTTCAGAATCAATCTGTCACTGTTTGTATAATATACAAGCAAGCAATTTTACCAGTCCTGCTAGCACTTCTCTATCCATATGGTGGTAAAACTTTGATAGCAAGACTATATTTGAAGTAGCTTACATGTTAGATTCGTTATGTATGTTTGTTTTGTATTTTATAAACTATCTGCACTCATACAAAAGTCAGGTTGACCTAGAATCTGGTCAACTCCAGTACTACTAAAACACCCAGAGGGTGAATAAAGTATAAGCCCAATCTCTACCATGATTATAGGTATATAATTCTATATACTCAATATCAACCCTGATGTGAGAACCCAGCTGGTGATTCACACAAAATGGGCTGAGTGACAGTCAAAACCCAGAACAGTGTGAATACACAAAGAAACAGCTAAACACAGGTAGTCTAGCAAAACGTTTACTTGTGAACAAGTGTCAGTATGCCTCAGCTTGGCCAGCAGGTGACAAGCTGACCACAGGTTGACCAATGAGACCTAAAGGAGGGAAAATGATGCATAATTAAGTCCAGCTGGAAAATGTCAGCAGGTTTTATGGGCACTTTTGCAGTTGTGGTTAGACAACACAGAACTCCTCCTTTTCTACATTACATATCAATCATGTTGTATTTCACCTGATCAGCGCTGTAGCTGCACTGATACCTGCCCTGACTGCGCTAGCTGTGGCAGCTGCTACACACTCTCAAATACAGCTTGGGGGACAGGTACGATTAACGCCTGTCTCTATTAAAAAAGGTGCTGTATGCTGACTACTCCGTGTTACAATAGCGGGCGAAAGGTAACCCGTTACAACGGAGTTTAGTAGGTCACAAAAACCCTCGAATCAGGACACGCTATTGGAGATTTTGGAAAAAATATTAATTCTCAGCAAAGAAACATCTCTAGTGGGTATCCCTTCAGATAAACGTGTGTCAGGCATGTGCCCTGCTCTCCCATATCATGGTTTAGATAAGAGGATCACCTGGAATGAGAAATCTTCATGTTTTCAAAAGCGCCCATACTTAAAGTATACCGTGCTGTGGTTCCTGTCCTGATTCAAGGGTTTTTGTAACCTACTAAACTCCGTTGTAACGGGTTACCTTTCACCCCCGATATTCATCTTATGAGATTGCCTGCATAACATATATTGAGTTGGTGCCACCGAGACTGTCTTTCCTTGACCCTGTCACATGGCTGTTTCAAGTCACAATATGTGGCCCTGTAAGAATATACAATTGGATTTCTGTATTGCCTGTTGACTGAATGATATTATTTAAATTATGCTGAGTATATAACTATGCATGATGTGTAACTATTCCATATCCAGTCATTATATTTTAATTATTGCATATTGTTCATTATCCATTGCGAAGAGCCCAGTGCCCAAATCAGGATGACCAATCTGTGACCAGACACACAGAAGAGACCATCGAAGGAGACGCATCAGATGACATAGCGCTCATTGTAGGACAAGCGGCAAATGTCACATAACATCAGTTCATCCAATGGATCGATCCCAACAAATGTGTTTTTACTCATGGGGACCAATTCTAACTAATCCCCCCTACCCTCTCTCAGCTTCTGTTCCATTCAGCAGTGTAGGGCCTATACTCAGTGGCTGGATAGGTGCAAGAGGGAGGGGGGGGGGCGTCCCCCAAGTAAATGTTTGTAATTTGCGTTTTTCCTATAATTAATAATTCAGCCTTGGAAATAACCTAAATTAGATACAGACTAATTCTTATCTTATGTACATCGCTATGTAAGTTGATATTTATAAAGAAAACAGGCACCTTATAATACAACTGCTTCTTTACAACCCATGTATCCTGTATGCATATTTACATGTATGTAAATTCTTTTATTTAGAATAATAATGGGTGGGCATCATATAATTGCCTGCGAGTGTTCCATTCTGAATTGATGGTTTATACAGCAATAAAATGACTTAATCCAGCTATGCTTTCAGCCTCAACTATGGATGATGGAATGAGGTTTTGTGAATTTATTAAGGACAGATGTCTCACTTGAGCCTCAACTGGGGTCATGTGTATGGGGCAAGGTGTTATCCCCGTTATAGGATGAGGAGAGACAAAATCCTTTCTCTCCCAATACTATACTTGGGATTATCCATAAACTGATGCTATTGTTCAAAATGGTCATTACTTAAAGGACAATGTTAATGTCAAAGTGGAGCCTGATGGTCAACTTTTACTAATAAATTAACCAGCATGACTTCAGTTTACATATGAATTAACAACATGTGATTCATTGGCCTATATAAATTACAGGAATCGATACTATGTGTTAAGCAACCATTTTTCAAACCTGGTATGGCATAGTAACACCAAACATGAGATCAGACAAGTCAACGTATCCTGCAGTACAATAATATCATACCTCATATTCTACATAGTAACACAAAAAGCCAATGATGAATATTGTCTGTCTCAAATTATTTGTATATTTCTAAGTGGGACTCCACATTGTATCAAAGAAAATTGATTTCTTACTACAATATTCAAATGAATTGAACTCACCAACGGGGCCAGACTGTGTTTGCAAATCTGGCCCAGAGTGGGCGCCCATCGGTTTAGGGCACAGGGCCTTTAATCTGGTCCGTGCAGGCTGCCCATGTTGGGCGCAGATCGGGTTTTGGACTGGCTGCCTACTTTGGGCTCAGATTGTTTTTTGGATGGGCTAAAAGCGGGCTCAGATCGGTTTTTGGATGGGCTGAAAGCGGGCTCAGATCGATTTTTGGATGGGCTAGCTAATTTTGTGCCACAGCACCACCTGATAATAACGGAAGTATCACGCAGGCCTATTATCATCAGGTTTGAGACAACAGAACATCACTTGTTTCTGACAAATTATAGTCTGTAGGTGTCAAGGAAAATCTCCAAGGATATCTCGACGACAGAGGCGTCCTAGGCAACGCGTATGGAGAAATCATAATTTTCTTATACAACAGCAGAGTACAGTGGCGGATCCAGGATTGTCTAGAGGGGGGGGGGCCAAACCTGGCCAACCTTGAGTAACTATCTGTTTCCCGCGCGCAAAGCGCATCAGCTGTATTAAGGGGGTATGGGGGCATGCCCCCCAGGAAAATGTTGTTGATCTAGCCTTGAAATGGTGAATTCTCACGCATTTTAGGACCCCCCCCCCCCATCCAAATCAGGGGCCCTCAGTCAGGCCCTATGAATCATACTTCACAATCTCTTTATCTCTTTCCCTCTTTTCTTCTTTTTTCTTTTCTCTTCTATCTCTTTTTTTTCTTTTTTTTTATGGGGGGGGGGGGCCAAGGCCCGTCGGGCCCCCCCTGGATCCGCCAATGGAGTAGTACCATATACATTCTATTCTCAGTCTGTGCCTCAGTTTCTTATGTCGCCATTCAATCAATAAATGGCATTGGCATATGGCAACACAATAGAAGCAGGGATTTATCCAAATATAGTAGCAAAAAGGAGGAGAGGTTTGTGGCCATCCAGTTTCCTTTTTGGTACCATGCTCACTTCACCATCAAAGAAGCTGTTCTATCAGGTAAGTTGATGTTTTAATTCTATTTACAATGCTTTAGCGGCAGCATAATATGAATATTATTATGAGAAAAGCATGATACAGGGTAATATCCTTATTTGCAACAGTGAAAAAGATAACTATTGATAGGTTTGTTTAAACCATGCTTTTAACTCAATTTCATTTGTTTATGTCCTTGTCCAAGTCAATTATGTCTGACACGTCATACTAGCTTCTCCTAATAGGACACAATACCCTGTAGTTGCTCCATTTCAGGAGGTCTGTGACTGAAAGTCCACATCACTATCTACGTCCCACCATAAACAGGACTCACACCATCAGTACCAGAAACAGAGTCATCACGGCAGAGGATCGTATTTTTCAGGGCATATCTTAGGTCGCTGTTTCCATATCCATACAGCACAGGGTTAATGGCTGAGTTAATTTGAGTGAACCACACAGCGACCACCACACGGTATACATGTAGTTTGGTACCAGACCGTCACACAGTTCATCACTTCTAAGGGCAGCCAGCACACTGTGAAGATACCAATGATCAGGGAGAAACGCTTAGCTGCACGGATCTCTGCCTTGGTCTAGGGATTAAAGAAAAATTGCTAGGACAAAAATGACCATAACCCAGATATGGGCAAGCCCAGGTAGCCCAAGTAACACACATATGGGCCCCAAGGACCAATGATGGCTGGGTAGTATACTTATAAGAACCGGTCTGACTAATGTGCTAGCCTAGCTTGTATACAAGAATTACGTGTGAAAAGGCCAGCTTGAACATTATAGGCCTATATGGATTTTCACAACACAAATATTAGTGTTATTGAACTTCATAGGCATGCTATATAGAGACTCAATAATGATAGTAGACATTAATCCTTTAAGAGCAGCTACAGAGCAGTTACAAACTGGTAATGCGTTGGTGTATCCTGACTACAAATGAATTTACACCACAGCTGGCTTAGAGAACAAAAGAAATGGTGGCCTGGCTTTATTTTATGTACATGGCTGTATGTTGACACGGTCCACTAAGCACACTCTCCCACTGTGAGTGTATGTTAGATATGATATGCGTGACTATATAGCTGCATGAGTGTTATAAGCCTTGGACAATGGTAAGTATCCATGCTGATACCTTGGACAAATACCCTGTCCTTGGCTTATATCACTCATACAGCAAGTCATGCGTATCATATCTCTACTATGTAAATAGACAAATCGATACCGTCTCTGATGTATTTCATGAAATCGGGTCCCAGCCCCCATGAGTGAAATCTGTGTCAGAGAGGTATCAATGTAGGTGGCATGTGGCATTGGGGGCATTGAATACGGCAATTCCAGTACTTAAGCATAGCAAATCCTGTATCTCAAAAAGATAAAGCCTTGATGTTCGGGCCGTTCTTAAAGGGTTACTACCCCTATCTGAGCAGTATGTGTGCATATAGACGTAGCAGGACAATGGTTGTTGATCTGTTTGTGTCCACGTCTAATCACTACCTGCTCAAACCTAACTTCATCACTTGACATATGGCCGTGTCTCAGGAAATCTATACAACTTGAAAGTCTATGACCGGGTGTAATCTTCGGTGGGGTGCAATCTATGACCGCCAGACGTGAATTTGAAAATTAGTATAACAAAATTAAAATGATATCCAAATCATAAAGTCCATTTACTGTTTCCAGCTATTTCTTATTTCCGCCTGCAATATATAAGCTGTTTCTTTCATGCCAGTCATAGATTGCACCTGGCCATGGACTATTTCCATAGGCATACTTGTATGTGTGTCGCGGTTGGTCTCCTCGTCTCTCAAATACATTGCAAACAATATTGTCAATGTCACCATCGTCACATAAACAATGGTATAACATTGGCATATCAATAGCGAGTGATGCCTTACCTCTCCATGGATCATATTGAATCATGCTTGTTGGGACAACCTCTTGAGCCATGCCTTCTTGCTTTTGGACCACCACATGTTTGTCTCTGTCTGGCTGTCTTTCTTTGTGTGTCTTTTCCTGTCTGCCTCTTTGGCTCTCTCTCTTATTATGTGATCTACAAACTGGCTACTCAGATCTACAAATTGGCTACTCAGAAAACACAGAACATAATATGGAAATCTGCAAAAGTGCATTTCATATTCAGGTAATAATGGTAAATCTTTAATACTTTCATTTGCCTATAGCCTATAATATCTTTAGGTAGCATGGTAAGAGTTATAGATATCTGTCTAATTCTCACTTTAATATACATGCGACATCTTTTCATGGGAATTTTCCTTTTACCGAATCAGGCTACTAATATCTGTTATCAGCTAATAATAGCATTTCTCAGGCAGGTTTATCTTTCTGTGGCTAGTAAAGTCATTTCAGCATTTGGCCAACTTTTGTAAGGCCGAAAGGCCCCGGAAGGGCCCTGGTGGTGAGCTTGTGAACTACCAGGTTGAGGCATTATATTGTTTTCACTTGACAGGAAGTCAGTACGGGTGCCGCCATTTTGTTTTAAGGGGTGCCGCATTTTGTTTTAAGGTGTCACAACACAAATTTATGCATATAATGATAAAATTAATATCAATCAACCGTTTGTTTGTTTGTAATTCCTTTATTTAATCTGCACATACAGTAGGGCCAGGCCCTGTTTATGCGATACAGCTCCGGTGCATAATTATCAGCGATGATATTCATGATAAAAATACATCAAATTCCTTAGGGGGATTGATTAGCTTCTTCAAATAGCGATGTTTATAAGAAAACACATTAACTATCCCGATCCAAGATGTCTATGGATCAAGGATATTCTTCCTTTTACCTTGTTACATATTAAAACCTACAAAGGTTATAAAAGAGGTAATAAGCCATGTCAACCGTCCATCCTGAGATTGATTATAAGCATACATTTACCCCCTAACATGGATCCAAGGAATTAAATGGTTCTATTGGTGTGTTGCTAGGACACCTGGTTGCCTAGCAACAGCTATTCTAATTGTTTATCTGCCTAGCAACACCCATTTCCATGCTCCTGAGGTTGGTTATAATCATACCTACCCCCACTAACATGGACCCAAGGAATTCAATGGTTCTATTGGTTTGTTGCTGAGACAGCTGGTTGCCTAGCAACAGCTATTTTAATAGTTTATCTGCCTAGCAACACCCATTTCCATGCTCCTGAGGTTGATTGTAATCATACCTACCCCCCCTAACATGGACCTAAGGAATTCAATGGTTCTATTAGTTAGTTGGTAAGACAGCTGGTTGCCTAGCAACAGCTATTCTAATTATTTATCGGCCTAGCAACAGCCATTTCCATGCTCCTGAGGTCGATTATAAAAGTACCTACCCCCCTAACATGGACCCTAGGAATTCAATGGTTCTATTGGTTTGTTGCTAAGACAGCTGGCTGCCTAGCAACAGCTATTTTAATTGTTTATCTGCCTAGCAACACACATTGCCATGCTCCTGAGGTTGATTATAATCCTACCTACCCCCTCTAACATGGACCAAAGGAATTCAATGGTTCTATTAGTTTGTTGCTAAGACAGCTGGCTGCCTAGCAACAGCTATTCCAGTTGTTTATCTGCCTAGCAACACCCATTTCCATGCTCCTGAGGTTAATTTACCCTACTGATAACCCTACTGACTTATCATGGAACCTTATCATTGGCCACTTCTCCTTTCCCAATTCTGGCAATCCTACCCCCAAAATAATCAGCATCAGCCTTTCTTAGCAACACATATGCACCTGTCTCTGTGTTAAGCACTGACAGTGCTAGTCCTACTTAGTAGGACTCAGAACGTAAAAGTCCATGAAACTACATCTTATTCTTTAAGAAAGCTGTTGGTGTACTCAAAATTAGATAATCACACAAATACATGTTAATATTTATTTGGAAGAGAAAGTCATAGTGATCCTTTGAGTTATGATCGTCAAAATCAGGCAATGGAAACTTTCCATAAGTTCCATGATAAATCACTAAGATAATGATATGCTGCTGCACTAGTGGCCACCTAGTGGCTGTATATTACACTATATCCCTGTAATGGCACGTTTTCCCCTGTTGTGTCACATCCGTCGGTTATATCATCCTCCCGCCCTGTTTATATGGTGTCTTGAATGGGTCCCCTACAAATATACCAACCATGTAAACATTATGTTCCTTCGAATGCAAGAATTGCGGTTGTTGCCACGTATAAACCCCCCCCCCCTCCTCTGCCTCCAGCTCCCACACAGATAATCTAAATGTTCCAGTCCTTAGTCTGTAGCGGCTATCCCAAGTTAATTATAGGGACATTGGTCAGGCATGACCAAGTGCTATTCAAAAATAACCGAGGCAAAGCAAATGATGACTAATGCCTTACTCAACAGGCCTGATACTCATTAAAATGAAGAAGACTAAGGTGAATTGGTCAATACTTTGTTAAAGCTATCAAAAAAGATCAAGTTAATATCTCTATCAGTAGAGCTATAAGTAATGACAAGGATGCACTTGGTTATTTCATCGAGTGAAATTGAAATTGAACATCATACAATGAGAACACAAGACTGACACACATTTAGACTAAACTGCATAAATATGCACTCTTTAGCGATCTTGAACAAATCGCTCCGCTATTCATTCATTTTTGGTTTTCCTTAATAGTGCACCTTATAACTTATGATGAAGCCAAATAAAATAATCAAAACTCAAACTCAACTCAGCCTGACAGTATTAACTAACCTAGGTTGGTTGTATGGAGAGCCAAAAAATGACCAAGGAAGTTGGTCAGTACTGACTAAGATTTCTAGCATAAAGAATATCAGTGCAGCTCAACCCACCTTGTAAACCCCCACTGATCCATCCTCAGTGCAGTGCCACACACGCAGTATTAGAGAGCTGGTAAGTCACTACCCCAACTTTCTCCCTATCTATATCCAACCATTTTCTCTACTATCTCCTTCCTCAGGCTGCTTCTCTTCCCCGAGTCTCCTCTCTGCTGCCATGGATCCCCTTAACTTGACCAACGTTTTTGTGGAGGCGCTCATTGCTGTGGCAGCAATTATTGGTAACTCTATAGTGCTTGTGGCCTTATACCGTAACAGGCAGCTCCACACTGTGACAAACTGCCTTATTGCCAGCCTTGCTCTAGCAGACCTGCTGGTGGGGGTGAGCATTCCTTTATACATGCTGCCTCTTTTTGGGCTGCCTCACGAGTTCTACAGTTGTTTGTTTGTGAATTGTCTGATCGTTATACTTACGGGTACTTCAGTGCTGAACCTGCTGGCTGTGACAGTGGAGAGGTTTGTAGCTATCCAGTTTCCTTTCTGGTACCATGCTCACTTCACCATCAAAGAAGCTGTTCTATCAGGTAAGTTGATGTCTTAATTATATTTACAATGCTTTAGGGGCAGCATAATATAAATATCATTATGAGAAAAGCATGATACAGGGTATCCTTATTTGCAACAGTGAAGGAAATGGCAGTTAGTCGAAAGCCTGTAACTTTTATTGATAATCTTCAAACATTTATATATCAACTAGGCACAACCTCCGCATTATTCATGCATAATTTCAAATATTTCAAACCATTGGCTTCATTGTTGAGTGCCATACAAATCTAGCCACAACACAATCAATATGATGAAACTGCTAATGTAAATTTATACATCAGGAATACACCATAAAAGGTTCTCTGTGATATACATGTGTGTGCTCAAATCAATAATCCTCATCCTTATGTTTACATATATATACAGTTTAAAAAAGAGAGGGGAAAAGCTCATATTTCCTGTCAGTTTCTCTCCAGTTTTGTTGCCGTAGGCATTCAATAATGCAAATTTCCAGAATATGCCACTGCTCCTATTACCTTGTCAATTCAATAAAATGGATTTAAGCATAATAGTGCAGCAGTATAAAAGGCTGATTAGCTGAACACCCATCACCAAAAAAGACCAAAGGATACCATATACTTCCTCGGGTCCAATTTATGAGGGGGACGTAGGCAGTATTAACATAGTATTTTAAGCTATATCTAGGTCATGGGAGATGGAATTCTGATATTTTGGCGGCCAATTTGTTTTTTGGTGGCCATCTTGGATTGTTCTCCACTTTACTTCTTCACACTCACCATATCTGAAAAGCCCATGATCAGAGCTTTTGACCGTATATGGCATACTGTAGTCTTTTTTGGTGATGGGTGTCACCAGAAATAATACTCCTAGCTCTCCAATGCTGCAGCACTATAAGTCTTCTTCACTAGCATATAAAGACTGCGAGAAATTGTCAATGTTTTAGACGCTACCTTTCCAACTTCCATCAATATCATAAGTATTTCCTCTACCCTTCACTTGGCGCTCTGATTATATGAGGTAAAGAGACTTCACTCTATAGAGAGACCCATATAAAAAGGCTCCACTGCATTGGCTATTGCTACAATGGGTTTTGTTAATCTAACCACCACAGACTGGTAGATGCATTCCTATTTCAGCTTGAAATTGGATGCTTTATGGATCAAGAGAAATTCTGATAGATTTAATTTGTCCTGGCTGTGATGCAATTAATACACATTAGGGGGCTGGGTTTATTAGTCACGGTTAGTATGCATATTAGTTATAATAAGTAGTGTTAAAGAAAAAATTTAGAATTTTTCTTTCTTGGGAAACTGTCATTTCCAATGTAAAGTTACCCACAAGGGAATGTAAACATATATACTAACAAGCATTTAAATCATTTTAAATTGTGGAGTAGAATGGATTTCCTCTTTAATACTTGTATTAAAGAAATCCTTGATTACACATTGTAAAAACATTTTAGAACAGAATATGATATTGTAACAGTCGCGGAGAAGTCATCTAGAGAAAGAGGGACTCAAACCCATGACCTGGGTCGATATAGTACATAGGGGAGCAGTATTACCCAGGTGATTTGACCCTGCATCTTGACTTTGTCCTGATCGATCTGACTTGCCTACTAGTAGTGGCTTATAATATGCTAGGTTTTCCCGGAGGTGTCTGTGTGCTCTAGTCTGTTCTAGCGCTGAGCCTGTAGAGCTGCTGGAGGTAGTCAGAACTGAATAGAGCACCTCTCTGCCAGAGGAGAACAAGGTAAAGACAACCCTCAGGGGTAGGGCAAACACAATTAATGCCAATGCCCATTGATACCATGTCTCACATATTTCAAGAGTGGAGGCTGGTGCCACATCCCTCGAAGCTGCAGATATATCATCTTTAACCTTCAATAATTATACTAGAGGTATGTCTATTTCAGGTGTATGTGGCTGGGTGCTTGGCATCACCCTGGGCCTGGTGCCCATGATGGGCTTGAACAATGGCTGGAACCAAAATGCTACCTGTGGTTTTGTCCTTGTAATCAGCTTAGAACAACACGTCTACTTCACCTTCTTTGGTACGATTGTGCTGCCCCTGGTGCTGATGCTGCTCATCTACATCTCCATCTTTGCCGCAGTCAGGAAGTCCTCAAGGCAGATCGCTGCATTTACAGTGCAAAACACTGAAGGTGATAATGGACAGGGTCAGGGGCAAGCAGGAAATCAACATACTTCAGTGAGTAACTCGATATCTTATCACCACTGTAGGGAGCCATCATGAGGCCTGGGTATCAAAAGACATTTTAATCTTTCTGCACAACACACTTCAATAGATCAGTGTATATATTGAACCCCTTTTTTCAAATCCCTTTGTCTAGTCCTGGGCCATCAAAGAACAGATATTACTGCTCTATAGTCTTTTGATGTACTATGTTTATTTGAATTTACTGATACATGTATAAAGAAAGAAAAAAGGCAATGGGAAGTTCAGTTCCATAATTAAATAATATGCACCTAAAGAAGACAGTCGATTGTAAAATGTGGTGACCTATTGTTCAATCATACTTAATGAAGTTAGTATTTCTAATAATCCTCTTTCATTCCCCAGACCAAGGCAGAGATCCGTGCAGCAAAGCGTTTCTCCCTCGTCATTGGTGTCTTCACGGTGTGCTGGCTGCCCTTGGAGGTGATGAACTGTGTGACGGTCTGGTACCAAACTACATGTATACCCTGCGTGGTGGTTGCAGTGTGGTTCACTCAAATTAACTCAGCCATCAACCCCCTCCTCTATGCCTATGGGAACAGCAGGCTAAGACGTGCAATGAAAAACGTGATCCTCTGTCGTGATGACTCTGCCTCGGGTAATGATGATGGGAGTTCTGTTTCTGCTGGGACATAGATAGTAATGCGGACTTTCAATCACGAATCTTTTGTAAATGGAACAACTACAGAGTATTTTTGCACATTGCAAGAGGGTTATGGAACTAGTTGATATGGACAAGCAACTGAAATTGGGTCGAATGCATTGTTTGAACAAACCTACTTTTGATCAGCCTTTGTTTACATTTTAGTTCTGTATTCAGTCAAATAAAAATGTAAACTCTGGTTGTGTTTCAATGTGCCAATCCCTTTAATAACATGCTAGATTGTAGAACTGCATAGATTATACATGTGCTCTTGTGAAGTGCCTATTACCAAAGAGTAGCAATAGAGTTCACTGACCAACTTCCAGGCCTGAAAACCCTCATGATGCCCTTTGGTGGATGGAGTATTCCGCCTTAGCAAGGTGACCATTGTAAGGCACCATTCTGTATTCCCTCCGTTCTGCAGCAAGACGCTTGGGTAAATCTCATGGATGAGATTAGAGGTCATAACATGTTGAAAGAGTGGTAGTTGAATATTTCTTATATATCACCTTCCAGATTGGGGATGTGGTTATGACACCAGGTTGACCTACCATTCCAGGGGTCCTGACTTCAAATCCATGCCAAAGTTCTTTGGTTCACACACCATTTTAAAGCCCTGTGTGAGCTTACTACTAGGGCAATTAATCATTCTATATGTTCTCTTTTGAGTAGTTAGATTCAAGGTAAATCTGATCAGCTATAATGGCTACAATGAACCAGACTGTGGATTAAATCCATCCACCAGGGAAGCCAAAGGTTTTACAGGACTAAAAATCTGCAATAATCTCATAAGAAAATATTTTTTCTATTAATTTTGCTATTAATTGTCAAAAAACATAAGAGCTTCAAATTAGGATGTTTGATTATGACTAGTTCCACTGCACAGCTTTATTAGGGAAATATAAACCACCTGAGATGTGCTACCGCTTGTTAGGTATAAATGTGTACAAAAGTGGCCTTATCGACCTGCTGTTAGGATTGGCGGTGTACACACAGTAGACAGGTGCCACCTTGTGTATTATAGAGGAATGAGAAAGGGTTGCCAAGGCTTGGTATTTGCCAGGACTTATACCTGGTAAGCCTCATGCCACTGACCCGCTGTTTTCTGTGTATGACAAATTATGAAAGATATGCTAGGGGGCAGGGACAAATATTAAGATCACAGGCGTAAAGGCCAGCAGGAGAACACAATTAATAATGTTATTGAATTTCAAAGCCTTTTTAAAGAGAGACTCCACATTGATAGTAGACATTAACCCTTTAAGGTAGCTGTCTGGGATGAAGAACGTGTTCACTACGCATCCCATTACCTATACCAGATGGCAGGGCAGCATATGTGCCTCTGTCATATCGGGCCATCGTCAATTAGCATTACACTAATATCTGAGATTTGATATGCACGATAGTAAGTAACACTAAATCAGCGCTTAGGTGTGTAGTTTGGGTTTATTGTACATATAGCATGCAATGTTCTGCACCTAGTACCCTAACTAGCTCTCTCTGTGTAGCCGGTAGTGCGCGCTCCTTATATACCAATACAGTGATGGAGCGCCACTAGTGGCGGGTGTAGGTTCCAGTTTCCAGCGAGTCTGGCAATGCATTGTTCTCGACTTATAGGCGGCGACAATGCAATGGTTTATGATATTCTTGTAAAGTACAGGTTGATTAATAGGGGTTAAGCATTCATAATATCACACCTCTAGCCGTATAATATGATATATATCACAGCGGGCACGGAGAACAAAGCATTTCACACCTCTTGAATACTGTATACAGCTAGTGGCATAAAGTAGTTATAGGACTAGTACCAATCTGTAAGGCTCCTTCACTGTATTTCGCGTACAGATTGGTACACGTCCTATAACAACTACGTACATAGCCTCATGTCCTTTTGCAGGCATTTCTCTACCCATACACTAGGGGGTAGCAGTGGGCAAGAACATAGAGATGGACTCTCCCAGCATAGGGCTCTTTCACTATAACACTGTAGCTGGTAAAATGATACGATACCCTAAAATAATGCATGGAGCCCTATATTGAGATTACTTTGATTAATTTGGAAATGATGGTATGGATGTTCTGTTGGAGTTTAAACATAATTCAAAAAACCTTTATTTATCATTCCTCTTTCATTAAAACTTTTTTTTGCTATTTGGTTCAGAATTATGCAAGGAACCTGGAAAAACGTTCTGGAGGAAGTCTAGAAACTTTTGATACATCCTAGACAGTCACCTTAAGTAGAGGTGGTGGTTAGCGCAATTTCTTTGCAGAATGCAGCCTAAATGATTATATTCATCATGAGAAACAAGAATATTAGCTTCGTTTTTGGTTTTGAAAACTTTAACCCCCCACGCCACACACCCTCTCCAAAGATGAATTTTTTTTTAAATTGATTCAATTACAATTTCCCACAGGAAGGGCATCCCTTAAAATACATATTAAATCATATTTTGAGTTTATATTAAATGTATTGTCACAGTGTGATGTTCATAAATACAGTATTTGTCAATTTGGTGAGTAAGCATGGCGGTATAATTCAACTCGGCTTCTAGGTATGATAAAACACATTATGAGGATCTGAGACATGACGAATAGACAGGTGTACAATTACATACAATATGATTATTTATGATTAGAATCTTTTACTTGATTTTCATGAGATGCTTTGAAATAGGCCTACAATAAAATGATGTTCATGGTTTGCAGGCTGGTTGTTCTACATTAATCAACTTTGGCGATGTACGAGGTGAAATATAGAATAATATTGTAGTAGGATAAGCTGTATGGAAGATCAATTATATGGTATGGCAATGCATATTTTGTTCTTAAAAATTCAGTTCTTTGCTGAAGCATAGGTTTTATTCTGACTTGCTCAGCACGTACGTGCTCATCATGTACAAACAATGTTGCACATAACCAAACAGTATCTATACAACAAACAAGACCCCATTACATCATTCTAGATTGGTATCTAAACATTGAGGTAGAAATCAAATTTGTTCAGGCGTTGACATTGAATATGATTAATTAAATTGGATCCATCATAGGATTATTACAAAGTAGTTTCAGGAAGACCAGGTAATGCATTATCTGTGGCATGTAAACCAAGCCTTTTTACATACAAACACAATGGATAGCACTAGCAATGGATGATCGATCTGGTTACATAGTATACATATCCTATGAGGACATAAGGTGTAACATAATGAAACCACAGGTAAAATGCCCGCCTTGAAAATGATGTTGATTTTTCACACCACAAACATTGATATTTCTCTTTTCCAGAGGCGTCCACATAGGATAAAACTTCACGGATGCATTTACGTCTCTCTATTGCCGACCATTAAAAATGTATATTGGGTCATAATACACATCGGTACCGTGAACAACAAGAAGAGACTTTTACATTTGAAAATCATTGGACATTTTCTATCTGTGTTTCATAAGCTACATATTGAAAAAGAAGAGTGTCAACAGCTCTATTTTCTGCATGAATCGGGCTCCTTAAAATGTAGTCAAAATAGTTCTCTTTGGAGGGTTCAACATATATTACACTTTTATTCATTTGTCTAGTTTGGCTATATTAAGATATGTGTTTCATGGCATATTTGAGCTAGATGGGTAGGTAAAATTTCTGTCAATTTTAATGGGAATGTTCACTGTTAAAGTGTGGAGGAATATATATATATATATTCTTAAGAGAAAAGCTAAACAAGTCTGGGATGTCAGCATAGGGTTTAAGTATAATAACCAAGTTAATGGTTAAATATATTTAGCAAAAAAAAACATATTTAAAAGGGTCTCAAGACATGGAAATATTAAGTTGAACATAAATGTTCATCTAACTGTTGTTACCTATGCTATTAAGTAATGGATAAAGCTGATAAATTTTCAAAATTTACCGATGCCTGTTCCTAGGGTTAAGCTTAGTCATGGTCACATTTACACTATTGATCCCTTAAAGAACAGGCATATGCACTATTTACCCTGAAAAGCACTGACTCATATGATAAGTCAGTGAAATAATTAAATACCTAGTCCATTTACACAATGATATATTAGAATTTGGATTTCATGTATTTTCAACTCCCGGTGTGTAAAGCTGCCTGCATGAGTGGTTACACACCCTACTGCAGGCCCCACTGTAACTGAGCATAGGTGCCCCCAGCCTTATAGCCTACATACAGACCAGCAGGGTAATAATATAGAAGCATTCTCAACTTCCATTGGCACTTACACATCTCCCCTTAAAGATATCATTATTTTGTATCTTACATTGGATTACTACATGTCTTCTCTATCAAGTCTGCTATTTACACTTTAGTTGAGATAATAAATTAATTTCAGATGGAACACCCTAATATATATATACATATATACATGATATTAAAAAGGAAATTAACATGGAACTTGGATATAAACCCCTAATGTGAAAATTATAATAAGAGAATAGTAATTCATTGACTATTGTTTCCAGACAGACGATGACACAACCCATGTCAATAGTCTTAAAAAGCCATGATCTTAACCACAACCAAAGGGTATAAGTTAAGATTATGCTAAGATTATAAAAATCATGCGTAGACTGTTTGTCTGTGCACCCCAGTGACACTGTATTCGTGATACATATTTGATATTTTGCATCAATTTGCGATATTTGCTGCACAACACATTTGCAGCCAGCTGCCCGCTACCTCCACCCCCTCCACCATCCCAAACCCACCCTGGGACTTCCCAGCCACTTGCTCTACGCAGTGCCACAGCGCCAGTGGTACCTAGAGGTTTGGTAACTCTCGACCCCAGCGTCAGTCATTCTCCTACCCTCCCCTTCCCCACCTCCCTCCTATAACACCAGCATGGATCCCCTTAACTTGACCAACGTTATTGTGGAGGCGATCATTGCTGTGGCAGCAATTATTGGGAACTCTATAGTGCTTGTGGCCTCATACCGTAACAGGCAGCTGCACACAGTGACAAACTGCCTTATTGCCAGCTTAACCATAGCTGATCTACTAGTTGGAGTGAGCATTCCCTTTGCCATGTTACCTCTATTTGGGCTGCCTCACGAGTTCTACAGTTGTTTGTTTGTGAATTGTCTTATTGTTATACTTACGGGAACTTCAGTGCTAAACCTGCTGGCTGTGACAGTGGAGAGGTTTGTGGCAATCCAGTTCCCTTTCTGGTACCATGCTCACTTCACCATCAAGGAAGCTGTCCTATCAGGTAAGTTAATATCTTTATGCTATTTATAATCCATCAAGGGCAGCATAATGCCTCATCGAGTGGTCATTTACTAGGAATAGAGCAGGGTGTAAAATATTCACCCCTCTTCAGGCCTTGAAGACCTGATGGTTACTATAGTTCATGAAAGGAGGGGGACAAATTTTCACTTCCCCACTGACATTTATTCAAGACCACTCCCTTAATGCTATTAGCCATTTTTTCATCATTGAGAATGAATGCAGCCATTATCCTATCTGCCAATGCTTCAGGTTTGACACATTATCCAAGTATTGACATAATGTATAAATCTGGCATCAGGGTGCCATTCATACTGATTTAGCCATTTCAAATTATGAGAAGAGACTGTTAATGTCACTGCATCTGGGATACACTATATCCTATTTGTGAAGTTTGTTCAATGTATGAGCCTAGCTAACTATATTTTCATATACAGTTTAGAAAACAGCAGCAAAGGTCCTAATTCCTGAAATGTACCTGGAATGATGGGCCGTCAGGTCTTGTTGCCCAAGGCATTCAATAATGCAAATGCCCAGAATAAGCCATTGGCTTCTGTTACCTTTTCCATTCAATACAATTGATCTGGGTCTAAGGTGGACTACTCAGAGAGCTTTCTACACTGACATATATAATGGCTATGACAGAAATTGTAAACCTTTTTTGACACTACCATTCCAACTTCCATTTATTGAAGTGCACTTTTCCTCTTCCCCGCACTTAGTGCATTGTGTAGCTAAAACTTGTACAAGATCAAAGACCATTTTATAAAGGGTCCACTGCATAGTCTATACCTACACTGGACAGCAATGCCTGACCATTGCGCATTATGCTGGGTAAATTAGTTTCCATTTATGTAAAAAGGCGTTATGACTGTTCTACAGGGAAATCATCATAGGATTTCCAGTGTAAAAGGGAAATATTACAATGATTTGAATAATTTTGATATGTGGATTCCAGGGTAGCATTTCCTCTTTAATTTTAAAAAGCTTATACATCATAATCTAATTAACCCACATTAAACACTGACATACACAACAGTCATTTGAGGTTTCAAAATGATAATTTTGAAGGGGTAGGCAGTTTCATATTTACAGTTTTAATCAACTGTACAGTGCAGGAGTCAGCTTGTATTTTGACTTTCACTAAGCATCTGTGTGTCCAGGTGTGTTCTAGTGCTGAGCCTATAGAGCTGCTGGAGGTAGTCAGGAGCTGAATAGAGCAGCTCTCTACCAGAGGGGAACAAGGTAAAGACAACCCTCAGGGGAGGGCAAACACTGCATGAGGGAACACCCTGTATTGATGTGTCAACGTCAGGTTGTGTGCAAGCCAACACAAAGAAAGCAAAGTCACATCCAGGGTTGGGAACTAGCATCACTCCCTTATCAATCCCAAAGTCCAGGCTTACTAGAACTAGCTAAAAATAGTGCTTTGACAAATAGCATATATAGCGAATAGCATATAGAGGGAAGTCTTTAAGACATATACCACATAGTCTTAAGCATATACCGCGTCCAATAAATACTCTAGGACTATGTGGTATATGCATATTAAGACTATGCAGTTTAGGACTATGTGGTATATGCCTGTTAAGGCTATGCAGTTTATGCTTTTCGTCAAATTACTTTCTTCAGTTAGTCCAGGGATCCAGATTCAATTATGTAAGAAGGTCACTAGAGAGAATACAGCATTTTCTGATGTTAAACTCTCCCCTCCCCTTTTCCATCAACTGAGAGTAGAAAATGCTAGACTCTGGGGGCAGTCTAACCCTCCCTGACTCATTTAAAGAATATATCTGACCCTAGCAAGAGAGTCACTGTGACTCACTTTCTCTGCTTTGTGAGTCTAAAGCACACCTGCTCTCACATTGATGTCGATCCATTCATTCTCAGTCGCTTCATCCTACTTAGGATCAATTTATGCCTTACTAGGTTATATTTGATAATCTGAGGTGCTAGATTCAATATTTCAATATCCGTGTCTACTATCCCCAGCCAGGTGTTCATAAAGAAGATAATTAAATATCTACTATGTAGACTGTCACCCTTGTCTTTTAGTGAGCAATTTACAAATGTTAGTAATAATCAACGAGTAAGTAAAGATATAGTATTTAATATACTCTACTGTACCGGTATACTCAACTTCGACACATTAAATGGTTATACATTTTAGAAACTACCTGTACAAAAACCGACTCTAGAGATTGGGATTCGAATGATATTTATGCTCGATGTAATTTCAATACGAAGTGTGCTTTTAATAGATGAATAAAAGATAAATCAACCTCTTATAAAGAAACAGCTAATATTGATATTGACTGTGTCGTGTCTCCTAGTAAATGTCATTAGTATGTTTGAAGGATTTATAAGGATGTTAGCCCATTCGTTTCATTTTGTGGTTGTCTTTGTATCCACGGCAGCACCATCCAATTGCCATGGCAACTGACAATCTATCTGGCAGAAATTTAATTTAGCTGTTATTTGATCTTACTATCTACTTATCAACACATATTTTGGTCCAATTAAGGGTGAAATAGCCATGTTTGGTGCTGTTCTGACACCAACTGGAGGTATCCAACATATCTTGGATACAGACATTCAAATTGCATTTTGCTGAAAAGTCTTTATGTAAAATATGACCAAAATTACTACAATAATGAAAAGAGGTAAATATGTTACAGGTGTATGTGGCTGGGTGCTGGGCATTACCCTGGGCCTCGTGCCAATGATGGGCTGGAACAATGGTTGGAACCAAAATGCGACCTGCAGTTTTGTGTTCATCATCAACTTAGAACAACACGTCTACTTCACCTTCTTTGGTACGATCGTGCTGCCCCTGGTCCTCATGCTGCTCATCTACATCTCCATCTTTGCTGCAGTCAGGAAGTCATCCAGGCAGATTGCTGCCATTACAGTGCAAGATGGCGAGGGTGGTACCGGACAGGGCCAGGGGCAAGCAGGCAAGCGTACGTCAGTGAGTAGCTCATATTATACCTTTACGATTGTAGAAACCCATCAAGGGAATATTCTAGTATTCTAGGGAGTCCTGGGGATCATGACCATCCACGGGAAAACCAGCCTCATGCACCCCCTGCACAAGGCTAGTTTTCCCATGGAAAAATGATCTCCTGTGGCTCGCAGCACAATTTTCAGTACATTGAACCCAAACTTTTGAAATTCCTGGATTCAGGCTTGGACCACCACAGACTTGATATTTCTGTTCTTGAGTCATTGCGTTATAGAATTGCCCATAATCATACAAATTTGAACTGTGTGTCTTACTTGTCTTTCTTAATCCGTAGACCAAGGCTGAGATCCGTGCAGCTAAGCGTTTCTCCCTGATCATTGGTGTCTTCACTGTGTGCTGGCTGCCCTTAGAGGTGATGAACTGTGTGACGGTCTGGTACCAAACTACATGTGTGCCCTGTGTGGTAGTCGCTGTGTGGTTAACTCACTTCAACTCTGCCATCAACCCCCTGCTGTATGCATACGGGAACAGCGACTTAAGATATGCCCTGAAAAATACAATCCTGTGTCGTGATGACTCTGTTTCTGGTACTGATGGTGTGAGTCCTGTTTCTGGTGGGACGTAGATAGTGATGTGGACTTTCAGTCACAGACCTCCTGGAATGGAGCAACTACAGAGCATTGTGTCCTATCAGGAGAAGCTCGGATAACATGTTGGACATAATTGACATTGAGAATTCAACATAAACAAATGAAATTGAGTTAAAAGCATTGTTCAAACAAACCTATCAATAAAATTATCAGTCAGCCCTTTCGGACTGTCACTACTAAGTCAGATATAACTTGTTTTGTGTTTCCATATGTTAATGCCATTTATTGATTAAATGGGGCAAATGAGGCACAGACTGAGAATAGAATATATATGGTTCTACTCTGCTGTTGTATAAGGATAATCGTGGTTTCTTCATATATATGATGTCAGGTCAATTCCGCCTCGGGATATCCTTTGAGATTTCAAGCAACACCTACAGAATATGATTTGTCAGGAACAAGTGATGCCTATGCCAGGAACCACACAATGTTCCCTATGAGAACATCAGCCAGTCTGTTGTGATTATGTTGCCATATAATCAGTAACTCGTGGAGTATCTATTACACACACTGAGCCTACAGTGACAGCACCATTCGGACTGCATACCCTTCTGGTGTTTATTCCCACTATTTCCATTGCCCTTCCAATCAATGCAGGGGTTAAAGGATATCTACTTGTCTATTGACTTACATATTACCTAATATTTTAGTGTGTCTACAAATTAAAAAAAAAGAGAATCATGCTGAAAAGAATAGCTATACATAATTATAAGGATAATATCCTGTTTCAATGTCAGGAGGTAGTGAGATGAACCCATACTAGAAAAATGTAAAGCCCCTACTTGGGCGAGCCTTACTCCTTATGACAAATATTAAGTCTGTGTCATAAATTCTAAAATACTAAAATTCATAGTATAACCAGAACCACCATTATGTGTGGTTGCTGGTAGGGGAGTCACTGGTTGGTTGCCACAACACAACCAACACAACAGTCAGTAGTTCCTGTGGTGCATGACAGGTGGGAGTGAGGTAGGTGTTCTGGAGCATAACCAGAGAGTCTATATACTACCATACAGATACCCGGTATAGATCACATAATATATGCTGAGGTCACTCTGAATTTAAAACCTCTATAGCAGGTGTACCCAGTGGGCACAGAACATTGAATCAACATTGAAAACTGGTTGACAAGGTTGATTCAATGTTGATACAACGTTGATTCAACATTGAACTGAGTTTTGTGCCCACTGGGTAGGGGTTGTGAAAGTATGAGGTTCCAAATTCGGTTTGAATGTAACAGGTTTTAATCAGGTCTCAATCCTTTTGGTTCTCATACGAACAAGGCCTCGAAGATAGGATTCAACAATGTACAGGTTAATTATAGACAAGGTTTGAAGTGTACAAGCAGCGTTATCACTGGTTCGAAGGCAGCAGAGCTGGTCGAACTGGTCTTGTCCCAGCGGGGGCTGGTGCAAGAACCAGAGGCAGGAGGGGTGTAGGGCCCTGGTGTCAAAAGTATCGAAGGGTGTGGGTCTGAGCTCGCAGTGGATGAACTCCCTGACATGGCCAACTGCGGCCTCTTATATACCCGGATTGCGGACCAAGCCGTGTGGATGTGGCACTCCACCGGCGCGCCATCTGGAGTGCACCGCTTGAACTCGCAACCGGGTAACCGTTCAGGGGGACATGGCATAGGATGTCAGGTGTTGCCACCTAACGTGAGGCTATGCCGTTCCTGCCTCGAAACCACAAACCTGTGTTACACATATATTATTGCCCCTACACAGGTATACCGCTGTTAACTGGCAAAAGCAAACCCTTTTTGACAGGATACCTTAACCCAGCAAAGATTATGTAGACATGTATCACTTGTAGTACCCCCTGAATATTTGTGCGCCATTACACCATATTATCAGACTGATATTATGTTTAGAATAGTATATAATCAAAGGGGGACTGGGCAGCTGAGTGGTGCAGTAGCCCAGATTCTGGTTGTATGTTATTTAACATACTATACTGGATGTAACCTTAATGAAAAATGAAACTCCCCTAATTTGGAAGAATATATACCCCTCTAAGTGGGATACTGCCTTAGATTTGGGACGAATTCCCAGAAGAGGACAGAAGAGGCCCCACAGGTCCTTTACGTCATGCATGATGAGAAAGACAGGGATGCGGTGAGACTGGTGCTGCTGTTGGTGTCAGATTGCAGAACTAAGATATGTAAACTAAATAAGCACCCTGTCTTGTACAAGAGCGGGGGTAAGGAAGTATTCAACTACATGTATCTCTTAAACACTGAAAACATAAATTGAATGTCGCACACTCTGGTACCTTGTTGCTCTACCACCACCAACTCTTCTCTGTATATACTTGTCTATATTGACATAATATATATGTATTCCCAACATCGTGCCATAGATATGTATATTACTATGTATATTTATGATCGTGCTGAGAAGTGTAAAACATATGTATACATGGATATCCTGTATCAGTGTTGGTAAATGATATCTATTCATGGTGATAGCACCAAATACTACAAGTATGACACATTTACATCCTACAGTCTGGTCCGGGGAGGGATACTCTACCATGTATGGTTACATTGGTACATTGGGCCAACGTCCTGACATTGGGCAAAATTCATGGTGATGTTCTGATGTACGCACAAATAAATTATGTGCCCAAGGTCAGAATCTGAAGTCATTCCAACATTGACTACTTTCGGCCCAATGATGGCCCAACATTATGGTGGCCGGAGGCTCTAGCTGGTCGCTCAATCTATGTCTGATCCTATGTTAAGTGACCTTTTTATGATGGCCTCTCATTTTGGCTAGGGAACAGATAGAGTCCTCTAGTACCTGTGTATTAAGAGATCTTGACTGGATCCTTCATACATGAGCTGGAATTAGCATTATAAATTGTATTACATAATATAATTTAAGAGCAGACCTTCAGATTTTGAGTCTGTCTTGAGCTCTATAACTGGGTGATCTCATATACCTATCCTCTGGGAGAATTGACACTGTTTGATGGCAAATCCATGTATCAACGAAATATAAAAATAAAAATAAATGAGTTAAATTCATATCAGGGGCTGCTGCTTGGTGCGGCAGTGGTAGGATAGAGAACATGCTAGACTAATTGAAGAGGATTTAGTGTTGAGACAGTGCCAGAGGCAGTGTATATTATGTGATTTAACATCTGGAGATAAGAAATTCGATTCACACGGAGGACATGTGTGCAACAATCATGAATTTATAATGTATGTAGCTACTTATGTATGTTATATGCTTGAATAAACAGCAGAAGGTTTCAGTTGGCAATTATCCTAAATGATGGCACCTTCAGCTGTGATTTGGAATGTATTACTGATCACTGCTTTGAAGTGCATACTAAGAACTGTGGAGTAAATCACTTATAAGTGCTACTTTATAGCAGTGTAATAGTGTCACAATCATAATCTCTGAATAAATTTGACCTTTGTTGCCCTTATTAGCTGAATTACTTAATCTCTCAATTGGTTTGAAGAGCTGCATATTAGCTAACTAATAGCCATTATATTTAGCCACAATATAGATGGATGATAAGTACTTCAGTGGAGAGTTTTTTAGTAACTTATTAAATGTTGTTCAAATCGGAGCGAAACAGGAGTTTTTAAAAAGAATTGATATCAAAATTTTTTAAACTCCCTTTTTTGAGGCGAAAATTAGTTCATAAAAAATTAGTTCTTCAAAATACAATGTACTGAAACTCTGATATTGAGGGTGAACAAATCATTCAAATGGCTTGCCACCGCTGGCCTAGGGATAGTTCCCTGTCCACACACCAGATGTCACCACCCAGAACCCCCTCTCACTAGCGCCCCCTGACACTCCCCACCCACACTACCATAATAAACATAACCCTGGTCACATGGCAGTCATGTGACCCGTTTTTGTCCGGCTGGGATCTAATGAGAATGAATGGTGCCACGTCTCTGGGACCACGTCTCGGCTGCTGCTAGTGCCGCTAGTGGAGGAGACTGGAGCAGGAGGAGCAGGAGCTGAGGGAGGGAGGTCCGGCAGCAGCATCAGCAGCTGTATCCAGCAGTAGGGCCCAGCCTGCCATGGAGGCGGCGACACACCCATACTAAACCTGCCCTCTACATCAGTATACCGCCACCATGTTGACCGAACAGGAGTACGTTTCTGGGCCGGAGGAGAACTACCAGTGGTATGAAAACGGTGAGTGCTGGGGACTGGGGTCGGGGGTTGGTGTGAGGGGGAGGGGGAAGGGGATGGGCAGGGTAGGACTAGGAGGAGGGCTGGCTCACTGTGCCTGCTAGAGCTAGGTCGTCATGAGGGGAGGCAGGGGGGGGGGGGGGGTCTCCATCAGTGCTATGCAGCTGCAGTCGTAGTAGCAGCGGCTGCTCTGGTTGTATCAGAGGTCCTTACATCGATGACTCAGCTGCCTCTTTGATACAATAATTGATTTCAGGATTAGCATTAGCAATTATTATGCATATATTTGTTTGATTTCAGAGCATTTTCATTTGCCTGTATTGGTCCCTTTGTACTTTTTCTCCAGTGAGACATGAGGCAAGCAGACAGACTAAGGGTCTGCTCTGCTCCCATGCGGCCCCTCGCTATTACGTCATTGTACTAAAATACCCAATTCAACGTGCAAAATATAACGTGCACAATATGTGGCGTCTGTTTAAACAAACCTAACAAGTACACGTGTATGTAACATACAGATGCACACATGCCATCCCCTTTTTCTTATACCATTGTTTGATTTCCTGGTACACTTAGTACATTGACAGCACGCATTCCCCTTATGCCAAGCCCGCATCATCCCTGACCATGATAACAGTACTGTTCCGACGTAATAGGATTGGAGAGTGTCAATGGGTCGGTGATATGCGGTATAAGGTTTTAAAAAAAGTGTGTTTCCGGTCACCCTACCTGCCTAGCAAGGTGTCAATGGAATTTATTGGGAATTTTTACCTTTTTATATTTCGACAAAATACCATTATTTAAATTTATATCAAAATAAAAAATGTGGCCCTCCCTTCCTAATTGTTTTCAGCATGTTATGGGGACTAATTTCTTTTTGGCCTAAGCTAAGGGTGCACTGTCTACAGGACCCATGCAATCCTACATGTATAACATATCTATAGCATGCACCCTCCCAATAGATAATTCTTTTGCACGCATATAGGAGGATATAGGGGACCTTTATACACCGATATTATTTATCATATCACACATATAATGGATGGTTACAGTTACTAATAATTAGCTGTTACTACAATAGATGAGCCCTCATCTCCTGTTCTGGCGCCCGTTGGCGCCTCTATGTGGCCAGGTAACGACACGTTATTGTTATTATCTTATTAATTAAGTTAATGCTTGTTCTATTTGTGATTATGCTTGGTTGAGGCTATGCAAATTCTTCCGTCTGTATATGGCTTATTGATAGGCTACCTGAAACAGCAAGTCGGCCTATATAATCCTATATATATACTGCTTTAATATCTAATATTATAACCATAATGCATTTATATATATATATAAATATATATAAATATATATATATATATATATATATATATATATATATATATATATATATATATATATATATATATATATATATATATATATATATATATGGTATGTGACTGATGAAACATATAGACTGTATGAGTCTGGATATGTATCCATCTATGGCTAGTGTATAGCATGCAATTCATACCCAGCTTAATTATCATAATCTAACCTAGTGTACACCGGTGCAATAGGTCAATTTCATGTAGACGCCTATACTTGCTGTATAATAGAGGACAATGGCGTAGCACGGGTGCTCAAAGATGACGACAATGGACATCAAAGTAAAGGTAGCCATTGAGTTATACCACACTCTGAGCCGACAGTGATCTCTAGGTCAGGCCTAATTGGACTGACGGCTGTCGGCCTCACACAGCCTAATTAGGCCTGCTACATGTCGCTGTGGTCTAATTGGGACCAGTCATTTATAGCTGGGGAGGGAGGGTGCTGGTTTAATCCTTTAACCCTTTAAGGATAGATGTCGATAAAAGATGACATTTGTCGTCATGACGCACCAATTCAGCCCCGGATAGTAACTCATCGATGCTGCATTGGTGCATCATGCCGACCCTTTGGGAGTGTCTGAATTCTGTAGGGTCGGCATGATGCTTGAATTCAGCACTAGCGAGTTACTCAGTATAGGACTGCATTCATGCATCATGGCGACCAAGGACATGATGCATCAATGCATTATGCCATCCTTAAAGGGTTAATGCTCATTCAAGTGTTCTCATTGGTCAGCATTAATATATATATATGCCCAGTTGGCATGACACATGGATGCAGCACTGGCGAGTTACTCGCCGGTATGATGAACATTCACACATTGCGATGACAAGATGAAATGGTGCATCAAGGGACTCCATGACCAACAACCCCAACCTCGCGATTGGAGGTTTTAAGACACAAAAATGTAGAATTCCGGAGTGGTAGCAAAAATACCATTCATATATAAGCTCCCATCTTCCACCCCCTTTTACTAATTAAGGACCGGTTCTAACAGCTGGATACCTACCTACTAAATACTCTAGTAATTCTGCTAACTGGCGCTATTTGCCTACACTGTAAGAAGTAAGTACTGCAAAAGTTCCAGTAGATTTTGCTGTAGGTGTACAGCAACTGACTTGCTGTAAATTTACAGCAACTTCTACTGTAAATTTACAGCAACTTTTTTATTCTATGATGTCTTGAGAGTTTGTGAGGTTTTATTTCACTCGGGAAAGGGTTGGGTGGAATAATTAATACAGAAATGGTCTACTGCTGCCACCTAGTGGTGGAAATCTACAGCACAATGTACTGTAAATGTACAGCAACAGTGCCGGAGACCCAATTTACAGTACATAATGCTGTAATTATACAGCAAATAGTGCTGTAATACCAACTACAGCAATAAGTGCTGTAAATGTACAGCACATTGTGCTGTTTAAATACAGTAACTTCTTACAGTGTAGAACCATACTGCTATTTGTAGATGATGCAATTACCGTTCACATGCATGAGGCAAAAGGCACCCATTGCACCCATTATGTTAAATAAGACTATTTCCCTCTAGTAAAACTATGCTTGTCTGAAAGTTGATCTGATGTGCAGATATTATAGGTTAGTGGCGCTAATAGCTATATGTAACATTGCAGGCATATACTCTCCCCATATTGGGTCGAAGATGAAGATGCCAAACAGAAAGCATTGACAAATTAAATCTAATTTATTGATCAAATAATTTTACAATAGTAAAGAAATGATATAGGATGATCCACCCCTACACGCACAGATCATCCTTTCTACGGGGCATATATTCCTCTTTGCATATCGATACAATCCAATATTCCCCAAGTCTCTGCCCGTATCAAGGGTTTGCCTACAGTATATGAGCCCCTACTCCAGTTCCCCAAAGGCCAGTAGCTTATAACATGTTTCTATACCCAACGTCTGCCCAAGGCAAACATTGGTGCAGGGACTCACTGAGACTTACTAAGACTGCCCAGAGTTACGTAGCCTGCTTCCTATAGCTGAGCAAATAACCTATAGCTCCTGCACCTTTACACACTGTTACAGGGCCGCATAGTGCTTTGAAGATGGGCTAGGAGCTAATTTGGGGTCGATTTCTAATTTCCAGTTACACATGTGTAACCTCTTAAATCACTCATTCTGATAATCAATAAAATATAGAGAAAATATTGGCCGGAAGAGGTCTTAGAAAGAGGTCACCTGACCTATTTCTTTTTTATATGTTATGCATTTATTAGTGTCAGAATGAACCCACACACGTATTTTTATAAACATTATAAACGTAAATACGTTGTGAAACTGGGAAATAAGATTAACCTCGAATTAGCTCCTAGCCCATCTTTGATACACTACGCTCGTTTGTTGCCATGATGAGTGAATGCAGCCCTGGAGAATAAATCGCAAGGGTTGCATTTGAGCATCATGCCAACGCTTCAAAGTAGTGGCATTCCCGAAGGATCGGCATGATGCATGAAAGCAGCCCAGGTGAGCAGACTCACCAGGGTTGCATTCATGCATCATGACAATCAAGGGCATAAAGCATTAAAGCACTATGTGGCCCTAAAAGCTCCATGGTTAAACCAAGTGGTTGAGCAAACTGTTTCAAACGACTGCCGGTCTTGTATAAGCGCCAGGGGTAGACAAACTGTGAAATATCTCTTATGCACTGACATCCGGTACAGGTCACGTGGAAGTAAATGGCGCCATCTACCGAGTCGTATTCTGGTCTGCATTGAAGGGAGTTCTGGCTGCTGATCGGGTTATATTTCAGATGAAACAAAAATGGCTAAAATTGTGAAAACATTCACAGGTGTTCCCAAATACCCTTTGGATAGAACAGCACATGTAGTATTATGCTGTAAAGGGTTGGGGAATTTCTGAGGCATGCAAAAAGTGATGTGGCCAAAGGCCGATTTTAGGCCCAAAACAGGGCAAAATTGGACTCTATATATATTTAACCCACAAAGGCTTCACACATAGGGTTTATCGTATACCCTAACATAACCAAGGGTTAAGTAGGCTATCTAATACATATACCTAAAAGGATAAAAGTGACTTTCTTGAGATTTTCATGGTCATGCCCATTATAGAAGCTGAAACATTGTGTGTGAGGGATTGTTTAATTAGACTATAGGCTAAGGCAAACCTTGTGGATGGCTGATTTTGCGCGTTATGCTATATAGAAACATAAAGGAATAATAACTACTTCCTCGTGACCTATAAACACTATTGTAATTAGAGCCATCAACTGCACCTAGTAAATAGTCAGTGATCAGAAACCACTTTGTTCATCACTCCATCTGCATAAGTAGCATCCCAGGCACCCCCAGGCATATCTGGTCAGGGAACCTACTTGCCTACCATTATAGCTACTTTGATACATGTAAATATTATGTGTTTTGGTCAATTAATGGGTAGCCCGGTTCAAGGGGTCATGCACCAGTATTTTATCAATTTCCTAATATCTGGGTCGGACATGAGTACATGTATTGTGTTTAGTTATTGGCAAGGTACTCTGGCTTGTAATATCATAAGTGAGATAACCACGTTTATAAAGGCATTGGCTGATTTATAAGACTTTGAGTGGTTAACCCTTTAAGGACAGCATAATGCAGTGATGCATCATGCCCTTGGTCGTCATGATGCTTGAATGCAGCCCTGGCGTGTAACTCACCAGTGCTGCATTATGCATCATGTCGACCCTACGGAGTTAAGACACGCCCATAGGGTTGGCATGATGCACCAATGCAGCACCGGTCAGTTACTCACCGGGGCTGCATTGGTGCATCATGACGACATGCCGTCCTTAAATGGTTAAGTAGATAACTATATAGAGAATATTATGATTACAGCACTTGTATGTAATCTCCAAATAAGTGGCAACCATTACTATATGAATTGAGTGTGTAGGTTGTAACATACTGGAGTAAATTGAATTGGCACTCTATAGCAGTTGTGTGATAGGGTTTGGCCATAAATGGCCCCAAAGTTGGCAGGTAGCGCCTTGTAACTGTGTAAGGTAGTAAGGACCTTGTTAAGGTCAACCTCGGTATATTCACTTAATACTGTGCCAATATGTATACCAGAAGGGTAAGCAGACCATATAGCGACTGCCAACCAAGTAACTATTGTGGGCCATTTAAGACCATATTTGTGATAATCGTCCTATATAATTACGATGTTAATATTGGTCTTTGGTTAAGTAGACCCAATGTGTGAGAACCTGAGATAATGCTGTATCCTATCTTTAAAAGAAAAGAAAGAGTAGTGTCTGACCATTGCATCCACTTCAGTGGCGTACGAAGGGGGACCCGATTGGGGGGGGGGGTATATTCACCCCACCCCAACAAAACAAAGAACATCAGAGAGAAAGGGGGGGGGGGGGGGTGCTGAATATCTTTGCCCATACCTCATTTTAAGATGCCCACATTTCCAAAACCTTACCTCTCCAGATCATCACCTTTTAATATTACCATTGTGTATAAGCCAATGCATAGCACTGGATGGGGGTGCCCCCTGACCTTGGACACCCCCCCCCCCCCATTACATGTTGCCTCCTAGGCCTCTCAGGCCTCTGAGGTGGTCGAGTCATGGTCCGGTTACCCCCATGATAGACCTCCACCTGTCCATGTCTGATTCCCATGACCACCATGACAGCTAGGTCAGGCTGCACATGGTTATATCTGGCCAGCAGTTATTATGGTCTGTCAGTGTATAGCCTTACGTCACAGGGTTAGGGGAATATGAATATGGCATCGTGTGTGCATGGATATTATTGCTGTTGTCGGCCTATATATATTATATATATATATATATATATATATATATATATATATATATATATATATATATATAAATTTATATATATATATATATATGTATATTTATATATATATATATATATATATATATATATATATATATATATGTATATATATATATATATATATATATATATATATATATATGTATATATATATATACATGTATATATATATATATATATATATATATATATATATATATATATATATATATATAGGCTCTTCATTAATAATATATCTCCAAGCCCTACATGATATTGTCGGAGGTACATGAGTATAATGAAGCAAAGGCTATATTTGTGTAGGTGCCATCTATGCAAGACGTTGCACATTGGCATTACATTCAAGCAATCTTATTACAGTCTCTACGATTTGTGTTTAATATTAGAACCAGAAACAAATGGACCGATGTAAAGATTCGTGATATCAGGATTTGGGCACATTTACATTAGTAATTTAGACTTCATTGGGAATGCAGCTATTCAATATAGCAAATAGGGAAAGACGATGCCCTTTTATTGGGATTTGGAAAATCTGTTGATACATATCTGTAATTAAATTAGCAAGACTTATGGACAAGGAAGATATCCTCAACTAGTGACATCAATATATTAATATTATAATATTATAAATATATATATTATAACTTGATAAACCACGGGTGGCGTGCAAATATAGCTCCATGATTGTATTTCCTGGAAATAATGAGTAATGCACGTAAAGTCGGTCATACTCTGCTGTCTGGAGGTTTGGGAAACACACCTCTCCATTTAGTCTGGTAGAACTACTAGAAGGAACCCAACGAGGAACTAGGCGTACCCACAGGCGTTTCCCACTCCCCCACCATATATGCCGGACACACAGCGAAACACGTGGTTCTTGGAGGGTAACCTTTAAGGCACTCATAGTGCTTTAATGCAGTATGCCGTTGGTCGTTATGATGCATGAATGCAGCCCTAGCGACTTACTCGCTACATTGACTTTTACAGGAAGACAATCAACCCCATAGGGTCGGCATGATGCTTGTATACAGCACTGCATGGCGAGTTACTTGGCAGGGCTGCATTCATGCGTCATGACGACCAAGGGAATAAAGCATTAAAGCACTATGCGGCCCTTAAAGGGTTAATGGTCATAAACATGCACTGCACGAACTCACCTGCACTTCCCCCATCTCCCCTATTGAACCCTTTAAGGGCAGCATAGTGATTTAATGTACTTGCATCATGCAGACCTTTTGGCGTTGATACACTTCCAAATGGTTGGCATGATGCACAAAAGCAGTGACCATGCAACACTATGTGGCCATATAGTGTAAGGGTAGGGAGTATTTACCTTTAACGTTTTAAGGACGGCATAATGCATTAATACATCATGCCCTTGGTCATCATGATGCATGAATACAGTCCTGGTGAGTAACTCTCGCCCTCGCCGGTACTGCATTGGTGCACCATAGTTGAATGCTGCAATGACGAGTTACTTGCTGGGGCTGCATTGGTGCATCATGACGACATAATTATGTCATCTGTTAGCGACTTGTCATCCTTAAAGGGTTAGCAGTCCCCCAGAACTGGGCCGCGTGACCCCATAAGCCACATGTTGGGGTGTGTACAATAAGACCAGCAGCACAAGTAAAGGTTAACCCTTTAAGGACGGATGTCCCTAAAAGATGACATTTGTTGTCATGATGCACCAATGCAGCCTTGGTTACTTGCCGGTGCTGCATTGTCGACCCTTCATCAGTGTCTCAACCCTGTAGGGTCGGCTTGATGCTTGAATGCAGCACTGGCGAGTTACTGGCCAGGGTTGCATTCATGCGTTATGACGAAAAAGGGCATAATACATTAAAGTACTATACCACCTTTAAAGGGGTAACGTGGACACTTTATCAGCTTATAAAGTTATATTGTAGGTGAGAGTTTTATAATAAGGACATCTAGATCTACTTCAAACATGACACACTTGACGGAGCTAATCTAATTCCAGTATAATGCGTGTGCAGAAACATACACCCTATATTCAGCAATAAAGGCCCAGAGAACGCTTCACACGACATATATACAGTGGTCAGTAGTTACATTCTGGCCCAAAGTGGGAGACTAGTCTGTGTCGTATTCTATTAGGGTATGTGAGTTGACATGGTCGTCATAGCTGTTGTCGGGTAATTTCTATTTTTGATAAAACAAAGATAGATCAGACCGAGCTTTGCTGACCATGTAGTTTGAAACACACCTTACAGAAATAGTAAAGGGGGGGGGGGGGTGCGGTTATGTTGCTGTTAAAGGGCACTCCTATCTGCACTCTCACACTGCCTAGTTACCCCAGCTATATATAAACGAATAAATATTTATATCTATATCTTTATATCTACCTCTCTGTCTGTCTCTGTCTGTCTCTGTCTCTGTCTGTCTCTATCTCTGTCTGTCTCTGTCTCTGTCTCTCCCTGTCTCTGTCTCTGTCTCTGTCTCTCTCTGTCTCTGTCTCTCTGTCTCTGTCTCTGTCTCTGTCTCTGTCTCTCTGTCTGTCTCTGTCTCTCTGTCTCTCTGTCTCTCTGTCTCTGTCTCTGTCTCTGTCTCTGTCTCTGTCTCTCTGTCTCTCTGTCTCTCTGTCTCTGTCTCTCTCTCTCTCTCTCCCTCTCTCTCTCTCTCCCTCTCTCTCTCTCTCTCTCTCTCTCTCTCTATATATATATATATATATATATATATATAATTTATATACAGAAACACATATCTACACAGACATACATACATAATATGCCACCACTCGTCGGAGAACTAAATGTCAGAGGAAATGGCCTTTGGTGTTTTGGCCGGCTGTATATATGGTGCTGGATATGTATGGAGTGGTTGCTATGGCCTGTACTGGAATGTGGCTCACATAGTACATCATAGGGACATTAGCAGGGCTGGGGAGGCTCTTGTGAATTCATATAAAGGTCCTGGTCGTCCTTACATACATGTACATGAATGGGATCCACCTGTGAAAGGGAAGCACGTTGATTTACAATACACAGACCATACCTTGTGGGAATACGATGAGAACATATGGTTCCTTGTTCACAAATATAAAATCCGATACCACAGATATCTGGGTAAAAACAAGTGAACTGAACATAGATAGGGGTCCATTCAAATGCAAATAGTATACTCTTTTTTAAAACTCCAGCGCTGCATTCGGGCATCATGAGCTATTAAAAGAGGGCATAATGCATGCATTAAGGCACCATGCTGCTCCTAAATGGTTATAGACATTAATCTCACCTAGGTAGTTGAGATTTGTCTAAAGATATAGCTCTATCTAGGGCTCTATCCTCGGGCTCTATATCTATTAGACGGGGTCTGGTTTCTGTCTGTGCAGGACAGTGGTAATACCTCTGAATAGACCTGTACATGTGTATGCAGGAGGAATCTCTCTGTATATGTTCAGGGATATGTAGAGGATCGTGTCCATAACATCCATATCACTGTATCGATGAGGTAAAGAGCACAGTACACTAGTACATGCATTAAAGCACTTTGCTGCCCCTAAATGGTTATAGACATTTATAAGTGCATCTATATAGGTAGGCTACTTGAGATATTCTTTAGATATAGCTCTATCTAGGGCTCTATCCTGGGGGCTCTATATCTATTAAACGGGGTCTGATTTCTGTCTGTGCGGGACAGTGGTAGTACATCTAAATAGACCTGTATGTAGGATGAATCTCTCTTACATATGTTCAGTGATTTCTAGAGGATCGTGTCCATAACCTCAATATCACTGTATCGATGAGGTAAAGAGGGCATAGTGCATGCATTAAAACATGGTGCTGCGCCTAAATAGTTATAGACATGCATCTAGGTAGGCTACTTGAGATAGTCTTTAGATATAGCTCTATCCAGGGCTCTATCCTCGGGCTCTAATATCTATTTAACGGGGCCTGGTTTCTATCAGTACAGGACAGTGGTAGTACATCTAAATAGACCTGTATGCAGGAGGTAAATACGGCCGTCCCATTGACTTAACCAAGGAATGCTGTATTTCACACCCCCTGTTAAATAACCCTCTCCCGTATTTCACGGCATTTTAAATCGTTAAAATTAATGATTTAAACACTCTAAGATAGCTTTTTCAGATCAATTAAGCAAAATGTTGATGAATATAGTTAATAATAACATGAAATAAACACAAAGGAGCACTCGTATAGTTCCCCACTGAGGGTTATTTCACTCGGCTCCGCCTCGTGAAATAACCCTCAGTGGGGAACTATACTCGTGAACCTTTGTCTATATATGTTCAGGGATCACCTCCGTATATATACACAGCAGGCAGCAATAACGTAGTTATATACCAGCTGGTGCTATACATGCTAATCCTTTAAGGGCCGCAATTTACTAAATTTACTATGCTATTTGTCTGCATGATGCATGAATGCAGCCCTGGCGAGTCTACTCACCAGTGGTGTATTCAACCATATGGGGTTGATACACCCTCTTGCAAGATGCATGAATACAAACCTTGCCAGGTTCTCATGTATGCACCATGACTACAAATGGCATAGCCTATTGAAACACTCTGCTGTACTTGAAGGGCTGAAGATGAGGTGCCCTGGAATATACTCACTCCAAATATACCAACCAGCTGACGACGTAAATGTGTATGTACAAATTGCAGCGCCATGTTGGTGTTAGCAGTGGCAGGGCCATAAACTAAACGATATAACTTGTATTCTACTACTAGGTACTATGTATATGGGCTCTGTTTAGTTGTCATACATGTAGCCATCTGTGAACTTATCAAATGTCTGATATTTTCGAGAATTAATGTTGAGTTTATTTTATAATTAACGTATCAATTTGGGTTTGGTAAGGATAGGGTGCAAAGACGATGTATCGCTAATCTGTTGATAAATGTCAAGTTGCATTATGTCCACACACGAGGAAGACCAATAAACTACATTGTTGTCCCACTGTGACTCTATTTAGTATAACGCCAGCTGGTGGTACATGGTAACCCCATAAGGACGGCATGTCGCTAAAATGTGCCAGTTGTCAGTGTACTATAATGCACCGGGATAATGCACCAATGCAGCTCCAGCGAGTAACTCACCAGGGCTGCAGTGATGCATAGGTGCATCATACCGACCCCGCTAGGAGTGTATCAACCCCATAGGGTCGGCATGGTGATTGAATGCAGCCCTTGCGAGTTACTGACCAGGGCTTCATTCATGCATCATAATGACCAACGGCATGATGCATTAATGATGCACTATGCGGCCCTTAGAGGGTTGGAGTGATGGCTCGCCCAGAGACTTCCCCACCACAACATGCTGTGGCAGCTTAGGGAGTGGTCATTATTCATCCACTGGAGGGGGGGGCAAAACAAATTCAGCCCCTTTAAGATGGGGGGGGGGGCAAAAAAAATCCCCTTTCGTTAAAAAAAATGCCAGCGCGTTACTATAGTTCAAAGAAGGGGGAAAACACCTTGACCTGTCTTGGGGGGGGGGGGGGGGAGGGGTCAGAGGATTTTTGACCTGTCTCTAGAAGGGGTAAATTTCCATGCGAAAAATCCCCCCCCCCCCCCTTTGTTAAATAATGACCACTGCCTTACTGCAGGAAGGTCCGCTGTACTGGAGGGTCATTATGTGATCAAGTATGTGTGTCTGATGAGGGAGGGGTGGGGTAGTACCACGGACATCAACTGGGTATATGTCTGCTTTTGCTTTTTCCGTGTGGCCATTATAATCGTAGAAGTGTACTACACCAAGGAGCAAATAATACTCCGCTCTTTGACTAAACTCTGGGCTTCAGTCTCAGCTTACCTCCATTGGAAACAGATTCAGACATAGGACCAAAGGAAAAATGCAAAGGTGTGATACAGGTTATAATGTCTGAATATCTAGGATAGGCAGGTCACATTTCTGCACTTTTCTATTTTATTCTTTATAAAACATAGGCTTTAGAAGTACCCAGTAATTGACTCACAAACTGCGGCCCTAACTTTCATACTGTGACCTTTACCCCTGGACCATCAAACCGACTTTAAAATAGCCCCAAAATGGCCTAGATAAATTAAAAATATGTAAACTGACATATACACAGAGAAAAGAAACCGCGTCCAGGCTGCATCCAGGATCTTTAGGGGTGCCCAGGTCCTTATGTGACTCCATTAGGTGAGTCAGGGAACTATGTGACTCCCCAGGTGACTCCCTTAAGTAGGCCAGGGAGTCACCTAGGGGAGTCACAGGCAGCCTGGGCTCGCCTAAAGAGGGGAGTCATTCTGGAGACAACCTGGACTCCCTTTTGACGCTGTTTCTTCTTTCTGTGTAGCGTCACCCTTAGTTTGCTAGTAGGATCTAGTATTAATCCTAAACTGCATCTTTATTATTTTTAGCCTAGTGGGAAACCATCTGCCAGACGCACCCAATCCAGCACTGCATAATACAAGAGACTAGCAGAGCTCTGAGATTAGACATCTAGTCAGTTGATGCCCGTGGGTAGTAGTACAATGTATAGTATTTGGTTACACGTTATACACATGCTGCTGTTGCTAATTGGGAGGTTATGGAAACTGTGACCGCCTCACACCGAGATAATTGGATAAGTGTGTCATTATGGACGCTACATGAAAGTGACTTACTCATTGTAGACCATGTAACAATGCCATAATGTATAACGTTCCTTGATTATAACGTTATAATAGAGAGACAGGTGCATTATTCTCTACCAACAAGGAGACTTTCAAAGATGTATCTTATTCATAAACAAACAAAACCTGCTATAAAATAGATGGCAATGCAGCAGAGACAACAATAGTGTATAGAATTGTCCAAATGGGATTACCCACGGGTCGAGCGGGAAGGGTTGGGGGTAAGGCAACAGGGAGGAATGCAGAAAGCCAGGGTAGAATTTGGTAACAGAGTGGAAGGGAGGGTAGAGGGAGAGGGTAGAGGGAGTGAAGAGGATAATGATACATAGGGATCGAAAGGACGGTATAGAGAGAGCATATAACGAGGAAGAGGAAAGAAAGGGAAGGGAAGGCTAGGGTAGGGAGGTCTTGGAGAAGAGGGGGGGGGAGGGGAAAGATCTCTATGGGGACTACAGTCACACATCTCTGGTCAAAGGTGTACACCAGTAGACACCCTATCCCTCTCCCCAATGTAAAGGTCATGGCACGTCGACCATCAGGGCGACCTCAGGGAGACCCAGGGCTAGCGGCACTAACTGTGAGGGGACTGTGAGGAGGAGGGACCCCCTTCACACACCCCGGTTATAGACACCACAGTTCCCACACGCTCAACTGTGAGATTTCTCTAACCACTTAACCCTCTATTAAAGGAGGGCATGTCGCTAAAAGATAACATTTGTCGCCATGATGCACCAATGCATGCCCCAGTAATTAACTTGCTGGTGCTGCATTGGTGAATCATGCTAATCCTTCGGGATAGTCTCAACCGCGAAGGGTCGGCATGATGCTTGAATGCAGCCCTAGTGGGTCACTCATTAGGGCTGCATTCATGCATCATGACGACCAAGGGCATAGTGCTTTAATGCGCCATGCCATTTGTCTTAATGATGCATGATTGTAGCCCTGGTGGGTCAAATCGCCAGGGCTGCAATCATGAATTCTGGTGCCGATTGATGCACCGGCGAAGGGTCGCCATGATGCATTCATGAATGCAGCTCTGGTGAGTAGACTCACCAAGGCTGCATTCATGCATCATGCACTATGCGGCCCTTAAAGGACTAAGTACTTCATGGTTGAGGGGGTAGGATGGTTTTGGCTTGACCTGCTGGGGGGGGGGGGAGTTAGAGTACCTAGCGCCCTTTAACACATGGGACACACACACCTGTATGAGAGGTTCTGTGGTCAAAGGATGTAGCACCTGATTACTGTGTAAATAAAGTAAATACACATGGGCACGGTAAGCCAGACGTTAGGCCTGATGTTGTAATAGGGAGTGGCGTTCCCACGTTCTGTTAGTACCGTTTATACAGGTGAAAGATAAATATGTATGAATGACATGGCATCACGAAAATGATTTCATGATGTAAGCCTGTTAAACCCTGGATTCTTTCTCTAAATGAAAGTCTTCTAGTTTTTTCCGTGATTTCAAGTTTTTTTCTACGTCGAGATGACCTGTACCTAACTTTAGATGACATTCATTCAGGGGCCTGAATTTAAATATTTCAAGTTTTCTTGAGCTTGGTCACTTCCATTCCTGTTTCTCTGCTTCTGTTTACTTTCTAGATTGAATTAATGATGCTTCAACCAATTTCAGAAAACCATGTAAACCCCATGAAGATTGATCCACACGGTGGTATTAATCTAATTGATACAAAACTAAAATGTATGAACGATTGGTATACCAAGGTCTAAAGAAAAATACTGGAAAACTCAATGCTATTCCAAAGTGAAAACATTTAAGAGTCAAACTCCAAGGACCGAAATATGATACTCCTCGCAGTCTAAAAAGTGCCTAAAATAATAGTATTTCTGAAAATTGTTAATATAATTATTTAAGGGTTGGCCCTGTTTTGCTTGGTAGGATCGTAGAACCTGAAACAAACACGTGTCCTCTGTACCAGTGTAGGAGGAGTGTTTGTCCATATGGTACATAGAGTGGTCAAGATATCATGGTCTGTAATGGCTGTTTCAGTTTCCTGGTGACTCACCCTGCCCCCCCCCTCCCCCCCTCCCACACCCACCTCCAGACCCAGAAGTCATGTTTTATGCAGGGTACTAGCTTAATCAGCTCTCCACACTGCGTCGTCATAGAAACCATTTCCTCACGTTAGTTTAGAGAGCAGCTCCACCAACTGCTCAGAGAAGCCTTAGAAGCCCTGTCAGACCGACCCGAGCAGACCGATTATAGAAGCCATAGAAGCTCCTGTAGCCAAGTGATTTAAATCATGCACTTGATTCTGTGAGGTCTTCAATTGATTTAATCTTTCCTGTATGTTATTCTCAAGGTGGATTTAAGGAATGATTATGAGTTCATATGAAATCCATCAGTTGACAAACATCTTTTAATGGGTGGATCCACAATTTAGATTAAAAAAAAAGGGGGGGGGGGTGCAACTGGAAATTCTTTCCCCATCCACTTCTGGGACAAATTGATTGAAATTCCGCTTCTGTTGCTATTATATGTAGTACAATCATGTGCACATGTATCATTTAGAAAGAGAGATTAATAAGGAAAGTATATTTAGTCGAATTTCATTGTATAGTGTGTGCGTTAGATCATGATTTACTAATGCATAACAAATATAGGATTTATTCACATATCCATATGTATACATATGACAGTTTTAATGTAAGTTGTCATAATAATATTATGACTTCTTTTATAGGTAGTTTACATAGACCTATATATATATATTAATGATTCGCACGACCTGTTTAGCCAGACATCCTTATGATGATCTGTAGTTAGTTACACTAACTCAACCTAGACAGGTTTAACTCATCTTAATGCTGGGATGAGCAGTGTCTGCCCGTGCATCAAAACAGGTTTTACAACCATCTAAGGACCGCCTGACACCTCCATGCTTCCTGTTCAGTTGTCGACATGGTGCACCAATGCAGCATCGGTGAGTAACTTGCTAGCGGTGCATTGGTGTAGTTGGCCCACCTTCCAGGAGTGTATCAACACCATAGGGTCGGCATGATGGAGAAGAGATACAAGGACTCCATGGTGTCAACGGGAAGATTGGGGCAGAGATACAAGTACTGATGTGAACAGGGTGGGGTAGATATACACATGTATACTAATGTGAAGAGGCAGGTTGGGGCAGAGATAAAAGCTCTGATGTGAACAGGCAGTTTGGGGCAGAGATACAAGTACCCGCGTGAACAGGCAGGTTGGGACAGAGATACAAATACTGATGCAAATTAAGCAGGTTGGGGCAGAGTTACAAGCTCTGATGTGAACAGGCAGGTTGGGGCAGAGATACAAGTACTGATGTGAACAGGCAGGGTGGGGCAGATATACACATACTAATGTGAACAGGCAGGTTGGGGCAGAGATACAAATACTGATGTGAAAAGGCAGGTTGGGGCAGAGATACAAACACTGATGTGAAAAGGCAGGTTGGGGCAGAGACACAAATAATGATGTGAAAAGGCAGGTTGGGGCAGAGATACAAGAACTGATGTGAACAGGCAGCTTGGGGCAGAAATGCACCTACTGATGTGAATAGGAAATAGATGAATGTGCCCGATGCTCTATGGAAGTAGAGTGCAGCCCCTGTGTCTAGTCTGCTGCCTGGATGGGTCCCCCCAGGGGCCTCTACAGATAGCATGTTTGCCCAGTGTTGGAGAGTTTTAAAAGCTTTAGTGCCCCTAGGACTAGAGTACTTGAGCTAAACGTTTCAACACATCAATCATGTATAGAGCTAGAGATATATCTTTCAGAGTTAGACGCCATATAAACGCATGTAAGCCATAGACCTCTATAGTGTATAGAGAAGAACCTTCAGATTCCAGAAGACGTCTAGGGGATTTTTCTTTTTAAAATCACAAATTTGGCACATATCTTAGCAAATTCCTGGTCAATACAACCAACACCCACTGCATGACCTCTGTTACCTGAAAAATTGTCTGACTTCAGGAAATGGCTTTCTATCATGAATAGCCAACATCTTTTTGATAATCCTGGTTTATGGAGGAATCAGTGAGTCATTCTGATGTGCCTCGATTCATTAAAGCTACACTGGCGTGAACTGGACATCCTCGCTCACATTGACACCCCCTCTAGTGGGTGGAAAAGACACTAAGATTACTATGGGTTACACAATCTTAGCTCAATGTCCAAGCACAAGATGAAAGTTATCTTCAATTATTTATGCTCAGTAGGGGTCACAGCAGGTGGTTTCTGACCCCTGACCCCATATGAGCAGCTCAGACCTCCTGCTGTGATGTGGTGTCATAGGGAGTGGTAATAGAGGGATGTGTTAGATCTACAAAGAGATAGAGAGATTACCATACATGTATTTATATTATGCAATGTTATGGTTTCACATATGTGGACAGTAAAGCAGCCAAAAGAAGGGGGATGGGCCAGGGAAGAAGGAGGGATGAGTAGACTGGACCTGTATGAGTTCTAATTCTTGGTTATATAAGGCCTGCTAACGGCGCCGCAGCAGAGGTGAGTTCATGCCATAGCAGCTTTAAGGGATAGGGGACTTATTTCTGGTTCGTGTAAGATTGAAAATAGAGTAAGAATCCAACCTACCTACCCTAATTTTCGGACCATATTAGTCATGTTGCCTGAAACACATAATTTTGTGGGTCTTATTTCTATATACTACAGTAGTACATACTGCATGAAGTAGAGCCTGGCGGGGGTACTCAACCTCAGTTTGGGTACCCACTGCAAAATGGGCCCCGGGAGCTGTGGCGGTGAAGGTTCGTAAGATAAGAAAAAGGGGAGTTGTCACTAACCAAAATGCTCTAAAACAGGGGGCTGTTGTAAGATGTATAATAATAAGGCTGTTGTTACGGTCAAGTTTCATATTTCATGCCCAGAAAACTGTAATTAGCTATAGCTTTCAAAATGTTTATATAACAAATATCCTGGCATACTATGAAGCTGTTAGGTGACATCTAAGAAAAACGGGGAACTTTTAATTGGTCAAGGGAGAATAAGAGGGCTGTGTCACATCATGGAATGTGTGGGCTGTAGTTTATGTTTCGGTACCTACAATCAAAGAGCTAGTACCCACCCCGGGAGTAGAGCTCTTCTGGTGCCAGCACATCATCCACAACCACTGCAGTGGTCGTGGCGTGGTGGTTAACATGGCTGACTTCTTATTGCACCTCTTGCCGTCTGCCTCACACAGCGTCTTGGCAGCGTCCCACGTCACTTCCGGTGTCATGGCCGCCGTGTGCCACCTGCCCCGACACCTTCACACGTGACCACTTCTGTAGGTGTCACGTGACCTGGAACTGGGCCAATGCTGGTGACCCTTTAATGACGGCATGATGCGATAAGGCATGATGCCCTTTGGTCGTCATGATGCATGAATGCAGCCCTGGCGAGTAACTCGCCTGCATCATGCCGACCCTATTGATTTTATACACTGATATATGGTATACATAGCCTATGAACGGAGCACTGGCTAGTTGCTCGCACGGGCTGCATTAATGCATCATGACGTCAAATGTCATGATGCATTAATGAATTATGCGGCCCTTAAAGGGTTAATTTGTGCAGAAGTGTGCGCAGTATGTGTGTTATGTGCACCTATAGACCTGAGGTCTGGGGCCAGACAGGGTGGTATAGATATAGATGTTAGAGACATTAATACATGACATATTCTTATATTATATGTGTTACTTAGATGGCATACCACTATATGAAGCATTTCATTTCTGTGGTAACTAACCAAGAATGAGGTATACGTACTTGCTTCCATAATGCATGAGTAGTTATGCATGAAACATATACTCATCTTATAATGTATCAGCTTTCTTCGTACATTGGTATCGAATTGTGCTGCAAGAAAGGCATTGGGCTAGATATAGCATACACCTTGCCTAAGTTTGAACACCAATAAACTCTTAATTGCCAAAATATGAATTTTGATCACGTATAAGCATCTCTCTCCCCCCCCCCCCGGCTCAAAAAATGCCCTTTCGTCAAATGGCTCTGTGATGAGAAACTCTTTTTTTTGAGTGGCCCTATAACCAATTGGTCAACTGTTAAAGCTGACATGATCATAAACACGAATACTTGCTGACTGTTGTCAGCCACACCTCCGGGACCACACCTCAGCCTGTCCCACCCTCAGTACAACTTTGAAGCTGCAGGTATGGTGCTCAATTATTAAAGGAGATGGACAGCTGATATATCCCTGCTAGCTAGTTCTCATACGAGGATGGCACACCGTCGTGCGTTAATTATAGGCTTAAATACGACAGTCAGCATCTGGTAGTGTATTGTTTATAACAGCTTGTGTCTACGGTTTGGTCTTATTGTAGACCCCCTCCCCCTCCCACCTCTACCCCTCCCCCCCCCGACCACTATGTCACCTCCAGTCTACAGCTGGTAGACCCTTAAGCTAATTAGTCATGTCTTCTGCGTCAAACAATACGTTGTGCTCTTTACTCATAGATAATCACTGGTCAATCAGTTTTTAACCCGAAAAGGGCCGCATAATACCTTAATGTGCCACGCCCCTTGTCCTCATGATAAATGAATACAGCTCTTCAAGCAGCGTTACTGATCCTTCCTAAGTATATTAACTGGCATTACTCGCCAGGGCTGCATTAATGTATCATGGCGAAAAATGAACATAATGTATCAAAGCACTGCACAGCGCTACGCAGCCCTCAAAGGATTAAAGCTGAAATTTTGATTTAATGCAGATTTTAAATTCTTCTAAAAAAGATAACTTTGTGCTTTACCGTAAATGTCATGGACAGGTATGAGCAATTCATCAGTAGACATGATTTATTTATACAGCTGTTATGAACTTTTAAAATATATTCTCACAATATGCATCAATGTATAATTTGGTACAAAACCAACCATAACGACCATAGAGCACAATTTGCATACAGCTGATTTTTAATTGAACTTCCTGCATATGCAGCTTACACACATCGTTACTACTGATTATGCAAATGATATTCTATTGCTATTGTCCCTAATCCTTTATACAAAATACATTAATTAAAGGTGACCAGTGATTAGCATTAAAGGGGACAATGCACGTCGATAATGGCCCCCTTTATATAACCCCAGACCCCCCACTGGTTCCCAGCCGATCCCAAAATAATCCCACGGGCGGAAAGAGGAAAATTCACCTGCATCAGCGTTTTACACATGTATACGTTAACCCTAGATAATTGGATTCTCACCGAATAAAGGCTGAGTGGGGGGGGGGGGGTGCAAGGTAGGCAGTGTTGGGTCTAGTTGGGAGGGGGTCAAACATCCACAGTGGGGTGCATACATGGGGTCTCCCCCTTACAATGTATATAAAACCCAGACACTGAGAGAAGACGTCATTGGCTACCTTGAGGCACAACTGTTTGGTGACACGCACAGTCACATATGCATAGAGGTGGTGCCTCTTATAGAGTAGCAGACCACAAACCCTGCCTTCACAACTCCAGGGACCCTGTGGGCACACCTCAACCAGAATACAGTCTCGTCCAGACCAGACTGCTTTAAAGTGGCATACTCACCACTCACAATTCTAGTACTGTTCTAGTCTCCTATGTGGTTAAGTGTGAGCGGTCTTGAGATTGCTCCTTTAACGGCGAAATGCTTGCTGCCCCTCCAGTAACAGTCGGAGCTGAGTGAGTACCAACATTCTGGGCCTTTATAGAGGAGATGGGGATTTAAAGCCCCATTATTTACTGCCCCTCCAACATCAGTAGCAGTGGGGCGATGACAAGCATTCTGCGCCTTATATAGGGTGGATGGGTGTTCAACATCAGGTCTAACCCTTGGTGCCTATAGGAGTACCTCTACCACAGTACCTATAACCTATAGTGTACCTGGGTTATCAGTCCATGTCTACCTGTGGAGGAGGCACCACGTCTACCTGCATGCAGCCCACCTGGAGACGTGATCCGCATACACTGATACAAGAGGAGCCTTACACGCAGGAGGAACCTCATACACTGGAGTAACCCTACACAGTGGAGTATATGGGAGTAACCTTACCTAGGTTCCTCAGTACCTGGAGCTACCTGCCCATGTTTGGGGCTATATATACGTGATATAGGGAAACAGCCTGTAGTATCGTCTGTGGCTGGGTTAGACTGACAGTCCCTACCTTTAATGTTTAACGAGCTCTAGGTTGCATGTTATTATTGTTATAGTATCTACAGAGGACACCTGACCAGTCTCTTCAACACCCTAAGCTAACCGTGCTCGTGTTTGGGCTATAATATAAGGGCAGATAGTAAATATAAAGTCTCCGTGTCGATCACATGGGCCAGACTGACAGGCCCTACAGGCCCTCCCTCCCTGCTCTACCTTAAAGTTAAAGGCGAATCCCTTACTTCCCCTCCAGTAGCAATAGGAGCTGAGCGAGGACTAGCACTCTAGACCTTTATAAATGAGGTAGGGGTTTAAAGGCCAAATCTTGCTGCCCCTCCAGTAACAATAGGAGCTGAGTGAGAACTAGCACTGTGTGCTTTTATAGATGAGGCGGGGGTTTAATGTGGCTTTCTCACCTGTAGGATCTACATGTCAATCTGTTACAGTTCTCGTCAACTAACGAGAGTATCGTTATAGTGGTGGGGATGCAGCTTTAACGTGCTGTACACTGTTAATAGTGAACCCAAAAATACGTCATTTTAACGTACTGTAAACCAACAGTATATTCTACCGCCCATGCACACTATATACTGTTAAACTACAGTATATTCTAATGCCCATGTACACTTATACCTTATTATATACTGTAAAACTACAGTATATTTTACTCCTCAACTACAGTTACTTCTAACAGTGTAGCCTCAACGTGCTATTGGATGGATGCTGTATTATCTACACCAGGCAGTTACTGAGTTAGGATCCCCTGTATCCGGACAGATAAGGAAGCCATACACTTCCCTATCAGAGGGGAGATCAGGGATAGATCTAGGACATTACGAGGATTGATAACAGCTATCACACCACCCCACATAGACATAGCCCATACACTATAAGGCTATAAGGACATAGTGAAACCCCCAGAGCCTATCACTGCACACCTTACGCCTATCGGGTCCTATCACTGCACACCTTAAGGCCTAGCAGGGCACACCTTAGGGATTAACGCGTGGCAGTTACTGAGTATAAACATTGCCGAGGATGGAGAGACCGGTCCTGAATATGGAGTACACGTACAACATGTTACCTCTTTCAACGTATTCTGACAACATGATGAACTATTGGGAAAGCATGGATCTAATTTATTTGAGGAAGAAAGGTGAGTGATTATAATGTAACAGGATATACATGTAGTATACATAATAACACTGCTTCTGTGTCGGGTGTTCAGTTTGGGACGTTTAACCCTTTAAAGGCGGTATAATGCTTTAATGAATTATCGCGTTGTAAACTAAGATGGGTTTATATGTGAGGACTATGTCCTCCTACCTCTGAGCTGCACTTCATATTGGTACGCTCCTGAAGTGTCGTCACGATGTACCAAGATTCAAAAATTCTCGTCACCTCGGGCATGCAGGGTATCTGTGCATATTAGCAGCATCAATTGATGATAGATCACCTTAATTTCACATGAGACCTCTCTCTCTCCCAACCACACTGTAAGAAGTAAGTACTGTACACCTACAGCAAAAGTTGCTGGCAACTTTTGTTCCAGTAGATTTTGCTGTAGGTGTACAGCAATTGACTTGCTGTAGATGTACAGCAACTTCTACTGTAAATTTACAGCAATTTCTACTGTAAATGTACAGCAACTTCTACCGTACATCTACAGCAAAAGTTGCTGGCAACTTTTATTCCAGTAGATTTTGCTGTACATGTACAGCAACTGGGTGCTGTAAAGTTACAGCAACTTCTACTGTAGGTTTCATATTATTGTTGTCATCAATTTATATCAATTAATATGCATGCATGGAGTGTACTTTCCCGCATAATAGTTCAATATCAGCTAGGATAATACACACTACACAAGGTAATGGTTTAATCCTGCATTGATACAACTGAACTGTATGTGATACCAGCTTTTCCCTAGTCCAGGCACTTAAGCATTTAACTTCTCCTTCCAATGTGGTGTCTATTCTATACTTTTGCTGTTTTTTGTATTATTCAACACAATTACCTAAATATCAATACACTTTATGATAAATGCATTCAGTCTCTCTCATCAATTTTTATTATACAATGATTTGAGAGTTTGTGCGACTTTATCTGACTCAGGAAAGGGTTGGGTGGAATAATTACTACAAAAATGGTATACTGCTGCCACCTAGCGGCAGAAATCTACAGCACAATGTACTGTAAATGTACAGCAACATTGCTCGAGGCCCAATTTACAGTACATCATGCTGCAATTATACAGCAAATAGTGCTGTAATACCAACTACAGCAGAAATTGCTGTAAATGTACGGCACATTGTGCTGTTTAAATACAGTAACCTTTTACAGTGCACACACATCTCCTGCATGCAGCAGCAGCATTCTAGGTTCATAGATAGATGTAGCAGACTTCCCTCCCCACTCTGACAAGTGACAGCTCCTGCCAGCGGAGGTCTGTTTACAAAACCAGTCATGCGGAAACTTTATATTCACACGTGAGAATCCTCACCAACTGTTTTTACCTACCTACTGTTTATCTCGCTGGGATGTTGCAAACAATAACCCGCTAAGGGCCGCATACTGCTTTAATGTGTTCTGTGCTTGGACGTCATGGTGCTTGAATGCAGCCATGGCGAGTAACTCACCAGGGGAGCATGCATGCATCATGTCAACCCTCCGGGAGTGTATCAGTCCCATGGTCGACATGATGCTTGAATGCAGCCCTGGCGAGTTACTCCCCATGGCTGCATTCATACATCATGGCGACCAAGGGAACACCTCATTAATGCACTGCGTTGTGCTTAAAGGGTTAACTCTGAATGTAAGTGCCCGTATAACGTGCCATTCCACGCCCATACACACTTCAATGGCCATTAACTACCTGAGCTTGTTTGGCCAGGATCACATTGTCTCTGTGTAGACACAGGTATCACATGTAATTATCCAGTGGTAGTGATGTGGGCTTTAATTGTTGACATCGAGTAATTTACTTTTAACAATGGAGGGTGGGGTGGGCTGGAAAAATAGAGGATCTACACGAATCTTAGGGATCAGTGTACGTACAATAGCCCACGTAGGAAAATCTCATATTCTCCCAACCTGGTCCTCAGCTCCTGCTCCTGCGTACATATATCTTGACAGGATGTGGTCTAATAATATTATATAATCAGTATATCCTCCATATATAGATCTCTGATGACACCTTAATATAGAAGGACGACGCAGATCAGCTTTATGACGTATATATGTGTACACACAAAATATAACTCTATAGGGACATACGGCTGAATATCAATGATAATACATAATATTATGCTCTTACTTTAGCGTTCTTACTTTAGCATTACCCAATTATTTGAGGGATTCAGGTTACTTTTGAGAACTTTTTATATCTATTTTATAGACATTCCAGTCATGGATGTGACGTTAATAACCTAATGGGTCTCTTTCAACACGAGTGATGCACATCATGATGGGGGGTCACAGGAAATGGTTGTGCGTTAATTTACTACATCTCTCAGTATTTGGCAAGCCCCCTTGCAGGAACAAATGTATATATATATATATACAAGGACCTATATACTGAGAGTAGTAGCATTAATTTGTCAGGACCTTGATTTTGGGTTGCCTACTTTTATTATATAGCATGAACTGTGCTATAATAATGTATCATGGGTTGCAGGCTAATGCTTAAATGATCAGCCTAACCATTATAATCATATAGTAATCTACGATAATGACTTAATACTCTTTATATATCACTTGTAGTAATCTAAGATAATGATTTAATGAACTTCATAACCCTTCATAGTATTCAATAAATGTACTCCCAGTTGGAAAGATGCCCAATCTCAGCAATACCCAGAGCATTGCCAATTCCAACATAGTTTATGTGGACATCATCGAACCGTGAATGATTATAATCATATGGTATCTGACTATCGGGCATACCATAGGATCATCATCTCATGCTGATCTGATTGGCATTTAACATTGGATCATTATTGTGTGAATATATATAGCTGTATGAACTATCATCACATCAAATAACATTCATGTACACGACATGTAGATGAAATGTTGTTGCTAGATGGAAAGACAGGAAACATATGAGACTATTTTATTTGTTTTCAATCTGAAACTAAAAGCATTCAAAAAATCAGAATTGACAGACATGTGGTATATGGCAATACAGTTTCAATGTATGGGAAGGGAGGTCTATGCACAATCCTCTCCCCATTAAATACATCATATATATGAATGAGGCTGCTATAGCATATGTCTAAACTATTCATAGGTCGCTTAGCAATAACTTATCTTCCTTTCATATAAACTATTTGGAGCCTGTAGGCCACTAAAAATAAACTCTTAAAAAATGATTCACCCAGACGTATGTCAGACATATATACGTCACATGTATCATGTTACCCATGCCATGTGCAACCACCCCATGCACCTCCCCATCCCCACCCTTCACTGGGTGCCTCAGTGTGTATCCTGGGGGGGGGGGGGGTCATTAAATCTTTGAGGGTAGATAACAACTGCCCAACTTTTCAGCGGTTGGGAGATTTGATCAGCTATTACAAGTTTAGGTCTCCCCGAATTTTGTACAAATACAAATCTATTCCTCCCTTTCAGCAAGAAAACTTGCTCAATTTCAAGATATGCTTTTAACCGCTCTACTAATCAGGGCCTTGACAACATCTGATCGACCCCCTTTTCTGGATCTAATGGAAATTCACCGCCACCGCTTTTCAGAGTTGTGCTGCAGTGGTTATCCAATACATGGTAGAGTGACCCCCCAGGGTGTGTATACATGTACTGTATAACATGCCCGGGATAACATGATTCCGCCCCAGTAGGGATGAGCGCGGCTTACAGAAGCTGTGCCAGCACTAGCTGTAGCCACCATGTAGCATACAGACAGCCATGTGTAACGTCAGATCCAGGGCAGCTCCTGCCAGACACACACTCAGTGATGGATGGAGAGCAGCACCAGACTATCAGACAGTGTGGCTCTATCCTGTGGGAGCTACTGTAATGGTTCGTTTAACCCTTTAAGGACACATGTCGCTAACAGATGACATTTGTCATCATCATGCACCGATGCAGCCCCGGCGAGTAACTGATGCTGTATTGGTGCATCATGCCTAAGTCTCAATCTAGTAAGGGCAACATGATGGTCAAATGCAGCGCTGGCGAGTTACTCGTCAGGGCTGCAACGCGTATGCCCATATAAAAAATTTAATGATAGGTATGGGTGGTAGGGGGTCATTGGGTATATATATATATATATATATATATATATATATATATATATATATATATATATATATATATATATATATATAAATATATATATATAGTTTGTGTGTGTGTGGTGGGTGCAGGTCACACTGTACTGCCATCTGGTGGCCACCGCCCCAACCAACACCAAAACACCAAACACTGTCTGGATCAATGCTAATGAGATTGGTTCACCCTGGAGTGTGAACCATGCTAACCCTGGGAGACTTGAGTCTATAGAGCACATATGGGGTCCTTGATTGGGGGGGCCCCATGTTGCATGTCGATTTTAAGAAATGACCATGTGGCATGTCTATGTTGCTTAATAATGCTCACGTCCCATGTCGATTTTAAGAACTGTCCATGTCCCCTGTCACTATATTTTTAAGCCTCATGTTGCATATCACTAGGCCTCATGTCGCATGTCGATTTTAGCAAATGTCCATGTTGCCATATCAAATTTAGGGTCTAGAGCCATATGTATATCCCAAAGGCACTGCTCCGAGCTCGTCTGGCAGGAGTGAAGTCCCAACCATAAAGAGCCTAAGTGCTGTTATACACGGGGCTTTTAGCGGCCAAATCCTATCTATGGTATTTGTGATTGGGATTACTGAATTGACTTCCTGAAGCCCCACTGTGGCCATAGTAGGTTCTACTATAAGGGAAGTGTATACATTTACTGTATTAGTGGATTAAATGTGATATAAATCGCCTAATATGGTGAATTGGCAGCCATCAATAAACTCACATGTTGCAGCTAAAACAGCTGCTTACATTTCAGCCTAGGGTAGATTCCCCACGAGTCGGACACATACCTTGTGACAGACACTTGAATTTAAGTTTAGGCCTAATTCTATCTCTTTATTTGTGAATAATGGTAAAGTTCAGATGTCATTTTTTTTGCCAACTAAGAACCATTACACGTCTCATCCCCCAAGAATAACTTTAGTGTGTGTCTCATGGTAGGTGTCTGCCTCATGGTGAATCTAACCTAATACTACAATAAGTTTCCAGACCAGTGCAGTTATATACTATACACACTCCCATGTGTGCCTATATTGACTGAGTACATACTATAGCATGCCAGGATATACATTATGACAGGCCGGTGTGCCAAATCAATAATCTGCTTCCTCTATACAATGCACCCACTGTGTGTTAAAAAAGCATCTGCTGGAAGTGGTTGTAATAACCATTGTTCGTAGGAGATTAGGTTGTACACAAGGTGATTGTGCTTTAAAAAAAAGTATCTACTAACTTCTTATTTAATCATCTATAATGAAGGGCTAATATATCAGTCTGTTTAATGTGTTTATTCAATCTGTACATGATAACTGAATTCTTAACCATAGTATGATGGATACTCCACCCCCCCCCCCCCCCCCCCCACTCAAATACATTTCAATCAATCAATTCAATTACATTCATAAGCACCGTGACTCTATAGTCATTGCTGATGAAAATAACACGTTCAATCTTGCATTCCTTCTCCATTTTAACATCTGCATAAAGGATGTGTAGTTACAATAGTTGACTTAATGATTTATGGTAAGGTGGATGAGTTACCTGTAAATTAGATACAGATACTCATAGATGCCTATGTTAATACATACACACCACATGCCCATAAGTCTTTAAATAGCAGTAACCTCCTCTATAGCATGTTCACACAGAAGCCCCCCACCCATCACATTGACCTTCACCATAGCCATATAATATTACACTGACCACCACACCAGCTGACCTGGCCTGCTCCTGTTGTAACCCTTTAAGGGCCGCATAGTGCTTCGATGCATCATGCCCTTGATTGTCATGATGCATTCATGCAGCGCTGGTGATTCTGCTCGCCAGGGCTGCATTCAAGCATGACGACCCTTTGTGAGTGTATCAACCCTGTCGGGTCGGCATGATGCTTGAATGCAACACTGGCGAGTTACTTGCCAGGGCTGCATTCATGCATCATGCCGACAAATGCCATAATGTACTGCACTGAAGCACTATGGGCTCTGGGTGATGGATTATAGCCTGTTCTGCCATGAGCTCAGCTTCACAATAGATGCTCAGCACACTAATGTGTAGGCTAGACTATATACCCTGGGGGGACAGCAGTGTTCAGACTAATCCCATCTACCATGTGTCATCTCACTTGGTGAGTTTGGTATGCGCCAAATGCCTCGGTTTAATCTAACACTGAACCAGCGTACATGTAGCTTAAGATACAGTATTGCCAATAGTACGCAGCTTCAGTAAACCGAGGTTTATGTAGCTGGGAACTTGCAAGCCCCTACAGGAAGCTACAGGCACGCTGGCTCAGTGTTAGACTAAACCGAGGCATTTGGCGCATACCGAACTCACCATCTGATATATTATACATCTCCTGCCGGGCAATGCCATCAAAAATGCCATATTAAAGTACTTGTAGTCGCGTAGGAGAAAGTGGGCCAGGAGGCAGGCCCCCTATTATAGAGTAGGGTGTCTTGAATTTATTTGCCCCCCCCCCCAAAAAAAAGAGAGAGAATTGTCTACACACAATAACACATATGATTTCTCAAAACTTAGCTTTCCAACAAGGGAAAGGTGAGGCACAGGGGTCTCGGCTCCTTATCAAAATATAAGGGAGCTCAAACACTACTTTTTTAAAATACAATTTCAACATACCTGTGTGTATACACAATCACGCATAAAAGCGAATGGTTAAAACCGGTTTGAGTGGGCCCCCATGGATCCCCCAAGGAAGATTTACTTCCTACCCCTCTGATTTGTTGTCATGGTGCACAAATATGAGTGACTCAGCAGCACTGTATTTCCCTTGCACATACTCACCGCCTTATTTAGGAATCAATTTATTTTGCCATCCCATCCTTAACATCTAGCCTCTGTAGATAATCAATGATGAATCCCTAGTCAATAAACTAATTACTATATAGACCCTCCTGTTGGGTGTGAAACGGCATTAACCCTCTTAAGGGCGGCAAAGTGCTTTAATGTGTCCTTCGCCCGGTCCTTCATCATCACGATTGATGCATGGGTGGATGTCTGGCGAAGTTACTCTCTCGGGGTACATTCATACACCATGCTGGTAGGGTTGGTATGATGTTTGACTGCAGCATAAGTGAGTTAATCACTATGGCTCCATTCATGAATAACATTCCTCAAAATTGTACATTACAGTATTTACTCAATGTTAATTCTTGCATTATCCTTTTCCTATCAGATATAAAATTGCTCTTTGGTATAGGGACCTTCAATAATTAAGCCAGGCCTACAAAATAAAAGACCTGCAGGAAGTTACATGGCGTAAAGGTTTTCAGGAAGACTGTGAATGATATATTACACTATGCGGGCCATAAAGGGTTAACATAATGTGATGACCACTGCCCCAGGCTCCTGCACTGCATGCCTCCCTGTCAGCACAGACTGAGTGCATTCCTGCCGCGCTTTTGTTACAACCAATTAATCACGACACGACATTAATCTTTTATGCCAACCATAAAAGAAGATGTCACCTGAGACCAATAACCACGGTCATAGTGTGACTTAATTGATGAATACTCATGTTGTCCTTTTATTTTTGATAGCTACACAGAGAGGAGAAACAGCGTTAAAAGGGAGTGCAGGTTGCCTCCAGAATGACTCCCTACTCTCTAAGAGAGCCTAAGTCCTTATGTGACTCCCTTAGGTGAGTCAGTGAGCTATATGACTCTCCAAGGTGACTCCCTTAGTACACCTAGACTCCCTTAGACAGCCTGGGCTCCTCTAACGAGGGGAGTCATTCTGGAGGCAACCTGGACTCCCCTTTGACGCTGTTTCTTTTCTCTGTGTAGCGCTTTAATATAGTACTATTTCCAAGTACCCGCTTAGAGTAAGCACCCTTGCAATAGATTAAAATCAAGGCTACCGTAGTGGCCGGAATAAGTGTAGGGGTCTCAAATAAGCGCAGGTCTTAAACTTTCCAATACAGCATCGGTGAGTTACTCACCGGGGCTGCATTGGTGCATCATGAGGACAAATTCATCATTTAGCGACATCCATCAGGGTTAAACGAACCATTCCCGTAGCTTCCAAAGGATCACACTGTCTGATAGTCTGGTGCTGCTCTCCATCCATCACTGAGTGTGTGTCTGGCAGGAGCTGGCCTGGATTCTGGCCTGTATCTGACGTTACACATGACTGTCTGTATGCTACACGGTGGCTACAACGAGTGCTGGCACAGCTTCTGTAAGCCGTGCTCATCCCCACTGGGGCGGAAGCATGTTATAGAGGATATGTATCCACACTGATGCAGCAGGGGAGGGGTGATGGATGCACTGACTGCACATGTGGGGAACCTGAGCTGTTTTAAACTGTTCAGGAGAAATCTTGTAAAGTTGGAGCAAAATCATGGTCGGCCTTGATTTGCAAGGTACCATAGTGGCTTGAATAAGCACACATGCGCTTATAAAGTTAGAGGTTGTCAATTACCCTACGCTTAGATGCAAGACAAAATGATCATAGATTCCCTTTCCAATACCTTCATTAATCCTGCTCTTCTGGGGGAGAAATGAAAATGGCAGTACCACAATCTTTCCCTCCAGATGCAATAGGCCTCTGGAACTGGGGCCCTCTGAAGTAAGGCCCTTGAAACTGAGGTCATGTTAATTCATCATCCAGAATGTCGCTGTTTAACACACTGGGCCAAAAGAAAAAGGTTTGTTTCAGGTAACATGGGCAGAAAATGTAGGGTCGGTAGGTCTGAGTTTTAATTTTTTTAACATCAAATCACCAGCCGGCTGATCCGAAGACCCGAAAATTGGCCAAAAAGGGTAAAAATATGGATTTATTTGTCAAAATTGCATAAAAAAACGTAGGGTCGGCCCTGTTTCGATAGGGTCGGTCAGGTTATCTGAAACAAACCGTTTTTTTTTTGCGTGGCATGAATGGCTGCATTATGACAGTAGATTATTGAGTTGGCACCCAAAGATATGAATTGGCACGCTCCATGATGTATTATATTGAGAGTGTACTCAGTGTATTTGCAGATTGAGTGCATGTAAGTTTGTACAGTACACAGAGAGAAGAATCTGAGTCACAAGGGGAGTCCAGGCTATAAAAAGAGAGCCAGACCCCCCTTTGGCTCACTTTCTACACTGTCTGACTCCCCCTTCTAATGGCCCTGACTCCTTTTCAATTAGACCAAACAGAGTCCAGGTCAGCAAAGGTGAGTAAATGGTTGCCTGGACTCCCTAAGGGAGTCACAGAAGTAAGTATACAAGACAGAAATAGGAAACACAGTAGGTGGCCCTACTGTACAATGACTGTAGTGCCATCTAGCACATTTGTTTAGAAGCCATTTGACTCTCTTTATAATCAGAGTCAAGGTCCCCTAATCCCTTTCTCCCAAAGGGAGTCGGTGAATGTATAAGGGAGTCGAACATTTGGTTATGATTACGCCTACTAGGTGGTAGCACTATACAGAAAATGGTATTATTCTGTATGCTCAGATCTCTAGATCCACGTAATTTGTTATATTGATAATTATGCTAATACATGTATATCATTGAACATCAAGACTTCATGTCAGAATTACATTTTATGAAATAATTACAATTAACTTTAAACTGTAGCATCAGCATGATTTATTAGATACAGACACCCAATTTGTAGAAACAGGAGAAAGTTAAATCAAAAAGGCTCAGGTATTCGTTTATATATAATAACTAATGTGCACTGGGGGATCTTTCTGAGATCCAAAACAATGTAGAAGGAGCAGCTAGGGAGAGAGCTATCTGAATGGATGTATAGAGGGGTAGCGAAATAGAGATTATCAATGACCCTCTCTATAAAGGGAGCCGTGATTCAATGACTCCCTGCGCCTAGACTCCCTTGCTGAAGGGAGTCGCAGTATGGACCTGGACTCTGTTTGTGATGGGGAGTCATAAAAGGGAGTCATTTTGGAGGCAAAACCTGGGCTCTCTTAAGGGAGTCAGGTACTGACTCCTTTCATCAAGAAAGTCAAAAAGAGAGTCAGAAAAGGGAGTCATTCTGGAGGCAAGCCTGGACTCCCTTTTGACTCTGTTTCTTCTCTCTGTGTATATAATTAATTCACTGCTTGTACTCTGGAAACTATTGTGATATGATCGTATGTGAACAGCTGTTTACATTCCTGTATACGTATTCACTGCTGAAGTTACCAATTCTTGCCATCATCGGTAGTGGATGTATACTTGCAGTACAAATTGGTCCATGGGGACTAGAGATATACCAAGCTAGGGTCATATTTTAAGACCGGGGTGGGGACAGGGGAGATGTAGGCAAAGGCCCTTTGCAAGAGGGTCATTTTCGATCTTTTGGATCATTTTGGATTCCCCCCCCCCCAGGACTGAGACAGTTTCCCATGAAGCCGAAGGCTGAGTGGGATGAGGCCCCAGCCTCACAGTCTTTGCAAAAGAATTTCATCCCACAGCACATTTGGTCCTGCAGATTTTCAATCATGCAGGACCGGCTACATTTTTGAAGGACCGGATACCAACATATCTGATGATTTAAGTTTTAAATAGAAAACAGTATTGCACATTATATTTGTAATAATTTATGGCCAAATCAGGATAAATACATAGTTTTACAAAGTATATTGACAAACACATTTCAGGTTTACAAACCCAACTAAATCATTTCAGTTCAGAAAAGCCCAACATGTGACTTGACATTCTGTCCTGCTACAATTGTCAATCTGCTGGACGGGTGGCATTTTAAAAGGACATTGCCACTGTCCTGCATGTTTCCGCAAAGACTGCGTTACATGTGGGGGACGATCCAAAATTACCCTCGCCATGGGCCTTTGCCTTTATTTCATGTTTATTTCATATTCAAAATATGTTAAATTACCCTAAATGGCCATAGAAATTTAAACAAAATTGTGAAGTCACAGGCCATTTGACACAGGAACATGTTGCAACAAGAAAGACATGCAGAATGGTTTCTATATCAAATGATATTAATTTTCACCAGGAAGGACCCCATCATCACCACTACCCTTTTTATTCCTACTACAACGATCCAGCCCTTATTTAGATGTATATATGTTATAAGTCCTTGATGTTGACCAGGCCCGTAACTAGGGGGGTTCGTCGTTTCGAACGAACCACCCCGCCTCTCTGAAGGGGGAAATTGTTCCACCCTAGCTCACTGTAGAGAGGATATAGTTATCTAAATCTCATTTTATACGGCTTGTCGATCCGACAATTATTAAGGATTCTAGAGAGAAAACCATGAAAAATTAATTAGATATACTAAACTCAGCTTTTTCTCCTTAGATTTATCCGAAAAATTCCACCTCATACTAGAAAAGTCCAGTTCCACCATTGAAATAAGTGTGTCAATTTCCACCATACCCGAAAACGAACCACCCCGCGAAGAGGGCTAGTTACGGGCCTGTTGACCCTATCCGCAGGTCACACTATACTGCCATCTGGCGGCTGTCCCAGCCAACACCAAAACACCAAACACCATAGGATCAATGCTAATGCGATCAGTTCACCCTGCGGTGTGCAGCAGAGCCAATGCTGACCCGGGAGACTTGAACCGGCACCAGCAGAGTCAGATAATGGCTACATACTATAGAGCCATTAGGGGGTGGGTATTATTAATCTTCACGTGGACACATGGAAAGCCTCTAGCCACCACCCCCTTGCGAGAGGGGGTGGACATCTTTCCAATACTCTTGTTTGAACTGTAATGGAGGTGGATGGCTAAGTTCGACATAGCGACATGACCGTTTCTTAAAATCGACATGCAACATGGAGCTTATTGACATGAGGGGAAAAATAAGTGATATAACAGGATATTTCTTTAAATCGGCATGGGATATGGCAGGTTCTATTCATAGAGCTTTTAGAGATGATATGATATGGCAGGTTCTATTCATAGAGCTTTTAGAGATCTATCATGGGATTTACAAATTGGATTATTTTCCTTTTATCTGCCGCCCCTAGTATCTACTAGACGCCCATATAGACAGAATGGGTGCTTGGTAACTTCAACAGTTAAACCTTCCAAATTATAAGCAGCTTTTCACAGTTAGTTCCTAAAATGGGAGAACTGTGCATTAATATTCTACACTTGCTCCCATGTGCACATGCTTTAATATATCTGCAAAATATTGACTTTGTATACTACAACAAGGAGCGTGCCAGTCCATACGTAATGACTGCCCTGTTTGCCAACTCAATATTCCACTGCCGCCAGAATATGTGCCAGATTTGGTACAGATATGTGTTATTGTTTATATCAGAAAATGCAAGTTCATGTGCCAGGTGTTTTGGATAGAAATAATAAGCTTCATGTCGTGTTCACACACATGACATTGACCCACACTATGGCCATACACTGACCACCAGGCCAGCTAACATAGCCTGCCCTGTATTATATATATTCAGAAAGAAATGAGCGTCAGCCTGATGCTAGCTTTGACACCAAAAGCACTCACACGCTACAGTCAAGCACTTTAGTGAGGGTCAGGCTATGCTGGAACTTCATTTAGAGCCTCGACTCACCGAAAATGGCTCAAGAGTCTGGCAATGCTGGACTATGATCCAAAAGTCTGCCAAAGCTGGACTCTTGGAGGATGCAAGAGATGCTCATTCAAGTCCAGCAATCATATACAGACTAGGCTGCTTTTCAAGCATTATGACGACCCTTTGGGAGTGTATCAATCCTGTAGGGTCGGCATGATGCATGGATGTATCATCATGACAAAGGACGAAGTAATGCATTAATGCATCAAGCCTCCCTTAAATGGTTAAGGCTGCCCCAGGCTCCTGCCCCCAGGCTACCTCCCTGCATGCCTTACTGTCATCACATGCATGCAGACCCCGGCCCCCGCACTCCATTTCCTCTGTGACACCATCATTGTTAGAAAAAACGCGATTTTAGGGTATTTAATTTTCTACCTTTCAACGTCATCGTTTTTCAAAAATAGGGGTGCTTTTTTACAGAAATATTCGTGAAAGTTGAAGATAGGGAGTGTTTTCTGAACTAAGAGTTTGCAGAAATTCATAAAGGGTACCCATGTCTAGTTTTTAGGTGGTGATGATGTTCTATCTTCCTAGTAAGTAACGATATCAGTGACATGAATGTGACGTGATCATTGAAAAAGGGTGCACTAAGGGCCTTTTTCCAAGTGCATGTCAGAAATGATATTTAATCAAAGGGTGGGGTTTCCAAAATTGTGGGGTCCTTTTTAGGCTCCAAAAGTTCTTGTTGTTACTAGAATTCGTGTGGATAGGGGGTTTGTTCTAATTCCTGTAACAACGATGGTGTCAGGCTACATAGAGAGTGCGGGGGGCTGGGATGCAGACTGAGTGCATTCCTGCCGCAACCAATTAATCACGACACGACATTCATCGTTTATGCCAACCATAAAAGAAGATGTCACCTGAGACCAATAACCACGGTCATAGTGTGACTTAATTGATGAATACTCATGCTGTCTCTCCATACTGGGTGTTTTTTATGACATTTTAGTGATGGCCACTATCTATTGGGGAGTTTCTATGGTCGATAAGAGTGCAGTGGCCTTTTATTATCAAATGTTTTCTCACCTCATTATTACCAGAAGTTGTAGAGCACAGAGGTTATCTAAATCTAATAGTAGCTCTATGTCATGGCAGTCCATGGTCTTCATTTTGCATAGTAGACGTCTATTTCAGAGCAGGCTGATCAGTGGATATATGTATGTTATTTAATGGGACAATTTAATGTAGGAACTCTGAATTAACAAGTTCACCCTCCCCCCTCCTCTACCCGCAGCTATCCGCACACTTGCGGCATACCCCAGCTCCATCCTGGTAGCGACATGACAGTAGTCCTCCCCACAGGTTGGCACTGAGTCACCATGACCCACCACCAACCATGGTGCATGGTTCTCTCACCCAGCACAACAGCAAGGGTTAACCCTATACCGGCCGCATAGGGCTTTATGCATACATTTGGTCGCCATGAGGCATGATTGGAAATGGTTATACTGTGTGGTAACCACACAGGACTGATACACTCTCAAAGAGCTCGGCATGATGCAACAAATGCAGTTGCAGAGAACTACTCGCTGGTGCCGCGTTGATACAACTGGATGATAAATGAAGATAGAGGCATCATGCTGTCATTAACCCTTTAAGGACGGTATTATGTATGAATGCATCATGTCTTTGGTCATCATGACACATGCATGCAGCCCTGGTGAGTTACTCGCCAGGTCTGCATTCAAGCGTTATGATGAACCTACAGGGTTTAACCACTCCCAAAGGCTTGGCAAGATGCATCAAAGGACTACCAACGAGTTACCCCTTTGAGGCTGCATTGGTGCATCATGACCACAAATGTCATCTTTTAGCGACCTGCCACCCTAAAAGCGTTAAAGGGTTAAAGGGTTAACCTCACAGCACCAGGAGAACTGCTTCTACCCCGGGACACGAGGGGTTAAATGTGACCGGTGGGACCCCGGCGTGAGACACAACTCAGGACATGGTCTGCCATTTGTGGTGACCACAAAATTACATTTAGCACAGCCAAGGACAGTAGCTCGTGAAGGACAAACACCAGTGTGCTTCTCTTAGTATCATGCACTTATTTGGTGCATTCGCGAGCACTTGTTTTAATCTCAGATAATCTGATATTATATCTGCCAAGAGAATCATATGAATTTTATATGTAATAATAAGTGACATAGCCAGACATTACTACCATCTCTAGCTAAAGACTCTAGATATCATTGCAATGCCAATGGGGAAGGAGTGGACAGCTTTGAAAATCTAAATTTTACCTAAATATGCAGGAAAAAAATCGTTTACTTTACTTTGGCTGCCGGGCTAGCGTTAGTGTCTACTCCTGATGGGGTAGGCCTACTCAAATAAACTGTACACACACAGAAAAGTGAGAGTCATTGTCGCTAAAACTACCCTCACCTGAGAGTCAGGCAGTGCCTACAGTGCCTACAGTGCCTGACACTCAGGATTAGGGTAGTTTTAGCGACAATGACTCTCACTTTTCTGAGGTTGTAGTCGGCAGGGGCATGTCCATAATGATGCCATCATACTGCCTGTTGATATTCATGAGATATATAAAATTGTCTTCATTAATGATAGACTATGTGAATATCATGTATAACCCCCTATGGAGTGATCATTTATTTACAATGGTGGCTGGGAGCGGCGATGTTACCCGCTGTTATATAAATAATGACCTCTGCTTAAAGCCATGATGATCACCAAACCCCAACAGGATATCATATTGGAGCAATGGTACAGGGTTGTTATTTCGTTTTAGACTCATCTTTTGTATACACTGTTGCATGCTCTTTTGGAGAACCACAACGCAGGATGTTTTGGGGTTAAAAGCACCATATTTATATATAATCGAATATATGCTGAATATTTCTATAGACTTTTTAATTCAAAATAAGTAAGGTTTATTTCAAGTCTTTAAACATGTTTAGATTTTCATGTATCTTAATCATGATAATAGGTCAGAGGGGTATTTTTTCTTGATGAAGGACTATATACTTGGTTTGAAAGTATCAAAATGCCCTTTTCTAGCAGAAGGAAACAGTCTTGGATATATCATTCCATCCAAGTCCCATGGTAGCATTCACTACTCTATACACAACGCTGTACAGCCTTGTGGACAACCCCGCCCTCCTCTACACTGAAAATCCATAGATTGAAAGGGTAAGTCAGTACAGACTATCCTAGGTTCGTCATTATGTGTGTTAGTCATAATTGCAAAGTTTTTTAAAAAATGACTGAGGGGGTCAGTCAGTAGTGGCTCACCTAGGTTCATCATCGGTGTGTTATATTTGTATACCACTAGTTAGTGCCACCTGTGATGACCACTCAGTGGCTCCCCCTGGAAATAAAAAGACTAAGGTGGTTTGGTCAATACTGACCAACCTGACAATAATAACTAATCTAGGTTGGTCGTATAGGGAGCCAAAAAACGACTTACTATGTTAGGCACTAGTGACTGAGAGGTTGGGTGTATAAGGAGCCTAGGAATATCAGTGTAGTGTCCGTCCATTGTTGTCCTTGTCCCCCCGGCGTGTAATCTGCCTGGAGTACCCCCCCCCCCGGCACCCCTCACCCACTTCCTCCAGGGGCATCAATAAAGTATCCCTGTCAGTGTAAGAGCTGCTAAACCACAATCTACTGTCACCCTGACAACACAATGGAGGCACCCACTTTATGTACGACCCCAGGGGTGCATATGGACAAGGGGGTGGGGATCTACCATTCTTCCCCTGGAGAACTATTTCGGAAGGCATGCGAGAGGAGGCACTGTGATAGGCCGTCTGCATCACTGAGTAGTATACACCGGATAGCTTTTGGAAGTGCCATGCAGGAAAGGCACTGGCAGACCTAAAGATACATCAGTTTTTTAATCGTCAGTACATATTAAGATGGTCTTCCAGACAATTAAGGTTGCTCGTTCGATCCCCGGCGAGGTCTGATCTGCAATTTGATACTTGCACATGATAGCTAGGCTAGATCTATGATGCACATTCCGTCCCTAGTTATAGCATGGAATGATGGATCTAGATCCTTGAACACTACCAGAGGTGAATAGGGGGCTTGTCCAGCTGCTCTAGATTAACCATTTAAGAACCGCATAGTGCTTTAATGCACTGTACCATTTGTGACATGCAATGCAGCACTCAAGCATCATGCCGACACTATGGGATTGATGCACTCCCAGAGGATTGGCTGGCATGATGTAGGAATGCAGCCCTGGAGAGGCATCATGCAGACCAATAGCATAACACATTAAGGTAGTAGGTCCTATGCTGTCCTTACAGGGTTAACCCCACTGACACGATCAATCAGACATTCAATAATGGTAATGCCTGGATATAACATGGAGGTGGTGAATGAGTCACCGGGAACAGGAAGTACGCAGTGTGATGGACACAATGTGGGGTCTCATAAAGTCTCTCCCCTCTGTTTTAATTGAACCTTTATGATCACCCCTGCTCCCACTCGCCCCTTCCATCTCGCTGTTCATGCAACCCCTACTCCTCCACTTCCCTTCCCCCTATTTTTCCTGGTTCCCCTTTTTCCTGGTTCCTCGCCCTTTTCAGCTGTTCTTTTCCGTGCCCTCACTCCCACTGCCCCTCCATCCCTCCCTGCCTCCCTCCCTGCCTCCCTCCCTGCCTCCCTCCCTGCCTGCCTCCCTCCCTGCCTCCCTCTCTCCCTCCCTCCCTCCCTCCCTCCCTCCCTCCCTCCCTCCCTCCCTCCCTCCCTCCCTCCTTCCCTCCCTCCCTGCTTCCCTACCTGCCTGCCCGCCTGTCTGCCTAATTCCTCTCTCCCTGCCTGTCTGCCTGCCTGCCTCCCTGCCCGCCTGCCTGCTTGCCCGCCTGGTATCCCCCATTCTCCCTGGTCCCCCCTTTCCCTGCTCCCTCCCTTCTTCGCACCTTCACTCCCACTGCCCACTTCTTCCCTCCTTCTCCCTTCATAGTATCCCATCACCCACTGTAATATACCATCCCCTCTCTCCCCTCATAGTATTCCCTCCTTGTAGTACCCCCCCCCCTCCCAAAGAAATCCCCAAATTGTATCCCCTCCCTCCATAATCTTCCCTGACTCACTCTATCCCCTCCCCCACATGAACCCCTCCTATTGTATGCCAAAATGAGGAGCACCAGAGACTTATCTCACTGTGCGAAAGTAGGCAAGAGGCAGTGACAAAACAGGGGTTGGTGACAGCCACAACCTGTAGCGACCACAAGTGACTCCCGTGGGCACTGTGTATGTATCCCGTAGACCTAGTATAGCCCTATGGTACTAGGATCTCAGAGATACACCTCCTGAAAGCTAGGGGTTTAAAAAGGGGAATTAGCACCCAGCTCCAAGTTCATGAGAACAGCCCAGAAAAGACATGATACCGACTTAATGTCTAACAGATAAGGCAGGAGTAACAGCTTACTTTATGCCAACAGTATACACCCGTTGTATCCCCTCCATTCCCCAACCTCCCACCCATCCTTACAATGAACTGCTCCGTGCATGACAGGCAAATATATTGGACAATTTAAAGAAAACTAGGTTTGGGTGTGGTTCCTGTGGATCTCTTGTGGGTCATATTCCCTCAACGACCACCAGAGAGCAAATATCATCAATAACGGGGTCATGTGTTAGACGCTGGTCCCCGGCCTCTGTCCACGTAAGACGTACTTCACCCATCAAACTCCGTCACAATGACGTCATATGACGTATCGATCCATAGCAACGCATACGCCATGCAGTCTCCAAGCAGAAGTTTGCTCTATGCTTGAGTATTGAGTGTTTACAGCAGAAGTAGTGCTTGGAGTGTGAAGGCCGTGACCGACACGGGAGCCACATGGTGGCTGATCCGGGCAACACGCGAACCGGCCATCACCGGAAGTAGAGACGGGTGTTATGGGTTTAGTCCTGCCGTAACAGCCCAAAGGACTGCTATTGCTAAAGTCTGTAACAGTGTTATAGCAAAATCCTAGTCCCCCTGTCATGTTTGTCCCCCCCCCCCTCAAAAAATACACCACAAAAAAAACCCAACAACCCCACAACAACCTTACCTCTCCTATATGTGCGGCACAGGGCTCTGTCCCCTAATCAGAATTAAATGGGGCTCAAAAGCTACTCCTTTTTTACAATTCCAAAATCTGTAGACTGTAGAAGATACTTCATATTTGGCCTGAGCGATACATAAGCCGTCTCTGCCTGCTTTTCTAGGGCATCAAGATGGCGATAGGTACGCCGTAACAGAGACCACTCCAGATAGGCCTCCAGGTGTCTGGGAACAGAACTAGTTTTGTCCTGAGGGGCGTGAGAGGGAGGGGGGGGGGGTCAGGAGGGATGGACAGTAATAAAACAGGGTGGGGTCGGGCAACAGCGAAATGCAGGAAGCCATTCGGAAGCCATTTCTATTGGCCGCTCTATTGGCCATTCAGTCTGATTGACTATAAGGGATAGGACCTGAATGGTGATGGGTAATTAAAGACGGAATATATAAGGAAAGCATTGGGCAGTTAAAAACGTATCAAATGAAAATAAACCCCCTAAATAGATGGATGTCCATTTACTGGGTCAAAGACTAGACATGATATAACCGATCAGACTTTAAAGCAGTTGTGGGTTTGTCAGTGAGCAATGGAAATGGAGACCGCTTTTGGTGATATCCATGCATATCATCAGCAATGTATCATATGGCTGTGTCTCACGACCTTGAGCCAATGTTTTTGTCTCTGACCGGGTGCCAGCTCTGACCGGGTGCCAGCTCTGACCGGGTGCCAGCTCTGACCGGCCTGAATAAAAACGGGTTATTTAGGGCAGATATGATAAAAATGGGCAAATAATTACTAGTTTAAAGAGTTATAACATCCATTAACCTTTTCAGCCAAATTCTATCATCATCTGCCCTAAATAACCCGTTTTTATTCAGGCCGGTCAGAGCTGGCACCCGGTCAGAGCTGGCACCCGGTCAGAGCTGGCACCCGATCAGAGATGAAAACATTGGCCCAATGTCGTGAGACACAGCCATATATCATATGGTACATTATATGGTATATTGTGTATACATATTGGTGATGCATGGCTATACATTTCAGACGGAGTAAAGGCACACAGATCTTTGCTTTGGGAACCCCGATCGTTTTTATCCAGATACAATCATGTAACATTGGCAGAATAGAATTGGAAATATTGATTTGGATACATACGTGCGGACTGGGCATTACACTGCATGGGGGAAATCTCTCTCTTTTATAGTCTATATATAGCAGGGGGTATGTCAATTGTAATGGAATCTGACTAGACCGTACTGCCCCTGCATCATACCATGTCCAGCACGCCACAGCCATAAGGCCCACATGGTGGTCCCCCTACAGTAATAGTAGGGTGGAGCCGGGAGAGGTGCTCGAGCCTTTATATGGGCTGGGTGGGGCGCCTTTGGACACTAGCTATGGACCCGAGGCGTATGATATTGTATAATCTAATTATACTGGATACATGTATTAATGTGACACTAAAGCCAGTCCTAGCCAGTAAATCCCCTCCAATAGCCGATGACGCAATGATATGGATTTTCGTCTGGACTATCGGTGTCTATAAAGGAGTGCTCATTTTTTTAACGACACGGGGCCGGGGGCTGGTGAGATAAAACCTAGTGCCCCCAGTCCCGGCAGGTCGAATATCGAGGTACGGACTTGCCATTTGGAGCAAAATAACCAGTTGACCTTTTCGCTCATCACAGGTGAAATGTTTTTTCACCCCCCCTCCCCGGGAGGGATTGCATTTTTTCACCCCCCCCCCCCCTCCCTATCGTTGAGAAATTAGCACTCTCTAAACGACCTACGTTTTGTCACTGCTGCTGAGTGGCAAACACGAGCAGACAGAGATGCAGAGGGAGATCCATTCACCCAGACGACTCCCTCTATGTGTAAAATGTAGTATAGAGGGAAGGTCTACAACAGCGAGTTACAGCCTACAGCTCGCTATCCCTCCACCAACAGCCAGCATCGCTACCCAAGCTTTATACAGGGTGGGTGGGACTTTAACCACTTCTTCCCCGTTTCTTCCTTTGGTGACATTTAGAGCTTGCACCACCCTAAGATAGATCACTGTGGCCTGAGATAGAACACTACTATACGGTGCCACTGCGGTGTCAGGTACTTGGTTACTGAAGTCTGCGTCTAGCATCGGCTAGTGTCTAAATTAGCTTTATATTGGGAGTCCTAGCTATAGGGAGCCTCTCTTTCAACTGCCAAGAGTCCAGCATTGTTAGGACTCTGGGGAGGGGGTCTAGTATTGCCAGAATCTCTAACCATCTTGCATGAGTACAGCCTATCTACTAATGAAGGTCTAGCATTGCCAGACTCTATAGGAAGAGGGTCCAGCACTACCAGACTCTCCAGCCTTGTTTGGGTGAGTCCAGCCTCTAAATGAGGCTGCAGCATTGCCTCCCTCACCAAAGTGCTTGACCTTTGTACACTGATATTCCTAGGCTCCCTATACGCCCAACCTCTCAGTCACTAGTGCCTAACCTAGTTAGTCATTTTTTGGCTCCTTATACGACCAACCTAGGTCAGTTATTATTGTCAGGTTGGTCAGTACTGACTTGTCATTGCCGTGACCCTCTGCAGCTGATCGGCCTACAGCCTGCTGGAGGGTCACTGGGCGCTCCTAGCCGAGATTCAGGGGGTCAAAAACGTATTCGGCAAGAAGTACTTTCCCTGGGTCCCCACTCTATTCCAAACAATAAAAGTAATATTAAATGAATACCTTATACCTTAATCTACATTTCTATGTTATTGTGGGTGCTGGTAATCATTTCTAACAGCCAAAAAAGACAATTTTGTGATGGATTCCCAGTATTTTTCTTAGACAGCAGCAACAAATAATGAACAATGAAGGCCAAAGTGGTCATCCTATCTATAGGTATGACCACACAAGCTGGTCATCCTATGAAGATAGGATGACCACAGGCCAACTGAGTGCATACCTACGGAAAGACTCAATAGTAGTCCCCCCGACTCCAATGAGCTATCGTGAATGGAGTCGCCTCGACTAGTACTGACCAACCCACCTTAGTCTTTTTATGTCTAGGGGGAGCCACTGAGTGGTCATGACAGGTGGCCCCAACTAGTGGTATACAAATACAACACACCAATGATGAACCTTGGTTAGCCACTACTGACTGACCTCTCGGTCATTTTTGAATATAACTTTGCCATTATGTCTAACACTCATATATGACCAACCTAGGATAGTCTGTACTGACTAACCCTTTCAATCTATGGATTTTTAGTGTAGGAGAGTGTTTTGGTGACATAACCAGCGTCAGGCTGATGCTCACATTTTTCTGGGTGTTCACAATAGCAGCCTGTATGTAGGTGTGGCAGTGAGCAGTAGCTGTCTGCAGTGTGAGCTGCTCCGTGAGCTGCTCGACACCGAGCCCACACCAGACACAGCTAATATAGAGAGTCCGGTAAACGGTGGTCTGGTCCTTGTTTTTAGGGAAAGCTTGAAGAAACAGTGACCCATAATGTATGGTCCTTGAATATTGCGGTGTATCCCAAATGATGCTATTGAAACAAATGATATAAATAATATAAAATAAATAATAATTGTTGGGAGTACTATTGTAATCCTCCCTCTATTAAAGCTTTGTCTCATGCTAGGACTGTCATCTATCTACACCAAAAATCCCCCGTAGCAGGTCCTCCATGTAATGACACACCTCCCACTTACATCATGACATACACAATGCACCCTGACTCAGCACCAGGTGGGAGGGGGGGGATGCGGGGGGGGGGGGGGGATACTCAGGTCTGAAATCAGTTTTGGCTGGTTGCTAAATTAGTAGTAGGCCTACTGTTGATATCTGAATAATGCACCTGAATTGAAATAATGTACCTAGTCACATATTTAATGGGTAATATCATTATGTGAGTAAAGGTGGATTTATACTTCAAAATGGCTTAGATAAATATGTTTAAAATGTACTACCAATTGTGCCAATGTGGGATTTGAGCCCACAAACCTCATTGAAAATGATACAGGATTCCGGACCATTTTCTAAAGATGTATACTCGTCCAGGCTCATGACCAATATATATATTTTTTTTTAAATCTCTTTCTCGGATATCCCTGTAAATGTGTGAATCGATTGACCGTTATATAGATGCTCATTTTAAAAGTATGACATGGGTGAGTTTTACGGGTGATGTGCCGCCTTTTGGCAGAGTTCAGAGAGAGAAGTAGCGAATGAAAGCGACGCTTACAGGAAGATTGATTGGGCAGCAGAGGGGACAGATCGATACACGTGTTGAGTAAAAAAGGCAAACATTCATTACCTGGTCTCCCCGTCATGTACATAGCCTGGGGAGGCGGCAGGGGGGGGGCAAGGTGGGGGGCAAGGGGGGGGGGTAGGGAGTCTCTGATGTTAGGTTCCAACTGTGAAACTACAGCCCCCCTCCCCATTTGGTCATTTGACAACCCCTTGAAAATGTGTATTATTTTTATACCCTCTATTTTTTAAGAAGTCAGATGACAGGCCACTGTTGAGAGGCCTCTTCCATTTAACATGAGCAGGTCTCAGCTAACACAGGGAACCCCGACGTTGCCAGTGGTGCAGACAGGGGCATATATGCCTATGACAGCCCCCCTTTTTCTTCTCTTCGGCGCATGCACAGCGATAGCTCTTTGGGTTGTTTTTATCGCTGTTGTTACCCATTTCTATAATGAGTACCCCCTGGGGAAGAGGAGGGGGGGTCGATACCTGGTGATTGTTCACAGCGTGGTACATGGGTATTATGCACAAAGACTTCAAGTACTGCATGATGTATACAGTAAAATATATTGCTGACTCAAAAAGTAATGTGACGTATTTTATAACTAGCAATTATTATACCAATTAACCTGTGGGGTGGGGTCGGGGTATTTATACATGCTCATACATGTTTTTAAGCAGATGGCCCTAGGACCCCACTAGTTTCCTATACATATACGCAGGGCATTTAGATTTCCTGTGTTGGACTGTCAACTGAGCAGTCCTTCACCCTACATAGATTCACAAGATAAGGCAGTCACTTTTCTTATTGGTTTAGGCCAAAAGGGTGCATTCATGTCCTTTCAACCTCCACATCCAATTGTAGAGGCATTTATAGAGATGAATGAACTGTCAGCAATGATTTCACCGCCCCCCCCCCCTCACCCCTTCCCCCTGTTACTAGATCAGCACTTCTACCACTGTAACAGATGTGTCGGACTACCTTCCACAGACCACCGCCAGAGATTGAAGAGATACTGAGACGGCAAACAATCAGCTTACCATAGCATCCACTTGTATTGCTTTAGGTGGATCTATTCCTGCCACACAGCTCTTTGGTCAACACGGTCAAAGCAGCAGGGGGTCTGGTCAGCGGGGATCCCATTTCCAATAATGCCACACGAGTGAGCTTCCACGGGGATTTGATATTAACCCTATACACTGAAAATCCATAGATTGAAAGGGTTAGTCAGTACAGACTATCCTAGGTTGGTCATATGAGTGTTAGGCATAATGGCAAAGTTATATTAAAAAATGACCGAGGGGTCAGTCAGTAGTGGCTAACCTAGGTTCATCATTGGTGTGTTGTATTTGTATACCACTAGTTGGGGCCACCTGTCATGACCACTCAGTGGCTCCCCCTGGAAATAAAAAGACTAAGGTGGGTTGGTCAATACTGACCAACCTGACAATAATGACTGACCTAGGTTGGTCATATAGGAAGCCAAAAAATTACTAACTAGGTTAGGCACTAGTGACTGAGAGGTTGGGCGTATAGAGAGCCTAGGAGTATCAGTGTACCGGGGTAGCTGGATATATATTCGGGCGTCCATTGCTTGATCTGGTTGTGGCAAGATAAGACCTGATAACAGCTATGGGTACCAGTTGTTACATAATGCACCCAAGAATTCCGCAGTGAAGGCCGGAGAATTATTTCATTGGTTGATAATTCATCCAGCTACACGCCCATAACATTAACTATCAATTCTCGGCCCTCCCAGGGCTTTGACCATTTTGTCCCCACACTCTCACGGCTTTGGCCGCCAACTCTCCACACTCCCAGGGCCTTGGCCCTCAACTCTTCACACTCCCAGGGCTTTGGCCCTCAACTCTCCATACTCCCAGGGCTTTGGCCCTCAACTCTCGACACTCCCAGGGCTTTGAACCTCAACCCTTCAGACCCCAAGGGCTTTGACCATTAACTCCCCACACCCTCTCAGTGCCCTCTCATTCTATAATATATCAAATATACATGTGTATGTAATGGCCAATGGTAACGACATCAAGCTGTAATGAATGTGATAAAAATGTGTCGTGTCTAGTGGGTATATTGTTGAATACAGTTTCTGTTGGTGATAAATAGCCCGATGCCTGGCGTAACTATATTTATACCACAGCGGGCAAGGAGAACAAAGCATTTCATACCTCTTGTATACTGCATACAGCTAGTGGTATAAATAAGTTACAGGCCTCGCTGTAGGAGTATTATAATGCTCCCTTTACTGTATTTCGCGCACAGCTTGGTACTCGTCCTATAACTACTACATACATAGCAATTTGTTAAAAGAAAAGAGTTACCTTCATGTGTATACAATGAACGTTTAACAATGGGCACCTTTAATTCTCCCATGACTAAGTAAATACTGGTCTTGGTGGGAAAAAGTAAAGGATGATGTATATATAAACCACTGACCTGCCATTGTGTAAAAGCCACAACCTCTTTATGTATGACATTGGAATAATATGTACATATATAATTATCGCAGGTGACATTCATATTGAGTAATAGTTTTCTCATTTTTTAATCTTTGCCGTCTTTTTGTTGTTGTTTAGAATTGACATCTAAATGTTGTTTCTGATGTGCTTGCCTCAGTATTTTTACGTAATAGCAACTGCAAAGCAATTTTTTCTTTTATTTGCTGCTACACATCTCATGCTTTAATTTATTTTAATTGAACTTTCATAAATTGCCAATAGTTTGTTTTGCATGTGCCTGCCGCAATAGCTTTGGCATTGTTTTTGTTCGATTCATATTTATATTATGTACACGTTACATTATCAAAGGCTATGTTGAGTAATTCAAAGTGATTTAGTAAATGTATATCTTCAGTTAAATATCCATTTTGTTGCCTTTCCACTGGCACCCATAGTAGTTTCCATCCACACAATTCACGTTTGTAGTAGACTATACTATTGTCTTGCTTGCTATACCTTTTGTGAGTTCTAGATGTTTTTACTTTCTTTCAGAGTTATTCAGAGAAGACAGCTATTGTGACGGCTCATGTCAACACAGTGAGTTTTGTCAGCCACATTTTATTTTTGCCTGCTTTTATTTTACCATTTTCTTCTATTCCTTTGGCTTTGGTTTTTGGTTGCTGCACAATTCATCTAGGCGTGCTAAGGTACACACATTGTGTAGACAACGCATCTTTTATTAATGACCTCACGACCGCATGCCCACACACACAGAAAAGTGAGAGTCATTGTCGCTAAAACTACTGCCTGACTCTCAGGTGAGGGTAGTTTTAGCGACAATGACTCTCACTTTTCTGAGGGTGCATATGCATATAGAAGGAGACTTATGCCATTCCGTGTATTGAATAAGTCATGTGATGGTTATAGGGAAACTGCTATGTTAAGTTAAGGGTTGTGGTGGAGAGGAGAATGCACCTTATCATTTATGAATTAACATCTAGAAAGTGTCTCATTTAACCCATCTAATCTCAGACAAGGAGGATAAATGCACGATTTATTATGCCATCACAGGACTTTAGCTCTCACAAAATGCAATGACCATGTTTGTGAAAGTCTAAGGTATTGACTAACAATGAAGTTATAAAAAAGCGAACAAGGTTAACAAATTCAAATTCATCTGAGCAATGTTCTAATGTTTTACCATGCATATTCATGCATAGCCTCTTTGATACATTATAACTCAAATTGTTACAATATCATTGCAGCAGCTGGTAGATCCAAATTTGCTTGTTCAAACATTTTGGTCATGCTTCAAATTTGATTTTAGCTGTTTTGACCCTCATATTTCAAATTACCTGCACGATATGATACAGATTTATCAGCCGCTTTTTTTTTTATTACCAAACTCAAAATTATGTTTATATTACGCTAACACCTTTTGCCAATTCATATTTGCCTGGATGTTTGAATCCTTGTTTTCTATTCTGCTTCACTTGTTAGAAGGCAGTACTTAGTACTTGGGTACATATCCAGAGCATCAGGCCAAAAAATAAAAGGTGTGTTTCAGGCAACATGGTCCAAAAAATAGGGTAGGTAGATGACTTTAAAAAGAATTCTTTTAAAATGTTGAAAGTACCTGGATTGGGTCGCGGATCGACATGTCAACTCAAAAAATCCCCCCCAATTTTTTTTTTAAGGGGCGGCCCTTTTTGAATCTAGGGTGGGGTTGCCTGAAACACACCTGTTTTGGCCTCATCATCCGTGACTATGAAGCTGGGCTTGGTCATGGAATGTGTGTACAATGCGTGCCCTGGGTACATCCCTGCATTTAGTATTCTAAGCACATAGAGGAATGCCATGTATACAACTTGCCATCAAGTGTGTTATTATTCAAACAGGGTTATACATGTAGATGCCATGAGATATTACTCCATGTACATAGATAAATGGTTGGTATGCAAAGTTAAATGCCAAATGATACTAAAGGTAATAGAGTGTACTATGTGTATATTAACTGGTCGTGATACTGAGATTTTCTGCCTGGGTATGTAGCTTGGCAATCAATATAATCACTTAACCCTTTAAGGACGGCATGATTCTTTAATGTATCATACCCTTTGTCGTCATGATGCATTAATGCAGCCCTGGCGAGTAACTCAATTCAAGCATGGGGCTGAGACACGCCTGCAGGGTTGGCATGATGCATCAATGCATTGATGCATCAGAACGACAAATGTCATCTTTAAGCGACATACCATCCTGAAAGCGTGAGGTCACAACCCCCAAACCTGGTATACGTAGGTGTTTTAGTGTTAAGGTAACCCGATTAGTCTAAATCAGGACAAGTTCGTATCTCCATGTGGATTTTGTCCCAGGTTTAGCCATAACCTGCTAACCATTGCCAAGTCACGTTCATCTACTTTATACTAAACCCCTAACACAATGCTCTTACCCTGAACCATACCTGTGCAACCTGGTCCATACACAGGTACATCTGGTAACATTGATAATCCTGGCGTGTACATGATAATGTTAATGTATCTCTGTGATTCTCTTATCATTCACATCTTGTTGTCAATCCTTTGAGGGCTGTATAGTGCGTTCATGAGTTATATCTTCTCTCGTCCTGATTCATGCATCAAGTCAACCCTTTGTGGGTATATCAACCTTGTAGGGTCGACAAGATGCATAAATGCAGCGCTGGCGAGTAACTCGCCAGGGCATAACGCATTAAAACTATATGTAGTCCTTAAAGGGTTGACAGAGAGACAACACTGATAGTGAGATAATGGATGAACATGGACATCATGTACTCACCACATTTGCCACTGTTACTTATCACTGTTACTAAGGGCTTGTGATTAGCTTGTTCGTGTCAGACTGAATGTGAAACTGAAAGAGGACATGTGTTTTCCTGAATCATTTCAGCATTTAATAATATCATTATGTGTGAGTACATGCATATTAAAGATGGGTTAGGAGCTAATTTGGGGTTGATATTTATTTTTTCAGTTTTTCAACGTATTTGTGTTCATAACGCCCATATAAATATGTGTGTAGCTTTTTAAATCATTCTGAGACATATAGACCTATAAAAAGTAAAGAAACTCATAGTCAGAATAGGTCAGGGGACCGAATCTATTAGAGAAAGGGGTCCCCTGACCTGGTTTTCTCTATATGTTATGCATTTATAAGTATCAGAACGATTTAAATAGCTACACACATATTCATATGGACATCATGAACACAAATACGTTGAAAAAACGAAAAATAAAAATCGACCCCAAATTAGCTCCTAACCCATCTTTAAACATACATAATGACCTCCATCACTAATTACATAGGAAGTAATGATCATTTTCGCCTTACGGTTTGGCCAATTTGGTCATCTCCAAACCTCATCAATGTAGATTATTAAAAGTGTAGCCAACTTTGGTAAACTTTGGTGATCACCAATGTGGCACTTTTGGTAATGTTTGGTCTTCACCAAAATTATGTTGACCAAATTTCGCCAATCATGGCCGAGAGTTTCAATTTCGCTGGCCAGAAGGTATAACTAGACAACTGTATGGAGTGTTTATGCCCCGAGGAAAAGTTAAGTTATAGGCTATATGTTATATGCTCTCTGTCCATTTCTTTTTTCCTGGAATCCATATCTTCTTTTCCTTTATGATATTCTTCCTAGCATCATTTCTAGTCTCTCTGCAGCAGAAGCAGACAAACTCCCAGGCTACTAGAACTGACGAGGCGGAACATTTGATCTATATGATATCATCAAGGAATATAACATTTGAGAAATTTTGTTCCTAGGTTCATAAGTATCGTAACTTGAGGTATTTGTAAAAAACGTGGGAAAATATAAATGTAGCATTGACCCTTTCTGCCCCTTCAGGTAATCATCGGAAAACAGTGTATACACATCACTATTTAATGTTTGATTATCAGAATTAAAAAAAAGTTAAAACCAAATTTATTAATTTTTGACTAATTCTCCTCCTACAGACCTTCAGTTGGCGGCAGAGCTGGGGAAGACGCTCCTGGAGCGGAACAAGGACCTGGAGACCCAGGTCCGGCTAGCTCACCAGAGCAGCCACGACCAACAGCGGGAGATAGATGTGAGTTTACATCATATTTATTCTAGAGTTTAACCCTTTATGGGAAACATAATACATCAATATGAATCATGCCCTTGCTTGAATGCAGCCCTGGCGAGTAACTCGCCAGTGCTGCATGCAAGCATCGATATCATGACGACCCTATGGAGACCAATGTGCGGCTCGCACACCAGAGTTTAACACTTTTAAGGATAATGCATTTATTCATCATGCCCTTGGTCGGTGTTACGCATGAATGCAGCCCTGGCTGCATTCAAGCACCAAGCATCAAGGCATGGTACTATGCAGCCTCGGCCATCAATTTATTTCTATTCGATGTTCTTTATCTAAACTGCAAAAGGCGGGAACATGGCCCTGTATTTCGCCTGGGACATCCAGACCCTAGTGCGAGGCTGAGTACCATGTTACCCATTAATGGAGCTATTACTCTGCATGGACTTTTTTGTTTTAAATATCTTTATTTGCGTTTAAATATACATTGAATTATTTTCTCTCATCTTTTGTGAATCGTCCTTGGGGTACCCGGTAGGCACATAATTCCTACACATGTAGGCATACATCATAGAGCATCGCAATCAATATCATATTCGTTTTACCGGTAGTCAATTCATATGACAATAAACTGATGTTTCTCCTACTCTACATTAAGCGAATCTTCACATTGATAAATAGATGAGATATCATTTAAGAAAATGGACAGTGTATCAGTATGCAAATGCAACAAAGAAAGAATAACCTTCATCCCCACTTAAAGAAGTGTAGCGGGTTGATATTCTGGTTATCCTAACGTCAACAATATGTAGCATGTATGACACTTTATTTAAATTTCAGTTTTGGGGTAATGGATGACATATGAATACCACTCATCCTATCAATATGTGACAGTAATTTGTCACAGTACATGTGCATGCAAGGTAAATCGAGCAGGAATTACAATGACATATTTCTGGATGTACTTATTTAAAGTAATGTAACAAATGTAGTGAACATGGAACGCCCACACTCTCCTTCAAGTACAGGGCAATCTGGGAAAATAAAGACATCTTCAATTTTAAATTTCCTCACCTGAATATCCATTTCTTTTATTCAGCTGCTCACAAAACAATTGGAGGCACTTCGGGGGGTCAGTGATTCACGTATGCGGATTTACGAAGAGGTCGACCGAAACTTAACAGATGCTGAGAAAAGGAATGAGGCATTAAAGAAGGAATGCCGCAGTTCAAAGGCAAAGGTGAATGAGTAAGTATTACTGATGTTGTTATCTTACCTGAGCGAGGATGGTTCCTTGCTAATGATTCATTAATTCAATTAGAAAAAATTAAAAACCGTTTAAGCTGTTTTGTGATGAGTATTGAAATCCTGAAGCTGGTGTATCAAATACCTCAGATATATAGATATTTCACGTTAAATGTGTCTATCAGGTTGAATTAATACAATGTCCATGGGCGCATTGCCCTTATTTAGCCATGACTTCTATTTATCCATTCAATAAGCTAATGCAATAATAAATCAGGTAGGACGTTCCCTTAAGTTGTTTGTGCATTATTCTAGATAGTCTTTTTGTTGGCTTCGTTGGCGTGTACGGGTTTGTGAACTTTGACAATGTTACATTCAAGGAATTGGATGATAAAAAATAAAATTCTTCAATCCAGCAAACCCAGTAAACAATTCAGCACTTAATTACAACAGCTGTGTAATCACACACACCAGACACTAGTATTTTGTCAGTGTCACGTCTCGTGCAAAGGACTCAGTGCTGCCACCTGAAGTTTATAATCAGTACTAAATGAAGAAATGTCTCCCTTTCATTCCGAAAATAGAGAATAGTTGAGATTGGAATTGTCTATAGGAAATTTACATATATATAGTCATTAAACCCAACTAGAACCAATTTTCACTCAACTGTTACATTTCTCCTCAGGTTGAATGGAGTGATCGAGTCGCAGGAGGCTCGTATTGAGGAGCTGACAGCCAAGGTAGAGACCCTGCACCAGAAGGAGCGACAGAGCCGGTCTCGTGCTTCTCGCAGAACTCAGAGCGTCCCGTCACTAGACGCCGATGAGTGCCGATACCGCGGCACAGCCGGCTTCGAGGACTTCAGGGGCTTCCCTCCGGAGGGACGTGAGCGTATCAGCGCTAAGGAAATGAAAGGGCTGCGCACACTGCAGGAGTCTATTCGTAACCTGAAGCAGCAACTAGCCACCGAGTCGCGAATGCGTGGGAACGTTGAGAATGACCTCTCGGAGGTTGTCCGTGAGAACGAGACGCTTCAAGTGAGGGTCACGCTCCTGGAGCAGGAAGAGAAGAAGATTAAGAAGTTGGAGACGGAGCTGGAGGAGGTCGCCATGCGGGCTGAGAAGCTGTGTGCACAGTGTGGGAAGAGCCTGGAGACTACACGACTCATGCGGAAACCAGAAATGAGCGTCGAACACGACGACCTGCAGGAAATCCCCAACGGGGAGTTTGTGCGGTTGAAGAATGGCGGTAGCGCGTACGGCAGCCGGGAATCACTCAACACGCTTGGGTTAGAACTCGAGACGCCCATCGATGAACAACTTGTCACAATATTCAATGCTAAAATGATGGATGAAAGCTCCCCAGGGGACGCTGCCGAGGAAGATGGCTTGTTAAAGGCGGATAGGAGATCCTTCGCCACTTCTCCTGGCGAGGAGCGATGTGGGTCGATTCTGGGTGAGCTGGAGGACCAGTACCGGAGTCTAGTTAAGAAGTATGAGTCACTTATTGAGGCTAAAAGTAAGCGGGCAGAGAGTGCGGAAGCTACGCAGGAGGAGGGTGCGGCGAATGCTAGCAGTGGTGCATCCAAGGCTGATGCTAAACGACCGAGTGCCCTCGCTCTGAAGAACAAAGGGGCTAAGAGTAAAACTACCACTGAACCTAAATCTAAAACCACCACTACCACCACTGCCACCTCCCAGCCCACTGCTACCACCACAGACTCTAGTGTGACATCCCGTCTCGACTTCACATCACCGATTGATCCAATCGAAGGGCGCTTTGATAATGGGCCGCCTGAATACAAGAAACTTTTCCAGGAGATTTTTGAAACTCTTCGGCGCTCCATCGCGGAAGACGATGATCTGAGGTATGTCCAGGAGACCCCCCCTGCTCCCACTGCATTGTCCAAACCCGCCGCCAAGACACCCAAAACTACAGCCAACACATCTAAGTCACCTACACCATCCAAGACACCCAAAACACCCAAGACATCCAAGTCAAAGGGTGGTGACAAAGTCAATGGGAAGAAAACCTGAATGAATCTGAAAGCAGGTATTGAGTATTGAACAAATAGGGAAGTGAATATTTATCCAGCATTGAACAGATTAAAGCTTATGTATGACAACAAGTACTGAATATTTGGGCCAGTCAATTTCCCTCAATCCAGAGGCAGAGAAATGGTTGTTTGTTTGCTGAGAGGGTTCGAGAGAGAAGAAAACAAGAGGAAATAAGGTCAGAGTGAAATCCAGAGATACTATTCGTCAAAAAGAAACTTTTGCAAGTGAAGATACGTGAAAAACTGTAGACCAACTTATTCTTTTTGGTGAGATATTCAGTATTGCTTAAGGAACAAAGAGGTGTCGAGAGTAATATACCGTAAAACCTCGCGTAGAAGCCGCGGCTAGTACGCGAGTCAGATCGCTAATGCGGCTTATAGAATCGCCCCAGAGTCGGGGTGCGGCTTATACGCGAGTTTTTCCAAAGTATAATTTCCAAAATTACCATATCATGCCCCTAGGAGCTACAGAGACTGGTGCTGGCGGGGCTAAGCCACTGAAAAGCTGAGTCAATGCCTACTGTTCGCACCTCAGCCCTAAGACAATGCAGCCCACTCGCACCTCAGCCCTAAGACAATGCACCCTAGGCTAATCCCTGCCAGCATCCTAACACTAGGAATGCGCCGATGGTGTGTGTGTGTGGGGGGGGGGGGGGGTTGACCGCCACATACCTGGTAGAAAGCTGTCACTGCTCATGCACACCCCCACGGCCATGGGAAGGTGGTACGGGCCGCCAGAGGGCTACACAGGGCCACCAGAAGGACCCTGACTCATAGACTCAAGTCGGGGGTGCGGCTAGTACGCGAGTTTTTCCCATGGACCATTTAGAGGGCCCCTGCGGCTTATAGGATCGCCTCAAAGTCGGGGTGCGGCTTATACGCGAGTTAGGCTTATACGCGAGGTTTTACGGTAATAGAACTTTTGAATCTACAGGTATATAAAAAAAAGGTTACACATCTAATTGACTGTCTATATCGAACAAAGAGTACAAGCTAGTAGGAATTCAAGCCAAAGGGTATTATTTTCTTCATTGCAGTGTTTATATATGTCTGTGCCGTAGGGTCAGTTATTATACTAATTCTGATACTATGTGAAATGCCTGTGTGTACTGTAGGGTCAGCTATACTGATTCTGACAGCGACACTAAGTGAAATGCCTGCATGTTTGATGGAATCTCTGCTGGAACATTAATTATCATCTTATACCTGTATGCATGTACTGTGACGTCATCGCCACCTCGATCTCCAAACACATTCTTTGTCTAGAGGAGGTGGCCATAGTGTTCAAAACTAAAGTAGCATTATCAAAATCTAACTTCACTTCATTCTGCATCTATATTCTCCCCGTTCATATACTGTGTAGCATGTTGTAGCTCCAATCTGTCTTCCACGTCGACATCATCCCTTGTAAGAGATACTGCAAGAAGCATGTCACAGATTGCCTTGGACCAATAGTTTCTGATAATGATGGGATACATGTCTGTATAAGAGTTGGTGTTAAACATAGTGCTGTAGCATGTATGAAACCTTAAGCTAATACCAATACTGATATCAGGAAGATAAGTTGGAAATTCTGCCTAGGCAGACACAACTCAGATACGTAGGTAAGAAATTCATCTAAAAAAGATAGGAAGTTTGTTGAGGACTTTCGAGGCCCATTACTTCAACGGTAAATGTGTGAGGATATACCTTAACTTATGGAAACATTGGAAAGGAAAGAAAGAAAGAGAGAAAGAAAGAAAGAAAGAAAGAAAGGGTTATTGCCATCCATTTATCACACGCTACGTATATGGTTACATAGTGTCATATGTTAAGTTGGCCCAGAGAAGATTATTCTGATGGAACAGACGTAGATAATAATAACGCTAGAGCTTTTCTGCGCCAAACAATTTCATGCTTTTGAAATTATACACTGCCAAGATTTATTTCCCTCGAGATTTCCAAATGTAGTACAAATCTTGTAGGTCTTCACATGTGACCATTTTATTCACAATATTTATTACCGTCATTTTGATTGAGTGATATTTGTTTCTTTGGTGTTAAGCGGCGCCTAGTCTCTTGGCTAAACCCAGAAGCGCTCTCACAATCCAGATAATTTCCCAATCATCTGGATGACTTTGAACCCTATTCTCAATTTTGATTGTTCATTATCTCAATCATAGTTTCCAGTATTGTCTGGACATGATTCAGTCATTCCAATTACAGGTGGTTTCCCATGTATATATGAATATAGTACTGTCTGTCCAGATTGGGGATTCCAGCCTCAAATGACTTAGGGCCTTACAATAGTAGTTACCAGAGATGTCTATTTATGGGTGATTGGTCCATGTGCTGAGGACCAATGGGGATCAAACAGAGCATAGAGAGGTAGATTCAGGTAGAACCAACCAGTAAGGACCTATAGTGCTCCCCTTACTCCTAGATAATATTGGTTTGTATGATCTCCAAGGGTGTGTGGTTTATATACTGAAACTACCAGTATATTGTTCGATCCCCACAAGGTGTCTATGAGTGTGGTATTGTTGGTGGCAATTGCCTATGCTGGCCAGAAATAGAATGCTAGGCGCACACTGGTCAAGTCTATTGTATAATGCACTTAGTTCAGAATCAGCCGAACACGCTCATCTAACTGTTCATTGTGGAACATGTGCTTATTATATATGTAAGCTTTATTGTTCTGTGCCAAAACAGAATTATTGGTAAAGACATGGAGTCAGCATTGGTAAGGTTCACAAACTAACATAAAATAGCCAGGATTGTTTACAGGTTGTTAAATCACATGTTAAGGGTTTTACTCCCAAGGTTCATTTCATATTGTGGGATTTCTACTCTGATGCTGATTTTATATGATTGCGATGCTCTCTTCCATGAGCTAGATGGGATTTAACTAATCATTCTACCTGTGGGCCACTTGGACAAGTAGTTTGCTTCTATCTCTAATTAGCCATCTTGAGAACTCTGTGCTGAATTACTGACTTCTTTGATATACATTGATTTCTATACGTTTGATAAACACAAAAAAGGATATCTATAAGGCATACTGCTTACCTTGTCCAGTTATCCCCTTTGACTTGGCAGGTCATCCATATGTTTTGTGTTTCTGTTATAGCAATTTGTCTGGTTTTGTATTATCTTGTGTCGCCTTAGACCAGAAAATAAATAGCGGTTTTGGTCACCCGACCCAATATATCTAGGAAAACAGTGTTGACTCTAAGATCTTTTATCTAATCATGGAAATAAAAGCGATTAGTTTACGGAAGTTTTAGCTATATGATGACACAGGATGATACAAAATCACGTATACTGGGTCATGTCTATATAGCGTCCACAGGGCAGATTAATTCACAGTTTAGACAGGAAATGTATGGCTTTATCTGGGTACTGTGGACGATGGGCATTCGTTTAGAAGATGACCAAGTCTTACCAAATCGATACAGGTTAAAATTCTATGACTGGCTGACGAGTATATGACAGGCTGACTTCTATGACTGAGCAGTTTGGATCACTTCCAAAACCTTTTTACTAGCTAGATAAGGGCAAGAATGACACCCACCCACATCTACTTGGCGTGTTGCTACTGCCACCTGCTGAGAAACGTGGTTCTAATGGAGAATATGACATGTGTGTTCTCCAGATCATTGAAGTTAGTCGGTTTCTTGACCTGGAGCGAAAGCCCCGAGAAGGTCCTTCCAGTCCGGTTAGCCGCTCCGCGATTTTGAGTACCGGGCTGGCGTTAAAATCTTTTTAACCTGTATCTATTTGGTGAGACACAGCCAGATCCGCTCTACTTTCTGTTAGCCTGTTTACTGCTCCCTCTGCTGCTCTGTAACCTGTATTACTACGCTCGGTGATAGGATGAGATGTAATCCCCAACGTGCAAACAGCATTATGAAGCAACAACGTGGTTGTAATGTCAAACAATAATGAAGACATCTATCCATTATCTAAATGTGATATAATATATTTATTGTTGCTGGGATGAGTAACTATTAGATGAGATATTATGTATTATTATATTCTGTGCTTTTACCGATATTCATAATTGTATGTGATTCATGTGTATTATCATGAACTTTAGTTTGCAATTATTGTGAGAGTTTACAAATTAATTCAATTATTATAATATGTTATAAGGCTATGAAATGTCTATACTACAAAGATATAGAGGATTTTAACATTTGTGCTGCACACCCCAGAATTCCTCAAACAGGATAGCTAAAATATAGCAAGAAGGTATTTTTGTGGCTTGTGTCACATGGGGAACTCCAGAGCCCCCATCCACAGGACTATGAACCAGGGCTTAGAACAAGGGCCCCTGGAACCAGGATAGCTACAACTGGGGACCCAAGGCCCAGGGACATTGTTGTCCATAGGCGATATATGCGAAGTATGACCGTGGTATTTACAGCCGTGTAAAGTTGATTTTTTAAATCTTCATTTCTAAACACATTTTAATAATGAGATCATTTCTACAATAAACAGAGTATCCTCTTCTCAGGTTAAAAATGTTCAGTTAATTTAATCACTGGCATTAGAGATTATATCAAATGCTTTCAGTTGTGACCAGTTCTGTTAACCTCGCAAAATGTCTTTGTTCAGTGAACTAAATTGCATGGTCTCTGTACCAAAGGGTCTTAGTTCCAAAGTACCGTTACGCCCAAGTACAATAATTAATTAATGTGCAATTAATGACTCAGACTCAAGACTTTGGAAATGAAGTGAGTTGACTCTCTTCTCTCTCTATGTGTTTTATTGTAGACACTTCTTACTTGATTCTGTACCACCGCATGTTAAGGATGTCCGTAGATGTAGATGTATGTACAGTATACTGCTTGTCTACCATCAACTGTTAATACTTTTAACTTATTTGAGATGTAAATAAAGTCCATGTTCAGTAAAATCTGATTTTTGAGTTCTTTGATTCTATGTTGGTTAAAGATTAACTATTGTACAGTAAGAGACGCATAGCGCTTTAATTCATAATGACCTCATGACAACACCTTAGACTGATATAGTTATATGAACAAATGACATTTATAAACCATTAACTGGACATGACAAAACTGCAGGCAAATACCCTGTCAATACATTTTCAGTATAAATAAAAGGAAACCAATCTATGATGAGGTTCGGGCCAGCCTGCTGCCTCAGTTTATGTACATATCACATTTTGCTTATACAGGGAATGGATTATATTAATCTAAGTTTCTACCAATAATGCATAGTATATTCTCTAAAGGTATCAAAACCTTTACAGTGTTTTAACTACCGTAGGCCTTGATCTCCTCTTCAGAAGACAACCTCAATATAGTTCTGTCATGTTGGTCTCTTGGGTGGGCCAGGCCAAGGTTGCTTGCTGCCAAACTTATATACATGTATAGTCCTTCAAACCAATGATAATCGCCAGGACTGCATTCAAGCATCATGACGATCAATGATGCATGAATGCACTAAGCCAACTTCAAAGGGTCAAAGGGTTCTAGCCCTAGGTTCCTAAATTTGACATGGTGACATGGGCCAATTTGAGGCTTAGTGACATGGGACAAGAGGGGAAAATAGATAGTGACATGGGACATGGGGCATTTCTTTGAATCTATATATATCAGCATAAGAATTTCTCAGATCCTGTTTGCGGCCCTGAGCTGGTCAAACCGCTCCACCTCCTTCAGGAAGGGCAGCAGGTAGGGGTCTATGTTGTAGAGGCGCGCCTCTTCCTCCAGGGTCAGGTGCGCCTCCTTCTCACCAGGGGGCGTCCGGGGGGTGAGTTGTCCCTCCAGGTGGCGCACCAGGTCCAGACGCTGGATAGCCCGCAGCGCCATCTGTAGGGGAGGAAGTGTACTACGAGTTATAGGAATAAAATACATGCATGGGGTATAGTACTTTATATCGCTGTACTTTATATCGCTGATACATGTTACTATTAAGAGCATCAGGGGAAAGTGGCTAAACCTCAGGGTGCGGAGAACTAACATAAATGTGAGGAATCGATGTGAGAGGATCTCAGCCTATCCGAACCAATACCACCATTTAATATGGCGCCATCTGGTGTCGATGCCATTTTCACTGCCAGGAGGCGCCATCAGCACGCAGTATCCTACTAGTTCCTTCCCGGCCCACAAGGTGGACACCCTAGCCTTCTCTAACGAGCTGGAGAGAAAGAACCACCGCAGCCAAATTCCTCGGATATAATGGCTTTAGCCGCCGGTGGCTAAGGCCACAAAACAAGTTGGTCAATGGATTTCGCTGGCATAATTATTGTTTTTACTTCTTTATTCTCCCAATTTACTTGCAGATCCACGGGAATTATCATCCGAAGCCAGATAAAAAACATGAAATAGAAGAAATTATCGAATGCTTCACTCTCTTCTTGGTGAGGCCTAATGTATGAGTTTGAAACTCCGATATTGGGGGTGAACATATGGCTTGCCATACACACCTGCAGATCGTCCAACGTGGCCCGAGTGTGAAACCGGCGCCACCGCAGGAGGGCGCGCGTGGCCGTCACTTCCGGTCCGTCGCGTGGCTCACGGTAACTCATCTCCGAAATATCCCTGGTGGCAGAATCGGAAATTAGTAACTTCAGCTTCAACTGCATCTTATCAATGCATGAGTAATGTAGGAGAGTACTATATGTAGGGTTTTTAAGATTAAATATGAAACATCTTTAATGCATGGAATTGATCCGGTTCGTTGCGCATTAGTGTTAATTAATGCCCTTTGAACAGCAATGTGGACATTGATATAGGCCAATGGCCATGCGACAAAAAGAGGTAACTTATTGAAACGATGAATTTTTAAAACTCACTTCATGAATAAAAATACTTATACTATAAATTCAAAAATGATGAGAAAGAGAGGGATTAGAATCCGTGTTTAGTGTGTGTTAGCATGCCGTGATGACGAAATTAGATAAGGGGTAATACAAGCAATCATATATCTACAATCAATTTCATATTAGACATGCAAATAGATGAGAGGCAGATAAGTGCTGAACCCTTAGAAATAACAACACACAGAAGTATTATGGTGGCTTAAATGTGTTAAAACTATAACACTGAACGTATCTGTTTTTAATTACTGTAATATTGACATCATTTATTAATCATTTGCATTAAATTTTATAAACACAAAAGGAGTGAAGTGGCGAAATGTTTCTAGGGGCCGGTCATTATCAAGGCAGGGTGTGAGAATCAACCTCCATATTGTTAATGACCAATTGCTCCCTGGGTACATGTACTACACTGTAACACTCCATGCTCCGTAGTGGATGCATGAAAAGATCAATATTGATTTCTCCTGAGAATCTAACATCTGCCCAGACTCAGGTGAATTCGTTTTGTACAACAGAGACTGGAGCTCTACTCCTCCATCAATAAATAATGGTCTGCGGATTCACATACAGCACACCAGTTTGATTAAAGCCCGTTAAACCTTTAAAGATGGCATAATGCATTAATGCATCATGTCTTTGGTCGTCATGATGCATAAATGGTGAGCCCTGCTGAGTAACTGGCCAGTGGTGCCTTCAAACACCATGCACTCTACAGGGTTGAGACACTCCTGAAGGTCAGCAAAATGCAACAATGCAGCACCGGGTACACACACAGAAAAGTGAGAGTCATTGTGGCTAAAACTACCCTCACCTGAGGGTCAGTGCCTGACCCTCAGGTGAGGGTAGTTTTAGCGACAATGACTCTCACTTTTCTGAGGGTGTAGTTACTTGCCGGGGCTGCATTAATGTATCATGACAACATATATTTACAATTTAACGACATGCCGTCTTTAAAGGGTTAGATGGCTCGATTTTGATTATGTCCTATTTATGGATATCCCTACGTGGGCGATGTTAGACATTGATTATTCGGTTTATTAGTCTGTTAGAGTAAGTAACAGCAAATCACCAAGTCTCATCAGATCAAAACAAGTCCATAGTGTTTGACCGGGTAACGTCTTTGACGGGCATGTGTCAAAATGAAGTTTCAGCTTATAATGACAGCCAAACTGAAATAAGTATTATTGATATATAGTGTAAACATATCAATTAACTTTTCCCAGTACTTTCTTCTATATAGCCCCTATTTCAGCCATTTTGACGGTTGCTGGTAAAAGAAGTCACCCAGTCAAAGACTATCAACTTGTACTGATCTGATAAGACCTAGCCTGCACTGTCCATAACCTATCAGCATCACAGAGAGTAAAGTGGGGACCAGCCTGACCCAAGTGTTGTCTCCAAAACCAGAGCCAAGCATCTTAACGCTAGCTGGTCTTTCCTCAGTGAGTCTAGCACTCCCATTACATGGCTTTAACTTGTAAGATAGTCGAGCAATGCTGGACCCTCCTTTCAGAGTATGACAATGTTGGACTTCTAGAGCCATGACCGAGAGCCCAGCATTGTCAGACTCCTGCAGAGTGTCCAGCATTACTAGACCCTCTTATAGTTTGCAGTGTCCAGCATTGTCATACCTCGGGTTGGAGTCCAGCGTTACTCAGAGCTCTTACATTCTGCAGAGTCACGAAATACTAGACTCCCGACTCTTACAGTTTGGCGAGAGTCAGCCATTTCCTGGCTATCATTGAAATACCCCACCCTGGAAAGAGTTTAGGTTTGGAGAAGTTTTGATTCAGTGTCAGGCAGACTCTCACTTTCCCCTCAGTACCCCTGCATGACCCTTGGCATTTAAGCAACATTTGTAATTGCATAAAATCACTCTAAGCTCAGTTAAAGTCTCTGTAAGTGCTATGTGAATGTCATAGAAAGTCATAATGGGATTTAAGAAGGTTTAAATGGCATTTACTAGAATTGAATACGCTTAAAGTGTATCTTTAAGCGGTCCAATATTTGCTTAAATGCCAATATTCTTGCAGAGAGTGGTGTTCACCTGTCTATAGTGTTGGTTCCCCTGAGTGGGTAGAAGGGCAGGTGTCTGTAGAGCCGCGGCCAGTCTCCCTCTATCTGTACTGCTACTAGCTCACACGCCCTCTCAAAGGGATCTAACAACAAAATATGGCCTTATAATAAGGGAACGTTTATAAGGCGGTTTCCATAAAGTATGTACGCACAAAGGGGGGTGGGGGGTCTATTTTCTGGAAATATTCGCGTTCATAAACCCTTCATTTTGATGCGTACAAGACCTTCAGGCAGGGATGGGGGTGAATTTTTAGAGAAAATGTGCATACTTTATGGAACCCCCCTAACCTAAAGAGGCGGTGAAGTGGTCACAGGCATAATAATGCAAACAATCGTGAGGAAATGATACCTAACTAACATGCAGATATGCTGATGTCAAAATCTGGATGCAACATAATTTCTGATTTTAACATGTATATTTGAAATCTTCAATGTGATTCATGCGACAGTGTAACTAAACATGCAAGGTAGAAGGTTTCCGTTAGAAGGTATTTTGCAAATCTAAGTGACAATGAATGAATAATTCACTGAATGGTAACAAAGATTCAACCCTTAGCTAAAAGTTGACAAATTTGAAATGTACTAAGATAAACAGATAAAGGGTTAACCCGGTTTTGTAAGGTATTAAATAAGGGGATACCATAAGATAATAGGAAACATGCCCCTTGTTTTCAATATGAAACCTGTATACTGTAAAAACGACAGCAGATTTTACTGCTCATCTAAACTAAATATAAACAAAGTAAGATTCAATATCCTGAAAACATGTACTCTTTTCTGACCTGTATAATGATAAAAGATAAGCAGTATTTCTTCCAATTGATAAATGCATTCAAAACTTTTTATTTAAAGAAAGGCTGCATATTCTATCAATTAAATCTTAAAAAAAGAAGAAATACAGATGATAAATCAACACATATATATATATACATTGTGATATAACACTAATTGTGACCCACTGACCCTCAGTATGACCCTTGCGGGGGGTCTTCTTGTCGCCCCCTGGTGGCTTTTTGTCGCCCCCTGGTGGCTTCCTGCCGCCCGCTGCCCCCACGGGCTGGTTCCGGAACAGCCGCCCCAGCACGTCGGGACTCGTCTTGTACAGGTGGATCTGTTTGGCCAACTCCAGCCCGCTGCTGGCATTGTGCAGCTCTTTGTCCTGGTCCGCCTGGGGGTGGGCAGATAAGGTAAAAAAAAGGTTTGTTTCAGGTCACCCGACCGACCCTATCAAAAGAGGGACGACCCTACGTTTTTTTATGCAATTTTGAAGAAATTTTCATGTTTTTACCCTTTTTTGGTCAATATCGGGAGATTCAAAAAAATTGGGTAGTACATTCATGTTAAAAAAAAAAAAATCCGACCTACCGACCCTACATTTTCCTCCCATGTTACCTCAAAAACAAACCTCTTTTTTTTGGCCTAATCAAAGTGACATATTTTAACTTGATTTTTACTTAAATGTGTTCCCAATGTTAGTACATCATATTTGGAGGATAGGGCACAATAAAACGGCAACAAGAGCCCAAATAGTGGGTGTTATGTGGCCCATGTAATATCTTTTATAGTGTATTCTCAATGGAGAATTTATAGTGTGCACTCCAAAAGAAATAAATTGAGCCAAAATCTGATTATTAGTCGAATTCCAAGGTAAAACCTTATAAATCTACACACAAAAATAGGGGACCGCGATAATGGACACTGAAAATCGAGGCATAATTGGTTTGACAAGAGTCATGCATGCGCAATGCCGGACTCTCCTTGTAGAATGCTGGACTATCCTAGGGTCCAACCTAATCAATATGCTTGAGTCTAGCAATGTTATGCAACTCTTATGTTGGGCTCTTGTGGAATCAAAAGGGAGACCTCAAGAGTCGTACTGTACTTCAAACCCATAAGTTCGCCCTGATTAACCCTAATTCTTGCGAAATGTTGCGACAATCTTTGTGTCTGTTAGCGTATAGTGTAAAAAAAACCTACCTTTCCTGCCTCGACCTCAATCATGTCCTCCTGGATGGTGCCCAGCTCCTTCTCGGCCTCCTTCACCTCCTTCTTCTTGTCCTGAAAGTTTAATAGTTTATCCAATAATTGGGGCCTAAAAAATACATTTCTTAAAATTGACTCAGGATGTAGACAAATAACAAACTTCCTTTCGTATCTATTCCATTTCTCCTCAATCCCTATTATTTTGCTCGAATTTAATTTTATTGCCTAATATAGTCATTTTAGAATAAAGTTATACATGATTTATTCTCCTATTGAAAATACACAAGAGATAACCATAGTTGGACCCAATTTCTGAGCTATTACTGCCAATGGATACCATTTTAATGTTCCCCAAACCCATAGATAAGATACTTTTACAGTGTCTGGAGCATATTTATGTTGGATTTTTGAATTTGGAGTAAATCGGATATACTAACCTTGATCCAGTTGAGTTTGTGTTTGACAGCGCTGAGCTGCCTCTTCAGGAAGGGCAGCTTCAGTTTGATGGTCCTCAGCTCCTCACTGATCTCACTGTACTTCTCGTACAGGATCTCTGTGGGAATGCTGGTGGCCTTCTTGATGAGCTCATCTCTGTGGGATGGAGATAAATTTGCCTAAGACTGAGTCTCACCAAATCGATACTACATGTAACTGAAAGTCTATGACCGGTTGCCATCTATGACAGGGTGCAATCTATGACCGGTAAATCGGTATAATAAAGTCTTAAACAGTTGTTAAAACATTCATTAACCTTTTCTGTCCATTTTCTGGTCATTTCATAAATTGTACCCGGTCAATTATAGATTGTACCGCGTTACCGATTGCACCTGGTCAAAGATCTCCAACTTGTATTGCCTCGGTGAGACACGGCTCTAACAAGCACGAGCACAGAATGTTGAAGTTAGTTCCACTATATGAATGCTCAAATTCATAGTGGAACAAACTACATAGTTCTATTACAAATTTTAACCACATTGTGCTCAACCTGCACTCTTCCCAAAACTTGTATCAGAACACATGCACATTATGCACATTTGTAACAGAACAACATGCACGGGTTCCACGTTTGTAACGAAACAGGTCTGTGCTTGTGCTCATGCTAACTTTTATACAAATTGAACTCCATACCTGCGGTATTCTTTCATCTCCATATCAACCATAATCTCATTCGTCTCGGCGGTGAGTCGCTCTTCGTCTACGAGCAACTCGTCTTCTCGCTCGTCTAAACGAGCCGTCTCCACTTTAAGTTTCTCGAACTCCTGCTCCGAGTGTTTTAACCTGAAGCTGAGTTTGTGAAACACGTGCTGCTGTCCCCGTAATGACTTCACAACCTCCTGCTTCCTCTGATCTAAGTCCATAATATCGTTACTCAGGAAAGTGGCGTAGTTAGCATCGGCCGCTAATAAGGTCAGCATTATAGCACACGTGTTCCTAACATCCTCACAGGCCTCGGGGAAGATTAATAAAAAGGGCATGTTAGAGCAGGAGGTCTTTCTAGCTATGTCTTTACTATTAGCACTGAGGTCATTAATAAAGACCCCTTTACCCTTAAACCTGTTGATATGGTAAGTTATGCTCCCCATGCTCCTGCTTATCTCCCGGAGATACTCCAGTCGCTGGTTCTCATAGTTGTGGCATGTATCTAAGTAGACATCACCATCCAGGTCATAGAAACTCAGGCAGTATTTCTCCAGGTAACTGTTGACCTTGTTGAGCTCGTTAAGGACAGCGGTGAATTTACCAGGTACCGCATCGAGGACCTTCCGGAGGCACTCCTTAAGGCGGTTAATGTCATAGATGTTGACGGTCATCTTGCGGCTTGGTTCCATGATGTAGCCCACAATGTCGTCAATCTGCCCCGCACAGTTAAAATACGGCATACGTACATCCCGCAGCACTGCATTAACAGAGTTCACCCATTTCTTCACTTCCCCCTCAGCGTCGTTAGCCGAGCCGTAGAAGGTGCGTTCCACCTGGAATAAAATTGCTTTTTATAACACATGTGTACATGAATGAATAGATATTAACTGATGTTTTGGTACATATTGTTCTTCAAATTTCCACTTTTCTGTATACAAGTATTGTGAGAAGTTCAATAAAACCCTTTCAAAACCTTAAAAAAACAACTAGCACTAAACCAAAATTCTAACGAACACATTAGAAAATATTATAAAAGACTAATATGATAAAGAAATTGCAGGCTTCCTGGCTCTTAACCGATCCGAGCAGCCTGCAATCATATGAACCTATCAGTAAACAAAAAACGTTATACAGCGTTATATAACGTTTTTCTATGGATCCTTGGTCTGGCAAAATGTTATATTTATAACATTGAAAACGTTATTTTGACGCAAAATAACGTATTTTTGTTAGCTGGGCTGAGTGGTCTAAATACAACCCGTCATATGACGGAAAGGAGATGTACAAATTAAAGGGTTTAACCGTCTGTGATTTCTGTATAAATGAAGGAAATAACAAACAAATATATAAACAAAGTAAATAGGAAATACAGACGCACCTTCCTGACCTTGTCCTGTATGTCCTTGACGGCCCCCAGTAGGATGGTGTGTACCATGGTCAGGTCGTCAGGAGGCTGCGTCTCAAGACGCCCAAGGTTAAGGCGCCGTGTCCGCGACAAGTGCGCCATCTTGTGTCCTTAAAGGTTATTACTGACTTCAGGGTCTCTAGCGTCAACTAGAGCAATGGCTTGAGCTATGCCATCATTGTCCTTGATTAGGAAATGGACCATTTAATATGTTGCTATTATGATCTACAATTATTGCGCCGTGTCCTTGGAAAATGCGCCAGTTTGTGCCCTTAGATGTCAGCTGACAAAAACACGTTATTTTACGTAAAAATAACGTTTTTAACGTTGTACAACGTCTGCCCATAGTAAGGAGCAATAGATAAATGTTCTGAAACGTTGTTTACCGTTTTTGTTTGTTGGATTTGGAGCCTTCAGTGTCCCCTGCAACAACCAAAGCAATGGCTTGAACTATGCCATCATTCTCCTTGATTGGGAAAGAAACCATTTGATATACTGCTTTTTTATGAACGACATAACGATTTTGCAAACATCGTGCCTGATATATTAAGACATGTGTTTGATGGACTTCCGCATTGGCTTTTCATGACCATTGGTATTATCTGAAAGTTCATGGCGAGTCTTCGTGGGTCAATTACTTGATCTTTTGATTAATTAATCAAAAGTTTCCTCAGGCCTCAGTGTGAACGATCTCGACGTGAAACGTCTCTTACTCCCATGCCCAGCCAGTCATGTGGAAATCCTTGGTTGTTCCATAGCTGTAATGTAAAAATAAACATAATTAGATTGAGAATAATACTAGCTACAGACTTATTTCTATCTCACCTATACCATTTGGGACGTGCCTACTGTCAATAACGGCGTAAAATTCCCTTAATTTCATCTCATTGTAACTGTTAATGGATACACAGCTAATATTGACAGTTTGAACTGTTAATGACACAATAAACTATTCAGACGTTGCAATTAGCACTACAACTTACTGATTATAGTTGCAAAAGGGGCTCCAATGTACAACCTAAAGGATATCCACTATTACTTTGCCACCTAAGTAAACGGTGGAGCTCTCACTTCTGACTCACACCTAACATACAAGTACACACATGGCGGATGTACATGGGTAACTGGGTAATCAGGTGGGCACACATCAACCCTCCTGTTACTCTCGTTCCCAAATCCTTCCGAAGGAAGGCTCTGGTAACTGCCAAATGTTCGGATTTTGCTGTGTCTGGGCAACCCCTACTGGTAGGCTGGAACCAGCGAACAGGAACAGGAAATGGAACCAGAAAGGCTGATGGTAAAACTACCAAAAACTACCATCATACATTCTGGTTCCATTTCCTGTTCCTGTTCGCTGGTTCCAGCCTACCAGCAGGGGTTGCCCAGACCCAGCAAAATCCAAAGTTCAAGGTCATTTGGCTGTTACCAGAGCCTTCCTTCGGAAGGATTTGGGAACGAGAGTACCCTCCTGTGTGCACCTGTATGGCTGCCGACCTTTCAACCGTTTAAGGATGGTATAATGCACAATCCCATTCGTCGTCATGATGCATGAATGCAGCGCTGGCGAGTCACTCGCCAGAGCAGCGTCATGCTGACCCTATGGGGTTGACACTCCCGAAACGTTGGCATGATGCACCAATGAAGCATCCACAAGTTACTCGCTTAACAGTATTGGTGCATCATTACGACAAATGTAATCTTTTAACAACATGTCATTTTTAGAGTGTTTTTTTAAAAATAACTTTAACACAGGTTGTGTGTATATTTAAGTATCCTTAAGTTGATTACAATGTATGACATACATGTGCTTCTCCTCTAGTAGGTTTAATGCGTATCATGTGATTCAAGCTGTGAATACCGTACATGTTAAATAATATTATATTTCATGAAATGTATACGGTTAAGGACCGCGTAGTGTGTAACTTAGTCAGTCAATATTATTGCTCCCTGAGTCCCAGTACTGACTTAGGTCAGAACATGAGTGTAGATACACACACAAAGTGTCAGCATAATGCACTCATGCAGCAGCGGTAACAAGCATTGCATTGGTGTTTCGCGACAACAAATAAACATAGAGCCTTGAGGCACCATGTCGTCCTTAACCCTTTAAGGCCTTATTTATCGCTAAACGTTAACATTTGTCATCATGATGCACCAATGCAGTAACTCCCTGTTGCCGCATTGGTTCAACCCTTCGGGAATGTCTCAACCAGTAGGCCTGGCATGATACTTGAATGCAGCACTGCATCCATATATTAATTACGCCACGCTACATACAATGATGAAGGTATGGGAATAAAGCACAACAGGGGGTGGATAGTTGTTCAAAATAGGCCATATTTGTGTGACGTAATTTATGGATGGGCATGATGCATTAATACATTATACCTTCCTTAACCTTTTATGGACGGCATGATTGATGCCTTAATGCATCACAGCCTTGGTCGTCATGATGCATGGATGCAGCCCCGGCAAGTAACTCGCCAGTGCTGTATTCAAGCATCATGCCGACCCTACAGAACTTGAGACATGTCCATAGGGTCTGCATGATGTGCCATTGCAGTGCAGGCGAATTACTCATTGGGGCTGCATTGGTGCATCATGATGACAAATGTCATTTTTTAACGACATGTGATTTAATCAACAAGGGTTGGGTACCGCATAGTGCACAAGTGCACCTTGTCACCATGAAGCAGGAATGCAGCACCAGTATTATGAAGTGCCTACAGGGTAAACTAATACACTGTACTCTTTATACTCATGGGCTAAGCCTGTCCCAGGTTAGTCATAGGGATATATATTTGTCAGATGAGGGATATATATTTGTCGGATGAACTGATTGACTGAAGCAAAACTAAATACTGCCAATCTTAACTCAAAAAGTACTTCTATTTCTATGAGTATTAAGATTTAGGTGGGCTGGTTAGCACTAAATAACCTGAGAGTATGAGCTAATTAAGTAATAACCGTGGATGGTCGTGTAGGGAACCATAATATTGACTAACTAGTTGGGTTACACACTGGTGACTGAGTTGTTAGGCAGTACTGACTTATCTAGGAATATTAGAGAAGATTAAATTATACCGTCTTTTAACGGTATGATACCTTATTGCATCCTGTCCTTGGTCCTCATGATGCATGAATGCAGCCCTGGCAAGTAACTCGCCAGGGCTGCATTCAAGCATCAAGCCTATGAGGTTGAGACACTCCCCAAAGGGTCAGCATGATGCACCATGGCAATGCAGCCCCGGTGAGTTACTCACCGGGGCTGCATTGGTGCATCGTGCTGACAAAAGTCATCTTTTAACGACATCTTTCCTTAAAGGGTTAAAAAGTTAGGATGTTGGAGAACAGGGAAGAAGCCCATATACACTGATATTCTTAGGCTCCCTATATGACCAATCTCTCAGTCACTAGTACCTAACCTAGTTAGTCATTTTTGGCTCCCTATACGACCAACCTAGGTAAGTTAATATTGCCAGGTTAGTCAGTACTGACCAACCTACCTTAAATAGTCTTTTAATTTATAGGGGGAGCCACTGAGTGGTCATCACAGGTGGCACCAACTAGTGGTATACAAATACAACACACCAATGATGAACCTAGGTTAGCCACTACTGACTGACCCCTCAGTCATTTTTGAATATAATTTTGTCATTGTGACTAACACACGAATCTAGGATAGTCTGTACTGACTAACCCTTTCAATCTATGGATTTTCAGTGTACAGGGTCAGGCACAACAGGTTGTGGTAAGGGTCCTTACATAATTAGTTAATATTTAATGAGTAATGAGGCTCAGGTCGGGTTGATGAGTTGGCGGCAGACTGGCCTCCAGGTGTAGCTAACTAACTACCGAGGGGTCCCTGGGGGTTTATACCTGCCTGCTGTTGGGGTAGAGCTGCACTGTTAGAAGTTAGTGTAGCTGCGCAGTAGAATCTACTGTAGTTTTAGAGTATATATGTAGCAGATATGGTACAAGTAAGTCGCTGTGTAAGCCAAGGACAGCTTAATTGTCGCGCCTGCTGCTCTGGGTATAGCTGCACTGTTAGAAGTTAGTGTAACTGCGCACTAGAATCTACTGTAGCTTTACAGCATATACTACGGTATAACTGTACATGGACAGTAGAGCATATAAGCAAATGCTTCTCTAATGAATTTGACGAGTGGGTGCTAGGGCCATATCAGACCCCTTGATCTCATAGAATACAGGATGGCGTTCAACTCGCGAAATAGTCCTGTCAACAGACCAAAACTCATGAACCTTTGTCTATGTGTTTAATCTTAAATATCATATCAACCCAGTTACTGGCGAGTACTTTATCAACGAGTCAGAAAGGCAGAAGATTATAGTGTACCAAAGCCCTAGAAGTTGAAATGTAATCTTCGCTTTCGACACAATTCTAGGTTTAGGCTTCTGGGTAATTCCAAACGTGCATGACCTGGTAAATCAAGGGCGTCTGCTGAACTTAGAGAGTTACTGTTCCCACTGCTGACACCAAGTAGTGGCCATGTTTTTCTGGAGCTAATATTGTCCTCCTGTAGCCTACTTGAATCCAGCGGACGCCATTATTTACTGCCTTATCAGCACTGGTTTTATGTACCAAGGTGAAACATTACCTGGGACACCAGAACCACTTCCTGTATGTGACTTTATATACCAAGGTGAAACATTACCTGAGACACCAGAACCACTTCCTGTACAGGGCTTTATGTACCAAGGTGAAACATTACATGAGACACCAGAACCACTTCCTGTACCAAGGTGAAACATTACCGAGACACCAGAACCACTTCCTGTGCAGGGCTTTATGTACCAAGGTGAAACATTACATGACACACCAGAACCACTTCCTGTATGGGGGGTTATATACGAAGGTGAAACAAGAAATAGTTATTCATTTTATGTACACACACTAGCTCACTTCACAGTTCTTGAATAGATTCAAATCAGTGATGTTTATACCATAATATTATTCCAAAGGAATCTAGTATCAAAGGTTGGCAAGTTTCTCGTGAAATACGGCCTGACATTCAACTCGTGAAATAACCCATTCAACAGACTTTGTGTTTATTTTTCATGTTTACGATTCAAATGAGATAATTAGACGGCGAGAAGGGCTAATTGGGTTATTTCACAGGGGGAGTAAAGTACAGGACTCCTTGGTTAAATCAATGACGCTGTATTTCATAAAAATATATATATTATCTATCATAACGTGTTTAGTAATAGATATCGATTATGGTACCAGTTGTTTAAATATTATTGGGATCACTGAGTGCAGAGGCGTTATGCCCCCTCACACAGAACATAGGATTAAGACGCGGCTTCTGGACCGCGATTCCCAATTCTATGACTGGTGATCTCCCTGCACTATGTTGACAATGGACACTGCCCCCTCACTCCTATGCTGGATATGTTAATGAGTAAGTGGCGAGTCATTTACAGTCAGACGGTAGAGGTATAGTAGGCTAGGAGAGAGCTTTTCAAAGTCAAAGGTGGTATTTCAGTTAAAACAGCCAAACATACAGTTAGAAAAAATCTGACACATACTTCCATCATACTGTCTGACATAACAATTTATGATATATAAGTTGTCTCCATTGCATTGTATTTCATGGCGAGGTTATGCTGGTTTAAATCTCATCTATGGAAAATCTGCCAGCCCCATGAAGCCCTATATAACCTGTCTACAAGGACCACATTTAACCCAGATATGCCTACCGGCGACTAACTCACCAATGCATCATCATGCCAACCCTTCGGAACTGTAACAACTCTGTGGGGTCGGCATGGTCTAGAGTTCGTGAGCTAGCGAGTTACTTGCAAAGGCTGCAGTCATGAATCCTGCATTCATGCATGATTTGTACCTATAAAGAGGTCAAAGCACTATGTGGCCCTTAAATGGTTAAGGGTGTAAAACCAATATATGCCTCAGGTGTGTCAATACCAACTGACTCTGGGGGGTCTGACCAGTCATGTGGACACATTGACCATCATATTTGTAGTAGTGCTACCAGGTGGGGGCCTTATTGTGTACCTTCTAACAGTGGCCTGGCTACCAAATGGTGTTTTGTTGACATAAAGGTGCAAAGAGCGGCATATTACATATACAGATCGTACACACAGCAAAGTTAAACTGTGATGAATGCATAGCCTTTTATCAGGCCAGGTACGAGAATTGCTATAGATTAGCACTAGAAAGGCTGTCTTTCCGGACACTACATTGGATAAAATTCTTTGTCCCTCATGGCTTTAAAAGTTCCCTTAGAGGCATTTGTCTACAGAAACATGCCATTTGACACGCTTTATTGAGAAAGGCATGAAGTAAATGCAGACTCAGCAGAGTATGTGTCATTCTTTACCCAGTGGACCATGCACTGTTTGACGTAAATTTATGTAGCTGAGAAGTCCTATACTGCACTGTAGTTTTACATTATATACTACGGTATAGGTTTACACTACTAATTTACAGTATTTGTAAAAGGGCATACTTCTTGTTTCACTATTTACAGTGTGGCCCTTTGTCCAGGGCCTTTGCCTATCTATGCTGTGTATTTAAAGAAAAGCATATTTGAATGAAACGGTTCTCTTCCCTCTGCCACGCTATTCAAGAACATCTTTATAGTTGACTACGTATTTTTTAATTTCACTGACCAGTGCTGACCCACACAAAAACAAGTTATGGTGTAACAAATATGTTTCAATGATGATGCATTACGTAGGGCTGTTCTAATAAAATACGTTGGTTGTATATGTGCCTATCTGGTTATTGAAATATTTTGAAAGCTTCAATAGCAACGACTCAAGAATTGCTATTTGGTACAGCATTTCTGGTTACGACGCCATCAGTTTGGTACACACTAGACTCACCACTGAACATGTGCACATTGATGCTACACAAATGATCCTCTTTATTGCTATACTCCTGGTTATAAAAAGGGACCCTGACCATACAGTAGCAATTCTACTTTATTGACGAATATAAAAGCCTCCTTAAACGGTCTACTATGCTGCGTCTGGTAAGCCCACTCAAAAAAATAAATGGTTTCTCATCACCGCGCGCATCATAGAAGTCAAGTTTTGAGGATTTTTTGTTGTTGTTGCTAATTTTGGATGAAAAACACGATAAGAATGGACAAATATTGGCATATTTGGTATCAAATTGAAGCTGATACTGCCAGTAACTTATATTTTCTCCACTTTAAAATAATAATAACTTCCTAACTACACATGTACTAGAATGTGAATTTTGGTCATAATAAACATATATTATCATATATATAGGATAATTATATTTTTAGCCTGCAAGTAAAAAGGAAGGGGAATATGAAGTTTCCTTCTGGCTTCATCATATTTTTCAATCCTTGGTAATGAGAAACTCTTTTTTTTCAGTGGCCTAGTATGTGGAATAGCGTCTACTGAACCTTGAACACTGCAATAACTACACCCGTTTTAATGACCACTCTAAAAGTCGCACAATATGCCTATTTAGGGTATACTTCTCTAGGACGTAGGCCATATTGTATACTAGTAATTATAATTGGGCCTCTCAGCCCGATGAAAGAGAGTGAATGGGGTATTCACAGTGGTAGAGGACTACATATGTTATACAGGCTTTATGTCTAGAACGGTTATGAATGTTCTTTGTCAACATTTTAAAGGCTGTACATGTATACTGTAAATGCTCGCGTAGAAGCCGCGGCTAGCGAGTCAGATCGCCAGTGCGGCTTATAGGATCGGCCCAGAGTCAGGGTGCGGCTTAAACCCGAGTTTTTGCTAATATAATACAGTATTGAAGCCACTACAATGGCCGGTGCGGCTTATAGGATCGGCCCAGACTCGGGATGCGGCTTATACGAGAGTAAGGCTTATACGCGAGAATTTAGGGTAGTACTTTAATGCATTATTCTCTTTATCGTTATGAATAATCTGGCCAGTACTAGACATTCATCCATCATGGCCAAAAGGTCAGATTACTTTTTCCTCTTGTACCTCGACTTTTTTGCTATTATAAAGATAGGCATAGCAAATTAACCCACATCATACTTTAAACATGGAATTCATTGTGTGCATGTAAGAAACTAATAGTGACCCATCTATGCGGGCTACACATAATTTGGTATCTAATACTATTCATTGTCGCAAGATAAGAATCTCTCAGAAGGAATAGATAAAACTGGTCCACAGCTATGAATGTATGAATGAAACATAAAGAAATTCCCGAACACATGTTTACTAGGGTAGACTATAAACGATGGACATGTGATTAACATATGTATAGATAATGAATTGTTTATATATATATGAATACAATATGTCGTTATTATTGTAAATTAACAACGCACCATCCAGGGTATACCCCAGGGATAAAACTGGATCAATGTGCTCCTACTTTGAGTTCGCGAAACAGAGATGGGGTCAACATGACTGGAGTAATGTACTGAAAACCATAGCAATAAACCGTGATGTAAGTCATGACAAAAATAATCCCCAAAACCCCCACACATGTTTATGTCACGTACAGAACACTTATCCTTACCTATCACTGACACTGATGTGGTACAATGGAAAGCAGTGATATTTAAGAAGAAGACTAATAGATTTAGACGAAAAATCGATATCATTCAACATTTTTCTCAACATGTATCTACCACTGCCTTGTACATATTCTACGAATTAAAATCCACATAATTGTACTCGACTGTGTTTGGGTTTCTGCGTCTACAACCCATCCTAGTGATGTTAACTTCTCCTACCTTTAGCAATAGATTCCGACTTTCTCCCAGTGGGCACGGAACATTGAATCAACATTGATAAAGGGTTGTCAATGTTGATTCACTGTTGATGCAATGTTGATTCAACATTAAACTGAATTTTGTGCCCACAGGGCTGGTCCTGAACATTACTCCAGTCACTCCGGCCTCCCGTTAGAAATACTCCTTTTTCTACTCCTGTACTCAGCGGTAGTCCATAAGGCTTCCGTCTCCAGGTCCGACAGCAGTACAATCCACACACCACACACCACCAACAGTACAGGTACAGTGAATGAACCGGGAGGACCGTGGAGGAAGTAGCGTCTGGAGGAAGGAGTGGGAGGGGGGTGAGGGGTTACTAACACGTTAAGGGCCGCATAGTGCTGCAAGGCACTAGGGTAGACTGCCCATGAGATGACTAGCTGGTCTGTTGGTACCTTGAGTAGACCAGTACTCGAATCAAGAGCCCTATGGCGATTGGCCCTGAGGATGATCAGCCCAATGTCTATGATAGCCCTGTGGAAGATTGGCCCCATGATCAATGGCACCCTGATTAAGACATACCAGTCTACTCATGGTACCAACATACCAGCTAGTCACCTCATGGGTAGTCTACCCTATATAGGCGATTGGTCTTTATAATGCATAAATGCAACCCTGGCGAGTAACACAACTGGTGCATTTAAGCGCCATGTCCACACCCAGAGGATAAGCACGACACACCCAGGGGATTAGCATGATGTATAAATGCAGTTCTGGCAAGTTATTCGCCAGAGCTGCATTCATGCATTTTGCCGACCAAGGCCATAATTCATTACAGTACTATGCGATTCTGACGCCTTTAAGCATGGCATAATGCATTAATGCATCCCTTGGTCGTCATGATGAATCCATATAGGGCCTAGGCCGGACTGGAGATGGTTGCGGCGGCCTTCACTGATGAGAGCTGATAGGCTGGGTACCAGCATGTCCCTGGAAGTGATGGTTACCCAGGGACAAGGTACCAGTCAGTGTGTGTCTTATCAGTGCTGATAACCGTACCCAGCGAAATTTTAAATGGCGGACCCACTGGGTATGAGTCTACAGCCCTATAGCCATCGTGAATAACTCGCCAGGGCTGCATTCAGAAATCATGCCCACCCTTCGGGATCGCGAGACACTCCCGAAGGGTTGGCATGATGCACCAATGCAGCATTGGCACTCTTGGGTCTGCATTGGTGTATCATGACGACAAATTTCTTTTAGCGACATGCCGTCCTTCAAGGGTTAGAGGACTAATCAAGGACCTGCTCTTTAGCAGCAGACATGCAAAGTTCGCTACTTCCTGCTCCCTGCCCGGCGTCAAATGGCGATTCACACAGGTGTACGTGAAATAGATATCAATACCAGAGATTGATGAAATAAATTAGTACGATATGCACGTGGGACAAACTCACTGAGCGACTAGACACCGCACATATAATCTTGATGAGTTCATATTTCCAGCAGTCTTAATTAGTCTAGTCTAGTTGAGGTCTATCCTCTATCCTCCTCAATGTAAATACCGTAAATTCCCGCGTATTACCCGCATCTCGCATATAACCCGCACCCCCAACTCAGGAGAATCCTATAACCCGATTTTGGATCTGAAAATCTCGATTTTAATACTGTTCTATAGTAACGAAAACCCTCGTATAACCCGCACCCTATATAGGCATGTTTGGTATCAAATGAAAGCTGGGTTTGATTCGCGTACAACCCGCGGGTAGTACGCGGGAATTTACGGTAGGTAATATTGTTATTCATATAGCGGGGCCTCACAATCCACCGTTTTTCTCTTTATCTTTCCGTTTCTTTTTTTTTGAAACTGATAACACAACTGTATCCAAACCTATTTACTTTTAGTTTTACTGCTGTGTGCATTCTAAAGGATTAATTGGGCGCGAATACATATTACTTATAATCACAACAGGGAAAGGTTTTTGGGAGAACAATTAAGGCTACAGTAAATGTGACTTATGAAGATTACAGGTATTATGTGCGGCGTCGAGTCACTTCATGATTTCGTCCCTTTTTGTTACATACAATTTAATCCCAATACATATGGCTACTCCAAATAATATCTTTGTTTCTCATCACCAAGCCACTCTAAATATGACGAGGGCACTTTTTATTTTGCTGGGGGCTTAATATGTGGGGAAATCTAGGTTTTCTCTATCCCATCGTATTTGCAGCACGCTAAGCTTAACATCTGTACATAGTTATCATTAAAATTTGCAAAAAAATCTAAAAATCTTTTATAACACGATTTTGGGGATGCGCGCAGTGGTGAGAAACAAGGATACTATTTGGAGTGGGCTAATGTCAGTTTTCAGTATGATGGAGATGACTCCCGTGCATGCCGCAGCCACATACCACTGGTTTAGGCTGTAATAAGATCTATAGTCAGGTAGCAGCTCAGTGAAGGTACCCATAGTCTGCTAATGTGCCCCTTATCTAGAGCCTGATAAGTCACCAAAGGTGGCACTGTTAACATACCGACATCAATGTCATAAACACAGGAATACCTGTTATTTTTCCCCTCACATTTTCTTTGAGGTCCTACTCTGGATCTAGAATCTTTATGAGTTCATGTCTGGTGGACCTTGTCCTCACTTAGAAAGACAAGGCGGGTGTTGTTTTAAAAAATAATTATGAATCTATATCTAAATTAGAATTCTATAAATTATCGCGCATAAACCCTGTTTAAAAAAGACCAAGCTTCACCCGGGACAGCTAAGTTCTGAGGCTCATAAGGTTGAAGAACCACGCAAAAAGAACAACTTTAAAAGATGTTAATTGCACTCTGGTCCTCCTGGGCGTCCGTAGTATAGGCATGTGTGGGTCAGGGTCAATAAAGGGTATGTGTTCTATGTGAGTTGTGGGTGTGGGTGTATGGGTACGGTAGCTATGGCGAGAAGTAGGTCTGGGTGGACAAAGAATCTCAGAGTCCACCTACCTCAGTGCCAACTCAAGGAGAGCCAAGTTAGTTGGTGTATTTGAATAGGCACACGTTAGTAATAAAAGTGACTTAACCTTTTCTTTTAACCAAATCAGTCTCGCACGTTAGATCAATAGGCATAGCCATGTACAATTTATCAAGACCTTTTATTTGATATAAGACTTATGTAATGGGTATGGAGGATATGTTTGCTTTGGCATTGATAGTAGTATAGTATGTATCGGAACGGGACTATAGTTAAGTACTGTTTATTACTCAATCGACCTGCAGCCAATCAGAGGCCTCCCTTTTGGCGGGAAATTCAAAAGCAGCCAATGAGAGGCCTCCCTTTTGGCGGGAAATTCAAATAGGTCACGTGACCGGAAGTGACCTACTTCCGGTCACGTGACCTTTGGGCGGGAAATTCAAATAGGTCACGTGACCGGAAGTGACCTACTTAAGAGGGTCACGTGACCACCATGTTGGCGGGAAATTCAAATAGGTCACGTGACGGGAAGTGACCTACTTAAGGGGGTCACGTGACTACTAGGTTGGCTTTCAAAATAAGTCACTTGAGATTTTGATGGATAAATAAATTTTAAAAAAGAAAAAAAAAGCAAGCTGAAAAAGCTTGCTAAAAAATAATTTAAAAATACGGCTCTTTTTTTCTAGGAGGGGGGGAGAGGGGCACTCTGGGGGGCACTCTTTAAGATGCATGGGGGGGGAGGGGGGGAGGGGGGGAGGGGTAGGGTTTTTTAAGAGTGAGACTCGCTTCTCTGCCCTCTCTAAAAGAGAGGGCAGAGAGGCGAGTCTACTTACAATGAAAGGTATCATGATTGCGTTTATGATGATGTGCATCATGATGTGACTATCTTACAACCCTATGAGAAATAAGCAAGACATGGGCGTACTTACACGGGCTATTTGTAAACTAATGAATGTGACTTCTTCGTTAAAATCAGTATCTACAACTCTTTTAAGCCTAAGGCTTTTTCTTGAGTTTATTCTTTTGTTCAATTTCGGGCCCACCTCAAAATGAGGAATAGGCCCTCTGTAGCACTTGTCGCTTGCTCATCAATCAGAGCCGGGGTGTAGAAGGCCCCTGCCCTGTCGGGTACGTTCTCCCTCTGGTACGTTTTTGGTTAGTTTGGAGCTCTCAGTCGACTGTCTTATCCACCTTAAAAAAACCAGACTTTCGGTGTCTCATGATAAAACTGGTGCCTTATACTAAGTGCTGGATTACTTTCTCATTTTTTTAGTGTTCTATCCGATGCTTATTTAATTTTTGCACTGATAAAAACGGTTAGCTTGTACAAACACGCGGTCTATTTAAGTGTTAAGTGTAGAAAATGAACAGAACAGTGCACAGAAAATAGAGCTACCGACTACATTTCGCCCAGTCACTCAGCGGAGAACAAAAGAACTACTGACGTAGTGTACCCGCTATTCCGACAGTTGGCGCCACCGTTATACTTTTCCCGCGTGCGACATGAAGCCCTGGGGCGGGTACTGGCTGTTTTGGTTGTAGGTACCGAAACATAAAAAACTACAGCCAGCCCAATGTCATGGTGAGACAGCTCTCTTATTTTTACCTTGAGTAGCGTCCGTAGGGCCTATGACAAAACCTAGTCCCGTACACTGAGCAGCTTGAGGTCTGAAGGCTCATACAGAAAAATGTGTGGGTGTGTGGGTGTGTGGGTGTGTGGGTTGCTTTACGCCTTAGTTAACAGCTATGGTCATTTCAAGAGCGGTGATGGTGATCGAATCTATTGGCTCTTTTACCGAGACAAGGGTTCTTTTACATCCCACACTACATAGCAGAGAGACGTCTAGCAGCCCCTAGAGGCCCCGCAGGGGGCTCGAGAGGTGCCGTGGAGAAGAGCAGATATCCACGAGAGGCCACGCCAACAACCAAATTCTATCTTTATCCCGCGAGAAAAGGAGATAAGGGTCAAGGTTATGAACTATCAAAAGATTTTAGAGTAAATTAAGTTATGAGATATTAATATAATGTACATATCTAGGGCCCGATATAGGGCCTCTGCAGATCCCCCTTCAGGGCCCCGATCCATGAGGCCTTAGAAACGGAGCTGGGTCATGTAACCAAGGGAGATCAGCAGTTGTTGATGTCGGCGCTGCCGATAACGCTGGTAAATGACCGTTTTACTCATGTTTAGAGTCAGAATAGCTTGAGTATTACTTGAATATCGAAGAGTAGAGGTCAAATTACCCCAGACAAGGTGTTTCCATCTAGAAATTCTCGACAGTATTTCCGAAAATTGCAAATATTGGTCCCAGCCCCACGGGGCCCCATACCGAGTATTAAAAGTTTGAGATGCAACTTTCATTCATGCTGTTGACCAATCAGGGGGCTCTGTTTTTACGACCTTGACTACATAGTAAAAGTGATTGACAACGTCAGATATCACTTGACGACGTCAAATATCGATCTGATATTTGATCCCTTGATATTTGATTCAAAACCCACATCGAGTGGGATAAAGCCTTTTATCATCTTTTGATTGTGAGGCATACACTTTTCTTACACACAACAGCTGTCATCTATCAAGGGGCTCTGGATAGGGGGTCCCCATGTCGAATGTCGATCTTAGAAAATGACCATGTCACATGACAATGTCACTTAATAATGTTCATATCCCATGTCGATTTTAAGAAATGTTCATGTCACCTGTCACTATGATTTTTTGGGCCTCATGTCACTTGTCATTAGACCTCATGTCGTTTGTCGATTATAAGAAATGGTCATGTCACCATATCGAATTTAGCGGTCCACACCCATTATCAAGTGTCAGGGCATGTTGGCTGCTTGAACACGTAGTCTGGCATCACCCTTGTTTCTGTGCCTTATCTAAACAGGCAATTAGTGGCCGCTAGCCGAGAGTACCTCCCTGGTCGCCTCTCCCGAATCTGCTAGACGTCTCACTGATAGGAGTGTGTGGGTGTGTGGGTCTGTGTGTGTCTGTTCGGTCTGTGTGTGCACGCGTCTTGCACTCTAGTCTTGCGGACCACTGTTAAGCCTGTGGTTGGAGAGCGCGACATAGCCGCTTGCTACACTCTCTAAACAGAGGTCCGCAAGACTAGGCCGGATCGCGCTCTTGCTTAAAGGTGCACCTCAACTCAGTGCGCCTTTAACAGCCGCCCCAAATAGGTGAAGTTCTTGACGCGGCACAGCGCCTCCCACCAGTAGCCAATCAGCGCGCCGAACGCCGGACACACCTCCACCGTGTGAGCCTCTAAGTAGGTCACACGAATCATACTAAGATGCCGATCTCTTCTGTCGGTTCGTCGCGGTGGCCGTGAGTGATCGCACGGTCGCCAAGATTCACTGCCTTGATTGGCAGAGGGGGGGGCTGATTACCCCCCGTCGGATGAATTGCGGCGAAACCATAATCAATTTTTCGCTGTTTTAGATAAAAGAGATCCAGAGCTATCCGCTCGTCCAAGAATTATTTTTCTATCAGCCCGGGATCACCCTCAAATTAAGGCCTAAAGTCCAAAAACCCAAAATTTTTTCCCTATGGGATTTCAGTGTCTAAGCGTTTTTTGCAGCCCCAAGGAGCAGCTCACGGGCTCGAACCCTGTAAACGCTTTGACGCGCTTTCGTCGCCTTAGGCGACGTAGACCTACCCTATTTTTTTTTGGACCATGTTACCTGAACACGGATTATTTTTTTGTTTGGCCCAATGAGCTCACAGCTAGACTAGATACCTCATGTTTTGGATTGGAGAAATCAGCAGAGCAATAAAAAGCGCGGTGAGGCTAGTGTGGCCCCTGTGAGTTGTAAAATTGGTGCTAAATGTGGTAACCAGGCGGATGCTGAGTTCATTGATATTGTCCGTTAATGATACTTAAGGTGGGTGTTGTCTAAAGTTTTAATTGATATTACCAATGTGGCCAATAATGACTTCACAGTTGGGGCCCTCGCCCGCAGGTCCCAGATTCAGGGTATTCTTTGTTTATTGTGTGGCCCCTAAAGAGGGGCCGACTAACTCTTTAGAGTTAGTTAGATGCTGCCACTGTGCTATGCAACAGCAGCTATTAATTACGCTTCATGTTGGGCGGCATGGATCACTTGATGGGTGATACCTCAAAGCTCAAACACGGCAGAGCCGTGTGTGGCATGCGAGGACCAGTGGGTCAGGGGTGATCCGTTGCAAACAGAATGCTGATCCGTGTGAGGTTCTGACTTTCTATAGTTTTTTATAAAGCCTTAGATATGGTGTGGTATTTTTCATCTCGCTATAGTTTAGTTGGTATTTAAGGAAACCGCCTCATTTCTATCAGAAATACACAATATTGAATTGTTTTTTATATTTTAATATATTAGAAGCGCGCTTTGTTGCCTATGTAGCTCATTATGCGTTGAAATGTTCGCGAGCATCGTAGGAATGTACAAAACCCCTATTGTGGCACCATCTGACGAAAGAGCGGAGAACTATACTAGCGCGTTTCGTTATTCACATCTTTTGACAGGGACTTGGTTGGTGGCTTTACGCCCTAATTAACAGCTGAAGTCATTTCAAGGGGGGTGATAGTGATCGAATCTATGGATACCTGAAGGTGGAAAGCACACACCCTACACTTTTACCGAGGCAATGGTGGTGCTGCTCAAAGGGTGTGGCGAGCTAGACTGGAGGATGTAATAACTAAGCAGCAGAAGGACCAAAAAGACAATCTCGTAGTAGTAGGTCTACTTAGATCTTGAGTAGCCGCCCTTGTGGTTATAATTACCTAGACTAGTTGGCTCTGCCAGCCTGGTCAAGTGAAAATTGGTAAGGAGACTATGAACTAAGCTAACATCTCATAAGTATTAGTTACCACCCCCTCACACCCGTTTAACAACGGATTCAGGGTCTAATTATGGAGACCCTAGAGTAAGATTAACAATATATCCCAATGTCTGTAGTAGACATTTACGACATGCAACCTGCCCCCTAGAAGGGATAGATCTGACCACAAGTCCGCAATATGGGACTCCCCCTCTGAGAGTATCAAGGTTTGCGTATAGTCTCTTGCAGGTTAATCTGTTATCTACCCCTTTGTCGACTTCGCCAAAATCCTGGGAGATTCACTTTAAACCTAAGGTCTACCCTTTTTATTCTTTGTTTATTGTGTGGCCCCTAAAGAGGGGCCGCGGTGTTGATTAATTACACCACATGTTAAGCAACATGAGATCAAACCTTCCTCAAAAGCGACAAGGCTCAGAGTCCTGTTGGACGGGAACCCTGTGTGGCATTTGAAGACGAATGGTTGAGTGATCTGTTGCAGATGCCGTTCCGTGAGAAGTTCTGACTTTATATAGCTTTTATATCGCTTTAGATATGGTGTAGTATTTTCAATCTCACTATAGTTTAGTTGATATTTCAAAGAATCTGCCTCATTCTATCAGAAATACACAGCGTTGACATGTTTCTTATATTCAATATATTAGAAGTGTGCTTTGTTGCTTATTATAGGTCATTATGCGTTTAAAATGTTCGCGAGTATCGTGGAAATGTACAAAAACCCTATTGTGGCGTCATCTGACGAAAAGAGCGGAGAACTACACTAGAGCATGTAATGGCCAGACCAGCAGGCGGCAGCAGAGTGGTCAAAAGACAATGTCGTAGTAGTAGGTCTACTTGCATGTTGAGTAGCCACCCTTGTGGTTGTAATTACCTTGACCACAGGTCCGCAATATGGAGCTCCCCCTCTGAGAGTATCAAGGTTTGCGTATTGTCTCCTGCAGTTTAATCTGTTATCTCCTCCTTTGTCGACCTCGCCAAAATCCTGGGAGATTCACTTTAAACCTAAGTCCTACCCTTTTTTATTCTTTGTTTATTGTGTGGCCCCTAAAGAGGGGCCGCGGTGTTGATTAATTACACCACATGTTAAGCAGCATGAGATCAAACCTCCTCAAAAGCGTCAAGGCTCAAAGTCCTGTTGGACGGGAACCCTGTGTTGCTTTCGAGGACGAATGGTTGAGTGATCCTACCGATCCGTCAGAGGTTCTGACTTTATATAGCTTTTATATCGCTTTAGATATGGTGTAGTATTTTCAATCTCACTATAGTTTAGTTGATATTTCAAAGAATCTGCCTCATTCTATCAGAAATACACAACGTTGACATGTTTCTTATATTCAATATATTAGAAGTGTGCTTTGTTGCTTATTATAGGTCATTATGCGTTTAAAATGTTCGCGAGTATCGTGGAAATGTACAAAAACCCTATTGTGGCGTCATCTGACGAAAAGAGCGGAGAACTATACTAGAGCATGTAATCGCCAGACTAGCAGGCGGCGGCAGAGTGGTCAAAAGACAATCTCGTAGTAGTAGGTCTACTTGCATGTTGAGTAGCCGCCCTTGTGGTTGTAATTACCTAGCCTAGTTGACCCTGCCGGCCTGGTCAAGTGAAATTAGTAAGGAGACCACCCATTAACGTGCTCCACAGTCTTTAGACAGTTAAGACTATAGTCAAGACTGGAGAATTTGGCGAGACGCCCCTCTGGGAGGTCATCATCCTCAATGTTAGGTGTTAGCTCATTAACATCAGATACCATATTAACAACCCATTTAAATGTTCATTTTAATAGCAACTCACCCTATTCTGACAAAATCCTATTAGCAGGTAACCTCTGTGTAAACCATACTGCAAACATCTGCTACTTCCAGCGTCTGCCTCGTGACTGATAGTGTACAACAAGACGAAGTGGGCAGAGATTAGAAAAAATGAAGCTCTTTATATAGCCGAGAGAGCAGCTAATCTGGATGTTCTAAGCTTGTTTTCACCTAGAGCTCCAACCCTCTTCCAGAGAGAATCAAATCGCTTTTCACCTGAACCCTTCCACCCCTAATCCATCAGCATGAAAAGAGAATTAACGAGTGTAACGTGCGCTACATGTATATGGGATTATAGCTGGTGAAGAGATAAAGCCGAGTCACCTGTGTATACAAAGACTACAGGGGGTGATTAACGACAGGTGTGACGCGCCAGCCCGTGAACGGATTAAGCCAAAAAAAAATAAAAAGGTATGTTTCAGGTAACATGGGCAGAAAGACTGGAGTCGGTAGGTCGGATTTTTATTTTATTTTATTTTATTTTTTTAACATGAAAGCACTAGCCATCCTCCGTGGAAATTCTAAAAATGACCCAAAAAGTATAAAAATATGAAATTTTCTTCAAACTTGCTTAAAAAAAAACGTAGGGTCGACCCTGTTTTGCTAGGGTCGGTCGGGTGACCTGAAACAAACCTTTTTTTTTATTTAGCCTTATCTTTCAAGCTGACGCTTAAATTCAACTAGCCAGCCGCCGTCCACACCACTCACTGCGACAAGAGGAGGTGCTGTTGTTTTACACTTGAGTCGCTTACCACATGGTCTCTACCTCACAGACAGACACGCGCCCCCTGTAGCTTTTTTTTTGTTTTTTTTTGTATACACACGCTAATCTCATAACCCCCTTATCCGTTATACAGGTAACGAGTATTCTCTTTTAAAATAGCTGCCAGTCAGCTTAGCTCTAGAAGCAAGAAGGCGTGTATAGGTGCCTTATAAGTCGGCAGGGGGTAAATACTAGTGAAAAAGGAAGGCAGGTGTGCAAGTAGCTTTTCTAACAGACACGTGTGTGCACTAAGCTGCTTAAGTCTAAACCCTCCCGCAGTAGTCAGGTGGCATGTGAAAACTTACTTAACTGATCTCTTACATTGAGTAGAGTCTCTGTGCTGAGAGAGCCTTTTCAGCCGTTTAAGAGGATTAACTAGGACAGGGTACATAAGGAGTGAAACGCCGAATAGCGGCTACTCAGTCTCGTGCAGCACAAGCAGCAGCATCTAGCAGCGGCTTCAGCAGCAGCTGCACGTGCAGCACAAGCAGCTGGCAGCGACTTCAGCAGCACAAGCAGCACGAGCAGCACAAGCCGTAGCATTTGTCAGCAGCATCCGTGACATCGTCAGCAGCAGCCCCCATGACCTTGTCAGCAGCACAAGCAGCCAGCAGCTGCTGGCAGCTGCTGCACGAGCAGTAGCACAAGCAGTAGCATCTGTCAGCAGCAGCAGCAGCAGCACAAGCAGCCAGCAGCTGCTGCATGAGCAGCACAAGCAGCACAAGCAGCAGCACCGACAGCAGCAGCAGCAGCAGCAGCGGTGTGGACCACTAAAGTCGAGATGAAGCCTAGTGACATTTGACATGAAGCTTGAAAAACACAGTGACAGGTGACATGAGCAATTCTTAAAATCGACATGAGATATGAGCATAATTAAGCGACATCGACATGCGCCATGGCTATTTTTTAAGACAAACATCATATGTCATAGCCTCCTCATCCAAACCTCCACTAGTAGTGCTCTATAAGCGCAAGCTGTAAACCCTCTCCTCCCCTCGTGCACACAGGCGAATTATCAGAGTCAGCCAATGGTGTCAATACCCCTCTCATACAAGGGTCGGGCGCTGCTGGACTATAATAGATGAGTCAAGGACCATTCTACTGAGGGTCAGGCAGGCTAAGTCGGACATTCAATGACAGGTAGGTGTTTGACAACCTTGCTTGAAAGTCTGGACAGCATTGACAGACTGGGGCATAAGGATCTCGCATGGTCAGACTTTCAAGCAAGTTTTGCTAAAGTCGCGTTATTGAATGTCCGACCTAGCCTGACCCACAGTAGAACGGTCCTTGACCCGTCTATTATAGTCCAGCAGTGCCCGACCCTTGGCTGAGAGCAGTTTAAGCGCCATTGGGTGTCTCTGATATTTGCCTCTGTGTAAGATGAGAAAAAAAAAGTCTGTTGAAAGACTATATTTCAAGCCAGAAAACTGTAATTAGCTTTCCAAGTTGTTTATTTAACAATATCTTAGCCTAGCAAGCAGCTGTCAGATGTCATCTAAGAAAAAAATGTGAGCTGTTAATAGATTCAAGAGAAATTACTTTACAAATAGCCCGTGTAAGTACGCCCATGTCTTGCTTATTTCTCATAGGGTTGTAAGATAGTCACATCATGATGCACATCATCATAAACGCAATCATGATACCTTTCATTGTAAGTAGACTCGCCTCTCTGCCCTCTCTTTTAGAGAGGGCAGAGAAGCGAGTCTCACTCTTAAAAAACCCTGCCCCTCCCCCCCTCCCCCCCTCCCCCCCCCCCATGCATCTTAAAGAGTGCCCCCCAGAGTGCCCCTCTCCCCCCCTCCTAGAAAAAAAGAGCCGTATTTTTAAATTATTTTTTAGCAAGCTTTTTCAGCTTGCTTTTTTTTTCTTTTTTAAAATTTATTTATCCATCAAAATCTCAAGTGACTTATTTTGAAAGCCAACCTAGTAGTCACGTGACCCCCTTAAGTAGGTCACTTCCCGTCACGTGACCTATTTGAATTTCCCGCCAACATGGTGGTCACGTGACCCTCTTAAGTAGGTCACTTCCGGTCACGTGACCTATTTGAATTTCCCGCCCAAAGGTCACGTGACCGGAAGTAGGTCACTTCCGGTCACGTGACCTATTTGAATTTCCCGCCAAAAGGGAGGCCTCTCATTGGCTGCTTTTGAATTTCCCGCCAAAAGGGAGGCCTCTGATTGGCTGCAGGTCGATTGAGTAATAAACAGTACTTAACTATAGTCCCGTTCCGATACATACTATACTACTATTGATGACACATATAATAGCTGAGAAAGTCATCAAGACGATATTACTAACACGTGAAGAGTACAAGTGATGGAAAACATAGACATAGCTGTAGTACAAATTTGCTGTTAAACCTCCGTGGCACTGTTATCAATCTGTAGCTATTTAATTGACAAATCAAGATTAAATTGATCTGAATTTTTTTTGTAGACTTAGTTGCAAGGGATAACACAATATAAATGCGAGTGTAAACTCAGAGATTGAAGAGGAGAGGACATTCAAGAAAACTTTTATTACTCCGCAATTATTTATTGACAAATAGTAATATCATGTACATTGACAGAAACTACTATTTTGCATGTCTGATATGTTTGAAAATCATATATGAATAAATACACACTACAAACTCAAAAGTTGTGATAAGTCTGGAGTGTATTATGGGCCTTTACTTTATCTGCAATGATCTGCATATTAGTGTGAATGTTTCATACCCTTTGCTCAACTGTTTTACAATGTTGTATACCTTTTTTGGTTGATTTACTTTTTTTCTGACATTTGAAAAGACGCACAAGTGTCTGCCTGAACACTGACCCAGTCACACAGTATAGTATGAAGTTAACACTGTGATTCAGCATTTGTATAGCAAAGACTATAGTACCTATGAGTGAAAAATATACGTCATCTTGCACAACTAATTGAATAAAAGCAAAGATACCAGCTGGTAGGGTAGTGAGAATGAAAACAAAACACACTGCAAACATTGTGATGTTCAGGTTGTTGGTGGTGTTAGTTTTCTTACATTGGGAGGCCTGACTGTTGGCCCTAAACTTCCTTTGAGAATGAATCTTTCTCATCATTATGACATTTAAGATCACAATGATACAAGAGGGTATGATTGAGTATATTAGTGCAAATATAATGCTATAAATTATTGAAAGCCAAGCATTATGTGAAAGGAAGCGACAATGACGATACACTGTCTCTTCATTGAGTGTATTACCCGTAAAAAGTACAATCACATTAATAAGGAAAATGACACAGATTAAAGTTGAAATTGCAAACAAAACTCTTCTCTGTGCACAGTAAATGTGGACTTTCAGTGGTGATAATATAGCAATGCCGCGTTCAACAGATATCAATACAATTAACCAAGAGGAAATACTGGATGCATTAAGGAATATATAACCTAGTACACGGCAAAGCCACAAAGATGAAGTAAATGGTAGCAAATCATAGACCTGAGGTTGTGTAATAAGTTTAAACCATATAGTTATAATATCAGCAATGGCTAGGATCAGCAAGAGAATCATGAAAACAGAGGTCCTGGTGAGGGATCCATAAATTATGACAATGATGATGAGACTGTTCAGTATTGTTCCAACTCCGCAGACAGTCCCTGTCCAAAAAAGTCCAAACAGCGGGATCCACTTTGGTTGCTGTTGTATCGAATCATAATGATTACCACTTTCATGATATGATGATGCAGTGTAAAAGATTGTATTGTTCTCCATTGTATTCTCCATCCAGAAACTAACTTTTCCCACTTTGATATTACAAAGGTCTAAGAGCACCTTACCGTTGTATAGGTCTCATTTTTTGAGCTGACGATGTAGCTGTTTGATGTACAGGAGTGAAGATGTACTAGCCAGTGAAAAGCACAGGTAAAATTAATGAATAATGAATGAAATAATGAATAATATGATTTGCATTGTCCATAAACTTTAGGCAATGTGACCGTGTGTAAATTCTTCTTATACCGATTGTATTGTATTGGGTTTCTTCTTGTATGTCACTGCTCTCTTAAATTTGTGTGTACATGGTTGTGTGCATGAGGGGGTGGTCCTTTTATTCATGAGTGAACGTAGTGAGATAGGGAGGAACAAATAAATCTGGACCCATTGGGAGGGGGCCAAAATGATTTGCCGCAATCAACTTGAGCCAACCTGGAGGGACAAAAAAGATTTCAAGAGAAATTACAATGAGCACACACAGAAATCCACAACCCCCTCTCCCATTCTCCTTCTGTCGTTAACTATGCTAAAAGTGGGTTGGTATGTTTTTGTTATTTATGGCCTAGTCAAAATCTGCATTGAATAAACTGAAATTTTACATTTGGATGCATGGTTATGAATACTTCAACCTTGCAAATATTCTGAGAGATTTTGATTTATAAATGGAACAAATGTAATTTCCACCTAGTCACATTAGTGTCGCATAGTTGCCCTCTACTTTATAATTTGTAGAGGTTTGAGAGCTTGTTGTTTTCAGAGTCACGTAGCTAGGGCTTTTTCTATTTATTATGATATGAATTATGTATACATGTTTAGATGTTTGCAACAATATTTAAATTATTATCACCATTATATTAACAAGAATGCTTTCTTTTTGACAGTATTTATTGTAAACCATCAAATATCAAAAATACATATATATCTATTGTCTATTGCTGTATGGCATATTGTTACAAACACTTCAAAATAGACCTACAATGTCTATAGAATATACATTTTAACACTCTATAACTGTTTAATAGAAAGAATAAACCTCCAATTCATATTTTGTAGTTCATTTCTATAGCTAACATGAGAACCAACTCAATCAATTAAACAATTCAACCCTTCACACAACACAATGCAACACTTTAAATAGTTACTGTACATATGTCAGATCCTTTTTTACGTCCACTGAGTTTCCTTTCAAAGCTTTGAATGATGCACCAGCTATATATCCACTGTGATATTTCAAAGCAATTTTATCAAACCTTTTGTTGCACTGTTGAACAATGTTGTCTACTGTGTCTTGTTGATTTTCTCCTTGTCTTACATGTAAAAAGACACACCAATGAACACTGACCCAGTCACACAGTACAATATAAAGTTGGCACTGTCGTTCATCATCTGCATTCTGAAGACTAGAATACCTATGAATGTAAACAAATGTATGTCATCCAACAAAGCTAATTTTATAAAAGAAAACATTCCAGCTGGTGGGGTAGCTATAATGAAAACAAAACACTGCAATCATGATCACGGTCACGGTCATACATGATGCTATAGATAACCAAAAGCCGGGAATGATATGAGAGAAACTGACATTGGTAATACACTATCTTTTTCCTGCACATTTCCTGTAAAAAATGTACACAGATTGATGAGGAAAACAACACAGATGAAATTTGAAATTACAAACAAAACTCATTTCTGTGTACAGTAAATGTTAACTTTCAATGGTGATGATATAGCAATGCTGCGTTCAACAGATATTAATACAATTAACCAAGAGATACTGGATGTATAGATTGTGATGGCTGTGGAGCCTGTTTTTGGCCCTTACTTCAGCTGGAATGATGTAAATATATCAGTGTTCAGTGTATCATACCCTTTGCTCGACTGTTGAACAATACTGTGCCCTTCCTCTGGTTGGTTTACTTGTTTTCTGACATTTGAATAGACGGATAAGTGTCTGCCTGAAGACTGACCCAGTCACACAGTACAATATGAAGTTAACACTGTGATTCAGCATTTGTATTCTGAAGACTATTGTACCTATGAATGAGGAAAAATATATGCCATCCTGTACAACTAATAGTATAAAAGTAAACATCCCAACTGGTAGGGTAGTTACAATGAAAACAAAACACACTGCAAACATTGTGATTGTCATGTTGTTGGTGGTGTTAGTTTTCTTATGTTGGGTGATCTGACTGTTAACTCTGAATTTCTTTTGAGAGTGAATCTTTCTCATCATTATGATATTCAGGATCAAAATGATACAAAAGAGTATGATTGAGTATATCAGTGCATATACAATGCCATAAGTAATAGAAAGCTGAGAATGAGATGAAAGAATGAGACATCTACGATACCCTGTCCCTTTGTTCCGTAATATACCCCTAACAAGAATTGTGGTTGTTGCCGCGTAAAAAATGCCTCAGGCATTTTTATACGCTGCAACAACCGCAATTCTTGCATTCGAAGAAACATAATGTCTACATGGTTGGTATGTTTGAAGGGAACCCATTCAAGACACCAAAAAGGCAGGGCCGGGAAGGGGTTATCAGGGGGAAGGATGATATTACTTCAAATATGGCATTTCCTATGAATTCCTTGGGTCCATGTTAGGGGGTAAGGAAATGTGTGTAGATAGGCAGATAAACAATTACAATAGATTTTGCTAGGCAACCAGCTATATTAGCAACAAACCGATAGAACCATTGAATTCCTTGGGTCCATATTAGGGGGGGTGGGTATGATTATAATCAACCTCAGGACCATGGAAATGTGTGTTGCTAGGCAGATAAACAATAAGAATAGCCGTTCTAGGCAACCAGCTGTATTAGCAACAAACCGATAGAACCATTGAATTCCTTGGGTCCATATTAGGGGCGGTAGGTATGATTATAATCAACCTTAGGACCATGGAAATGTGTGTTGCTAGGCAGATGAACAATTAGAATAGCCGTTGCTAGGTAACCAGCTGTATTAGCAACAAACCGATAGAACCATTGAATTCCTTGGGTCCATATTAGGGGGGTAGGTATGATTATAATCAACCTCAGGACCATGGAAATGTGTGTTGCTAGGCAGATAAACAATTAGAATAGCCGTTGCTAGGCAACCAGCTATATTAGCAACAAACCGATAGAACCATTGAATTCCTTGGGTCCATATTAGGGGGGGTAAGTATGATTTTAATCAACTTCAGGACCATGGAAATGTGTGTTGCTAGGCAGATAAACAATTAGATTAGCCGTTGCCAGGTAGCCAGCTGTATTAGCAACAAACCGATAGAACCATTGAATTCCTTTGATCCATATTAAGGGGGGTAGGTATAATTATAATCAACCTCAGGACCATGGAAATGTGTGTTGCTAGGCAGATAAACAATTAGAATAGCCATTGCTAGGCAACCAGCTGTATCAGCAACAAACCAATAGAACCATTGAATTCCTTGGGTCCATATTAGGGGGGGTAGGTATGATTATAATCAACCTCAGGAACTATCAAAGGTTTATTTATATTATTGTTATCACAAAGCATAAATTTGTGTTGTGACACCTTAATCCAAGATGGCGGCACAATCCAAGATGGCGCCACCACTTCGGCATAAAAAAGTGTATGCATATTAATAAGTGAAATGACACAGATTAAAGTTGAAATTGCAAACAAAACTCTTTTCCGTGTACAGTAAATGTGAACTTTTAGTGGTGCTAATATAGCAATGCTGAGTTCAACAGATATCAATACAATTAACCAAGAGGAGATACTGGATGCATTAAGGAATATAAACCCCATCACACGGCATAGCCATACAGAAACAGGAAGCAAACTATAGATCTGAGGTTCTGTATTAAGTTCAGACCATAATGTCAGTACATCAGCAATGGCTAGGACCAGCAAGAGGATCATGAAAACAGAGGTCCTGGTGAGGGATCCATACATTATGACAATGATGATAAGATTGTTTAGTATTGTTCCAACTCCACAGATAGTCCCCGTTGCAACAAATCTAAGCAATACGCTCCATGGTGGTTGCTGATGTATTGAATCAGAATGATTGCCACTTTCATTGCATGATAATGCAGTGTAAGAGATGTTATTATTCTCCATTGTATTCTTGATCCAGGAATTCCCACTCTGATATTACAATATATTACAACAGTCTTGCAGCACCTTACTGTACTTTGATTGAGCTAAAGATGTAGATGTTTGACAGATGGGACAGCCGATGTACCAGCTAGTGAGGAACACAGGTAAAATTAAATGAATGATGAATGAGTTATTGAATAACATTGTCAATAGCCTATAGGCAATGTGACCTTGTGTAAATACTTCTTATATTGATTACATTGTACTGGGTTTCTTCTTGTATGTCACTGCTGTCTTAGGTTTTTGTGTACATGGTTGTGTGCGGAATGCAGTGGTCAATTTTTAGGAGGGGAAGTAATAAGATAGGGGGACCAAATAAATCTGGACCCCTTGAAATGGGGCCAAAACAATTTGCCACAATCAATTTGAACCAAATTAGAAGGGGGAACTCAGGGGTGTAGCAAGCTGTTTCAAAGTAGGGGGGACTGAGGGGTATTTTGAGCCTTTTTTTTGGCTCCTTTTTACTTGACCTTTCTGGTTTTACCTTTTTTGGGGTTGGTCAAAAGTGGGGGGGGGGGGGACATGTCCCCCCTGTCCCCCCCCGGTTGCCACGCCCCTAGGAACGTAACAGATTTCAAGGGAGATTCAATGAGTACACGCAAAAATTCATATCTCCCCTCCCCCTGTTGTTAAAAACCACTGACTAACTATGCTAAAAGCAGCGTGGGCTGATATGATTTGATTTAACATCTTTACATGTAAAGGCTGGCATGTTCTCCTTCAAGAGCTCTACTAAAGAGAACAGGGGCTTGGATGCAGAACGGCAATGCGCCGAATCCAATGATATACCCAATAAAACCCTTATGATAATTTTTTTTTATATATGTGTATATATACATATAGGAAATTGGTCTCTGTTCTGACCTGATTAGACTGTATACTAGGAGACGAAGGTATGAGGAGTTGCCCAGCTGAAGACCCGAATGTCAGGCTTGGTTCGGATTTCTTCCTATGTCCTGATGCTGTTAGATGAGTAGTATAGACCTGTTTGATCGGTACGTGAGACGGCGAGGGGAGCACTCCCAACACAGCTGTCTCATTTTTACTGATAGTGAACTGCTCACCGGGTAGCAGGCCCTTCAAGGAGGGCGTTATTTGGGAAATACTATTGAATAAAAAAGAGTATTAGTTTTTTGTCTTTCATCTATTATTGATATGTTCTGTATTTATGAACTTGACTTGTTTATAGGCCTGGAATCTTTTACATTCCCCCAGGTTTGTCCAATTTGATAGCAGCGAATCTTTTTGGCGCCCTCCCAACGGGTCCTGATTTATTTGTTCCTCCTTATTTCACTACTTCTCCCAGTAAAATTGACCACTCCTTTCTGCACCCACCTATGTACACACAAAGACAGCAGTGACACACAAGAAGAAGCCCAGAAACCCAGTACAATGCAATCAATTCAAGAAGGATTTACACAAGGTCACATTGCCTATAGTTTATGGGCAATGTAAATCCTAATATTCATTAATTTATTGATTATTCATTAATTTTACCTGTGTTTCTTACCGGCTGGTACAGCTGCTGTCTTGCACACCCAACAACTACATTGTAAGCTCAAACAAGGACCTACACATCAGTACAGTAAGGTGCTGTTAGATTGTTGTAGTATATTGTAATATCAGAGTTGGTTTCTGAATGGAGAACACAATGGAGAACAATACAATGTCTAATACTGTAATGTCATTTAATGGTAGTGTCAATCATTCTGCTGGTATATATCAACTTGCACCACAGACTTTGTTGCTTAAATTCGTTGCAACGGGGACTTTATGTGGAATTGGAAAAATATTGAACAGTCTCATCATAATTGTCATAATGTATGGATCCCTCACCAGGGCCTCTGTATTCATGATCCTCTTGCTGGTGCTAGCCATTGCTGATCTACTGACTTTGTGGTTTGAACTTATTACAGAACCTGAGATCTATGATTCGTTTCCAGTATCTGTATGGCTATGCCGTGTAATGGGCTTCATGTTCTATAATGCAACAAGTTTCTCCTCTTGGTTAATTGTATTGATATCTGTTGAACGGAGTATTGCCATATTATCACCACTGAAAGTTCATATTTATTGTTCAAGGAGAAGAGTTTTGTTTGCAATTTTTATTTTAATCTTTGTCATTTCTCTTATCAATATGCCTGCACTTTTTACAGGTAATATACTGAAAAAAGGGTATCGTAAATGTCAGTTTCTTTCATCTCATTCTCAGCTTTCTATCATTTATGGCATCATCTATGCACTGATGTACTCGATCATACCGTCTTGTATCATTCTGATCTTAAATGTCATAATGATTAGAAAAATTCGCTCTCAAAAGAAATTCAGAGCCAACAGTCAGATCTCCCAAGGTAAGAAAACAAACACCACTAACAACTTGACCATCACAATATTTGCAGTGTGTTTTGTTTTTATTGTAACTACCCTACCAGCTGGCATTTTCTCTTTTGTACGATTAGATTTACAGGATGACTTATATCTTTTCTCATTCCTCGGTGCTATAATCTTTAACGTACACATTCTAAATCACAGTGCTAACTTCATACTGTACTGTGTGATAGGGTCAGTATTCAGGCAGACACTTCTCCGTCTATTTAAATGTCAGAAAACAAGTGAATCAACCAGAAGAAGTGCACAATATTGTTCAACAATTGAGCAAAGGTTATGATACACTTACACTGATATGCATGGCATTCCAGCTAAAGTAACGGCCCATAACAGGCTCCAGACACAATCTATACATATAAATATGATAGTGGGACCTTTTCACGTGGCAGTAAATTATTCAACCTCTATGAAAATCATTCATCTCTTTATGTGTGTTTCATCATTATTGCAACCAAATAAACCAATCTGTAAATAGGTAAACTGATATTCTACTCTAGTTTTTCTATGACACCTACAATGGATCATATTTCTCATATATATATATTCTTATACTTTTTAGTATGTATTGTGAACATATACCGTATATTCTTTTGCACACATATATATACATAACGGTGTAGTATGTATTGCAAACCTACATCAGATTACGCTGTCCATGTACCAGTTGTCAATAGATATAACCCAGTCAGCATTGCTTACTGGGGCCCATATGTGTCGAAAAGTGGGACTCACGTCACTTTGTCCACATGGGGCCCACCACATTTTTGTCCTGGGCTAACTGCTGGTACCAAGATGGGCTTGCCCAGATTTTAATTGAGCGTATCCATATGGGTATAGGGTGGGGCCCACATGGGCTTGCTTTAATTTATTATTATTATTTTTTTTTTTTGGGGGGGGGGGGGATATAGGACTGTGAACCTCTACTGTAGTTGTTTGGCATTATTTGATATGTTATCGCCCATCTCCCAGATAAGTTGGTTCCTCCATATAGGTAGGAATCTCGTCCTCCACCATTCAGAGGGTAGAGAAATGCATCCTTTAGCTGACGTACTCTCGGGCTGGACACATTTCTTAACTTATGTGATGCAGCCAGCATGCGAGTGGCCTGTGTGTGAGAACTCAGTCAGTGGCAGGATTATGTATTTTTATGACATTCAAGAAACAGGTGTTTGTATCAGGGTGTTGCTTGTTTCCATATTTGTGTGCAGAATGGGGTTATAAAACATGGCATTCCCAGAACCTATTATGAGATCTGTTATATTCCTAGCCATTGTGGAATTATTGAGAATCCATAAACTTTTGTAATTTAAATGTAAAAAGCTCTGTTGAACAATAATGTGGTATCACATACGACGAGGACATCTAGCGGTTTAAAAAAAATTAAAAATGCTGAATATGCAGTCGGGTAGAGTAGAACACTGCGCCTCGTATTTCGCTAAAGGTGAATAACTAGCCCCCGTATTTCCTCAAACCTCTGTATTTCGCCAAAACTGTACTTCCGGTATAGCGTAAGGATTCTCAAAAGGTCATAGGTCAAAGGGCACTGTTAAAATCTCCCTACTGTCGAAGACATCACAAACCTGTCCGAGATGGTCAAGTTGGTGGAGGGACAGTATAAGAGTCAGTGTGGCAGAGATGGTCTAGCGGTTAGCGCTCTCGCTTTGCACCGCGGTGGGCGGGGTTGGAATCCCGGACGAATCTGGCATGTCTAACTTGACGATTTTTCTTCTTTTTTTTTGCGTGCTCGATTTTTTTTGACTGGATTATCGTTTAATTGTCTTCCTTTGTGATAAATTAACGTATTTGAATCGTAAATCAGGTCTAATTTGTACAATTAAAGATGATAGAGACGATAGGGAGGGGGGAACTTTTTTTGCAAACCATATCACGCACACGCAGAGACCGGAAGTGAAGTCGAGCAAGGTGTCATGGCGGCGTTCGGACGTGAGAACGGACGATGCAGGTTAATAAATTGTCTTTTTCTCCTTTAATATGTGACAAATACATTTAAAAATGAATAGAGGATCAGTTTAAGTTCTGTATTTCCTGGACAGATTAAAATCGAAAGGCCCCGTATTTCATTTCAACCCTTATAATGGGTTTCAATGAAATACAGGGCCTTTCGATTTCAATCTGTCGGGGAAATACAGAACTTAAACAAATCCTGTATACTTATTCAAGAACATGACTTGCCCACTTGGCGCAGGTCCAGCCCAGATGAATCCCATCCATGAAAGGGAATGGGATTTGAAAAGTAGCCATGAAAGTTTAATTGATGGCCTGAGCCCAGAAAGTTAAGTGGTGGGCTAACCCAAATGGGACCCATCCCAAGGTACATTCAATGCCCATGTAAATCCACTTTGCCCGAATCCATCCTAAGTGAAACCCATCTTGACATGACAGCATAGCAACTTTACTTAAAATGTTAATTTCAAAGGATCACTGCTAATGGATACAAATTGAAGTATTTCAAATGTAGTTAAATGTTTAAATTTGAAGTTTTGTCTGTGGGTTAAGCCAAGCTGGGGCCCACCTAGCAGCCCAGGTTTACTCCCATAGAAGTCCCAAGGAGATTTTAGCCCACTTTAACTAGATAAAGCCCAGGCAAAACCCACTTTGACACATATCCATGAAAATGGTACTTTAAATTATATTTTTCTAAAAACAACCAAAGAAGAGTATGTTTCAAAGTATTCACAACATAATTTAGAAAAGAATTGTTGGTGGGCTTAGCCCATTTGGAATCTCACTGGTAGCCCTGGACAAAAATGAGGAAAACCCAGATATGGGCAAACCCAGATGGCCCAAGTAAAATACAAATGGGCCCCAGGGACCATTGCTGGCTGGGAAGTACACCTAATGGTACCCAGGGGAAAAATATTTCTTCAGACCTACATTTGAATTTGCTATGTGCATTTTTCATAAATCATTTTCAAATACATCAGACAATGAATAATTACAAAATAGTTAAGTTTGTGTTTTGTACAATTTTGTAAAATTCTCTAACCTGCAGCTGTACATTATATTATTGCTTGCAACTAAGTCTCCTTCGATCTCAGTGGTACATTGTAGTAACTTTTAATACAGGTTTTAAGAACAGGGGTTGTTACTGGTATTGGTACATAGGATATGTTACGCGGTTCGCCCCCCTGTGGTTACTGTATGAACTGCTTAGGTGTTGCTTAGGGGCTCACATGCTCCCCCTGGTGTTTCAGGGCGGTACTACTCTGGGCCGGGGAGCGTCCTTGGTTACTATTGTGTGCTTGCTTGTCGACGGAGGAGCACTTCTTGTAGGTATAAGTTGAAGGGATTTTGTACAATATTCCATAACAGCGTAAAGAACAGAAGAAAAAGCAGCCAATAGACAGATATTAACCATCGTAATACAATGATTGGTACATATCTGTGTTTTTGATAGAGCAAAATTAACATTCATGAATATGCCTTTTGGTAATTAAGTTACGTAGGCTACCATATATTTGAGTCATGACAAGCTGATATTCATTAATACAGTTATCCATCAACTATTCATCAGATTGATTCACAAAAAACGCATTGTTCACTAAGTAAATGGTGATAAACCATGAGAGCAGAAATGTAAATATTAATTCCAGTTTCTTCAATCTGAACATTTACTTAACTGATTAAAAGAAAAGGGGATCGTATTTTCAACAAAGTTTGTTTTAAAGCAACTGTGATCCTATTACACATCTGTGAGTGCCATTCATCCAAAGATTGTACATTTCAAGAGTTAAATAGAAAAGAACATGCAACTGCTATGCCTGAGTGGGGGCTGCCATTTCTCTTGGCCACTCACGTCACAAGTGAACACTCCCCCCTCCCCCCACCATCTACTTACACAGGCCCGTGACTGCAGGGACCAGTGGGTGAGGGTCAGTGCGGCCTCCCTGTCTGCCGTGCACCCCAGCCGTGTGTTCAGGCAAAAATGAGCGCGCGCCTAGGCATACCTCCTATGGTGGAGGTATGCCAAAAGCGCGCGCCTCCCTGGCCTAATGTACCCCCCTCTGATACAACCACTGCCTCGAGCTAAATGACAGAATCTAGGTGAGTTCGGTAGCAGGTCTTTATTGAACGGATCTACCCAGTACCAGCCTGCCTACTCCGCCAGACCACCCCTCGCAAAGAACAAGCTTCAGTTAAACTTAGCTGGGTGTTTGCGAGGGGTGGTCTGGGGGAGTAGGCAGGCTGATAGATCCGTTCAATAAAAACCTGCTACCGAACTCACCTACTGTATGGGACCAAACTATCTACTATAGCCCTGCTGTATTTGCCCTTGACCACGGCCCTCCCATGGCTCAGTGGCACCCCCTTATGTGAAGAGAGAACAAGATGGCCGACACCAGCAGTTAGGACTCGAGCGACAGCGGCGAAAACACGCTTTTTTGAGCACTTGCAGAACGGATACCAAGCTATACATCCACACAGAGCTATATAAAGGTAGTGTACTCACCATAGGACGACATATTAAGCCTAATAATGAGTGCTACTGAGGAAAAGAGAGGTGGAAGGTCCGGAGGTAGGCGAAGAGCGGGTAGAGGTGGAGGAGACGCGGTGACAGAGGGGGACGGTACACCGACAGCAGTCCAGCCTGGGGCGTCAGATGTAAATAAACAACTGCTAGAATCGATGCAAGCCATGACAGCGTCAAATCTAAGTATGGTCTCTAAATTTGAGGGATTAGAGGCTTCCATAGCAGCTAATTCAACCACTATGAACTCTCATATAGCTAAGGCTGAAGACCATATGACAGAAATGCTGGAGGAGGTAAAATTGTTAAAAGGGCGGTGTGACAGCGCAGAGCGACGCTTGACAGAGGGGGAAGCGGACCGTAAACAACTGCAGATGGACAACTCACGCCTACGCTGGTCTAGTATGAAAGACAGGGAGAGGCTAAGACATGTTGAAGAAGCAGCTAAACGGAAGAACATTATCATAGAGGGGGTACCGGAGGTGGCTGGAGAGACCCCGAGGAAAATTGTTCATAATCTGATGGTTGACATTGGGGCAGTTGCTGCAGGGGTAAAGATAGGCCTGGAGAGTGCTTTTCGAATAGGTAGGGTCAGAGCAAACCCACAGTCACCCCGAAACATCCTCATACGTTACAAAGACATGGACAACAAGATAGCCTTGTTCCAAAATGTAAATAAAATGAGACACCTCCCCAAATGGAAAAAGGTATATATTTCTGATGATCTAACCATCGAGCAGCAAGCCGAGAGGAAGGACCTGAGATGCCTGTCTGCGCTGGGAGCATATCACAATCTAACACTCAGACTTAAGGGGAACAAGCTGGAGAATGATGCGGGCAGGACATACTACTACAAAGACGTTAAAGATCTTCCCATAGGTATCACACTAAAAGCAGCTAAGGTGATTGAGTTCGAGCACGGAACAGCGTTCCAAAGTCACCATGCCTACCTATCGAATATGTTTCCCTGTACCATCTCATACGATCGCATCACATGGACGTCCAGCGAGCAGCTCTACTGGTATATGCTGGCCACATTTCACGGGGACATTACAACAGCGGCAGAGATTGCAAGTTCATCAGACGGCTACGAAGCAAAAAAACTCTCACATAGGATCAAAAAGACCAAGGACGATGCAGGTTTTAAATACGAAATTATGGAAGAGGTCATCGAGATGAAGTTTATGCAAGACGACACCCTGGGAGACTTGCTGATCGCTTCAAAAGGCAGACTTTGGGAATGTACGACAGAAAAGGGCTGGGGTTGTGGGCAAACCATATCAAATATAGATAACATCGATCCAAACGCTTCCAATGAGAGTAATAGAATGGGGGATCTGTTGGTAAAAGTAAGGGAAAAAATGAAGCTGCTGTAAGAAAACATATGCCTGTATGCCATGAGTAATTATATATGAACCTAGAATTGTACCCACCAAGGCTAATAGTATTTATTGTTCAAATCCTACTATGGTTGTATGTGTACAGGCCTTTCTATGTTATGACAGAGCAGACGACAAATGTAGGTTGTGTACAAGCGTAGGGTCAGCGCATAGAACAGAGGCGCCACCTGACGGCTCAAGAGTAAATCAAACGAATGTATGGTCTCCACACACCCCGAGAGATGGAGGGGCAGTGCTAATTTGTTAGATTAACGAGTATACGGTATTATTAGCGATGAAAATTGTTTATTTTCTGTTGGTACCTGTATGTATATGACTTGCTTTTACAAAGGGTAGCTAAGTAATAAACTAATGAAATGTAAAATGTAAACAGAGCGTGTCAGTAGCCTAGCTGTACTCATTCCACTGTTAAGGAGTCACTATACCTCGTAATGGGTAGAAATACCCCACTGGTAGGTGGTGCTAGACACCCATACCTACTAATATCAGAATTAAATGAAAATTGTGTATGTATTATGTATGTAAAATGGGCAAAAAAATATCATAGCTGTAGGGGATGATAATTATAAGGAGTAGTAGAAATGACTACACCCTCTCTCACCTAAATACACGCAGTCTTAGATCAAAAATTGAGACTCTACGTATTCATATGAGAGATTGTGGTGATGCTGTAATGGGTATTTCTGAGAGTTGGATGGAAGAAATCGTTCCTAGTCATAAGGTAGATATTAGGGGGTATCAATTTGAACGGCTGGATAGGGCCTGGGGGGAGGGGGAGGTTAAGGGGGGTGGAGGAGTGGGTATCTATATTCGAAATGATGTTTTGTACTCAAACAGTAGTTATGCTCACTTGAATTCTAGTACAAATGATATTGAAATCATGTGGACGGAGTTAATTAGGAATGGTAAGAAAAATATTGTAGTTGCAAATGTTTATAGACCCCCTGATGGAGATAAGGCGAAATTTATTGAGACTTTTAACAACAAAATTGAATTGGCTAATTTGAGACGTAAAGATCTAATTATAATGGGAGATTTTAATTTTGACTTTTTGGACCCTATCAAAGTCTCTACAAAATTAATGAAAATTTGTATCAATCTTTTAGGCCTGAAACAATTAATTGACATTCCAACAAGGAGCAATGAAAATACTGCAACATGTTTAGATTGGGTGATCACAAATACGACAAAGCTATATAAAAGTTTTACCAGGGCGTGGAATATCAGTGACCATGTGGTTGTTGGAATCACCCTTGTTGACCACTATGAAACATCCACAAAGGTTAAATTCTCTGGAAGAACTTATAGGAAATATAACACAGATCTGTTTAAAGCTTGTATTAGGGGTGCAGACTGGGGACCGTATGATGATTGCGAAAATGTCAACCAGAGATGGGAGTTTATACTTAATATACTAATAAAGCAACTCGATATCATGTGCCCGGTAAAGGTATTTAAGGTATCACAGGACAGGTCTCCCTGGATAACAGACCATATATTGGAACTAATACACGATAAAGATTGTGCTCTGAAAAAGGCTATCAGAACTAAGTCTCAGGACGATTGGGAAATAGCCAAGCGTCTGCGGAACAACACTGTCAAGTTTATACGTAAAGCAAAAGCCAAATATGTGAAAGACGCGTTGGAGGAGAACAGGGATGATAGTAAAAAATTCTGGAAAATAATTAATAAATTGGTAAAGGGTGAAAAAAAAATTTCAATTAATTAACAAAATTGATGATATAGCGGTTGAGCATGAGAATACCCCTGACTTCATAAATGAGTATTTCCTAAATATAGGGCCAAATCTGGCTAGAAATTATGTTGAACCCTGGTCTTTTGATGGGGAAACAAAAGCCCCAACGCTACTATCTTTTGAAACAAATCTGGATGAGGTTGTAAATATTATCAAAGATATTGATATAGCCAAGGCTTCCAGTATTGACGGAGTCTCCTCCAGGGCGCTTAAGGACTGTCTGTTAGCCATTCCAGAAAAAGTTGTTGATTTGTTTAATTTATCTTTATCTCAGGGCATGGTACCTGATAGCTGGAAAGTTGGTACGGTAATACCTCTTCAAAAAGATGGGGACAAATCTGACGTTGCAAATTTACGACCAGTAACCCTATTACCGGTAATAGGTAAACTGCTTGAAAAGGTTGTAAATAGACAGTTGATGAATTATTTTGAGTCGAATGATTTATTGGACAAAAACCAAGGCGGTTTTAGAAAGGGTCATTCAACAATTGACACCATAGCTCACTTCACCGACAGTATATATAGAGGGTTAAATAACAGACAATATACAAAAGCAACACTAATCGATCTAAAGAAAGCTTTTGATACCGTAAATCACTTAATTTTAATACAAAAATTGGAAAAAATGGGAATTTCGGGTTCAAGTCTAAACTGGCTAAAAAATTATTTAGAAAATAGAAAACAAAAACTTTTGCAAATGGGATTGTTTCAAATGAAGGTGAGGTGAGCTGCGGAGTACCCCAGGGGTCGATATTAGGCCCTACCCTCTTTTTGGCCTATATAAATGACCTCAAAAACGTGTTAAAATATTGTACGTCTTTTTTGTACGCAGACGATACTGTACTGTCTCTAACGGGTGGAAATTTACAAGGTTTAACAACAAATATGCAGGAGGATTTAAAGCTACTAAGTAAATGGTTCTGTAAGAATAAGCTCACTTTAAATGCAAAAAAAACAAATTATATAATATTTGGCCTTAGGTCTAAGTTGAAGGAAATTGTGAACCACTCTTTAATGCTAGATGGTAAGAAGTTAGAGCAATGTATATCTGTGAAATATTTGGGGGTCACGATAGACCAAGTATTAAATTTTAATATGCAAGCGGAGTTAGCCTGTAAAAAAATGATTTTTAAATCATATTTACTGGCAAATTTGAATGAACTTTTGGACACAAAAACCCTTTTGGATATTTATAAGACCATGGTATTGCCTCATGCTGACTACGGTGACATCTTTTATGATATTGCAAATAAAAATGTACTAGATAGACTACAAATTATTGAAAACAAAGCGCTCAGGAAATGTTTAAAGGTCAATCATATGTACCCGACCGTGGCGACACACCAGGAGGCTAAGATAATTAAGCTTAAGCCTAGAAGGATTATGCACTTATATAATTCTATGTACAAACAGCAGAAGAACACAGAAATGTTAAATGATAGGCAAATATTTACGAGAGCGCATGATGCTAGCCTGTTCAAAGTATACCTGCCCAAAAATGAAACTGGGAGAAAAAATGTATTATACAGAGGAGCCATGTTATGGAATAGTCTTGATGTAAATATTAGAAATTTAGATTCATATGAGGATTTCAATCTAAATAGGAAAAAATGGCTCGGTAGCACAAACTACAACTTTATGTATTTTTGAACTAAACTGTGATAAAATTTTCGGTGACATAGGCCCACCCCACCCCTTTCTCTTTCCCCCACCCCCTACAAAGGGTCCCACTAGTCGAATATTTTTATATGTATTTATGAATACAAAATATGATCTCAGTTGTAAATATCTCTCGACCAGGTACATACTACTCAATAAAATTGTAAATTCATGTACATTGAAAATTTACCGGTATACAGCGTTAAAAACAGATGATTACTATTGTACAGGGAGCCCATCCCTTACTGTCATACATACATGCAACATTACTCAGGTGGATATTATCGAGGAATAGAATGTAGGTTAAAATACGGTCCTTTATATATATATACATATACTTTATTTGTTTGAGATGTTAGATCCAACCCAAGGTCACGATGATAGTCAAAATCTATATTTTTCATGATGGGTAATGATGAAGTCGCGATGTGATATTTGGATGTGTCTAATGTAATAACAATTATGTATACGCACTAGTATTATTATTATTGATGATATTATTTATTATACGAGGTAAAAAACATATACATGACACTGGATAAGGATGTAAACCGAGCTGAAAAAGCTCTTTCTTTATTCAGTATAAATAAACGAGGATGTGTTATGCACATCTCTCAAATCAAAAAAATGTTAATCATGTATACTAAAGTCCTTCATCAAGCCATGGTCCTATCTGACGTCATTTTCACGTCCTTTATCGCCAAATCTCACTACAAAATGTCAGCCCCCTTGGTGGATGGATTGAGTTAAATTTTATTGTTTCAAAATAGTTTTGTGTGAATGTGAATAAGGAAACTGAAGAATGTAGCTCGGTTTGAAGTTTATTAATATACAATGTATTGATAGAACTAGACTTTTAGCTATGCCGGTCTTTTCTTTTAAGGCTTTCAGTAGGTATGGTAAAAGTCTGAGCCCCTGATGTAAGCATAACAGATTGATACTCTACAATCCATATGAGGCGGACATTTGTGATTTACACAAGAAAAATTGCCATGTTGACAATTGTAAGCTGGTACCATTAATGGACATGGTCCAGCGACTATGTCAATTATACTGATTTCAAGATGAACAAAATTACCTGTGTTTCTCATTGACTGGCACATCTTCAGTCATATCCACGAAACGACGAGATCGTCATAACAAGACAGTACCACAACTGGTGTACACAAGATCTCGGAATCTTTGCGAACAATGGAGAACAATACAATCTCTGATTATGTATTTTCATGTAATGAAAGTGCCAATCAATCTGATGCCATACAGCAAAGTTCATGAATCTCATTGTTTAGAGTTTTTGCAACCGTGACTATCTGCGGAATTTGCACAATACTGAACAGTCTCATCATCATTGTCATAACTTATGGATCTCTCATGAGGACCTCCATTTTCATGATACTCCTGCTTGTGCTAGCCATAGCTACAGTGGCCCAGAAGGGCCAAAAAATAGAAAAGTGAAAAGTGAAAAGTGCAAATCAAAAAGTGAAAAGTGCAAATCAAAAAGTGAAAAGTGCAAATCAAAAAGTGAAAAGTGCAAATCAAAAAGTGAAAAGTGCAAATCAAAAAGTGAAAAGTGCAAACCTAAAAGTGAAAAGTGCAAACCTAAAAGTGAAAAGTGAAAATCAAAAAGTGAAAAGTGCAAACCTAAAAGTGAAAACCAAAAAGTAAATAGTGGTTTGAGGTTTGAGGTTTGAGGTTTCCACTTTCAGTGTCACGCTGTCAATCTGTCAACAGGTTGTGACAGGTATCTTTTAGCATTGGGTCAGAATTTCCAAAAATGTGATTTTCGGGAAATTGGCAGAAATAGAGAGAAAAAAGGTCAGAAACGAAAAAAGTCAATTTTTTCCGGGAAAATGTCCAATTGGGCTAGAAAAATGGTCAGAATTTCCAAAAATGTGATTTTTGGGAAATTGGCAGAAATGGCGAGAAAAAAGGTCAGAAACGAAAAAAGTCAATTTTTTCCAGGAAAATGTCCAATTGGGCGAGAAAAATGGTCAGAATTGCCAAAAATGTGATTTTCGGGAAATTGGCAGAAATGGCGAGAAAAGAGGTCAGAAACGAAAAAAGTCTATTTTTTCCGGGAAAATGTCCAATTGGGCGAGAAAAATGGTCAGAATTGCTAAAAATGTGATCTTCGGGAAATTGGCAGAAATGGCGAGAAAAAAGGTCAGAAATGAAAAAGGTATATTTTTTCCAGGAAAATTTCCAATTGGGCGAGATAAAAAGTGGGCCAGAATTTCCCAAAATGTGATTTTCGGGAAATTGGCAGAAATGGCGAGAGAAAAGGTCAGAAATGAAAAAAAAATCAAGTACACTTTTTTGATACTGTAGTTGGTCTCTTACTACGTATGTAACACTTGAGTACAAAAACCAGACAAGGTAAATTAGACTTTAATATACGGCGACTTTATTGTAAAGGTAACTCTTGGGTATTATAGTACAAGTATAACCGGCGGATATACGAGATCAGAACAGATATATAATACAGTGGGCAACCCTATAGCATAGAGTTAAGCCCGTGAGCACAGGGTGGTCATGTCACGACAGTCCCAAACCTGACTGACTTCCAATGGGGAAGCAGCCGTCTTATATACAGCGCTGCGTAGCCACGTGACCGTACTAGCAGCGCCACCTGTTAGGTTTAGTTATGTAAAAATGATTATGTAACAACTACCGACGGTAACCGAAGGTGGTACCGGTACACTACCGTATAGATAACCGAACTAGAGGAGTCGGTGTATGTAACGAACCGACGACACTAGTTAGATGAATAAAACAGTTATTAAACACAATAGAACCGTGTTGTCTTACATCATACAACATACAATAGATATACAACAATAACAGTTAGACTTTATAGTCAACCCGTTACACTACCCCCCTTTAGAATGTAGGAAGGGTTGGTTTTATAATAATAATACCTCTTGGATACATTATATACCACGTATATCTATTTATCAACAAGTAACATTTCTACTCATAGTAACAACAGGCATACATACATGAACATACAAGTTAACATGTACATAACAGTTTATATCAACAATATAGTCTTTGTAAAACCATAGTCCCGTAGGCACCTGATATAAAAACTGTCCAACTGATAGTCCTAGACTAGTATCAGTTAATAGTAAAGGCACCAAATAACCACCTTGGAAACTCAACACATCACCTACTTCATTCAGCAATGGTGCGAATCCGTGTGGAGTTAGTGTCCTTATATATAAATAATAGAACTATAATAGCTCTCACTTCCTTTGGCGAAGAAAAGTTTTATAATTGGAACTATAGCAGTTCCCACTTCCTTTGGCGTAGAAAAGTTTATATATAAAAATCCATAATAGCGTATCCTAAATAAGGTGGGATAGATCGTCATCCTTATTAGGGGCGGTACTCCAGTACCTAGCAGTTTATGGTGGTAGAGATGGATAGAGTCCAGTACCGGTATAGTACTTCCATCTCTTGTGAAATATAAATATAAAAAGGTAGGTCCGTGCCTCCTTATAAATAATTATCACAGGAGGATGATCCATATAACAGTTCATAGGTCACAATAGTAGAATGTGACCACAGGATCAGGAGCCCTGGACAGTAGTAGAGCACCGACGGTTGTGGCTTAGTAGTAAACCACGGTTGAAGACATCAGGCTGCTTCCAGTGTGGTGGCAGTAGAGACTCAGTTAAGTCACGACAGCACCGTCGGTCTGCTTTTGGGTGTCCAGGGGCGTGTAGCTGCGTCGATGGTTTAGTTTTACCTCCGAGGGGCGGAACAGTGCACCCCAGAGGGCCTGACGGGGGACCAACCTTAGGTGTCCATAGGGACACCGCCGGATGGCTTTCCTTCCCCATCAGGACTTCCTCCAGGAGGGGCCTCCGTGGTGCAAACCACAGCAGCCTCCACCTGGAGAGGAAGGGCTCCACCTGGGGCCACCGAGAGGGTACTCGGCGCCGCAGTAGGCTCCCCGCCACTGACCACCCGGGTAGATTGTGCCATGAAAGAAAATGGCATCTCATACCTAGGTGGGTGTACTGACAGTACCGGGGTCACAGGAGGAGCAGGCCTTGCGGCAAGCCCCAACCTGGACTGGAGATCTGGAAAACCAGATCTCTCCCACTCTGTCAGCTTAAACCCGAACTGCCGGAAGAACTTGGCGTCACAAGTTGTCAACCTTGATTCGAGTTGGTCGATCGTAGCCCTCCAGAAGGCATGATCTTGCTCCAGACTCGCCTCGCGCTCGGCAAGGACTCTGGTGCGTTCAGCAACCCAAGCTTTCCCTTCTCGGATAGCCTGTTCTCTGAGCAACTTGTACTGCTCAAAGTACGACTTCTCCAAGAAGGAAACCTGAAACTGGAGTAGCTTACTTGCGTTTTCAGCCATCTTAGCTCTGTAGCACTCAAATCCGGGGACTAGAGTGTCAGAGAATCCAGTGTCAAAGGCAGGACCGTCTCCAGGCAACACAGGTAACCCTGCTAGCCCTTCGTCAACAGCCCTGTGCTCAGGTACTGGAGTCACCTCGTCATCCCTTGCGGGGTCAGAGGTTGCTCCGTGCTGGGGTGGAGCAGTCGGCTGGGCTGACGCCCCATCCGGCTGTTGTACCTCTACCTGTTCAGCATCACTGACAGGTGAGACACTCTCCTGTGGGGCTGAAGCTTTCTTTTGCTTCTGACTCCACTTGTACTGCTTGACATAGTCAGCAGCGACTTGACCCGCCTGCTCGTCACCCAATGAGTTCTGAACAATAGCCAGTGCATCACCCAGTTTCTGTCTCTCCTGCCTGGGCAGTTGATCAGCAACCGAGGGTAATGCAACCGAAGATACCGTGATGGTACCGACGGTTTGGCTACGGTCGACCTCAGATGTTACCGTGGCGGAGGCGACACGTTTCTTCGCAGGTTCACTGCGGGAACGGTCACGTCCACCTTTGGTATCATCTTTGGATGACTGGCGGCCCCTTTTTAGATTTTTCTTCTTAGGAGGGGTATCCTTCTTTACAGTGGGCATCGGAGCTTCTGTAGCTGGTCCCAGGTCGGTTTGTTCGCACTTGGCGCCCTTACACAACCTCTCCCAGTCAGCCTCCGTGAGGTAGTTCCACTGTTTAAGTTTGTTGGTTCGCCACTTAAACTGTAGATTTCCTACACGTTTGTGGACACCCCAAACTTTCAGTGCAGCCTCAACTCCACGACTAATAGTGCGCTTGTGCACGCCCTTATTGTCGCAAAGATGCCTTACCAAACCAGATCTCCGTTGGCTACGGAATAGTTCCCCGTCACTGTACTCAGGGCAGGAAGTACTCGTACTTCCACTCACACAGTACAAGTAGGGACGCACATTCATGTGCTTCTCTACCAAATGACGGGCAAACTTGAAAAGGTTTGGCCACCGTTTTGCTGCTGTCGCAGTCCCTTTCAGGCGCTGACAGCGAACGTACGGGCAGGGATCCCCTGGCACGTAGTTCTTCCAAGCATATTTCAGCTTGGGACGGCATGACCTATGGATGTTAGGTTTATTCCCCGCCAACACTGCCTTGAGGTACACGAGGTACCAGTCAATGGGATGGGAATCACCTGTCAACCAGTCTTCGTCGTCTGAACCGTCGACCGTGTGAGGTGGAGGAAGAGCCATTTTGCCATTCTCCTGAATTAAATCAGTGAGGCTCAGGTTCTCCCGGTCATCATCACGGAGACACAGGTTTAGACGGACATGCGCTGCCTTGGCGCGGAGGCGTCGATTGGCTCTGCTCTCTGCGACAGACCATCCCTCGGCTTCCGCCTTGGACACTCTATCAGCAACAGCTTTGAGCCGATCTGCCTCCGTCGGTGCGACCTCTTCGGTAGCAGGAGTTTCAGGGGAAGATGTAATCTTCCTCTTACGCTTCCGTTTCCGTTTGGTCTTAGCACGAACCGTGGACCCGTCTGATGAATCACCATCAGGGACCGTCGGTTCTTGTGCCAATACACCGGCGGGTTTCGGAGAAGATCCCCCTGCAGGGTTCTCCTCCTGGTTGGTATTACTACCACCCAGACCAGGTTCTGTCTTCGGAACAACATCACCCGACCCCTCAGGGTTAGGTTCAGTTGGTACCGAAGCCGAGCCTTGACCGACGGTTGGAGCACCGGTAGTGTCCATTTCCGTGTCAGACTCGAGAACTCGGTCTTCCCCATCGGAGGCCTCAGCCTTCTCCGGGGCCGTGCATTTGCCATCTACACGGGCTGCCATACTGTTAGCTCAGGCGTAGGTGAACCTCACGGTTCACTCACCCGAGCATTTAGTAGCACAGCTACAGTAAACAATAGTGTAGGTACTGCCGGGCAGACCTAGGCACCACTGATCAACACGCTACCCTACGGGCAACCGTGTTGATCTGAAGAAGCCTGGCTGCCTGTGGGGCTTATATACCCCACCCGTCCCCCTTGACCCCGCCCCTTGACCGGCTTCTCAGCCAATCAGGGGTCGCGCCCCGAAGACGCGACGAGGTGACCCAATTTCTCACGGCTCATTTGGCGGGAGAAATCGATCAGGTGACGCGGGCAGCGCCCTTCCCACGCCTGGCATATCCGACGGTGGGAACCTCACTGTTGTTTACAATTTTCGTGGCGTAGCCACCGGATAACCCGGGAATGATATACCGGCATTAGAGGATATACACAGCAGCGTGTTGCTAAGCAATATGTGGTCAAAACTAGTCCCATACTTAGAACTAATCGGCAAAGCCAGCCACCCGCCCTGAACACGTGCTTTTCTACCTCCAACGGATAACCACACCGGATAACCCGTCTCTTCTCGTTGTGTTTTGGTGATCGAGTACCGGGCCAATGACCACCGGCCCAGTACGGAACTGTCCATGGAAATTTAATCAAGCCAGCAGCTAAATGTCGTCAACAAGGTAAGAAAAAAAATGTTTACACAATTTTATCTCGCTCTCTGACACGTGTGCTCCTCCGTAGACCTTGTACCGGTATGTCCAGCAATGATGACACCGGAGGTATCACCTTGCTTTGTTTACCGGTATCTACGGTTAGTCCTTTACGCACAGCTGACCCTTTTTTACGAGGCCTACCGCGCTTGGGCTTGGTAACACACGACTGTGGTTCAATCGGTAATTTCCTAGGACGACCCCTTCGGCGCGCTACCGTCGGTACCGACGGTATGACCGTTGGTCCTGCCTTCGGTATCTTCGGTAGCGCAGGGTCGGTTGGTGCTGGTACTCGACCAGCACCGAGGGAATCTTCACCGTCATCTATATATGGGACTCCATACCAAGGTCGGAGTCTAGCCACATGTGATTTAGTGAGAGTCCCTTTTTGCAACCGTATTACTACAGTAGTTTCACTAACCACCATAGTAACCGTATGCGGACCATCCCAGGAGTACAGGGTCTTGACTTTGGAATTTGGTGTGCTAAATCTCGCGACCTTATCCCCCACCTTGAATTGGCGGAGTTTAAGGCCCGTGTCATAGCCCACCTTCTGCAAACTAGCAGATTTTTCCAAGTTGTCCCTTACTACTCCATAGGACTCGCGTAATGATTGTCGAAGTGATTCAACAAACATCACTGTGCAGGGTTGCTCGAGCTGGTGTCCCTGCACGCCATAGACCATGTCACTTGGCATGACTATGTCTTCACCCATTACGAGCATATTAGGCGTACAGCCCGTCGACGCATGTTCGGTAGCATTGTAAGCATGGGAGATATAGCGAGCATGCTCATCCCAATCATCCCGGTGCTCATTAACCATTGTCGTGAGACATTGGATCAACGTCCGATTGAAACGTTCCACCATACCGTCCGATTGAGGTCGGTAGGGGTTCGTATGCGTCTTGCAGATGTGTATTTTACTACACAGTTCTGCCCACAGTCGAGATTCAAACTCACGACCCTGGTCGGAGTGAAGCATTAAAGGACCTCCCCACGTGAGGATCCAATTCTCGAAAAGTGCTTCTGCGCAGGTAACAGCTGTATGATTTACCAACGGATATACTTGGACATACTTGGTATAGTAGTCCTGTACCACCATCATACAGGTATTCCCACGGGGGGTCGTGTTGAAACCACTAATGATATCAACAGCGATCCGGGCAAATCGAACACCGAATAGCTCTTGACTTAGAGGTAGTTTACCGATACCAGGTCCAGGCTTTGATAAACAGCATTGGGGGCATTGCTTCACCCAACGCCGTATGTCCAAAGTCATACCAGGCCAGTAATATCTACTCTTAATCTTCGCCTCAGTCCGTTGTCTGCCAAAGTGTGCTGAAGTTCGGTGGCCATGACAGTAATTGAGCAACTGTAGTCTGAGTGACAGAGGCACTACAGACTGAGCTGTTCTCTTCCTGCCAGGTTGCACCCTCCAGCGGCACAATACACTGTTCCGTATAAAAAGATTATCCCACTGAGCTAACAGTTGTCTAACTTCTTTACATTCCAGCGAAAGTGCGGGGCGAACAGGCTTGGACAGGCCCAACAACTTCAAGGAGTACACCCTCGAAATAGCCGGATCTGCAAGCTGCTCATCCTTCAAGTGATTTAACGTCCAGTTAGGAACTTTCGCACCCACAGACGCAATCACTGCATTGTGAGACCCACAGTCTCGGCAGTCTACACGGTGACAGTTCCGGATAGGATAGCGGGACAAGCTGTCCGCATTCACATGATCTACTCCACTCCTGTGTATGATATGCTCATTCGTCATGCCAAACTCAGAGAGGTGGTTCAACCATCTACCCATCATCCCCTCAGCGTCCTTGAAGTTAAGGAGCCACTGCAGAGATGAATGATCCGTCCGTACGAGATAATTCCCACCATATAGGAAATGTCTGTACTTTTTTGTGTAAACCACCACTGCCAAGAGTTCACGCTTGGTTGTGCAGTAGTTACGTTGTGTTTTGCTTAGACTGTTGGACGAAAATGCCAGCGGCACTTCTCGCCCATCCTGGATCTGCGACAAGGCAGCACCAATACTTGTATTAGAAGCATCAGTGTCCAAGATGAACTTACCAACAGGTGCAGGGTAGTGCAAAACAGGTGTTTCTAAGAAGAGTCTCTTTAACTCACTGAAAGACTGTTCTGCGGCTGGAGACCAGACTATTTTAGCCTTAGCCTTCTTCTCTCCAATCATCAGCTCTTGTAAGGGAGCTGCGACTCTCGAGAATCCAGGTATAAAATCTCTGTAGTATGAACAAAACCCGATGAAAGAGCGTATCTCCTTCGTGTCCATCGGACGAGGCCAGTTCTGTACCACTTCGATCTTATGAGGATCAGCCATGATGCCATGTTCAGAAACAATTCTACCTAGGTATTCAACTGACTTCCTAAAAAGCTTGCACTTTGAAGGTTTCAATTTCAGACCATATGATAAGATGCGTTTCAGCACAGCTTGGAGGTTCTGTAGAGTTTCCTCCACAGAACCACCGAAGACGATGATGTCGTCCAAGTATACTAGGCACTTTTTCCAAAGTAAACCCCGTAACATGGTTTCCATCATTGCCTCGAAGGTTGCCGGGGCATTGCATAGCCCGAATGGCATGACGTTGAACTCAAATAGTCCCATATGGGTAGAAAATGCGGTTTTTTCTCGGTCCCGGGGGTCCATGCCGATCTGCCAATAACCAGATTGTAAATCTAGTGTACAGAACCATTTCGCCCCACCCAGAGATTCCACACATTCATCTATCCGAGGTAGAGGATATGCATTCTTCCTAGTGAGTCCGTTCAACTTCCTATAGTCGATGCAAAATCGACAGGAACCATCCTTCTTGGTGACCATCACCACAGGACTTGACCATGGGCTCTCACTAGGTTGAATCACATCTTCATCCAACATCTTTTCTACCTCAGCCTCCATAGCACTTTTTTTAGCCATGGGTAACCGACGGTAGGGGATTCTACTGGGAAGCGCGTCCCCAGTGTCAACCCGGTGTTGTACCGTATTGGTACGCCCTAGAGGATCTCCTGGTTGCGCAAAGGCGTCAGATAACTCTGACAGCTCATTTGCCACCATTTCGCTCTCTAGGGTTGTGAGGTGTGACTCACACAACAGGGACCTTAAATGTTTCGGTAGGTTGGATTTAGCTAGAGCCTCTTCGTGGGAAGAGTCTCCCGCCACCACACCTACTTCCACAAAGTCCGTAGTTAGTGAGTCTACCCCATACGCTCGCGTGGTGTTACCAATAGGCGTCCCCTTTCGTAGAGTGATTTCTCTACTACTCGAGTTACAAATCGGTATCACCCCCCAACGAGCGTTGGCCAGGTAAGTATGATAGCCAGCAAGACCTAACTCAGAGAGCTTTTGATCTTCTGGTTCAAACATTCCCGGTCGTTTGGCCTGCACTCCCACGCAGCTGACTAGGACATCAGATACATGTCCTGCTGCCAACTTTGTGTCCTGTGCCACTGACGCCACAGAAGAACCATTCCTTAAAACGCACTGTACAGATTGTTTATAAGGATGTTTAATCTGAAGTCGGCCCGTTGCGGTGTTCATTGTTACCCCGTAAAGAGCAGCAAAGTCCATCCCCAGTATGCCATCATCAGTGATGTCGGTGATGGTTGGACATATCCAGTATGTCTTGCCATCAACCAACATAGGTTTTACAGTTCTGCCATAAGTCTGCATACTATCTCCCGTAGCAGTCCGAGCCTTTACTCCTAGTAGCGGAGCTTCGGGCTGGTTGCAAAGACGGGCCATGAATTTACGATCGACCAAGGTGTGAGATGCACCCGTGTCGACCAAGAATTCACCACGCGTCCCGGAAATAACCAGACTCAGGTACCAACGCTGTCCCCGTAAAGGGACACACTCAGAGGTCAGCATCGGGCTTCCCCCTCCATCCATAGCAACCCCTTTTGTCAGGAGATAATCCCAACATGGGTCGCTCGGGGAGTCTTGAATCACACTGCTCTGGGCAATTGATTCTAACCAAGACTCCTCTAAGCCAGCGACTACAGAATCCTCCGGATTCCGTTCGTCCTTGCCAGCCCCGCCTTGCCAGACGCTTACAGGTTGTACAGACCCTTCTGCCTCTGCGCGGCCTTGGTTCATGGAAGAGTTAACACCGTCTACTAATCCCTTACAGGTATGGCTAACTGTGGGGGCGCCATCCTTGCCAAGAGGATGGGCCCCATTCAGTTTTCCGTCTCCTTTTCGGTTTTAGCAGCGATGGGTGCAGGGGCTTTGCATTCGCTAGCCCAATGACCCATCTTCTGACAGCGTCTACATGGCTGAGGTTTCGTGTCCTTTTTCTTCTTTTTCCTTCTCTTTCCAGATCCAGAATCAGAAGTGGACGCAGAGCTCTTTTCCAAGTGCTTCCGCAACAAACCCTCAATCATCTTCTCCATGTCCCTGTCAGGCATTACTGCCGCCACCTCCTCAGAGGCGGGCTGTTTTTTCTTAGGTGGTTTTGTGGCGGCCTCTACCACCTGAGCTCCTTTCGGGGCTACAGATGGAGCTGCCGACACTCCTCCACTAGGAAAAACAGCCTGTTTGGTGTCATACACATCTGCATGGTCAAAAAGGTCAGCTAGAGATAAGTCCGGCTGCCATTTCTCCCGCAGATATGCCTGGAGATTGGTGTCTCTGACTCCATTGACAAACCTGGAGGTTAACTCCTGGATGACAGTGGGGGTGTCAGGTCTACATCCCTGATAACACTCGGATATCAGTTCTTGTAGAGCAAATCCGTAGGATCTCAGATGCTCGTCCTTGCGTTGGACACGTTTGAGCAGCTGAGTCCTTGGGTCATGCTCACCAATCTTCCCAATCGCCCATTCAGCTGTTTCTTCAAGTGAGCTCAATGTCTTGATCTTCACTCTCTCGAACGCCAAAAGGGCTGGTTCACCTGGCCCGTTGCAGAGTGCTTGCTTCAGAGCAACCAGCGCTTGCTGATTGTTCCAGCGATTGCTCTCCACAATAGCCTTGAACCGAACTTTGTACTTTCTCCAGGGTGGCGACCCTGTGAAAGGCGGAATATCGATGGCCTTTTGACGGGCTGCATCAGGATGTTTGATGTCCCCAAAGTTGAAAGGAGCATACCGTTCATCCAGTTCATCGATGTCCCGCGGGACGATGTCTGTCCCCAGCTTCTCAATAGCCGGGTTCCGGTCGTACTTAGCCCGCTGGACAGGCGTTAAGCCTTGTCTAGCTCTGGGTTTCGGTACTGGAACTGAGACCATGGTCTGCTGTTGGTTCAACATCGTTGAACCAGTAGATGGGTGGGTGTACCCTGGAGGTGTTGCCGTGCCTCCAAAGGCGCCACCACAGACCGGAGTCTGTAGATAGCTAGCCCCCATCTGAGGTGTCATACCTGTTACCGCGGTGTGTACTAGCGGCGGGACACTTGAAGGTGTCACTGTCGTGTATACACTGGGTACGGGTATGACTGGAGGTACCACCGTGGAAGGTGGTGGTACTTTCTCCGACTTCGTCTTCAGGTCCTGATTGACTTGCCTTAAGCTTGCGAGGTCCTGTCTGGCTAAGTGGAGCTGCGTGCTCAAATCCTTTCCCAAGGAAGTTAAGCTTGCAACCTCACATTCGCCGGACACCCTCTGGTGCAAAAGTTTGTCAACCTCCACCTTGTGGGAAGCCATCTCGTTCTGGAGTTCCAGTAGGAACTTTTTCTTCTCATCAACCTCCCTTAGGAATAGCTTCCTAGTTTGATTGATGGAAGCAAGTTCCCTCCGGGCTTCAGCGAGCTCATGCAACTCAGTTTTCTTGGTGGGGATCCCCATGGCAGCTAGTAGGTCCCCATCCAGTGGTAAACTGGATGGCTCATCTACTGCTGCCGGGTACCCCTTACCAGGAGCTTCTGTTGCCACGTTAGTTTTCTTTGATAGCCCGCCACCCCCCATACCGTTCGGTGTAGGAGTGGCACCATCAGTGAAAACCGACGTGTCTGGATCCAATGAAGGATCTGCTACCGTCGGTGTAGAACCGAAGGCAGCTGGGCCGAGAGTTTTAGGCTCTCTACCCGGTATTTTCTGACCCTCAGGACAGAAAAGATTCGTGGAAAGGGAGTCCAACGATCTCCTGGAGCTTATATCAAAGGGTCCCGGGATTGGAGATTGCTCCCCATCCTCTCCTTTGGTAAAGGCTTCCACAATAGGATCACCTATTGCTTCTTGGGAGAGGTCGTCCCCGGGCACCTGCAAGGCTGCCCGGCCCTCCCGCCTATTGGATTTGCCTGTGAAGAAGCGTACATTCTGTACGGCTTCCTCACGTTCCTCAGCAGGGGTTTTAGTCCTGCCGCTGAACGAGCTGACAAAATCGTATAGGTAATCCATATACTGTAAGTCTATTTAATACCCTATCAATGGTCGGTTCGTCAAGTGGTCACGGCACCAATGTAGTTGGTCTCTTACTACGTATGTAACACTTGAGTACAAAAACCAGACAAGGTAAATTAGACTTTAATATACGGCGACTTTATTGTAAAGGTAACTCTTGGGTATTATAGTACAAGTATAACCGGCGGATATACGAGATCAGAACAGATATATAATACAGTGGGCAACCCTATAGCATAGAGTTAAGCCCGTGAGCACAGGGTGGTCATGTCACGACAGTCCCAAACCTGACTGACTTCCAATGGGGAAGCAGCCGTCTTATATACAGCGCTGCGTAGCCACGTGACCGTACTAGCAGCGCCACCTGTTAGGTTTAGTTATGTAAAAATGATTATGTAACAACTACCGACGGTAACCGAAGGTGGTACCGGTACACTACCGTATAGATAACCGAACTAGAGGAGTCGGTGTATGTAACGAACCGACGACACTAGTTAGATGAATAAAACAGTTATTAAACACAATAGAACCGTGTTGTCTTACATCATACAACATACAATAGATATACAACAATAACAGTTAGACTTTATAGTCAACCCGTTACAATACCTTATTTCTGGGCCATTTCCCAGGGCCTATAATTCAGAAATCGCTTGGGTTGAGGATGTGTCCTTCTTTGAACTGGTTTTATGGGTTACTGGCATGAGGCAAATGTAATATCAAAGTGTATAATATAGAATTTCCCATTTTGCTATGTGGTCAAACTTGGGAAATACACCTTTCCCTTTGAGCATGAAAGCAGGTTCAGAGAGTTCTCCCACCAGTAGTTATCATTACAATTGGGCCATAATTAATTTTCTGTGTCTATATAACTATGTCAATAGGCATATGTGTTACCATAAGTATACCAAGATTATTTAGGGAAATATGACTGTCTGAAAATGACACAGAAATAGAATTGGCACTTTTGACCCCCAAATATAGCCATGTGGGATAGGTGAACCCAAACCAGAATATGATAAATTTGAAAGAGCTATATCTCCCCCTCACATTGATGTAAGAAAAAAGCTGGGTTCTCATTTCCTTCATAATGTTGTAATCCAATGAAAAACACTGATTTTCCTTGAAATTGACAATGAGGACATGTTTAAGTAGCTCTACTATCAAAAGTAGTTTTCATGAAGTGTGCCTATTTTGGTTTCTGTATCTACCTCAAATTGTCAAAAGGCATGCGCAATACTATCAGTGAAATATGCTTCATTCAGAAAATATTACTGACTGAAAATGGCTGAGATGTGAAATTGACACTTTTGAAAAATTAGTGGGAAATTGGCAGAAATGGCAAGAAAAAAGGTCAGAAATGAAAAAAGTCTATAACCTTTTTTTCTCGCCAAATCTGCATTTTCCTGGAAATCTCTTTTTTTGAGGTTTTGACCATTTTTCTTGCCCAATTGGACATTTTCCCGGAAAAAATTGACTTTTTTCATTTCTGACCTTTTTTCTCGCCATTTCCCCGAAAATCACATTTTTGGAAATTCTGACCATTTTTCTCGCCCAATTGCACATTTTCCCGAAAAAAATTGACTTTTTTCGTTTCTGACCTTTTTTCTCGCCATTTCTGCCAATTTCCCGAAAAATCACATTTTTGGAAATTCTGACCCAATGCTATAAGGGAGTGCTCATTTTTTAACAACAGGGGGGGGGGGCGTTGAGATTTCGCGCGGAGCGCGCGAATTTCCCCCCCCCGCCCCTCTAGAGGGGTCGAAATTTTTTACCCCCCCCCCCGGCAGGCCGAAAATCGCGCGCGTTCGCGCCCCTTTGTAGCATAGTAACGCGCGGGCTTTTCCCCTCAAAACAGGTTGAATTTTTTTGCGCCCCCCCCAAGAGGGGTCTGAATTTTTTACCCCCCCCCGGTCAAGGGGTCCAAATTTTTTACCCCCCCCCAAATCCACCACCCCCCCCTGTTGTTAAAAAATGAGCACTCCCTAAGATACCTGTCACAACCTGTTGACAGATTGAAAGCGTGACACTGAAAGTGGAAACCTCAAACCTCAAACCTCAAACAACTTTTTGGTTGTCACTTTTTGATTTGCACTTTTCACTTTTTGATTTGCACTTTTCACTATTTCGGTGTCATTTTCAGACAGTCATATTTCCCTAAATAATCTTGGTTTACTTATGGTAACACATATGCCTATTGACATAGTTATATAGACACAGAAAATTATGGCCCAATTGTAATGACAAATACTGGTGGGAGAACTCTGAACTGGGCTATAGTTAATGTCCTATACAAACATAGCGTTTTAGTATACTTAAATGGGGTCCAACATTCGCCTTCTACACTCCTACTCTGTGGGGTAAACTAGTCAGAGGTAGGCTTCCGCCCAAAGATAACGCAAGGGTAGTGAGATCCAGCTTTATTTGATGTTGTGGATGTTATAGTATATATAGAGCACTTTCACAGGTTTATATTATAATCACAGCCTTCCCCTCATATATATAGAGATATGTACATCATTTCTATCATTTAGCTCCAGGGCTTGCATTGATAATTATACGCGACGGCCTTAGTCAAGGCGAAGTATACATATAAATATCCAGCAGGAATCCCCTAGGGAATCCAGAATGTATAAGTTTCCACGCAATCAACCAATAAATACTTTCAATCTGATTTCAATTAGGTTATTATAGGTCCACATCATAATCGTCAACATGTCTCGAGGACGACCTTATACGCTTCTCTATGATACCGACGGATCTGATAGCGGTTTTACGAGAACACAGGTGCAATCTAATGGTTACTCTCCGGTTACCACTATGGATCCAGGATATACACATACTATCAGTTTCCAATTCATCAGGTCGGCCAGTCTAAACAATTGGTTTTCCAGCTCCATGCTTATAAAACCGGTATACTGTATCACTAACTCCATGGTTCTCTCCAGAATACAGGACTCCAGGTTAGCATGTGAATAGAACATTCAATATACAATTCCGATGGCAATGTCGTTACACAATAACTCCAATTGAAACGTTACACCTAAATGCACAGATTCCAATGGTCCATATTTCCCAACGTCTAGATCACAAGACCGCTGTTAGTCAATGTTAAACCGATGTTAAACCTTTAGAACCACACACATACTCCTCAGGAGTTACACAGTGCCATCTGGTCTTCTCGATCGTACTCCCCCAAACGCTCACTGATAACTGACTGCGCTTTCCTTTCCCCCCAGGCTTATACTTGTTTCTTTTACTTTATTTCAGCTTCCCTTCATGACCACACCCAGCACCTATTGATTGCTCGTCAGCGTCATCTCTCATCTCTATTGATTGGCCATTAGGCGGCCCTACTCAAGACCATCCTGAATAAATTAGGCAGGGGATGGTCGTGGTCATGTTGTGTTCGGGGCCGGCCTTCAGCCTGTGTCGTCGCCTACCCCCCATGCTGCTCTCGAGGCCCTAGTGATCGCCTCCTTCACCAGCTACCCCACATGCTGCCCCTGAGGCCCTGGTTAACCGCCTCCTTCACTACCTACCCCACATGCTGTTCTCGAAGACCCCGGTCACGGACGTCCCGGCCATATGGATTTTAACCCTGACGCATAGCCCCATTTGCCTGTACTACTTGCTCCCATCGCTGAGGCCGCGTTCCCCACTCGCCGTTCGTCTTCCCGATCCTAGCCTATCTCCTGACCTGGATTTTATCCCGCTGTTATCTTTCCCACCAGCTGTGTCAGCCCGGATCCTAGTTTATTTGTTGCTTTCCTGCTCGGGCTCTAGACCCTGGCCACAGAGCTGAATATATTTAGTCCATATAACTTTGACTCTTATTGTGGCCAAGTCTACCATTACAGGACCTTATAACATTATTTATACATGTTCCTTATATTCGTTATTTACTGCGTGGCCCGCGTACTGGGCTTGCCCGATTTACATGTGACTTAATGTATGCGACGACTTTCTTTTCTCTTATTATATTAATCTCACTGTACTTGTATCTTAAAGTGTACTGCTTCCCCCCACTTATTCAATGTATATCTACTATACCCATACATATTCATACATATATATGTACAGTTTCGCCCATTCCCTTATGTTATATTATACATTATTTATCAATCAATAAATATATCCTCCAAACCTTTTTTGCTCTTCTTTAGTTTTCCACTATAACCCAGAACCTGCCTTCATGCTCAAAGGGAAAGGTGTATTTCCCAAGTTTGACCACATAGCAAAATGGGAAATTCTATATTATACACTTTGATATTACATTTGCCTCATGCCAGTAACCCATAAAACCAGTTCAAAGAAGGACACATCCTCAACCCAAGCGATTTCTGAATTATAGGCCCTGGGAAATGGCCCAGAAATAAGGTATCGAAAAAGTGTACTTGATTTTTTTTTCATTTCTGACCTTTTTTCTCGCCATTTCTGCCAATTTCCCGAAAATCACATTTTGGGAAATTCTGGCCCACTTTTTATCTCGCCCAATTGGAAATTTTCCTGGAAAAAATAGACCTTTTTCATTTCTAACCTTTTTTCTCGCCATTTCTGCCAATTTCCCGAAAATCACATTTTTGGCAATTCTGACCATTTTTCTCTTGCCCAATTGGACATTTTCCCGGAAAAAATAAGACTTTCTTCGTTTCTGACCTTTTTTCTCGCCATTTCTGCCAATTTCCCGAACATCACATTTTTGGAAATTCTGACCATTTTTCTCGCCCAATTGGAAATTTTCCCGGAAAAAATTGACATTTTTCGTTTCTGACCTTTTTTCTCGCCATTTCTGCCAATTTCCCGAAAATCACATTTTTGGAAATTCTGACCCAATGCTAAAAGATACCTGTCACAACCTGTTGACAGATTGACAGCGTGACACTGAAAGTGGAAACCTCAAACCTCAAACCTCAAACCACTTTTTACTTTTTGGTTTTCACTTTTTGATTTTCACTTTTCACTTTTTGATTTTCACTTTTCACTTTTAGGTTTGCACTTTTCACTTTTTGGTTTGCACTTTTCACTTTTTGATTTTCACTTTTTACTTTTTGATTTTCACTTTTCACTTTTTGATTTTCACTTTCCACTTTTTGATTTTCACTTTTCACTTTTTGATTTTCACTTTCCACTTTTCACTTTTCTATTTTTTGGCCCTTCTGGGCCACTGTACATAGCTGACATTGTAGCTTTATGGTCTGAACTGTTGATTCAACCTGATTTTTATACTTTACTTCCGTTTTCTTCATCCCAATGGCTTTGTTCTGTATTTGGTTATATATTTCTGATGGCATCTAGTTTTTCTTCTTGGTTAATTGTATCAATATCTGTTGAACGGAGCATTGCCATATTATTACCACCGAAAGTTCACATTTACTGTACAAGGAGAAGGATTTTGTTTGTAATTTCAACTTTAATCTTTGTCAGTTCACTTCTTTATATGATTGTGTTTTTTACGGGTCATATAGAGGAAAAAGATACAATGCAGCTATGCCTTTTCATGTCAACTGGTTCACTACCTGGGCTCATACAATTGCTCTTATATACACTGATTTACTCAATTATACCCGCTGGTATTATCCTAATCGCCAATACTTTAATGATGAGAAAGATTTACTCTCAAAATAAGTTCAGAGTTCGTCAGACTTCTAGATATGTGAAAACTAAAAGCATCACCGGCATGACCATCACAATGTTTGCTGTGTGCTTTGTTTTTATTGTAGCTACTCTACCAGCTGGCATCTTTTCTTTTCTACAATTATTGACACTATTTGATGGCATGGATGTGTCCTCATTCATGGCAACGCTACTCTTTAAGATACAAATGTTAAATCACAGCATTAACTTCATCCTATACTGTGTGACTGGGTCAGTCTTCAGACAGACATTGGTCTGTCTTTTCACATGTAAGAAAATGAGAAAATCAACAAGACACGCTAGACAACATTGTTCAACAGTGCAACAAAGGGTTTGATAAAACTGCTCTGAAACATCGCATTATTGATGACTATGTAAGAAAACCTAGTAGCTATGATAGACTCCATATTTAACACTATTGTAGGGGTTTTATACTGAATTATACGTTAATATGCGGGACTTGAAGTACCCGCATGCAGCATACGGGCCACTTTTTTTGAATTTATGCTGCTCTGATGGCTCAGGAATTGAGGAGACTTATATGGACAGGATGTGGGAAAGTAATCCCGTATCCGATGAGGAAAAACGCAATTTTCCCGTATACGTATACGGGATTCCGTATAGGATACGGGATTCTGCTTTTTGGTAAAAAATGTCCGTATCCGATGAGGAAAAACACTTTTTGCCCGTATGGGATGCCGGGACCCCCGTATGACAGATACGGACCCCAAAACCAATGGGGAAAAACAGCCTCCTGGGCTCATACAATTGCTCTTATATACACTGATTTACTCAATCATACCCGCTGGTATTATCCTAATCGCCAATACTTTAATGATGAGAAAGATTTACCTTCAAAATAAGTTTAGAGTTCATCAGACTTCTAGATATGTGAAAACTAACAGCACCACCAGGATGACCATCACAATGTTTGCAGTATGCTTTGTTTTTATTGTAACTACCCTACCAGCTGGCATCTTTTCTTCTCTACAATTAGTGGCAACATTTGATGGCATGGATGTGTCCTCATTCATGGCAACGCTACTCTTTAAGATACAAATGTTAAATCACAGCATTAACTTCATCCTATACTGTGTGACTGGGTCAGTGTTCAGACAGACATTAGTACGTCTCTTTACATGTAAGAAAATGAGAAAATCAACAAGACACAGTAGACAACATTGTTCAACAGTGCAACAAAGGGTTTGATAAAACTGCTCTGAAACATCACATTATTGATGACTATGTAAGAAAACCTAGTAGATATGTAACTGGCATATCCCTTGACATTACAGGGACTATGATAGACTCCATGTTTGACACTATTGTAGGGGTTTTATACTGTATCATACGTTAATATAAGGGTTCATTTATTTACATCCAGGCGACTGTGGAGTTCATTCAGGTTTCTCCTGCCTGGCGTTAGTATGTGCAGTATTCTAGACCGGTGACCGTTGTCTCCTGGTTACTGCGCACCACTCTTCCGGAGGGAGTACCTACCATGCAAGTGCATAAACTGGGTCAATACACTCTCACAACGGTGGTTGCCTATAGTAAGGTACAGTATGGGACACTCTGAATGTCAGCCATTTTTTTTGCACTGCCCCCTGTTAGATGACATAGGAGGTGGTAGACAAACACAAAAATGCTTAAAATCTCAAATATAAAGTTCTTCTTAGGTTCTGGAATAGCAGCGTGTAACTGAATCAGGATATAAGGAAGGTCTGCACCATTTGGGGCATCTAATTTCACTCAGATTGCCCCTAGTGCCTATTTTACCGCCCTACACAGCAGGTGGTAGTCAAATGGTTTCCCACACTGTTAGTAATATATCAGAACATCTGTCTGGAGATTGAAATGACCTAGTTAATGCAGGTGCTACCATGTGAACATCACATTTTGCCACCCAAAGGGGTATACAAGACCTCACTCCTCATCTAGTTACCAGTTAGTGCAGGCCCGGCTGACTTTTCGCATTACCCTATTGATACTGTGTACGATACATCTTGCTGCTCATTCTACCTTTGTGTTGAGACTTAGGCCTATTGTCAACAGTAGGTTATCCTGAATAAATAGACAGAGCTGCACGCAAAAGTGACCGAGTCACTGGTTACTGCACGAGCAGTGCTTGGGCAGTATTGCAAGCTGGCCGTAGGCCTAGTGCAATACTGCCCAAGCACTGCAAGTGCAGTAACCAGTGAAGAGGGCACTTTTAAGTGACGCTCTGTTTTTATTTCAAGGTAGGTCACGTGACCCTCGGGAGCGTGAAATACGGGCAGAGCGTGAAATACGGCCGAGGGTTATTTCACGATGCCCTCGCATACGGCACTCCCATAGCTTTAACCTTGATAGGCCATATTCACCATGAAATTAAGTACCTTTTACTCTACTTGTCTTCCCTGAGACCCGGACCACCACACTATTTTTACATAAATTATGTGAATTCATCTTTCATGTGGGAACAATGTATCATCAATGTCTGTTTCGCAGAAACCATTCACAGCCTGATCTAACTCATAGATATGAAATCATATATGCAAATTGTTGAACAATGGTTTAAAACAATTAGATTTATATATTTATATAACCCAGCGAACAATAAAACGTTATTTCACGTCAAAATGATGTTATAAAAGCTATATCGTTTTGCCATAGTGAGGAGCCTTAGTGAAATGTATTAAATATAACGTCATAAAATGTTGTATATTGTATTTTGTTCACTGGGAAGTCTAAAATCCTTAAAATGTGCTAATCTGGAACCAAATCTGAATCAAGAAATATTTCACCAAACTCAATTCATCTTCATACAAGTCTATTTTATTGAAAGACTAGTATCTTAGGTCCCAGAATCCACTCGTGGGAACGCTTAACTCCCAGGGGGTCCATTTTTATTCACTGTCAAACACAACCTGGAGTTAATGTTATGGAAATTACATTGAAATCAATAAACAATGGATAAAATGTCTGAAAAACACCACAGAGGATTGACTGAGTGGAAGTATTTTTTTCAAAAGAAATTAAAAAGATGATTAACGTTACAGACAACAAAGTCTACCCTGACAAATTGAAAATATGAGAAGTTAAGTTTCGGGTCATGGAGAAAGGTCAAGCTTTTGCTATAAATAGACCTACCATCATGTCTTTAACAGTAGGAACGTATAAAACGTGAAATATAGTAGAGGACACATTTCTACTCCACTATGACAGAGCCGACCCATTAAAGATGACCTTCACGAAGCAGCACCTTTGCAGACAAGGGAGTGGGCTGGGTGTATGCTGCATATATGAAGATCAGTGCACTCCCTCCCTCCACCCCACAGGCTTAAACTGACGCCCATCACCTTTATACCCTAGATGGCCCTCCTAGCTGTACCATGGGTTTGGACATAGACAGTAGCACTGTCCATTTAGGAATATAGAAACTGCTTAGTCCACCGTCATCTTTATACTTCAGGTAGAGCAACATGTCTATAGCCAAAGACATGGTGCAGTAGGGCCATATAGGGTATAAAGATGATCAGTTTAAGCCTGTGCTCCACCCATAACAGGTGCAGCCCTACACCCAGCCACCCACACTGGTACCTGTACCACCTGTGAGATAGCGCTACTGTGTACTGTATACAGACCCTACATAGTACACAGCCGGTGTACACCCCCACAATGCTGGTGCTGGGACTGGTGGACATACCCTGGTGGGTTCTACTACTTGCTGCCTTCATAGGGATGATCTGGTGAGTTTAGATTTAATCAATTGGTGGTTTGTATCCTATTATTCAGCCAGGTATCACCCATACAGGTGGTGCTATACTACTAGCACCACTACAACTGTTATCAGGTCAGCGTTCCAGATTTGAGTGTGTTCGATGACTATCTGTGTCAACATTCTTTAAAGAGGTCACCTTTGGCTGTTTTCGATGACTGTACAGTGGTGAGGATCTGCATAATACAGTTTGTTGGATAAGGTGTAAATCAAGGATAACGTGGGATAGAAACATGTGTTGTATATTCAGATGTTTCAGACTGAGGGACTTATCCTTCTAAATTGACCAACAATTTAGTAACATTGACAAGAATGTAGATGGCCAATATTCTATGTTAGTCATTAGTCTTGTTAAATATTGTTGCAAAGTTCTGATCACATATGATTTAAAAATAAAACAATCCCTAGGTTTTCTGATAACATACTCTAAAACATACCCTCTGTTAATTTTCCACCTCAGGAAATGTTGATACAGGGTTCAGCTTCATTAGTTCTGTTTTAAGTTGAATCATCAAGTTCTGAGTTTTTTAATCCTAGATACTTCTCTTGCCAGGTATTCATGGCCTGATGCAAAGTACTTCACAAATCGGGGCATCCCCTGTGAACCAACCTATCCCATTGTTGGCACTTCATACCAGGTTTTCACAAAGGTATATTTAACAATTCATTCTCTTTACAGTTTGCCTAAATTCATACATTTATATAGTTCAATGTATAATGAAGAGTTCTTCTAGGAGTCGAGAAGAGAAAATAAATTGTGGTCATCATTTCATATATTTGAATTTATATCATTCAGTCGGGCCATGACTTGGACATAGAACTTCTCGCGAAATACGGGGACCAGAAATGTGTCGGGTATGTAGACTATTACTTGTTAATTTCTTTTATATTCATCAACCAGAATGTCTTGATAATTATGTTAAGCTAATTGATCTAACTATCACTTTAATGATAAGCAGCAACTTCCAATTGAATGATAATAGTGCTATCATAACCCATCAGACCCTAATTTTTAATTTGAGAATGTACAGAAGACGGAAAACAGCTACAAAGGGTAGGTCGTAGCTTTTAAAGTTAATGCCTTACCTGCTTACACCAATAGCGTATACTAAAGCGGTAATAAGCTTCTAAACATTTTCAGAATTAAACATCAGGGGGTAATTATGTGTCGTTTTATCTGTATAATTCCATTTCCACTTTTTTTTAGAATTGCCCATATACTCGTTTTTTTTTATTGCCTTCCAGGGGGTTTGTCGGAACCAGGCCGGCGCTGAATGTACTTGATGCTGACATGCTGTCTGAGATCTACGTGAAGCAGTTTTCTGCATTCACCAACAGATTTGTATGTATTAGATTTAGGGTGAAAAAAATTAAAAAACCTCTTAAGTGCCAGAAATGAATAATGAATTGTAACATTGACTCATTGCTCACCAGGATAAATCGCTGATTCCTTTAGTGACTAGGAATATTAAGAAAGGGTTCGATACTTCTGTTATAAAGCACTTTCCTGATGAACATGATCATGCATAACATAATGTGCCATGTGAAAATATTGTTCTTCAAATACTGTATTCAATGTAATTAGCTAACAGTGCGCTGAAGAAATATTTAATGGTTATAAGTGTGATTTGGCTTAAGAATTGAGATATTTAGGGTTATGCATAATTTTTAGTTTGAGTTCAATTGTTTTATTGAAGCAAAACACATCTCGATAATGGAGAGTTCTCCTCATATCGACATTTACATCACAATGTGATGAATAGATACAAGGTATAATCGTATGTATTGTAAGTCTTGACAGTCCTGAATTGCTCCCCTAGCTTGCTCAATATGTAAACCATTCCCTTCCTTGCTCCAGGCGTTCAGGAGCGGCTCCCCCATGACAGACAACATGCTGCTGAACCTGGATGACGCCCACTGGAAACACGTCAGGAACGAGATGACGCCCACCTTCACCAGCGGCAAACTCAGACAGGTGCAGTACAAGTAAATTTGTAGTAAACAATAAGTGTATACCATGTAAATATTACCTGGCCTCAGCAGGCATGTAAAGTAAACTGACCTAAAGGCAATCATGTACCTTTTTGATTTTGCAATGCGTATTTATTCATAAATGATATTTCAAAATACAACAATCAAAGTACTTGTGAACATCATGGCGTAATACATCCAAATTCGTCACAATATAGGGTCTAGTGAGATGTCCATCTTAATCCTGTATTCTGTTATCCATGCACTATGGTATTGTCTCTGTTTGTACTTTGCTTGCAAGAATATCACTTAAAGTGTAGACTGTGATACACAAGAACAGGGCTTTTCAGGCATGAATGAATACAGAACTGAGGTGAATATCTCAAGGTACGTGGTTGATTCTAGGTCAATCTACCCTAGACCTAGTCTCACTACCTGGCCTGTTCAACAGCTGTGGGGTTGACTTCCAATCTAGATATCGAACTATACCTGCATTTGCTCCTTCTACTGTTTTCCTACAATTGTTTTGTCAAAAACCTTTCTGAAAAAAAAGTAAGATTTGATATGATGACGTCTCTGAGAAGCTAGACAAGGTTTGCTGTGCTCAATCTTTAATTCATTACTCATTGGTCTTCAGATGAATGGAGAAATAAATCGATGTGCAAAGACCCTTGCGGAAATTCTGACCGAGCAGGCAGAGGGAGATGGTGAACTGGAAATAAAGGAGTAAGCTGTTATTATTTACCCCTGCAACCTGATTCTTTATGGTCAAGGCCTTCTGGCCTTATGCATAGCATATTCTGACGTAAACGTCTTTCTACTTATCACACAGGTTATAATGAAAATCTGTTAAATTATAAGTAAGGGTTATATCATCTTGGGCAAGATTTACTATTACAGAATGAAAAGACAGCACTAGGGTTAGTTATCCAATTCACTTAAGCACGGGACGAATTGTTTTATAATCCGTTTATACCGAAAGTAAAGAGATTAGCTCAATCTTACGATTTACAAGGTAGAGTAACTGTTGTTATCATCCGACGTCATAGCAGTGCAGTCTTCCAGTTTTATGGCACTGTATTTCAATTCCTAAATTGGATAACCGTGGTATAGTGATGAATATATCATTGGGTGTAACCATACCACAGGTTTACAGGAGGCTACACCATGGATGTAATCGCTAGTACAGCCTTCGGTATCAGAGTCAACTCTCAGAAGGACAGGAACGATGAGTTTGTGGATCATGCGAGGCGAGGCTTTGTTGTACCGCGAGTAAATCTAGGCCTGCTTCTTCCAAGTAAGTGTTACACAAGTGATGAACAATTATGAAAAGACAATTTCGGATTCTTTAAATATATAATATATAATGATTGTCAGCTTTTATTGCATTAACTTAATCTGATTTTCGAGACTAAACTATTGGGACACTACAGTCTGATAACAGTTAAAAAAAAAAATAGTAAGCTCTATTCTGTTCATACGGTACTGTGAACTTAGAAAATACATTAAAAATCATTTCAATTGTACTTGAATACATTGCCACTATTTTTTCCCTTTCAGTATTCTTTCCTAAATTGGCTGCATTCCTCCCGAAACTGGGGATCAACTTTGACTTCTTCCCAAAAGACATCCGTGACTTTTTCGAGAACAGAATACGCCAACTGATAGATCTGAGGAAAGCAGAGCAGGACCAGGTAAGATATCAAGGATACTATCATGATGGTGGTGGCCTGATGTGGGGGGAGGCAGGGAGAGCGTCATGGGGTCGCCTGGAGGGAGGAGAAAGGCGGGAGGGGAGGTGGTGATTGCTTGGGGGGTTAAAATGAAAATTCACCTTGTCTCCCCATCCAGATTGAAAAAGTGGGTCAAAATGAACTAGTAGCCGAAATTACAGAGTTTTGTCCAGCAAGTTCCCCTTGACCCAAAATCAACCTTAACAGACCCTACTATAGAGGAAGAGATGGGCAAGAAAGCGCTTCATTTCTGGAATTTACATTCAATAAGGTACACACACATCTAGAGGTATTTAAATAGCATGAGACACTGGAGATATACAATATGTGTGGTATTATAAAAGAAAACTCCATATACATACATGTACATAGGAGGACTACATCAAGATGCTATTATAAACTTCACTTTCCAGTCACAAGCAGACTTTATCCAGCTGATGGTTAAGGCTCAGAGAGGGGTTGAAGAAGGAGAGAATTCAAGTGGCACAGGTATAGTGGTTTATTCCATGGTGGATACAGTAGTCCTATTGATATACCCAAGGGATTTATGTATCTCACAAACCCATTAGATACTTCACTATCAATTGATCCAATTACATAACTAAACAGAGTAAATCTCATTCTTAACCTTAAGGTGATTTTTTAAAATCAAAGTAGATAACTATGTCACGAGATAAAAATACAAAGGGACACTCAATTGTTCTCCACACTGAGATGTATTTATTCAAATTCTTTAAATATCAACAGGTGATTTTCTTCACGTAACAGAAAAAAACCTTAAAAATTCTGTGGAGTGGATCTTCCAAATGTTTCACCTTGAGATATACCTATTCACTATCAAAGTATGTCAAAAACATTTTTTCTACTACAGGAATAACATTCGAGTAAGATTAATTGTATATAATTGTACTCCAGGAGTCACCAAGGAGGACATCTTGGCGAACGCGCTGCTGTTCTTCGTGGCGGGGTACGACACAACGGCCTCCACCCTGGCCTTCTTTATGTACAATATGGCACGCTACCCGGATATACAGGACACACTCATGGACGAGATCAACACCACCGCCGGGGACATGGTATCCCTATACTCTCATTCTCAAATCCTTCCGAAGGAAGGCTCTGCAGGTAACAGCCACATGACCTCTAACTTGGGATTTTGCTGGGTTTGGGTAGACTGTGTGGTTAGTTTGGAACCAGCGAGCAGGATCCAGAAATGGATCCAGAAAGTATGATGGAAAAACTACCATCATACATTTTAGTTCCTGTCCATTGGTCCCAATCTACCAGCAGGAATTGCCCAAACCCAGCAAAATCCGAAGTTCAAGGTCATGTGGCTGCAGAGCCTTCCTTCAGAAAGATTTGGGAACGAGCTAGGGCATGGTAACTCATACAGAGAGAAGAAGTCAAAAGAGAGTCCAGGCTGCCTCCAGGTCTCCTCTCCTCTCTAGGGGAGTAGCTATACCCTTATGTGATTCCATTAGTTGGGCCAGGGCACTATAAGAATCCCCTAGGCGACTCCATGAGGTGACCCAGGGAGGTCAACTGGGCTCCCTAAAACGGCCTGGGTTCCCCCACAGAGGGGAGGCTAGAGGCACCCCGAACTCCCTTTTGACTGCGGGTGACATGGTTGCACATTTGTATTAAATTTTATCGACCAAAAGAATAAACGTATTAACATGATAGATCACTACAAAAGAACTGAATACTATTGCAAAATGTCCTAATGGAAAGTTTAAGATATCACTGAACCATTCAAAACAGAAATTTGCTCACGAAAGGTGACTCCCAGTATACACCAAGGTTAGTCGAAAATGTATTGATCGGCCCAGTTGGTCGACAGAATGATTAAATTCAGCATAGTCATGTTTTCTTTCAGCATGAAATGTTACAAAATGTCCACTAGCGTAATAAAAGTTAGCTCAACGAGTGGACAGAAGAAACCATATTGAAAGATAACAACTAAAAAAGATAATAGCATAAACTTGTAATATTATACAACTTTAGGTCCTAAACCATCCTTTTCAGCTTCACCACTGCAAACCGCAGTAGACACGCAATTCACAAACATTAGGTGGCCTCTGGTGCCATCTCGAGAGACAATGGTTGAAACATTTTCCACCAGGTGACGCAGCGAAGCTTAGGAGCAATATCTGTAAAAGGTCTATGTAAAACGAGAAAAAGAGATTTTTGATCCTTATGTATTATTGGGCCACTCAAAAAAATAAAAACGGTTTCTCATCACTGCGCGCATCATAAAGATCAGGTTTTGGGGAAAACCTTTTTGTTTTGCCAAATTTTGACGACAAACCTACTAAAAATGGACACAATTGGTCATATTTGGTATCAAATTAAAGGTTAGAATGCCAGCAATGCACTGATGTAGAACCAACTTAATTTTCTCCAATTTCAAGGATCAATCCATTCTTAACCAACAAAATGTGATTTTTTGGCAAAAAAAACCCACGCAAATCATTCTGTTATACATTTTGGCCTGCGAGTAAAGAGAGAAAAAATAAGAAAAAAGCCTCCCTCGTCAGGTTTCTCAGACCTTGGTGATAAGAAACCACTTTTTTTTTCAGTGGCCTTAATAATAAGATCATATGCTATGTATTTGCAGGAAGTAGTATAGTATGTATCGGAACGGGACTATAGTTAAGTACTGTTTATTACTCAATCGACCTGCAGCCAATCAGAGGCCTCCCTTTTGGCGGGAAATTCAAAAGCAGCCAATGAGAGGCCTCCCTTTTGGCGGGAAATTCAAATAGGTCACGTGACCGGAAGTGACCTACTTCCGGTCACGTGACCTTTGGGCGGGAAATTCAAATAGGTCACGTGACCGGAAGTGACCTACTTAAGAGGGTCACGTGACCACCATGTTGGCGGGAAATTCAAATAGGTCACATGACGGGAAGTGACCTACTTAAGGGGGTCACGTGACTACTAGGTTGGCTTTCAAAATAAGTCACTTGAGATTTTGATGGATAAATAAATTTAAAAAAAGAAAAAAAAAGCAAGCTGAAAAAGCTTGCTAAAAAATAATTTAAAAATACGGCTCTTTTTTTCTAGGAGGGGGGGAGAGGGGCACTCTGGGGGGCACTCTTTAAGATGCATGGGGGGGGAGGGGGGGAGGGGGGGAGGGGCAGGGTTTTTTAAGAGTGAGACTCGCTTCTCTGCCCTCTCTAAAAGAGAGGGCAGAGAGGCGAGTCTACTTACAATGAAAGGTATCATGATTGCGTTTATGATGATGTGCATCATGATGTGACTATCTTACAACCCTATGAGAAATAAGCAAGACATGGGCGTACTTACACGGGCTATTTGTAAACTAATTTCTCTTGAATCTATTAACAGCTCACATTTTTTTCTTAGATGACATCTGACAGCTGCTTGCTAGGCTAAGATATTGTTAAATAAACAACTTGGAAAGCTAATTACAGTTTTCTGGCTTGAAATAAAGTCTTTCAACAGACTTTTTTTTCTCATCTTACACAGAGGCAAATATCAGAGACACCCAATGGCGCTTAAACTGCTCTCAGCCAAGGGTCGGGCACTGCTGGACTATAATAGATGGGTCAAGGACCGTTCTACTGTGGGTCAGGCTAGGTCGGACATTCAATAACGCGACTTTAGCAAAACTTGCTTGAAAGTCTGACCATGCGAGATCCTTATGCCCCAGTCTGTCAATGCTGTCCAGACTTTCAAGCAAGGTTGTCAAACACCTACCTGTCATTGAATGTCCGACTTAGCCTGCCTGACCCTCAGTAGAACGGTCCTTGACTCATCTATTATAGTCCAGCAGCGCCCGACCCTTGTATGAGAGGGGTATTGACACCATTGGCTGACTCTGATAATTCGCCTGTGTGCACGAGGGGAGGAGAGGGTTTACAGCTTGCGCTTATAGAGCACTACTAGTGGAGGTTTGGATGAGGAGGCTATGACATATGATGTTTGTCTTAAAAAATAGCCATGGCTCATGTCGATGTCGCTTAATTATGCTCATATCTCATGTCGATTTTAAGAATTGCTCATGTCACCTGTCACTGTGTTTTTCAAGCTTCATGTCAAATGTCACTAGGCTTCATCTCGACTTTAGTGGTCCACACCGCTGCTGCTGCTGCTGCTGCTGTCGGTGCTGCTGCTTGTGCTGCTTGTGCTGCTCATGCAGCAGCTGCTGGCTGCTTGTGCTGCTGCTGCTGCTGCTGACAGATGATACTGCTTGTGCTACTGCTCGTGCAGCAGCTGCCAGCAGCTGCTGAAGCAGCTGCCAGCAGCTGCTGGCTGCTTGTGCTGCTGACAAGGTCATGGGGGCTGCTGCTGACGATGTCACGGATGCTGCTGACAAATGCTACGGCTTGTGCTGCTCGTGCTGCTTGTGCTGCTGAAGTCGCTGCCAGCTGCTTGTGCTGCACGTGCAGCTGCTGCTGAAGCCGCTGCTAGATGCTGCTGCTTGTGCTGCACGAGACTGAGTAGCCGCTATTCGGCGTTTCACTCCTTATGTACCCTGTCCTAGTTAATCCTCTTAAACGGCTGAAAAGGCTCTCTCAGCACAGAGACTCTACTCAATGTAAGAGATCAGTTAAGTAAGTTTTCACATGCCACCTGACTACTGCGGGAGGGTTTAGACTTAAGCAGCTTAGTGCACACACGTGTCTGTTAGAAAAGCTACCTGCACACCTGCCTTCCTTTTTCACTAGTATTTACCCCCTGCCGACTTATAAGGCACCTATACACGCCTTCTTGCTTCTAGAGCTAAGCTGACTGGCAGCTATTTTAAAAGAGAATACTCGTTACCTGTATAACGGATAAGGGGGTTATGAGATTAGCGTGTGTATACAAAAAAAAACAAAAAAAAAGCTACAGGGGGCGCGTGTCTGTCTGTGAGGTAGAGACCATGTGGTAAGCGACTCAAGTGTAAAACAACAGCACCTCCTCTTGTCGTAGTGAGTGGTGTGGACGGCGGCTGGCTAGTTGAATTTAAGCGTCAGCTTGAAAGATAAGGCCAAATAAAAAAAAAGGTTTGTTTCAGGTCACCCGACCAACCCTAGCAAAACAGGGTCGACCCTACGTTTTTTTTTAAGCAAGTTTGAAGAAAATTTCATATTTTTATACTTTTTGGGTCATTTTTAGAATTTCCACGGAGGATGGCTAGTACTTTCATGTTAAAAAAATAAAATAAAATAAAATAAAAATCCGACCTACCGACTCCAGTCTTTCTGCCCATGTTACCTGAAACATACCTTTTTATTTTTTTTTGGCTTAATCCGTTCACGGGCTGGCGCGTCACACCTGTCGTTAATCACCCCCTGTAGTCTTTGTATACACAGGTGACTCGGCTTTATCTCTTCACCAGCTATAATCCCATATACATGTAGCGCACGTTACACTCGTTAATTCTCTTTTCATGCTGATGGATTAGGGGTGGAAGGGTTCAGGTGAAAAGCGATTTGATTCTCTCTGGAAGAGGGTTGGAGCTCTAGGTGAAAACAAGCTTAGAACATCCAGATTAGCTGCTCTCTCGGCTATATAAAGAGCTTCATTTTTTCTAATCTCTGCCCACTTCGTCTTGTTGTACACTATCAGTCACGAGGCAGACGCTGGAAGTAGCAGATGTTTGCAGTATGGTTTACACAGAGGTTACCTGCTAATAGGATTTTGTCAGAATAGGGTGAGTTGCTATTAAAATGAACATTTAAATGGGTTGTTAATATGGTATCTGATGTTAATGAGCTAACACCTAACATTGAGGATTATGACCTCCCAGAGGGGCGTCTCGCCAAATTCTCCAGTCTTGACTATAGTCTTAACTGTCTAAAGACTGTGGAGCACGTTAATGGGTGGTCTCCTTACTAATTTCACTTGACCAGGCCGGCAGGGTCAACTAGGCTAGGTAATTACAACCACAAGGGCGGCTACTCAACATGCAAGTAGACCTACTACTACGAGATTGTCTTTTGACCACTCTGCCGCCGCCTGCTGGTCTGGCGATTACATGCTCTAGTATAGTTCTCCGCTCTTTTCGTCAGATGACGCCACAATAGGGTTTTTGTACATTTCCACGATACTCGCGAACATTTTAAACGCATAATGACCTATAATAAGCAACAAAGCACACTTCTAATATATTGAATATAAGAAACATGTCAACGTTGTGTATTTCTGATAGAATGAGGCAGATTCTTTGAAATATCAACTAAACTATAGTGAGATTGAAAATACTACACCATATCTAAAGCGATATAAAAGCTATATAAAGTCAGAACCTCTGACGGATCGGTAGGATCACTCAACCATTCGTCCTCGAAAGCAACACAGGGTTCCCGTCCAACAGGACTTTGAGCCTTGACGCTTTTGAGGAGGTTTGATCTCATGCTGCTTAACATGTGGTGTAATTAATCAACACCGCGGCCCCTCTTTAGGGGCCACACAATAAACAAAGAATAAAAAAGGGTAGGACTTAGGTTTAAAGTGAATCTCCCAGGATTTTGGCGAGGTCGACAAAGGAGGAGATAACAGATTAAACTGCAGGAGACTATACGCAAACCTTGATACTCTCAGAGGGGGAGCTCCATATTGCGGACCTGTGGTCAAGGTAATTACAACCACAAGGGTGGCTACTCAACATGCAAGTAGACCTACTACTACGACATTGTCTTTTGACCACTCTGCTGCCGCCTGCTGGTCTGGCCATTACATGCTCTAGTGTAGTTCTCCGCTCTTTTCGTCAGATGACGCCACAATAGGGTTTTTGTACATTTCCACGATACTCGCGAACATTTTAAACGCATAATGACCTATAATAAGCAACAAAGCACACTTCTAATATATTGAATATAAGAAACATGTCAACGCTGTGTATTTCTGATAGAATGAGGCAGATTCTTTGAAATATCAACTAAACTATAGTGAGATTGAAAATACTACACCATATCTAAAGCGATATAAAAGCTATATAAAGTCAGAACTTCTCACGGAACGGCATCTGCAACAGATCACTCAACCATTCGTCTTCAAATGCCACACAGGGTTCCCATCCAACAGGACTCTGAGCCTTGTCGCTTTTGAGGAAGGTTTGATCTCATGTTGCTTAACATGTGGTGTAATTAATCAACACCGCGGCCCCTCTTTAGGGGCCACACAATAAACAAAGAATAAAAAGGGTAGACCTTAGGTTTAAAGTGAATCTCCCAGGATTTTGGCGAAGTCGACAAAGGGGTAGATAACAGATTAACCTGCAAGAGACTATACGCAAACCTTGATACTCTCAGAGGGGGAGTCCCATATTGCGGACTTGTGGTCAGATCTATCCCTTCTAGGGGGCAAGTTGCATGTCGTAAATGTCTACTACAGACATTGGGATATATTGTTAATCTTACTCTAGGGTCTCCATAATTAGACCCTGAATCCGTTGTTAAACGGGTGTGAGGGGGTGGTAACTAATACTTATGAGATGTTAGCTTAGTTCATAGTCTCCTTACCAATTTTCACTTGACCAGGCTGGCAGAGCCAACTAGTCTAGGTAATTATAACCACAAGGGCGGCTACTCAAGATCTAAGTAGACCTACTACTACGAGATTGTCTTTTTGGTCCTTCTGCTGCTTAGTTATTACATCCTCCAGTCTAGCTCGCCACACCCTTTGAGCAGCACCACCATTGCCTCGGTAAAAGTGTAGGGTGTGTGCTTTCCACCTTCAGGTATCCATAGATTCGATCACTATCACCCCCCTTGAAATGACTTCAGCTGTTAATTAGGGCGTAAAGCCACCAACCAAGTCCCTGTCAAAAGATGTGAATAACGAAACGCGCTAGTATAGTTCTCCGCTCTTTCGTCAGATGGTGCCACAATAGGGGTTTTGTACATTCCTACGATGCTCGCGAACATTTCAACGCATAATGAGCTACATAGGCAACAAAGCGCGCTTCTAATATATTAAAATATAAAAAACAATTCAATATTGTGTATTTCTGATAGAAATGAGGCGGTTTCCTTAAATACCGACTAAACTATAGCGAGATGAAAAATACCACACCATATCTAAGGCTTTATAAAAAACTATAGAAAGTCAGAACCTCACACGGATCAGCATTCTGTTTGCAACGGATCACCCCTGACCCACTGGTCCTCGCATGCCACACACGGCTCTGCCGTGTTTGAGCTTTGAGGTATCACCCATCAAGTGATCCATGCCGCCCAACATGAAGCGTAATTAATAGCTGCTGTTGCATAGCACAGTGGCAGCATCTAACTAACTCTAAAGAGTTAGTCGGCCCCTCTTTAGGGGCCACACAATAAACAAAGAATACCCTGAATCTGGGACCTGCGGGCGAGGGCCCCAACTGTGAAGTCATTATTGGCCACATTGGTAATATCAATTAAAACTTTAGACAACACCCACCTTAAGTATCATTAACGGACAATATCAATGAACTCAGCATCCGCCTGGTTACCACATTTAGCACCAATTTTACAACTCACAGGGGCCACACTAGCCTCACCGCGCTTTTTTATTGCTCTGCTGATTTCTCCAATCCAAAACATGAGGTATCTAGTCTAGCTGTGAGCTCATTGGGCCAAACAAAAAAATAATCCGTGTTCAGGTAACATGGTCCAAAAAAAAATAGGGTAGGTCTACGTCGCCTAAGGCGACGAAAGCGCGTCAAAGCGTTTACAGGGTTCGAGCCCGTGAGCTGCTCCTTGGGGCTGCAAAAAAATTTTGGGTTTTTGGACTTTAGGCCTTAATTTGAGGGTGATCCCGGGCTGATAGAAAAATAATTCTTGGACGAGCGGATAGCTCTGGATCTCTTTTATCTAAAACAGCGAAAAATTGATTATGGTTTCGCCGCAATTCATCCGACGGGGGGTAATCAGCCCCCCCCTCTGCCAATCAAGGCAGTGAATCTTGGCGACCGTGCGATCACTCACGGCCACCGCGACGAACCGACAGAAGAGATCGGCATCTTAGTATGATTCGTGTGACCTACTTAGAGGCTCACACGGTGGAGGTGTGTCCGGCGTTCGGCGCGCTGATTGGCTACTGGTGGGAGGCGCTGTGCCGCGTCAAGAACTTCACCTATTTGGGGCGGCTGTTAAAGGCGCACTGAGTTGAGGTGCACCTTTAAGCAAGAGCGCGATCCGGCCTAGTCTTGCGGACCTCTGTTTAGAGAGTGTAGCAAGCGGCTATGTCGCGCTCTCCAACCACAGGCTTAACAGTGGTCCGCAAGACTAGAGTGCAAGACGCGTGCACACACAGACCGAACAGACACACACAGACCCACACACCCACACACTCCTATCAGTGAGACGTCTAGCAGATTCGGGAGAGGCGACCAGGGAGGTACTCTCGGCTAGCGGCCACTAATTGCCTGTTTAGATAAGGCACAGAAACAAGGGTGATGACAGACTACGTGTTCAAGCAGCCAACATGCCCTGACACTTGATAATGGGTGTGGACCGCTAAATTCGATATGGTGACATGACCATTTCTTATAATCGACAAACGACATGAGGTCTAATGACAAGTGACATGAGGCCCAAAAAATCATAGTGACAGGTGACATGAACATTTCTTAAAATCGACATGGGATATGAACATTATTAAGTGACATTGTCATGTGACATGGTCATTTTCTAAGATCGACATTCGACATGGGGACCCCCTATCCAGAGCCCCTTGATAGATGACAGCTGTTGTGTGTAAGAAAAGTGTATGCCTCACAATCAAAAGATGATAAAAGGCTTTATCCCACTCGATGTGGGTTTTGAATCAAATATCAAGGGATCAAATATCAGATCGATATTTGACGTCGTCAAGTGATATCTGACGTTGTCAATCACTTTTACTATGTAGTCAAGGTCGTAAAAACAGAGCCCCCTGATTGGTCAACAGCATGAATGAAAGTTGCATCTCAAACTTTTAATACTCGGTATGGGGCCCCGTGGGGCTGGGACCAATATTTGCAATTTTCGGAAATACTGTCGAGAATTTCTAGATGGAAACACCTTGTCTGGGGTAATTTGACCTCTACTCTTCGATATTCAAGTAATACTCAAGCTATTCTGACTCTAAACATGAGTAAAACGGTCATTTACCAGCGTTATCGGCAGCGCCGACATCAACAACTGCTGATCTCCCTTGGTTACATGACCCAGCTCCGTTTCTAAGGCCTCATGGATCGGGGCCCTGAAGGGGGATCTGCAGAGGCCCTATATCGGGCCCTAGATATGTACATTATATTAATATCTCATAACTTAATTTACTCTAAAATCTTTTGATAGTTCATAACCTTGACCCTTATCTCCTTTTCTCGCGGGATAAAGATAGAATTTGGTTGTTGGCGTGGCCTCTCGTGGATATCTGCTCTTCTCCACGGCACCTCTCGAGCCCCCTGCGGGGCCTCTAGGGGCTGCTAGACGTCTCTCTGCTATGTAGTGTGGGATGTAAAAGAACCCTTGTCTCGGTAAAAGGGCCAATAGATTCGATCACCATCACCGCTCTTGAAATGACCATAGCTGTTAACTAAGGCGTAAAGCAACCCACACACCCACACACCCACACACCCACACATTTTTCTGTATGAGCCTTCAGACCTCAAGCTGCTCAGTGTACGGGACTAGGTTTTGTCATAGGCTCTACGGACGCTACTCAAGGTAAAAATAAGAGAGCTGTCTCACCATGACATTGGGCTGGCTGTAGTTTTTTATGTTTCGGTACCTACAACCAAAACAGCCAGTACCCGCCCCAGGGCTTCATGTCGCACGCGGGAAAAGTATAACGGTGGCGCCAACTGTCGGAATAGCGGGTACACTACGTCAGTAGTTCTTTTGTTCTCCGCTGAGTGACTGGGCGAAATGTAGTCGGTAGCTCTATTTTCTGTGCACTGTTCTGTTCATTTTCTACAGTTAACACTTAAATAGACCGCGTGTTTGTACAAGCTAACCGTTTTTATCAGTGCAAAAATTAAATAAGCATCGGATAGAACACTAAAAAAATGAGAAAGTAATCCAGCGCTTAGTATAAGGCACCAGTTTTATCATGAGACACCGAAAGTCTGGTTTTTTTAAGGTGGATAAGACAGTCGACTGAGAGCTCCAAACTAACCAAAAACGTACCAGAGGGAGAACGTACCCGACAGGGCAGGGGCCTTCTACACCCCGGCTCTGATTGATGAGCAAGCGACAAGTGCTACAGAGGGCCTATTCCTCTTTTGAGGTGGGCCCGAAATTGAACAAAAGAATAAACTCAAGAAAAAGCCTTAGGCTTAAAAGAGTTGTAGATACTGATTTTAACGAAGAAGTCACATTCATTAGTTTACAAATAGCCCGTGTAAGTACGCCCATGTCTTGCTTATTTCTCATAGGGTTGTAAGATAGTCACATCATGATGCACATCATCATAAACGCAATCATGATACCTTTCATTGTAAGTAGACTCGCCTCTCTGCCCTCTCTTTTTGAGAGGGCAGAGAAGCGAGTCTCACTCTTAAAAAACCCTGCCCCTCCCCCCCTCCCCCCCTCCCCCCCCATGCATCTTAAAGAGTGCCCCCCAGAGTGCCCCTCTCCCCCCCTCCTAGAAAAAAAGAGCCGTATTTTTAAATTATTTTTTAGCAAGCTTTTTCAGCTTGCTTTTTTTTTCTTTTTTTAAATTTATTTATCCATCAAAATCTCAAGTGACTTATTTTGAAAGCCAACCTAGTAGTCACGTGACCCCCTTAAGTAGGTCACTTCCCGTCACGTGACCTATTTGAATTTCCCGCCAACATGGTGGTCACGTGACCCTCTTAAGTAGGTCACTTCCGGTCACGTGACCTATTTGAATTTCCCGCCCAAAGGTCACGTGACCGGAAGTAGGTCACTTCCGGTCACGTGACCTATTTGAATTTCCCGCCAAAAGGGAGGCCTCTCATTGGCTGCTTTTGAATTTCCCGCCAAAAGGGAGGCCTCTGATTGGCTGCAGGTCGATTGAGTAATAAACAGTACTTAACTATAGTCCCGTTCCGATACATACTATACTACTGCAGGAGGACATTGACAGCAGCGTGGTACAGGACATGCCGTACCTGGAGCAGTGTATTAACGAGACCCTGAGGATGTACCCGCCCCTCACATCGTACGTGGTTCATAACTTCAACCCTTTAAAGTGGCATAATCACCGAGTCTATCTCACTAACAATTCTAGTTCTTTTCCAGTCTACGATGTGGTTAAGTGCGAGTGGTGAGATTGCCCCTTTAAAAGCCGCTTAGTGTTATAATGCACTACTAAGTATTCATGCCCTCTGTCGGCATGATGCATTTATCATGCTTAAATGGAGCACTGGCCCCAAGCGTATTCCCTCTAGTATTAGACTGGTAGGCCCCAACAATAATGTTAGGGAGGCATGGGGACAGCTATGATCAGTATGCTAGCATTTTTAGTATGGAACAGTGTACATACTCTGAGGATGTACCGACCTCTCACGTTGTACGTTGGTCACACCTTTTTGTTTTTAAGAGCCTGATATATAAACTGGGACTTCACTACCCGACTTCACCATCAGATTGGACCTATTCTCACAAATCCTACCCAAACAGATGTAGATATAAACAAATCCTAACGTCTGATATTCCATGTTACCATGATCTAACAGATTTACTTTTGTGAGAATGGACAAGAAAATCGGTTAGTGGAGCCCCAGCTATAGTGCTCTAATACACTATTTATCCCCTCTGTCGGCATGATGCATTCATGTATCATCCCGATCAATTGTAGTATATAAACGAGGCTTTAATCAAGCACTTCATATTTCGCATAGTCTAATAAGTATTCCCAGCTAACAAAGATACGTTATTTTACGTTAAAATAACGTTTTAAAAGTTATTTAACTTTTTTGCACAATAAGGGGCCATAGCGAAACGCTGGATAACGTTGTATAGCCTTAAATATAGGGAATATGCTTTATGGCCCTAGCCTAAGCAGTGTCTGTTAGTGTGGCTTTACTACACTTGGGGGCGCCACTAGTGCGTGATGGCATAAACTTGTTTCAAAATTATGGGGGATGTATCAATACCGGGTACCAAATGGGAATAACCAACCAAGTGTAGACCACCGTCCTCTTCCCAACCTGACTCCTAAACTCCTGCAGCGCTTTATCTAGTCAAATATACACCAATGTTATGTCACAAGAATATAGAATTTTCACCTATATATATTTTATAAATAGATAAAGGTAAACATATTAATGAAGGTGTTAAAATGTACTTTAGTATAGTCCAAAGGGACGCAGGGGCAAGGGAAAAAACACTGTAATAAAAAAAAGGCCACTTCCTGAATACGAGGCGCCATCTTCCTCCAAAAAAGACGTGATTTAACAATTTAATATGAATCTTCCTTTAGTATGAACCGAGTGGCCAAACACGACATCACTGTCGAAGGTGTATTCATTGAGAAGGGAACCATCATCGGTCTCCGTAACGTTGCCATTCATCATGATCCAAGAAAATGGCCAGAACCATTCAAATTTGACCCAGAAAGGTGAGTCGCCTCCCACTTCTACCGTATATAAAACACTTTTCTAATTCAATAACAGCTTGTTCTGCATGTAGGAGTGCATTTAAAGAGAACTGTAGCTGTGCCATCTCGACGATGATAATCGGATGTCAAATTAGGAATTCATTACTGAAGTACTATACTGCGTAAGTAAAGATATCAATAATTACAGATGGCATTATATCTAACATACTAATTAAAAATCGCTCAAATAGTCAACAAGAACTTTTGCACACAAACTACACTGAACCATCTGTCACAGTGAATAGGAATCGTGTTATGTCATAAAATTCATTTTAAGGTCTGTTAAATTGGAAGTTAAAGTTGTTAGACATATTGACATTGAATTTAATAGACCTCATGTCTTCAGTAAATGCCAATACTCGTGCAGTGTTCCTACTTGAATGTACAGAAGAACCGAAGAATTTCATAAGTTCAGGTGTTATCCTTAAATTCCCTCTGATTTCCTCAGGTTTTCACCGGAAAACAAAAAGCACCGTAACCCGTACCACTTTGTCCCCTTCGGTCACGGACCACGGAACTGCATCGGGATGAGGCTCGCCATGCTCGAGCTGAAGGTCGCCATCATCCACGTCCTCAGAAAGGTCAAGGTCACCACGTCAGAGAAGACTCAGGTAGATGCATTAACCCTTAAAACCCTTCCTTAACCATACACTATTGCGAGTAAGTAAAGAACATTTGTTTGCTCATTTTGGTGTACATTCAACTTCCTCTAATGGGATTATCCAAAAGTGGCCGCATTAGGCTGTGTCTCACGACCTTGGGACAATGTTTTTGTCTCTGACCGGGTGCCGTCTCTGACCAGGTGCCGTCTCTGACCGGGTGCCGTCTCTGACCGGCTTGGCTTGATAAGGTCAAAATACTAGCAGCAGGAGGTTAATTATAATTATAACTATGATTATATAACAACCGCCATAACGTTTTTCCAAATCCTTATATATATGAGTATAATTCCTTTTAAAACACCTTTTTCTGACACCTGGTCAGAGACGGCAGCCGGTCAGAGACGGCACCTGGTCAGAGACGGCACCCGATCAGAGACAAAAACATTGTCCCAAGGTCGTGAGACACAGCCATCAGCGAGGTGGCTGCACTGGAGAGAGTCGATGAAAAGTCTATGGAGGCTACCGAATATTGGTGTAGAGATGTATCTGTAGATGTTTCCCTTATAGGAAATGCAATAGGCCTATGTCTCTACTAGCAATGTGCAAACAAGTTATGTACATCAACATAAGACATGTATCAAGTAAATGAGGAGTTGATCTAAGTTAGTCTAATCCTATAAAATATCAAAAATGCACAATGTAAATGCCCAATCAGGTTCTTGAATTGAAGAAACACCCTATTATAACACAACAAATATGCGAGATCAACTCAACAAAAATTTAATTCAACATTTCATTTTTCCTTTCCTTGAACTAGATCCCGATCACCTACGCTGTCAACGCCAACTTCCTGAAGGCTAAGGAGGGAATCCACCTGAAGGTAGAGCCTAGGGACGCTTAGAGAATCAGCCGTATCTTGACATAAGCTTGAAACTTCCCATCAACATGCAGTGAAAAATATAACGAGGGCATTAAAAAGATTCCTTCATTTTACGTGGGGCTATGATACATAGGGAAATCAAGACTTTTCGTGAACAATTCCACATTTTGGTGGTTAAGAGTATAATGTTCATCCACAAAAATTGTTATGGTTCAAGTTGTTCCTAGTCCACTGCATTACTGACAGAATAAACTTTAATTTGATAGCAAATGTGTCAATATTTGTCTAAATTATAACTTCAAAAATAATCAGAAATGTAAAAGAACGATGCACATGACGATGGCGATCAGTGTTTTTTGAGTTGCCTCATATTAATTTCAGTATGATGAATGACATTGGTCCCTCAGAAGCTGATGGATATCTATGATAGGAAAGTTGTGTAAGGCTTATTAGTGAGGTATCAACGACAGTGTCAAATATGGACAGGGTCTTTTGTCTGCTATGGACCAAACAGAAGCCGGTGTAGAGAAAGTACATCCAGAATATGACACATTACATAAACCTTATCATTGCTTTTTATGTGATGTAGTTCAGGATTGCACAAAGAATTCCCCAGTGCCTTATCTGTGAGCATAGAATAATGGGTATCATCTGTACACTGGGGGACATGGATTGGGGAGAGAACCCTACTTTTTCTCATGATTTTACCTATTTATGACTTTATCATTCCGTTATGAGATAGAACCAAAATGTAAAGTGATAGATCAGTATCTATGCTTTTACCCTACATGCATTTTTCTATCAGACAATTGAACAGAAAATTCTGAAATTGATTTTACTGGGTCTCTATAAGAGTATCTTATGAATGTACCATGTTCAATGTATGATACCTTAATTAATATAAAATATTGAAGTCTGTAAATCAGCCAGTATATATAGATCGAGATTGCTCTTTTCAATGGTACCATGCATGATATAGTACAATGAGATCATGAGTGAAGTATTATATAAATGCTGAAATACACTAATGCTGGTGGGCAGGCCATTTTACTAGTACGCTCCAGATGGTGAGTACGTGTAGAGCTCATTCAGGTCGTACTAGAATAATGGTTACGTCTTCAACTTTTGTATTTACTTATTGAAGTTAATATGGAAGGTTCGTTTAATGTTCTGTACACAGAAAATGAAACAATTGCAAACCACCAAGAAAGTATTAAACGCATCACTTGAGGAAATAAATGTTAGATGCCAACTGTATATTGTGCTCTTTTACATAAAAAAGCATTCATCGCCTTTGTAGGTAGATTGTGTTTTGAATTTTTGTTATTACAACCTACGGCCAGATATGACCACCAGAGATATAAGGTACAAGCTGTCCTTCAACTGTATACAGATGGCTCACTACATTCAATAAATTGGTTGTACACTGGACTAATGTATTTTTGTTATTGCGAAATGTTCACCACCAAATTGATTAGATGAATAGTAAACCATTAATTATTTAATACATATCAAATGGTTGTCTAACCTGAGCGAAACGTCCAAAAACTGTTGAATGCATGACAGACAAAGCCTATGATGGCTGATTGCACTTCTCCTTCCACTCCTTGGTCATCCATTTAGCCTTTAAGGACGGTATGTCGCTAAAAGGTGATGTTTGTTGCACCAATGCAGCCCCAAGGAGTAACTCGCCAGTCCTGCATTGGTGCATCATGTCGATCCCAACCCTGTAGGATCAGCATGATGCTTGAATGCAGCGATGGCGAGTTACTCGCCAGGGTTGCATTCATGCATCATGACGACAAAGGGCTGGATGCATCAATTCATTATGCAGTCCTTAAAGGGCTAAGCCTTACTTACATACCAACATTGGCATTTTGCCACTGTTCCTAGTGTTATGAGCATGACTAGCTGTTGACAGATATCGCAGACGTCATAGATGAATTTCACATCTCCACCCGGTAAATCATTCTGACTCAGTCTCACGACTTTGACCAGGTGACCAGGTGACATCTTTGACCGGGTGACGTCTTTGACCGGGTGACGTCTTTGACCGGGTGACGTCTTTGACCGGGAAGCATTATTATAGCATAAATTAGGCATATATAGTAAAATATGGGTGGATAAAGTCAGAGGATATGTTAACACTATATAAAAGGAAATTTGATTTAAGTTTGTTATATTTATATGTAGGCCCTATTACGTGCATTATAGCAATATGTTACATCAATTTCTCTGTCCGGTCAAATACATCACTTTCTATATCACATGCATTTGAAGAGCTGCACTGTCCAAATATCATGTAATAACCATAGGCATGCCCTTTTTCAAATAGTAGAGATATGGAAAAAAATAAAAGAATAAAGAAATTGCCTTTTCTAGCCTCCCGGTCAAAGACTTCACCCGGTCAAAGATGTCGTGAGACTGAGCCATCTGCGTATTATTATACGGTGCGTAAGATTTTCCTCAGCAAAGAGAGATCTCTACTGGCTGTGTGCCAGACATTTCCCTTCAGTACTTCATAGCTGGCTACATTAAAAGAAATCCAATCTAGTGAGAAATCTGCATTTTACCAAGGTCCCATATACTTAATACGTATCTACCGGGTGTGGTTCCCTGTCCTGAATAGAGGGTATTTGTGGACGTTTTTTCTCATTGCAACGGCTTGACTTACGCACCCTATTGCTACAAGTCGTCATACTATTTTTGCATTTTCTCTGTCTGTTTTATGCTATTCCGTGTTATAATGGGATTTTCTGTTGTCATTAATTATCCCGATTTGAACATATATTAAAACATAATCTGCATGTTTTCCAGAATGCATATTTGTGGAATATATATGAATTAGCGAACCATCTAACATTTTGATGTTTCTATAAGCATTTACGATTGCGATGTCTTTTTCAATTATGTACAACAACACAAACTGCACCAAGAACTGGCGGCTAGCGATGTTTACACCAACGTGGTATAATAGATTCTTAGATGTGTACAAGACGTTCCTGGACCATTCAAACATCCCACCTTACCAGAACATAGGAATCAATATGTATCTATACGTCTTAGCACTATTCTATCAACGCGTGAAACATCCCCATTGTTATCAATACTGGAGAGGTCTACGACTGTCGTTACAGCGTAGCAGGCCGGAAGACTTCTCTGGTTACAGCCTTTGAGGGCCTGCAACTGACGTCATAATGACAATCTCAGACATAGATCATATCTACAACCAAGGTGGGGCCAGCTTGGGATGAAAGTCCCTTCTTTCCAAAATGGCTCTGGATACACTGTAACATACCCGGACCAGGGGATATCATCTGTTACAACCGCACTACAGCCATCATAGTAGGAAGAGGAAGTGCCCTGGTGGTCAAACCAGGAACCACAGCAACACTTCCGGGGGCACATCTATCCCACAATACCTTGCACCACACCTAGACACAGCCCACCAGATTCAGCCACCATAATCGATTCCGTCCCAGGCGCTTCTTTCACGCAGAACTTTCTGGAAGAATCCTGTATAAATCGTGGCACCTGGAGGGGGAGACTTTATGTTGGCGTCCTCCATGGGTGGAGATGGTGGGTTTGTCTGGGTCATCTAGAGCTGGCGAGGCAGAGGTAGACCACCTCTATGGTAATACGTAGCCGCCCTGGGACCAGGATGGACAGACTTTACTTGAGTTATCTACTCATCTTACTACTCATTCCAGGTAAGCAAAGCCTAACATGAGAGTATCTGTAAAACAACGCTTCAAGAAAGGGTGACATTTTCATAATAAAGTTGTGTTTAAGATGGCTTCAGCAGAATGCACGTAACACTGTTTGTAACAGGGTAAGCTCACTTATTTCCGACCACCCACCATAAGTCGACTACCTACAGAAACATATTGCCTATATCATGTGCTATATAGGGGTACGAACACTACTTAAACTGAAAGTTGAAGTATTAATAGCCTGCATAGCATCGTTATTTCTCACTGATATGATTTTATTAATATGAATACAGCATGTAAAAGTGAACGTGTATGACTCTTTTTGACCACAGACAAAATGGAAATTTATCATAAAGTGTTGACATTGGTGCCAGTTAATTATACATCCCATTCAATTTATGTACTAATTTTGATGTTAAATGGATGGATACACATCTTTTGAACATAAATCACTTCTTCTTATGATAAAACATCCATTTTCTCAAAAGGTATAGCTCATAAGCTAGCACCTACATATTTCACCATGACCTGACCAGAATTTCACCATAAGACGACCTTAATCTATGAGGTGTTAGCAGTAATCATATAACAACTGTTATCCTGTAGGGAATGCTACCTATATGCCTACTTTTCAAAAGCTCCAAAGTTTAAGAAAATACACCTGTAATGGAAAAGATGATGAACCTCCATGATTTTAACATCATTTCATCTAGTAAATCTAGTTCATCTAGATATAAATCTTTAAAAAAAAATCACATTATTTTGATTGAGATAAGAGTGGTCGACTCTAGGTTAATTCTGGTTGACATTAAGTGAAAATAGACCATCTGAGATTTCCAAATGTAAGGGAAATAATCTACATATAATATTGTTCATGAAACTATCAAACACAGTCAATTGGACCCCATGGAACATCCCTTAATGTCTGGTACAACAAGTATGATCCAATAATGGTTTTACTCAACAAAATGAAGCATTAGCTGAAGGTCATGAAAAGACGTGACGGGAAGGGTCGACTTATGGTGAATCTACCCTAGCTTAATTTGCAAACATCTCATATCAGGAGCTGCAGGGGACAATTATCTTTCAAATAGCATATTTGAGATTATTCAAGCATTAATAACGTTTAAGTGATAATTCTTGCCAAAAAGGAACCATAAGGGGGCTTCCATGAAGTATGTAAGCATGAATGGGGGTGGGTCTATTTTTTATGAAAATCATTGCGTACATAGAACCTTTATACATGTGTACAATAACTTTAGGGGGGTGGGGGATCAATTTCTGGAGAAAATGTGCGTACATACTTTATGGCAGCCAACTAAATCATAGTGTAATAACCTCAAATTTCCATTGATGATGATCATTATACGAAGATGTTTTATATACGGGATATCTAAACCAATCTGGTTCACTCTCCATAAATTAATACAGTCTCAGAGAATATCACGAACTCTGTCTCAGGCTCTGTCTTGTACTCTAAAGGATAAGTAAATCTACCTAATATTTGAATCTCTATAGGCCTTATAGTCCTATTCATAATTGCATGTTCCATGGGCATTAGAATGTTAAGCTATTAAGGCCAAATGGGGAAATATTTTCTTAAATTAAGAAAGATTTGCCTTTGAGGTTGGGGGAGGTGTATGTACACACTAATGATCTCCTTATGCAATATGCATGCAACCTGTTTAGTGTGGAAGTGTGGATATGATGATGATGATGATGATGATGATGATGATGATGATGATGATGATGATGATGGAAATTATAATACGGAGATGTTTTATATAAGGGATATCTTAACTAAATTAATATGATTCACTCTCCACAAATTGATGCTGTTCAACTTCTAACGCATATCAATCGGCTGACTGGCCATCATAATTTGGAACTGATTTGGGAGAATAGCTCTGATGTGATGACAAGATATGGTAGTGGAGTCCCAGCTTAACCCTAACACCTGAGCGCACATACATGTATGTTACCATGATCATGAGAGCGGACTAGAGAATCAGGTTGTGGAGCCCCAGCTTAAAGCACCCTAAATGTGCTCGAACAGAAATGTACAAAGGGTAAGTTGGGGGGAAAGGGAGACCCCTCTGGATAAAAGATTCTCGAATATATTGAAGAAGATCATTGTGCCTCTACATGCGTAAACATCTACACAGGTGACACGGCGACACGGCCATTTAAAAAATCGACACGGGTGACAGGGCCCTTTTAAAAATCAAAGTATATCAATGTTGCCTGTGAACGACACTTACTTCTTAGGTTAGGTGTTGGCTATGTTTTAATTGATATTATCAATATGGACCATAATGACCTCACAGTAGGGGGGTCATGCACCAGCAGGTCCCAGATTCAGTATACCAAGAAAGGCGTACACTTAATTGTCTCCTGTCTATTTCTATATCCCACCCTAGGTTCTGAATCCACTGTGGGTAGTGCGTGCACCAACGATAGTGATTGTGCTGCTAATGAAGTCTGTACTGGCTCTCAATGTGCCTGTACAGACGGATATGAAGCCGCTCAGGACTCAACATGCGTGGGTAAGAATCTCTTTTTTTAAATAATAAATTTCACAGAGAGAAGAAGTAGAATCACTGTAACTCTCAAATGGGAGTCCAGCCCCGATCACTGAGGTAACTCTCCACACAACTCTAAAGTGACTCCCAATAATTAGGGAGTCTTAGAATAGGAGTCATTTTAGAGTTATTTTAGAGTCCTGCTTATGTTAAGGAGTCATGTTAGAGTCCTGGGGAAAGTTACCTCAGTGATTAAGTTGGGAGTCACAGTGATTCTACTTCTTTTCTATGTGTTTATTGATTGATCCACTGCTGTAGCTGTGATGATAAATACAGTCAATTCGAGTGGCCCCAGATAATTAAGTTGTTGCTATAAATAAAAACCATAATGTTTTAAAGATGGTATGTACAATGGTGATGAGATGAGACAATTGTGCATGCAAGCACTATAGAGTACAGAGCTGGGTAGCTGTCACCATGTCGCCAGAAATTGGCGACACTGGCCATGAAATTGGCGACAAGCCTCTCAGAAGATTCTCCTCCTGGTCTTAAGCTTTCTAAAACTGAAAGAATTTTGAAAATATTCCAACTAGAACCAAAGTTACAATCCATTTTCAAATAGCAGCCGAAAACACTATTTGACATCAAAATTTTCAATTTTTTTAAGTAACTCAACTCAGCTACTCAGTAGCTGAGTTGAGTCACTTAAAAATTATAAGATATCTTATTTGAACATACATCAAACCACTTTACAATATTGAAACATCACAATAAGAATTATATACACAAAAAACAACAACCAAATAGCACATGTACAAATTCCGTTTTCACGGAAGGGGAGACTTCCTTGTCTCATACAGTTGAATAATTTATTCATGGTTTGATTGCCAGCTGAGCGTTCTTATCAAAAACTAGGGTACCATTTAGGTAAAACGACTTGATATATTATATATTTTGATATAATATAGGCTGGGATGAATTCAATGTAGCATCCATATATGTTTGAATTCAATCTTTCCAAGAGGCTGAATCACAAAAGAAATTAGATGATGTGATTTAAAGGACATTATTATTGGGATATCGTCAGAACCATTGATTGTATATTGGAGGTGTACATAATGACTTGTACTATCCATTTTTACAGAATCCATGGTCAATACAATCAGGTGGAAGACCGCCTGGACTTACAGTACAGGCTGCATAACACACCCAGCCTGTTCTTACAGGTCACTCAGCCTGAAAGGCAGTGCTGTTTAGTAACAGCACTGTGCTTTTAGTATAGCTTTCATATAATCATATTTGCGATTTTTACATGATATTTGCGAAATATTTGCACCTATCTTATACATAGATAAGTATATAAGCTACCAACTTTTAAATGCATTATGTGCATGGTCCGTTGCATTTCTGAATTATTATGAGTTAGACTCAGTATTTTATCAAATATGACACACATGTAGCAGAGACTCTGATTGGACAAGGTGTGAAAGCCTGAGCTGCAGCCTGGTATACCAGGCTGCCTGCCTGGTACACCAGCCTGCTGTGCTGGGAGAGTGTATAGGGGCGACCTGAAAGTACAGACTGGGCGGCCTGAAAGTACAGGCTGCCTGTTTATGCAGGCCGTCCTGTACTGCTGTACTAGTCCTCCACCTGACAATGTAGCTGGGATTCACAAGGTAGTTTTGCATGCAAAAGGCATGTTCAAAAATGCATTTAAACATATGGAAAATTCCAAGAAGATAGTGTTCAATTTGGTAAAATGCTAAATTGTTTTTGATTATTCGTTCATGTATACAAAAACCATCAAAAACACATTGTTGGGGAAATGTCTTTTAGCATCACGATCTATGTCCAGAAACTAATGCATCGTCCATATAGGGTAGATTCACCATGAGTCGGACACATACCCTGAGACGGAGTGTGAAATCTGAGGGTATTCGTGTAAGTTACGACTTCTAGTGTATGTTTTTTTGAAAATAATAACACTTTAACTTTACCATAGTTCACAAATGAAGTGCTTAAAATGCTAGAATTATCACTAAATCAAGTGTCCGCCTCAAGGTATGTGTCCGACTTCAGGTGAATCTACCCTAGATCGTTAATGACCGCTACCTTATGAGGGGTTTCCTTGTGACAACATGTCTGTTATTCCAACAGGTGAAATTAAAATTTAGACTTTGCGAAGAGCTGTTTATTTCGTTTGTCTCCGTGTTATACCACGTTTGTATGTACGTACATGTGGTAGGTCTATAATGAATCTGAAATGAAAACTGCTTTTATAGAACATAGGGTTTAGTGATAGAATGATAGATTTATGATTAGCATGCTAAACAATCGTAATCAATTCAGAACAATGCAGCAGGAAAAAGAACCTTACATTTTTGGGTAGGTCTATTTATAAGTTGGGAAAGTATGTCCTTTAACATATATTTACCTCTAAATGAGGTAGAAAACCTTGTCAAAAATGTAACTCAGACCTTTGGCAGAAGAGAAAAAACGTCCGATGATTAGGGCTTAAAAAATAGTTAAAAATGAACCCGAATGTTCCCTATGACCATTCTTCATGTGCTCCCTACTTTATTCAATTTAATTTCCAGGAAATCAGCTTAGAATTTGATTAATTATCATATTATGGCTCAATTTACTACTTTTGGAGTGCACGCTATAATCCCCCACTGAAAATACACTGTAAAATACTATACCCAGCCACATCGGACCCTCTTAATGGTCTCTTATCGCCCAAAGATGACATTGTATTGTACTAATATTTGGAACACATTTAAGTAGGATTTGAATGAAATATGGTAAAAATCGGACCATGTCACTTTAAAGTTAGTATATCCGATGTGTGGGACAATAAAATAATTTCCCTAAAAATGAGTGAGAATGTTCACAAATGACATATTTGACTTCCTAGCTGTTCCATACTCCCTAATTCCTTGCCATTTTGCTCTAATTTGATTTTATTGACCAATATATGGTTATTTTGGAATAAAAGCATGCACACTTTTATTCCTCCCATTGGAAATACACTAGAAAAGCCAATGGTTGGGAGTCATCGGATCCCTTTGTGACCTATTAACTCATATTGATGACATTTAATTGACCTCTATGCTCTAAATATTATATTTTTACAGTGTTTGGAATACATTTAAGTAAGATTTAGAATTTGAAGAAAAATCGGATATACCCACTTTAAGTTCATGTTACTTGGAATGCCATGTAAATTATGTCCCCTCATATGCTGGATGTTAGAGCACTCAGACACTGGGTCATTCTAATCTCAATTTCTTTTTAAGCAATTACAACAACATCAGTCGGTGAAACATCAGGTACCTCAGCACCAGTGACAACTATGACGTCAGGCACAGAAACAGCAGGTTCCACAGGAACTTTAGGCACAGACACTACAGCTTCCACCATGACTGTAGGTACTGAATCCACTATGACTTCAGGTATAGATTCCACAATGACTGCAGGCACAGAAACAACAGCTTCCACCATGACCTCTGGTACCGAATCCACGATGACCTCTGGTACCGAATCCACGATGAATTCAGGAACGGAATCCACAATGACTTCAGGTACAGAAACAACAGTTTCCACCATGACTTTAGGCACAGACACAACTGTAACTTTAGGCACAGAAACCACAGCTTCCACCATGACCTCTGGTACAGAATCCACAATGACTTTAGGCCAAGAATCCACCATGACTTCAGGCACAGATTCTACAATGACTTCAGTAACAGAAACAATGTCAGCTTCCACCATGATTTCAGGCACAGAATCCACTGTGACTTCAGGTACAGAATCCACCATGACTTTAGGCACAGACACAACTGTAACTTCAGGGACAGAAACAACAGCTTCCACCATGACTGTAGGCACTGAATCAACAATGACTCCAGGCATAGATTCTACAATGACTTCAGGCACTGAAACAACTATGACTTCAGGCACCGAAACCACCATGGCTTCAGGCACCGAATCCACCATGACTGCAGGCCCAGAATCCACCATGCCCTCTGGAACCGAATCTACAATGACTTCAGGCACCGGAACAACCATGACTTCAGGTACAGGATCCATTATGACTTCAGGTACGGAAACAACCATGACGTCAGGTACTGAAACAACCATGACGTCAGGTACCGAAACAACCATGACTTCACGCACTGAAACCACCATGACTGCAGTCACAGAATCCACAATGACTTCAGGTATGGAATCCACGATGACTTCAGGCACCGAAACCACCATGGTTTCAGGCACCGAATCCACCATGAAGTCTGGAACGGAATCCACCATGCCGTCTGGAGCCGAATCCACTATGACATCAGACACAGAATCCACTATGACTGCAGGCACAGAATCCACCATGTCCTCTGGAACCGAATCCACGATGACAATGATTTCAGGTACTGAATCCACCATGCTGCCTGGATCTACCACAATGAATTCAGGTACAGAATCCACAATCACTGCAGGTACAGAATCCATAATGAATTCAGGCGCAGAATCAACAATGACTTCAGGTGTATCTTTGGCTGCAACGTCAGGGACAGAGGCAATAGTTTCCACTGCGACTTTAGGCACAGACACCACTATGAGCTCAGGCACAGAAACCAGCATGGCCGCCACCACAGAAACAACAGGTTTTGGAATGACTTCTGGAACTGATTCAACTAAGACGTCAGGCATAGACACTTCAACCTCAATTATTACTTCATGGACAGATTCCACAATGGCTTCAGGCACAGAATCCACTATGACTTCAGGCATAGAATCCACAATGAATTCAGGCACAGATTCTACAACTTCTGGAACTCAGAGATCCACCGCCGTCACTTCAGACACTGTAGCCTTAGATTCCACAATGACATTGAGAATGGAAACCACAGATTCCATCATGACTTCAGGCCCAGATCTCGCTACGACTTCTGGTACAGAAAGAACAGGAACATCTGTGAGTTTCGGGACAGATTCTACTATTACCTCAGGGACTGAAACAGCCAATATGATGAGTATTGGTGCTGCCACAAATATTATGCAAACAGACAGCACTGCTGGAAGTATGATGCAAACAAGCACTTCTGGAAATATGATACAATCTACCACTTCTGGAAATATGATGCAAACTAGCACTTCTGGAAATATGATAGAAACTACTACCTCTGGAAATATGATACAATCTAGCACTTCTGGAAATATAATACAAACTAGCACTCCTGGGAATATGATGCAATCTAGCACTTCTGGAAATTTGATGGAAGCTAGCACTTCTGGAAATATGATAGAAACTACTACTTCTGGAAACATGATGCAAACTAGCACTTCTGGAAATATGATAGAAACTACTACTTCTGGAAACATGATGCAAACTAGCACTTCTGGAAATATGATGCAAACTAGCACTTCTGGAAATATGTTAGAAACTACTACTTCTGGAAATATAATACAAACTAGCACTCCTTGGAATATGATGCAATCTAGCACATCTGGAAATATAATACAATCTAGCACTTCTGGAAATATGATACAAACTAGCACATCTGGAAATATGATGCAAACAAGTACTGCTTCTGGAAATCTGATGCAAACTACCACTTCTGGAAATATGATGCAATCTAGCACTTCTGGAAACATGATGGAAACAAGCACTTCTGGAAATATGATACAAACTAGCACTTCTGGGAATATGATGCAAACAAGCACCTCTGGAAATATGGTACAATCTAGCACTTCTGGAAATATGATACAAACTAGCACATCTGGAAATATGATGCAAACAAGTACTGCTTCTGGAAATATGATGCAAACTACCACTTCTGGAGATATGATGCAAACTACCACTTCTGGAAATATGATGCAAACTACCACTGCTGGAAATATGATACAAACTACTGCTTCGGGAAATATGGTGCAAACTACTACTTCTGGAAATATGATGCAAACCAGCACTTCTGGTAATGTGATGCAAACCAGCACTTCTGGTAATATGATGCAATCTAGCACTTCTGAAAATATGATGCAAACAGACAGTACTGCTGGGAGTATGATGCAAACAAGCACGTCTGGAAATATGATGCAAACTAGCACTTCTGGAAATATGATACAACCTAGCACTTTTGGAAATATGATACAAACTACCACTTCTGGAAATATGATACAAACTAGTACTGTACCAGATATGGTGAAGGTGACGACCCTCGCTCCTACGACTATGGTAGCGGTGTTTACAACACAACCTGAGACTACTCCGGCACTACCTGGTGAGACGACACCAGTAATTACCACAGAGGCACCACTTGTAACCACAGGTAAGCTTATTCTATTTGAAATATAATATCTTTCCCTGTTAAAATGAAATAGATGATCCTCAATAATTGTATTACATGCATTATCAATTCATTCTCAAAGTCAAATTTTCAGAAAGACAACAAGAAAAAAAATCTTATTCTTATTAGTATCAAATAACTTGACTTTGGGTAAGGAATATCCTGAGACCATTTTTAGAAGAAATTCTAATGATAAAAATTCTTGGATATTTTAAGGGCTCTCAGTAGCATTTATTGGAATAAGACATGTTTAAAGTGACTTTAAATAGTGCAAAATGTGCTTAAATGCCAACTTTCATGCAGTGATACCCACTCCAATCACCACCATCAGGTGAGCTTTGTTGAAATCTTCATTGGAAACACTTGAACTGCTTTTCATTTTGCAATTGCAGCAAACATTGATAACTGCAATCCGGACCCGTGCATGAATGGAGCGACCTGCACAGATGGTGTCAATTCTTATACATGTTCATGTGCACCAGGCTTCACGGGAACCAACTGTACAAGTAAGTGATAAACTAATTCTTACTTTTAATCCTTTAAGGACGGATGTCGCTAAAAAATGACATTTGTTATCGTGATACACTATTGCAGCCCTAGTCAATAACTCACTGGTGTTGCATTACTGCCTCATGTCGACCCTCTGGGAATATCTCAACCCTGTAGGGTTGGCATGATGCTTGAATGCAGCACCGGTAAGTTACTCACGAGGGCTGCATTCATGCAACATGATGACCAAGGGCATGATGCAATTAGGCATCATACTGCCCTCAAAGGGTTAATCACACTTGAAGCTACAACAGCATAGCTTTAGGCTTATAACACCAAGCCTCTTATCTGTTTCAGATTCACAATATCTCATGTATCATAAACTGATAAAGGAGAAGAATACTAACAGTAAAATTATTATGAACATGGAACAACACACATAACATATTATCTTTGTTTAAAAACACTTTTAAACACCAATATATTTGTTACTTGCAGCCAACATTGACGACTGCAATCCGGAACCTTGCATGAACGGAGGAACTTGCACAGACGGCGTCAACTCCTTTAAATGCACGTGTGCCGCAGGCTTCACAGGAACCAACTGTTCAGGTAAGTGTCAGGTTGTCAGACAACTTTAGCCATCCCGAGGTTCGATTTGATTAGAATTTTATTTTAGCCGAACAGAGAAATGACTAAACCTTGAGGAAACAGGCTGACCAAACTGACTGGCCAAACTTTTTTCTTTCTTTCTTTCTTTCTTTCTTTCTTTCTTTCTTTCTTTCTTTCTTTCTTTCTTTCTTTCTTTCTTTCTTTCTTTCTTTCTTTCTTTCTATAGTTAGGCCACTCAAAATTATATCCTTGTTTTTCATCACCATGCGCATCAAAATCGTGTTTTGAAGATTTTTTCTTTTGCATATTTTGATAGAAAAAAGGATAAAATGGGATAAATATGGGCATATTTTATACTAATTAAAGCTTACAGTGCTGCATATGTGAAAGGATAGAGAGAATATGCATATTTATAACTTGCACAGACCATTTATCATAATTATTGAAACATGAATTTCAGTTTGCCGTGAACCTAGGTTGACCTGACCATTTAGCCCTCAACAACAAAAAAAGGTTTAAATAATAAAGCCCTAGTGATATTTCTCAAGGCTTGCTGATGAGAAACAAGGATATTATTTGGAGTGGCCTTATCAAGATTTTGTTTTTGCAATTGCAGTCAACATCGATGACTGCAAACCAGAAGCCTGCATGAATGGTGGATCCTGCGTGGATGGTGTCAATTCCTATACGTGTACATGTGTGACAGGCTTTACGGGAAGCAAATGTTCGAGTAAGTTATAAATTGCATCTCTGGTTCCTAATCAAACTTAATTACTACTGTTGCAGGCAGGTTTAGCTCAGGGCAGCCCCAGCGTGCCTGGTAAGCACACAGCCCGTCTGTGGTAACTCAAGTACCGTAGCGATGCGTGAGAGAAGCACCGGTCCCATGGTGTAGTGGTCAGCATTCTCTACTCTGAGTGGAGCGGCCGGGGTTCGATTCCCCATGGGGTCCAACTTCTCCGCGACTTGTTACACTACCATACCGTCACTATAAAGGGCTCTTCAGTTTGGAGGAGAATTTGAATGACACAATTTAGAGTTCCATAAACTGATATTTCAACTAAAATATCGTAAATTCTCGTGCATAAGCTTAACTCAAACATTTAATAGCTGCCCTTAAACATTGGTAATAGGGGTCTAAAAACTGGCTTATAAGCATCCCCGGGATTTTTCCCGATCCTATAGGATTATATATAAGCCGCACTGGCAATCTGACTTGTGTACTAGACATGGTTTCTAAACGAGAATTTATGGTAGTATATGAACATGAAACAATAAAAGAACATATCATCATCTATGTAGAAACCTTTTTAAACACATATTTATTTGGTACTTGCAGCCAACATCGATGACTGCAATCCGGAACCTTGTATGAACGGAGGGACATGTGCAGACGGTGTCAACTCCTTTACATGCACGTGTGTGCCAGGCTTTATGGGAGACAACTGTACAAGTAAGTGCCAGGTTGTCAGATAACTTTAGTCATCTCAAAGTTCAATTTGATTGGAATTATAATTAGAGAAAAACCTTGAGGAAACAGGCTGACCAAACTAACTTGCCTTACTTCTTTCATTCTTTCTTCATTATTATTTTTTCTTTCTTTTTTTCTTTTTTTCTTCTTCGTCTTTTCTTTTTCTTTTTCTTTCTCTCTTTTGATCTTTCTTTTTGCCTTCTTTCTTTCTTTCTTTTTTCTTTCTATATTCTTTGTTTGTTTCTTTTTTCTTTCTTTCTTCCTTTGTTTGTTTCTTTCTTTGTTTCTTTCCTTCTTTTCTTCATTCATTCCTTCTGTCCTTCTTTCTTTCTTTCTTTCGCATTAATGAGTTTTATTCAGAATGCATGCATACATATAGAAAGATAAAAAAAAACTCAGGTTCCTGAAGCCTCTATATCAGTGGCAGGACTACCGCAAGATTTTGTCCTGAGGGTGTGCAGCATGCTTTAAAATATCTTCTATTCAATATTTCCCTTTTCAATGACATATTACACAATTAGATTTACCAAACTATGTTAACATATGAGGTTAACATGTGTGTATTACTTAAGTTGTTCCCCGGGGGGAGTCTGTTTGGTTAGTTCATCCATCTTAGAAGGGGACACCCTGTCAATACATCCCTAATTTCTCCTGAGTACAACTCACACAAAATTCAATCTGATATTTGTCTAGATATAAAATAGCAGTCTCCGTGAAAACGTGCCAGACAACGGCTATAGCCAGCTAAAAGGCTGTTGGACCGGCTGGACTGGTCCTACTGCTGGTCCAAATGACTGGCTGGATCGGTGGCTACACATAATTTCAATATTATAAGTCACCACAATACAATCTCAGTCCTACTTTATAAAACTATACGAATCCTGCTACCTTTACCCAGTTAGAGAAAGATTGTGAATTTTTCATGGAATATATATCCACGGGAATTTAGAGAATATAATTGTAGAATTAAATGAGACTTACCAGGGTAAGGTGATATTTGATTATGATTTTTCCAAGGGCACCACTAGGGCACCACTAGTGGAGTATACAGCCCTTGCCTTAGTCAGAAATCAAGTGATTACTTTGGTTCTCAAAAGATAAAGCTTAAAAATCAAAGAGATTGGTATTTATATTGATTTTATGCAGCAAAAATCATTAATTGTGGGAATTCATTAAACTCCACAAAAAGTGCTGTATAATTTTCTATCGTTTCAATATTTAGTCTTTAAATCCTGACGATGCGCATGCACCAGCCTCGGTTCCACCTCTCCTGTATAACCTCGAACCACTAGTGTGGTGTCCGAGGTAAAATTATAAACCTCCCCTTGAAAAAAGCTGTTTTGATACTTGTAGCCAACATCAATGACTGCACACCAGATCCGTGTAAGAATGGCGCCACTTGTAAAGATGGTGTAGACTCCTATACATGTGATTGTGTCCCAGGCTACACCGGATCAACCTGTGACAGTAAGTGAAGAGTTTGGTTTCGAAACACAATAAGCGCCATATTGAAAAATGACCCAAGTGTTTGAAAGATCTGTATCGTAGGAATAGGTAAATGTGATTTTGAAACAATCTATCCTCAGAAATCTATGTCTCTAGAACCTTTCTGGTGTACACATTATATCCAAGTCGCTATGATTGCCAATATGGTAGCCTTAGAGAAATCACTACATGCTTCAATTCTGGAATGGATTTGTTGCGTTTTGCAACGAAACTCTTCAAGTAGTAGATGACACTTCATTAACTGTTTAGGTCACTCAACAAAAAAGTGGTTTCCATCACCAAGGACTGAAATATATGATGGCTTTTTTCCTTTCTTTCTTTCTTTTGTTACTCACGGGCTGAAATGTACAGGATAAGATATGCTTTTCACAACCAAAATTCACATTTTAGTAGTTAAGAATTTAAGTGACAAAACCCCACAGAAATTGAAGGGACAAGAAAAAGTGCTGATTTTATCATAAAAGTCTAGGGTTTGTACAGGCTTGTTAAAAATCAACGGACAGAAACATTTGAAAACTAAAGATTTGACAGCCTCAAAATTGTGAATAGCCATGTTAAGTTACACTGTTGATGTAATTGTTTTGATAGTTTTGATAATAGCTAAGATGATTGTTCCAAACGGTAAATAACCAGAAATCAAATTGTAACGTGAAAATGAAACCGATGTGAACATGACAGGGCTCTCCAACATATTCAATTCAAAAACATGATACTTAGGGAGTGGTCATTTTCTAACAACAGGAGTGGTTGGTGGATTTTAGCAGGAACAGCCGAAATCTTTTCGGTGCCCCGATAGCAGGATGAAATTGCGCGCGACTGACCCCTTTGAGCTATAGTAATGCGGGGGCTTTTTCACGAAAAAGGGGTGCAATTTCTTTGTTCCCCCCCTCTCAAGAGGGGTCCAAATTTGTTTGGTCCCCCCGCCCTCTTCAAGGGGTCCAAATTTGTTTGCCCCCCCCCAAATCCACCAACTCCCCCTGTTGTTAAAAAATGACCACTCTCTTACCTGTTATGCTTTAATAATTGCAGCGGATATCAATGAATGTGATCCAACCCCGTGTCAGTATGGAGGCAGCTGTACCCAGGGTATCAATTCCTATACGTGTGCATGTGTAACCGGCTACATGGGAACCAACTGTGAAAGTAGGTGTTGTTGTTAATTCATTTATTTTATCCTGAGGAGATACATAACCTGGTAGATTGTGGTACCCAAATTAGGTGTGGTAATGAGGTGTGGTACTGACCAATATATTTGATCAGCCCCTCTGCCTTTATCAATTTATATACAAAGGATTAACATATTTTTTGAGTAGATATTCATCTAGTTATTAAGCGAGGCTTTTAACAATATCTTTGGTTGGTTTAGAGACTATACCAACTGCCTCAATAATATAGTGCTATAGCACAAAGCAAAATGGTAGGTTGTAATTAGATAGGATAGAAGAGTAAAGGGACAGTAGTGTAGAAGAGAGTAAAAATGAAGAGGGGAAAATTAGGAGAAAAAAAATTATGGTGAAGATTGGGGGCTACACTTACAGCTTTCTTTTGCAACAATTTGATTCTATTTGACATTTTTCATGTTTAAAAAGTAAACGTAGATATTTTCATGTGTATAAATTTCCAAGAATTTTGCTAAAAGGTACAATTTGCCTTGCAAAATTTTTTTGAATTTGTGAATTTTAAAATATTATCCTTCTTCAGCTACACTGGATAAATATTCGCTCTGTACAATTATTTTTCCGGATTATTCACTTCCACAAAATTAATGGAAATATATACGCTTGAGTCACCGGAACTTGAGCTCTTACATGGAAATGAAACTGATATGAATATCTAATTTTGTATATAAATAATCTAAACTGTTTTATCAATTGCAGCCAACATCAATGACTGCAAGCCAGACCCATGCAATGGGGGCACCTGTTTTGATGGTGTTAATTCCTATACATGTGACTGTCAAAAGGTTGAGGGCATGGGAGGAGTAAATTGCACAGGCAAGTGATCTCAGTTCAGTTTTCAATGTTTTTATTGTCATCGTATAGTCATATTACAATAAGTTTCTCATATACACCAATATTGTAAATGCAATTCAAGACACACAGTGAATAATAAAAATGAAAAAATCGTTGTCAGAGTGAAATGTGTATGTTAGTATAACCAGACCGTTCCATGAAGCAGGGGTTACAAGTTCAGGTTTCAAGTTTCAAGCTTCAAGTTGCTATCATTTGACTCACTATACATAGGCACCTATGAAATAGATTAGATTGGATTAGATTACATTGCATCTACAGCTCATGACCGATCACTGCTCATCTAAAAATTTATGTTTGGATTTGGATATGATACCTGTTTGGTATCAAGAATATTTATTTGTCTCTTACACAAAAGAAATATAGCACACAGCCAAAAAGATTTTTTCTCATTCCAAGAAAATCTTGTCTGATGGACAAACGACTAGTTTTGATAACATTTTGAGAACATCCTTTTCTTACTACAAGTCTATTTATCTCATTTGTCCACCAGGTAAGTTAATTTATCTTATTTTCTTGAAATGTGAAAATTATTTTTGGCTGTGTATCAATTTGATTTTGAATATTTCACCATCTTTGCTTATAAATGTTTTTGTTTTGTTTATTTAAATAGGTATATCCGATTTTTCTTCAAATTCTAAATCTTACTTTAATGCATTCCAAACACTGTAAAAGTATAGTATTTAGGGAATAAAGGTCAACTAAATTTCAATAATGGGTATAAATATGTCACAAATAAGAAGGGATCCAATGTCCCCAAACAATAGTTTTTTTGGTGTATTTTAAATGGGGGGAATAAAAGCATGCACGCTTCCAAAATGACCAAATATTGGTCAATAAAATCTAATCAAAGAAATGTTGGAGTGAATTAAGGGAATGGAACAGATACGAAGTCAAATATGTTATTTGTGAACATTTTGACTTCAGGGAAATCTTTTTTTTGTCCAACACATCGGATGTACTAACTTTAAACTGCTATGTTTCTGTAGAGAGTGACAATGTCAACGACTGCGTGGCCGGGGTGTGTAAGAATGCCGGAACCTGCGTGGACGGCAAGAACGCCTACACCTGTATTTGTGTACCGGGCTACACGGGGGCCAATTGTAGTAGTAAGTTGTCTTCTTCCTCTTCTTGCAGATTGGGAGGGGGCTCCAGATTTCAGGGATGAGAGGGCACTAAAATGTTAAATCGTATTTTACTCAAGATATATGATAAATGTTCTTATATTCAAGTGACTCTTGCCTCCTTTATATAATTACAGCCAATATCGATGACTGCACACCGGAACCATGTAAGAATGGGGGGACCTGCACAGATGGTGTCAACTCCTATGAATGTAAATGTCCATTAGGCTATACAGGAACCAGATGCGAAAGTAAGTGCTCCATTTTGAATGAAATAATTCTCTCTATGAGACAATTTGTAAAATATGCACCACTCCAAAAAGAAAAACCTTCTCATTAGGCCACTCAAAAAAAAAGGTTTCTCATTATCAAGCACTGAAAAATATGACGAGGACATTTTTTTATTTTTTTTACTGTGGAGCCAAAATGTATGGGAATACATAGACTCTTTTCCAACAAATTTCACAATTTAGTGGTTAAGAGTTTGTTGATCAATAAAAGTTTTCACCAAATCACGATTTTTATGATGTGAGCTGTGATCATAGTACCATCTCTATCATAAAACACATACAAATTGTGTCAACAGATTTGCATATGATGTATTTTGAAACTCATTTATTGTAATCAATATACATATGAAGATTCTAACATATATATATCCTCCCGTTATTTCAGCTAATATTGATGAATGTACACCTAACCCGTGTGAGAATGGAGCGTGCGCTGACGGTGTCAATACCTACACATGTACATGTGCTACAGGCTTCTGGGGACCCACTTGTGATTGTAAGTGATCTGTACCCTGGTACTCTTTCAGAACTAATTTGTTAGTTGTCATTTTTGTAATAAGTGCACTATTTGCAATTGTAGGGGTTGTGGAAGTATCACGCGAACACAGGTTCCAAATTCGGTTTAAATGCAACAGGTTTATTCAGTCACGATCACAGCCTTAAATTAACACGAAGGTTTTTGCTCGGTTCACTTGGTTTAACCATTCGAAGATGTACAGTGTTCTACCGATAGTTCGAAGTCAGCAACGCTGGATGATCTGGTCCTGAGCCAGCATGACTGGTGCAGGAGCCAGAGTGGGGGAGGGGTGTAGGTGCCCCGATCCAAAAGGTAACGAAGGTATCGAAAGGTGTGGGTCAGAGCTCGTCCTGGGACGAACTCTCTGAGGTAGCCAACCTCGGCCTCTTATATACCCTAAGCGCGGACCAAGCAGTGTCGACGTGGAACTCCTCCGTAGCGCCGTCTGGAGTGCTCTGCCTGGCTCCGCTACCGGATAACCGAAAGGACATCGCGTAGGTGTTGCCACCTAGTGTCCAATGGAGGCACTTCCCGCTCTGACTCCACGGACCTATATGTACATGTATTATTCGTGCCTCTACACAATTAACGATGCAGTCAAAAAGTGAAATTTGAAATATTTTTTTTATAGATCTTAACAGGATTTCTTTGAAACAGTCATCACGACCCCTACTCGTCACGTAAAATTTGCCAAAGATTGCATCTGTTTTTCCAGGTGTCCTGAAAGGCACCCAGGGTTAACACTATACTGAGTATTTGTGCATTTTCCTGTGGAGACAAAGATGATATTTCCGGCTGAACCATGAACTGTGCATACTATTTTAGAATCAAGATAATTCACGTTTATGATGAGAATCAAGTTATTTATGTTAATATCCAGTGCACCTGATGGTCAAGTTTTTGGATACGTATCTAAGTTTTCTGACATTCCCCCAAATTATGTCTGTTGCAACAACTAAATCTCAATGTGGATATGAAATATTTAAAATATATAAAATACATGAAATATATAATATGAAATATGTGAAAAATATAGACAATGGTTCCATGAGGCGATAGACCAAATGGAATGCAGCCATCGTTTAACATGTGAAATAATCCATTGTCCTTTTCACCTTCATTGATTCAAAATAAGAAAAATTACCCTTTTCCCACCACTGTGGAATACTGGTATAGATTATTCAATAAGGCAGTAAAATACGGATTGCTTGTTCAAACCAATGTCGTCGCTGAATTATAAGTAGAGTGATAAGCATATATATTTTTTTTTTTATCAAATACGGCTGTCTCATTGACTTAAGCAAGGAAGGCCGTATTACACACCCCCTGTTAAATGACCCATGGCCGTATCACACGACCCTGTGACGTCATCAAAATGGCAGTTTGAACAATGTAGAAAAATGTCATTTTAGCCCCCCCCCCAGGCCCCCCATAGGCCCTAATACTTCAATCTGAATCGAAAAAGGTTAGAAAAGGCAAACTCGTCTTTTGAAGGGTTATTTCACTTGTTGACCCTCGTAAAATAACCCTAAAAAAGACCAGAAACTCGTTCACCTTTGTCTATTTATTGCCAATCTGCTTTCCTAGGGTACATACGTATACCAGACATCATGTATCTCATGAAGAAGATGGACTGTAGTGGAGGAGTGTCTGACCCTGTTCTCATCCCCTGGGCCGTGCCGATCGGTGGCGAATTCATCAGAGCCTGCTATGTAAGTAGATTTTTTTATGTCTACCAAATAAGGGATTTATGTTATGATTAGTCTGATATTTTATTTAGGCCAATCAGGAATAGATTCGCCATAGTTACTTTATTGTACCAGGACACCGATTAGTAGTCAGAAACCGTAACGAGTAGTGGTCAATGAATTGTCCTTGTAGATGTCACAGTTTAAGTCATATATAGTCTTAAGCCACTCAAAATTGATACAATGGACAAATTTGGGCATATTTGGTATAAAATTAAAGCTACTAATGCCAGCAAAGCAGTGGTATAGAAATAACTTACATTTTCTACACCTTTAAAGAGCACTTCATTCTCCACCAATAAAATGTGAATTTTGGTCATGAAAACATACATTATTGTTAAACTCGCAAGGAAAAAAAAGCCTACCTCTTCATATTTCTCAGTCCTTAGTGAAGAGAAACACCTTTTTTTAAATTTTAGTGGACTTACTAGATACATTCACAATTTTCCTCACAAAGATTTTTTGCGGAAAGCCACTCAACTCCATAAGAGAGGGCTCGATTCATGGCTTCCCCGGTACCCGGTACCAGTAAGGGGAGGTCAGAGAGTTAAAAATTTTCACCAAAAAATGATACCCAATTTTCCTCACAGGTATCAAGCCTTGGCACTGTGATTTGTAAGTCGTCAGACAGCAGTGCTCCCAAACCCGTGAGCCCACCCTCATATGGTGGCCTGGCTTACACTCTAGGCGAGGGGGAGAAACTCTTCCTTGCCCCCTACTGGTCATCTTCATTGGAATGCAAAGTAAGGGAGCTCTTCAGTGTATTCTTGATTTAGTATCTTTATTATTTGATGTTATTATACATTACACGCATGGAAGGCCATTCAGAACAAGTCTCGAATTTGCAGGCAATTTATCATGTGACTATCACGAATAGGAAGGTATTCATCATATTTATTATAACGACTCTTTATCATGGCAAAACGTTACATAACGTTAAAACCGTTATTTTGACGTAAAATAACTTACTTTTGTTAACTCGGATGTTTCGTAAAACGTGCTGTTGTTGTTGTTATAATTTTTCTAATTTTTCTAAATCTCTAATCTGCCTCTACATGGGTGCAGACAATTTTGACCGGGTCATGTCCGTTGATTTTTAAAAGTGCCGTGACGCCCGTGTCGATTTTTTAAAGGGCCGTGTCGCCGTGTCGCCTGTGTCGATTTTTACCCATGTAGAGGCACTCTAATGATACAATAGGTTTTTCATTTGAAAGCCAAAGCAGACTATCTTTCAGAGATAAGCTGATAATGGCAAAAAGTGGAATACTGGCAATTGTTAGACCATCCCAATGCTATACCATGGCGGTATGGTAATAGTGAGTATTTTGCCGTTTCAGTATACGTCACAGGGGGTGTATGCAGGTGGCTTCAGCAGGGGTACAGAGGGGTACAACAGGACCATGGACGTCCATCGTGCCAAGATACAAGAGGCCCTCAGCTCTCATGACCCTTCCTGGATTTTTGCTGCTGTCTGGGTTGGCCTCTCCTCATCACAAGAGGTAATAACAAAAACCAGTTCAAAATGGGTTTGGAGCTAATTTGGGGCCAATTTTTATTTTTCAGGTACACCATGTATTTGTGTTTATAATGCCTATACAAACGTGTGTGTAAACTTTAAAATTCTTCTGATACTTAGAAATGCATAGAATAGAGAGAAAACCATGTCAGAATAGGTCAGGCGACCCTGCACTATTACAAAAACAGGCCTTCTGACCTTTCATTTTGGGATTTCCAACTATTAGATGGATTTAGAAGTTTGCACACACATTTATACAGGCATTATGAATACAAATACATGGTGTAACTGAAAAATAAAAATTGGCCCCAAATTAGCTCCTCATCATGTGGCCTTGGATATATCTAAGCAATTTAATCACTATTATGCTCTTTTTAATGCCTGTTATTACTTCATAAATTAAAGCTCCTGAAGAATGGTATAAAATGCCTATAATTATTATATCAAAATAATAATAAAGTGCTCAAAAATGCTCAATTTTGCTCGAAATAGGCCCCCAAAGAACTTTAGTGTAGAAAACTATACTGAGCATACCCCTACCAAAAGTGGTATAATTCTGACATATTTAAGCCATATGCGCAAAATGATGCCCAGTAGCCCATTCTGCAATGGCCGCGACCCACCTTAAATGATACTTCAAAATAGGTTGTTAAAATGGTTCGAGGTGATGGTATCTGATGTTAATGAGATACCACCTCTAATTGAGGATTGCAACCTCCCAGGATGAGGTCTTGCCAAATACTCTGGTCTTGACTATGGCTCTTATAGAGTCAGTGCTGTTATCCACATGACTCAAATGGTATCTAGCAAATGTTAAACTTGTTAATTGTTCAGCCAAAGCTTTATCATGATTTCAAGAAAATAATATGGATAATATAAAATGTGGTTGATAAACAACTAGTATTAAGAAAACAATCTTTTCTTAAAAATAGCAGTTTTCTGGCACAGTTTCCTTGCTAGGAATAGAGCTATTTTTTACTTGTGATACTTCGCTGTTCAAAAGACTTGTCAGCGTCAACAGCCAACAAATATCTCTTTTTCAGGAAAGTTCCACTAAACAGGATTTGGTAACATTTGCTGTGTTCCTTGTGACTGACTTTCAATGGACAGGGGTAGTTATAGCGTATGCCGATGGTGATGGCTTTAACTATGTCCGTCCTATTCTGCTGGGTCAACCTAACTACCCCGCTAATGTAGGCCTCCAAACCAAGTACTGTAAGTATATCGACCCTGTCAAAAGAAGTGTTCAAATCCTGAACACTTATCTAAACACTTACTGTGGCCGTTATTCTAGAAACTTCTATAATAAGGTATATATACGAGTGTTTAGGTGTAAAGTGTTTAAAGTCTAAACACTTTACGAAAAAAAGTGTTAAGATAGGTGTTTAGATTCTGAACACTTTTCTAAAAATGTTTTTAAAACCTAAACACCTAGCTATTGAATGTATTTAGCTATGATGTGTTTAAACTCCAAACACTTTTGAACATGTGACTAGATAAGTGTTTGTTTAGATTCTAATCACATGTTCAAAAGTGTTTGGAGTTTAAACACATCATAGCTAAATACATTCAATAGCTAGGTGTTTAGGTTTTAAACACTTTTGTTCTAAAACCTCTAATCTAAACGCTGCAAATGTGTTTAGATTAAAAGTTTTAGAACAAAAGTGTTTGATTATGGTGACTTTGGTACTGTAGTATACATCTAAAAACTCTCATATAAGCCGCACCCTTTAGGCAATTCACTTAGGCCAAACTGGCGATCTCAATTCCACAGTAGCCGTGGCTTTTACATGGGTTCTATGTGAGAATTTACAGTGTCGCCAAATTGGAGAATCCCTTTGCCATATTTCTTACCTCTGTGAAAACACTTCCAAATAGTTGACGGCCTATGATGTTATGATTTGTAGTAATGCTACTGTTACCGACATCAATATCTCAGCATGATGCTTTCACTGCTATACAAGCAATTTAGAAAGACTCCTTGTTGGAGTGGACTGGTAGTCTCAATCTTTTCTATTACTATTTACTATGCTAATTCCCAAAAAAGCTGTGTTTCAGGTTACCTGACCCTACCTAGCAAAACAGAATTAACCCTAGAACATTTTATCCAATCTTGAATAAATATTCATATTTTGGGTCATTTTAGAGCTATTTCAGTGTCGATTTCATAGTATATGTTGTTCCTATACTATACTATTGCACAAAAAGGGAAAATGATGGGGCATCGGGGGTCATCGAAAATGCCTGAAATGTGTTGACATCATACTTAAATGGCCTGTAAATTGAAGGAAAGCGATACAATCAAATGTATCCAGCAGAGACTCCTTTTGAGCTCTCTGTCTTTGAAATACTTATTATGAAGACTACTGTCTTCTATTTCAGTGACAAAATTATACATACATTCGGGGAAACCGATCCAGGATGTTAATGTGAAGGGCATCCAAGCGATACGCGACTACCTTCAAGACGGGACGAAGGCAAGTAAGGACGACCCGGGCCGTGGTGTCTTTGTGTACCAACTGGGCACCAGCAACCAGCGGCACCCCGAGGTAGGCAGTCTCAATTCAATTTCAATTCAAAAGGTTTATTATTCTGAACAAAACAATCTACAAATGAATGCAGTTATCAACAGTTTTCTCAGAGGACAAAGAAGATAGTCCTAGAGATATGTCACAATTCTTATAATTAACAAGTATCTTCCTTTAGCTTTAATATAAAAATAATTCAATAATTCGTCGGTGATATTACTTGGGTGGGGGTGACGGATGATTGATGATGATAAGCTGTTTATAATTTATGACATTTCATATTTCTTCAAGCGTACATATCAACTAATAAAATAACTTTAAGTAATAATTAGGTCAATAACTTACTTGCGTCTTCAATAATAAGGATTACTATAACATACATTTACTGTGGAGTACAATATGTGGGTTTAGAACAGTAGAATTGACTATATTTTGGATGAATTTAAAGTCACATATTCTCAGAAATCAGAGACACACTTTCCTGTCCCTTGTCCCTACAGAACAAGAATAAAAGCCCAAACCAAGCAGCAAAAGGTCAAGGGTGGTTTGCAGCAGTGCTCACACGTCATATTCTGGCGAATGTGCTTGGATATTACCTAGATAAATGTTGTCAACAAATTTGATAGCAATTGATGGGAAGTTCAAACCTTGTTTTGGTTTGGAGTGTATATATACTTCTCAAGCTTGTAAACGTCATGTATAACATTATATTTGCTTCACCTAACTAAATGTAATTGGCTATACCTTTACACATACTGATTATTACCATGAGTCATATATGAAGTTTCATGTGGTGACAATGTTTTGCTCCCCTTAGATGATGTGTGAAGAATGGCTTAAGGGACAGGAACAGTTTCCTGACATCAACACCACCAAGATATCAACAGTGTGCCCACCTTTTAAACAGTTCAATAAGACAAGGGTTTCTTTTACGAAAGTCCAAGGGAGTGATGTCTGCTATGAGAAGAAACCTCCATCTTCATTTCCAGTTAACTCACAGGAGGTGGGTGCTTTTTTAATATTGCATTCTTTATTTTCTCACCTGTTAAGCTACCTGAGGAAAACAATACATTTTAGCAGATGGTCAATGTATATTCATTGTCCTTTAAGAATGAAATGATGCCTTAATACAATATGGCCTTGGTCGGCATGATGCATCGAGGCAGCCCTGGCAAGTAACTCGCCAATGCTGCATCGGTGCATCATGGGGCTGCATTGGTGCATCGTGGCGACAAAAGGGTTGAGGGCTGTATACATGTTAAAATACTATTTTTCACCCCTGGTTTAAGATGGGTTAGAAACTAATTTAGGGATACTCCAACGCAGCACCGGCGAGTTACTCACCGGGCTGCGTTGGTGAATCTGAAAACATTTTCACCATGCAGGACATTCAGTCCCACAGCTTTTTTAAATTTTGCAGGCCCGGATAAATTTTCGCAGGCTCAGCCTGAAAATGAACAGCATTCCCCTTATATTCCAATCATATAAATCATCTTGGTATCTAGATTTTAAAGAAAATTGTACAAAATGTTTATGCCTTCTGTTTTATGCTCTAGATACCTTAATAATGGTCCGATATACAAGCTGTGAAATCTAGCATGTAGGCAAAGAGCTGCAGATTTCCACAAGTTATTTGGGCCGGCAGTAGCCACCTCGGTGCAGGACCGGCAGCCTTTTTGCTGGCTATAACCAGTGTCTGGCAGATTTTCATATAAACTGGACATCCGTCGTTAAAACTGACCCTCTGTCTTCCTGAGCAGTTTCTGACACCCCGCTGTTGTTATATCGGAGAGTCCTTGGTTGGTGTTGGGAGCCATGCAGCTGTGAATGGCAGCAACCTTATGCGACGCTTTAGGAACGAGACGGGGTGCGAGCACTGTACACACACAGACGAGGATGACCGAGAAGCTTATGGCGCCTGCTGCTTTAAGTATGAGGACAAAGATCTGAATGCAGCTCAGTGCACGGCATACATAGCGAAAAGGCCGGAGTGCACGGGGAAGAACTACAAACCACCTAAATCAGGTAGGAAATCCAGTACATTAGGCCTGTTCAGGTTCAAATTATTGGAAGATGATTTGATCTGGTTTGATGGTTTTTACGGTATGTCTTTATGTCCGCAGGGTCCAGTAATGGCGATCCTCACTTCGTGACTTCAGATGGCTGGAATTACACGATGAATGGAGTCGGTGAATATACTTTAGTAGGGTGAGTAACACCTTAATTAAGTACCAAGTCCACGTTTTCAATATGAATTGCTTAGAAGGGATATAATATGTAATAATGCCTTAAAGTTAAAGTTAGTATATCAGTTGGGATGACCGGAATCGAATTCTAGTGATACTTGCTAAGACTGTTGTAAACATGTCTCTCTGGTAAATGGAGTACACACTTCCTATTGCAATGATACCTAAATCCCTGCTAGCACCACTTGTCTAAATCATGTAAATATTACGTAAAAATGACGAGAAACACGTCAGTTTTACATAATAATGATGTAGTTTAGACGAGTGGTGCTAGCAGGGAATGCTTCTACATAAGCAATCTCGTCACAACAATATCTGCAGCTTTACCAGAGAGAACCCAAGCCTGGTCAGCCATATGATATGTGCTTCCATCTGTTGTATATAGATCTAAGCATATGTCTCAGGGGCCCTGAAGGTATGGGATTATAATTAACTCTGTAGACACAGCACACAGGTGCCACCTAGTGTGTATATTGTATCTACTCTCTATATAGGAATATATTAATATAATGGACACAAAGCAATATATATAATGGCACTTACGCCCATGGCTGGCTTATACCTGCCCATTTATTAAAGAGGAAAGTTCATACAAGAACATACAAGTTAGCATACAAGTAATTGCAAAAACATACAAGTGCAGGGACAGACACGAGCAGCGCTGACCACACTAGAGCCCCCTGGAGGGAATATGACACACTATACATACATACAACTCCCCCTACCCAGCAGCGGCTGAACAGGAGGGAAGACTTACTTGCCCAATATACTTATGTTAATGGGACATTAACACACACATATAACAGAGTGAGACATGATTGGTAAACAACATTGATTTCTACTGCTAAGGAAATATTCAGCGAACCCACTGAATGCATATTTCTGCATTAAAATATTGCTCTCAGATATTTGATATATTGGCATATGGTTTAGAACATCAGCTTGGTCCTCAGGTGACCAAAAACCCGAATTAAACACAGCAGTAGCTGGGATACCCACTTTAAGTCTCATGCATATTTGTCCTAATAATGCACCACTACAGAGCTGCCAAGTAACTTGTCGGCGATGAAATATCTAGAAAACTGTTGTAGGCATAATTATATTGTTCTTAAACAAAACGTGAGAGTTGAAACTCAAAACATGAAAAATCAAACTTAAGATGCGAAAAGTGACACTCAAATCGCGAAAGTTGAAATCAAAACATAAAAACCTCAATTTTGGATTAAAAAAAAAGTCTGGATGGTGATTCTACTCATCGCATGTTATTTTGATTCATTTATGTATGTTTGGCATCATTTATAAAGTTGTAAACAAACTAACCATGAGTATTTAACACAGGCTTTATTCTACGAGGATACGTGTCAGCCCAATATTGTACGATAATAACATGTTTAGAAATGATCAGATGTAATAAAAAAATTTTGAAAACTCCACTCAAATCACTATGCTGCCTGTTAAAGTCCTTTACTAGGGTCTGGGGTTAGAATCGTCATTGTGAGAAAGTCTGCCAACCAACATGAAAAAAAGTTTGAGTATAAAAATAACGATGATTAGAAATAACACAATGTTTACCCCTTTAAAGATGGTATTGCAACAAATACACTTCACAAATCTTTTTTTCAAAAGGATTGCCATAGGTTCCATTATCATTTTAGCTGATACATATTACCCGGTACAATGTATTTGCCAGACATTTGTCTGTTAATAGATGATTTGAGATGGATAAGAATGTAGCATATTAAACCCCACTGACTCAGGCACTCCCCCATGTGAGTCTAGGGGGAACTAACTTGGTAGAGAAAGCACAGAGCCATGCAGTATCAACACATAGGGAGTTTTAGTGTCGACCTACAGCAAATGATTGCCCTACATGTGTTAATCTTATGGATTTAGACTCTGCCAATTGTTTTAAAATGTAGGGAGTATGTATAGGATAGGATATGCAATAGTAATGTGGCATGATTCTCTTCCTTGCTATGCATAGATATGAAGTACAAGTAGAGGTCTGCATAGTGCAGGTGAGGACTCGGGCAGTGCCCAATGAGAACGGCAGCCCGCCTAAAGCCACAGCCTTCTCAGGTGTGGCAGCGATGTGCTACTACGCCTCTGGATTCAGCGTAATTGCCGAGTTCAGCCTTGTGGACTCCAAGGACGACCCAGCCGTGAAGGTAGTAGGTAGGTGTATGGGAGTGGTCATTTTTTAACAACAGGGGGGTCGGTGGATTTTCGCGTGGGCGGGTTGGAATTTCTTTGGTCCCCCCAGGGGAGGGGTCAACATTTTTTTGGTCCCCCCCCCTCAGGTTGGCTGAAATTGATCGCGGCCGACCCCTTTGAGCTATAGTAATGCGCTGGCCTTTTCACTAAAAAGGAGTGCAATATTTTTAGTGGCCCCATCAAGAGGGGTCCACATTTTTTGGTCCCCCCCAAATCCACCAACCCCCCCCCCCCTGTTGTTAAAAAATGACCACTCACTTAAAACAATGATTATTACTTCAAGTTTTAGAGCCACTCTAGTCACCTGTGTTGCAAAATGTAAAAAGAATGCAATTTTCTGTTTTTTGCCTGAATCGGTCACATTTGTCTCATTGGTCATTTGGCACACCTCATCATATCAAAATATATGTCGTTTGGGACAACTGGGCAAAATGTGGGCCCTTGGTCATTGGTCAGTGATGTCTGTCTTGAAATTTCCCATGATAGCTCTGACTATGTATCAATGCCCCAGCCAATACAACTACCTGATGCTTGAATTCCAGAGACACGTATATCTGGCGCTATCATCAATCCAGCCTCTCTCTCTGGGTCGGGCGTGGAAATGGATAACGTCGTAGTATCTCTCGACACGGAAGGGAACTACCAAATGGCGTTCTATCCGCTCGGGGACGATGATTTGTGGCTCATGGTCAAAGTGAAGGAGAGTGTTGGCATGCTGGCCCTTCTCGTGCTGCTACCGGCAACATGGGCAGGCGGCACTTATGGTAAGTTAAGGTAGCTGTCTAGGATAAAAAACGGACCCACTGCGCATCTCATTGCACATACCAGAGGGCAGAGCAGCATATGTTCCTCTAGCCGGATAACATGATGTGCATAAGCCTTATGAACTTATACAGGCATTTCTCTGTCAATACACAAGAGGGCAGTAGTGAGCCAATGATTGGATATGCACTCACCCAGCATAGGGCTCTTTTACTAGAACACTTTAAGTGTAGGTCTCATGGCAAAATGATGAAAAAATACTAAAGTAATGCACGGGACCCTATGTTGAAATTACATTGATTAATTTGGAAATGATGGTACAGATGTTTTGTGGGAGTTTAAACATACTTCAAAAACGTTTACTACTATTCCTCATTGATTAAAACTATTTCTTTTTGTAATTGGGTTGAGAATTATGCAAAGAACCTGGAGAAACGTTTTGGTGGAAATTCAAAAACTTTTGATCCATTCTAGACAGCCACCCTAAAATGGCTGTATCCGATATTCTTCAAATTCTAAATTTTACAGTTTTTTTTACCAACCCTTTACGGACACATGTCGCTAAAACTTGACATTTGTTGGCATAATGCACCAATTCTACCCCAGAGAGTAACTCACCAGTGCTGCATTGGTGCATCATGCTGATCCTTCGGGAGTGTCTCAACCCTGTAGGGTCGGCATGATGCATTAATTAGTGTAGCACTGGCGAGTTACTCACCAGGGATGCGTTCATGCATCATGACGACCAAGGCAAGACGCATTAATGCAATATGCCATCCTTAAAGGGTCAAAATGGCTACTGTAAAAAAAAAACTCGCGTATAAGCATAACACACATGTATCCTGCACCCTGACTTTTGGTTGATTCTATCAGCCCCACTGGCGATCTGATTATGGTGACTTTGGTGCTGTACTGTAAGAGCAAAAGCTTGCCTATAAGCCGAATCCCAGCTCTGTGCCAATCCTAAAAGCTGCACTGCTGATCTGACTCGCATAGGGTAGGTTCACCCTGAGTCAAACTCATACCTTGAGTCAACCACTTTTGACATGAAATTACAAGTTCAATATGCATCTGGTGACAAAAAACTCCTACTGATTTAAGAATTCAAGTGTTTTCCAAATATATACTGCACATTGCATCCACATCATCACTCTTTTTCATACTGTAAAATCAGTCAGAAGTACTCCTGTTTGACCTGTTTTGGCAAACAGAGAATGAAAATCTCCCCACTGTTCATACTCTTTGGTAGTTGATTTGAAGTGTTTGTCCCTTTCATACACAGTGTCAATCACTTTTGTGAGCTGCATATGTATCTAAATCACACAAATCATGTCTTTATTGAGCAAAATTAATTTCCTAAATTATATTTAGGACTGATTTTGTAAGGTATACCCATTTCACCTTAAGTCAGCCATGAATTCACCCTAAGTCAGCCACATCATACCTTAAGTCAACCATGCGGTTTTCTTCTCAGGAATCTCCCCTGGAATTCTCTCACCTTGAATTTCTGTCCAAGAACATTCCCCCTACCCTTGTGAATACCTCCTCCTTCCAGAATACCCTCTTCTACTACAGGGTTAAGGATAGCAGGCCTACTTGTGTATTGTATAGAGGGCAAGGGTGAAACGCAAAAAGAGGGGGGAAAAGGTGGTGAGAAGGCAGAGCCCCCGATATATTCAATAGAACTCCATACTGCATGTCTAAAATGTATATTTGGTCCTCATTGCTCATACAAGTAATATTTACTTGTATTGATAGCTCATAATGCAATTGTATTCACCTAAGGTACAGTACTAACTTTGTCTGGATTATTCCATATTCAATAAATCATTTTCTTCTCTATTGTTAGCTGTAACATATTGATATATGATGCATGCATTCATCCATTTATGAAAATCAGAAAATTACTGGTTTATTCCACATATTTCTGGTGGTTGAAATATGGCTGACTCAGGGTGCATTTTGGCTGACTTAGGGTGAAAAGGGGCAATTCTGAATACTCTGATAAATCATGGAATTAAATACTGTAAACTGATATATGGCATTGTAAGACATCATGGAAGTTACTCTCGAGAGCAATACCTAAAGTTTGGTTCAATTCTGAAGGATATGCACAAAAAACTCTAGGAGCAGTTAGACCTGAAAAGTAGTTCATGAAAAAACATAAACCAGACCGGTTGAAAGTGGTGAACCTACCCTACTAGCTGCGGCCTATACGTGAGGTTTTACGGTATATCCGTTTTTCTTCAAGTTCTAAATTTTACTTGTAAATTGTCAAGGGTCACCCCCATAAAAAGACTTCAACACTTTTAAAATGTCTTTCTTTTTAAATCAATTTTTCTCAAATTATTTTTTTGCTATCAACATCGATAATCGGTGCTGTCGGTGTCAACTGTTGCTGTTGACAGCTATGTTTTTGATAAAATTGACAGTTGACAGCACCAATTTTTGATATTGACAGCAAAAAAAATGATAGTACAATTTTGGGAAATTGTACTATCACTATACCTTCCGTAACATTTAATGAAAACATGTATGAAATGGTTTCTGAGATCCAAATAGACTTTAAGTGTTCTTAAATGGACTTTTATGACACGTTTTTATTAACCCTTTAAGTCCACAGGTCGCTTAAAGATGACATTTGCATGATGCAGCAATGCAGCCGCAACAACTAATTTGTTTGTGTGTTGCATTTGTGCATCATGTCGACCCTTCAGTGGTGTCTCAACTCTGTAGTGTCGGCATGATGCTTTCAAAAATGCAGCACTTGCGAGTTACTTGCCAGGGCTACATTCATGCATCATAACAGCCGAGGTACGATGCCATCCATGAGCCCGGGCTCCACTAGGGCGGCACAGGTACCTGCGAAATCGTGCGATCTTTTTCTATGTTTACTTTTTCACATCTTGCTTCATTTCGCCTCATTTCGCTTCATTTTGCGTCAGTGACGCCCTAACCTATCACCAGGAACAGGGCAACAATCAGGGCGACACTGCCGCGAAATGAAGCGAAATGGGGCGAAATGAAGCAAGATGTGAAAAAGTAAACATAGAAAAAGATCGCACCGTTTCGCAGATACCTGTGTCGCCCTAGTGGAGCCCGGGCTTTAGAGGATTAAATATTGAGTTTGTATGCAGTGTATGTTTATTTCTGCAGGCTTGATGGGTGACTATGACGGGGACCCTGCCAATGACATGAAGTACCCGAATGGCACGCTGCTGGATGACCCGACAAGTGATAGGGCCATATTTGAACTGGCTAAAACATGTGAGCACTGGATTGTTATATCTTTTATCTAAATTAGTTCGTTCATCAATTTAAAAAAAAGTCTTCAATCCAGCTGAGAGAATAGTGATTGCGAATCTGACATTTTGAAATTATTAAGATCAGTGACATTAGGAGCATGAAAGTATAGTATCAATAGGATGGCCAAAGAGGGATTTTCATTCATTTTTTTCATTTTAAATGTTTATTATACTTAACAGAGCATTTTACAAATAATAACAAATTTCGTAACAATCAAACTGTTTTCAAACATGTTCTCATGGAAAGGTAACCGTATTTAATACTCAATATAAGGCTATTGAAACTTGTACGAAATGCAATTACAAATGATGGATGATGATATGAAAATATCCACTAAATAACGCCATGATATCTTAGACAGAGGTGCATGAGTTTTTGGTCTGTTGGAGGGTTATTTATTGACCCCCGAGGGTCAACAAGTTAATTTTCTCATAATTTGTAATTCAAATTGAATTATTAGAGCCATATAGGGGGGTAGAGGGCTTATTCTTATGCCGTTCAAATGTAAACACACCATGGTTTTGATGAGATCTATACGAGCATGAGTTATTTCACGGGGTGTGAGAAATATGGCACTCTTTGGTTAAATCACTGACACTGCAGTATTTCATAAAAAAATAACAGCACTGTCTACAATTGCAGGGTATGTGGACTCGATTACGTCCGTCTTCACCTACCCCGACGGTATGACCTATGCCGACTTCCGCAACGAGTCGTTCGTACCTCCATTTGGTGTAGAAGAGCTGTTCGGCAATGATGCCGATCTGACGGCGGCGGCCATTGCAGTTTGTGGCACCGCGGACGACCTGAGCTGTCTCTTTGACTTTGCTGCAACAGGAAGTACCGCTGTGGCGGCGGCCACGCAGAGCGCGCAGGCGACGGCGACGGAGGAGAAGGAAACTCTGGGTGAGACTGAGCTTACAAATTTAGGTTATTTGAAGTCAAAAATGTTTTTAACGTAATATTTATAACGTTTTGCCACAATAAGGGTCCCTAAAGAAACGTTATGTAAGGTTGTAAGTGAACATGAATAAATGATCTGATCATACTCCACTTGTTGTAGCTGGGGCGTATCACACTCAGCCTGCGGCATTATGTGATACGCCCCAGCTTAAACTCGTGAAGTATGATGTACATGTCAACAGCGTAGGGTTTTGCCTATGTATTTTTGTTAGCTGGGACTACAGGGTTTGGAATACATTTACTCACGTATACATATGCTCACTTCAATCAATGTATTCTTTACCGTTACAGCCAATGAACCGCCCACCATAAGCCTACCCCCAGACTCCACGTACCTCAAGGCTAACTTGGCAACCAACCTGACCCACCAACTCTCAGCTACTGACCCTAACGGTGATGACGTCACCTGGTCACTCATGACGTCACCGGATGGAGCCGTCATTGACGTAGCGACGGGATTGTTTGTGTGGCCGGTTCTTGACGTGACGTCAGGAACAGGAACGGGGTTGACGGTCCAAGTGGCGGACGTTAAAGGTGCCTCGTCCACTGCCAACCTCAAGATACAATACTGCCCATGCAAGGTGAGGTCAATTAAAGTTAATATCTCAACTGTTGCGATGACGAATGTCCACTTCCAGCATGGGGACAGGCATGATGATTTTGTAAGACATATGTGTAAGTATCAAAGCTATATGAGAACTATTTCCATAAAGAAACCTCCCACAGCACCAAACACCAATTTCCACTGATCAGTCAAAATTGAAGCAATTAGCATGCCTCTCTTCTCAACCACAATGTAGCAGCTGTGTACAGTTTGTACAAGATATTCCAATTACAGACCCTGAAGCTCATTCCCATTCATGAACACATTAGTGCATTGACATGGCAGCTTTTCTCCATGAAAGATGTGCATCTTGATGTTGTTACACACTTTACATTAAAGCCTTTAGAAATCTTGGTAACCAGAATTATGCACCCATTTCAGCAGAGAAGTATATATTCAGGACTTTCAGGTAATTATTGAGAGAGGTCAGTTCTAGCCAGCCCAGTTGGATACCAACTTTAACAGGAATTGTGTTTAAAGTGTTTTAAAGTTGAACCTTCACAGCATTACAAAGGTTTATAATGTTGAAGATGTACATTACACGACATTACAAGGGTTTACACATGTTACAAAGAATCAAATGATGTGAACAACACAGAATTACAAGGGTTGACAAAGTTGTAAAGATGTGAATCACATAGAATTGAAGGGGTTTACAATATTGTAAAGATGAGGACTGCACATAATCACATGGGTTTGTCATGTTTAATGTTAATTGTGCAGAGTTACAGCCTTCTACAATATTATAGAGATAGAATTTTGAAAAAAATTCAAGAGTTAACAATGTTGTGAAAAGTAACATTACACAGAATTGCAGGGGCCCAGTAAACAAAAAACGTTATACAACATTTTATAACGTTACATAACGTTATATAAGGTTTCTCTAAGGCTCCTTACTATGGCATAACGTTATATGAAATTTTATAACGTTAGCTGGGGGGTGTATAATTATGAATTACACAGAATTATAGGAATTTCCAAAGTTGTAAACATAAAATGTAAATACATTAAGTAAGAAAAATATCCTTGACTCCTCCGAGTCTGACAAGACCTTCTGGTCACGTTTACATCAGATCACCGCCATGTTATTGCGGGACGTATAACGTTGTTGTGTCTTGACGTAGATACAATAATGTCCCGATTATGAAAGAATATCAGTAAATACTCTCAGATGAATCGAGAAATATATGTTTATCTTAGTCTATTACCTGCTTAGGAAACTGAAAACAGCTCTACTTGGCTAAAATTCGGAATTTCCGGGATTTTCCCGTATCAAAACAATGTTTTACGTCCCCCCAATAAAATGGTGGCCGATTCTGCACACAGCGCCCCCTACTGCCTTAGTCGACTCGGAGAATAGACTAACGTGTCATGAATATGTACGTTCCCTCTTTACCACAGGCTGGTAAAGGGGAGTGCCAGTGGCAGTCGGAGATGACCGTCAACTTTTTGGTGGTCGCGTGTCTGTGCAAGACAGGATGGACCGGCATCTCCTGTGACCAGGTAAGTCCATTTATAATTAGAGTACACCCAATAGACGAGCCATGTGCTGCATGAAGGTGATAAGGCCAAAAAAAGAAGGTTTGTTTCAGGTCACTCTACCAACCCTATCAAAACAGGGCCGACCCTACGTTTATTTATGCAATTTCGAAAAAAATTCCGTATTTTTACACTTTTTTTGGTCATTTTTAGGGTCTTTGGAGAGGCCGACCAGTACTTTCATGTTTAAAAAAAGGTTTAAAAAAAAACAAAAAAAACGACGTACCCGCCCTACATCTTTTGCACATGTTACCTGAAACAAACCTTCTTTTGGGCCTAATTTAACCAATCTTTATTCTCCTACATTGTATATTATTGGCATGTATGTGTCCTATTCTTAACACACAACGTATCTGGGCAACTTTTGCAATTGATGCAAATATATTTAAATCTTCATTAGATGCAAAGGTGCGCACGACTGTGCAGCAGGTGTGCGCACAGTGTGATGCACAAGTTGTCGTGCATCCAGTTGTATCTTTACGAGTTCTTTTTTTGTTTTATTATACCTAGCATATGACAAGCTTGCTCATAGATCAAATACTGGGCTCATAGATCATGTACTGTATATTCTCTGTCCATGTATGCTGCGTAGCAAAGGCCACCAGTGTAACAGCTCCTTCAGTGACGAACAAAATGTCCAATGCCGTATCACACACGTGCAATACACACGTAGCGTGTCCAGCGCTCCTACCTTGTAATAGACTTGTCATATGCTAGGTATAATATATAGACAGAGCTGCACGCAAAAGTAACCGAGTCACTGGTTACTGCACGAGCAAGTGCAGTGACCAGTGAAGAGGGCACTTTTAAAGTGACGCTCTGTGTTTATTTCAGGGTTTATCAATCTAAAAGAGATAGATAGTCTATATTTGGTTACTGCCACGATGTTTTTTTTTCCGCGGAGTTTGTTTACTTTTGTCAGCCGCCATTTTGAATTCCGAACAGGTCACGTGACCCTCGGGAGTGTGAAATACGGCCAGAGCGTGAAATACGCCCGAGGGTTATTGCACGCTCCCCTCACGTACGGCCCTCCCATTGCTTTAACCTAGACAGTACGTATTCACCATGAAATAATGAGTTTTAACCAACCATTGTTGCCTGTACAGGATGAGGACGGCTGTGCCACCTTCCCCTGCGCTACTAAGTGTACCGACATCCCCGCCGCGAAGGCGCAGCAAACTAACGACGGACGCACCAACCCCAAGAAGGACGTCGACTTCGAGTGTGACCCATGTGCTGCAGGCATGACCGGCGACGGGCTCAGCTGTGGGGGTACGTAGAGTGGTTTTTTTTCCGGATGATGCAATTTTTTGAAAATGTTGACTCCCATGCCACAAAGTGCTTATTAAACCATATGCCGTCATTCATGTATAAATGGTAGATAAAGATGCATTCTTATTCCCCACAGATATGAGGGGCAGGCACAAAAATTTGAAAGGGGGGCGGTCAGTGAAATCGTGTCGGTAGGATGACTAACCATCCTTCTACATCCTTATAAACTATTACATGCTTAACACGTTTTCCGAGACAACTAAACAACCTTTGAAAACACTCTGAGAGAAGTGAAGGTTATAACCTACCTCTTCATATATCTGACTGACATATATGAAACGAGTGTGCATTCCTAAAAGCAAATATTTAAGTTCCCTTTTGGTAATATCATCAAAGATAAATAAGTAATTGTGCACATATATACATTCAAAATATCTAAAACTTTTCTTATAATTTTATGGCAGACATCAACGAATGTGAGTCACTGGACAATCCTAACGGAGGATGTGATCAGATCTGTGAGAACATCTTCGGTGGTTATAAGTGTTCCTGCAGTGCATCCTACAACTCCATAGGGAGACAGTGCAAAGGTAGGCAGAAGGGGAGGTTACAATGGTAGTGGGCGAGGTGGTGGGGGGCTATCGCAGCATGATTGTTTGCATTTAAGTAAATTAAATATGCTTAACATATTAAATTTGCTTGAATGCAAAGTTCATCAGGAAAAGGGAAGAAGTTGTTCCAAAATATCATGATATATCAAAAAATTGGAATTGCAGAAAACCCCCATCATTAGGCTAAAAAGAACTTAAAAAACAATGTCAACCCAGAGGTCCTTATTTAATTTTGAAAAACATTGTCACTTCAAAGTTGATTCAATGGTCCATAAGTCCAGGCCGTGAGCCTGCCCTGCCGTTCACTATAATAGTACAGTTATGCTCTGGTGCTTTTCAGACCTAAGTGAAAAAAAAATGTACACTATATTTTCAGACCATGTAACCAGAAATTCACCTTTCCTTTTTTGGCCTCAGAACTATTATTGACAGATAATGATTGACTCAATTCAATCGGATTAAGAAAGTCGTCCCAGTTAACAAAAAAATGTTAATAATGTTTTTAGTGTTTTAACACTTTTAACATTTAATAATATTGAATCATAATAAGGAGCCATAGAGAAACATTATATAAAGTTTTATAACGTGTTTTTTTTTAATGAATGGTTGGTTGAGTACAGTCCTAAAGTATACGTAGCCTGGACATTCTATACAGGACTTATCTGAAGTCTCAGATACTTTTGATTTACATCTACCGTAAAACCTCGCACATATAGGCCACAGCTAGTACATGAGTTAGATCACCAGTGATCACTATATTGACAATAGTCCCTTCTGGCTATACAATGAAAAAGTACTTGTACGGTACATTACTTAGCCAATAAAAATTATTCAACAACAACAAGCTTATAGGATCGGCCCCAAGTGAGGGTGCTGCTAACATGCGAGTTTTTAGATGTATACAACAGTACTAGAGTCGCCATAATCAGATGCTCTGATAGGCTTATATGATTAGAGGGTGGCTTATGTGCGAGTTATGCTTATACGCGAGGTTTTATGGTACCGTAAAACCCCACATTAAAGACGGATTTCTTTTTGCTACAAGACAGATTTTTTTTCTAAATGTAGAGGGTGGTCTTGAAGGCGGGGTTTTATTATGTAGGATCAAAGAGAGAACACTTTTTAAATCTTTCCTACAAGAAGGATTTTTCTCGAAAAGTAGGGGGTCGTCTTAAAGGCGGGGTTGTCTTAAAGGAGGGTTTTTACGGTAATTGTATATATGTTATGTTATAGATATAGACGAGTGTCTGGAGCGGGATATCTGCGGCGCTAACTCCGTCTGCACCAACACGGAGGGATCCTACAGCTGTGGGTGCAAGGACGGCTATGGTGGCAGCAACTGTGCAGGTAATTACTTCATTCACTGTCTCATTCATATAAGGCCAAAAAAAAAGGTTTCAGGTAACCCGACCAACCCTATCAAAACAGGGCCGACCCTACGTTTTTTATGCAATTTTGAAGAAATGTTAGCTTTTTGACCAATTTCTGGCCAATTTTAGGGGTATCAAAAACATTGGCTAGTACATTCATGTTAAAAAAAAAATCAAAAAGAAAAAAAATCCGACCTACCGATCCTACATTTTCCTCCCATGTTACCTGAAACAACCCTTTTTTTGGGCCTAATCTACTGTGAAGGGAAAGCTAAGGAATGCTTGACTGTGGACGTGAAGTTAGGCAATGTTGGACTGTGGAGCGGGCTAGGCAATGCTAGACTGTAGGGGGGGGGGTGAATTTAGGTAATTCTGGACTGTGGAGGGGGAGTTAGGCAATGCTGAACTGTGGAGGAGAATTTCGATAGTACTAAGATAAAGTCAGGCAATGTTGGACTGTGCAGGAGAAATTGGGCAATATCAGGTTATCTGGGATCAGGAAATGCTGAATTCTGCAGGGAGAGTCAGGCAATGCTACACTGCGGAGGGGAAGTTAGGCAATGCTGGACTTTCCAACCCTTTCAACATTGCCTCTTTGAAAGGGAATCTGTCAATGCTGGACTTTCAAAAGGGGCACACATAAACCAGTAAGTCTGTGTTCTTCTATTACAGATCTGGATGAGTGCACCAACGGTGAGGAGCTGTGTGACGAGTCGTCCACGACGTGTGATAACCTTGACGGGACGTACCAATGTCTGTGTCTGCCGGGCTTTGCCGTGGATAACACCAACATCTACAGCTGCAACAGTGAGCTGTTTGATATGGATTAGTTAACACTTAAACCCCTTTAAGGGCGGCATAATGCATTAACGCATCATGCCATTGGTCGTCATGATGCATGAATACAGCCCTGGCCAGTAATTCGCCAGTGCTACATTCAAGCATCATGCCGACCCTATGGGTTGAGACACTCCTGATGGGTCGGCATAATGCACCAATGCACAACCTGCGAGTTACTCATTGGGGCTGCATTGGTGCATCATTACAACAAATTTAATGTTATCCTTTAGCGACATCCGTCCTTAAAGGGTTGCATGATTTTTTTGAATGGTCTCACTTTTTTTCTCCATCAATTTTGGGGATTTGAGTTTTGAACATTTTGAAGAAGATTTTCTGAAAGTCTCCAACCTCAAGCCTCAGTTTCTTGAATATTTTTCTGACTTTAAGTTTTAAATTGAAATAGTTCATAATAATTGCAACTTCTACTTCACTGCATAAAGTTTTGCATTTAAGCAGATTTAAGATTCTCTAAAGGAACACTTCAAGGTCAGTAATGCTATGATAAGGGAGTGGTCATTTTTTAACAACAGGGGGGGGGTCGGTGGATTTTCGCGTGAGCGGGTCGGAATTTTTCTGATCCCCCCCCTTCAAGGGGTCCAAATTTTTTTGGTCCCCCCCCAAATCCACCAACCCCCCCCCCCCCCTGTTGTTAAAAAATGACCACTCCCTAATGTCTTGGAAAGTTCATACCGCATTTAAGGGCCTTTAAGTGGTATTTACTCAAATTTAATATGCTTGAAGTGTTTCTTTAAGAATATTTAATTTACTTAAAGTGACATGGTCCGATGATTACGACTCTAAAATCAATTGAATTAAAAATAAACCAGAATGGTTTTACTTCATGTGCTAACTACTTTATTCAATCTTATTCCCTATAATTTAGCTTAGAATTTGATTAATTATCAGATTATGGCTCAATTTACTAATATTGGAGTGCAAACCATAATTCCCCCATTGAAAATACACCGTAAAATGCTATACTTGGGCCACATCTGAACCTCTAATTGGGCTCTTATTGCCCATAGATGACATTTTATTGGGCAATCTCCTCCAAATATGATATTGTACAAACATTTGAAACACATTTAAGCAGAATTTGAAATATTAAAAAAATCGGACCATGTCACTTTAAATGCAAACATTCATGCAATTCTCGTTTTGTCTATACCAGATATAGACGAGTGTAAGCAGGACAACAACTGTAGCCAGGTGTGTGTGGATAACGCGGGGAGCTACTCCTGCGCCTGCTCGCCCGGCTTTAACGCCTCCGCAGACAACCCCTATGACTGCAAGCGTGAGTCCCTCATTGTACACTATCGTTGTTTTTTAAGAAAAGTTTTAACTTTTATTGCTTAAGACGTAAATTGTCGTCGTGTATTAAGAATCCATACATGTGTAAGCAGTACAAGTTTATACCGGTTACTATTTGCAAGAGTATATGTTATAACTTACAACAACATGATGTAATAATATTACTTAGCAACAAAAGTGGTGATGTTTCTGTAAGAAAACTGTTGGTTGTTTTAAAGATGTTTACCGTAAATTCTCAAGTATAAGCTGCGGTTAGGACCTGAGTCAGAGTTAGAACGCCGGTACGGCTTATAGGATCAGCCAAAAGTCGGGGTTATTACATATTAAGTAGTCTAACCATTTCCCTAGCTATAAACTTATCACATCTATGTATATTATAAATTTGGGAAATGAAAATTCCAGTAAGAGAAATGTCAACTCATCAAATGGAGCATCCAAATACATTTTCACAGCAAATAATAACCCTTCAATAGTAGTAAAGTGAACATAATAATCAATACAAACACCTAATAAAGTGAATTTTCACTAAAAATATATTTTTGATCTCTTGACCTGATTATCTCTGGTCCAGGATGTGCGAGATGTGACTGGTTAGATGAAAACAAACCATACCATCACTACATTAAGGCTACCATACTCCCATAACAATAACTGCTTTCACAATAAGTTTACTCTAAACTTGATTGAATCAAATTGTAAAATCAATTTAATAATAATTGCTTCTCGGACAGCGAGTGTGTTGTGCTCGGAAGCCGAGGAGTCGAAATGTCAAGGAGGGCAGTGTGCTAAGAATGGGACGGTGCTGCTCTGTGAGTGCCCGGCAAGTCAGCAGCTCGATGGCGTCAGCTGTGTTGGTGAGTGGAACTCAGTCATAGTCAGAGGTGTGGGAAGCAAATCTTTGTGTGGGTGGGGGGGAAGGGGGACACCGAACCAGATTTAAGCATCAGCTATTGATTGATAGTGCCTACACACACTTGTAAATTATAGGAATCGTACAGCAAAGTAGCGTTTGAGCTCCCAGACCCCTCCACCCACACTTTTTTTTCGAAATGTATGGTTTGGAAATTGCATATTTCATAGTATAGAGCCTTAGAGGGGACCAGCCCCTTTTCCTATGCAAGTGATAGTTGACTTCATAATGACTGATCGACTATCCTTTTTCAACACTAGCTAAGCAAGCCCCACCAGAATATAAATACTAATTGGAATTTGAGTCTTGTATTGAACATATAAAAAAATCTCTTGCCAAAATAAGTGGCAGATTATAAAATAGGGAAAGGCTCATACAATCATTTGAGATACAAATAAAGAAAATGTAGGTTTAAGTGTGCCAACTGGTATAGCAGCTAGCTTTAAGGACAAAACCAGGTATTGCCGGTTAATTTGTAGGGGCACAATGTCACTGGGTGTGTCCCGAACCCCGCAGGGGTGCCATAACAAACTGTCATCATGCATTGTGCCCTATATGTCTGAGGGACTTGTCAATGCAATCCAGTAAGGTAGGGAGTGGAGAACAGTCAGACAAGGGCTGGTAGTGTAACGGTTAGCACGCTTGTCACCGGTGCGAGAGGTCTGTGGTTTGATTCCCGGCCGATTCACTGACTAAGTTTTCCGCGACCCCTACAAATGTATTGTTTTCTTTAGAAAATCACCAAGTGCAAAAAAGAAACGTTATAACTGAGAAAAAACTCATCCCCTTTCCATGTCCCCAGACAAGGACGAGTGCCGGCTGGGGCTGCACGGGTGTGACACGGGGGTGAGTGAGTGCAGCAACGAGGACCCTGGATACTCCTGTACCTGCCTGCTGGGCTACAAGAGTATGGACACCTACACCTGCATAGGTATGTTAAACCCCCAGCTCTCATATAAATAGCATTCACATCGGGTATATCCAAATGACCTGTCAGACCATTGTTTTTCAGAGGGAGATGACATATTTGTTTATTGACTAGAATATAGCTACTTACCACCTCTATATTTTGTCATGGTAGCTTATGAATGTTTGCCAGACCAAGCTATACCAAAATAATTATACATATGACACTTGAATCAGTAGAATAATGGGATACAATTCCAAGTGTATGTGCTGAGTGGGTGTTTGGGCATGTGTGATTGACAGGTGCCCTGTGTTGTTTGTGTATACCTGGGGCACAGAGAACATGGGGCTGAGGTCTGAGTACAGCTCACAGGCAAGGACCCCCACCTGAACAGGTCTTATGACCTGTAGGCTACTGATATGGTCACTGTACAGGTCTGCCCTCTGTGGAGAAAATTATGGCACTAAAGACTTGTAGGCCTGATTTGTGTGTAGGACATGCTCTCCTACTGCCCCACTGTGGCTAGGTACACACAGTACCTGTCTGTCATGTAACTAGCCACTCCCCCAGACCTCTGTATAGGGTTACCGAGACCTGCGGGTTTAATTTAGATATCTCTTTATCAACTTCTCAACCCTACCATTGCATGAACTATCCGATATAAGCAATTTTAAGCAGAAAATAAACTTGATTCATGGCCTTCTCTCAGCAGCAACTTTGATCAACATTTTTTATAATGCCAAAGTGGTGGCGTAGCCTGGCCATTCACCCAAGGATTTCATTGGTTCTATTGGTTTGTTGCTAAACAGCTGGTTGCCTAGTAACAGCTATTCTGATTGTTTATATGCCTAGCAACACACATTTCCATGATCCTGAGGTTGATCATAATCATACCTATCCCTCCTAATGTGGACCCAAGGAATTCAATGGTTCTATTGGTTCGTTGCTAATACAGATGGTTGCCTAGCAACAGCTATTCTAGTTGTTTATCTGCCTAGAATAGCAACAGGTTAATTGAATTGAACAGAATGACAGAGTTGTGATGTCATGCTTCGTCGCACTGATGTCACGCAGTGCCTGAGGCATTTTTTTACGCGGCAACAACCGCAATTCTTGTTAGTTTATTGCTGCCTAGAGTTGCTTCAGGCTGCTTAAACAGGTGGAGGACTAGACTAGTGATACAGCCTGACCCATATTTCCAGGCAGCCTGTTAATGCAGGCTGGCCAGGCTGGTTTAGCAGGCTGGGAGTCTTTACAGGCAGGGTGTTAGGTCAGGTTACTCACACTCTCCCAGCACACCAGCCTGGTATAGGAGGCTGGGTCTCAGGCTTTCACACCTTCTCCAAGCAGTGGCAGCTGTTATGCCTACTCTAATGGCTGTTTCACCAGATAAAATACCAATTTAAACATGTAATTACTCAGAAATGCAGTTGACCAGGCACATAATGCATCCATAACTTGGAAGGTGATGTACTGATCTACATGCTCCATATGAGTTTATTCTTAGCAAATATCACATAAAAATCGCAAACATGATTATATGAATGCCAGACAGTGCTGTAACAAAACAGCCCTAAATACTAGGCTGAGCGACCTGTATAAACAGGCTGTACTGTAAATCCGGGCAGTCTTCCACCTGTTAAAGAAGGTCATAAATGAACTTAGGTTATAGCCTACAGTTGCTTAAATTGGATGGTTCATACAGTTTATGCATACATGGTAAAGCAGCTTTTGTTGTGAGTATCTATAAAGGTCACAGGAAACGTGCCATCGTAGTTACCGGGACTCAAATCCGGGACCTTCAGAACTAGGAACCAGTTGCTCTACCATGAGCTGCTACCCCTCCTGATGGACAACTATCTATGAATGGTGCCCCGCTGTATTGTAATATTCCAAAACATTAAAGATTCCAGAGTGAAACAAATTGCATTAAAACATATCAATTTTCTGCTCATTCAGACAAAGACGAGTGCACCGAGGGGGGAGCGGACTGTGACCAGAGTCAGGGAATCTGCACCAACACTAAGGGATCCTTCTCCTGCTCCTGCCAACCTGGATACAACAAGGTGGAAAACAATACATGTGAGGGTAAGTATTATGCTGAAAGAAAGCTGGTCAGTATTATGAGTACCCTGCTAACTAAATCTCGAGTGGACCTCGTGCCATTCTTGTATGTCATGACCTGAGAATTCTGGACATTTTCTGGACATTTTCTTGTGCCACATTCCATGGAATTTCTTGTAGTGAAACTACTTGTGGAATTTCTTATTATTTGCATGAGTAATACTCAAGAAATACACATCACCATTGTCTCTAGAACGTTCACTATTCCTGAGAATCTACAATATCTATCTTACGTATACAGCCTGTGCTTTTCCCAAGAAGTACACATATTCCTAACTTGTGTCAGTCTTAAAGTGACATGGTCCGATGATTAGGGCTCAAAAATCAATTTTGTTAAAAATGAACCAGAATGCTCCCTATGGCCATACTTCATGTGCTAGCTACTTTATTCAATCTCATTCCCTAGGATTTAGCTCAGAATTCGACTTATTATCCGATTATGGCTCAATTTACTAATTTTGGAGTGTACCCTATAAATCCCCCATTGAACACAACACTCCAAAATACTATACTTGGACCACAACTTAACCTATGATTGGGCCCTTATTGCCCATAAATGACAATGCATTTTGCCCTATCCTCCAAATATGATATTGTACTAACATTTGAAACACATTTAAGCATGATTTAAAATATGAAAAATATCGGACCATGTCACTTTAAGTTCTGTTTGAGGGTTCTGTTCAGTCTGCAACATGTCTGACCCACAGTCCATAAATTAGGGTAACAGCGAATGATGGAGGCACATCATTTAATATCCAGTATGGATGTTTCAGTGACCAACTTTTGTGCCAGATATGTTTTATTGCTTCCAAAATCATTTAACCCTCCCACCGCCAGGTTTTGCCTTAGTTTTGCCCAAAAGATTTTTTTTTATAAATCTCAAAAATTGAAACGGGTTTTAGCACAAACCGATTGTAGGATGTTAAGGAAGACGCCATAAGCTTCAATATGATACCAAACATGGGGTTCTTTGACTAGGATTTGTAAGAAAAGAATTCGTCAAATTTAAGTAATATTCATTTTGTTCAGCTCAGTGAATTTGGAACTCTGGCCCATATAGCGGCCTGCTGGCGGTGAGAGGGTTAAAGATCCAGTATGGATTTTTCAGTGACCAATTTTTGTGCCAGATATGTTTTCTTGCTTCAAAAAACCCTTTGGTCCAAGCAAGTTTAGACAGTGCAAAATTCTTAGAATGTCTGCAAAATTTGGAAATGTGTGCAAACATACATGAGAAAATGGAAAATACACAACTGTAATCTGAAGCATCAGAACATTACAGTTGTAGTTGGTCTAAGGCTCTGTCTCACGACCTTGGGCCAATGTTTTTGTCTCTGACCGGGTGCCGTGTCTGACCAGGTGCCGTCTCTGACCAGGTGCCGTCTCTGACCAGGTGCCGTCTCTGACCAGGTGCCGTCTCGGCTTGGCTTCATAAGGTCAAAATACGAACAGCAGGAGGCTCATTGTAATAATAATTATGATTATATAACAACCGCCATAACGTTTTTCCAAATCCTTATATATATGAGTATAATTCTTTTTAAAACACCTTTTTTCCGACACCCGGTTAGAGACTGCACCTGATCAGAGACAGCACCTGGTCAGAGACGGCACCTGGTCAGAGACAAAAACATTGGCCCAAGGTCGTGAGACACAGCCCTAAGCTACTTGTGAAACCAAGAGACAACAACTGGACACAGGTTCAATTAAGGTTTAATGTACATCGACTTTATTGTGAAAGCACTCGGATGGGATCTCTGTCAGAACTGTCGGTACCACAGGTATCAAAGTGTATCAGGAATACCGTAAAACCTCGCGTATAAGCCGCGGCTAGTACGCAATTCAGATCGGCATTGCGGCTTATAGGATCGGCCCAGGGTCGAGGTGCGGCTTATACGAGAGTTTTTGCCATTATGGTACAGTACTAAAATCGACACATTCAGCTGGCTAGTGCGCCTTATAGGATCGGCCTGAAGTCAGGGTGCGGCTTATACGCAAGTTAGGCTTGTACGCGAGGTTTTATGGTAGTACCCGTAACGAACGAGAATCACTACAGCATAGCTATTGCTCTGAGTACAGGGGGGTTATGCCAGCAGCATGTAACAAACCTGACTGTCTTAGCAGAGAGGACAGCCCACCTTATATACACCCTGTGGTGGTCACATGACTACCAGCAGCAGCGGCATCTAGTGGTCAATAGTTATGTTACCAGTTATGAAACCCTTAAAGATAATTAGCTTTGGTAACCTCGGTATGAAAATGCACATTATAACGACTGTATATGTAACGAACCATCAGTACTCATTAAAGAATGAATAAGCATGTTATGAAAAATAGTAGAACCATCTTATGTTCAATCATAACAACCCCAGCCCCCACAAGTGAAATACATCACGGTGGTATCAATGTAGTTGGCATTTGTGTTTATTTTATTTTGAAGCCATTTAATGAAGGAAAAACATTTTTTTCTTATGGCATTGAATATGGCCACATTGTATTCAATAGGGGGCATTGACTACAGCCTTCCAGTGCTTAGCATAGGAGATCTTGTATTTCCAAAAAATAAAAATAGATATACCACAATAACACAGCTGCCTGTTACACCAGATTACCACTTCTTCCACTGCTTGACTTATCTCCAACAGACGTGGATGAGTGTCAGACATACCCGTGCGACAGTAACTATGGTAACTGCACCAACACCCCGGGAGGGTTCAGCTGTAAGTGCGACAAAGGGTTCGAGGGCGACGGCTTTGATTGTGCAGGTAACCTTTGACATATGACATTCATGCAGTCTTTGCAAAAAGAATTTCATCCCACAGGACATTCGGTCCTGCAACATGTCAATGTTGAAGGACCGGCTACATTTTTGGAGGACCGGATAGCCACATATCTGATGATATCTGCATTTTTAGTATAGATGAGTTTTTTTTCCATTTGAAATACATTTTATTTGTAATCATTCATGGCCAAATCAGGATAGATATATAGTTTTAAACAGTATATTGACAAACATATTTCAGCTTTAGAAGGCCAACTGAATTCTTCTAATTCTTCAGAATTCTTCAGAAACAAGCCCAATTGGTGCTAATTCAGTTTGAGCTCGGATTGGTTGTAGCTATAGGGGGAATTCAAACTTTTTGTTTTTGACCATAAATTTGACCATATATTCAAAGAGGGGTTGGAAAGCCAAAGGAGTGTGTGGAAACCCCAGTGATGGGCCACAGCCCCCCCCCCGCCAAGAAAAAGAAAATGAAAGAAGAGTGAGAAAGATGTGGAAAAGAATGGGGAATGAGTGGGAAATCAAACAAACAATAAAGCATAGTAAATAGTCATAAACCTTTATGGCAAAACTGTGTTTTCTCCTAGTAAATACCATCATTGTTATATACTTAAATGAAAAGAGAATGGTAATTTGCTATGAGATTGAGGTAGGCCCCTACCTTTTACGTTGGACCCTCTCAAAACTGTTTTAGAAACTGTTAGGCCAAAAAAAAAGGTTTGTTTCAGGTCACCCGACCGACCCTATCAAAACAGGGCCGACCCTACGTTTTTTATGCAATTTAGAAGAAATTTTTGTATTTTTACCCTTTTTGGGTCAGTTTTAGGGTCTTCAGAGAGGCGGGCCAGTACATTCATGTTTAAAAAAAAGGTAAAAAAAAAAAAAAAAAAATCCGACCTACCGACCCTACATTTTCATGGCATGTTACCTGAAACAAACTTTTTTTTTTGCCTTATCTTTAACACTTAGACATGGTGGAGTGTGCAGCTGCGGACAGAGGTGGGTGTCAACACAGCTGTACTGACATCCAGGGAGGCTACCGGTGCGGATGTAACGTCGGCTATCAGGTCAACACCACCGACATCTTCAAATGTCTAGGTGAGATATTTGTTTGCATTTCAAAATATTCGGGAGTGCATAGACGTGTAGCATTAGGTATAGCAGGCATCTATCTTACCCATCTCTTACATCAGCCTGTTATATAACCTACACTGCCCTCCTGCACCTCTCCCTTTCTAAGTGTCCTGGTGACCATAGATGCTCTGGGTGTCAGGTTCCACGTCCCAGGCTGGGAGCTTTTGAGTCTCATATGTGTCCGTCTGGTGTAAGCCCTAACCCTGTAAACACGCTATCTAGTTCCAACATAGCTGAGACTTTCACCAAATCGATACAGTATCAAATTATATGATCGGCTGACATACTGGGCTTCTTTTTGGTCCAACCAATTTGTTATACAGAATTGGCTGGGGTATTGATGGAAGAACTCCCCAGGTGGCTCCACTCTTACCTCTCACCTACCCCAGCCAGTGCCTTCATGTCCACCCAACTGGGTGCCTGAACTGTGAAATCAGTTTTTTTATGGTATTTCTTATGAAAAACTGGGGGAAATCACATGTTTTTTTTGTAACTATGCAACTTTGTGAATTCTTTTGTTTTCTCCTATCATGCTGGTTTATCCGTTGTTATTTCATGTGGAGAAACAAAGTTACTATGCTTAAGTACTAGGATGGCCGTTCTCCACACCCCTGTCGAGAAACTGATGCTCATTCTCCATGGGCTGTTCTCAACGATGATTTTTTGTTTTTGATTTGAGAGATGTGTAAAAGCACATCCTCGTTTATTTATACTGAATAAAGAAAGCGCTTATGCAGCTCGATAAACATCCTTTCACCATGTCACCAAAATAGCTATGAAACCAATCTTTAATTGTGTATTTTGATGAAATTAATCAAGATTTGCATGAAATTAGATCCACTCTAATCAGTCTGATGTCCTGGTTTCTCATCAAGTGGTGCATTGGATCGTATCACACGAGGCGGAGCGGAGTGTGATGCGATCCAATGCACCATGAGTCAGACAGATTATCTTGGACCTCTGTCTATTTCCCAGACCTAGATGAGTGTGAGGCGGGGTCCCACACCTGTGAGAGTAAGGCGTACTGTGACAACACGGAGGGAGCCTACACCTGTAGGTGCCCACCCGGCTTCCTGCCCGCCGCCGACGGCATAACCTGCAGAGGTAAGGTATCAACCTCACACCACCTCCACATCTGCAATGTCTGGACATTTAAATTTAAAGCTGGGCCGTCGGGGAATAAGTTCAGCATTTTCCATACATGGACTAAAATAACAGTTCCACCAGAGGGCAGCAGTGTTTGGACAGGGGACCATGAGCATTGTCCAGCTACAACATATTCACCCTATCTTGTGCCTGTAAGAGCTGAACTCCCAGCCCTTAAGAGCCCTCTTGTGAATCAAAACTGAACTATATCCAAAAGTGCTTTTGGCCTGTCTTCAACCATGACGGTCAAGCTTTAAGCAACTCTAAAAAACATATTTTAGGTTGACATATGACATACAGGGGTAAGTAATGAACCTTTTAAAAGACGTCATACAACGTTTCAGAGCGATCCCGAACGGCTTTTTATTATGGCCAACCGTTTTACTGGCGTTAAGAATGTCAGTTGGGCTTGCACCATCTCAACATCTGCACTGAATGCACCTTCAAGTTTAAGCAACTTTTAGAAAAAAATATTTTAAATTGACATATAACATGTAGATGTATGGAATCAACCTCTCAAAAAACGTCATACAACGTTTCAGAACGATCCCTATCCTAGTAAACAATATCATAAGGTTTCTCTATGGCTCCTCATTGTGGCAAAACGTTATATATAACTTTAAAGACGTTATTTTGACGTATTTATGTTAGCTGCGATGGCTCTTTATTATCGCGAGCCGTTGTATAATGTTGAAAATGTTATTTTGAAGTAACATAACATACTTTTTTGTTAGTTGGGTTTGCACCACCTCAACATCTACAAATTTAAGCAACATCATGAAAAGAAATTAGAGTTGACATATAACATGCAGAGGTAAGGAATTATTCGGGACAAGGTTACCTCATCAGCATAGTGAAGAATTACCCAATTACCCTGTTTTATATGATAGTTATTGTCATGTGTGGTCATTGGTGCTGATGCCATTTTCCTTAAAGATTCTCTTTCCCTTAATTCCTCTATGATTAATTTTCTGTTTAAGCCAAAGAACAGTGTAATGATGACCATGGTTGTGAGTATACGTGTGCCTACATAGGTGGACAAGAACTCTGCCAATGCCAACCAGGCTACAAGCTTATTACCGATGGAGGCAAAACATGCGAAGGTAAATTTTGTCACTCTTTATCATAAAATGGTATGGCATGCGTTATCGCAAGGGAAAAGTGACTTTGCATGAGTGAGAGAATGACAGCTCATAGTAATAGTTGCTATTTGGTATAACCGATTAAAAGATTTAAAAGTAGGACGATGGTCCATAGCAGGTAAAAACATACAGATTTGACGTACAGAACAATGATATCTATTTCTAAGTTATTTTCGAAGCTTACATTTTCACAGCGCAAAATGTTTTTCAGCCCCATGCTCAGATGCTATAGTATGCGTGTGTATACTCTAATGTACAGGCTTCATTGCTGAAAAGGAGTGATATCATCCCCCCCCGCCCCGAGGAATCAAAATTTGTTTGACTACACCCCCAACCCACTTGTTAAGATATGATCACTCTATATGATTTTTGCCGAAAATGAAGTCACTGTCACTATCTGTTTTGTGCACCATCCAATCTGTTTTGCTTACCACTTTTCCGTATCGCCTATGTCCTATGCTAGGTATAATAAATAGACAAAGGTGCACGAGTAGAGTTCCTCACTGAGGGTTATTTCACGAGGCGAAGCCGAGTGAAATAACCCTCAGTGGGGAACTCTACGAGTGCTCCTTTGTGTTTATTTCATGTCGTTATTAATAATATTTGTCAAAAGTCCACTTGATTACTCTGAAAAAGCTAATTTATAGTGGTTAAATCAACAATTTCAATCATTTGACAGGCCGTGAAATACGTACCAGGGTTATTTCACGGGGGGTGTTAAATACGGCCTTCCTTGGTTAACTCAATGGGAGTGCCGTATTTACCATGAAATAAACCCCAGGGAAACAAAACTTACCTCCTGAAACGTAAATATTTTTTAAACGTTATGACTAACTTTTTTTTTTAAAGTGTTTAAAAACTTACGTTAATATTATAGCGTAAATGTCAAATGTACTCTTTTGTCTTCAAATTTAGGCAAATTTAGGCAAATTTTGCACATTTTTTTCACACACCCTGGGAAGGTGGTGTGAAAAAATAGAGTCCCTAACATAAAAAAACCCATCCATAACGTAAATAAAAACAGTAATGTGAATTTTGTTATGTAACACCTCCTTGAACAACAGCGTAAAAAAGATTCTTTTGTAACACCCTCTTATTACGCTATGATTTTACGCAGCGTTTTGTAACAGCCCCCATGACTCGTGTGTGTCCACTGCAGATATAGATGAGTGTTCCAGCTCCAACCCTAACCTCCTGTGTCCCCCGACGAACAACGTCAAGTGTGAGAACACAAACGGGAGCTACATCTGTGTGTGCAAAGATCCCATCGGCTACGTCAAAAATGGAGGAGGAGCCGTGTGTACCGGTAAGTGTGATATACTTTTGAATTGTTGATTTGTATTTCTTTGTCTGTATATGTAAAGAGATGTTTCCATAGAACATCTCTATATATCTTTATATAAGCAGTCAGTTGAATTTGTTCCATACCTTTGTAATGTTGATCCCAGCAGAAACAATTATCAAATTTACACATAGTACTGAGAGCTCCTTTCTTTGTTCTTAATGAATGATATCTGCCAGAATTGGAAATATACTGTTGCTATCCTTTTCCCAATGGGAAACGATAGAGTAAATGAAAGCTATCTGATAAAATCATACAGTCAAAATCATCTAAAGCATTGCTTTCGTCCAAAGCTTTCATCCAGAGCTTTCGTCCAGAGCTTTCGTCCAGAGCTTTCGTCCAGAGATGGCCTACTGTAGATGTATGGTACACATGGGTAGAGTCATTAGGCCAGGGTCCATCTAGCATTTGAAGAAAGACAGAGAGAGAGAGAAACACAGAGACGGAGACAGAAAGACAGACAGCGAGACAGACAGACAGCGAGACAGAGACAGAGACAGACAAACAAAGAGACAGAGAGGAACAGGCAGAGACAGACAGCCATGGAGACAGACAGACAGACAGACAGAGATGGGGTAGACGATAGGGGGCATGCATTTTGGGATGGTACTTGGAAACATACATGAGTCCGTCATAAATATACATTATAAACTTAAAACTCAAAAAGGCTTTCCATACAGATCGTGATGAATGTCAGGATATACCATGTAAGGACGACAGCGCTAAGTGTCGCAACACCGACGGCAGCTATGTTTGCGAGTGCATGTTCCCTCTGTATGAATTAGAGGTTGATGTATTCGGTTGGTGTAAAGGTAGGTGTTAAACCAAGTACTGTAAATCCTCGGTTATGGCGCCAATAATGCCAGTGCATTGTTGGGATATATTCCCCCAGGTGGAGTACAATGCATTTATAATATAGTTCACCACCTGTCCACCTGGGGGAGGTTGTGTCTCTGATAGTCTTTGTGTTAGCAACTAGAAGGCCGGTTACTGGAGACATGTAAACTGTGATTTTTTTTCACCGCCTAGTCCTATTTAGCCAATGTCTTAAGATGTATAAAGAACAGAAACTTTAAATGCTTTCATTCTAAGCAGTTTTCTTTCTCTCATTCGACTTATAACCAAGGTTATGCATATGGGTAGATGCCATGCCAAGAAGGTATTTTATGAAGAGAGGTATCAAACCAAATAACGGTAATGCGTATAGGTTTCAAACCAACTGCACTGTAAAAAGTTGTTTTTCATGAACAGCAAAATCAGAGGCGTGGGAAGCAAATCTTCATTGGGGGGGCCCAGGGGGACCCACTCCAACCAACTTTATGTATCGGTTTTTACACATGATGTATCATATATACACACTTATATTAGATTGTATGGAAAATTAGTACTTGAGCCCCCTTTAGTTCTAATTTGGGGGTCCAGCCCCTTCTGCACCCACATTTCCCTATGTGGGAAAGGTCAGAATTGGAAATTATGTGTACCATATGACATGTCTTGATAAATTTGGGAGGGGGCCCAAACATATTCAGGCCCCCCCTCCTAAGTGATTGGGGGGGCCCGGGCCTCCCGGCCCCCCCTTTTCCTACGCCACTGCAATATGCGATGTAAATATATAGTTATTTAGGGAGCGTTCATTATTTATGGCAGGGAGGGGGGCAGGCGTTTGGCAAAATGAATGGGCCAAAAAAAAAAAGGCCCCCCGAATGGGTAAAAAAAAAAGACCCCCCATCCGAATGGGTAAAAAAAAAAGACCCCCCCTCCGAATAGGTTGAAAAAAAAAGATCCCCGCCCTCACCATAGACAATGGCATCGACGACATACAAACTCTACATACTCCTATCCTATAACCTATTAGAGCATGTGCCTAACCATTATTTGAGGGAGTGGTTATAGGGCATAACAATATGGTGAATATTTTTGCATCTCCCACATGTGGAGAGTGCACATTTTTCTGGTTCTGTGGCACATTTGATTTTTTTTGTTAAAAATGGGTGTAATTCTTTTGATCTCCCCTACAAGTCCTGCTAATACTGTTTGGTATAAGTACCATGAAATAGCCCAGCTCTGGGGCGGTGGAAGATGGATAAAGTTGGGGGGGGGCAGCTCCCAAAGCCAACTGATGAGTGTTGGTACGAGGGAGAAACAAATGTTTGTTTCGAGGCCGCAGGCGCCCTGAAATCTTTTGTAATTTGACCTTTATTAGTGCATTCAGAGTCTAGAATGTTCATGTTTCCCAAGAATGTTGGAGGGGGGGGGGCAAAACATACTTTGGCCGAGGTGCCCCCCTGTTCCACAGCCAATGCAGCTTACAACAACTATATGCTGCACCCCAAGTTTGGGGCAATCCTACAAGCAGTACCAGGGGTCTGATTATGGCAACTTCAGTACTGTACCATAGAAGTAAAAACTCTCCTATAAGCTGCACCCAAACTCTGAGCCGATCCTATGAGCCGCACTAGCGATCAGACTTTCATACTAGCGGCGGCTTATCCGCAAGGTCTTACGGTAGTGGCTATTTGCTATACATTTCAAGGCATTCGGTACACCAATTTATAGTGGGATCATCATGTTTACTCTATGAGTCTACTGATTTTATAAGCCCTAGAATCTGTGAGAAGCAGGCAGCTATCAGGGAGATGGTGAAGAAGTTATTCTAAAAAATTTGAGAGCTCTGCAATCAGAACGCCATGGCCCATTTAGCAGGGGCTGGTACAAGATACCAAGGAAAAGTGTGTATCATGACTGGTGTAATCACGCCTTTGACTGGTGGAGTGGACCTCAGCTACAATGTATCAATATATGAGGTAGATCTGCATCTTGCATACTATGCATCTGCCCCTCCATTGGGAAGAAAGGCAGGGTCTAGACATGTAGGCAAGTTCACCCTTGCATATGGAAGCCAAAACATGATAGGGCAAGGCTAAAGTCCAATTAACCCAAACTATTTTAGATACCGTACTGTCATATTTCGGCGCCACAACAGCATTCATCTAGCTGCACACTGGTAGCTTTGCTGTTTAGACCCCCTACATTCTGTACTCCTATTCTCGTGTTGAATTAATGTCCTTTCTCCAGTTATTGTTGTTTTAGGAAAAGAAAAGTGGTGAATCATTCAAAGTGTCGATGGGTAGGCAAGAAATTTAGCAGAGTTCTGCTGTCTTTATGACCCCAATTCGAGACATGTGTCTTAAAATTCGCGTCACATTGTGTCAAAGAATACCCCCTCCCAAATAAATACCCCTAAAAAAATGCCCCCCCCCCTAAGAATAGGTTGAAAAAAAAGACCCCCCTCCGAATACCCCTAAAAAAATGACCCCATCCTGATTTGCACACCCCCCTCCCTGGCATCAATAATGAACGCTCCCTTAGGTGTTAAGAATATTACAGCAAATTTTTAATTCATGAAGTTCATTTGTCGTTGTCATCAGAGTTCACGAGTTTTGAATCTCAGCAGCTCCACAAATATGATCTGATTTTTTCAAAGCCTATAGATACAGGCTACATATATGTGACTGTCCCGCTAGCTAAGTTACATTTACTTTGAAAAATATAGGGCATCAAGATTACACTCAAACTAATGGCAGTTCAGTGCTTATATAGTGCATTACTGCAATAGGATACTTTTCATATCAACCCTTAAGACAGGAACAGTCTAGTTCTAAAATTGCCCCCCCCCCCACAAGGGATCCTGTGCCGACCTTTTTTTCCATTCACACCAAGTCTTAAGTAGGAGGTGTTTCAGTACACCAGATATGTAGGATTCACTGGTGTAGTGGTCATGGTTCAGGACTTTGGATCGGAAGCTGGGGGTTCAAATCCCCAAGATGCCCAATATTGAATATGCATAAACCTGTGTTAGAACTCTTATTTTTTTATAAACATTTAAACATTTTGTATCGATGTGGACTATTTGTAAATGGTTCATAACCTTTATGCAAGGTTTATGTAGCATTTTGTAGTGTTTTTGGCCATAGAAAATATACTATCCCTCACATGGATGAGTAGAAATGGGGCCAGTACTGAGAGTTGAACCCGAGACCTTCAGGTCCGGGTCTACAGTAGATCCTTTCATGCAAACCTATAATATTTTGTGAGTAGCCATTCGCTGTAATTAAACTGATGCATCATTGTTGGGTGGGTTGATGAGGACTTGTGCACCCTGCCACTACTCAATCAGAACTGAATCAGGTAGGACATATCCCTAGTCTTATTGGTTACCGACCTCAGCTGTGACTCTCTCTCATTGGTTCAAATTGTTATTCAGGTCAAATAACAATTTATTTAGTCCCATGTTTGGGTATTACTGCAGAGAACAATTTCGAAATTGTGACTAATAATATTTCAAAATGAAATTCATTATATTAGTTGTATCTTTTACAAGAAGTCTCTGTTCCTAAAGTTGACCATAAACAAGATGGCGGGCTAGGTGAACGCACTTCTGGTAGCGGCAGGAAAACTTGTGGATATCGACATACAACAGCACCTTGTAAGTCAATATAATCGAACAATAAGTTTATAAAAGACTAAGGCAAGTCTACGTACCAAAATGCAGGGCTTTGGTAACCCAGCAACCGACAGAGGACAACGTTTTGAAAGAAGACGTGGCGCTGACCTAGTTAACGGAGCGCCAACGCCACAAACAAAACAGGACTATGGCAAGCCGGGCAACCTCCCAATCAAAATTACGCCAAAAAAAGATAACACGACGGGTTCAACTCAGATCCAGCAGGATATTGACAGGATATTCAAAAGGTTGAAAGATGTTGAAACACTTCACTTTGATTTAGACACCGAAGTAAAAGAGGTCAAACAACGTGTACGTGTGGTAAAAAAGAGTACCAAATTGTTGAAACTGGACATGGATAAAGCCAAGGCAATCTCGGCGCGACAAAACAAGCATATTTTTGCTTTGGAGGAGAAAATTGCCGGCATGGAACGTGAGAAAAGACAGTTGAACATGGTGATAACTGGCCTAAAAGAGCCGGATGATAACAACACACCCAAGCAAGTTGATGCCCTCTTTGAGATTCTCAAGACGGAATATGATACCACTGGAATCAAAGCAGTCTATCGTCTAGGCCCACTCAAACCTGATGGCAGAGGCCCCAGACCCATCATGATTAAATTTCATGATATGAAACAGAAGATAAAGATTTTCACAGGACTAAAAAACCTGAGAGACAAACCTGACTGGAGGAATGTGCATATCAATGATGACCTCACCATGGAGGACCAAAGAAAGCAACGTGATCTACGCAGCTTGGCTCAGTTCATCAGGGACAAAGGAGGGAAAGCACAGCAAAGGGCCATGCATATAATGGTAGGTGGCATAAGATACAATTATGATGAAGTCGAAAACCTACCTGAGGGTATGCGCCTGTCTGATGCCAAAACCCAAGAGACTGTGGATGGTGTTGGGTTCCAAGGCCCTCACAGCTTCTTGTCCAATTTCTACCCGTGTGATATATATCATAAAGGTGTACTGTATGCTAACACCGAGTGTATGTATCAAGCTCAACGTGCCTTGATTTGCAAGCAAAAACCACTTGCGGTCCAAATTGCCTCACAGACCTGCCCGTATGAAGCCAAGCGTATCTCCAACAAAATAATTGACAACGCGGAATGGGAGCGCAAACGGCTGCCCATAATGAAAAAGGTTCAAAGGCTGAAATTCCCGGAGATGTCGGAGATGGAAACCAAGCTACACGCTACAGACGGTCACATATTTGAGCTGACCAATGACCTGTACTGGGGCACAGGAATCCCTTGGAATAAATACCTCACAGTGTCAAAAGATACGATTAAAGGACAAAATCATCTGGGGAAGATACTCTCAAAGCTGAGAGACGGTGAGCTGTCAGACGATTCACTCTCGGACGACGATAGTGACAGTGACTCTGACACCGACACGGATCCCAACCTACAAGACGACTATCAGGGCGATACCGAGGATAATACCTCAACTGAAATCCCAGACGAGAGAGACGAAGGAGAAGGGATAGGTGACAGAGCAATATAACACAAGGAGGATTTACTGCAGGGAGCGGTTGTCTTGTATTAGGCATTGTATTTACGGTGTCAACATAGGAGTCAACATGCAGCGCACCTTCCACATACACGGTGACAGCAGGGTTGGTCCCTACGGTACTAGTTTCTTCAATGATGAGCTTTGTAGACTCAATACTACACAATGGCCTATTGTAGTCCATAGGATGGGAGGAGCTAAATTTCATACAGTGTGCAACAGTGTCAGTGCTACAATCACCCAGCATCCAGGGAACATTGCCTACATAGTGGCGGGCATTAATAATTTCACTATTAAACACCCGGCGTATCCATGGCAACAGCACGACTACTACACGTTTGACTGGGTCACTACTGAACAGGTCGTATCTACCATGTCTGATTACATCACTGACTGGATGGAGTACCTCTATCAAAAACACCCTGGTGAACGAATTATCCTTTGTCCACTAGTAGGGGCGCAGCTCAACAAAATCTGTGTAAATGCAAACATCAGGCGACAAAAAATTCTAAATGATAGTATTTGGGAATTAAACCAGAAAATCTATCATATTAATAGACGTGCCAAGACCTCCACCCCATGGATCTCTCAAACAGTACACCAGAGTCATTCACATGTTGGACGTACAGACACCTACAAAGAGATGAGTGATGGCCTGCACCCCGATCAACCTCTACAAACCAAATGGGCACGGATTCTGACCAACCATATGGATGCAATAAAAACCAGAATTGACATTCAAGGGTACACACCTGTTTAGATCATAATAGCCAGGGAACATACATAAACCTTTTCTTGTTTTGTATAATAAGTAAGGCTCAGTATGTTACCCAAGAACCCTGTTGGTAAAGTCCAAAGAGTGAACGGACTGAAACACCAATACGGTCTTTCTTCGCTATCGACAAATTTTCTCAGGTGTTGAAATTTAAAATATAAATTTATTCAATAATGCAAATGAAACTGCCAACTCAAAAGTGTATAACCAGCCTAATCATGCATTCATGATAATCTCATCTTGTTTATTTTTAATGTTTACTAACACAAAACCATGTACTATTTTGGGGGATGGGGGATGGGGGGCGAGTAAAAATGTTTTACCGGTACACAATGACTAACATGACAGTCAAGGACTTTTTGAAGGAAAATGTATTAAATGTAGCTCATATTAATATTAGAAGCGTAAGAAATAAAACCACTGAGTTTCCCTTGTTATACGATAACTGTAATATTGATTTTATCACTTGCTCGGAGTCTTGGTTAACAGAAAGAGACCTGAGCAGCAACTTTAAGCTCGACGGTTATAACATGTTTAGAAATGACAGAACTTGGTTAGAAAATGGGATTCTAAAAAAAGCCGGGGGTCTGATTACATATATTAAAAAGGAATTTATAATAACAGAGGAACACACACATTTAAATCAATCAACAAAGGATTTGGAACTTCTGGCCACAACAATAAAGAGGGAGCATAAAAAGAATATGTTGGTAATAAATATTTATAGACCTCCACAAGGAGACTTTCACATTTTTTGGAACAAGATGAAGTCAATTATAACCAGTATAGAAAATAGGAATTCTAAAGAGATTTTCATTTTAGGCGATATAAATGTGGACTTCCTACTGCATGAACATCCTAATACTGTTACTCTAAAAGAGGGCATGGCTGGCTTTGGATTTCTCAATCATATACATGAGGTGACCAGATATGGTGAAAAGAACTCTTGTCTGGATTTGATATTTACAAATGTCACAAATATTGATGCATCAGGCTGTGTTACCTGTAACCTCAGTGATCATGAAATGGTTTATGTAGTTTGTAAGGAAGATAGGCCTCAATTTGAAGGGAAAATTGAAATTAAGGCGCGTAGTATGAAGAATTATGACAAGAAATTGTTTACAAATACTCTTGTTGGTTTTAATTGGAACAATTTTTATACAATACGTGATGTGGAAATATTGTGGTCGATTTTTCTCAGACGCATTAATCATGTATTGAATGTAATGTGTCCTTATACAACTTTTATTGCACGTAAAGAAAATAAGCCCTGGTTAACGCCTGAGTTAATAGGTCAGTTGCATCACAAGGATAATTCTCTCCAAAGAGCCAAAAGATCAGGCGATAGAGTTAGGATAAGATCAGCTACCAAAGAAAGAAACCAAGCTTCCAAATTGGCCCACAAGGCTAGATGTAAATATGCTAAGGACAAAATTCAGGAAAACAAGAATAATCCAAAAAACTTTTGGCGAGAAATTGCAAAATTAATTCCTCAGAAGAAAGGTGAGAAGGACACAATAAGACTGACTGATCCTGAAACGGAAGAACTTATGCCTGAAAATGATGTTGCTGATTTTATTAATCAATATTTTACAAACATTGGTCCAAAACTGTCGAGAGATAATCACACAGCATGGACATTTGATGATGAAGTCAAAATGCCGTTTGATATTGATTGGTCTGTCACCAGTGACACTGTATTGGCGTTTATTAAAGATGTACCAACACATAAGACTACATCTATAGATGGTTTAAAAGCCAGCGTCTTGAAGGATGCTTTATTTGTTTTAGTAGATCAATTTACATACATGCTTAATATATCGTTGGAAACAGGAAAGATTCCAAAATCCTGGAAAACTGCCTGTATAGTTCCTATACCTAAGGATGGTAACCCACATTTAGTGGAAAATTACAGGCCCATCTCCTTACTATGTACACCCTCAAAGATTTTAGAGAAGATAGTTCATCATAAATTGACAGAATATTTAGATGAAAACAATATTTTAACTGACAGACAGGGGGGTTATAGAAAAGGTTTTTCAACCATTCAAACTGTAGGGGAATTAACCGACGATATATTAAGAAATAGAAATGTGGGTATAGAATCAATAGCATGTTACATCGACCTTATAAAAGCATTCGATACTGTTGACCATTCAATCCTCCTTAAGAAATGTAAAAACTATGGGATTACGGGTAAAGCATACATTTGGCTTGAAAACTATCTAACAGATAGAATTCAATGTACACTTGCTAATAACATCAAATCTACATATTTACAGATGAAATGTGGGGTACCTCAAGGGTCTACCTTAGGCCCGCTCCTGTTTTTAATATATGTCAATGACGTAATTAATGTTTGTTCAAATAGTAAAATTTTGTTGTATGCTGATGATACTGTAATTTATTGCTCTGGTAAAGACAAAAGGGTTGTAAACATGTTACTTCAAAATGATTTGAACAGGTATAATTGTTGGTGCCAGAGAAATAGGTTGACGATTAACAGTAAGAAGACAAAATTTATGTGTTTTGGTTTGAATTTTAGGTGGAAAAATTGTAAATTTAAAATTGGTAATGATGAAATCTATGGTGTCTCTAACTATAAATATTTGGGAGTAATTTTAGATCAGGCTTTGAATTATGAGAAATTTATGTTGCAACAGTTCAGAACTGTAAATTTTAGAACCTATCAGCTAGGTAGACTAAGTGAGTTTTTGGATGTTCCTTCTGCAATATTACTGTACAAAACCTTTATTCTCCCTATCTTGGAATACGGTGATATTTTGCTGCCTGAATGTAACAGTGACCTCTTAAAAAGACGCCAGCGATCTCAAAATCGTGCCTTGAAAATTGCCCAAAAGGTTAATTTTAGGACTCACACTGACAATATACATGCCTCAGCAAAATTGAATCTGTTGAAAGATAGAACCATGGCACACCAATATGTAGCTGCGTATAAACGTGCAATGAATATCAAATACAGAGACACGAGACATCTTAATACAAGAGCATGGGATGGTCCAATCCTGAAATGTTTCACCCCACATGCCAAGTCATATACGAGAAGTTTAGAATGGAGTCTTGCCTTTGCCTGGAATAATCTCGAACCAGAAGATAGAAATATTCCCTCCTTAAAGTCCTTTAAACTAGAAGTGCATAAATTTTTAAAACTTAACCTTCCAACAAAGATCTAATATGGGATTTTTCCTCCCCCCCCCCCCTCCATTTTTAGTCTACAAGGGTAGCGGCAAGGCTCTACTAACACTTTTGCTAGTTAAGTTAGAATTAAGCAGGGTTTATTGTACATCATAGCTGCGTTTTGTATAATGCAACTATGTTTGAAAAGGAAAATAAGTGTCACTTGAGACACATCGCTGAGTGCAAACAACAAATAATATAAGAAAGAACAGGTTACGACAACCAAAAGTCAACCTGACAATGAAATTAGTTTAAGTCATAATATGTTATTGTTCAAAGCGTTTTGTATAATGCAGAAACCAATATCATAATAACAAGTCATTATCTGTTTTGTGAAAAGGAATTTATATGGTTGTCATTACAGAAAACTTAATAATAATGAGTTTATTTACCTATATTCTAATAAGTATGATGCTCGCCAACAGAAGTAATTATGTGTTCACTAAAATAGTAAAGGTCGCTGACTTTAATATTAGCCCGAAAGGGCTAAGAAGCGACCTGTCTTTGTGGTTAAGTCAAAAGATAAAAATACATTTGTAACTGTGATACTTTATTGAAATAAAGACAAATTCAAACTCAAACTCAAACTCAAAGTTTAGGAAAATCAGTAATTTCAGCTGTTCCCAGCTTTATCAGGTGTATGCAGAGTAAGTGAATTTAATCTAATTTCATACTTTTATTTGTTTAACAAATATTTTTATTCATGTTTTTTGACCTGCATCATTTTTGTTTTATTCTTTTGATTCTTCCAAGATATCAACGAGTGCCTCAAGAAATGTGCGACAGAGTCCGAGAAAGGATGTCACCGTTGTGACATTGTCAGGGGAAAGTGCACGAATAAAGTCCCAAAATATGAGTGTGGCTGTAACACCGGTTACACGCTCAAGGCTGACATGTTCGGATGTGAAGGTAAAATAACATTGATCGCATGTAGTATGTCGCCTTACTAACAATAGGTGTATATTATTACATTGTTATGTTATTTTCTTCCCATTATTGATAAAAGAAATTAAACTAAGATTTCAAATACAGTCTGCAACCCAGCCAGTTCAAGCCCTTTCAAGGTCAAATGGGTTTATTAAAGAGGTGGGCCTATTGACAGATCACCAGGTACCTGGCATTAAGACGTGTGCCTATCACTATTATTTTTATTGATTGGCAAAACATGTTATATTGCAAGTTCTTCCTAGCTGACTGCATTACTGACAGCATAAACTTTAATTTGATACCAGGTTTCCTAGTGTTTTTCCAATCTTAACATATTTTTCATCAAAAATTAAGAAATGAAAAAAAGGTTTATCCAGATTACGATTTTTATGATACACACAGCAATGAGAAACCAGTTCATCTTTTTTGAGTGCCCTAAATGTCAATGCAGCTCATATGCAGTGCTGCCAAATCACTTTGTTGCATTGATGTATCATGCGAAACTTGAATCAAAGTGTTGGCATGATCTATAGATCTATGCAACGAGCTACTCACCAGGGCAGCATTCATGCATTTAGACAACAAAAGTCATAATGTATTCAATTCCCAATAGGCTGCGACAGGTAACCCATTACAACGGAGTTTAGTAGGTTACAAAAAGCCTTGAATCAGGACAGGAAGCCAGGGCGCGGTTTGCTTTAAGTATGGGCGCTTTTGAAAACTTGAAGATTTCTCATTCCAGGTGATTCTCCTATCTAAACAATGACATGGTAAGGCAGGGTACTTGCCTCACACACAATAATGTCAAATTATCTTCCTATCTACTCAATTCCCCCTTATTCCCACCGATATTGCCCATATTTCATTTTATTTCCTAAAATATAGTCAATTTTGAATAAAATTGTGCATGATTTTAATGCCCATAGCAAAACACTAGAAAATACCATGGTTGGACCCCGTGGGACCCACTTTCTGAGCTGCTACTGCCCGTGGATACCATTTTAATGTACTCCAATCCATAAATATTACACTTTTACAATATTTGGAACCCATTTATGTAAGGTTTAGAATTTGGCGAAAATCGGATATACCCACTTTAAACATTGAATACTTATTGAGTGTTTATATGTATTACTCACCACACAGATGTCGATGAGTGTCTGGAGGCCACACACAAGTGTGACCTCGGCCTCAGCCAGTGTAAGAACACAGAAGGAGACTACACTTGTGACTGCAAAGCTGGGTACGAACAGACCCCGGGTACTAAACTATGCCAAGGTAACATTTCTCTCCAAATAAATACGAAATGAAGTGCTGTGTTGTATCTAAGATATAAAAATAATATCTACGTTTGAAAGCAAAGTCAGCCAAAAAATGGACAATTTACTCAGGGTACAATAAAATCTGAACTGCTTAGGTAAAATCTAAACTGCTTAGGTTAGGAATTGGTGTTTTATGGAGCCAAGATGTATACCTTGCAATATAATAAACTTGTTCAGAGTCCAAGATTTTCTTCAGCCCCCATACCTCCAAAGGTCAGGAGCCTGGCCCATGAATAAATATGTAAAAGTCTAGATTTTTTAATATTTGGTACCATATCCAATATTAGGATTGAGTATTAGGGAGTGGGCATTTTTTTAACAACAGGGGGTGGGGTGGGTGGATTTTGGGTGTGTGTGAAAAAATGTGGACCCCGTGAAGGAGGGGGGGGGGCGAAAAAGATTTGCACCCCTCCTGAAGGGTGAGCCCAAAAGAATTGCACCCCTTTTGGTGAAAAAGCCTGAGTGTTACTATAGCTCAAAGGGGTTGGCTGTCCTCAATTTCAACCTGCCTGGGATGGACTGAAAAAATTTCAACCCCTCCTCCGGAGGTGGGGGAGCAAAAGAATTTGGACCCGCTTGCGCAAAAATCCACCCGCACCCCTGTTGTTAAAAAATGATCACTCCCTTTTCTGATATTGTATCTCTATCTGCTTCCAATAGATACAAACGAGTGCCTACTGGAGGGCTTTAACCATGGGTGTGCGGGTACATGTGTCAACAATGAGGGATCCTATGGCTGCACGTGCTCTGCCGAATACAGACTGGCACCAGACGGCAGACAGTGCAATGGTAAGTATACAATAATAGTGAACATGTTGCCCCTGACAGCCCAATCAACATTGCTTCTTGGGGCCCATATGTTTTTTTACCTTGGAAGGGTGATTTGCCCACCCTAGTTTGGGTCCGTTATGTCCAGGGCTACCAGTGGGAACCCAGATGGGCCAGCCTAGTGCCCAGCTCTAGCCCAGATTTGGCACACACTATAAAAGTGTATAATAAATGGTAATTTCTGGAGGGAAATCACATGTCAGTTTCCAAATAATAACAATGTAGCCTACATACTTATGGAAAAAATGTTTGTCAGGGCTGACACATCTGGGCTCCCACTGGTAGCCCTGGACAAAAAGGACCATAACCCAGGTATGGGAAAGCCCAGCTGGCCCAAGTAAAACACATGGGCCCCAGGGACCACAGCTGACTGGTAGGCCAACCCAGACTATAGACAATCAGACTAGAGACGCTTAATATCAGACCAGAGACATCAAGAATGGCAACAACAGAGTACATGGGCAATCTCCTGGATTAAGTCGCTATTCAGAGGGCCAGAATGATTAAGTCGCTATAGCCAGACAGCTAAGTATGAGAGGGCACAGGTTAGGAGGAAAAGGTGACATATGCAGATGGGAAATGGAAGGGGCTAGCATAGCGACTTAATCAGTTGGGGGTTTTCTATAGCGACCTAATCCGTTTTGGGTGTCTTTCACTGAATTAGGGTATCCCTCCCTGCAATAGCTAACACATATCCCTCCTCCCTCCTACTGAATGGTTGTCTTTCACTGAATAAGAGTATCCCTCCCTGCAATAGCTAGCACATATCCCTCCTCCCTCCTACTGAATGGTTGTCTTTCACTGAATAAGGGTATCCCTCCCTGCAATAGCTAGCACATATCCCTCCTCCCTCCTACTGAATGGTTGTCTTTCACTGAATAAGGGTATCCCTCCCTGCAATAGCTAGCACATATCCCTCCTCCCTCCTACTGAATGGTTTTCTTTCACTGAATAACAGCTACACCCATACCCTTTCAAGGGGATATGTCAATGTAGGGAGGGAGACCCTTATTCAGTATATGACAACCATTCAGTAGGAGGGAGGAGGGAAATGTGTTAGCTAATGTAGGGAGGGATACCCTTATTCAGTGAAGGACAACCATTCAGTCTTGGCACACTCCTCCCTCCCACTTCTACTGAATGGTTCTCTGTTGGTGGTGCCCAATAGCGACCTAATCCATTCTGGGTGCCCAATAGCGACCTAATCCTTCCAGCATACAGAAATTAATGTGATACACTACCATAGCGACTTAAACCTTCTAGACTTTAAAAAAAGTCAAATGAAGGCCACATAGCGACCTAATCCCTCAGACATTGTTTTATGAATAAGGCTGCGCCACCTATCTTCTATTTCCCCCCCAAAAAAACCAAGCCCCATTTTTTTAAAGATAGACCCCTTCAAAGAAACCCTCTTTCCCGGGAAACTTCCCCTTGTAGTACCTAGTTTTACTTGAAAACAATTACAATTTTCTATATATATACTCCTGCTTTAGGTCGCTCCAGTTTAATGCGCTATTTCAGAGTCTATCTCATAGAATAGAAGCTAATATAAAATTGTATTACATGCATTTTGGGGGTTTCTGGGGGTGTTTGCCCTTGTATATATACTCCTGCTTTAGGTCGCTCCAGTTTAAGTCGCTATGTTATATTCTATCCTGTCCCATAGAAGCTTAAAAAAAGTAGGAAATAAATTTGGGGTGCTCTGGGGGTGTTGGCCTCGGTATATATACTCCTGCTATAGGTCGCCCCAGTTTAAGTCACTATTTCATATTCAATCATCTAGAATACAAGGTAAAACAGTATTGAACAGGCAGGCCCAAAGGTTTAAGTCGCTGAAGTGGAGCTGGGGGTTTAAGTCGCTGCTGCTAGCCTGAAGGTTTAAGTCGCTACTGCTAGCCTGAAGGTTTAAGTCGCTACTGCTAGCCTGAAGGTTTAAGTCGCTACTGCTAGCCTGAAGGTTTAAGTCGCTACTGCTAGCCTGAAGGTTTAAGTCGCTACTGCTAGCCTGAAGGTTTAAGTCGCTACTGCTAGCCTGAAGGTTTAAGTCGCTACATATTTTAAAAGAGTTCCCTCTTGTTTCATTATAAATCCAGTTTTCTATGTTTTGTACATAGCGACTTAAAGGTAGATATGGCCAGTACATGTACCATCAGACATGTATGTGCCCAGACTATGTGTCTCTAGTTCCACCTCAAATGGCAGTCCTTTCTAAATGTAACCACTATTAGTGTTACATTCTATTAAATGCAGAAGGATTTTTTTATGCTTTTGGGTTACTGCAGAGCACTTTGCCTTTTTTCGGCCTTATTTAGGCCTGTTCACTATGCTACCTTTTACATTTATTGCATTCCTATGCCTCCCATGCCATTCAGGTATTGCATATTCACTACACAAGTGGTTGGTAGGTTGTTACAACTTTTAAACTTTAAGAGCCACATAATGCTTTCCTTACTGGGGGGGGGGGGGCATTGAATACGGCCCTTCCTATGGTCAAGCATTCTAAATCTTGTGTTTCAAAAAAATTGATTTAATTACTTGCTTTACATCTGTGTTTCTGTGCCTGTTGACAGTTCTGAATGAGTGCAGCGCAGACGAGAAGGGGAGCCTGCAGTGTGAGCACCTTTGTACCATAAAAGGAGAGACGCCCACCTGTATATGTAGAGATAATTACATCAAGGATGGCAACAACTGCACCGGTGAGTACCTAGTTTGATAGAAAACAGCCTAGCCAACATTGCTTAGTGGGACCTATATGTGTGTTTACGTAGGCAAGCTGATTTGGAGTAGGAGTCCAGATGGGCCAGCGAAGATTCAAAGTGCCCAGCTTGAGCCCAGATTAAATATAATCTATAAAAGTGTACAATAAATGGTAATTTCTGGAGGAAAATCAGATGTCAGCATGTTTTGAAATATCTACACTGTATTTATGGATAAAAAGGTTTTCCTGGGCTGGCCCATCTGGGTTCCAACTTCTAGCCCTGTACAAAAAGGACCATAACCCAGATATGGGCAAGCCCAGCTGGCCCAAGTAAATCACATATGGGCCCCAAGATCAATGCTGTCTGGGTAATGTCTATTGTTTGTTTCTCCCTCAGACATCAATGAGTGTGAGTTGGAGAGCCCGTGTACGGGAGTGAAGGGGCAGACGTACATCTGCTACAACCTGGACGGGGGACACAACTGTACCTGCATCAACGGCTACAAGTGGTTCCCCACCGAGTTTGACTGCCTAGGTAAGCATGTTGTTTTTGTTGCTGTTGTTGTTGGGTATCAATTTCTTGGTGAGATTTTCTCACCCTCAACAAGCACAATGTCTGACTCTCTACCATGGTGACGATGTCACCGAGAGAGTCATGCATTGAGCCCAAAGTGGAAGGGCAGTGTTTTTCCACAAAAATTGTTTTTGTTGTTGGTAAATTTTTATATCGGTAAAAAGCTCTTATGACATACGAAGACTTTCAGCAAAAAGCAAAGAGTTAACTAGACAGATAGTTCACCCAGAGAAGTTTAGAATTATAGTGATCTCAATATCAATTCTGTATGAACCGTCGGTATAACAGGTACAACAGGTATCAAAAACGTAATATGAATAATACCGGTATGGTATGAGTATAACTACAGCATAGCTATTACCCAGAGTTCAGGGAGGTTTTGCCTCAGCATGCACCAAACCTGACTGTCTTAACACAGTGGACAGTCGACCTTATATACTACCCTTGGTGGTCACATGACTAGCACCAGTAGCGTCATCTAGTGGTCAATAGTTATGTAATCAGTTATGAAACCCTTAATGATAATTATTGTCGGTAACTTTGGTAACCTTGGTATACAACTGTATATGATAAACGAGGGTATATGTAACAAACCGTCAGTACTCATTAAGGAATGAATAAACATGTTATGAAAAATGGTAGAACCGTCTTGTGTTCAATCATAACAACACATGAATAGATATCCCACAATAACATAGCAGTCACAGCTATGGGCAAAGAGTCACTGTTCCAACAACCTGACATATGAATATCTCAGTTCCTCTTAATGGCATTTAAGAATGAATTCAAGATGCTGTGTTTGATCATCTAGTCGGTCCCACAATGGAGTACCATGGTACAGTGGACTTTTGGCATAAATGTCCCTTTTTGCTCGCATTGTTTTCAGGCAGATTTTATTATCCCCTCTTAATACACGGGCCGTATTAAGACATTATCAATGTATCTTGTGGAGTGGACACAATTCAACCCTTTAAGGACAGATGTCACTGAAAGATGACATTTATCGTCATGATGACTAATGGCATGATACATCAATGCTTTAAAGTCTTAAACAAATATAAGCAAAGCTTAAATTCGATTTTTAGCAGCTTGAAAGCAACTGTAACCAACTTTTTTTTCAGCTTAAGGGACTTACTTACAATTACTTACAAGTAATTATCCATATGACATGATATCATGGTATTATGATATTATTATCAATCGATAGCTGTTGTCCATTTTATGTATCTTAAATTAGTAAATGTTAGCTCCTGCTAATAACTATGTTATTCATGACACATGCTATACTGCTATGTACAATGGCTGTAGACCCCTAAATTCGATATGGCGACATGGGCATTTTTTTTAATCGACATGCGACATGAGGCCTAGTGACATGTGATATGGGGCTTAGAAAGATAGTGACAGGTCACATGGACAGTTCTTAAAATCAACATGAGACATGAGCATTATTAAGCGACATAGACATGCGACATGGCCATTTCTTAAAATCGACATGCGACACGGGGACCCCCATCAAGGGCCCCATGTACAGTGGCCGACAAGGGTCACCAGAAAAACGGACAGACAGAAGCAGAACGGTGTTGCCAGCTATTTTTTTCGGATGAAATTGACAGTTACAGCAGGAGAGATGACATTGACAGCAAGAAAAAAATCTCTTTTCAAAAGTAATTTTTTTCATCCTGGGAAATTGGACAAAAATGTTTTTGCTTTTGTTTTCCAAAAAATAATATATATTAAATAAAAACCTTTTTTCTGGTGCCCGCTGTCGGTTTCCATAGCTATAACACACAATTTGACACATGAAGAAAGTGTCTAAGCTAGCATGAGCATGACACAAACTAACACAATGTGACACAGATTTACAAAACTTATCCATTTCCTTCAGCTCGAGATGGGGGCTGGTCTGCCTGGGGTGCCTATGGGTCATGCAGCAAAACCTGCGGGTACGATGGCAAGGAGTGGAGAGTGCGGAGCTGTAACAGCCCGACCCCGGCCGGAGGTGGGCTGGACTGTATAAAAGACCCAGTAGCAGAAAGTGACAGCAGACCCTGTAACCAACTCCCAAAATGCCCATGTAAGTCGATCACCTGCTCAGCAAAGTACATGTATAATCCACATTATGTTTTTCAACAGTACCCAAAGAGCGGCTATAAATGCATGCGTCAATCAACAAAAACATCCTTTATCATTATCAGTCATCAAAACAAATTAGAACCCTTTAGGCAGCTTCCAAACCAAGGCCACTTAAGAAAAAGTTGTTTTTACGGAGGGCTGATCTATATCAGAGAAATTAAGACTTTTTGTAAAAAAACTTTCACATTTTAGTAGTTAGGAGTTTGTTGATCTGCAAAAGTTGTAAAATGCAAGTTATTTCTATCTCACTGCATTACTGACAGCATAAGCTTTGATTTTGATACTAAATATGCCAATATTTGTCAATTTTTTTATCGATTAAAAATCTAAAGGAGAAAAATATCCAAATCCATGAGATTGTGTGGAAGGCTGGTATATCAAAAATCTGCTAATTGCCAATTTTTTAAAATGCTAGTCTCATGCTAGTTGGACGCTGCTTCAAGCATATTTGCAAATTGATTGGTCACCAGGCTTCCATACAATTTGTATCTCATAATTCTCGAGACTCCTTGTAGGCCGGACTCCACTAGGGCGACACAGCTACCTGCGAAACAGGGCGTTCTTTTGGGTCCTTTGTTCTCAAATAGATCGCCCTGTTTCGCCCTGTTTTGCTCTGTTTCGCCCTGAATGTCCCCCTGAATGTCCCCAGGAATAGGGCGACATTCAGGGCGAAACAGGGCGAAACAGGCCAATCTATTTGAGAACAAAGGGCCTAAAAGAACGCCCTGTTTCGCAGGTAGCTGTGTCGCCCTAGTGGAGTCTGAGCTTCAGTTAGGAAGCTACCAAGTCTAGCAGAAATTCAGAAATATGACGCACTCTATGCATAGAAAAAGTTGGCCTGGGAGCTGGGTTCGTAGGTAAAGTATCATAATGTTAATCATTAATCCTCATTGTCAAATCTATTCAACTAAACTAAAGACCTAAAATAGTATGTTTCTGCCTTCCAGTCGTGCCAACAACGCTAGAGGAGCAAGCTTCTATAGTAATTATTTTATTCGCGACCACAGCTGCGTTGGACAAAGTGAGTAATGTATCAACTAGGTTAAAATACTTCCGATATGGTAGTTTTGGGGAGGTTATTGCGAAAGCAAAAAATGTTATCAAACTGTGTTTGGGCAAAGATTTACTAATACTGAAGCAGCAATTGAACATTCTCAAATAAAGACCAGCAGGCTTCAAAACATCCGCAGAAGCTATAAACTTTAATAACTATAGCCCATCAATGTTACAGTTAGTACATACGATTCGTGGTACAAAAAATGTCTGAATGTTCACAAATAATATAGTTGGCTTCCTATCTGTTCCATTCTGCCTAATTCCCTCCGATTTTGCACTAATTTGATTTTATTTCCCAAAATATGCTCATTTCGGAATAAAAGCGTGCACGCTTCCCCCCCCCCCCCATTGATAAATAGACAGAGGTTTATGGGTTATTTCACGAGTTGCGGCCCTACCTTCAACAAGTGAAATAACCCTTCAACAAACTAAAACAAGGGTGCCTTTGTGTTTATATTTTTATGTTTTTCGATTCAAATTGTCAAAATTATGAAAGGGGGAAGCCTAAAAAGACATTTTCTACACCGTTTAAATGTAAACAAACCGCCATTTTTGATGACGTCATAGGCCGTGAAATACGGCCGTGGGTTATTTAACGGCTTGGATAAATACGGCTTCCCTTGGTTAAATCAATGACACAGCCGTATTCCATAAAAGATAATACACCAGGAAACCCCATGGTTGGGGGACGTTGGATCTCTTCATGACCTATTACCACCCATTGATGATCATGACATTCAATTGACCTCTATTCTCTAAATGTTATACTTTTACAGTTTTTGGAATACATTTAAGTAAGATTTAGAATTTGAAAAAAATCGGATATACCCACTTTAAGAGATAATTTTTAATTCCAAACTAATTTCATTTTGCCTTTGCAGTTCAAGACCAAGGAGCACGACGTAGATGAGGCTATGACCACCTCCCTCGTGGGCGGTGTGAACTCTCACTGCCGCGCCAACATCAGCTCCTGCTGCCCATTCTATAGGTATTTCTAATTGATATTCGCCCCTACCTATTGGTATAAACTACAGGTGTCTTCTGCCAGGATTCTTTTCAGAATAAAATTCTAAAAAGTTACCAGTACTCATTAACCATGAATGTAGCATTCAGTGCGGGGAAAAATTTAAATTTAAAAATCCACAACTTAAAATTTCGATTTGAATAAGTAAAAGTTGTAAGTTCTGATTTTTTAATAAAAACACAAAGGCCCAGGATGTAGCCTAGATTCCTGGGAACCAATCAAACTGTTTCCTGTCCAAGATTGAGGTCATGATCTTCCAGAAACCATATAAAAAGGAGGAAGGGACTTACTTGATTTAGTACTGAAGGAGTAGTGGTAGGGAACCCATTTCCTCGTCAGAACCGATTCCATTCTATAGGTATATATATATTTGAATTTGTATTCAAAGATCTTTATTTGGCTGAAAAATCTTCCAAGTTTTTCATTAATTAGGCAACAGGGCATCCCCTTCAGAAAGGATGTGATAGTAAAGTAAATAATAAAGGACTTCTCTCATGGATAGTTCACTTGGTTAATAGAGTGTTTAAACTAAGGTAGTATGTAGCTAGCTAGGACTAGTTAGGACTAGTTAGGACTAGTTGTCGCTTTTAATGGCAGACAATAATTTATGACCGTCTAGAATGTGTTGGGTATCTGGACTCAGACAGTTCCAATGTTCTATCCCTCGTTAAAAGGGACTCTCCTCATAGTTTAACACTGTCATTTCCCCCGGAGCCTTTGTGCTGGTACAACCACAGTATCTGGGCACCCTTGGCTACCACATATATGGGATTTTACTGCTTATTGCCCGAGCTGCTAGATGGGGCCAGTGTGGGATTGACCCACAGTTTCAAAATGCCATATTTGCACTACAAATCCTTTAATTGGAAAAGGGGATATTTCACATCTAGGTATTATACTGTTGTAATGCTTAATGGACTATGGCCTTTATCGTCACGATGAAGCCATGCATCTTGCTGACCCTACGGTGTTAATACACTCCCAAACGGTAAGCATGATACATGAATGCCTTAAAACACTGAGGCCAAAAAAAAAAGGTTTGTTTCAGGTCACCCGACCGACCCTATCAAAACAGGGCTGACCCTACGTTTTTTTATGCAGTTTTGAAGAAATATTTGTATTTTTACCCTTCTTTGGTAAATTTTAGGGTCTTTGGAAAAGCGGGCCAGTATTTTCATGCTAAAAAGGAAAAGGAAAAAGAAAAAAAATCCTACCTTCCGACCCTACATTTTCTTGCCATGTTACCTGAAACAACCTTTTTTATGGCCTAAGCGGTCAATAGAGGGTTAAAACGTATTTTTACAATCTTCCTCACCCACAGTGGTGATGCGTCGACGTGGTTCATCACTGAGGATGAGGTGATGTTTGGCCCGGTGTACCCGGTACCAGGGAGCAGCTCACTACTCGGGGAGCAGGTACTGGTACGAAACACAGACACCAACTGTAAGGTCAAGGCCAAGTCAGGTAGGTTAAGCTAATCAATAATCTAAATGATTGTTGTTCACGAAACCTTACATTTCTATGTTAAAGTGGGTATTTTTGATTTTTCTTCAAATTCTAAAATATTGCTTGAATGTATTCCAAACACTCTAAAAGTATAGTATTTAGAGAATAGAGGTCAATTAAATGTCATCATGGGGTGTTAATAGTACACCATGGGATCCAATATCCCCCAAACATGGGCTTTGCTAGTATATTTTCAATGTGGGGAATTAGAGCGTGCATGCTTTTATTCCAAAAATCACCAAATTTTGGGCAATGAAATCCAATTAGAGCAAAATCAGAGGGAATTAGGGGAAATTGAATAGATAAGAAGTCAAATATATTATTTGTGAACATTCATTTGTAACTCATTTTTAGGGAAATCAATTTTTTTGTCCCACACATTGGATGTACTAACTTAAGTAAAAATAAAAAGGTAGCTTGCTCCATGGTGTAACCTTAAGCTGTATACTATAGAATAATCATAAAGTAAGTTGAAGAACATATAATGTAAATGCAAACAGTAGTGTAATAAAGAGTCATTGAGAACATTGCTACAAGATAAAATCCTTCAGTTCTGTGCAAACCTAAAGCTAAACCATGTCATAAGTTAAAATCCTGAGTTGATGACTAGAAAAATAGAACTAAATTTTATCACTTTTTTTCCAACACTTTTTCCAGGACTGCGCAGACGCAAACGTGAGGCAGAGAACCGTATGTGCCATACATATATCATCATGCCTTTAAATTAGTTCATTGATATATCAAACAGCCATATCAGAGTACTGGTAACAAAAGAGACTGGATGGGGGTCATTGAGAACGAATCTCCGGTAAAACTGGTCATTCGTTCTCAATGACCCCATAATGGAAGTCTATACCCCTATTATATGAACACAATTTCCATAGGGTTTAGTGGAATATGCATGTACTGGGAATAGATGCTTTAATGTCCCTGCCATGAGGTCCCTCTTCGCAGAACAAGTTGCATATACTTCATTTCATTGTGCCTGATTATTAGGTTGTGTCCCTAATATATCTTATGGAGTGGTCATTTTTAAACAACAGGCGGTGGTGGGTCAGAGGGGTGGGTTGATTTTTTTTCAGTCCTCCCCAGGCAGGTTTGTAATTGAGCGTGGCCGACTGCTCTTAAGCGCTGATTCCACTGCCGTCACCTGACGGATCCGTCGGCATTACGTCAATTTTTTTTGACGGAACTGCGACGGAACTGCGACGGACAGCCCAAAAACGTCAACGGATGTACTGATTCAGCTTCCACCCGTCCGTCCGTCAACGGATCCGTCAACGGACAGACCAGTGGAAGCAGGAAAATGGAAATCCGTCCGTCAACGGGTGACGGATCCGTCACCATTTTGGCGGATCCTTGATGGGATGGAAATATTAAAATACATAAGTATGAAAATTACCTTATCAATAAAGCCAATCTGAAATATTAATTATTGTTTCTTGATCAATTCCAACAGTGGTCATAGTTGAATACCTTTCACCAGAAGTGCTGACAGATGTTATAGAAGCACCTTCATTGTAAGTATAACATGCAAAAATAAAGTTTTACGTGAGAGCACGGTTAGAGCATATGAGCAGCCCCTCTCGATATCATGGCTGGAGCGAGGGACCATTACAGCCCGAGGAAACTTCACCATCTTTGGCTGTGTCTCACGAACTTGGGCCAATGTGTTGGTCTTTGACCGGGTGCCGTCTATGACCGGGTGCCGTCTATGACCGGGTGCCATCTATGACCGGGTGCCGTCTATGACCGGCTATCTAAAAAAGTTGTTTGGAGGAATAACATTTATATATATTTTTTTTTTACAATCTTTATTTATAAAAATTGTAAAAAAAAAAAAAAATTAAAAGTTTTTATTCCTCCAAACAACTTTTTTAGATAGCCGGTCATAGACGGCACCCGGTCATAGACGGCACCCGGTCATAGACCAACACATTGGCCCAAGTTCGTGAGACACAGCCCTTAGCCTACCAAGGATGCCCGCGCACCATACATTTCTTACATGACGTCATAATGGCTCCAAAACTTGGGACCAATCAGTTGCCATACACACGTTGGTGTGTAATAGTCCCTAACTCCATCCAAAACCCAGAACAGTGGACTATAACATAGTCTAAGAGCACGGTGTTGTAATTGATACTGTATTCATTTTGGCGTTATCACAACAGGCCAGACTCCACTAGGGCGACACTAGTACCTAGTACTAGAAACGTGTCGTTCTTTTAATCCCTTGTTCTAGAAAATGTTGCTTCATTTCACCACACTGTCGCCCTGAATGTCGCCCTGTTCCTGTGGACATTCAGGGTGACATTTAGGGCGGAACACAGGGAAACAGGGCGAAATATTTGAGAACAAAGGATCTAAAAGATTTATCTTATTTTCTTGGAATGAGAAAAATTATTCTTGGCTGTGAATGGTGGTATAAATGTATTTTCGACGTTAGGCCTGTGTTCACTAGCGTTAATCAGCCTGTTTGGTACTGACAAAACGGTTTTGTTGGCGCCAAAACAGTTTTGTGGGGGGTCGAAACAGGGCCAAGATAGTCTAATAATTTCTAGTAGACACAGGCTGATACAAGTCGAATATATTGTTCATAAATACAGAAAGTATGATAGACAAGAGACAAAAAACTAATACTCTACATTCATGGGTCCAGTCGAATTTATATTTAAAAAAAAATTAAAATTTAGTAAAATTCTTGACTGCCCTGTACTTTATAACACACAGTACGGGAGACTATCAATTATAATACTCATTTTTGTTCCAATAGTATTTCCCACGTGACGAATTCCTTGAAGAGCCTGCTTCCCGGGGAGCAGTTTAACGTCAGTAATAACGGGACGGCCCCGCCGGGGGAGCTGCCCTCCCCGGCCCCGACCACCCAGACTCAGGCACCCACACAGGAGCTGCTGGTCACCATAGAGGCTGACAACAACACAGCCGTCAATGCCACACAGGTAAGGGAGTGATCATTTTTTAACAACAGGGGGGGGGGGGGGGTGATTTTCCGCGGGGAGCGTGTGAAAAAATTTTCACCCCCCCCCCGGTCAACGGGTCGAAATTATTTACCCCCCCCCCCTACGGGTCGGAAATCGGCGCGCGTGCGGGCTCTTTCAGGCATAGTAACGCACGGGCTTTTTGGCCCAAAACAGGTTACATTTTTTTTTACCCCCCCCCAAGAGGGGTCCAAATTTTTTACACCCCCCCGGACAAGGGGTCCAAATTTTTTTGTCCCCCCCCCGTTGATAAAAAATGATCACTCCCTAACTGCGTCTTCTTTAAAGATACATCACCAGCTAAATTCTGGTGATTTTTTTATTTTCATTATGTTTTTATATACCAAGTTCCTGTAAGTCTATATGAGGAATTTGGAATATGTTATTTCTCTTTTGACCATTATAGCATGCAAAATATATAACTACTAGCCATCAGAAATAAAAAATCAGCAAGGGGTGCATTGTGAAAAATCAAAACACATATGCTCTCACAGGGTATTCATCCAGGTCAACCAGAGAGCCATCTATTCAGTATTTCATTTAGATTTCATGCCAAATGAATTTCCTATGATAATTGACCTGTCAATTGGTAAGGAAACAACTAATGGAAGTCTACATTTGGTTTATTTCATAACTTGATGTTGGGTCCATTGAGGTGATGATGTACATGTATCTCTAACCCACAAGCTGGGGCTCCACTACCCGATTTTTATTGGTAATTCTCATAAATTGATCAAACAGTTGTATACAGTCTGATCAGGTCAGAACAAAGACCTATTTCTTATATATACATTGTGCATGAATCAGCCGATTAGAGCCCTGTGTATAGTTTGACAGGGGGGGGGGCTTGGGTTTTGGGAGGAGTTGCCATAACTCTATGTTCTACCCCCTCCCGTTAAAGCTCCCCCCACCCCTAGTGGTGAAGCCACTAGTATTTACCAAAAACAGTTTGAACAAATAGAAATACCTTCCATTAAATCTCTGTGTATGCTGTCATGTTGGCCATAATGCTTATAAGCCTGGTATCAGTAGTGTCCAATGGAAAACTAATATGTAAATAATAAATGTATGATTTGTCGTGTTTACACAGGGCCCTGACGGAGACTTTGGCCGGCCGGGCTGGCTGATACCGGTGGCCGTGGTGTGCGCCCTTATAGCTGTAGGCCTACTCGTGGCTGTCATCGTCCTTATTGTGAAAAAGTAAGACGTACCTCCTGACATTCATTTTATACCTTTAAAGGCAGCATACTACTTTAAAGGCAGTCAACTCATCATTGCGACCACCTCACCCTGCGACCACCTCACCCTGCGACCACCGAATTCTCAGTCCAAAATCATGCTCTTCTTCCTCTATTGCGACCACTAGGCTGTTGAGTTAGGACAATTTTGCCCTCCCCACTCCGACCACTGGTCATGTGTGAGGTGGGGGGGGGGGGGGGTTCTGCCCCTCTCACCTGCATAGGTAGGGCCGCTCACCTTTGTGTCCCCCCCCCCACCTCCTCCTGTGGGTAGGGCAGACATTAAAGGGGCCGCACTGCGGATGGGGGGGGGTAACCCAGTGGGCACAGAACATTGAATCAACATTGATAAGTGGTTGTCAATGTTGATACAATGTTGATTCAACGTTGATTCAACGCTAAACTGTATTTTGTGCCCACTGGGAAGGGGTACAGGTCTTTTCCCCCATGGAGGGGGGGGGGTGGCGAGGGTTTGGGATGAAGGTGTGGCAACAGCTAGGTTTTACAACAGAGTGGCAGAAGTCACTCATCTGGTTGTGGTTTTCCTATGTGGGAGAGGTACGGTTTGGGAATTGTGTGTGTTATAGGTCATGGCAAATTTCGGGGGGAATATGCAGGCCCCCCTCCTCTGTGCTTGGATAGTCCTTTAGGGTGGTCGTAATGGAGGGAGTTGACTGTGTTTCAATGTGTTATGCCCTTGACCGTCATGATGCTTGAATGTAGCCCTGGCGAGTGATTCCCCAGTACTGCAGTCAAGCATCATGCCAGCCTGACAGGATTGATAGCCTACCGAGGGGTAGTCATGATCACGCTAAATAAAAAACTTTATGACATTATGACCTATATTTGTCCTAATGATTATGTAGTTTTGATTAATTGAATTATTGAATGAATCCTTTTGATATGATAATCATATTTATAAGCAAGTTGAGTTAACTCTTAATATCATTGTGTCATACCGTAATGGTTTTTGCGAGATGAATTAATAACCTGTAATTCCTAGGTAATCATACATATCTAGGTCAATTTTGATAGATCACATGGAATATGCTAGCAATAACTTCTGTTCTTTCAGATCAAACAAAGTGGCAGATAACGCGGCATAATTACAACTATGGGACAAGACAAGAGTAGTTTAGTGACATATACTTCATAATACGACAATAACAGTGTGAATACATTTTACATAGAGTTGCTGCACGGATATGTGAACCCCTCATCCGTTATGATACCTTACCAGGTTGACACATGGCGAGGATAACACATCATACTGTTTGATTGTAGCTCAAAGGTATAGCTTTTTAGAATTGGATGTTTTAGACAAAAGCTGGTAATACTTAGGAACAAGGGTCTTCCTTGGGTGATATTTCAGACTATAATCGTTTTTTCCCAGTATTCATGATAAACAATTACTCTGTACTATGCTGTTATCAGTTTCTGCTAAGCTGAACTGTTACAAACTGTATACATCTTTAATATTAAAGTTTTGTATAGAACATTAAATACTACTATTATTATAAATTAATATAGATCTGGCGGCCAGCTGAGCTTAGCTGCTAAAGGAATTCGCTAAGCATAACCTGTGATAGCAACGGTCATACCATGTAATAATTGATACTGTCCGCATACACTATACTGATAAACTACACTACCCTTATTATATTTGGTGTGCTAACATCATCAATCTTCAGTAAAGATTACTGTGTTATAGTGTCGCTTTAAGGCGTAAGAGCTATATCAGCGTAAATTAGCTAATTTATGCTGCATTGTTTTCACATCTATTAATGACAGATCTCTTAAGTCAATATGTACAGGTTGTTTCCAATGAGACAGCAATGTTTAGGATAAAATAACCTGCTATATTAACCCTGTGAATGTGATGAACTGATCTAGTATTATCTGCACCTACTCAGAAGACCCTGTACCTGGTAATAGGTTACCTGTGAAAGGATTGCATGGCCTCTAAACATTCTGCATATTCCTTATCCATCTGTAGGTTTCCCAGAAGGTTTGTTTCATGTTAATGGTGACCCTAATTCTACTACCCTTATTTTGTATATAACTGGTAGATGGAATCACCCAAACCATACAAGTTGTATACAGTTGAGTTTGCAAAAGTTTACTATGTGATTATCTTAGATCGAAGTAGTGGAGGGTAGGTAGGGGTGTTGCGATGTTTCAATCGAATGTATAGATCTTCATCAAGCAATGTATAATAACCTTATTTTCTAGACAGAAATTAAAAAGAACAATATATTTGCCATTTATAGTATAGAAAGTCGTACCGCACAGAATCTGTGGCTGCCCAAACTATCTAGATCAAGAAGTATATGTCTTCAAAATTCCTTTTATTTTTACAGTTCCAACCTTTAGAATCTAAACTTCCTTACCATGTAACCCGGGGCTTACCCTTTGTAACCTTGGTCTCACTGATGAACCTCCTGTTTAGGAAGGTGATTGTGGAAGTGGATATTGGATGTAGCATTGTGGTGTTTGGTGGTAATGTCTTTTCCTGACAGCGGGTAGATGGAGATATGGACACAATGCACGTTTGTAATAGAGTAGTAAATAAATGTGTACACAACATCTATCTGTTTGTTATCCTTTATGCTACATTCAAATATCTGTAGTCGCTGGAAAAAGTGGACCTGCGCTTAAACATTATGATGGTACCATTCACTCTGAGCTTATACAATATCGCGCTTTTTGCAAGACCAAAAAGGGCTCAATTTTAATTTCAAAACATCAATCGCCATGCACTTTTTCAAGACGAAGGCTTATTTAGGACCCCTGCGCGTATCTATGGTACCAGTAATAAAAACAACCAAATATCACTTCTAGTACTCCTTTAATGACCATATGATTTCCCAATTACAGATACGATTTCTGATATCCTAGTCGGTGGTAAAAAGATGGGTTCCCTTGACTGGGTGTTTGTAAAAGGTTGCCTGCTTATAGCAGAAATATAAATATGTTTCTCATCACCAAGGACTGACAAATGTGACAAGGGATTTATTTTTATCCTTCATTTTTTTGTGCCTTAATACCCTTAAAAAGGTGCGCACACATCCCAATTCACAGGGAGGGCAAAAAATGTTACCTTCCCTGTTGTTTCAAAATGAGCACTCACTTAGTTGCATACATTTGCGGACCAATTCGATTGTGGTTAAAGACCGACCCAATATAATTGCCAGCTTGCAAAGTGCACAAGCCTATGACACCAGATACTATCTGGATAAAGCAGCTTCTACTTTTGTCTCTGCCAAGTGTTCTGCAAGAGGAGAGTGGTGAAGGTCAAGGCCTGTGAACTGTCTTGGGTAAATGGTGCTTAGGCCAAAAAAAAAGGTGTGTTTCAGGTTACATAGTCTGAGAATCTAGGTAGGGTAGGTCGGTTTTTTTTTGTTTTTTTTTGCTGTGGTCTGAAAAGTACCCAAAAATGACTCGCAAACTTCAGCGCTGACTCGTCGACAACGGCGTTGACTTGTGGACTATCAAATTGACTCTGAAATAGCCCCAAATTTGTTTTATACAGACAGATTGATCCCATGACATGAAAAGTAACTAAAAATTGACTCACAAACTTCAGCGCTGACTCGCCCACACTCGAGTTGACTTATAGACTATGAAATTGACTCTGAAATAGCCCCAAAATTACTTGAAATATACATATTTTTTTCAAAATTGAATAGATCTTTTTAGGGTCGGCCCTGTTTTGCTAGGTAGGGTCGGGTAACCTGAAACACACCTTTTTTTTTTTTTGGCCTTACCTTAATGACAGAAACATAATTTTGGCATATCCAGGGCTTAAATCCAAACAACTGAATCAATTATCAACAAGCAAATAAGGGCAAAGTAAATTAAGATTAAGTTAATCAAAATAACGGTACGGTTTTGGATATTTGGTGGACATTAAAAAATATTTCACATAAAAGGATCCTGGAGGTTGAAGGTGGAGCACCGATGTGCTGCTATTAATTTGCTGTTACCCTGATTAATAATAGACAGCGGGTTAGACGTGCGGTAGAGGCCAAAACAAAAATACTGTGTTTCAGGAAACCCGACAAAGCTTCAAAACAGGGCCGATCTTAGCATTTACTCCCAACTTCTTAGACTTTTCGAAATCATTCTAATATTCATATTTCTCTAGATTTTAGCAAATGTATGGTCAGGAATAACAACCTCCCCCCCCCCCACCCCCACTGACCTCGGTTGCATAAGTTATTGCTAGACTTCAGGAATTGAATTGGATTGAATTAAATCAAACTTGAATGTGTAGGTTGGCATAAATCATTACATCATTAAGTATCTTCAAAGTGTACTATGATATGTTCTGGCATAGGCCTATAGTGATACGGTTGATATAACCCTGTAAACAAAAAAAAGTTATACATCGTTTTATAATGTTATATAACGTTATATAACGTTTCTCCAATGCTCCAATGGCATAAGGTTGAATAAAGATTTACAACGTTATTTTGACGTAGAATCACAGTTCCCCTGGACATCCAGCAGGGGTTGCCACCGAGCTCCGGCTATCCCTGCAAGAGGCTACTGGCCATCGGACCTGGCGGCTTCAGCTGTACATAGCTATATAGACTATGCAAATGGCTACAACCAAGATTGTATCCTTCAAGATCCATTATAACTACAATAACAACAACCTTAATGATACTGTCCTTAACCATACATCTATTGTGTATTGTTTGTTGTGGTTATAATGGATCTTGAAGGACATAATCTTTATTATAACCTGCTATATAGTATATATACTTGGAGCCGCCAGGTCAGATGGCCAACAGCGTATTGCGTTATCCCCACTCTGCGACAAGGGCCGTTACCAGAAGGCCTCTCTGCATGGCGCAAATCTGTGGCAGTAGCGTCACTCTCCCAGCAGATACTTTAACCCAACTGCATTATTTAACATACATTACCAACCAGTGGATAAAGATGTCAGTTTATTTCATGTTGAATACGGAATAACACACTTAAAACAATCACACAATGGGCGGTCCATTTGCCAGAACAGCGTGCAGTAACCCTTGACTGTTCTGCATGCTCTGACCGTACTGCACGTGCCGAGGGTTCTGCGCAGAAAGTCCAAAATGGCGATTCCGCAGAAGTAAACAAACACTGCAGAGGCAATCAAACATAGACTGTTTATTTATTTCATGGTGAATACAGTCTGTGAGTGATAAAGCAATGGGGTTGCCGTTCCCTAGGGAAGCATGAAATAACCCTGGGCTGTATTGCACGCTGTGGCTGTATTGTACACTCCTGAGGGTCACGTAACTTTAAGATTATTTAAAAATAGGTTAGATTAATGTTTTTCATGTAAATATGGGTAGATCTTGCCTATTTTTTATCGAAATACCCTGAAATAAATACAGAGCGTCACTCAAAAGTCACCTTGTCAGTGGTCATTGCACTTGTGGTGCTTGGGCCGTATTGCACACTGACAATACGACCCAAGCACCACTCGTGCAATAACCACTAACTCAGTCACTTTAGCATGCAGCTCTGCCTATATCATATACAGAGAGGTAATTGACTGTGAATGGTGGCGCCATCTGTTGTTAGAGAATATTGGAGCTCTACTTCTGTCCAGAGCTGACGTCTAGGTCTCAGTGAGGCTAATCCCGCAGCAAACTGGGAGTCATATACGATTCTGGAGAGAAGTGAATACTGCAGGAGCACTGAATGGTCCATAATTCAGTTGGATTTAATGTGAATATTGTAAAAACAACTGAATATGCTGCTGAATGTGTGCTGAGTTGAGAGCAATGACAAAAGAGGAATATACATGGTATTTCCAAAATTCTTGGATGGTGGTTTGAGTTTTGGCGAAACGGGTGTTTATTCGTTGTGAAAGCAGCCAGCATGGAGGTGAGTCTACGCGGTTGACCAGTTTTCAGAATTTCCGTGGTCAGTAGCTAATTTTTGCAGGGTATGATATATAAAAAAGATGTATCTATCAGTTCTTGGACAATATTAAGATTTTGAAGATGTCTTTGTAGGTCTTATCGGGTGTCACGTTACATTAAATTATATAGCAGGACTATTTCCTTCTATGAGACCTCTATTGGCCATTAGCTCACGAGGAAGCAATTATTATTCCTCTATGTTTCTATATTATATAGCATAAAACACAAAATCAGCCATCTACAAAATTTGTTGGCCATAGTCTCAGCCCTAGTCTAGTTAAACAATCTCTCACACACAGTGTTTCAGCCTCAATAAACGGGTTGACCATGAAAACCTCAAGAAAGTCACTTTTATGTACAGGTAGTCCGATTTTGCCCTGTTTTGGGCCTAAAATCGACCTTTGGCCACATCAGTTTTTGCATGCCTCAGAAATCCCCCAACCCTTTACAAAGCATAAAACTACATGTACTATTCTATCTAAAGGGTACTTGGGAATACTTGTGAATTTTTTCACAATTTTAGCCATTTTTGTTTTATCTGAAATATTACCCAATCAGCAGCCAGAACACCCTCAAATGCAGACCAGAATACCATATGACTCGCTAGATGGCGCCATCTACTTCCACGTGACCATTAGCAGCTTAGTAGCTCCGTAAACGTATACTAGGGGGCAGCACTAGCCAGGCTTACCATTTGGGCCTGTTTCCAAACAGGGACTATTGAGGGTTCTCTAGGTAACTCCCTGTCCCTCTTATAAATGCATAGTGCCCTCAGCTATATTGTTGTGTTTGCCCTGCATGGTTAAATTGATTAAACCTTTGATACTTGCCTAGAATTAGGTTTCAGTTTCTGGAATTAAGGCCTAAATAGACTTCTATTCATCCTCATATTTCCAGCAATATTAGAAACACAATGACAATATATTTAAGCCGCATGAGCTATGGGAAGATGCCAGAGATCTTGAGTTGAAGAAATCTGATTAAAAACAACTAAGTGTCCGAGGCCTCGGCCTGTAACTCTAGATGATGCATGCCGCCGTTCTGATTCCAGGGTAAAAGGAGGCACTTTCACACCCTTTAAGGACCGCATAGTGCTTTAATGTGCTGTGACGCTTGTCTTCAAGATGCATAAAAGCAGCCCATGTAACTTGCTGGTACAGCTGTCAAGCATCATGCTAATCCTAAGGGGTTGATACACTCAGATCTTTATAGTGCATTAATGCAGTCCTTGCAAGTAGACTTGCCAGTGCTGTCAGGATGCATACTGTTGACAAGGGGTATAACACACTAAAGCACTATGTTTCCCTTAAAGGGCTAATAGCCAATTTCAGCTGTGACAGTGCGCCTTTGTCCATAGCACGCCAATGACGTCAGACCTATCTTCTTTTCCACCCTTTTTCTTTTGTTAAGCTCTTCTTTCCTCTAGATGGTTGTCTGATCCAGAGACCTTCCAGCAAAAATGTACCCAGATTATTTTTTCTTGGGCTTCCTGAGGGTTTTATATTTCCTCTGGTGGCACATTCAGCTTTGACACGTAAAGCTCTGTGAAGTCTGTACTGTCTCGTGGGGAGTCCCTGTAGGCAACCAAAAACCACAGATTTACTAAATCAAATGACAAGATAATGTGGAGACACACCCTACCTGAAGAAATGTGGTTTGACGTCATATATTGCCATAGGCGTAGGTGAATAACAATTAAAGAACTGCATGCATTAGGTTTGAGTGAAAGGCATATCAAGCATCTTATGGTCACATGCAACCTACATGGACCATGATCATTGTCAACGTAATACATGAATGCAGCCCCGGCCATTGACTCATCAGCTACATTTTACAGAGAAAAGAAGTAGAATCACGGTGACTCCCAAATCTGAGTCTGGACTCGATCATCGAGGTAACTCTCCCCACGACTCTCAAGTGACTACCAATCATTAGGGAGCCTTAAAATAATAGTCATTATAGAGTTACTATAGAACCCTGCTTATGTTAGGGAGTCACTTTAGAGTCCTGGGGAGATTTACCTCAGTGATCAAGTCGGGAGTCACAGTGATTCCACTTCTTTTCTTTGTGTGGTACATCATGCCGACCCTTTGGTAGACCATGGGCCAGAAGTGGATACCCTCCCCCGTCAGAGGGATTTTCGGAGACCCTGTTTTTTTCAAAGATATAAATGTCAAGTTTACTTTTTTGGCCATTTGCACTTTTGTTTCCGGTGGGTAGGGGCGTGGTGGCCATTTTCCAAGATGGCCGCCCTGAAAAATTGGGATTTAAAAAAAAAAGTGAAATGTCTAATAAAAGGTGCACATTTCAACATATATGGTCATTCAATAGCTCAAATCGAAGGTCTATGAAAGGACTATGCACTAAATGATGATTTGTTGTGGTCATGACAACGTGGTTGCCATGGTAACCACATAAGTACTGAATTTTGCCTGTTTTTCTACATGAGGTACCGAAAAGTTTGCATATATAGAGTAAGTAACCACTAAAATAGTCATGTAATAGTGCATATTGTTGGTATGGAAGAGCATTATCAACATCATAGAGAATTATGGCTACTCAGACAACCTGGTTGTCATGGTAACCATGTAACTAACAATAAATACATTTTTGGATGCAAAAAAATAATGCCCCAAAAAATAGAGGGAAATCTTCTCTAGATCATGTGTATTTGAAGATATATGGCCATGTAGTAGCTCAAATTGAAGGTATATATGAGAGCTATCCACTGCCTGATGATGATTCATTGTGGTCATGACAACATGGTTGCCATGGCAACCACATAACTACTGAATTTGGCCTGTTTTCCTACACAAGTAAATTACGAGAAATTGTCCATAAATAGTGTAAATGACAACTAAAATAATCATGTTATAGTGCATATTCTTGGTGTGGAAGGGCATCATCAAGGCTATTGAGAATTAGTGGTATTGTAACAACCTGGTTGTCATGGCAACCATGTAACTTCCAACAAATACCTCTTTGGATGCAGAAATACTCCTGGAAAATAGGGGGAAAGGTTTTCCAGACTGTGAGCATTTCAACATATGTGGTCATACAATAGCTTAAATAGAAGGTCTATTTGTGAACTTTCCATTGAATGAAGATTTGTAGTGGTCATAACAACATGGTTGCCATGCATTGTGGGGACCAAAGACATTGCACATTAAAGCACTATGCGGTCCCCAAAGGGTTGAAAAAGCACTCCATCAAGACTATGCAGCTTGGGTGAGTCAGTGGACTAATGCCAGGATTCTGCTGAAGCCTATGTCAATCCTCCCTGAATCTGCCCAATCAATGCCAATCAATTAACAAAGATACGTAGGTGATAAGTGCAGAAAGGCTATCCACCCCTTTAATTCTACTTGGACAAACGGCCCAGCTGATGCAGTTTGCTCCTGTCTGGTACTGTCTGGGGACATCTTTGGATAAAATGTTCTGGTGGAGCTTGTTCTGTCTAATCTAGACACCATATTGCATGAATAATAGCACATAGAAAAGTCTGGTCTGGGCATCATTTGTTGCTTAACGAGCTGGCTACTAGGCTGCTTTAGAACTCGATCACCATACAAAGTTGATACATGTATATTCCTGAAGGGTTGTCATAATGCATGAAGACATTAACACAGTGTGAATCCATTAAATAGTTAAACAAAGGCTTGAAGGGTTTGTGATGTGAGATATGAGGGGATTTGTATTCATGGCAGCGGTATCATAGTGTAAGCATGTCAGCGAAGTGTCTTCTGGAAGCGTGAGACAGGAATAAACACATTAGATAGTGTTCTTTATTGTAACAGATGCATTAAAGAGACAATTTGCTTTCAAATGGCTGTTCTGGGAACCAAGTGACACGGAAAGTGGGAAATGAATTTTAGATAAACAGTCTTCTGCAGCCCTCATGCATACAGACACAGTCAGTCAACACTGACTATAATGAGATCGAAGCAGGCTCTTTGCAAAAATCCTGACTGATATCTAAGAATATCTATTTTCAGCCTCCCTCTTCTGCTGGACTACCATTAATTTAGCAAAAGCTGTTGACAGTTCCAACTCTAAATTGTTCAAACTATTAGTTATTGGATTAGAATAAGTTATTTTATGTCAATATAAAATTGAGATCCTATTGTTCACTTTGTGTACACCAATACTGCCTTTAAAATTAAAGGAGATCGCATGTGAATTAGGGTCAATCCAGCGTAGATGGACCGGGTTTGTTTTTCTTTCCTCCATTCCATCCACCATCGCCCACCACACCCAATATACTGTGGCCCATTCCACTTGGTCCTTTTCATTTGTTTTACTTTACACAGCTTTTTTCTCAATCCGTTTCCATTTTCAAAAGGCCAGTCAGGAGGATGTAGTTTGCCCCAATGGGTGTGTTTTACATCACCCTATTTCTGCCAGTCTTCTAATCTCCTTGCACCTTCTTATTGGTTTACCCTCCCACTATCTCTGCCCAAATGAATTAATTAAATCGATGTAAGAATTCAGATCAGTTTATACCTCTTCTCCACTAGGAATGATACGTTGAAGAAAAACATATTAGTTTTGATCCAAATGTCCATTACTGATGCCATGAAGTATTCAAACAAACAGGTTTCAGCAGAGATATCAGAGACTTACTGAAACCCAGGAGTTTGATGATCTCTGGGAGCAAAAAGCCTCCTACTGCCATCCTGACGTCAATGCCAATGACACGTGACATTTAGTACATCGTAACACCACCAGGTGCCACACTGCCTCCCAGTAAATCTAATACAAGCTGGATACAAGGTTTTAAGGTTGATCGCTACTCTTAACTTTGTATCCATGAAATGTCCTGTTTTTCCCCCCAAAGGTAGCTTATATTATTTAGAAATGGAAAATGTAAAAAAAATGGGGGGGGTCCCGAGCTACTTTTTTTATTACAGATTTTTGAAAAAAAAAGTATTCCCTATTTTTGCCAAAAAATACCAAAAATAGGGAAATTTTCATGATTTTTTTTCTTAGTGAACCAATGCCGACATTAATTTTATATTGCACATGAATAATCCTAGGTTATGTCCTTTTGTGGGAAAAATTAAATCGTGGTCCAAAAATGTACTTTTGTATGAAAAGACGTGATGGTTTTATGACGATTATTCAAATTTAATGCATAATTCTTCAGCAATATCTAAATATCACTTTTTTTATATTTTCAAAAAATTGTTTAGATCAATAGCTAACATTTTAAAGGAATTTTGATAGGTGGTCCCGGGCATATTTTTATGGTTCTGGGCCTTTGAGGTTAAAAAATAATGCAAAACTGGACTAAATTTCATATTTAAAGCCTAAAATAATGGGTAAAATGGCAAAAGTCGGGGTGTTAAATGGTTGTATATCCTACCCTTGGTTATTTCAAGGAACCTGATGAGATCTATATCTATCTAGATAATGATTTATTGATTAATAAGTCCAATATTCTAACTTATATTAAAAATAGCAAATATTATTGGCTATAAATGTATCAAATATTCAAGGCCGTGACTATTGACAGTTCGAACTGTCAATAACAGAACAAAATTCCCTTATTGACAGTTCAAACTGTCAATACCAGGATATAATTCCCTTATTGACAGTTTGAACTGTCAATAAGGGAAAAACGATTCTCTTATTGACACTTCCAAAAAGGAACTGTCAATAACAGAATAATATCCCACTATTGACAGTGTGAACTGTCAATAAGGGAATTATATCCTGGTATTGACAGTTTGAACTGTCAATAAGGGAATTTTATTCTGTTATTGACAGTTCGAACTGTCAATAAGCAGATTGATTTCTACTATTGACAGTTTGAACTGTCAATAGCCGGCCCACCTTGGTTTAGCTATTGACAGTTCAAACTGTCAATAGTGGAAAACTTTCCTCTTATTGACAGTTTGCACTGTCAATAGTGGGATATTTTTCTCTTATTGACAGTTCAAACTGTCAATAGTGGTCAATTAAAGCGTTACTGACAGTTCTTCAATGAACTGTCAATAGTGGGAATTTCCTCTCTTATTGACAGTTCCTTATCCGTCACAACCCTGAGAGTGATTTTGGTGGAAAAGTCGATTTTGGTGGAAAAGTCGATTTTGGTGGAAAAGTCGATTTTGGTGGAAAAGTCGATTTTGGTGGAAAATCGATTTTGGTGGAAAACCGATTTTTGGGGCAGAACCAAATTTTGGGGCAGAACCGATTTTTAGGGCGGAACAAATTTTTTGGGCAAAACCGATTTTGGCTCCAAAAACCGATTTTGGCTCCAAAACCGATTTTGGCTCAGAAACCGATTCTAGCTCCAAAACCGATTTTGGCTCCAAAAGCAGGTTTGGCTCCAAAACCGATTTTGGCTCCAAAACCGATTTTGACGGATTTTGGAGACAAAACCGATTTTGACCAATTTTGGGGACAAAACCGATTTTGACCAATATTCGGGACAAAACCGATTTTGGAGACAAGACCGATTTTGGGTCTGAAACCGTTTGTTGGGTCCCAAACCGATTTTTGGTCCAAACCGATTTTGGGGGCAAATCCGATTTTGTTGAATAAAAACACTTTTGCCAAAAAACCACAATTTTTTACTACAATGTCAGTGGGAAGTGTCAATAAGACAAAAATATTCCACTATTGACAGTTCCCATGACGAACTGTCAATAACAGGAATAATTTCCACTGTTGACAGTGTGGACTGTCAATAAGAGAAATATTTTCCACTATTGACAGTCCGAACTGTCAATAGCGTTTTTGAATATTCAAAGTCGAATATAATGCTCAATTTTGCTCAGAATTAGCTCATCTTTCAATATGGCTTTGTAAGCATGTATATGCATCTAGTTTTCTAATATTAGCCCAATCGGATACATTTAAGCTAGATGCGCAGAGACCTGCGCAGTGGTCCATATTCAATGAGTAGCGATCAACCTTAAAATGAGAGCACAAATTGAGAAGTGGCACTGTCAACCCATCCTGTTGCATCCATATTACACCAAGGATGGCACAACGTATTTATGAATTATGTAATCATGTGATATATGAATGGAATCATTGCACCTTCTTGGTCATCAAATTTCCCCATACCTAGCTAACAAAAGACATTATTTAACATCAAAATTACGTTTAAAACTTTAAATAACATTATGCCATATTAATGAGTCTAACAGAAACGTTATAAAACGTTAGAAAATATTGAATAACGTTTTTCTTTTGTTTACTGGATAAGACCATTTTCTATAAGGTTTCTCAATACAATATAAAGTTCTACATAAAGCAGTAGTAAATATGGCCTAGATCTTCTTTGACTTCCTATTGGACATGCTAATCGTCAAATCAGAATACTGTTTACCTGTACATCTATTCAAAAGTCAGCATAGTCAAACTAATAAATGTACACAAGTCAAATAGTTTATCGAACATGCATGCAAGATATATACAGGATGCTAAAAACTTCCCCTTCCAGTAGAGATACCGCTTTTAGCCTCAAACACTTGACACTTAAACACAATGATGTGCTAGATGCATGCATTTCTAAACACTTTATTCTCCTAAACAGTTTGATTTCTAAACACTTTGATCTCCTAAACACAAAAATTTCTAAGCACTGAGCTAAACATATCATTGGCCTAAAAATGTCAACAGATTGTGTGGACAAATATGAGGCAGGATTGTGTTTAGGATTGTGTTTAGGATCTAAACACCGTTTTTGCAGTCAAGAACAAGCTAACAAGTGGCTTCATAATACATACAGCAGGCCACCATCATGGCAGTCTATTCACTCTATACCTGATAGAGCACCTGCCTTCACCCCATCCAACTCCAGGGTCCTACAATCACCTGAAATATTCACAGTAATCCAACCAATTGTACACCACCGGCCGTATGAGTTGTCATGGATACTTGCTTGCAAAAGAGGATTGGTGTGAAAGTAGCAACAGTTACCTCCCGGTTTTATTTGTTGTCTGGCGATAATAGTAATTATTCATTCCGTGTAAATTTACTTCATGGAGAATTTATCTACCTATCTATCTCTGAAGCATGAATGCGGAGAGTAACCTGAATTCATGCAACATGCTAACAAAGGACATGATGCAATGTGGCTTTCAAAGGGTTAAGCAGCTTTAGGCCAAATAAAAAAAAAGTTTTGTTTCAGGTAACATTGGATGAAAATCTAGGGTCGGTAGGTCGGATCTTTTTTTTTTTTTTACTTTTTTTTTTTTTTTTTTTACAGCCCCACTGCGATACCAAAAAATGGAAAAATGTGGAAAAAAAATTGAAAATTTTTGTAAACCTAAAATTGACCCAAAAAAGTGTCAAAATTTCAAAATTTCTTCAAAATTGCATAAAAAAAAGTAGGGTCGGCCCTGTTTTGATAGGGTCGGTCGGGTGACCTGAAACAAACCTTTTTTTTTTTGGCCTTATACATGAATGCCATTGGCACTGTACGTAAGCATGCGTCTGCATGAGTGTTGTAGACCTACCATATAGAATATTTTTCGTCCAGGGACAGGACTAACCTAATTGCTATTTCTTAGCTACACTGCAGGAAGTGTCGGGGACAGTGACGTCATAGGTGCCTGGAAGCTATTCTTAGCATAGGCAGGGTGTGGGAAATACGAGGTGAAGTTGTATCTGTGCATATCATCTTACACTTTATTTCTGACTACTTTATTTCCCCTATATATAAAACGGCATTACTTGGGACCAGCGTACCACCCCATTGAAATAGGCTTGCCCAGTGGGCACACAACATTGTATCAACATTGATAGCTGGTTGTCAATGTTGATTCAATGTTGATTCAGCGTTGATTCAACGTTGAACTGAATGTTGTGCCCACTGGGTGAGTGCTTGACAGGAACAGATAAACCAAAAGAGGCTAGATGCAAGTATGTACTTTTTTCGAAGGTAACTCGATATTTCTTTCCAATTTAACTTTTGAAATATTTTAAGTCTTTTATGTGTGATTTTCCTTCTCTCTATGATAATAATTCTCAGAAATCCATTGTATTCAAGAGAAAAACTAAATAAATGATTGAAATACCCTCGCACATTGGATTTAGCAACAAGAGAGAGAAAATCTCACTAAAGTCTGCCATTTTCTTTCAGAAATTGAAAAATGCTAAATTAACCTATCTATCATTTAAAGGTGGTCGAATAATACAAAATTACAAAGTATATACTCCGTTAATCATCCCCTATAAGTATATCCTTCTGAAACATTCAAATAAATGAAATAATCAAATCTAAATATCTGAATCGGGTCCTTGCGTAAGACTCTGCTGGGAGAGTTAGTGATAGGGACTCATCTACATGACAACATCGCTAGGGGCTTTCTAGGGCGCTGGGACTTCGGCTCTGTCTATTCCCGCGGTGAGTCTGCTGATCTGTCCGTGTGTAGGCCTACTAGCCCGTGGAGCAAGGGGTTGGTGGTGGGGGGGGGGGGGGTGACACTCAGACATTAAAATTGGGCACCCTTTTCCGTGATCAGAGGGCACAGTTTGCACAAATAGCCTCCCAAATAGACTATAATTACCCCCATAATCCCGGCCCCCGAAGCGGCTGGTCATTTACAAAAACTGTTATTAGTGACAGTTCTCAACCATTTGAGGTTGGCATAATGCATCCCTTTGCCGTCATGATGCAGTTACTCGCCAGCGCTGCATTCAAGCATCATATCTACCCTAAGGGGTTGAGATACTCCTGTAGCATCGGCATGATGCACAAATGCAGTACTGGTGAGTAACTCGCTAGGGCAATGCAGCACCGGCCAGTTACTCAATGGGGCTGCATTAGTGCATCATGCCGACAAATTTCATCTTTTAGCCACATCCACCCTGAAAGGGTCCAACAGATACTCTTCACACACTTTTAAAAACACTGTTCCAAGTCCATGACGTTATCAAACTAGTTACTTAGACACAAGCAGACTGCACATATGGTAAACTTTTATAAGCTAAAATGTGCAGCTAATCAGACATCTAGACTTTAATCTGAGCTTAGGAAGCTGTAGAAATCTCAGACCAAAACACCGTTCAATTTATCTATATTTAGCATTTGAACCAAAACATTATTCAACCTCTTTGCAGCTGTGCGAAATTGATTTATTTCATGTTTTGTCTTTTCATTTTTTAGCAGGCTATTCTAGAATGTGATGAAACTCTGTATGAGTGCTGATTAGAATTGCGTCAGGTGTGGTAAAGCTGGAGGATAAAGCTTTCAGACTTTATCATTGTTATTTGACCCCCTTCCCTAAGTTTCAATAATGGAATAAAACAATCTTCAACTACTGGCCACAGCTGCAGAGTTCCCTTCACTGTGGCTGGTTATCAATCTTGACTATGGCTTTACCTTTGATGGATTGCGTCCTCAGCTGTTTAAACAACAGACCCAGTTCATTATGCAATATGCCAGAAACGTTATTTGATTTCAGGAATTCAATATTGAAATTGATTGATAAGGGGAAAAGGTTATCCACATTGATTGATAAGGGGAAAAGGTTATCCACATAAAGATAGGGGAGAGTGCTAGGTGCTGGACATGGATCACTGACCTTGGAGGCATATAAAAGACAAGTGCCCCAGCTTGTCTGTCATGCGGTAGAGCATGGTCCCCAAACCCCTGTATGGTTGTCCCACCTGGGTCACCAAGACTTATACCGAGGATGGTATACCCTAGTTCCCGGCCTATCCTATAAGTGGTGATGGGGTGGAGCTGCACCTGTCGGGGGCTAAATCTGTAATGGGCTCTTTGGCCTATATTACTTTGGCTAACTTTCACACTTTTCCCATACCCACCTAGGCATTTTTAACTCATCAGACAGTATGGTGGTATTAAAATGAAGGCCTGGCCAGTTTTGCACATGTATCAAAGTGTTTATGTACAGAGGTGTGAAGAGTTAAAAGTGTGACAGCTCCCTATTTTCACTCACAGTGAAGCCACTGTGTCACCCCACCTGTCACACTCTCAGTCAGAGGTGTAGATGCCTAAGTGTAAGTTCTATTCTGTTACTAATAGGTCCCATTACTATTCTATTATTTTATACATCCATTACTATTGAAACTGAACTAGTATTTTGGTCAGGATATTTGGTGGAGCCTTGTCCAGATGAGAGTGGCTTCTTGCATGTCCACACCACAGGCGGCTGCCACATGAGCATAGGCTCCTCACCTAGTGTTATGTAATGGTTGGCGTCAGGGGCGGAGGTGTCATGGCAGCCCCCAGCCTGTACATCCTCTGTGCCCTATAAAGATAACATGGTAACGCTTGTATATTTCTATATATCTATATATCTGTATCTATAATCTCTCTCTATATAGGACCTATATAGAGAGAGACAGAGAGAGCAATGGATAGATACATAGATAGATTGATAGATGCAGATATCAATATAATACACTGGAATGCACTAACAGTGGGTTTCTGTGCCAGTTTTCCGGGACACCATGGTATACTAGTCCTTACCTGGGAGTATTACATATTTCTTTAGAACTAGAGAAGCAAACAAGGCCGTTTTCAGGCAGCTAGGAGAGCATTGCCTCCCAGCTTGATATAAATATAAACTTTCATGACCCGAGTTAATGACTTAATGGAGGTATGTAGGTGTCAAATTACTCTGACACTAAAATATTCCTCTAGCAGGTGAAGGTCAAATATGAGAATATGAGTAAGGAGTAGGGATACCTCATATGTGTAGAGTGAACACATGGGAGGGAATTTCTTGCCGGTATTACCAAGTGCAGCTAGCCTGCCATTATGCATCCAAATTTGTCAAATCATAATCATAGGGTGTAGTAGCCATTATTTGTTGTTTAGAGAACATGTATATGGCTCAGTCTCATGAGTTTGTAACATTTCAAACGTCTTTGACCGGTGCCGTCTTTGACCGGAGCCGTCTTTGACCGGAGCCGTCTTTGACCGGGTATGTGATTAAAATGAAGAAAAAAGTAGTGTATAGTAAAGAAATGGGTAAATATTTTGTATAATATGTTATAACACATCATTTCGAGGCATTATCTAAAATTGATATATTTCATATATTTATGTTACTGGCTCAGTCTCATGAGTTTGTAAGAGTTGAAACGTCTTTGACCGGCGTCGTCTTTGACCTGTGACGTCTTTGACCTGCTGAAGAAAAAAAGCCCAAAAGGAACCCTTAATATGTGCATTAAAATATATTTTTTTAATTGGGTAAAACAACCATAGACTGTTTATTACATGAAGAAGTTGAAGCTTAAATTTCCTTACTATATACTACTTTTTTCTTCATTTTAATCACATACACGGTCAAAGACGCCACCGGTCAAAGAAGCCACCGGTCAAAGACGCCACCGGTCAAAGACGTTTGAAATGTTACAAACTCATGAGACTGAGCCATATTATCATGAAGTAAAGCTTATAAAAATAAATGCTTAAACCAATGTTATCACTTTCAATCAATGTCTAATTAACAATTGCCAATAACGTGCTAAATTATGTATGCAGAAACTTAGAATAGTTTCTAAGTTTTCTCGACACCCACATATATATAGAGACATCAACTATATCCTGCTTTTTTGAACAGGAGTATATTACAAACACAAGATTAATAAAACAATAGGGGTGTGTGGAATTTTTCCAACCTGCCCCTCGAGAGGGGTCAACATTTTTTTGATATCCCCTCTCCTTGAACTAATATTATGTGCAGGCATTTTTGCTGGAAAGGGGGTGGACTTTTTCTGACCCCTCCCCCCCGGAACCACATTTTTGAGCCTTCATTTTCAATCCAAGCCGCCCCCCTCCCAGCCTCAGGCCTGACTCTGTAATAGTAGAGTCATATCATATAAACATTTTGTTTGACCAACTTGTCTTCAGGGGTTAACCAATAAAATCCTGTACACCAGTTCCTGTGTCCAGCCTGGCAGGAAGTAGCAATCTAGATATAGTAGTCCCATGTGGAGCCGTTGCAGCAGAGGAAAGTATACTGGTTGAGTGAGTCTGCTGCCCCCTGTTGTTCAATAATGACCCCTCCCTAACAGCAGTAACCAGTCCCAGTACATCATAACAGAGTGCCACTGTTGGGGGGCTGATTGTAACAATTATTCCAGTCCCCCTGGCTGGTGCCAATACCTGTGGTAAGTGGTCAGTGTCCTCTTGTCTGACCTAACTCTAGGTGACCATACATAGTGCGTGTTATAGAACATTGCAACGGAGGCTTCACTAACCGATATTCTTGTCGATTCTCGCAAAAGTTAAGCTGGGACTCCACTACCCGATTTTCTGGTCAGATCGGACCCATTCTCACAAATCGGACCCAAAACAGATGCAAATATAAACAACCCTATGTTCAGGTTTGTTGACATTTACATTTTGTTTGGGTCCGATTTGTGAGAATAGGTCCGATCAGATGAGAAAATCGGGTAGTGGAGTCCCAGCTTAAATCTGTCAGATCATGGTAGCATGGATCATCAGATGTTAAGGTTTCTTTACATCTATATCTGTTTGGGTCTGATTTGTGAGAATAGGTCCAATCTCACAACAAAATGGTGTAGTGGAGTCACAGCTTATGCCCTTTATCATCATGAGGCATTAATGCCGCTCTTTGGAGTACCTCGCTGGTGCTGCATTCAAGTATCTTGCCACTGCCAATGGGTCGGCATGATGCACAAATGCAGTGCATCCAACTAGACTCACCAGGGCTGCATTTATACATCATGACGACAAACAGCGTAGTACATTATTAACCATCATGCGGCCGCTAAAGGGTTAAAATGACAGTAATCCTAGTAATTGCTCGACATTTGCATGCAATGATTATACAGGAGGGAGGGAGGGGGAGTTGAGTGGCCACTGGGTGACCTCTTGGTTTGTCTTCCATAACAACATGGTTGGAAAACATGTAATTTAGAAAGGCATATTCTACTGAAAAGTATCCAATGGATCATCATATTGACTAGAATATCCCTAAAAGCTTCTTATTTAGATAAATATTTCTAGGATTGGTTTTTGCCTCATTTAAACTAAATCTTCAATTACTTCAGTACTTTTTCTAAATTCTATCAGCTACACACCGTACTTGTCAAATGAAATTCCTTCTTCACTTGGATAGTTAAGTATCTTAGTCTTACTCAAATTAAAGACATCATGTTGTAGTGAGTTAATGTGATAGAGCTTAAAATAGCATCCAGGCCCCAACGTAAAGCTAGGTGTACTGACAATGATGTTAGATAATGGCTTAACTAGATCATCCATCTAATTGCTGTTATTGCCAATAAGATACACAGCAAGCTCTGAGCCTGCCATGTTGTTAATTCTAAGGCCACTCCAGATACTATACTTGTTTCTCATCACCACGTGCATCCCCAAATCTCCTATCTGAGAACTTAAACATATTTTTTGGGGAAGTTTAAGTGCAAAAACATGACACAATTAGACAAATATCATCGTATTTCATAGCAAATTAAAGCTTACAGTGCAGCAAATGTAATGGGCTGAGGGAAACTGGGGGAAACATATCTACAACTTTTGCAGTTCCTTAATTCATTAGTTACTGAAATGTAAATTTGGATCCCCAAGAGCCTGCAATACCCTATATGATTTGGGAATGAGCAAGAAAAAACAAAAAAAAACAAAAAAAAAAACATCATATATCTCATGGCTTAGTGATGAGAAACAAGTATATTACTTGGAGTGGCCTAGTGTCATGTCATCAAGGCCAGGATTCCTAGTCGTAAACTTCTAACAGGGCAGATTTATCATGTACCTACATCAATCTATTACCTCCACACCTCCACGGTATAGTGGAGGCAGCTCATAATGCCATAGATAAATTATTTGATGAATACTCACATAATGATAGGGATACTGTGCAATGACTTATATGAAGGATACACTCTAAGAACAGTGTGTTGTGGGAACATGCTTAAAGAGTAACACATATAAATTTGCAACACACTTTGAGATATAACACACTTATGAATTGTAACACACTTTTTGTCAACTCACTTACCTGCTTACACACTTGTGGTCAGAGAGGTGTGTATCATATACAAAAGGGGGCAGCAGCAGTAAATGTCTATCATGCACCTATTCTACATTCTTACAGCCATATAGTAGCTGTCGCAGTGGCTCAGTAGGCAAGTCTTTGGACTGAGAACTTAAAGATCCCTGGCTCGAATCCCAATGGGGCTTGCTGTCAAATGGAAATGTTTATTTTCTAAGAAGGACCATAATATTTTAGCCCCCACCCCCCCTCAAGAAGGGTCAAATTTATTTTCCACCTCAGAAGAGGTTGAACTGTTTTACAACCCTCTCCCCATCCAATCCCCCCTACTACAATGAAAGATATAACACCTATTCAATAGGGGTTAATTTGCAATGAGATAGATACAAAAACTGTATTATTTGAATCTCATTGAATGAGCAAACTCACTCAATCCATATTGGAAATAGATGGGAAGTTTTTTTCTCTTCAACTATACACACATGTTCTTTGCATAAACCAAATAACCATCACATGTAAGATCTTATTAGAGGTTCTGCAAGGCTGTAAAAGCAGGGCTTATTAATAGCTGATTAACTATTGTCTTTATAATAGATATCAAGCCCTTCAAATTATGTTATTATTAGTCAGTGCATTGGCATCCCTCAATAAGGGCGGTCTTTGTATTGTCTAAGAACCACTTCATGTCATAACATATTAATCCCCAAGGTAAGTTATATAGCTTACTGTTAACTGGTAAGAAGTTGTGTGATCTTTGAGAATACTTTGTGTCTCCTCACTGTTATGTGTTCTGGTACCTATTTGAGGGGGGAATATACACCATGACTGTACAAGGAGATTTGGTGGCCTAGCGAGCAAGTCGCTGGACAAGTGTGTGAGAGGTCCTTGGTTCGATCCCCAGAGAAGACCTGGCACCAAATCTTCCCAAGTGAAACAAGTTGTCCTGACAAGAGTCACGTCTGTAAGTGTCGGTAGACAGACTGCGGTGAACCTTCAGTGTCCTGGTCTCCCATGAGACTTGCACCGATCCGCTTCAACCCGTAGAAGCATAATACACTTGCGACTGGTAAAGAGATAGCAAATATCAGTGTTGACGAAGGTGGTCCTAGCCGGGAGGGGAAAAGGCTGCAATGGACCACTGGAGACACTGAGAAAAGGTTGTGAGAGCAGCCATCCCACGCTATCTGATGGTGGTACGGTCATGGCACGTTGCACTACAGTCACCAGTTGGTTATCAGGTGTGTCAGTTTCGCCAGGGTCAGAAGCTAGGATGTGTTCTAAGACTTGTTTACTGTCAATACAAACTCAGTTTTGATATAATCTTCTATTCCCACTTTTATTGTGAGCGGTTCAATAAGCACTTTTCCTAGATATAAGAAGCCTTTAAAAGTGATACACACAGTATATGCACAGTATGAACATGAATAGCCCTAACAAGAAAGTAAATAAATCTATACTAATTTAACTCTTAACCCATGCAGAAAGTAATCATACTTGATATTGAGAAAAATATATTTTTCAAGGGATTCGAACCTGCATGGACAGGACTCATATGCCAGCACTTAGACAACTCAGCCACGGCAACTGACATACTCTGTGAGGTGTAGAACAGCTATTTTAATCCCCACCTCCACAATACCATGGCTTTGTACACCAACACACTTTTTAGATTCAACACACTTTTGCCAAAAGTGTGTCGTGTGTTACCAAAAAAAAGTGTGTTAAAAGTGGCTTCAGAAAAGTGTGTTGAAAAGTGTGTAAACGTAACACACTGTTTTTAGAGTGTATATCCTGCCATAAATATGTATCTACAATAAAGTTGCTATAAAAGTTGTGTTTTGATATACTATACTATAGAACAGTACCTAACATTATGTTACTATCTTGCACCTTAGGGAGTGCTCATTTGCAGGGTTTACGTGAGAACAGCTGAAAATAGCGACCGCTATATATTCGCACCAGCTCCTCAAGCGGATATCATCGGCCCAGTGTTGTTGGTTTAAACAAAGAAGGCTGCATTTTTCGGTCCTGTTGAATAGCCAATGGCCTTATTTCACGGCTGCCCCCTATCATAATTTTAACAATTTTTATAGAAAAAGATCTTTCTTTAAAAAATCGAAATGGCACAATCATTTTAGTCTGTTCACTGGGTTATTTCATTTATCAACCATTGGGCCGCATTTCACTCTGCCTATGGCCTCGCGAACTACGGCCTGTGTGTATCTTGTGAAATAATAAAATAGGAAAAATCTTGTGGACATTTGTTTATAACGATAAAATGGTGGGAACTTGTTACCGGGAACAGCATGTGCAGGCTGACACTAGCAGCTCTCATGACATGTTGGTTTTATCCATGGAATGCAGCTTGTTCCAGGTGTATTATGGTGCATTGGAGTCTGGTACCAAGCAGAATCTCATGGGCAATTCCATGGACAGGACTTCCAAAGCCGGCCATATTGAGCCACCAGAGTCATCAATATATACAATAAGTCTTATTTCTATGGTATGGTTAAAGTGGCATAGTCCGATGATTAGGGCTCAAAATGAATTTTGCTAAAAATGAACCAGAATGTTCAAAATGACCATAGTTCATGTCCTAACTACTTTATTAAACATTATTCCCCAGATTTCAGCTTAGATTTCAGCTGATTATCAGTTTTAGGCTCAATTTGAGACTTTTGGAGTGCACGCTATAAGTCCACCAAATTGAAAAATGCACTGTAAAATGCTATACCTGTGTTCATGGGACCCTCTTTATTGCCTCTTATTGCCCATCAATGATATTCTATAGTGCCCCATCTTCCAAATATGATATTATAATGACATTTTGAAGTCATTCAAGTAGAATTTAAGATATTGGTAAAAATCGGACCATGCCTCTTTAAACACCTCCACTGACCAGTCAAGCATGCTGCTCAGTGTAAACCTGCAGCTGTACAACTGTACAAGACGTGTACCAAACAGGTGGCCGCATGACCTTTTCACCTGGCTACCTTTCTGGGAAAACAAGTATCATAATCACCTTATTATTGCATGTGTAATAGGGAGTCACCCAGTGGCAAGCCATATTACCACCTCCTGTATAACACTGGCCTCTAGGGACAGAGCCCCAACCAAGCAATTAGCAGATATAACTGTAGTCACACTGGACGGCAGGAGAATTTAAGCAGTAACCATTATTTAACAATCTGGGGGTAGGGCAAAAATATTTGGACCTCTTGAGAGAGGAGTTCTAACTAAATGTCAGCTCTTTTTCAACCAAAAAATGCCAGCTCATTATTATGGCTAAAAGAGGTCTGCCACGATCAATCTGAACTCGGCTGGGGGTACATGGAAGCAAACTTGGACTCCTCTTGTCAGGCTACTAAGAATTGAGAAATCATGAGAAAATCCCCCAACATTAGCTGCCATACCGTCTTTAGCTATGACGATTTTGAAGCTGACAGCAATACACTGGCCTGGATATATCTCTTTGTGTAGATCTGTACATTGCATAACTACAGTGGTGTCAATTGTCAATTAAGTAGTCAGTAATTACCTGAAGGAGTCTTGTAATAAATAGGAAGAATGCCCTAAGCAAATACAGCACAACCTTATCCAGCAGCGCTCTATGGCATCCTGCCTGCATGTCTTGTTTTTCACATACTGCCTTTTCTAAGAATAACATCCAGGCACCTGTGACGTCACTCTGTACAGAGCCGGCCTGGCCAGAGGTCCTGAGGTCTTAAGGCCTTTCTTTTTTTATATGACATTTATTTATTATGTATGCTGTTGCCCCGCCTAATCATAGCTTGTGTTATGGCTATTTGCTATCAAATTCTGGTGAATGTGACAGATCAACAAACATAAATTGTTGCTCTTTATTTAGCACGCACTTATAATCAAGTATCTGCCTGGTTTAGCACTGAGCATCCAGGGGGTTCTTATAAATAGGTCATTATCACAATTGGATAACGCCATTTGTAGGCTGTACCAAAGTCATTTAGGTATCCAAATTAAAATGCAATATTGTTGTTCATGTCACTTTCGATCCCACTATTCATGCTCTGGTTGGAATAAACAGTGGTGATAAAAAGCTCATCAATCCCAAGCACTGGAGATGATAGTATTGGTAGATTTACCACTCAATGCAATAGTAAAACCTAACAGTTTCAAATCAAATCTACAAAAGCAGAAGCTGAAAAATGACCACAAAGCCGAAAAATGACCACAAAAAAAAAATGATGTTAACTTAAAGCAAATCCTCTTCTTCATGCTTCAATAAGTGAGCAGCCATTGCCACTGGCAAACACCCGTAGATAAACTCTACTACTGTAGACAACAAATATTACCTGGAGGTGACTGTTGCCACTTTCACACCAATCCTCTTGTACACACTCATCTATAAACAAAAACCCATGGCAACTGACACTGCTCGTGACATACGATTGGTAAGATTAAAGTGATTATTTCATTTGATTGTAGGACCCTGACATTGAATCCAAATGAATGTGCCCATACATAGTCTCCATGGAATAGTCCCAGACAACAAATTAAACCCATTGCGGAAGTAACTGTTGCGAAGAAAGGGATTGATGTAAAAGGAGGGACAGGGATCCAGTACTACCGACACGGCCGGTGGTGTACAATTGGTTGGATTACTGTGAATATTTCACGTGATCGTCAGACCCTGGAGTTGGATGGGGTGAAGGCAGGTGCTGTATCAGGTATAGAGTGAACAGACGGCCATGATGGCGGCCTGCTGCATGCATTATGCAGCCACTTGTCAGCGCATCCTATCTCAGGAAGTACCCCTTAATTGTTTCCTGCAATCTTTAGGCAATTACCATGCTCTGTTAGGTTTAGTTGGATATTCTTATCTTATTGGAAAGGGAAGCTATTGTAATCTGTATGTATCTTGCACATAACTTCTATAACGTGAACCATTTGACTCGGAATTGGTTATATTGGTTTGGATATTTCACGTGTTTCTAGGACCCTGCAGCTGAAGGCATATCAGGTACAACGTGGGGCCTGCCCTGTGTATTATGTTTGTTTGTATTTATTTATCTAGACTGTCCGATACTGATGCTTATAGCCTATATTATTATAAAGAACAGTATATGAGTGAGCTTAGGAACCAACCCCAACGCTAATGGGAGGGGGTGCTTCCTATCTCACCTGTACCATGATGTAATTGGTACTTATAAATGCTATTGATGTTAATTAGCATTTGGATGAGTAGAATTAATGGTTAGTAATGTCATTATTTCATTTTATATATTTTATGATGAGATGTTAGGATGGTGTGATGATGATAATTATGCAAGGGACTTTTCTTGTTTCTTACAAAGGCGAACATAGGTTAGTGCTTTGAGTGGTCCTTACAGGGACGTCAGTATAATGCGTTTAAACTTTGCCATATATATTTTTTTGAAATCCCTTCTCCATTGCGTACATCACATATAGCATTTATGGCTCAGTCTCACGACTTTGTAAGAATTGGATAGTCTTCGACCGGACCTTTTTTAATTTGTTTTCCCCATATCCCTACTATTTGAAAAAATATGTGGATGGTTATTGCATAATAATGGATAGTGTAGCTCTTCAAATTTCACATAATAAAGAAAGTAACGTCTTTGACCGGGCAGAGGAAAAAATAAAACATATGAATATAACAAACTTTAAATAAATTTCCTTTCATATAGTATTAAATAAATCCTTTGACTTTTTTCCACCCATCTCTTACCATCCCAGTGGGCACAAAATCCAGTTGAGCGTTGAATCAATGTTGAATCAACATTGTATCAACATTGACAACCGTTTATCAATGTTGATTCAATGTTCTGTGCCCACTGGGATATAGGTCTAATTTATGCTATAATACCGTTTCCTGGTCAAAGACGTCACCCGGTCACAGACGTCACCCGGTCAAAGACTATTCAATTGTTTCAAATAAATCCTTCTAACTGTAAAACCTTTTCTCTTGGCTATCAAACCTTCCAGGTGAGTTCTGTAATCCGTGCTTACTTTGCAGAAAAAAACACTGTCCAAAAACAGGTATCTAGAAGCTAGTTATTTTCACCATCTTAGGAACTGCACACATTCGCCGGGATATTCTAGGAGCCATTAATGAGTGTTAATAGTGTCAGACAACTCATTCTAGGTGTTGTTTAGTTGCCATCTTATCACCAATAAAACATGCAGAAATATAGTAAAGCCATATGCCATTAGCTTCAGGCTTCCAAGCCAAGCCATAACATAATAACAAGGCTCTTTTATTATGTGTCTTAAGCCCAAAATCGGGGAAGCTGGGTATCGCCCCTCTGCCGCCACTATTTCGCCGCTATTTCGCCCTGCCGCTCCTTTTTCGCGGCTATGCCGCCAAAGTCCACAGCGTTACAGGGGCGATATAGTGGTGGCAGAGGGGCGATACCCTTTTAATGCAGCTCCCTGCGGCCGTGGATTTTGGGCTAATGGTAACTCCACACTTACGTTATTGTTGAGGAAGCTCATATATACAAAGCTTTAAGAGCACACGCGGCCATGTGAGCGTCACTGTCGCAGAAACCACTTAATTCCACCAAACTTACAGGATTAGAATTTAGAATCAGGTGTTTTTTTTGCAACAGTGATTTCGCAACATTTCTGTGTATGAGGGTGCAGCTATAAAATACCAGTTCTTGTATTATGAAAAGGCTATCCCAGTAAACAAAAAACGTTATACAACATTTTGTAACGTTATTTAACGTTATATAACGTTTCTCTAAGGCTCCTCACCATGGCATAACGTTATATATATACAGTTTTAGTTTTGATTTTGACGTAAAATAACGTTTTTTCGTTAGCTGGGATGTTCATTATGGCCAAATACATAAGTTTTTAACGTTTTACAACATTTTGCATGATAAGGAGCCATAGAGAAACGTTATAACGTTTTTGTTTACTGGGCACCATTACATAAAGAAATTGCAGTCAATTAAACCTATACTTATCAGTATTCTCTCTTATCAGTGTCACTAAGTATCACTCACTATACTGAGAATACTAGCTGCGACCTGTTTCTCTGAATCTATTTAACTTGCGTTCATTCATGTTTATATTTTCTTTTCATCTACAGTCTCTTTCTAAAAGCCCCTTCATGAGCATGTAGTTTCCCCTATGGCCTGCTCCCTTTACACCACCCCATTTCTGCCAGCCTACCAATCTCCTTGCACATTCTAACTGTATCACTATCTCGCCAGATCTTTGTCACAAGCTGAAAACTAGGGAGAAGGGAGATAGAACAAAGATGCTCCCATCAAGCATCTATCCCTTTGCGCTACCTTAATTTCCCCTCTCAGACAACCTAAATATTATAAATGTTTTCTTGAGGAAATATATCAATTCTTTGATAACAAAAAATCCATTTCTGATCCAAGTATGAACAGGAGGTCTAGACAGAGATATTAGCAACCTACAAAGAAATGGAGTGGGGTGATTTTGTGGAGTAAAGATCCCTTTTTTGCCATCCTGATGTCACTGCAAGTGACACATGACAGTGAGTACATTGTAATGTCACCAAGTACCATGCACCCTGCCTCCCATAAAAGCATTATTAGTCGGGCACAGGGTTTTAAAATAGTCACAGACAATGGGAGGTGTCAATGTCTACACACCAAGCTGACATCATAGTGGGAAACAATGATATGAGTTTTTTTTATGCCGAAGTGGTGGCGTAGCCACCTGGTGGTGCCACCAGGCACCACCAGGACAAGGCATATGATGTTTGCACTTAACCAGAAGTCAGAATGGGCGCCCCCATCTTGGATTAAGGTGTCACAACACAAATATATGCTATCTGATAACAATAATATAAATCAACCTTTGATAGGTCCTGAGGTTAATTATAATTTTACCTACCCCCCCCTAACATTGACCCAAGGAATTCAATGGTTCTATTGGTTTGTTGCTAATACATCTGGTTGCCTAGCAACAGCTATTCTAATTGCTCATCTGCCTAGCAACACACATTTCTATGACCCTGAGGTTGATTATAATCATACCTACCCCCCCTAAATTGGTCACAAGGGATTTGATAGTTCTATTGGTTTGCTGCTAATACATCTGGTTGCCTAGCAACAGCTATTCTAATTGTTTATCTGCCTAGCAACACACATTTCAATGGTCCTGAGGTTGATTATTATCATACCTATCCCCCCTAACATGGACCCAAGGAATTCAATGGTCCTCTTTGTTTGTTGCTACGACAGCTGGTTGCCTAGCAACAGCTATTCTTATTGTTTATCTGCCTAGCAACAAACATTTCCATAGTCTTTAGGTTGATTATAATCATACCTACCCCCCTAAAATGGACCCAAGGAATTCAATGGTTCTACTTTGTTGCTAATACATCTGGTTGCCTAGCAACATCTATTCTAATTGTTTATCTGTCTAGCAACACACATTCCCATGGCCCTGATGTTGATTATAATCATATCCACCCCCTCCCCCAACATGGACCCAAGGAGTTCATAGGAACTACCATATTCGAGGTAATATCATCCTCCCCCCTGATAACCCCTCTCCCCCTGCTTATTTGGTGTCTTGAATGGGTCCAACGAGGCTTTTATTTTACGCGGCAACAACCACAATTCTTGTCATTATTGATTGTAGTTTTTGTGTGCTGACTTGTGTATGCAGACTTTAATTTTGAGTAATTGAATTGATTCCAATGGGTCTCCTACATTTTTAACATTTAATTAACATCATTCACAAGTATAATTGCATTGTTTCTTACTAGCCTCTTGAATTGTTAACAAATAATCAACTATATTCATGAATGATAATGTGGATTAGGACTAAAAAAAGAGTATTGGTTAGCAAATATATATACTCTAGATCTCTAATACGCCCATCACAATACCTAGTTGTTATCTGTGTGTTATCTGTGTATGGCCATACAATATGATCCCAATCATGGTACAGCATGTCTTCAATTCATAATGTTACCTTATTATTGTTTCGGGTTCTCCACTGATACAACAATGCAAAATGAAAAAGGAAACCTCAACATGAGGAAGCAAGGGAAGTAGATAGGTCTGACGTCATTGGGGTGGTACAACGGCCTGTCGTCACAGCATGAATTGGCTATTAGAGACGTGAAGCAGGGATACGCTGCATCAAGGTAGCGTCATTGATTGAAGTTAAATAGCCTCCAGCCAGCTTGGGAATGGGTGGGGAATCTCTAGGTAGTGATAGAGTCAGGCAAGATCCTTTTATGTTAGTAGTGGAATGAAAGTAGACCACTTTTTGATCTCAGGCTCAGCTTTTGATATCAATGTAAAGGTAGGCAGAAACAAATTCCTCTAGTATAAGGCCACTCAAAAATAATTTGAATTGGATTTTCGCGATAAATTTTCATATTTTAGAAATTCGGATTTTATTGATCAGTAAGTTATTATAATGCAACTTATTCCTAGCTGACTGCATTACTGAGAGTATAAGCTTTAATTTGGTACCAAAAAGAAGAAGTTTTCTCCAAATCATGATTTATATGATGCGCGCGGTGATAACAAACAACTTCTTTTTTTTGGCCTAAGAATGAATGTGTGGCTAATAGTGATTCCCAACCCCTGCCCCCTTGAGATTGCCTATCCACAACGGTTGAGGCTAGTCTAGTAGAAGATCAAAAAGGGATATGTTTTTATTCCTCTAAAACCGTAAAAGGATCTTACCTGACTTATCACTGCCTAGAGATTCTAGTTATGGATTGTAACTCTCAGGAGGGCGCCGGGGGCTGTCTGAGAGTTACAGAGAGAAGTTTCAGTTTTCTACTGGTACTGTGCAATCCTGACCAATCAATGAATATTGAATTATACTTTAAAATGTGTCTAGACCATTCAAGATTTGCCTTGACCAGGGCCTTGAGTGGCTGTTATGGGCCGTGGTGAAATGAACAACTGTGTAATTATAGCTATGTCTAGACCAATCTTAGGGTGGTACCAATGCAGTAAAGAGTGCCTGCCTGCTTAGACACCTTCTTCAAAGTGCTCTAATGTGTAGAAATGAGAAATAAACTGCAAATCTTAAAAACATAGCAAGGTGGAGGATATAATTATGTAAGAAGCCCCCTGTTTAATTTCAGCCCAGAAAACCGTGTATTTAGCCCAGCGGAGTGCGAATCAAACCAACCTCACATTTGGGCTAAATTTCCAGTGATTTCTGAACACCAAACTTCTACACCCACAGCAGTGTGCTGTGGCCGTTGGTGTTGCAGGCTACACTATACTAAGAGATCCCCAATTAGGACTTGGTTTAGGGATAGGTTCAGGGTTGGTCTAAGGCTACTATTGTAAACCAACCTTCCATTTTATATGTCAGACTGACGAAACATATTTTTATGTTGCATATCAGTAATACCAGTAATACCAGTAACACCATCTGGGTTTTCTATGCTAAATAAGGTTTCTCCTAAATTAACGTTGTTACATTGGCATTGCAATTGGATTATAATGGAGCATGCAGTCTATAGAGACACGCCAGGAACAGGCTGTCAGGCTGCCTTTATTCCCACAGGACCATTTAAGGACATGCCTCCTCGTACATAGACAGCTCTCTGTCTCCAAGGGGCATTGAACAATATGGACCCCAGGCAGCACTCTCTAAGCATTTGTGTTGTGTCTGGGTCAAGCTGGAATCCGGAGGAGAAAAGGCATCACATCAAATCTGTTTCATATCAAGACTATGTTAAACTTGTGATCAAGGTTGAGATATATTGAAAAGTGTGTTCCGATTTCACGCTAGTTGCCATGGAAACTGACTTACCCAAACTGGAGAAATTTTACAGGTGCACAGCGACCTTTGACCTTCGTCTTTGACCCCCTCCACACACCTCCCAGGGTTACCATGGCAACAACCAACTTTTTTTTAACAAGGCCTTTGGGAACAATTTGGGCCACAGATTATGATTATGTGACAAATTTAAGGTCTCCTACCACTGATTATATGCACAGTAGTACCATTTTTATTTGGCACTATTTACAACATTGTTGGGGCGAATTTGTACTGTGACACCTTATAGACTATTTGATACCAAGCAGCAAATGCAGAATAGTCAGTCTTCCAGAGGGTGGAGCAGCCAACAAATGGCTGCATAATACATATGGAAGGCCTCACTAAGTCTAGCAGAACATCTGCTTCCGCCTCTCTCCCCATTTCACGTCATGGTCCTAAAATCTCATGAAATATTCCCAGTAATCCGACCAATTGTTCATCACTGGCAACGTCGGTAGCAATGGATCGTTAAATAGTATGCAGAAGGATGCAGGTGAGGATTAGCTGGATAAGGAGCGGCAGTTACTGGTAGTTATTTACTGTCTTTTCTCGGGATGATGCCTCAAAAGGCTCATTTAAGCTGATGAGTGGGAAGGAACACTAATTGCAAACTAAAGCCCTGGCCACACTAGGCTGTTTTGGGCCGATCCGACCCGACCAGACCCGACAATCGGATGTATTCTGATAGAGTTGTGCTTACCAAACTCTTACGACTGTTGGGTCGGGTTGGGTCGGATCACGTCGGCTCGGGCGAAATCATGTAGGCGTGGCCGGGGCTTAATGCAGATATTCTTTTTCAAACATTTGTAATCCACTTTAAACGTGAAACAACTCACCTTGCCCATTTCAACTGGTGGATTATATGGCATTTTTCTCCCCATGAATGTAATCAAGCATGGGTCTTTTACTGGAAACATAACTCTAGCCACAGGGTTATTAAGTCACTTAGTTCCATGGCATAAGTGAAATATAATGTGCGTTTTGGACACAATTGGAAACCTCACAGTGATCTGGAATTCACTGTATGGAGGGTACCCCAGTGAACAAAAACGGTTTACAACATTTTATAACGTTATATTACGTTTCTCTACGGCTCCTTACTATGGCATAACGTTATATGAAGTTTTACAACGTTATTTGGACGTAAAATAACGTTTTCCTGTTAGCTGGGACCTTTAGATACTGCAAGAAGGACAGACCCTGGATACACTGACGTCATATGTACCTGGATGCTATTTATAGAACAGGTGAAACTAAGGCGGGCCTTATGCTCATGATAACCCCCCCCCCCCCCCCCCCACACACACACACACACCTGCATGTGTAGGCAAGTTTCTACTTAACACCTTTATCTACATGGCACTTTCTGCACTTACTTATTCTAAATCATGTTACATAACTGAACCCCCTCATCTTGTGTAATGTCCCTTTGTCTGGTGCCAATCTATAGTCTTGACATGAGACTAATGCAGGCCAACCCTAAAATGTCTAGCCAGGAAATTACTCTCTAATTAGGTTTATGCAAACCCTGTTAAATGAGGAGGCTTGTCTCTGAAAATAAGGCTTCTGAGCCCTTAATGGGGAAGCAGGTGCCATTCGATACTGCTCGGAAATCACCTAATTAGGTCAATGGTGAAAGGATCCCTAAACCAGATTCCTTTTATTAGTTGTATCCAAATAATTGTAAATTATGTTAGAAATTTCTATGAAATATTAGTTTCATCCTTTGAAAGATGGCTTCAGAAAGATAACTTGAAGAAAAATCTTGGAACTGGGCTCCATCAGTTCCCTCAAAGATATACTGTACACGTCTTTATCTGATCAATTATTTAAAGGAATATTACATGACATAAACTATGAGGCATATGCTAAAACTCCGCTTTTCATCCTAATACCGTTGAGCATAGTGCAGTAACATAGTTGCTTGTAACAGGAAACTGGGAAATATCAGCTGAATGGAGGATGTTAGAGGGGCCAGCAAAGTATTCTCTCAGGATTTCCTCCCCTTTTACCGCTCCCTTGCAATGCGCTCTACTTCCCATTTAACACATTGCTTAAAGCCCAAACCATGACATCTGTATCAGTTTAATCTATCCCATTTATAGCAATAATAGCTTTTATTGACAACAAACGGGAGGTCAGTACTGACCTATGTGACCTATATATAACAACAAGTAACTCTCAAGCTGCCTCAAACTCCCTTGTTGGAGAAGATCTAGTCCTGAGAGGTATAGAAGTGCCTGGTTGCCCTTTTCCTGGAGTTCCAATGACTGACATTGCACGCATACCACCCGGCCAATTCAATTTCCGGTCACTGGAAGGACGATGACGGGCAGGGAGGTGGTGGCACTGACTGGATACCAGCTGACTGGACTAATGGCTGACTCACGTGAGAAAGGCTCCACGGAAAGACCAGCTTTATCCCAGTGGGCACAAAATTCAGTTCAGCATTGAATCAATGTTGAATCAACACTGACCAGTTATCAATGTGGATTCAATATTCTGTGCCCACTGGGATGCACCCCTTATATAAAACAGGTTTTCCTGTGGACGGTATTCAGTTACACATATTGTAATAGACTAAATTTGGCCATATAAATGTAAATAAGCCATGATGACGTCCCAAGCCATTGGACACGGGAATGTTGTGGAGTGATTGGGGGGGGGGGGGGGGGGGGAAATAAGTGAGATAGCTGGGGTAGGGAACAGTGTAGAAGCCGATTTGGGACCAAAAGGTTTGGTGATCCACACACGTGCTCTGTGCCATTGCTACACAAAGGCAGGCCACAATTGAGGTATTCCAAGAGGATATCTGTGTCTTCCTCCCCTTTTGTAAGGTCTCTTTGAATGTTAACCACCTAGCAAGCCCCAATCTCTATAACACAAAGGACATACAACGCCCTTATACTTGGGATATGCTGTAGTGCACCTGGTGCCATAGAGTTCTCTGTCCAATTTCACTCTGTAATTATATACCAGCAATCACAACTATAATGTAAATCACAACTATAATAACACTGTTGGTATAAGCATAAAAAGTGGACACCTAATGCAGTACCCTGCATGTCTAATGACAATCCATGCCTACACACTGCTCAGTCTGTCAAATTCCCAGTGACTGGAAGGACGGTGACCGGCTTGGGGTGGGGAGGTGGTGACCCTAACAGTATAGCACCTGACTGGACTAATGACTGACTGACGTCTCCTTATCGCAGGTTCTGCTGTCAACAATGACACGGAGATGGCTATTGCCTCCTGTAATGCTGGCCTCCATCTGCCACCCCTAAACCCTCTCTTAATATAACAAATATATGAAAAATCTACAAAGGAAAAGAGTAATTATTTGATTCATAGCAAGTATTAAATATCAAACTCCTGTCAAGAAGGAAATATCCAGGGCAAAAGCACAATGGCTTCTCACCATGGTTTAACCGTCCAAAATTACACAGAATTAGCTCTTGGCTCCTTTAATGCTGGCCTCCTGTCTGTTACCCCTGGATTCATAACAAGGGCCGAGGTATGTTTTATATGCTTACACTGATTTATATCATTTTTACAAGTTGTCATACTTGTAACATCATATGTGTGTACTGCCAATAGCCGGGCATTGATATTTCATCAATGAATGGAATCAATGAATAATGAATGCCTTACCACAAGAGAATTATAGGTTCATTTGATATTTCCATCAGACATGAACAGCAAAAACAGTAACCATTACCATCCTTTATTCTGTGACTGAAACAGGTCTTGGGACAAATATCCTTACCCATAATACTTGGTGCCAATGATGAATAATCCTTTATTTTTTTGAAATACAAGATGTCCTATGCTTTAGCACTAAAGGGCCGTATTCAATGCCCCCATTGAATACAACATGGCCGTATTTAATGGGCTAAGAAAAGGTTGGTTTCCATTCATCAAATGGCTTCAAATAAAAAAATAAACACAAATGCCAACTACATTGATACCGCTCTGATGTATTTCACTCGTGGGGGCTGGGGCGCATCCCACTCAGCCTGCGGCTTCATGGGATACTGCCCCAGCCCCCACTTGTGAAATACAACAGAGACGGTATCAATGGGCATTGGCATTTGTCTATATATTATATACAAGCCAAGCCTTATACAACTAGACTAGTCACTACATAACAATTATATAAGAGCTATGTACACAGATATATAAGTCATTCCAGACACACTAGATTAATAGTGCATTCTATCAAAGACTGAATGTGGACTCTCTGTGACAAAACCCTTTGTTTACCTCCACTCCCACCCCCCACCCCCTCCACTCCCCCTGCACTGATCCCCTTTCCTTATCTGCCATTGCCCACTGCCATCTGGCACCAAGGCCGTGGCTGGTGTCATTTGGGGATGTGATGGAGCTTTAGTACGGCTTATGTAGGCTCACATTCCCAACCCTCTCTGCTCAGCAGCCTTGGTTGGGCACTTCTCTCTCTGCCAAAATCTGGCTATTTATAAACCACAGAGCTTGCTGATTTTATCCATATTCATTGCTGAGAGGTTAAAGCCTGTAGCACGCTCTTGTGTACACCTACTTACATGCTTTATCATACACTTGCCGATTGCAAATGAGATTCCTCATGGTGATATCATAAATAAGTGAACTATATTTCCCCATAAAACTGTAGATGACAAAAATTAGTTGCAGAGGGATTTGGCAATCACACATGTTGGTTAAAATAGCTGATTTATCAACTCATCTGTCCATGTGATGCTGCCATTGAATATAAAGATGTACACAAATTACTGATTGTGGTTTATATGAGTTAAACATGTGAAGAGTGTAGAAGAGTCTGGAGCAGAGATGCAGTAAGACATGTTTGACAGACAAAAACGTGGCCTGGCCACCAAGAGCAGTCAATTCCCTAATGGCCGGCTCACATGTATTTGGGACCCCAGGCCCTGCTGATACAGCCCTCCAGTGGCCTCCAACAACACAGTCAGACATACATGTCAGGTGCCTTGATGAAAATACATAGACAAAGGCCCATGACCATTGCTTCTGTTTTGATTCGTCTTCATGAGTTGAGGCTCACTTGTGATATGGCCCTAGCCTCAACGAGTGATGAACGATCAAGACAGGATTAACGGTGATGACTTTTGCCTTTATTGTATCACCATCCTTCTCACGATCTGGTGCTGTGACTTCATAGGTATATGTTTTTGCTGTGGCAACTGCCAGGTTTCTACACCCAGGCACATGGATACAGATGGGGAGGCGGTGTAGTTGCTACCCCGTCACCTCTGACATTTTGTTTGCATTAGCTGTCCTGTTGTAGGGGTAAGCTAAGGGATAATTTCTCTGGCTTCACTCTGTGTCTGTAATCTCGTCCCTCATGTTTATTGTTAACCTTTGCTGCATGGAGTTATTACTTGTCTGCCATGTGGAGCAGGGGGATGGTTCGTGGATAAAGGGAAGGTCATTTTCAATGAGGAAAATGCCTCCTGTTATATACAGATGAGTAATACATCCCATTGTTGCAGAGATTTCCCCAAGCATTCAAACCTTTATTTCATATAGACCAGGCATACTATAGTTCAACAGTGGGAGATTGTCTATGGCCACATACTCTACTATAGCGACATCAACCAGAGAATGACCTAACTGTCGTGACATACATCCACTTGAGAGAGTGGGCTTAGCTACTGCGATGACTTAAAGCTTGACCATCATGGTTGAAGTGAGGCCAAAAGCACTTTTGGATATATAGTTCAGTTTTCATTCACAAGAGGGCTCTTAAGGACTGGGAGCTCAGCTCTTACAGGCACAAGATAGGATGAATATGTTATAACTGGACAATGCTCATGGTCCCCTGTCCAAACACTGCTGCCCTCTGGTGGAACTGTTATTTTAGTCCATGTATGGAAAATGCTGAACTTATTCCCTGACAGCCCAGCTTTAACTGCCAGGCACCTTCCTCCTATACATGTATAGGGATATATGTGGCATAATAGTCCTGTGACAAATACATTGACGAAATATGCTCCAAGGGGTTTAGAAATCCGTAAGCTGGAACAGTTGTAGACCGTGTAGTTGTGTGTATGGTGACGGGAAATTGAGCTATAAATAAAGCAATAAGAAAGAACAACAAGACACAAGCAGGTTTGATATAAACAGTTCGTTATTGAAGCTCAGAGTAGGAAATATGAACAACAAGGCTCGTAGAAAATGATAGTAGAATCGTTCCAGTATGGCTCACGGTATATTTCTGTGAGTTATAATAAGAACAATTTATGAATGACTTGACATTCAATCTGGTTTGGAAATTTACATGATAATATTTAGTAGCAACATGATCTTGTATTTTGAAGGTTTTAAGATAGCCCTATCAGAATCGACCAGGTCCACGGTTGGTGTGAGGAGTTAGTTGCCTACCAACTTGTAAATCTTATCTGGTTAGAAACAAAGCTGCACAATATGTAATTTTCACTTGCATACGATTCTTGAATACAATATAATATACTCTACAAAAGTAATATATCTTATGTAGTTTTTCATAATTTGGTAAAGATCAGTTGATGAAATATATTTTGAATGCTATTCCTAAAACATGTTAGTATCATTAGAGTGCATGAATAATCTATTTCAAATTCTATTTCACGGCTTCCCATACAGATCTATGCTAATGTGTAAGTCACATTCAAACAATAGGAGGTTTAATTCCTATTACCTCTTAGACGTTTTCCGTACGACCTTTCTATACTTATGTACTTTATGATACCTGGCAAGCCCTTGCTTAGGATTGTACTTCATTTGTGTATAAGATATCCTCTTAAAATCAACTTACAACCAGCTACTTATTGAACCTTGTGTCCACCTGGATATATCCTTGGATATGTATATACATTCTGTATATGTTAACAAAATATCAAGAGGCCAATCACAATAGATATCAATGCAAATTGACAGCAACTTCTCTTGGAGTTAATTCAATAAGCATTATACTCTGCCCCCCATGGTGTTAGGCCCATTGTTCTTACTGTAGGTTTTATCCCATATACTTCACCTGGGTGGTGGGCTTACTGTTCTTGCTGTAGGTTTTATCCAATATTCTACTCCTTCTACCCAAAGACGAAGAGGATTATATGAACACTAGTCTGGGAGGAGGTTATGGGTACTAGGCCAGGAGGGGTCATGGGCATTCGCCTGGGAGGAGGTTATGGGCGCTAGTGTGGGAGGAGCTTATACAAACTAGGTCAAACGTTACAGAAGGTTATGAGATTTTATTCCTATTCAATATCCTACATTAACACTGCATAACACTGCAGTCTCCAGTCTACCTCTCTAACCACCTGCACTGCATGAAAATTCTTATTTAAGTATATTTAAGTGTACCAAAATATCCGGGAAATGACCTGCAAATGTCGTTTGGAGCTTGTGTAAAGGTCATTAAATGTGCTTAAATGTCGTTCATGGTAATCCAGCACTGGACCTTTATATTTTCTTTAATGACCTTTAATGACCACCTTGCCAGGCCATTTAACCAACTTAAATCCTACTTTAATGTCGCCTTAAAGTGTTCCTTTAAGTACACCAAAATGCTGCTTAAATGTCGAAATCGACATTTAAGTTTCACCTTAAATGTCCTTAAATTTGACATTTAAGTAATAAAAATGACATTTAAGGTATACTTAAATATATGTTCTCGTGCAGTGCTGGCTACAGGGGAAGGCTGATATTACTCATGATGGATTACAAACTAATCAAGCAATACAACACTATATGATATTATATTATACAAGTCTAAGTGAAAGAAAACACCTTTAGTAATCTGGTGATTTAAGCCCAGGAATTCTGATTCATAGATCTGGATGCCCACCACCACACTAGCCAGTCACAGATATTATGAGGTTATTAAAGGGAATTGCTAGATTGTACACAGAGGCCACCTGGTGGCAAAAATCAAAGCTCATAAAAAGTATTCTTTATGCTGTATTCATATTCCTACAGAGGCCACTTCCCCTAAATCAACTATTTGTATTTGCTATTTGGACAGTATACCTCCATTGTTCATATATATTTACTGCTAGGACACCCATAGGATCCTATAGTTAAGGCAAAAGAAATATTTTTACAAAACTCATACCTTTGTCATTTCATCCCTGACCCTCTGTTTTATTGGTCCTAAAATATTTGTATAGATGTCCATTATGCATTACCAAGGATTGGTTAGAATCTCAAGAAAAGAAGGGGATTAGCGATGACAGATAATGTAAAAATGCTGTTTTCCATTAATTTCTATAGTTAAGGTACTCCTTTGCTCAAATGGCTGTATCATGAAAGTTAGTACCGTGACATGGCAAATTCATTTGATTTTCTATTAGATAATACATCAAACTAACATAATTCTGAGTTATATATGCAAAAGTCAATAGAATATCAGTAATCCTGCGACAAGTAGAAAGCCCCTTTAATCTTCAGTAGGGATCAGTACAATACACTGGGTATCATCTTTTGGTGAATTTTGTAAATGTTAGTTCCCTATCAAAGGTCCCAAAAAACACTGTTTATGCTAATGTCAATTAGGCATGCAGTAGGAAACGTCCGTTGAGCTGTGGAATATGTTACATAAACTATGAAGACGTTATGTACCATATCCTACAGCTCCAAGCAGGTTTTTCATCATATTACTGCAAGAAGGGACAGTTTTATGGGCAAAATGTTCCATGACACCCTATTCACCTTCAGGAGGTGGGATAACGTCTATATAGTTGTATGGCTGTGTAGGAATAATTTCACCCTTGTTTCCATAGTCCTCACTTGGTACTGTTAAAGGAAAAAGGAAAATTATGTTGGAAACTAGGGTTATCATGATTAATAGATGCAGCACTGGTGACTTAATCACCAGGGCTGCATCATGCATTATGTCAAAAAAATAGGAAATAGTGTGCCTACATGACATAACTATGCTGTCCTAAAGGGGCAGATTGGAGACAATAGCTAGAGGTCGACTCTTTGATAGTTATAATATACTGTGTTTGCAAATGATTGATGTTTAATTCAATAAAAGCAACTTTAAAGGAAAGGAACTGCACATGTACAATTTAAGGTAAAATTGTTTCTCATCATTCTGTATTTCACTAAGATTGTCTTTCTGGGGAGTTCTTTTGCAAATGTTAATGGAAACTGGACAAATGTTTAGTATCAAATTAAATCTAAGAGCGCTGGTAATGAGACTAGGACATACTTACTTATACATTGGCAACTTCTGCAGTTCTATTTCCCCTATATATAAAACGGCATAAGTTGGCACCAGCGAATACACCCATTGAAATAGCATTGAGGGCTCGCCGGGAACAGATAAACCAAAAGAGGCTAGATGAAATTATGTACGTTTTTCAAAGCTGGCCCGATTCAAAAACGCTATTGACAGTTCGAACTGTCAATAGTGGAAAATATTTCTGTTATTGACAGTTCACACTGTCAACAGTGGAAATTATTCCTGTTATTGACAGTTCCTCATGCCAACTGTCAATAGTGGAATATTTCTGTCTTATTGACAGTTCCCACTGGCATTGGAGTCAACAAATGTTTGTTTTTTTGGCAAAAGGGTTTTTATTTGGTAAAAGGTTTTTTCACCAAAATCGGTTTTGCCCTCAAAATCGGTTTTGCCCCCAAAATCGGTTTTGCCCCAAAATCGGTTTTGCCCCCAAAATCGGTTTTGCCCCCAAAATCGGTTTTGCCCCCAAAATCGGTTTTGCCCCCAAAATCGGTTTTGCCCCCCAAAATCGGTTTTGCCACCAAAATCGACTTTTCCACCAAAATGATTCTCAGGGTTGTAACAGTGATGATAAGGAACTGCCAATAAGAGAGGAAATTCCCACTATTGACAGTTCGATGAAGAACTGTCAATAACGCTATAATTTTCCACTATTGACAGTTTGAACTGTCAATAAGAGAAAAATATCCCACTATTGACAGTCTGAACTGTCAATAAGAGGAAAGTTTTCCACTATTGACAGTTTGAACTGTCAATAGCCAAATCAAGGTGGGCGTATAGAGACCATGGTGAGAGGTTGCTCATGGTGCCAGGTGAAGCAGGTCTGATACCATTCAACACCAATCCCACTAACTCAAGTTCTCTAATATGGTATCCTGGCAGTATAGAATAAGGGTGACACTGATAGCTAAAGAGCCGAAGAGGCAGGGAGTGCATACCACACAGAAGAGACACATAACAGGGAGGTCACATCGCATATTATGATATTATAAAGGAATCATACATCCTTGGAATAATTCACACAATAGAACATGGACACTGTAAGCATAGATATTTTTAGACATAGATATTTTCTCTAATTTGTCACAAAGGAAAAACAGTTTCATGCAAGAATGCCATAAATTATACCTTACTACTATGTTTAACACTACAGAAAGGTCGATTGTTACATACATTTCCCAGCATAAATAATTTGTCTATCCAACACACAACTTCTCAGTCATATTTATAGTCAATTAACTAGAACCTGCCTGTTTTTTTTATTATTTAGACCCACCTAGTCTAGAATCTCTGCCCCTGTCACACGGATATTGAGCTCAGTAAAGTAGCTTATTCAACCTAGGCAAACATAGTAGAAAATCCCCTGGCTTCCGCTTATCTTCTAAGCATCTTTCTTCTCCTAGCCTTCCAGGGGTGTTACTCTTTTGACGCTGTATGGCATAGAATCCCCAACTAGTCTAAAATTGTTACATGCACCCTACTTAAATCTATATAAGCGCCATAGGCGTGTACCATTTGGCCGTAATTGCACAGGGAGAATCACATAACCAGCACGGAGTGGCTTCTAGACTGTATTCTGGAATTTGTTATTTTGTTTCATCTTAATGTGTGACTCAAGAAGGGTCGACAACACTTACAAATACTATGCCTGTTACATTTCTATGAGAAAAAAGAGAGAATATATCTGGCCTCGACTTACATTGATGATGTTGCTTTATGGTTACAAGGATAACTTATATCATGAATGTCACCGCTTAGATTATTATTTGCATCCACGTTAACATTAGTCATATTCAATCTTGTCTCAACTGATCATATGAGACTTTGTGAATGTGATGTGTATAGGAAGTAAACGATTCAGTGTGTATATAGTCTGGTCAAGTGGGAGAACAATCTCTTATACAGGTCAGTTCAGCTTGGTGCAGATACATAGACTAAAACCAACTTCAGGTGAGTCATATCTTATTGAGACAAAGCCCTACCGAGGAGAGAACAATCCAAAATTGCCTTAATTTCATGTGATAACTTAATAATACTATTTACCTAAGTTAAAAACATATTGTAATATACTTAATGTTAATCTGACCATATAAATAAACCATGATGACGTCCCAAGTCATTGGATACGGGAATGTTGTGGAGTGATTGGGGGAGGAAAATAAGTGAGATAGCTGGGGTAGGGAACGGTGTGGAAGCCAATTTGGGACCAAAAGGTTTGGTGATCCACACACGTGCTCTGTGCCATTGCTACACAAAGGCAGGCCACAATTGAGGTATTCCAAGAGGATATCTGTGTCTTCCTCCCCTTTTGTAAGGTCTCTTTGAATGTTAACCACCTAGCAAGCCCCAATCTCTATAACACAAAGGACATACAACGCCCTTATACTTGGGATATGCTGTAGTGCACCTGGTGCCATAGAGTTCTCTGTCCAATTTCACTCTGTAATTATATACCAGCAATCACAACTATAATGTAAATCACAACTATAATAACACTGTTGGTATAAGCATAAAAAGTGGACACCCAATGCAGTACCCTGCATGTCTAATGACAATCCATGCCTACGCACTGCTCAGTCTGTCAAATTCCCAGTCACTGGAAGGACGGTGACCGGCTTGGGGTGGGGAGGTGGTGGCCCTAACCGTATAGCACCTGACTGGACTAATGACTGACTGACGTCTCCCTATCACAGTTTCTGCTGTCCACAATGACACAGAGTTGGCTATTGCCTCCTGTAATGCTGGCCTCCATCTGCCACCCCTAAACCCTCTCTTTATATAACAAATATATGAAAAATCTACAAAGGAAAAGAGTAATTATTTGATTCATAGCAAGTATTAAATATCAAACTCCTGTCAAGAAGGAAATATCCAGGGCAAAAGCACAATGACTTCTCACCGTGATTTAACCGTCCAAAATTACACAGAATTAGCTCTTGGCTCCCTTAATGCTGGCCTCCGGTCTGTAGCCCCTGGACTCCTAACAAGGGCCGAGGTATGTTTTATATGCTTACACTGATTTATATCATTTTTACAAGTTGTCACACTTGTAACATCATATGTGTGTACTGCCAATAGCCGGGCATTGATATTTCATCAATGAATGGAATCAATGAATAATGAATGCCTTACTACAAGAGAATTATAGGTTCATTTGATATTTCCATCAGACATGAACAGCGAAAACAGTAACCATTACCATTCTTCATTCTGTGACTGAAACAGGTCTTGGGACAAATATCCTTACCCATAATACTTGGTGCCAATGATGAATAATCCTATATTATATACAAGCCAATCCTTATACAACTAGACTAGTCATTACATAACAATTATATAACAGCTATGTACACAGATATATAAGTCATGCCAGACACACTAGATTAACAGCGCACTCTATCAAAGACTGAATGTGGACTCTCTGTGACAAAACCCTCTGTTTACCTCCACTCCCACCCCCCCCCCCCCTCCACTCCCCCTGCACTGATCCCCTTTCCTTATCTGCCATTGCCCACTGCCATCTGGCACCAAGGCCGTGGCTGGTGTCCTTTGGGGATGTGATGGAGCTTTAGTACGGCTTATGTAGGCTCACATTCCCAACCCTCTCTGCTCACTAGCCTTGGTTGGTCACTCCTCTCTCTGCCCAACCTGCCTATTTATAAACCACAGAGCTTGCTGATTTTACCCATATTCATTGCTGAGAGGTTAAAGCCTGTAGCACGCTCTTGTGTACACCTACTTACATGCTTTATCATACACTTGCCAATTGCAAAAGCATATTTTCATGACATAAATCTCATTATGAATAGCCACACTGATAGCTGCACCACCAGCACTACTGAGACTCCTCATGGTGATATCATAAATAAGTAAGCTATATTTCCCCATGATACTGTAGACGACAAAAATTAGTTGCAGAGAGATTTGGCAATCCCACAATAGCTGATTTATCCAGTCACCTATCCAAGTGATGCTGCCATTGAATGTAAAAGATGTACACAAATTATTGATTGTGGTTTAAATGAGTTGAACATGTGAAGAGTTGAACATGTGAAGAGTGTAGAAGAGTCTGGGGCAGAGATGCAGTAAGACATGTTTGACAGACAAAATCATGGCCTGGCCACCAAGAGAAGTCAATTCCCTAATGGCCGGCTCACATGTATTTGGGACCCCAGGCACTGCTGATGCAGCCCTGCAGTGGCCTGCAACAACACAGTCAGACATACATGTCAGGTGCCTTGATGAAAATGCATACACAAAGGCCCATGACCGTTGCTTCTGTTTTGATTGGTCTTCACGAGTTGTATTTCGTTTGTGTTATAGAGATTGGGGCTTGCTAGGAGGTAAACATTCAAAGAGACCTGGCAAAAGGTGAGGCAGACACAGATATCCTCTTGGAATACCTCAATTGTGGCCTGCCTTTGTGTATCAGAGGCACAAAGCATGTGTGTGGATGACCAAACCTTTTGGTCACAAATCGGTTTCCACACAGCTCCCTACCCCAGCCATCTCACTTATCCGCACCCCCCTCCCCATCATTCCACAATATTCCCCTATCGAGTTCAACAAGTGATGAACGATCAAGACAGGATCAATGGCAGTGGCTTTTGCTTTTGTTGTATCTCCATCTTTCTCATGATATTCATATGTATATGTTTCTGCTGTGGCACCTGCAGGTTCTACACCCAAGCCCATGGATACAGGTGGAGAGGGGAGTGTAGTTGCTACCCCGTCACCTCTGACATTTTGTTTGCATTAGCTGTCCTGTTGTAGGGGCAATTAAGGGATAATTTCTCTGGCTTCGCTCTGTGTCTGTTATCCTGTTCTTCATGTTTATTATTAACCTTTGCTGCATGGACCTATTACTTGTCTGCCATGTGGTGGATAATGGGAAGGTCGTTTTCAACGAGGAAAATGCATCCTGTTATGCACAGATGATAAATGGATCTCATTGTTGCCGAGATTTTCCCAATCATCCAAACCTTTTTCTCATACAGACCAAGTGTATCACTATAGTTCAATAGTGGGAGACTGTCTATGGCCACATACTCCACTATAAACTGTTAGAAGTACGTAGTGTTCCTGTACAGCAACTATTGGGGCCAACTTTGGTTCCAGTAAATTCTGCTGTATACTTACAGCAGAATCTACTGTAGATGTGAACCTGAAGGTCTGGGGTTTAACTCTCAATATTGGCACCATTTCTACTCATCCATGTGAGGGAAAACATGTTTTCTATACCCAAAAACACTACTAGATATTACATGAACATTACTTCAGGGTTATGAACTTTTTACAAATAGGCTACATCCGTATAAAATGTTTATAAAAAATAAGAGTTATAAAACAGGTTCATGTTTATTCAACATTGGGCATCTTGGAGATTTGAACCCCCAGCTTCCGATCCATAGTCCCGAACCATAACACTAGACCAGTAAATCCTGCATGTCAGGTGCATTGAAACACCTCCTTTCATTTCAGTGTACCAAAAACATTACTTTAAAAACTGCATCAGGAGAAATGAAGTTTGTTTGAGTGTACCCTGTCGGGACTTGAACTTCCAACCCTCTGACTACATCATCTGCTGCTCTACTGACTGAGCTAGCAGAACAGTAACTTATATCCAGCCTGTATCAATAGGCTTTTGAAAGGATCAGGTCATATTTGTGGGGCTGCTAAGGTTTTAACTCTGATCCCAAAGACAAATGAACATCACAAATTATTATAAATTCCTCATCAAGAGATGGGTATTACAGTGGCCCAAGAGGGCCAAAAAGTGATTTTTTTTTTTAAAGTGATATTGAAAAAAAAAAAAAAATTGGAAAAAGAAAATTTTTTTTTTAGAGAAATTGAAAAAATATTTGTATGAAAAAAAAAATCATTAAGAAAGATTGTGAAATTGTTGTTTGAAAAAAAAAAATATTTTGAAAAAATAAATTGAAAATGGATGCTGTCAACTGTCAACTCTGTAAATTGACAGTTGACAGCACCCATTATATATTTTTTTCAATAGTTCAGATGAAAAATGAAATTCCAAATGGTTGCTGTCAAGTGTCAACTTATTCAGAACAGCTTGTGACAGCTGAATTCTGTAAATTGACAGTTGACAGCACCCATTTTCATTTTTTTTCAACAGTCCAGATGATAAATTAAATTCCAAATGGTTGCTGTCAAGTGTCAACGTATTTAGAACAGCTTGTGACAGGTATCCTTTGGACAGGCAGGGAGGCAGGCAGGCAGGCAGGCAGGCAGGCAGGAAGACAGACAGGCAGGCAGGCAGGCAGACAGACAGGCAGACAGGCAGGCAGGCAGACAGACAGGCAGGCAGGCAGGCAGGCAGGCAGACAGGCAGGCAGGCAGGCAGGCAGGCACACAGACAGGCAGGCAGGCAGACAGACAGGCAGACAGGCAGGCAGGCAGACAGACAGGCAGACATGCAGACATGCAGACAGGCAGACAGACAGGCAGGCAGGCAGGCAGACAGGCAGGCAGGCAGGCAGGCAGGCAGGCAGGCAGACAAGTGGACAGAGAGGCAGGCAGGCAGGCAGATAGATAGAGAGTCTGGCAGGCAGGCAGACAGACAGACAGGCAGACAGGCGGACAGGCAGACCCACAGGCAGGCAGACAGACAGAGAGGCAGACAGGCAGGCAGGCAGACAGGCAGACAGACAGACAGACAAGGAGGCAGGCAGCCAGGCACACAGACAGACAGGCACACAGACAGTCAAGCAGACAGGAAGGCAGGCACACAGGTAGGCAGGCACACAGACAGACAGGCAGACAGACAGACAGACAGGCAGGCAGGCAGACAGGCAGGCAGGCAGACAGACAGGCAGACAGTCTGTCACAAGCTATTCTGAATAGGTTGACACTTGACAGCAACCATTTTGAATTTCATTTATTATATGGACTGTAGAAAAGAATTTGAAAATGGGTGCTGTCAACTGTCAATTTACAGAATACGGCTGTCACAAGCTGTTCTGAATAAGTTGACACTTGACAGCAACCACTTGGAATTTCCTTTTTCATCTGGACTATTGAAAAAAAAAGATAATGGGTGCTGTCAACTGTCAATTTACAGAGTTGACAGTTGACAGCATCCATTTTCAATTTTTTTTTTCAAAATCTTTTTTCTTTTAAACAAATTTTTTTACAATTTTTCAAAATCTTTTTTTTTCAGACGTTTTTATTTTCAAAATTTCTCAAAAAAAAGTTTTTTTTCCAAAAGTGTTTTTTTTCCACGATCACTTTTTTTTTTTTTGGAAATCACTTTTTGGCCCTCTTGGGCCACTGTAGGGTATATACCATTTTCTCATTTTATGTATTGATAGCAGATGGAGTATAAGAGAAAAAATGTCCTTGGAGCTGTGGAGTATGATACTCCCTCTAAACTCTCCACTCCCTCTCCCTCTGCTTGCTGGTTATGGGATTCAAACCTGCACCTACAGTAAGCGAATTGTACCTGTACAGCAAAAGTTACTCTCAACCAGAGAATGACCGAGAGAACTGTCGCCAAATGCAACCACTGGAGAGATGGGCTTAACTACTGCAACAACTTAATTGCCAAGCACCTTCCTCCGTATAATAGTCCTGTGACAAATCCATTGAAGAAATATGCTCCACGGGGTTGAGCAAATCTATTCGCTGGAACAGTAGTAGACCCTGTAGTTGTGTATATTGTGATGGAAAATCGAGCTATATAATTTACGGTAATAAGAAAGAACAACATGACACAAGCAGGTATGATATGAACAGTTCACTATGAGGCTCAGCGCAGTAAATACAACAATGCTCATGGAACATAATAGTAGACTCATTCCGGTACGGCTCACGGTATATTTCTGTGAGTTATGATAAGGTGTCACCACCCTAAAGCACTAGGCCGCGTTCGGAAATTTCAATTTTGAACACCGTCGACCTGCCATTTGAGACACTTTAAACTCTCACAGTGTTTAGCCACCTATACCAAATTATAGCTTATGACATCCAGAAAAATATATAACGGGTGCGACCCCAAAAGGTCAGGCTAGATTTTGCATGAATCGCCATGGTAGCGGGGTAGTGGTTTTGTACAGTGAGGCCTACGCAGGGTATAGATACACTATAGGGCCGTTTCACCCCCATAAACCTACACTGTTTATAGGGAGTAGATAAATCCTTCTTTAAGGACTATAAATAAACACTTTCTGATCACCCTAATAACAAATAACCATGTATTTAACCCTTCTTTCCCTCCCTATAGGCTAAATTCCGCAAAATAACAAAGTTCATTAGGGACTCTTTGGCCAATAAACCCGGAAGTGACCCGATTTAGGGTGGTGACACCATAAGAGCAATTTATGAATGACTTGACAGTCAATCTGGTTTGGAAATTTACATGATAATATTTAGTAGCAACATGATCTTGTATTTTGAAGGTTTTAAGAGAGCCCTATCAGAATCGACCAGGTCCACGGTTGGTGTAAGGAGTTAGTTGCCTGCCAACTTGTAAATCTTATCTGGTTAGAAATAAAGCTGCACAATATGTGTAACATAACAACACAAGAGGATATATAATACCAAGTTCTTTATTCTATCCAAGCCAATACAACTCCCACTCCCGCCCTCTGCTCAGGGTCTCTCACACTCTGGGTCTCACATTTCCCTGGCCTCCAGCCACCAGGCCTCCTCCTGCCCACCCCAGCCCTCTGGTCCCGTCACTGACTCTGTCTCTGAGTCTCTGGCCGTGTGATTGAAGTCTCAGTGACTACTCTTCCGTGGTGCATTGTGCACCACATATTAGTACCTGTTTCTCCAGGGCTGGAGGGAGTGTCTGAACTGGTGGCCGTTACCTCATTCACCAAAATAGCCATACTCTCTTCCGACATCATGTCACATGCATTCTCCAATCACATACAATCACCCCGCATTGGACCACATGCACCCTCCCATACCCCTGTCTTGAACTAATTCAAAGAAGTTGGAAGGGGAGGGTGGTGGAAGAAGCAATCAACACAAACTATAGAGTAAATACAATTACATAGTGAATGATAATATGATTAACAATGGCTATGTATACATGGTTATATTACATTTGTAATTTTCACTTGCATTTCACGGATTCCCATGCAGATCTATGCTAATGTGTAAGTCGCATTCAAACAATAGGAGGTTTGATTCCTATGACCTCTTAGACGTTTTCTGTACGACCTTTAAATATACTTGTAATACTTTATGATACCTGGCAAGCCCTCGCTTAGGATTGTACTACATTAGTGTAAACAATATCCTCTTAAAATCAACTTCCAACCAGCTACTTATTGACCCCTGTGTCCACCTGGATATATCCTTGGATATGTATATACATTCTGTATATGTTAACTAAATATCAAGAGGCCAATCACAATAGATATCAATGCGAATTGACAGCAACTTCTCTAGGAGTAAATTCAATAAGCATTATACTCCGCCCCCCTTGGTGTTAGGCCCATTGTTCTTACTGTAGGTTTCATACTGTATACTTCACCTGGGTGGTGGGCCTATATTGTTCTTACTGTAGGTTTTATCTAATATTCTGCTCCTTCTACCCTAAGACTAGGAGGATTATATGAACACTAGTCTGGGAGGAGGTTATGGGTACTAGGCCAGAAGGGGTTATGGGCATTCGCCTGGGAGGAGGTTCTGGGCGCTAGTGTGGGAGGAGCTTATACAAACTAGGTCAAGTGTTACAGAAGGTTATGAGATTTTTTTCCTATTCAATATCCTACATTAACACTGCATAATACTGCAGTCTCCAATCTACTCTCTAACCACTTACAGTGGAATGCTGATATTACACATGATGGATTACAAACTAATCAAGCAATACAACACTATATGGTATTATATTATACAAATCTAAGTGAAAAAAGACACCTTCAGTAATCTGGTGATTTAAGCCCAGAAATTCTGATTCATAGATTTGGGTGCCCACCACCACACTAGCCAGTCACACATATGATGAGGTTATTAAAGGGAATTGCTAGTTCGTACACAGAGGCCACCTGGTGGCAAAAATCAAAGCTCATAAAAAGTATTCTTTATGCTGTATTCATATTCCTACATAGGCCACTTCCCCTAAATCAACTATTTGTATTTGCTATTTGGACAGTATACCTCCTTTGTTCATATATTCACTGCTCGGACACCCATAGGATCCTGTAGCTAAGGCAAAAGAAATATTTTTCCAAAACTCATACCTTTCTCATTTCATCCATGACCCCCTGTTTTATTGGTCCTAAAATATTTGTATAGATGTCCATCATGCATTCCCAAGGATTGGTTACAATCTTAATAAAAGAAGGGGACTAGCAATGAGAGATAATGTGAAAATGCTGTTTTCCATTAATTTCTATAGTTAAGGTACTCCTTTGCTCAAATGGCTGTATCATGAAAGTTAGAACCGTGACATGGCAATTTCTTTTGATGTTCTATTAGATAATACATCAAACTAACATAATTCTGAGTTATATATGCAAAAGTCAATAGAACATCAGTAATCCTGCGACAAGTAGAAAGCCCCTTTAATCTTCAGTAGGGATCAGTACAATACACTGGGTGTCATCTTTTGGTGAAATTTTCTCACTCTCCCAGGCCTAATCTCTGCCCTTCCCTAGGGTAGGGATGTGCAGGTTCAAACGCCACAACATCCAAATAAAATGAATTTTGAAAATGTTAATTCCCTATCAAAGGTCCCAAATATCACTGTTTATGCTAATTAGGCATGCAGTAGGGAACGTCCGTGGAGCTGTGGAATATGTTACATAAACTATGGAGAAGTTATGTACCATCTCCTACAGCTCCAAGCAGGTTTTCCATCATATTACTGCAAGAAGGGACAGTTTTCTGGGCAAAATGTTCAATGACACCCTATTCACCTTCAGGAGGTGGGATAACGTCTATATAGTTGTACGGCTGTGTAGGAATAATTTCACCCTTGTTTCCATAGTCCTCACTCGGTACTGTTAAAGGAAAAAGGAAAATTATGTTATAAACTATTATTATTATTCAGATAGGGGGGGGGGGCTGGTCTCAATTCACTTAGAAAGATTTAGTAGATGACTACATAATATGCAAGAGAATATTAAAGGCATATAGAGGTTCCGTTTAGAGGTTTCAATTAACCAGATATAAATTCTGCAATCCATACATGTATATATATATATATATATGAGAAAGATAAAGCATCTTTATAAAAGGGCTAATGAATTATCTTTGAAGGTCACATGGTGCTTCAAGGCGTTATGTTCATTTGTCAGCATGATGCAGCAATACACGACCAAAAAGTAACTCGCTGCATCACACTGACCCTCTGATAATGTATCAACCTTGGGTTATCATGATGGATGAATGCAACACTGGTGACTTACTCACCAGGGCTGCATCATGCATTATGTCGAAAAAATAGGAAATAGTGTGCCAACATGACATAACTATGCTGTCCTGAAGGGGCAGATTGGAGACAATAGCTAGAGGGCGACTCTTTGATAGTTATAATATACTGTGTTTGCAAATGATTGATGTTTAATTGAATAAAAGCAATTTTAAAGGAAAGGAACTGCATATGTACAATTTAAGGTAACTTTAAAAATACTAGTTTTTCATCAATGTGCATATCACAAAATTTGTCTTTCTGGGGATTTCTTTTGCAAATTTTAATGAAAACTGGACAATTTTTTAGTATCAAATTAAGTCTGAAAGTGCTAGTAATGAGACTAGGACATACTTGCACATTAGCAACTTCAGCAGTTCTATTAATCATTAAAATGTGAAATGCCCAAAACCTGCATTTTCTGACTTACCATTTGTCAGATAGTCATCAGGTGCTGTAGCGGAACTGGCGGGCAGCGGTCTCAGCTTCAATTCTTCGTACATATGTGGGTGCGATAGCTCCTCCTTTTTGAGGTATCCAGCTGAAAATACATATATATTGACCATAATTGATTGATCGTTTTTTTATTTCTAACTATCCTGAAAAGATTATCCATTACAGAGTGCATAGATAGAGCTGCATGCTAAAGTCCTCGAGTCAGTGTCAGGCCCGTTCTGCACACTGGCAGAACAGGGTAGTTACCACGTTTCTCACACCTGGCTGTATGTGTGAATTAGTATTAGTATGAGTAAATAAATATCTATATATATACATATACATATATATACACACACGCACATATCAAAGCAGATGCGGCATAACCTACTTACGGTTTTGATCCATCGGCTTTTGTTGGGCCGCAGATTCGCGAATTGTCTCATTCCCTCTCTCTCCTGTCATATTAAATGTGGTGTTAACTGTTAAAAGTTGTTTTGGGCCATTTCCCACCCCCAGCTTTTGTGCACTGACAAAGTTTACATTAAGCAGGCCAGCACTTTTTAGACAATTTTTTCATCTTATACAACCTGTTGAAAACGGGACATCGTACCCTGAGACCATAATTTTTGTTAGGCTTATTTGGTAAAGGTTCTTTATATCATATAAGATTGAGTTAGATTGATTGGCTGGTGATGGAAATATAATCATATACGAATTCTTATAAGTAATAATTTCCATTAAATGCTATGTATAAACATTGTATCATGCAGAATACATGAGGAAAAATGAAAAGTCATCAGATAAAATATATCATGTCTTTTATTTTTAATCAAATGTATAAACATGGCAAGGGATGATCATTGAAATGCACTTACCAGAATTAGTTCTTCTCCATTTAAAGAACCCAAATATGATAACAATTATCAATGCCACTATGACGATGGATAAGATAACTGGCAAAAGAATTGTAGTCATCATATCTGAAAGAAGGATACCAAATCATTGAGAGGATGTCGCAATGATTTCACAATAGGCAACTTAATTGGCAGTAAAGCATGTTGGAAATTCAGATATATTCTGTCCATACCTAGAATATGATTTCCTAGTTCCAGCTAATGTTCAAGCTGTGAGATCATCTCTAGTCAAAATGGATTACTCAGAGGCCAATTTCGTCCTGTGATTGTCACACCTGCTATGTTTGAGAAGATTCATTAGATTTATTTACCTGGTGAACTATTGCTGCCATTTTCATCCCCTTGGTTGATATGAGTGGTTGTTGTAGGAGCTGACTCAGCATTGGTGGTTGTCAGAGCTGGCTGATGGTCAGGTTGGGTTGACTCTCCCGTATTGCCTGAACCTGCTGGAGTTCATCATAATATTATCAGTGTGGATATACATCATTGATAATTTCCTGTGAACTGCATGAGTTGAGTTGATTACTAAGTAGGAGGTTACTTGTCTCATGGCAATATAGTACATGGATTGCTGGAAGTCACACATGTAAATGAAGAACTCCCTATATCTTAATAAGGATGGACTTTACATTACAATCCAGCAATAGTTCTTAACGGTCTAACCAACAATAAAAAGGAACATATTGATTCTATACGTTTCTTGGTCTGCGTTAAGGGAATTAATTTAATGTTGCAAGCAGTTACAGACTCCATTTTAGAAGTTCTGTCAATAACAAAACTATAAAGCTTCAACCTCTCCATTTTCAGATTATACCTAGACCACAATGTAATGAAGTTCTAAAGTACAAACTGCTAGTATGTAGGACGACGCAATTTTAGAAAATGGTTGAAATACACCATGACGGGGAGATCAATTCGATTTTGGATATGTAACTCTTATTGACCTACCATTTATAGATCATTTTCTATGATTTTCTGAAAAATAAAAGTTGGGACAATCAACCTGTCGACCCCCTCCACTGTTACCCCTTCTTGGAGTGGTCCTGGGCCCCTTGCCCGCTCTACAGTCAAGGCAGGTGTGTGAATACCCCAACTTTGAAGGGGCCTCGAACATTTCCTAATAAATATATCATTATTCTGTTTTTTACATTGGAATAGTAAAAGTCTTTTCTGTTAGACCCACTAGCTTAATATGATGTGAATAATATTTTAAAAGACATTTTCCTGAAAGTGGCAATTCTAGAGTAATTACCCCAGTCCAGGAGAATCCCTGTCGCCAATTTTCGCCAGCATATTTCTACACCAAACTAAAGGAATAGTACTCACAAAGTTATAGTCTACCTAATGGTGGGGGTTTTGGGGGGTTGTAGGGGGTACTTGACTATATAAATTGCCTGGAAAGGTGATTTAATTTATCTCAAATAGTTTTATATGGTAATTGTTGTGACAGAAAGTAAAACAAGATACCTACAAAATCTGCTCTGTCAGGAGAGTATGTATGTGTAAGAAAGCACAAACGTAGATTAAAATGTTCATGATTAACCCCCCTTTTCTGTGAAGGTAGCACCAGTGCCCCCCCTTTAGAAACCGTTCCAATCTATCTGTCTGCAGTGCAGTTGTATTTATTTTACCAATTTATATCTCGGTACCTATTGCCCTGACCGCTACAGATAGGTCAAAAAGAAAAGATACAGCCTTCCCCTATCCTGTGATATGTTTTTTGATATTGTAAAGTGTTTCATTGCTGAGTAATGGATTATTTTATTTTGTTGATTGACTTTTCCCTTACTATTGGATTTTTCTGTGCGGTTTTTTGATAAATTTTCTCAATTGAATTTATCCTACCGGTACACAGGTTAGTGTGGGATTATTTTATTTTGGTCATTTAGCACTATGACACATACAGACCCGGTAAAGTGGCTCCTGCTTGGCCTACCTACTGCTAGAATTTACACATAATTCATTTTCTAGTTCCAGCCATACCACTTAGTTCTAACAGTGATAGTAAGGGGGTGCCTACAACGCCTCTCCCCCCAATGAATTTCACAGGGTTGGTGGTGGGGGGGGGGGGGGGTGTTCATTGCATCTGCATGAACCCCCTCTCAATTCCTCTTGTCAAAATTTCACTAGTTCCTTAGAAGTTGTATGACCTTTACATGCCAGGCCTACCAAGCTGGGTACCAAATTTTTGTGTTCAACCTCAAATTGTACTATTAGACAGGATATCCCCTTACCAGGAGCTAGCAGCCGAGTGCTGAAAGTAGGAGATGGGGTTCCAGCGTAATAGTATCCGCCTATCTTCACCATTGGCACAACTCGAAATACATAATCAGTGTTCTCTGTGAGACCAGACTGAAGTACAGTATAAGGTTCTGAAGGTGTGCGACCATCATCGGTTACAAGTCGTCCAAGGGAATAGCTAACTTCATCATAGGAACCTTCCTTCTTGTACTGCACTCTATAGTGAGTTGATTTGCCGATTGAGGTAAGGAATTGTACAGTAACACTTGAAGGAGATATTTTCTTCATCTGTGGGGCATTTAGTATTACTGCAATAGGAAATAGGGAAAATGTTTTAGGCTCATCAAATGTTTTAATTATTCCATTTATATTTATTATAGCTTATTCTGTGAGATGATTGTCAGCTTTATTCCCTGAAGACAGGCCTTTTGGCTGACCAGCAACGTTCAACATTTGAAATAACCATAATTGAAACGAGCGCTTCTTTGTGCTTATTTATAAATGTTTGCTGCTATTGATTCAAAATAGGAGAAAGTTTCCTAAATATATCAATGTAAAATACTCAGTGGGTAAAGGCTATTCAATAGGCTGGCAAAGTAGCATATTTATAAACCAATGGCACTGCCATGTAGCAAAGACTTTTGAAAAAAGACTATATAGGCACTAGTCAGTTATATAGTAATAATTTACTGTGTCTATATTACTGAATGCACTATGACACCCTACATGTTCTAGCATCTGTAAGGCCTAAATCTACATCAGTGTAGAACATACTGGCCTACCATGATGTTTATTTTCCTTTTAGAAATTTGCCCTGAGCAGGATAGGATACGGTTGGGGCACATAGGACTTGGTATCATTTGCTAGGATCCTTTCATTTTAAATTTGATATTCAAGTTCCCTAGGTTGATAAACCTGACACAGTATAGTAATGCGTCCGTACTCAACCACAGGGGAACTATTCTAAACCAATAAATACCTCATCATTGTCATAGTCTCACAGCAGAAGTAAATCTGTATGTAAGGAAGATTAATTCTCATTAGATACTGACCTGGTTTGTGTATGGCTACTTCAACAGACTCTGATGCTTGCCCTTTGTACTTAGTAGCGCTGTAGGAACTCGTCCTGATTTTTACTTGTGGAACAATCCTGATTAAATAACTCCTTCCGGGGATAAGATCATTTTGCTTGATTCTGTACATTTGTTGGTCCTGAACTGAATTGACAGAGGAACCGCCAGAATACCCAGAGGATGTTGTCAAGGCATACTCAGCTAGATATGAAGTGACAGGACCATTGGCACCACTGAACTCAATAATGACATAATGTGTTGATACCTCAATTACCGTCAGATTTGAAGTCAGGGCTTGAAAGCAGATGAGAAATATTTCCTTTATATGTTGTATGATTTTAGTATATATATGATTGAGATTGTTTATGAAATAGGTTCTCTGCAAGTGTAATATCTAAGGTTTTAATGAGGACCAAGTATCATTATGAAATAATCATGTGTTTGTTAGATTAGAGACATGTGCATGCCATAACTCGAGATAGACGCATGGCATCGTACCACCCAATGCAGGGCAGAGCATTTAAAGAAGGGGGAAGCAAAATTTGAATTAGAAGGCAGAAGAATTCAGAGGTAATACAATACTAAGCCTATCAGATATTTTGTATGTAATAACCTGGAATGATCTCAACTGATACTGATGAAGATTACCAGAGGTGAATTCTCATTAGATACTGACCTGGTTTAAGTATGGTTACTTGAACAGACTCAGATGCCTGCCCTCTGTATTTAGTCACGCTGTAGGAAGCTGTCCTGATGTCTACTTGGGGTACAATCCTGATGAAGTAACTTCTTCCAGGGATAAGGTTATTTTGTTTGATTCTGTACTTTTCTTGATCCTGAACTGCATCCAAGGAGTTACCGCTAGAATACTCAGAGGATGTTGTCAAGGCATACTCAACTAGGTATGAGTCAACAGGACCATTGGCACGGCTGAATTCAATAGTTGTATCATGTGTTGAAACATCAATAACTGTCAGACTTGAGGTCAGAGCTGAAAAACAGATACAAAATAGTATGTTAAACAGTATATGATTTCAACTTAGGGTAGATTCACCACATTCAGATGCTCATTGTCACTGCCAATGAAACCAGCTTCCCAATGACTAAAGACAAGGCCCTATTCCACTTACAATTGGTTATGTCATACCTATCTATAGGGGAGTGTTCACACTGCATAGCCTATGTATAGTATTTATGTTCTAAAGTAGTTTTCACCTAAATGTTATCACTCAAAGACTGAAAATTAGAAAGGCTGATTTCACCTGAAGTCGGACACTTTACTTGTCTTTTCTTTTTGTGAGCAAATAAAGGGTAGAACACCTGATTAATTGGGCAGGCATGATCTAATAGCCCTTGGGTATGATTATCATTAGCTTATTTTTTAAATAGGTTCTCTGCAAATGCAGTATTTAAGGATTCATTGAGGACCACATATAATACTCTGCAGCTTCTTGTAACGCCCAATGTAATACCATATGACAATATGAAATTACATGCTGATATAACCATTTCTTTATTAAATTTAGAGATATGTGTATGCCACAATTTGTGATGAACTCATGGCATGTCACCACCCACAACAGCACATCACATATACAGAAGGCGGCACCAAAAATTGAATTAGAAGGTGGAAGACCTCAGCCCAGTGGGCACAAAATTCAGGTCAATGTTGAATCAATGTTGAATCAACATTGATTCAACATTGACAACTGTTTATCAATGTTGATTCAATGTTCTGTGCCCACTGGGAGAGGCAATCCAGTACTAGGCCTATCAGATCTTTTACAAGTGTAATAAACGAGACTTTGTTCCTTATAATATTGGTAATGTCATTAAGTAAAGAACAAGGTCGACACAGTTTGGATCAAGTGTACAGGTTGCGAATCTAAGGTTTATTCAAATAACCTAGACAGGGGTAGCTAAATCAGTACGAACTCTCTGTAGAGTTCGGAGCAGGTCTTATAAAGCCAGATGCACCTCTGGTTGGTACGGGATGTACGTGACCCCATCATACAATACTGGCTATGAACCGGACTGGACCATGGACTAGTGCTAGGCACTATCACCTTCTGATCCAGCATGGTTTTCACTTGTTCTTCAACAACTCTCTTCTTACTCAACGGTAACCGTCGATAAGGCATCTTTTTTTGAATGGCTGTGCATCTCCGGTATCAATGGAATGTAGCATCTTCTCAGTTCGGCCCAAGGACTCCCCTTCCACTTGCCACACATCCTGATACCTCTCCACCAGCCGCCTCAGTGAACTGAGGTCCCCCGGATCCTGCAGATCAGTCTCCGAGATCATTTTTTCTAGTCCCTCACTCAGGACTGTGGGCTTGTGGTCTCCCTTCATGCTCACATGACCCGGGAGCATTACTGCCTCACTGGAGAACACCTTGCCCAACACTGTACCTTTTTTCAGATACTTAGGCTCCAACCCTGGGTCGGAGACCAGCACCACGGTCCAGGCACCATCACCCACCAAGGTGTCCATGCCAACCAGACCAATGCTTCCCAACATGGCCACATTCAGTTCCACCACTGCCCCTTGCTTTGGACCAGTACGTCACACGTCTGTCCGGGAGGAATTCTCACAGTCTGGACTAACCTTACCACTACATGCCGGAGCACACATTGCTCCGCAACACGGTACGGACTCTCTATCCAGAGCACCCCTGTTTTCAGGACTCAGGATTCAGGACTCAGGATTCAGCAATTTCAGCAATGGTGGGAGAGGCCACATACTCCTTCCCTCCAATCCGGAGCAGTATGAACACGCACCCATATGTCTGCATACTTGACCCATCGGCCGAACAGGCGCTCACCTTCGTACGGATTTACAGTGAAGCGTTCCTCAGAGCAGCCAAATCTAACCCATGTTTTTTCAGATGGTCGAAACAGGGTGATCCGGGAAAGCTGGGTACTCTCTACCCAGACGGTGTCCTCGACAGCCGTCACTTTCTAGTCTCCATCCGTAATGGGCCTCCCTGCCTCATTGCCGGGCAACTGTTGGACTGAGATATCCATCAGGCCGGTGTCCGAACTGCTCAAGTTCGGGCCCGCTCCTGACTTCATTTCCGTCCTTAGAACTCCACTGGGCTCTACCTCTCTGCTATGTTGGCATACTTCATAGCCCGGGGTCGTCTGATCGCCTCTTCGGATAACCCCACCTAGTTTCCCTCCTTTCCAGGAGTTTTTGGGCTTGGTGCTGTGCTGTGCACTCAGCCGCGAAATACCCAATCTCCAAGCACCTATAGCACTTGGCAGTCCTCCTGTTGATCTTCCTCTGGGTAGGCTGTTGAGCCCCCTGGATGGAAGTGGTCATCTTCTCAAACAATGCCGTAAAGAATGTGGCATCCATCACGGGAGCCTTCTTCTCCGAAGGTTCCTTTCTTGGTGGAGGGTCCGCTGTCCCCTCCGGCTTCTTGCTCCACCAAGCAGGCTTAGAGGATTTCCCGTTCCTCTTAAACTGTGCAGTGGAAGCCGTAACCTCCTCCTCACTGTCATCATCCTCGGAAGGGTCAGAAGTGATTTCTTGAGGGCATGGATTTCGATGGCCTTGAAAAGATCATCTAAGGACGTATCCGTCCTCCAGGTATCATACACAACGTGTTGTACCTCCGGAACTCTCAGCCCCGCTACGAACTGAGAGAACAGTTCCTCAGAGAAAAGGGCATCATGGATCCCTGGATTCGGGTGTACCTTCTTCTGGAGCCTCATTAGGGCTAAACCAAACACCTCTGGGCTTCGATTTTGCCCTGCACTCTTTTCTTGAATGCAACCATTGGATCGGTTCGCGCAGAACCTCCAAACAACATGGTGCAAGTCTCCACCAGTTGTTTGAACGTCCCCCTAGGACCACAATCCTCCTTCCATTTTTCCAGGGAAATCAGGACGTCTCCCAAGCGCAATCCTTTACAAGTATAAGGGATTGCTTCATTTTGGTCCCAGCCACTGAGGTTGATATCCTCTACTGTGTATCCGAGCCACTCCTCCCAGGAGTTTCTCTGCCAGTATGGACTAGGCTCGCTGGCTATCCATCTAGCTGTATTTGTGGAGCCTCGGATCTTTGACGTGATCGACAAACACTTTGTAAGCGTCCTGTTCCACTCCCTCATGTAAACCTATCCCTACAATAGCAGGATTGGTCTCATACAGCTCCTGCATCGCTGCACTCAGGATAGAACTTCTCGGAGGCTTCTTCGGACTAGTCCCTTCTGTTGGTCCAGATAGGCTTGGTACGTACCGTACGCTACTATCTCTTTAGTGGGATCAATCCCTTGATTGAACCACCAATCTTTCTATGTGTCACTCATATAATGACACTGTTGAGATAATGCAATCAGAAACTGATGTTCTGCCTTCTCCTTCTCAAGCAGTTTGGCTGTGTCCTGCGCCTCCTACTCCTGCCTGACTTCTTCCAGCTTAGCCTTAGCGGCCTCGCCAGCAGCCTTTAGACCCTCCGCACGGGCTCTCGGTACTGCTGCCTGTTGTTCGGCCAATTGCTCAGCGCACAAAAGACCTTTGATCTTCCAGGGCTTTTTGTTCCTGAAACATCTTCTCTGCTTGGGCAGTCTGCCAGTCAGCCAATGTACCCAGAGTATGGTAGCCTCGAGTTGCCTCCTCCTGAGCAATTGTTACTCTTTGTCGTTCTGCATTTTCTCATGTTGAGCAGTCTGCCAAGCTGCTAACTGACTCGGAGCTTCTGACCCACCAGATCCTGAAGATCCGATCGCCACATTCCTCGTCATCTGCTTTATACCAGGTATTCCCACCTTTGGTGAGTACACATAGCTTATGTGCTATCATTTTCTGCGGATGAAAAAGAGGTACTGCTACAGTCATTATTCTTCTCTTGTAAGCTCTGATGAGCCTCTACCAAGAACTGCTACATAGCAGCTTTCTTGGTTCTCAGTAAGTCACATTCTGACGTGAGACTAATCCGAGCCTCCTCCAAGTCCAAGAGAGGTTCCTTGATCATTTCCAGCCGGATTCCTTTGTTTTCATTCGCCATCTGGTCTCTTGATTCGCATAGCCTGTTCAGGTCTGTATTTGCAGTGTCGAATTCGGACTAAACTCTGCTCAAAGATTGCATCAATTTATCGTTCTCTGTTAACAGAGTCGACAATCGGGCATCCTTCTCCTATATTTTGGAATTTCGGTGGCATATTGCAGCCTCCAAAACTTGGAACTTGCTGCTCCACTCCAGCGAACGATCCTTTAGTGCAATCAAACTGAGTTGCTGCTTAACTCTTGATTCCCTCAAATCATCAAATTGTCCTCGGAGATTCTTCATCTCTGACTGGCGTTATTGCCCTACCACAGGCAACCACACCTCTCGTTGGAGTTACTGCCACACCTCGGGCAGCTGCTCCCTCTGGGGATGAGGCATCAGCCTCATCTGACCTCCACTTTTTCCAGAGCACGTGGTCCATCAGCTAGCACAGGCTTACCTGTGTAGAACTGGTCAGGGTACCAGTGTAATAAACGAGACTTTGTTCCTCATAACATTGGTAATGTTATTAAGTAAAGAACAAGGTTGACATCGTTTGGATCAAACAAGTGTACAGGTTGCGAATCTAAGGTTTATTCAAATAACCTATACAGGCGTAGCTAAATCAGTGCGAACTCCCTGTAGAGTTCTGAGCAGGTCAGTAGGCTCGTGGCCAATATGATCCCTAGGGTCTCTCTCCAGCTTGAATCCAGAGTAACCGAAGAGTTCCATCGGACACTGGCGATTATAGGCGACCAGCCTGTTCGAGCACACGCAAACCGGAAGCCTATAGCTACCTCTATCCATACCCCAAGCCCAGAACAGGTGCTGCCACCTGTCGTCGGGCTGAAGGGTTCAGACAGAGTTCGCAACCCAGCGTCCAACAGAACCCGCCATATAATAAGCCGAGCCCCTACACAAGTAATAACCTGGAATGATCTCAACTGATACTGATGAAGATTACCGGAGGTGAATTCTCATTAGATACTGACCTGGTTTAAGTATGGTTACTTGAACAGACTCAGATGCCTGCCCTCTGTATTTAGTCACGCTGTAGGAAGCTGTCCTGATGTCTACTTGGGGTACAATCCTGATGAAGTAACTTCTTCCAGGGATAAGGTTATTTTGTTTGATTCTGTACTTTTCTTGATCCTGAACTGCATCCAAGGAGTTACCGCTAGAATACTCAGAGCATTGTTACACTAATCTATGGCTACGATATGAAGTGATAATGGAGGCAGGACTTGGAGTAATAAAATTTATGATTTTATGTTTAATAACATTTTATAATATACATACATTTATACATTTTGTTAATACGGTAATGGCACATTTTTGTAGTAGTATGTGACATTTTAAAATTGATGATTGAATATATGAGAAAAATGGTTATAACAGGTAGACGTATAATATGAAAATAAATATTGTGAGGTGTGGGTGGGTGGGTGAAAATTGTAGTAGTGAAGGTGGCGGAGACAGAGAAGAGAATGGAAGGAGGATTGGGGTATGTGGGCGGAAGTTGGGGCCTGAGGGCCGGATGTTGGGATGTAGTAAATGATATATAATATAGGGTATAGGTGGGGTATGTGTAGGGTGTTGGAGGGAATAGCCTACAGATGGCAACAATGACCACCCCTGGCTGCCTACACAGCCACTGGGTAACCCATTGTTACACTAATCTATGGCTACGATATGAAGTGATAATGGAGGCAGGACTTGGAGTAATAAAATTTATGATTTTATGTTTAATAACATTTTATAATATACATACATTTATACATTTTGTTAATACGGTAATGGCACATTTTTGTAGTAGTATGTGACATTTTAAAATTGATGATTGAATATATGAGAAAAATGCCAAGCCTGCAAGGTGTATGTATTTGTATGAGGGATGGGAGTGGTGGGGGTAAAAAAAAACAAAAAAAAAAAACGAGTAAGATACATTAAAATGTATGAATTGATTGCACAGTATATGAGAGTCATTGGTAATGATTGTTCATTGACGTTGCAGTGCCCTGATGAGCTTCTTGTTGATTGCTAGGCTTCCTGTTGACCGGATGTATGTTCGGTGGGCATTTGAGCGCCAACCCCCATAGCGCTGAATGTCCAACTCCGGGGCCCCCTGGCGGAATGCCTGGGTGGCTGCAGTGACTCTCAGACAGTGTAGAGTGTAGAGTGAGGGGAGGAGGCCTAGGTGCTCCAGGCCGACCTTCCAATGTTTTCTTATTTCTGTTGTGGGCACTGCTTGTCGATTGTCTGAGAACATGAACAGTGGATCTTTGGGTGAGTGAGTGGGGGTGTCCATGTACATTTGCCTCACCACTGTCACCACACAAAGCACTGGGTCGTCTGCTGGGGAGAGTCGAATGATTCTGCTTTGTCCTGACTTCTGCAGCGTCTTCCCAGATTTTATTGTTAGTTGCAGGTTGGTTCCTCTGAATATCACGTCTCCTCTTGTGAGGTGGTAGGTATCGTGGTACTTGCTCTTTGTTGGCGGTGTGACTTCTCCAGGGCGGAGGGCTGCATAATATTGTATGAGCAGCGCCGCTCTGACAGTGTTCTTTAGCGGTGAGCCTTGTAGCCGGGTGAGAATTGGCCTCAAGACTTCCATTGGTACCGTATCCTTTGTCTTGGGGACATAACCCTTGTTTCTGTCTATGGCTTCTAGGGCTCGAGAAATCCTCATGTGAGTCATGGGGTATTGCTCCCCTGTGACGAGTGACACATGGACTCGTGCCTGTGACAGCAAATTCCTGATGGTTGACGGTGCCTTGTAATGTAGTGCCAGGTATTCCAGGTAGGTACAAACCATGCTGAAGTGGGGCAGATGTGGGTCTCTCCTGACCCACCACATGAAGGCGATGTAAGTACCTGCCCCCACTAGGTGATTCTTCTGTGTACCGGCAGCCCTTGCCTTGTACTGCCTGGCTGTAGCTTCGTTTTGTAGATAAGCGACGGCCGGATCTACAATAGATTTGAGGACACAAATTATCAAGGAGTTGTGCCCTAGGAATGATTGGTAACAGTTCATTCTGTACTACAAGTCTGTGTGTGGCATCTAGATGAGAGATTGACAGATGAGACCTACTAAGTTTGTCTGCAATTTCGTTATCAACCCCGGGGACATGAATGTATGTGATAGTTATGTCAAACTTGGCTTGGATGAGCCATGTTTTGCGGGCTGAGTCTAACAACACTTTGTTTTTGCCACGACCAGTTGTAAAGACGCTGACCGCCCCCTCATTATCACAGTGTACCATGAAGTGCTGACCCCGGTGTTTGTCAGTCACAAACGTGTCTAAGGCAATGCCCACATTGGCTGCCTCGAGTTCACTTATACAATTGACTGGGTCCTGTATGTCTGAGACCTGTTTCCAATATGCTGCATGACCGTCTGTGCCGCCTATGCCTGTCAAGCAGGCATCCACGTATAGGTGTGTGTCAACATGTGGACTGGGGATGAGTGCTACCCCATTCCAGTCGGCACCAAATTCTAGGAACCACCTCAAGTCACTTTTCATTTCACTATTTACATTTAGATAATGACGCTCCATGCCTCTCAATGCTTCTAATAGTTTGCTGACAAACAGACGTGCTGGCCTGACACATTTTGCAATGTGTAGGAGGCGTCCTAGTAGTGACTGGAGAGTTTTCTTACTAATAGAGCGTTTCTTTATCACCTGACCCACCTGGTCCAATGTCTGTTTCAATTTGTCACTGGGTACCGCGAGGGTCATGTCACTGGTGTTGATATCGATTCCCAGCCATCTTGCAGCCTGGGTTGGTGGCTGTGCCTTGGACTCCGCTTCTGGCAGCCCAAGTTCTTTGAGCAGCTCTCGAGCACGTGTGTAGTGGAGGAGGCCTTGTTCTCTGTTGGGAGACACAATTACCAGATCATCTAAGTACATATGTGATGTGATACCTTCAGATGCTAGAATCCTAACTATGGCCTGTGCTATGCGTTGCATGTTGGCACTGCTAGCCCGAGCACCAAAGGGCATAGTAGTGTCACAATAGTACTTTCCTCCCCATTCCATACCCAGAAGAGGCCACGATAATGGGCATGAGGAGAAATTGCGGTAGGCACGGCTGACGTCTGCCGTGCTTATAAAGCATCCCTTTCCCATGTCTAGGATATCTGAGACTAAATGATCAATGGTCGGGAGGGCATGCTGTCGTATATTCCCACATATAGTGTTCTTCATTATGTAAGCATTGACTGAGGCTTCACGGGGGAAAGTCATATCGATGATCACCCTTCTACTGTCACTATCACGTTTCTCCCTAGTCATGAGAGGTGAAACATGCATCCATTGTTTGAAGGGTGGAACATCACATGGGCCAATTAATGCCCCATGTGACATCTCAGTGTTGATGAACTCGTCTACACTCTTAGCATGCTGTGTGGCGCTTGGATGATTGGCTACTCCCTTTGTATTTGATACAGGTCCCATATAACCAATAGGAAAGCCATACTTGACATAACTAAGTAATTCCCGTTCATCATCTGATTCACAAAGGTACTTTTCCCATGCTGGGATGTTTAGGGATGTGGGCAACAACACTTTAGCCCCGAGGGCATTTGGCAACCCGGTAGCCCTGACTGTGTTGTAGATGTAGTCCCAACCCACTGTTTTATTGCCCACCATATCGGGCCAATGTTCTTTCTTGTATTGAGCGAAAGCTTGAGGTGAAATATCAATGTCATTTGAGAACTTATTAGATTCACAAGCAATACGAATGGCACTAAAATCCGGTCTCCTACCTGGGGGCTGAATTGGTGGTGATGCCATCTTAGCCGGGGATCTGGTGGGAGGCCGCCCATCGTGTGGGTCCGGGCCGCCAAGGGAGTGACAGAGTTGTCTCTCAGACGCCGCTGCATGAAGTTGTGTGTGTGCTGCGGGCCTGTGACTGTGGTATGTGTCGTATGAACACACACCCTTCCTATTCCAGGGTGCAGAGCTGTATAGTTCGTCAATTAAAGGCTGGAATTTTAACAAATTTTTATCACAGATTTTTTCTAACGACAAGTCATGGGCGCCGCCATTTTGAACCTCGCCTGTGTTCACGTCTGGCGTGAGACCTGCCTGGTAGCCAATGGGAGGCCCACCCTCGAGAAGCGGCGGCCCGTCACGTGGTATGACGTCATTACTGTTGTTGTTTACCACGTGGCCACGTGCGTCCACATACACGTGTGTTTGTAGATCAATCTGCCGTCGGTCGGCCTGAGCTGGGTGGCTGGACGTGTGCACACCAGCGGCCCTATCTAGTTTTTTGGCGGCTGCTGCTGGTTAGCACTGTATACATTGTTGTTAACAGAGCCACGGTTACCATTCTGATGTGAAGGCTGGTGTGTGTGAGTGGACTCGAACATTTTGTTATTACAAGCAATGATATTGTGGGGGAGAGACTTTCCCTTTGCAAAACAGAATGCACACGAGTGTAGAAGCTTCACTCCTTGCTGTTCATGTGTACCCTTCTGCTTGCAGCCCTTGGTACTATTAAAGTCAGGACATGTGACGAGGATCTTGTCATTGGAGCCAGCGTGACCGCTGCGCCTATCATCGTGATCTCCACTTGTAGCAAACGAGAGCCTGAACCTCTCATTCTGTATGAGTTGATACTGATGCCACTTGAGCTTCTTGGTCTCCACCAAATCGAATACATGTTGTGACCAGGCCAACACATTTTTCCAGGATCGGGTCAATGAATCAGTAGAGACCTCCAGGAGGTGTCTGTGAATGTGAGGGTGGTCAGCTATCTCATAAGCTGGGGGGTGGTCCATCAGCGCTATCAGTGCATTGATGTACTCGCCACTCTTGAGATCCCCCCTTATATCTAGTTTTTGTTTTAGGGTGCGGGCCCCTTCCCTCTGTACATACATGTAGGGTTTCCCAATGAGTTTGTCAGCAAACAAATCATTTATGAAGTGTGTCTTACCATCGACCTTCTGATGTGCCATTTCCTCCCTCCTGATGTTGGCATCGACATAGCCGTTCTCGTTGGCCAGGGCCCGGAGCTCTCTGGGGGGAGGTATGGCTGTGTGCTGAGTGGGCGTCGACGTGTGACGATCTGGGAGCGGCGTGTCGGAGGGCTGAGCATGTGTGTGATTGGAGGTGTGGTGAGTGCGGGGGGCTTGTACCAAATCTACATGGTTTTGATCAGACTTATCCTTGATCATGGCAGCGGACACTAGAATGGCCAGCTGCTCTGTTACCCCTTGCATGGTGTCCTTCACCCCAATGATATCAGCCCTCATGGTGTTGACCTCGCTCTCTAAATTATCAAGTCTGTAGTTTGATGAAGCTGAACTGTGGTTCATACTACCTGAACGCATTGACGTGTGTCTGGAGTGACTGTGGTGACTTGACCGGGCTGTGGAGTGACGTGACCGCCGTGTACGTGACCCCCCCTCCTGGAGGCCACTGCCGCTGGCGGAACCTTGTATGGATGACGGTGCCCTGTCGACGGTCCTGAATGTCACCTCCCCATCCTCCGTAGATGCATTGGAGTCTTGAACCCAGCTATGTGTCCTTTGTGCTGAACCTTCACTATCAGCGGACACAGAGCTGTGGTATGTGTTGCGGGTGGTATTGTTGGAGCTGGTGCGTGACCGTGTTGACCGGCGGTCAGCCATGGCGATCTAGTGGCCTGCTCCAAGTCAATCCTCTCTCCGTTAAATGTTTTTGAGTAAATCACTACTTAACTGCTTGCCTTTGGGCAAGTGTATAAAATAAATATCTTTAAAAACTCACTGTGTAAATGTATGAGTGAGAACCGTGTAAACGGCGGCCAAAAGGCATGGATTGCAGTGGATTGAAAATTGTAGTAGTGAAGGTGGCGGAGACAGAGAAGAGAATGGAAGGAGGATTGGGGTATGTGGGCGGAAGTTGGGGCCTGAGGGCCGGATGTTGGGATGTAGTAAATGATATATAATATAGGGTATAGGTGGGGTATGTGTAGGGTGTTGGAGGGAATAGCCTACAGATGGCAACAATGACCACCCCTGGCTGCCTACACAGCCACTGGGTAACCGATGTTGTCAAGGCATACTCAACTAGGTATGAGTCAACAGGACCATTGGCACGGCTGAATTCAATAGTTGTATCATGTGTTGAAACATCAATAACTGTCAGACTTGAGGTCAGAGCTGAAAAACAGATACAAAATAGCATGTTAAACAGTATATGATTACAGCTTAGGGTACATTCACCACTTTCGGACGCTCGTTGTCACTGCCAATGCAACCCTCTTCCCAATGACTATAGACAAGGCCCTATTTCACATACGATTGGTTATGTCATATCTATCGATAGGGAAGTGTTCACACTGCATGGCCTTTGTATGATATTTATGTTCTAAAGTATTTTTCACCTAAACGTTATCACTCAAAAACTGAAAATTAGAAAGGCTGATTTCACCTGAAGTCAGACACTTTACTTGTCTTTTCTTTTTGTGAGGAAATAAAGGGTAGAACACCTGATTAATTGGGCAGGCATGATCTAATAGCCCTTGGGTATGATTATCATTAGCTTATTTTTTAAATAGATTCTCTGCAAATGCAATATTTAAGGATTCATTGAGGACCACATATAATACTCTGCAGCTTCTTGTAACGCCCAATGTAATACCATATGACGATATGAAATTACATGCTGATATAACCATTTCTTTATTAAATTTAGAGATATGTGTATGCCTCAATTTGTGATGAACTCATGGCATGTCACCACCCACAACAGCACATCACATATACAGAAGGCGGCACCAAAAATTGAATTAGAAGGTGGAAGACCTCAGAGGCAATCCAGTACTAGGCCGCTGAGAGTAGGGTGGCCGGAGGGTTTTTAGATATCTATCAAAAATATATACATGTTATATGTACAGAAAGCCTCAAAACTCACATTTAACAAACTGTCATTATTATGTTGAGGCAGTAACTAGGGAGCTGATTGTAGCTGATTACAAATCCCTCACCTCCCGAACCATTCTGACAGATCTGAACATCTGCATAGGGTAGACATACCATGCCTATATCTCACTCATAGCCCTGTCATGCTACAGTGTCTAGGGAGTGAACTAAGATTTCCTATGTAACTCTATGACAGTGGAGGCCCTCTAGTGTCATATATATGATGTAAATGCTTGAGATTGGGGTCTCGGACCCCAATATGACCCCCAGGAGATATCCTGACGCTGGCTGGCGGTAGGTTGTATCATTTCCATTCCAAATGCATCATTTCCAGCTCATTTAGCTCTATTTTCAGTAGTCTACCGTAATCTACCAATTAAGGAGTTCTAGAAAAATAATTGAGCTAAAAATACATAATTTTAGGAGGCTTATCTATGCAAGATATAATTGTTGCCAGTAACTATATGACCTCCTATGACATGCCTGCATACAAGACGCTTCAAACAAAAAAAGAAATTCGTTGATACATGGATTTGCCATTAAGCAGTGTCAATTCTCCCAGAGGATAGGCTCAAGGGATCACCCAGTTATAGAGCTCAAGACAGACTCAAAATCTGAAGGTCTGTCAAGATTGCTCTTAAATTACATTATGTAATACAATTTATGATGCTTATTCCAGCTCATGTATGAAGGATCCATTCAAGATCTCTTGATACCAAGTTACTAGAGGTCTCCATCTGCTCTCTAGCCAAAATGAGATTCCATCATAAAAGGGTCACATACCATAGGATCAGATATAGATTGAGCGACCAGCTAGAGCTTCCGGCCACCCTACTGAGAGTATTAACCAGAATTTCTACTGATGAGGATTGCTGAAAGTGAATTCTCATTAGATACTGACCAGGTTTAAGTATGGTTACTTGAACAGACTCTGATGCTTGCCCTCTGTACTTAGTCACGCTGTAGGAACCCGTCCTGATGTCTACTCGGGGAACAATCCTGATGAAGTAACTCCTCCCAGGGATAAGGTTATTTTGTTTGATTCTATACTTTTCTTGGTCTTGAACTTCATCCACAGAGGAACCGCCAGAATACTTAGAGGATGTTGTCAAAGAATACTCAACTAGATATGAGGCAACAGGACCATTGGCACGGCTGAACTCAATAATGACATAATGTGTTGATACCTCGATAACTGTCAGATTTGAAGTCAGACCTGAAAATCAGAGACAAAATAGTTTCTTAAACAGTGTTTGATTACAGTTTATATTGATATTATGTTGAGGTTGTTTTTGAAATAGGTTCTTTACTAATGTTTATATTCAAAGGTCCATTTACAACCACATATCATACTCTACAGTATGTAATGCCATATGTAAATGTTTAATCTGTTTATTGAGCTCTACCCTGATACACAGTCTTGAGTCATCTATAGTAGACTGGAATCTTTTTGTATACTGTTGTAACCTTTGCTACTCCAGCAGGTTCTGTTTGCATCAGTATTGTACCTGATTTACACAGGTATACAGGAGCAAATAATAAAACACAGTTTGGCATGAGTTGGTATGAAGTAACGTGTTCATAGAAAACCTCCCTTGCACATGAGATGGTAGTGAAGCACGATGAACGTACAGGTACGATAATGGTCGGCAAACAGCCGACGGTCAGATCACATGTACACATGGAGAGAAACAGCAGGAGCTTGACTAACAGTCTAAGACTGAGAGGATAAATCACTTTGGATCCGTCTCTAAGGGCCGTTTTCCATCAGCCGATTTAGGGGTACTATCGGCCGATAGAAGGTCCAATTGGCAGGAAGGGTCATAACAAGCCACTGGTTAGTGCACTCTGTGTAGTGTGATTGTTGTGGCCCTACCTGACCATCTATCGGCCGACTGCACCCCAAATCGGCTGATGCATGACTGCCACGTGGTGGAATGACCTCCCAACCGACCAGTAGCTCCCCAAACCCTGAACAGACAGCAGTGCCATTTGTCCATGATCTGCAGAACCACTGGAAGCAGTAGCGTCTTAAGCTATGAATGACTAGTGCTAACTATTGAACAATAATATATATATATAACCCAGTAAACAAATAACCTTATACACCATTTTATAACGTTATTTAACATTATATGTCAACGTTTTCCTAAAGCTCTTTAATATGGCATAACATTATGTAAAGTTTGAAACGTTATTTTGACGTAAAATAACGTTTTTTTGTTAGCTGGTAAGGGTGTAGACCCAACCCCTACAGTTTTGAATATGTGAATAAAACACTATGGTTGTCAAGTTGTTTTTAGCAATCTATATTCTTTTAGTATCACATATTTAAGGCCTAAAACTACACCAGTGTTGCAATTATAAACCATTTCCAAATACCTTCTTAAAGGTAATGGGTTATAGCTCGTATACATCATTAGTGTGTGCATAACTTTTTATGGTGACTTTTGACTGATTTCAGCCTTTCCCCTCAGTAAATCCGCTCATAAAGAAGATGCATTCTCACCAAATACTGACCTGGTATGCATCTGCCGATATGCTCAATTTACATAGCTCATTATTGGACAAGAAATGTTATAGAGAAGACCAATTCTTATTAGATACTGACCTGGTTTAAGTATGGTTACTTGAACAGACTCAGATGGTTGCCCTCTGTACTTAGTGGCGCTGTAGGAACCTGTCCTGATTTCTGCTTGTGGAACAATCCTGATGAAGTAACTCCTTCCAGGGATAAGGTTATTTTGTTTGATTCTGTACTTTTCTTGGTCCTGAACTGAATTGACAGAGGAACCGCCAGAATATCCAGTGGATGTTGTCAAGGCATACTCAGCTAGATATGAGGCAACAGGACCATTGGCATGACTGAACTCAATAATGACATAATGTGTTGATACCTCGATGACTGTCAGATTTGAAGTTAGGGCTAAAAAGCAGATGAGAAATATTTCCTTTATAAATTGTATGATTTTAGTATATGTGACCATGGCTTATGGTACTGAAAATCGAGCAGACTGTCTTTGCAGGTATGATGTTAAGAATTTGACTACGATTTACTAATATATGAGGCAATATATTAACATCATAAGGCTATCTGATAAAAAGCACTTTTTGACAGTGGTTGAAGCTTGATTCCAAAAAACTCAAACAATCTCTCTCATTGAGACGGACAGAAATGCACACACATGCGAGGCATTGCCACTTCACCAGGAAGGCAAATAAAAAACAATTTGAAAACAGACATTCTCGCCACTCTCCACAAATTGGTCAACATACCAGGCCATTAGCCCTTGAGACTGGCTTTCATTTGCTCCCACTCAAATGTTTCTAACCCTACCAATTCACAAGCTAGAATTTTTAATGTGTTCTAAGCGAATCAGAAGGGGGACAAACTTACACTGCCTTCTGCAAATGTTCAAAATGGAATAGGTCAGCAAATAAAGCAGATGGCCTTGACTGTCCGGAACTGGTTTGATATTGATAATTTGTTGAAGATTCACTGATTTATGGGGCCAAACGGGAGCTTTAGGCACACATTTTTGCCCCGTAAAGTTGAAACAGCCATTTTTGAGCATTTAGGCACAGACGAGTAAGCCCCAAAGACACTGGTTGAGTCACATATGATGTTAAGACCATTGTTAAAACTGTTCTTTGCAAATGTAATATTTAAGGATTCACCTATCATACTTTCTTGCAGTGCACAGTGTTATGCAAAATAATCACATAAGATGATATGCTGATATAACCATTTCTTTGTCAAATTAGAGAGATATGTGTTTGCCCCAATTTCTGATGAACTTATGGCATGTCACCACCCAAGGCAGCGCAGAGCACCCAGAGAAGGGGGAACCAAAATTTGAATTAGAAGGCGGAAGACCTCAGAGGCAATCTAGTAGTAGGCCGCTGAGATATTTTGCGAGTAATAACCAGAAATAATCTCTACTAAAGAGGATTGCTGAAAGTGATTCTCATTAGATACTGACCTGGTTTAAGTATGGTTACTTGAACAGACTCAGATGCTTGTCCTCTATACTTGGTAGCGCTGTAGGAACTAGTCCTTATTTCTACTTGTGGAACAATCCTGATGAAATAACTCCTTCCAGGGATAAGGTTTGTTTGCTTGATTCTGTACTTTTCTTGGCCATGAATTGCATCCACAGAGGAGCCCCCTGAATACGTAGATGATGTTGTTAAGGTGTACTCAGTGACGTATGAGGAGGCTGAACCATTGGCACGGCTGAATTCAATAGTTGCAGAATATGTTGATACCTCAATAACCTTTAGATTTGATGTCAGAGCTGAAAGACAGATAAAATATTTTCTACATATCTTGTGCAATTTTTATTTCTATCAATAAGATGTTGAGTTGAGAATTTGTTGAGTTGAGAATTTAACTGTGTATTATTAACTTTATAACTGAGGTTGTTGAGTTGTTCTTGGTAACCTATTTAATACAACCACAGTCTGCTAAATCATTGGGAAGGCCATCCCCCATACCTGTGACGTTGCCCATTTCATGTCTACATTTCAGGCAGGGCAGGGCATTTCGAGAAGATTTCCCCTCTATGTAGTACTGTGTTTATCTTCAGTAAAAAATAAATGAAATAACAATCAAACAACTAATTACCTGGAACTGCAATTTGCACGTTGATTGCTGCTGAAGGTATTCCATCCACAGCACTGTTGATATTGGTGCCAATCAGGGGTACGATCCTCAGTTGATAGTCAGCACCAGGAACCAGTTTGGTCTGTCTCATTGCGTAGGGCCGACCAATGGCGCTGGTAGAGGCCTGAGCTCCATTGACAAACACAATGCTTGGCCTTTTTGCATATTGAACTCGATAGAAACTCACCGATTCATTTGCTGCTTGGAACTCCAATATTACAGAGGATGTAGTGACTTCTACAACCTTCAGAGGGCCTGGGATTGCTGGAGAAATGTGATTTATTATTAAAACAGTGTGCCATCTTATAAGGTTGTTATACTAACGCCCAAAAAGAATTAGTTTATTTCAACGTTCTGAGATTTGTTTGTCTTTATGCTACAAATGTGGCTTTAAAGCACAAATGTCTTAGACTACAAATGTATTTAGGCTTCAAACAATATGTCTTTATGCAACAAACCCTATGTACTGGTGCAATCTGTCTTTATCCAGCAAACACTATACAGTGATATTGGGTTTATTGCATGAAGACTGTGAGGCCAGTACAGTGCCAGAGACCACTATATATCTAAGACTGATCTATAATGCCAGTTTGGTACATGAGGCCACTTTATAGGCTTTGCTGTTCCCTAAAGTCACAGCATCAGGACAAACAAGCCTATAGATGTACCTACCTGGGATCGGCGTGAAACCTGTAAAGACAGATTGAGCCCTATTCGATACATTAATCCAATACAATATATAGACAAAGTAGAGCTCCTCTACTCGTGCACATTTGTGTTTATTTCATGTCCTTATTAACAATATTTGTCAACATTCCACTTAATTTCTCTGAAAAAGCTACTTTATAGTGGTTAAATCAACAATTTTGATGATTTGAAAGGCCGTGAAATACGGGAGAGGGTTATTTCACAGGGGGTGTTAACTGCGGCCTTCCTTGGTTAAGTGAATGGGACTGCCGTATTTACCATGAAATATATGGGTTTGTGGCATGAAGACAGATATGAGAGCCCAGTTGGGTTACTGAGATAGTGGCTCTGTTCCCTAAAGGCACAATGATCTGTAAGTAGATTTTCGTACTGAGATCAACATAGGATTTGTTGCATAAAAAGATTGATCTGCAGCCTAATTTTTGTTTTGTACTAAGAACAATGAATTGTGAGATATAATAGGCCTTTTCGTGCAAAGACTGATTGATCATGTAAGCCCAGTTGGATACCTGAGACCATATATTGTATATTATATGGTCTGTTGCGTAAAGACTGACTTATCTGTATGCCCAGTTTCATAACCCAGATTTCTGTATTACATTTGTTGCGTAAAGACAAATTGCTCCAATACATAGGGTTTGTTGCATAAAGAAATACGTGACCTAAAGATATATACACATGTACCCTAAAGACATTTGTAGTGTAAAGACATTTGTGCTTTAAAGTCACATTTGTAGTCTAAAGACCATGGGGTGTCTTTTTTATTGTAGTCTTAATACTGATTTGTAGTGTCAAGACCCCACACAGTCACCCCTATGGTGGTCGGTATAGGTGTTTGAGGTTTCGACTGTAGATACTATATTTGCATATCAATATTTTCAAAACAGTGCCTCAGCATTATGACAAACCAGCTTATAGGTGTACCTACCTGGGATGGGCTGGACACCTCCCAAATAGAGTAAAATATAACACAGTGGTGCAAGGTACACCTTACTACCTGCCATCTTGGTCACGGCATGTTGCTCTTCCCCATCAGATTCAGGTCGGCCCAACTGTTATCACTTTTTAAGGTAACTAGACTGGAGAAGTAGTTCAACCATTTATCTTGACTAGATACATGCTATATACATCCTGCTTTGTGTTCTTCTTAAGCATGCAGGATCTTAGTACAGTAACTTTATATATAAATACAGTCCCACTGCAGATTATAATACAGTAATATTAGGCCAAATATGACTTGGATTAAATTCAAAGAAAGCTGGTTTTTGCAGGAGTCATTGGTCTATATTTCAGGTTTACCCTCTAGGAGTCCTGAAGAGTCCCGGGCTTGGTTAAAAAAAATGGATCTGTTGTAAAAACACCATCAAAAGAGGGAAGGTTATTTAGCAAATTAGTCAGACATTCCCGACAATCGATGAAAAACTTGCTGTTTGTCACAAGAAATCTGACACGCATTTTCACATTTGAGGTGGCTAGCCCTTCAAAGTCCCCCCCCCTCCTCCTAATTGAATGTATTCAATATTAATCAACGTCTTATTCCTATAGCCTTGACTAAACACAAAAGTTACTTTCAGGGGGACTAATAAAGTAAGCAATACCAAACTGACCTATTTTGAGAATACTTCAAATTCCAAAATATCTACCAGGAGCCGCAAACAGGCATTTTGCCAAATAGGAAATCTACTAGGGCCAAGGGCCTCCTAATCTAGAAAAGGTATCTGTATCAGTTTGATATACATACAATAATAGGAAATTTCAAGAATGACATGAAACTCATTCAATGCTATAAGCCCTAAAATAGTCCTTTGCCAGGCTGCTTCTACGTGAGAATCTTTAGTAGTGAGTAATTATTGACAACCAAAATTAACGTTAGCATTGAAAGTCATATTCTTAATCCTGCTTAAACGTTTTTCGAATGTTAGTACATCCTATTTGGATGATAGGGCACAACAAAATATGATTTCTGAGCAATAAGAGCACAATTAAAGGTCTGGATGTGGCCCAAGTATAGTATTTTAACGTGTATTTTCAATGGGGGAATTATAGCGTGCACTCCAAAATGAGTAAATTGGGCCATAATCTGATAATTAGTCAAATTCTTAGCTCAATTCTAGGGAAAGAGATTAAATAGAGTAGCCAGTATAATGAAGTATGACCAAAGGGAACATTCTGGTTCATTTTTAACAAAATTGATTCCTAAGCCCTAATCATCAGACCATGTCACTTTAAAAATGACAGACCATATTCAGCATGAAATAATCCCTGAAACTGTTTATTGATGACTCATAAATATGAAGCCGTTATTAGGATGCCATATTCAATAATCTTTGTAAGGGTAGGAAACTCAAAACGCTGGATTCACACTATGGGCATTACAAGAAGAAAGTTAAGTTCCAAACAACATGGTGTATTTATCAAATCATCCTTTGATATCCTCTGGTAGTTTCCACTCTGAAACCTCATCTGATTCAATAAGACATGAAGGTTCTCCCCCAGAGCTGCTTAAACTAATTACACTCAGTGCTCTGTGTAGTACCCAGATAGAGTTGCTCAGTGCTCTGACTGCGTGTATCCCTCACAGGTACACTATCCTCTCTCCACCCTCTACTCCCCAGGAGGCTGTCCGAGTGGACCTCACTCTTCATTGATCTTATTTTGTTAGAACATCCAGTATTGCATCCCCTTTATCATATCCGTATTTAAACTGGTAGTGAGACTGAAGTGATTTATAGGGTAAAGGCACCCTGAGTCGGACAGACACCTTGAGTCGGACTCCAATGGCTTTGTATTGCACAATTAATATAGGAAAATCACATATCAAGTGAATTAAATCTGAAAATTTAAGTGTCCCTCCTTCTGACAAACCCAACATACCACATATAACTCACTTTCTACATGGTGCTATGACTGCTTGAATATGGGGTGTTTTTGTAATATTCTGAACACAAAACTTGAGAGGAAATGGGAAAATCGGTTTCCTTATTATTTCGGTTTTGGCTTTGCTGTTAACGACTGATTGTTAGGTAGTTTAATGTGTATTATATGGGGACTGAGTGTCCTCTTTGACTTGTGAATGTATCATTAGAAAATAACCATATGCAAAAAGAAATTATAAACTCAAAAGACCTATGTAACAATGCAATCACAGAGTGTCCGACTCCAGGATCATTCCTAGCTTGAGGTGTCCTTCTTCAGGTGCAGTTTAATGTTTTGAAATTGACATATTAGAAGGGAATTTAGTTATACTTGAATTATGAAATTTACTGTAATTCCTTCTGAAATAGGTACTGCCAGACACCATGCATCCCATGGTGGAACCCATGTTACAATTGGTGTCCTTTAAGGGTGTCAATCTCAACACACAAAAGGGATCACCTCTTGCTTGTCCAGGAGCGTCCGAGATGGCTTCCTTTACCCTATATTGAGGTGATTACCTTACATTCAGAGTTTCAAGCATATTGACACTAAACGGATGTGACTACACTACAGGAGGTGGACAATTGGCAAAGATTACCATTACTAAACTTGACAATAGTGAACTGCGCACTTACCATAGTTCACCAGGGTAACTCCTAGAATAGTGAGGCTCAGATCATTATGTGTACGGCAACGAGTACCGCTACAGCAATGGGATGGACTAGGCATTGGCATTTAAGTTAATAGTAGGCATATTTAAAAGTGTCCCTAATCCTAAACCCACTTTCTAAGTAAATCAAGCTGCTGTCGGTGCTACTTTTCTTGCCAAGAAGAAACAAATTTTTGTTGGGACTTATCTATATAATATATATATGCTCTATTTTTATATAGACAAGAAGCAACCACACATGATACAACTCCTTTGAGTTTGAAGGAAAAGAAGGGGGGTGGAGGGGGTGGTTGTGTAAGCTCGGACAAGTGTGGCTAGAGCTTTAAGCACAGACATGGAGATGAAGGATGTACAAGCTGGAAACAAGACGTAACCGACAGCTGCTACAGTTGATGTACAAGCGCAGTAGATCAATGAGCAACCTAGTAGCACCAACCCAAGCGCTCCGAGGAAACAACAAACTGAAGCTAAAGACCGCAAGACCTGTGAAAGACATCTACAAGAAAAGTCCCGCCTACCGGGGGATGAAATTCTGGGATAGGTGTCATCACACAAGACATCACCAAGAGAACAAGGCAAAGTTCACCTCTTCACTGAAGGATGAAGAGATAGCCCCGCTACCTAGAGACTAGAGGTGACCCTGATAAACCCCCACACACACACTGAACTGATCTTTTAATGACGACCCATGATCGATATTGGACTGTAAGATTCCTTACTGGCTCACAATGACTCTGAGCCATATTATTCATTCATTTGTCATATTTTGATATAAAATGGTGATGCGGGAAGAACTCTCCTAAAATTGAGATGTATTTTGCCACAATAAAACAATTAAGCTCAAACTCAAACATGGAGGGATGGCATTTCAGAACCTATACACAGGAGATACAGCAGAAGCACAGACCCAATGCTACATAGATATACTACGCCTCAGGAGCTGGTCACAGGTAACTGTCACCCTGGGAATGAGCAGCTCAATCAATGCTGCCTCACAGGGTCAACTTGGCACCTACATACCTGCATTCGGAGGCCCCTGCCACTATATTATATTGAACAGAAATATATAGATTCATAACAGATGATGGCATAGATCACTTCATATAGTTATGGAGTGCTGACATTTGGAAAACCAAACCTATACACAAGTCATACAGCCATAGGACAGATATAGTGCCTGGACTGATGACTTTGTGGTAAATGTAAGACTACGAGCTGCTCACAGGTAACCTTCAGCCTGTGGATGAGCAGTTGAGTGCTGCCTCCCAGGGTCACATGACCCCGACATACCTGCATTAAACCTTTAACAACCTTATTGTGCTTTATTGTTTGCTGTCCTTTTTGAATGCATCATGCAGACCCTTCCCAAGTCACTGTATTAATGTATTACAGAGAAAAAGGACAGGGTGCATTCAAGCAGCGTGCAGCCCTTTAATGGTTAATAGCCTTACCTGTTCAGATCTTTGTGTAGTAGCAGAGGCAACACACCCTGTCTACCCTCACCTAGCCCTTAAATGGTTTAGTCATTTCACAAATGGACTAACTCTGTCATGCCCCATCAGTAGCTACACTAGAGACTTCGTGCACACATGTACTAGAACCTCTGACTCTCTCATTAGAAGTTTTCCGGTAGAGGTGGAAAAAAACACTTGGCCACCAAGTCGTTTATGTTATCATGAAAGCTTCTTGATCATTGAGATTTAATTGTATACTATTTCAGTCCGATTCAGTTCCAAGACACTTTTAAGTTTAATTTTCAACTTTAAAGTGTGTCCAGTATGGAAACCACAGCACTACCCCCATGTGACCACTCACTGCGCAATCCAAATATTGCAGTCCCTCTGGAAATGAGTCCAATTTAATTAAATGATTTCCATTTTAAGCAAGGATGTTTGTGTCCCAATTGAAACACAATATTTCTCATGTGACACTCAATTTCACTTTTCCCCCTCAATGGCTGTCTGGTGGAGTCTAGTGGGATCTTGAAATCAAACCATGATACAGTCCTCCCTTGTCCCACCACTAAAAATGGAAAGGGAATATTCAACTTGCGACTAAAAAGTAAGCAGACCAAGTTAACTAACAACATACCAAGTAAATGGCATCATTTATCCTGCAGATCCTCTTTTGTACCCTCTTCTCTAGCGAGGGATCTATTGCTACTGACACGGGTGGTGACAAACAATCAGTTGGATTATCACACTGAATATTTCATGTGATTGTAGGACCGTGACATCGAATACAAATAAATATATTTATAGAGAGTCTCCTTGGAATAGTCCCAGACAACAAATTGAACCCACTGCAGAAATAACTGTCACGTGAAGAAAGAGATTAGGGACAGGCATCTATTGCTACTGACACGGCCGGTGGTGTACAATTGGTCAGATTACTTTGAATATTTCACCTGTTTGTAGGACTGGAGCTGGGGTTGGGAGGAGGTACTTTATCAGGTGCTGAGCGTATAGATAACCGTAATGGCGGCCTGCCGCATGTATTATGCAGCTCCGTGTCGGCCACACTGACATCCGGAAATCCCCTACTCATTGGAGAGTCCCTGGCATTGATGTACTCTACTATAAAAGATCACCATGTACTTATTTTGTCTACTTTCATCTGAATCCAAAGATACTTATTTTGAATTTTGAATATATGAGAGGCTCTATATCTCATATAATTTAGTTGAACTATGTTATTTTTATTGTACTGATTTGCTCTTCCCTATATTGAAGGCAACATTCATGGGTCCAGGTTAGAATTGGGAATTATAATTTTTAATTTCCAAACTAGGTATACTGCCCTGTAGTTTATGTATAAACAATATGGGAGACTATCAATGATAAGTTGATACGAGTCGACACCCGAAACTGCATATTCTTGAATCAGTGGACCCTGGTCTATATTAGACCCTAAGTCCTAAGACGGCCCCCTCACATTACATATAACAAAAACGCTATTGACAGTTCGAACTGTCAATAGTGGAAAATATTTCTCTTATTGACAGTTCACACTGTAAACAGTGGAAATTATTCCTGTTATTGACAGTTCCTCATGGGAACTGTCAATAGTGGAATATTTTTGTCTTATTGACACTTCCCACTGACATTGTAGTAAAAAATTGTGGTTTTTTGGCAAAAGTGTTTTTATTCACCAAAATCGGATTTGCCCCTAAAATCGGTTTTGGACCAAAAATCGGTTTGGGACCCAAAAAACGGTTTTAGACCCAAAATCGGTCTTGTCTCCAAAATCGGTTTTGTCCTGAATATTGGTCAAAATCGGTTTTGTCCCCAAAATTGGTCAAAATCGGTTTTGTCTCCAAAATCTGTCAAAATCGGTTTGGAGCCAAAATCGGTTTTTGGAGCCAAAATCGGTTTTGCCCCAAAAATTTGTTCTGCCCTAAAAATTGGTTCTGCCCAAAAAATCGGTTTTCCACCAAAATCGACTTTTTCACCAAAATCGACTTTTCCACAAAAATCGACTTTTCCACCAAAATCGACTTTTCCACCAAAATCGACTTTTCCACCAAAATCGACTTTTCCACCAAAATCGACTTTTCCACCAAAATCACTCTCAGGGTTGTGACGGATAAGGAACTGTCAATAAGAGAGGAAATTCCCACTATTGACAGTTCATTGAAGAACTGTCAGTAACGCTATAATTTACCACTATTGACAGTTTGAACTGTCAATAAGAGAAAAATATCCCACTATTGACAGTGCGAACTGTCAATAAGAGGAAAGTTTTCCACTATTGACAGTTTGAACTGTCAATAGCTAAACCAAGGTGGGCCGGCTATTGACAGTTCAAACTGTCAATAGTAGAAATCAATCTGCTTATTGACAGTTCGAACTGTCAATAACAGAATAAAATTCCCTTATTGACAGTTCAAACTGTCAATACCAGGATATAATTCCCTTATTGACAGTTCACACTGTCAATAGTGGGATATTATTCTCTTATTGACAGTTCCTTTTTGGAAGTGTCAATAAGAGAATCGTTTTTCCCTTATTGACAGTTCAAACTGTCAATAAGGGAATTATATCCTTGTATTGACAGTTTGAACTGTCAATAAGGGAATTTTGTTCTGTTATTGACAGTTCGAACTGTCAATAGTCACGGCCTACATATAAATCTGACTATATAGGTCACCAGGTCAACGCTACAGTGACAATGCTTATTTGGTAAACCAAAGAGGGGATTTGATTGAGGTAACCACTCACTGTCCAAGTTCTGGGCCTGTTACCCTCTAAGGGTTGTGTCATATCGGGCCATCGTCAATTAGCATTGGACTAATATCTGAGATCTAATATGCACGAAAGTAAGTAACACTACAATCAGTGGTTAGGTGTGTAGTTTGGGTTTATTGTACATTAGGTCTACGATAATATGCACCTAGTACCCTACCCAGCTCTCTCTGACTGGCTAGTAGCGTGTGCCCCTTATATACAATAGGGTGGTGCAGCGCCACTGGTGGTGGGTGTAGGTACTAGGTAGCAGGCGTTCGTGTGCTTTGTCCTCGGCTTGTGTGCGGGAACAAAGCAATCGTATATGATATTCTTGGTCAATTAATAGCGGTTTGAGCCTTCATAATATCACAGTTGCAAGCATTTCTTGACAAAGTGCCTACAACATAAGTCCTATGACATGATACATCATATAAAGCTGCTCTCTAATGACAAGAAGAATTAAACAAATCATTTCAAATCATTAGGAAATTTGTTTATCATATTTCTATACAAGTCAATAAACGTTTAAATTTCAGATAAACTACATCACTACAGACAAAATGGTAAGCTCAGCCCATGGATATATTAATTGAGTCAATTCTCTTTTTTTTAAGTGTTCTATTGGGTATATCATTGGATTCGGCGCATTGCCGTTCTGCCTCCAAGCCCCGAATTCTTAATAAGATCATATAAAACGATTTATATGATCTTTTTAAGAATTGACTCAATTGATATATCCATAGGCTTAGCCTACCATTTTGTCTGTATTGATGTAGTTTATCTGAAATTTAAACGTTTATTGACTTTTTCATCATAAATCAGTTTTGTAAATATGAATTGTAAGTAAACCTTCACTCTAGTTAAAATAACCTCTGCTATATTCCTCTCATTTTATGGGTAGCTTTTGTAAATATCTGAATAATTCATCGTGGCATCTACTTCCCCTTCAGAGCCGAGATGCCCTACTTCTAGAAACAAGCCTATCCCTTAAACAGAGTTTGCATGAATCTAATTTTCTTTTTGGTAATGTCCTTAAAACCTTTTAACGTAAGCTTGCCTAAGTTGTTTGTCAACACCCTAGAACCCAAGGGAGCTGTTGCACAACATGTAGGGGATTGATGTATAACTTGAGCATAATCAAACTAAGCTCCAAAAAAAGACATGCAACCCCACAGGTACTACCAGGTAAGTGGATAGTCTCCGTGTGTCCAAAGGTTATGTTTGCTAATTGTCTGGTTGAGACAGCACTACAGGGGACTAATGTTATATGGGAGACCGGATATAGAGCATGGTCACTTGGTTCCTCTTATTGTGTCTTCCATAACAAGCTAGTTATTAACTATGTAGGTAAGGGAGTCACGGTAATTAGGTGAAGTGAAAAGGGTCACATGGTACACATGCTATCAACTCTCTGAATTTGAGGCAATTCACTGTTAATAAAACAGTAGTTTTTTTTCGCAGTGGCTTCAATCTTATAACAGGGTCATAGAATTGGTCATAAAATATTTAGATGAGAATATGTCATTCAGAATAATGTTCGCTGAATCAACACTTTATAAAGCCACCCTGTTCCCAGCTAAAAAAATATGATATTTTACGTTTTAAATTTATATAACGTTTTGTCATATTAAGGAGAAACGTTATATAACATTACGAAATGTTGTATAACGTTTTTTGTTTACTGGGTTAGGACCACTTGTATGAATTATGGCAATGTTGTCATGTTTAACTCATATCTTGCTTGCTTTTTTTAAGTAAGAAAAGTGGTGCTATACATAGTAGCTAGAGGCACCCAATACAGGGGGAGGTGATATCAAGGAGCAGCATGGATATTATAGTTTTGAAGGATGCACCCAGACAGATTAACCATCTCTATTTGTGCACTATAGACAGGGCACTGAGTGCAATTAGTTTAAGTAGCTCTAAGCGAGAACTTTCATCATTCATTGAGCCAGCTCACTGCACGAGAACGTCTATTTAAGTATACCTTAAATGTCATTTTTATTACTTAAACGTCAAATTTAAGTACATTTAAGGTGAAACTTAAATGTCAATTTCGATATTTAAGCAGCATTTCGGTGTACTTAAAGCAACACTTTAAGTCGACATTTAAGTAGAATTTAAGTTGATTTAAGATGATTAAATGACATGGCAAGGTGGTACTTAAAGGTCATTAAATAACATGTCAAGGTCAGATAATGTTTCAGAGTGGAGAATACCTGAGGATATCAGAGGACGAATCAATAAATTCCCCATGTTGATTGGGTCTGAACCGCCTACTCTTATTGATTAATGTAAATCCTATTTCCTGATCAGGCCACTCGATAAAAAAAACTTGTTTCTCATCACCCGGCAGTGAAAAATGTGACGAGGGTGTTTTTTATTTAAATTCATTTTTTTTACTGGGAGCTGAAATAAATGGGGAAATCTTTTTAGTAGTTAAGAGTTTATTGAACTTGCTATAATACAAGTTATTCCTAGTTGTATGCATTACTGACAGTACAAGCCATAACTTGATACCAAATATGCCTAGATTTGTCCACTTTTCAACAGATTTTTCAACAACAAAAAAAAAGAGAGAAAAACGTTTTTCCATAATATTTATCACGATTTTCATGATGCGCGCGGTGATGAGAAACAACTTTTTTTTTGGAATGGCCTTACACAAATCTATAACACTAATATCATGTTGTGTTACAAACACTACACCTAACCATGTGCCAACTAATATGTATATCTACATTTATATCAGAGTCTTATGAAGCTATTTTATTTTAATTATACATACTGCTCAACTGAATCCAAATCTAATTGTGACATCATACACCGGCAGTATTTTAGGACAGAGATATAATATATTGCACTAAAAGTAAAACATAAATGGGGGGAGAGAACATCAATATCATATGTTTTTCCCTTCATATGTTTTCCTACAGATTACCTCAGACTTTCTTTCAACTATGTCAACTAATGCGCAGTGATGCTCATACTGCGGTCATTTGGTGACTTGCCAAAGTCTTCTCTATGCAAGTTATATCATTATACATACACCTAGCCCCAGACCTTTCTATGATATTCTCTTTTTTGATTCAAAGCATGGCATGACAGTGTTTCCCCTTGTACATCTAGGATACATTACATCTTGGGTGGATACCTGATAGTGTTCAGTCACAGTCAGGTCAATGAGTGTTTCATCTCTAATACCTTGGTAAGATGGGCACTTTAAGAACTGGATGATTCTTTCAGGTTGTAGGTAACATGTGTGATTTCCATCCGGACAAATTACTGTATTAGTGCACCATGCTGACCCTATACTGATACTGATCACTGATACGCTCCCACAAGTATGAAGCGATTCAGCGCCAGTGACTTACTCACTGGTGATGCATCAAAGCATCCATATGAGAAATGAATATGACGCGTACAGCAGCATGTGGTCCCTAAAGGGTTAATCAGAGAGCCTGGTTGAAACCTTAGTCAAATAAGGCAGATCCTTCATCTAGATCAGAGGTATAGATCTATGTTGTGTCATATATACTGACATAAAGGTAGCCTACTTATCCCCCAGGATTATGTGAACCTACCATGATGCATAGTGTAGGTCTACTAGGGCTCAGTCAAAAAGGTGGTTGCTGGATTTCAGAGTGAGCAACCTGGAATTCTTTTGGACCAATCATTCAAGTTTGTGCCCGCCTACTACCAAGGTTGCAATTCATCGTGGCCAACCTCTTTGAGCTAAAGTAAAGCTTTTTCAGTCCCCCCCTCAGGCAGGTTGAAATTAAGCGCCGCCGACCCCTTTGAGCTATAGTAACGCACGGGCTTTTACGCTGAAAAGGGGTGCAAATTTTTTGGTCCCCCCCTTCAAGGGGTCCAAATTTTTTTGGTTCCCCCCCAAATCCACCAACCCCCCCTTGTTGTTAACAAATGACCACTCCCTTAGTTTGCCCGGTCCCCGTACACGGGTGCACAACCCTTTGGGAACCCTACAAAGCCCTTGTCTACTGTCATAAGCCCTTTTTAAAGGCTTTTGATAACCTGATAGATTAACCCAAAGATGGTATAATAATATAGTATATACTGGTATAGGTGTTACAGGCATTGCTATCATTAATTATTCACATAATTGGGTGCCAAGTTTATTTGTTTTCGATTTTCCCACAGCACTAACAAATAGAATTCCTAGATCGATAGCCAATCACATTACATCTTATTTGTCTATAGTATCCAGTATAGTTAGTCGATATCATATCCAATTAAGCTGTGAGAGCTTCAGTTCACCCACATGATGGTTCTGTCTGGCCCGAAAATGGCATGTTAGATAATAGGTGAGGCTCCACTAGCCGATTTTATTCACAAATCGGGGCTATTCTCACGAATCTGACTCAGTTATATACCAAAGCAATTAAACAGGGGGGTACTATACACCCTGCCACAGGTCTATGTTTGTAAACAATAATTATGTTTATAAACAGGTGGAAAATAGAATTGCCAAGGCTATGTAAGACGATTTAGGTCCCGATTTATGTCCCGATTTTGCAACCAAGGCCGATTTTGGCTCCCAATCCCATTTCTAACAGGTTTGACTTTCATTGGTCTGATCTGCAGGCCGATCTATATACAATTTATACAGAAAATGAATGGATTAATCGGCCAGATAGATTTCTGAAGGCTTTGTTTATACCTGAACAAACTGTATAGACATGTATGATCGGATCGTGAGAATTGCCCAAAAAATCGGGTAGTGGAGTCCCAGCTAATGGCTTACCTGAATTATTCGTTTAGTTGCTGTTACCAATATATTTTGCTGTGTATAATCAATTATTATACAAGCCCGTCCATACCATACTTTTCCCATACATACATACGTTCATGTTGCCTACACTCCTACCTTATTGTGAAGGGTAATCACATACAGTCCTCTGTAAAGACAGTTTTTGGGATTCGGTACATTCATTTAGGCACTATCTGTGCATGATAAGGTACCATGAATCTATGAAATACATTTGAGCTGATATGCAGGTTGGGATGTGTTGGGATATATACTTTTCCTAGAAAGGAACATTACATAAATAAACTTTATTTGAAGTGTTTATTTTCTAATACATATGAGCTAAATATCTTTATTGATTATCCAGAAACAGATCCATCATTTAAATAAAGACTGCAGCCTTGAGATTACTTTTAATCATAATGGAACATTTGCCTTGATATCATGAGTGTGGTAGGCATTGAAGCTTGCTGTGTAACACCAGGTGTGTGGTCCCAGTATTTATTTTTTATGGAATACTGCCGTCCCATTGACTTAACCAAGGAAGGCCGTATTGCACACCCCCTGTTAAATAACACATAGCCGTATTTAACGGCCTGTGACGTCATCAAATATGGCGGTTTGTTTACATTTGAACGACCTAGAAAATGTCTTTTTAGGCTTCCCCCTACCATAATTTTGAAAATTTGAATCGAAAAAGATAAAAAATAAACCCAAAGGAACACTCGTTTTAGCCTGTTAACAGGGTTATTTCACTTGTTGAAGGGGGTGCCGCATTTCACTTGGCCTACGGCCTCGTGAAATACGGCACCCCTTCAACTCGTGAAATAACGCTGTCAACAGACTAAAACTCGTGCACCTTTGGCTATGTCTGTATTGATGTAACATTTTCCCAATGTTTATGCAGCTGTCTCCCACTGCAGCTGTTTATACGAGAATACATTTAAAGTCTATTGAATATTGACATGATTCCATATATGCAGAATCATATTCAGATAGATATGAGCTGGCAAATGTGGTAGTTGGTTTGTTTTTGCATTTGAGTTTTCTCTGGCTTCTAACTATACCAATAAAAATGTTGGGTACCTTTAAGAACAATGCAATTCATGAAGATGACTGTTCCCGGTCATTTTGGATCACAGGGTCAGCTATTCCTCATGTTCAACTCAGGTGTTAATTGTTCATAATACATCGATCCAAGTATATAGGTTAAGGATGATCCCTAAAATGAAAATATAGCTGTTTCTTAGGAGTAGATTCCCATGTACTTGTCTTGATTAATATCACTATTGAATGAGCAAATGTAGAAAGGACCATGTGCTTGCTCAGTCTGGGACTTAGTGTTTCATGAAAAACAACCTCTTCATTTCTTATCTTCTTGTTCCAGATGGGAGACAAGTAATAGGTCCATGCAGCAAAGGTTAACAAGAAAGATGAAGGATGAGAGTACAGACACTTAGCCCCAATCTATCGCGAGATATTGACGCTAGATGTCTCCACCTGTGGGACTGAATTATATCTCTGTAAGGTTCAGCTCTCCATCACTCTCCAATATCCACCGGTGGATAATGGCCGCCACCCATATTTAGTCATTACCAAACCTCCGCTGGAGAGTGAAGACTACGTTGGAGACTTGAGGCGCGCAGAGACTACTCTGCCGCAGACTGACTTAGCCCTTAGCTGGCCCATACAACAGGACCGCTAAGATAAACAATATGTCAGAGGTGAATGTGTGGCATCCCCTCCCAATTTATCCATGTAGCACTGTGTAGAGACCTGTTTTGTACATTGGGGAACACAAATATACCTAAACATGCTCTGATGTCATAATTTAAGGATGACAAACATATTGTCTAAGAAGTAGGTCAAATAATTTTAGTATATGTCAATATGCTTTTGTATCTTTCAGTAAATCAGTGACTATTCATACCCACTACCCTTTACACACTAACTAAATGTCCATACACATGAAGTAAAGTCCGCACCACTTTCCAGCATAATCTTCAACATTACCATAACAGGTTTACCACATATTCAAAATTGGTTACCTCCAAAGCACTGGATTAAATGATTGGGTAGATTTAGTGTATCAAATAATTCTAACCAACAAGTTTGAGTCACCTTTCTTTAATTTGTGTGTCTTAATATTGTTAGCTACAAATAGTGTTTCACAACCTTTCCTTGTCATTAAAGGCTAATTATTCTACTAAAATAGGAACATAGCACTTGGACAGTGACTAATCCTAACATTGCTGGAGTAGTTTATAGTGTGCTTTGGAATCGGGAGCACGGGGCACAGAGAGAAGTGAGAAACCAAGGCGGTTGAGCAGAGAGTGTTGGAGACGTGAGCCTACACACGCCATGCTAAGCCCCATCACACCCTGGAGTAAGCTACCACACACCCTGGTGCCAGATGGTGTTGGGCAGCGGCAGATAAGGAAAGGGGATCAGCTCAGGGGGAGTGGGGAGGGGGGGGAGGCCAACAAAGGGGTTTGTCACTGAAAGTCCACATCCAGTCTTTGAAAGAGTGCACTATTAATCTAGTATGTCTAGTGTGGCCTAGATATAGCATCTGTCATTTGGTTGTCCAGGGAAACTATACATTTATTACTCTAGTGTGGCCTAGATATACCATCTGTTGTATTTTTATGCAGTGACTACTACAATTATATAATATATTATGAAGTAATGGTGTTATAACTCCAATCAGCTAGAGTATTATCTAGAAGGAAGCCCCTGTATGTTTCCTCTTGATATTCAACCTTGACAAGGTGAGCCACATACTTGTTACTTCCTTCTTCTGTAGATGTTATATATCTGATATCTAGGGTCTAGGGGTGGCAGATGGGAGGGCAGCATTGTAGGAGCCAAGGGCCAATTCTATACTACAGTGGACAGCAGCAGCTGCCATAAGGTCAGTCAGTCATTAGTCCAGACAGCTGGTATCCGGTCAGTACCTCCATGCACCTCCCTGCCCCCGGATGGTCATCGTCCTGCCAGTGACCGGAAATTGAAAAGGCCGAGCAATGTGCATGCCTCGTCACACATATAATCTCCAGGAAATTCCTGTCTGGGCATCAGATGACTCTGTATTATTATTGTGAATTGCGCTTTCTGCAATAAGGAGACATCAGTCAGTCATTAGTCCAGTCAGCTGGTCACTGCTGCCACCCCTTGCACCCAGCCAGTTATCATCTGGCCAGTTACGGGAAATTGGAAAGGTGGCACAGTGCATGTGCATGACTGGTCATGGGACCCACAGAAGAATGCAGGGTATTACTTTCTAGACTTATACTGTCTGGAAGGGTTAATACAGCTGTGAAGCGAAGGCTTTCCCTCTCATGCAGTACGGAGATGATACAAAGCTTAGAAGCTATAAGGGGACCTTTTTTACGAAACCCCCAATGTTTTAGAAAGATTGCGCTCCTGATGTGTAGACCCATCCCTACCTGTGGAAGGTGATTGGGTACCGTCAGCCTACCAAACAGCAAGCCCCCTGACTCTAAACTCATTATGACACCAATTTCTGATATCAATAGCTCAGAAATGAGTGGGTAGATTTCTCCAAGAGGTCTAATATAATGATGCCCTTACCCTGCTGTGCTCTCATTACAGCAGTCTTTGCGAAAACATGCACGACAGTGGCAATGTCCTTCTAAAATGCCACCGGTCCAGCAGATTCACAAGTGTAGCAGGACCGAATGTCCAGTCACATGTTGGGCTTTTCTGAATTAGAAGAATTCAGTTGGCCTTCTAAAGCTGAAATATGTTTGTCAATATACTGTTTTAAAACTATATCCCAGCTAACAAAAAAACGTTATTTTACGTCAAAATAACGTTCTAAAGCTGTGTATAACGTTATGCCATAACGAGGAGTCTTGGAGAAACGTTATATAACGTTAAATAACGTTACAAAATGTAGTATAACGTTTTTTGTTTACTGGGATATCTATCCTGATTTGGCTATAAATGATTACAAATAAAATCTATTTCTAATGGAAAAAAACTCATCTATACTAAAAATGCAGATATCATCAGATATGTGGCTATCTGGTCCTCCAAAAATGTAGCCGGTCCTTCAACATTGACATGTTGCAGGACCGAATGTCCTGTGGGATGAAAAAGTTTTCGCAAAGACTGTTACAGGACCCCTTTGTTGACCTCACCAGCTAGTCTGACATAAGATGTATAGGAGGTGGGGGCACCGGACTTGTAGCTGCGAGCCACCTTCCTGACAGACAACATAGTACAAGTAAGAACACAAATTGATATAAATGTAAGGTCCGACACTTTTTATTCTAGATTGTGTTCGCTGGTCGATAAAAACTGCAATCCTAGGAATTGATTGTGCCAAAAGTGACATTTTTCAAAATTCGGACTCATATGAGACATTTATCGTGTCTGCTCTGTCTTAACATGTACCAGTATGCTTTTTTCCATTTTTTCGAATGTTATTTCTGTTTTATTTCCGCTTCTCTTTCTGATTTTCTACACCAGGGGGCCGAGACACAACTAGCGCACCTTACGTTAAATCAGTCATTAACCCAAGTTAGCGAGACACAACGGTTTTTGCGCTATTTCTGAGACGCCCCAAAATGGCAATTTTTTGCGTTAAGTATTAACAGAATCGTTAGGTGAGACACAATGAAAGTAGGCATAACGTAAGTGGCGTTATGGCCGTTTTTTGGCGCTAAAATTGGCCAAAAAAACAGATGACTTTTTTCTACTTGGATGTCTTAGCGCAACTAATTTTTTTTCCAATCAAATGGCATCTAGGGCAATATTATACATTGTTTATTAAATCAAAGACACTAGAGATATTCTAGACTTTATGGGGAACATCCCCGATTGTTTCCACCCTTTGTATCTTAAATATTTTAGAAAGTATGATTAAAAGTATTTTTATCTACCAATGAATGGGATTTTGGTGGGTGGATATTTAACGCAAAAATCATATATATGCAATAATATGGTATAATGGAGGGAGGAGGTGGGAGAATACACTGAGAATGTCAATGAATGGAGAGGAGAGGTCGAGGAATGGAGAGGGGAGGTCGGGGAATGGAGAGGGGAGGTAGTATAGGGCTACTGACAATTTTGATATAGGCCTAGGCCTACCAGGACCCCTAGCCCCCTTAGTGTTTGATGTTGGTGTGGGCCTATGACAATTTTAATGCAGACCTAGGCCTAGGAATGAAGAGGGGAGGTCGGAGAAGGGACAAGGACCGTGACCCTTTAAGGGCCGCAAAGTGATTATTGCGGCCCTTATAGGGTTACAAAATTATTCTAAAGTCAATACATCTAGGCAGCCAAATATATCAACCCAACAGGCCATCGTATAAGTTCTAAACACACACATAGCATTTGCAGTCAGGCTCAGTATGATAAGTTGCAAGGTAGGTAACACAAGAGAGGTTTCTCCTCTGTGTGGATCCATGGTGGTATCAGGGTGTGCGTATGTTGGTCACTCTTACAGGCAGCGATATTGTACAGATGACGTTAAGGATGGAGGAGGATCTAAAGTTATTAATTACACGGTTTAAGAAAATAAGTTAACATAATTATTGTCAGTAGGCCTATACTATAGGTATGTATTATAATATGCTCTATAGGCATATACATGTACTATAGGAACATTTTCGCCCCCCTCACTACTAAAAAGAGGCAAAACTTTTTATGCACCTCCCCCTAAAGAGGGGTCAGCATTTTTTACAACCACTAAGCCAAAAAATGGGTCGTGGTGGTTCTTATTCCTCACACCAGGAGGGTATGTGTACTGGTTGTAAGGGACTCGACTGAGCCCACCACAGATGGATTTAAAATTTACCGTATATAGATGTGAATAAAAAGGGCAGGTATTTCCAGCCATACGCTATAAGGGGGGATGGGGGTGCTGGTATGCCTAGGCCTATATATTAAAATTGTCAGTAGGCCTATACTACCTCCCCTCTCCATTCCCCGACCTCCCCTCTTCATTCCCTGACCTCCCCCCTCCACTCCATAGTGTAGGGCCTAGGCCTATACTAAAGGGATGTACATGTATTATAATTTTATTCTCTATAGGCCTTTACTATAGAAACATTTTCGCCCCCCCCCCCACTACTAGGCCTAGGCCTACATAAAAATTGTCAATACCGGGTAGACCTATAGGCTTACTATAGATATATATTATAACATTCTCTATAGGCCTATACTTTAGAAACATTTTCGCCCCCCACTACTAGGCCTAGGCCTACTATAGGTATATATTATAATATTCTCTATAGGCCTAGGCCTAGACTATAGAAACATTTTCGCCCCCCCTCCACTACTAGGCCTAGACCTACATTAAAATTGTCAAGGGGGGGGGGCTACCGGGTAAGCCTATAGGCCTACTATAGGTATATATCATAATATTCTCTATAGGCCTTTTTTATAGAAACATTCCCCCCCCCCCCTGTTGTTAAAAGATGATCCCTTCCTTATGCCCCAAAATCGGGTAGCCCCTCCACTACTAGGCCTAGGCCCACTATAGGTATATATTATAATATTCTATATAGGCCTATACTATAGAAACATTTTCGGCCCCCCCACTAGCCTACTAAGCCTAGGCGTACTATAGGTATATATTATAATATTCTCTATAGGCCTAGGCCTAGACTATAGAAACATTTTCGCCCCCCCTCCACTACTAAGCCTAGACCTACATTAATATTGTCAATGGGGGGGGGGGGCTACCGGGTAGGCCTATAGGCCTACTATAGGTATATATTATAATATTCTTTATAGGCCTATTCTATAGCAACATCCCCCCCCTGTTGTTAAAAGATGATCCCTCCCTTATGCCCCAAAATCGGATAGCCCCCCCCCCCCCCGATAAGGATCGGGAGACTTAGTGGGGCTACGCCCCCAACCCCCCCCCCTTCACCCCCCCAACACACACCCCCAGCGCCATCATGACAACTGGTGGCAACCAATTGAACTAATCGCCGATTCACGATTTCGGTGCCGATTATTGTTCAATAATCAGCAAAATGGGGATGTTTAAAGCTCTAGATAGACAGGGAATACATGTTAGCGTTCTTTTGGAACTTTACAGAATGTTAATCGGTTTAGAAATAAGGTTTTTACACAAGAATATGTTTGAATCGAGGAATGGCCGCCACCTGAACTTATGACCGGATGTGACCTTTGACCTAACTAGGTCAATCTACACTGGTTCCCCTTGAAAAAAGCTGCATTAAGATGAGTACCTTGCGTTAATCGCAACGCCTTGCGTTATGACATCTAGAAGAAACTTGTGTCTCAGGGGGTGTGTTTCTGTCTCTAATTCTAGTGTTATTTTAGGCTGAAATAACGCAAATGACTGAAATAATGCCGCGCTAGTTGTGTCTCGCCCCCCAGAAGCCACTTTCATTATTCACAGGAGTGACTGTCCAGATGTTCCACAGGGGGTGCTGTGGGGTCTTTAGCTGACAAAATGGTTCTTAGATGACAAAGGGGTACCCTTTTGTCAGCTAAAGGCTCACATGGGGGCATAAGGCTACAAAAGTGGCGTTAAAGCACAAAAGTGGTTCTTAGCTGACAAACCCTATGGGGTGGTTCTTAGCTGACAAACCCTATGGGTTGATTCTTAGCTGACAAACCTTATGGGGCTGTTCCTAGCTAACAAACCTGAGGCAGTGGTTCTTAGCTGACAAACACTATGGGCTGGTTCTTAGCTCACAAATCCTAGGCAGTGGTTCTTAGCTGACAAACCCTATGGGGTGGTTCTTAGCTGACAAACCCTTTGGGTTGGTTCTTAGCTGACAAACCCTATGGGTTGGTTCTTAGCTGACAAACCCTATGGGTTGGTTCTTAGCTGACAAACCATATGGGGTTGTTCCTAGCTAACAAACCCTAGGCAGTGGTTCTTAGCTGACAAATCCCATAGGTTGGTTTCTAGCTGACAAATCCCAGGCAGTGGTTCTTAGCTGACAGACCCTGTGGGGTGGTTCTTAGCTAACAAAACCCTATGGGGTGGTTCTTAGCTGACAAACCCTAAAGGGTGGTTCTTAGCTGATAAACCCTATGGGTTGGTTCTTAGCTGACAAACCTATGGGTTGATTTCTAGCTGACAAATCCTAGGCAGTGGTTCTTAGCTAACAAACCCTATGGGTGGTTCTTAGCTGACAAACCCTATAGGGTGGTTCTTAGCTTATAAACCCTATGGGTTGGTTCCTAGCTAACAAACCCGATGGGGTTGTTCCTAGCTAACAAACCTAAGGCAGTGGTTCTTAGCTAACAAACTCTATATGGTGGTTCTTAGCTGACAAACTCTAGGCAGTGGTTCTTAGCTAACAAACTCTATTGGGTGGTTCGTAGCTGACAAACCCTATGTGGTAGTTCTTAGCTATCAAACATTTATGTGGTTCTTAGCTGACAAACCTTATGGGGTGGTTCTTAGCTGACAAACCCTATGGGGTGGTTCTTAGCTGACAAACCCTATAGGGTGGTTTTTAGCTGACAAATCCTAGGCAGTGGTTCTTAGCTAACAAACCCTATGGGTGGTTCTTAGCTGACAAACCCTATAGGATGGTTCTTAGCTTATAAACCCTATGGGTTGATTTCTAGCTGACAAATCCTAGGCAGTGGTTCTTAGCTAACAAACCCTATGGGGTGGTTCTTAGCTGACAAATCCTATGGGGTGGTTCTTAGCTGACAAACCCTATGGGGTTGTTCCTAGCTAACAAACCTCAGGCAGTGGTTCTTAGCTAACAAACTCTATGTGGTGGTTCTTAGCTAACAAACCCTATGTGGTGGTTCTTAGCTAACAAACCCTATGGGAGGGTTCTTAGCTAACATACCCTCTTGGATGGTTCTTAGCTGACAAACCCTATGTGGTAGTTCTTAGCTATCAAACATTTATGTGGTTCTTAGCTGACAAACCTTATGGGGTGGTTCTTAGCTGACAAACCCTATAGGGTGGTTCATAGCTGACAAACCCTATAGGATGGTTCTTAGCTGATAAACCCTATGGGTTGATTTCTAGCTGACAAATCCTAGGCAGTGGTTCTTAGCTAACAAACCCTAAGGGATGGTTCCTAGCTGACAAACCCTATGGGTTGGTTCTTAGCTGACAAACCTATGGGTTAATTTCTAGCTGACAAATCCTAGGCAGTGGTTCTTAGCTAACAAACCCTATGGGTGCTTCTAAGCTGACAAACCCTATAGGGTGTTTCTTAGCTTATAAACCCTATGGGTTGATTTCTAGCTGACAAATCCTAGACAGTGGTTTTTAGCTAACAAACCCTATGGGGTGGTTCTTAGCTGACAAATCCTATGGGGTGGTTCTTAGCTGACAAACCCTATGGGTTGGTTCCTAGCTGACAAACCTGAGGCAGTGTTTCTTAGCTGACAAACCCTATGAGTTGACTTCTAGCTGACAAATCCTAGGCAGTGGTTCTTAGCTAACAAACCCTAAAGGGTGGTTCTTAGCTGACAAACCCTATGGGTTGGTTCTTAGCTGACAAACCCTATGGGGTTGTTCCTAGCTAACAAACCTCAGGCAGTGGTTCTTAGCTAACAAACTCTATGTGGTGGTTCTTAGCTGACAAACCCTAGGCAGTGGTTCTTAGCTAACAAACCCTTTTGGGTGGTTCGTAGCTGACAAACCCTATGTGGTAGTTCTTACCTATCAAACATTTATGTGGTTCTTAGCTAACAAACCCTATGGGAGGGTTCTTAGCTAACATACCCTCTTGGATGGTTCTTAGCTGACAAACCCTATGTGGTAGTTCTTACCGTAAATTCTCGCGTAGAAGCCGCGGCTTGTACGCGAGTCAGACTCAGCTTTCTTTTGATACCAAACATGCCTATATAGGGTGCGGCTTATACGAGAGTTTTTATTTGTATACTACAGTACCAAAATCGCAATAGTCAGACCCCCTCTGAGGCTTATATAATTTGTCAAAGTTAGGGGTGCGGCTTATACGCGAGTTAGGCTTATACGCGAGAATTTACGGTAGCTATCAAACATTTATGTGGTTCTTAGCTGACAAACCTTATGGGGTGGTTCTTAGCTGACAAACCCTATAGGGTGGTTCATAGCTGACAAACCCTATAGGATGGTTCTTAGCTGATAAACCCTATGGGTTGATTTCTAGCTGACAAATCCTAGGCAGTGGTTCTTAGCTAACAAACCCTAAGGGATGGTTCCTAGCTGACAAACTCTATGGGTTGGTTCTTAGCTGACAAACCTATGGGTTAATTTCTAGCTGACAAATCCTAGGCAGTGGTTCTTAGCTAACAAACCCTATGGGTGCTTCTAAGCTGACAAACCCTATAGGGTGTTTCTTAGCTTATAAACCCTATGGGTTGATTTCTAGCTGACAAATCCTAGACAGTGGTTTTTAGCTAACAAACCCTATGGGGTGGTTCTTAGCTGACAAATCCTATGGGGTGGTTCTTAGCTGACAAACCCTATGGGTTGGTTCCTAGCTGACAAACCTGAGGCAGTGGTTCTTAGCTAACAAACCCTATGGGTTGGTTCTTAGCTGACTAACCCTATGGGTTGGTTCTTAGCTGACAAACCCTATAGGGTGGTTCTTAGCTTATAAACCCTATGGGTTGATTTATAGCTGACAAATCCTAGGCAGTGGTTCTTAGCTAACAAACCCTATGGGTTGGTTCTTAGCTGACAAACCCTATGGGTTGGTTCTTAGCTGACAAACCCTATGGGTTGGTTCTTAGCTGACAAACCCTATGGGGTTGTTCCTAGCTAACAAACCTCAGGCAGTGGTTCTTAGCTAACAAACTCTATGTGGTGGTTCTTAGCTGACAAACCCTAGGCAGTGGTTCTTAGCTAACAAACCCTATTGGGTGGTTCGTAGCTGACAAACCCTATGTGGTAGTTCTTACCTATCAAACATTTATGTGGTTCTTAGCTGACAAACCCTATAGGGTGGTTCTTAGCTTATAAACCCTATGGGTTTGTTCCTAGCTGACAAACCCTATGGGTTGGTTCTTAGCTGACAAACCTATGGGTTGATCTCTAGCTGACAAATCCTAGCCAGTGGTTCTTAGCTAACAAACCCTATGGGTTGGTTCTTAGCTGACTAACCCTATGGGTTGGTTCTTAGCTGACAAACCCTATAGGGTGGTTCTTAGCTTATAAACCCTATGGGTTGATTTATAGCTGACAAATCCTAGGCAGTGGTTCTTAGCTAACAAACCCTATGGGGTGGTTCTTAGCTGACAAATCCTATTGGGTGGTTCTTAGCTGACAAACCCTATGGGTTGGTTCCTAGCTGACAAACCTATGGGGTTGTTCCTAGCTAACAAACCTTAGGCAGTGGTTCTTACCCAGTAAACACCCTACGTAATTCCAACGTAGCTCAGGGGTTTCTCTAGGTAGTTTTCCAACCAAAGGTTTGAGATTGGTAAATTTGGAAGGTTTGTAGACATCAAAACATAAAGGTTTATTTACGTTCAATAGACGTAGATGTCTGATTTACGTTTATCTACCTCATTCGGACTTAACTCTACGTAAGAAATCTACGTAGATCTAAGTCAATCTACGTAATTTTTCATTGGGTATATAACTTCTCAGTTTCACACTAGGTGCCAGCACTTTCAACTGTGGAGAGATTATGACAGCTCTTTAACGAATCTACCACATTCAAGCAGCAATTTCTCATTAATTATGAATTAAATGTTATGCAGATGAACCATATACAATTTGATAATTATATATGATAGACAGCAGGTTAAAGAATTGTGCATTGATATGCACATTACAGCACTTTACTGGGCAGACACCACATTGGTGGTAATGGAAGAAATACAAAGCCTCTCTGCAGCCAAAACTATGCAATAGATCTATACTGTCAGCCGTTCAGTTAAACTGCAAAGATGTACTATATTTATATAGAAAGAAATATGATTAAGAATGATAGTAGTTAGTTTGTATAAATATTTTTTTGTTAATGAGAATTTGTCTGAGATATATTTGTCTGAATCCCACTATGTAATATCATATTAATGTGTTCACAAAGTTGGACATAGATTTACGTCTGAGCTACGTAAATCAGACCTGCAGGTTTGAGATTGGTAAATAAACCTTAACAGTGTAGGGGCATGATATTACATATTAATCTCATACACGGTATTTCCGGGTAACGTCTGTTTACTCGGCTTCTCTACCTGGAGCTAGTGCACACAGTTCCCGGGAGAGGGCGAAGTTACCATGTGCCGCTCTCAGGTGGGCTGCCGACCCACCCACCTGGCAACGTGACCTAAGAGCCGGTGATTATATAAGACCCCTGTGTTTACCTGGAAGGCAGTCAGTGCAGGCCCGACTGACGATAGACTTCACTATGTCCAACCGTGCGGACAGCGTTGTATACTGAGACTATACTGACCATTTCCTATATCCATAGAGAAACCTGATTACCTGTGTGTATTGATTTTACACTGATCGTTCCCTTGTGAAGGAACTGAAGTTGTTTTTATAATAAAGACTGATATTCTCGCACCTGGAAACTGCCGTGATCGTTGTTCCTTAACCTAGAGTACTACAAACCACCACAACATTCTAACGTTGATAAACCTTCCAAAATTACGTAGTTCAGACCAAAAAACAACTTTAATTTAAGTCTGACCAGCGTAATTGTGTTTACTGGGTAGCTAACAAACCCTAAGTGGTGGTTCTTAGCTAACAAACCCTACGGGACGGTTCTTAGCTAACATACCCTATTGGATGGTTCTTAGCTGACAAACCCTATGTGGTAGTTCTTAGCTATCAAACATTTATGTGGTTCTTAGCTGACAAACCTTATGGGGTGGTTCTTAGCTGACAAACCCTATAGGGTCGTTCTTAGCTGACAAACCCTATAGGGTGGTTCTCAGCTGATGAACCCTATGGGTTGATTTCTAGCTGACAAATCCTAGGGAATGGTTCTTAGCTAACAAACCCTAAGGGGTGGTTCTTAGCTGACAAACCCTATTGGTTGGTTCTTAGCTAACAAACCCTATGGGTTGCTTCTTAGCTGACAAACCTATGGGGTTGTTCCTAGCTAACAAACCCTAGGCAGTGTTTCTTAGCTGACATACCCTATGAGTTGATTTCTAGCTGACAAATCCTAGGCAGTGGTTCTTAGCTAACAAACCCTAAGGGGTGGTTCTTAGCTGACAAACCCTATGGGACAGTTCTTAGCTGACAAACCCTACAGATTGGTTTCTAGCTGACAAACCCTAGGCAGTGGTTCTTAGCTGACAAATCCTATAGGTTGGTTTCTAGCTGACAAATCCCAGGCAGTGGTTCTTAGCTGACAGACCCTGTGGGGTGGTTCTTAGCTAACAAAACCCTATGGGTTGGTTCTTAGCTGACAAACCATAGGCAGTGGTTTTTAGCTGACATACCCTGTGGGGTGACTCTTAACTGCCAAACCATATGGGTTTGTTCCTAGCTGACAAACGTTAGGCAGTGGTTCTTAGCTGACAAACACTAGGCAGTGATTCTTAGCTAATAAACCCTATGGCGTGGTTCTTAGCTGACAAACCCTATGTGGTAGTTCTTAGCTATCAAACATTTATGTGCTTCTTAGCTGACAAACCTTATGGGGTGGTTCTTAGCTGACAAACCCTATAGGGTGGTTCTCAGCTGATGTACCCTATGGGTTGATTTCTAGCTGACAAATCCTAGGCAATGGTTCTTAGCTAACAAACCCTAAGGGGTGGTTCTTAGCTGACAAACCCTATGGGTTGGTTCTTAGCTGACAAACCTATGGGGTTGTTCCTAGCTAACAAACCCTAGGCAGTGTTTCTTAGCTGACATACCCTATGAGTTGATTTCTAGCTGACAAATCCTAGGCAGTGGTTCTTAGCTAACAAACCCTAAGGGGTGGTTCTTAGCTGACAAACCCTATGGGACAGTTCTTAGCTGACAAACCCTACGGGTTGGTTTCTAGCTGACAAACCCTAGGCAGTGGTTCTTAGCTGACAAATCCTATAGGTTGGTTTCTAGCTGAAAATCCCAGGCAGTGGTTCTTAGCTGACAGACCCTGTGGGGTGGCTCTTAGCTAACAAAACCCTATGGGGTGGTTCTTAGCTGACAAACCATAGGCAGTGGTTTTTAGCTGACATACCCTGTGGGGTGACTCTTAACTGCCAAACCATATGGGTTTGTTCCTAGCTGACAAACGTTAGGCAGTGGTTCTTAGCTGACAAACACTAGGCAGTGATTCTTAGCTGACAAACCCTATGTGGTAGTTCTTAACTAACAAACATGTATTTGGTTCTCAGATGACAGACCCTTTGGGGTGGTTCTTAGCTGAAAAACCCTATGGGGTGGTTCTTAGCTGACAAACCCTATGGGGTGGTTCTTAGCTGTCAAACCCTATCGTATTTGTTACGATTTTTGAACCCCAAAATTGTAATATATTTTGCAGAAAATCGTAATAAAAATCATAACAATAGCATGTCCTTTAAAATGCACTTGCAAATAGGCAAGTGCTGGCTTTATATTCCATGTATATAAAATGATAATCAATGCCTACTAATAGTAGGCCAGTTTGTAGGCAGCGGCATGGTAACCAAATTGAAAGTAAGTAGATGAAGGGGGATTCTGGCTCTAGATACATACCCTTCACCTGCTGAGTGGTGCCAAGTATTTATACACTTGAAAAAATCCTATAGATCGTAATTTGCCAGCAGAAATCGTAATGGTCGTGATTGGGGTAAAAAATCTTTAAATTATGAAAAATCTTTACGCTTGGCATCCCTAGATAATTAAAACACATTATCGGATTTGTTAGCAAAAAAACAATACTTTTGTCAGCTAAGAACCACTGCTTAGGGTTTGTTTGCTATGAACCAGTACATAGTGTTTTTGCCTGGCCACTTTTGACATAAATAGGGTATGTTTGCTATTAACCAGTACATAGTGTTTTTGCCTGGCCACTATTGGCATAATAAGGGTTTGTTTGCTATGAACCAGTACATCGACTTTGTCAGCTAGGAACCACCCCATAGGGTTTGTCAGCTAAGAACCACCCCATAGGTTTTGTCAGCTAAGAACCACTGCTTAGGGTTTGTTTGCTATGAACCAGTACATAAGGTTTGTCAGCTAAGAACCACTGTGTAGGGTCTATCATCTAAGAACCACCCCATAGGTTTTGTCAGCTAAGAACCACCCCATAGGGTTTGTCTGCTAAGAACCACCCCATAGGGTTTGTCAGCTAAGAGCCACCCCATAGAGTTTGTCAGCTAAGAACCACTTTTGTGCTTTAACGCCACTTTTGTAGCCTTAAGCCCCCATGTGAGCCTTTAGCTGACAAAAGGGTACCCTTTTGTCAGCTAAGAACCATTTTGTCAGCTAAAGACCCCACAGGTGCTTTTATATTTGTCAATGCACAGACTATGGCTAGGGCAAGGTCAACTCCTTGTCATATCTCGCCTATTCTCTTCTGTTCCCGTGAGATGATAATAGTTTATCTTCATGCCATTTTATAGGCAATTGTTTTGCCATCACTTTGTCCACAAGTTTGTTCTACAATGATAAACTTGTTAATTATTCAACTCTATCACCTTTTCGATCCGCTTCTATACCATTCCCTCCCCCTTTCTCCTTACTTTGCATGCTTCCTCATGAGTAAATCTTTGTTGCCCATGATGAGCAGTGCTCCATGAAAGAAGCTACCTTCTTTCCCAATAGTTATGACAATGGCTATATGCTCCAACACTATCATCTTATCTTGACTTCATACAGACCACCAGTACAAGGGGGTTTGGGCAGCTAGAGACTGGGAATTGTCTACACTGAAAATCCTTAGATTAAGAGGATTAGTCAGTACAGACTTTCCTAGGTTGGTCATATGAATGTTAGTCATAATGGCAAAGTTATATTCAAAAGTGACCGAGGGGTCAGTCAGTAGTGCCTAACCCAGGTCACTCAGTGACTCACCCTGGAAATGAAAAAACTTAGGTGGGTTGGTCAGTACTGACCAACCTGACAATAATAACTGACCTAGGTTGGTGGTATAGGGAGCCAAAAAATGACTAACTAGGTAAGGCACTAGTGACTGAGAGGTTGGGCGTATAGGGAGCCTAGGAATATCAGTGTAGTCCTAAGGATTGTGAAGAATGCAATGTATCAGATGTAGAAGGTTGCACTGTGGTAGATGGGAAGTAGAGCTAAATTCAATGAAAGCAGCAAGAGGGAAGGAGATTCTGTGAGAATCTGCTGGTTCTTATCTAGCTTTGTATTCTGCAGATGCAGCTTGCACTTATATCAACCCTGCTTCTGGACAGGAATGGGATTCTATCCCATTCCATCTCTTACATCCACCATACATTTACCTGTCCCTGCCACTGCTGCATTTAAGTAGATTCTAGACCTATTGTGGACCTGCAGCCACCATGATGATTTTGGATGTGTATGCTCAGTATATATTTGCACTTGTCGCTATGCCTAATTATAAAACTTAGAACTCTGCTTTATCCCAATTATTACGTATGTGAGGCATCTATACGACATCGGAAATGATCCAAACACATGCGGTCCTATCTCACTAGAAAGACCAAAAGAGTATTTTCTTCTTTAATAACCTCTCAGATTTAATCCGAATCTATTTCATGCAATATTCATCTCAACAATTATTCAGGTAAAGGAGTGTGCAATATTTCCAAAGGGAACCCTTGCAGTTACTAGGCCAGCTCAGTGACTTTCTTCACGTTAACCTTCTGAAGCCGTTTTCCATCTAATAAAACTAATGTTTTACACTAATCAGTAGCATATTTTACCTGAGGTAATATATTGTGGTCAATCTTCTTGGATAGAATTACAGTCAATGCAAGAGATCTGGTCTTGGGATATTATCACCATTCACCTGATTGAATGATTTTCCAGTGGCACATGCTTCCCCTTCAAAGCTCAGAGGCCTTATTTTCAGAGACAAGCCCCCTCATTTAACAGGGTTTGAGAGTAATTTCCTGGGCAGACATTTGGGATTGATCTGCTTCAGCGCTGTGTCAATACCCTAGAATCCATTTCTTTAAAAAAGTCATTTCCCTAAGTGAAATATTAACCGTGTGGCCAGAATTATTATTAGGATATGTCAAATGCTTATTGATAAAAAAAGACTACCACTGATGAAATTCACCAGTTTAATATGTAGATTTTAGACTGAATAGATTTAGTGAATATCTTTATCTATTTCAAATACAATAATGTGATAAATTCCAATTAGTTTTCCATTTCCAGTCATCAACTAATCATATGAGCTTCTTGAGCCTTCCTCTGAAATCCACTAAGAGCCATCACACCATAGCTTCCCTGAGGGACATAATTATCGTGATTAGATTCCCTGCCAAGCAAACCAGTTCTTTTCTTTGCTCTGGGAATGGGTTCGATTTAATAACGCGATTTGCAATTTAAGCATGAAGTCTTTTTTCAAACCAGTTGAAATGCAATATTGCTCATGCCAAGCTCCATCCCACAATTGCCAGGTGCAAGATGGTGCCAGGTACAGACCTGGTGCACAGAGACAACTGTAGCCCAAGTCATCCAACAGTGCCTTCTGATAGAGTGAAGCAACCCATTCATGCTATATATATACTAGAGGGATCTGCCTCCCATCACCTTGATACTAATGTTAAGCCTGCCTGGCTCTGATACTGCAGAGCTAAAGGAATCTGAAACTATAAATCTACCCACGTCACTCTAAACGTGGACCAGAAAGGGGTCTGCCTTCTTTCCTCCACTGAGGTAAAATAAACTTACAGGCCTCATTACTCCCTAGAGATCCCTTACCCCCAGCTGGATGGAGGCTATTTAACTTCAATCAGTTACCCTGCGTTGATGCAGCGTCTTCCTGCTTCACTTCCTTAATAGCCAATTCATGGTGTGAGGCATGCCTTTTTATCAGCCGTATATGAGGTCAGACTCATCTTCTTCCCTTGCATCATCATGTTGTAGTTTCAGGTTTTCTTTCGACTATAGTATGTAGTTCCAGAGAACCGGAAAAAACTGATTTACAAATCAAATAACCTGACTAATTGAAGACGATTTTAAACAAGGGATATGCATTCTTATATTGTCAAAGGCAAATAAATACAAATGCATGAAATAGGTATTGCAAGGGCCATGACCCCAGGCCTCAAAAAAAAATATTCAAAAGATGTTCAATAGTTCATTCATACTGTATATTATGTATTAACAGTTGCCTGTATGTGACTGCCTAGCACCATGCAATATTGTGAGAATTCTTTGTATATGAGTCTTGAATATTATCATGTATGCATAATACTGACGTGAGTTACTGCATTGACTTGTCGCCGTCTTTTTTCAAAACCACCAAGTGAAATAAGATTATCTATAAACTCTAATATAGCACATATTGTCGTAGGAGTGGGTCTTTTGTCTGTCCTAGTTAACCAATTATGCCTGTAGATGAATTGTTTTATTACCAACAATTTAAGAGACGTAAACGATTAGATAAATCAGAAAGAAAACTCCTCTTCACAGACTTCAACAAGTTAGGACACAAAACGATGATCCACAAATAACTCATACCATTGTTTCTTGACATGGGCTCAGGTTGACATTGACACCTCTCATTTTGACAGCCTTAATGTGCCCCACAAATAATTCTTTTTCAGGGAGGCAGTGTGGCAAATTGGGATGTCATAATGTCATATTGTTTACAGTGACATCAAGATGGCAGAAACAGGGTCTTTACTGCATGAAAACACTACACTGCCTTATTTAGTAAATTATTAATATCTCTGCCAGGACATGCAAGTTTAGACTGAGAACAGAAATTGATCTTTTTTTGCAGCAGAAAAATCACAACTTCCCTATAGAGAACTCTGATCCTTCTCTCTCTTTTTAGTTTGCAGCTTAGGTCAGAGATGTGATAAGGGAGTAACATGGCTAGGAAGTGCAAGAGACTTGGCAGGCTGGCAGAAAAAGGGTGGTGTAAAAGGAGCCATGTCAGGCCCTTATCCCACAAAACAGCCCTTATCCCCCAAAAGACTATCGTTTTGGGACATAAGGGCTGACATCAGGCCCTTATCCCACAAAAGTGGCCTTAAAGCACAAAAGCCCTTATCCCACATAAGAAATGCCCTTATACCACAGAAGCCCTTATCCCCCAAAACCCATATACTGGTGTCATATCCCTACCTGCCCTTATCTCCCATAACATCCTCGAATACCAACTTGCCCCTATCTCCCAAAACCTTTATATGCTGGTGTCATCTGTCAACCTGTTCTCAGGTTCAAGTAGCCCTTATGTCCCAAAACCTATATAAACTGGTCTCACCCATCAACCTGTCCTTAAAATCAGCATCAAGTTTAAGTTGCCATTATCTCCCAAAAAAGTTATATACTGGTCTCATATGTCAACCTGTTTTCAAGTTCAAGCAGCCCTTATGTCCCAAAACCTATATACTGGTCTCACCCATCAACCTGTCCTTAAAATGAGCATCAAGTTTAATTATAAGTTGCCCTTATCTCCCAAAACATATATACTGGTCTCATCCGCCAACCTGTCCTTAAAAAGGGCTTCATGTTTAAGTTACAAGTTTATGTTATATTATACTGGTCTCATCTGTCAATCTGTTCTTAAGTTCAAGTAGCCCTTATATCCTAAAACCTATATACTGGTCTCAACCACCAACCTGTTCTTAAAATGAGCATCAAGTTTAATTATAAGTTGCCCTTATCTCCCAAAACCTATATTCTGGTCTCACCCATCAACCTGTCCTTCCCAGTGGGCACAGAGCGGTATATAAAGGTTTTGGGAGATAAGTTGGTACTGAGCATATAATATGTATATATATATGTATATATATATATATATATATATATATATATATATATATATATATATATATATATACACGTTTTGGGAGATAAGGGCTGGTAGGGTTATGACAACAGTAAATGGGTTTTGGGGATAAGGGCAATTAGAACCGGTTGATGGATGAGAGCTGTATATAAAGGTTTTAGGAGATAAATTGGTACTGAGCATATATGTATATATATACGTTTTGGGAGATAAGGGCTGGTAGGGTTATGACAACGGTGTATGGGTTTTGGGGGATAAGGGCAAGTAGAACCGGTTGATGGATGAGAGCTGTATATAAAGGTTTTGGGAGATAAATTGGTACTGAGCATATATGTATATATATATATATATGTTTTGGGAGATAAGGGCAGGTAGGGATATGACACCATTATATGGGTTTTGAGGGATAAGGGCAGGTAGGGATATGACACCATTATATGAGTTTTGGGGGATAAGGGCAGGTAGGGATATGACACCATTATATGGGTTTTGGGGGATAAGGGCTGGTAGGGATATGACAACAGTATATGGGTTTTGGGGGATAAGGGCAAGTAGAACTGGTTGATGGATGAGAGCTGTATATAAAGGTTTTGGGAGATGAGTTGGTACTGAGCATATATGTATATATATATATATATATATATATATATATATATATATATATATACGTTTTGGGAGATAAGGGCTGGTAGGGATATGACACCATTATATGGGTTTTGGGGGATAAGGGCTTTTGTGGGATAAGGGCATTTCTTATGTGGGATAAGGGCTTTTGTGCTTTAAGGCCACTTTTGTGGGATAAGGGCCTGATGTCAGCCCTTATGTCCCAAAACGATAGTCTTTTGGGGGATAAGGGCCGTTTTGTGGGATAAGGGCCTGACACATGTCATCCTCCTGATGGGGCTTTCAGAAAGAGGCTTTAGATGCAAAAAAAGTAAACAGAAACCAACAGAAATGAAATGGATTTGATAAAATGGGCTGCTGTATGCTTGGTGGGTTTCAGAAGGATAGTGGGTGGCCTTGAGGAGAGAAAAGCTAGACTGATGGTTTTACGCAGAATTGACCACATTTCTACATGTCTGATAAATGGTGTGCTTTTTTCATTAGTAAAGGTGTAGTGTTGAAGGGTACACTGCAAAGAAAATCTCGATCGGAACTCATGCTATTCTTGAGTTATGACTCGTTATCCCTATGAGAATTTCAGAACCTTTATTGAATATACTGTGTCCATCGTATGTATATACAGCTTGCGCTTTTCCCGAGAAATACATAAGATACTCACTTGTGTCATCCTTGAGTTCTGTTTGGAGGGTAACTATCTAGTCCTGTCCTGCTTTATTTTTCAATTCAGGTAAACCCACCTATATGAAAGATATTTTTCTGTAATCCTTTTACCCATATTATCCAAATTACTGGTCTAAATCTATGAAAAGAAATCCAAATTATGCATTATATAATTTGCTCTTCTCAATCTGAATAAGTGGGAAAGTACAGAGATATTAAAAGATAGCCAAATCAAATTGAGCATCTGTAGTTTAGAAGTAGAGTACAAGATTTCCTGATGTCAAAACAGCTGACACAGGCTGCATAATACATACAGCAGGCCGCCATTACGCTGATCTATACACTCAGCACGTGATAAAGTACCTCCTGCAGGTCCAGGATACTACCATGATAAACATTTACTGTCATCCAAAAAAATGTACACCAACCACCATGTCAGTAGCACTGTATACTCCCTTATGTAGAAAGGTATGCTAAATAGGATCGACAGGAAAATAGTGACATAAATTGCTGAGTGTTTCATTTACTTACTTTGTTTTTCAGCTGGTGGCAAAATATCTTTCATCCTCATTAAGTGGTGGGATATGTGAGGACTGTATCAGGGGTTTCACCACAAGATCCCACTAGATTCTAAGAGACACCGAAGAGGAAAGTGTGGAATTGAATGTTACATGAGACAACCATTGCTTGAAATGCAAATCACTTCATTAATTTTAACCCATTTCTAGAGTAGACGCAATATTTAAAGTGCACAGTGGGTGGTCGTATGGGAGCAGTGGTGTGGCTGCCATACTGCACAAGCTTTGAGAAATGAAATCTCTTAAGGTTGCAAAATGTGTTGGCACTAAGATGGCTCCCCCTTTTTGGAGGGAAATAAATCTCATGCTGAAAATTGGGCTACCTGGTTCATGTTGAAATTGGAAACTAAACGCAACTATTTAGTTTCAGTGGAATGCCATCAGCCCGCATGTATGTAACCCCCTGATTACAGGCATGGACTTGGTTACCACATAAGCTCGCTCCCTGTAAATATCTGCCTAATGGGGAGGTGAAGCCATTATTGATTCTGCCCTCAGAGAAACTGGAAACTCCTGCAGGAAGTATTTGACACTGCAGAGGCTATTGACTCTTTAAATACCAAAGCGGCGGCAGTTTAATGTGTTCAATGGAGACAAGGGTACCGTGTCAACATTGAAACTCTGTCTGATTGATGGACTTTTTGGTGAAATAGGGTCTCATTCCATCTCTCCTCAATGGCATTCTACTATTGACTGCATCATTAAGATTGTGTGCTTAGGGATTTAAATGGCATGCTGAGTATCTAATTCCATGTTGACACAAAAACTAGGCCTTAGTTCTATTAGTAATGCCCTCATATAGCTAAGTGCCAATTAATTCCAGCACCTGGTCTTGAATAGTATTTAACTGTCTACTTTAACTATATTACCACCTGGTTATGTGATAATTACCCCTGGTAATGCAATTGTTGTTTCCATTTTGCCTTTATTGCTGTACTGATGAGTCCAATAATTTTATGGTATTTACTCCTTTTGTGTACATGATGCATGTTTTAAGCTTTTTATTTTTATTTTATATAAATGTTTGCAATGTATCTTTATATTGTAAAATTATATTTCATCTTTATATCCTCCTTGACATATATGCATGTACCAAGATTCACAAACATTATGTCCTGATCAGGAAATTCTATTATTGGTGTAATTCCTAGCACATGCATTCATTCTGGACGTTTTCAAAGATATCATTGAACCTAAAATGATGTCAAGAGGAAAGCTGTCTCTGACTGTACTAGTTTTTTTATATGCAGTTATAACGGTCTTGTAGAAAATCAGCAATAACAGACAAATAATAATTATATAAGTCATCATGAACAGATATTGAAAACCTTTAATATAGAAATAATATCAACACCCTAATCAAAATCCTTTTTGCCAAAGAATCAACAGAGATTTCCCAGAAAATGTTACATTATCAATCTATTTTGGGCAAATGCAGGGAATGTGTAGTTCTTTCAGTGTTTCCTTAGAACTCATCTTTCCGGCCTAAGCGAAGTAGCCCTTAGGCAAGTATTGGTAGATAAGTCTTGGCATCCCCTAGTCCATTAAGCTGCTTAAACTCCCCTTGAACCTAAAGCAATTTCAGCCCCTTATGCTACTGCAATAGGGACTCCCTAATTAGTGTGACATCGTTACATATCACACTTTAATTGGTATAAGAACCATCTATGCGACATTCTCATTAAGGCACAATTGCAAGATAAGTGTTGACGTATGAAATGGAGACGAATATGTAAACAAGTCTGTGCTGCCAGGAATCTATGGTGATACAGCAGAAATGTCAAATAGACCCTGAGAATATGAATTGTTGAGCATACACAATTGTAGGACTTTTGGCTTGAGAAGACTCTGCTAGATGATAATATCCTCTTATAAGTAGTGCCTTAATTGGAGTCAGAGCATGGTACAGAGACATAGTAAAATATTTGAGAGGAGAAAATACCAGATGCATGAGGGTTGGGAGGATAGGAGGAGAGCGGAAACGAATTTTTGTCCATAAGCCAGGGTGGTCCATGCTCCTCATGGTACTTGTGTCTGTGTGTGACAAATGGAGATAAAAGGAATTAAGTATTCCCACAGGATCCTCCCGTTTACCACTTCATAGAACCCCACTTGCCAAACTGTACTTCTCGGATAAAGGGCTGTAATGGTGTATTCTGAGTGTCTGTTACAGTGCGCTCAAAATCATCTTAAAAGAAAGAGAATTTCCAGTGCAAACTGTCCCCAACTTCATTGTTTAGCAGGGAAAACAAACACAGCAGACATGGCAGCTATGTAAAAATATCATCAAAATGACTTTACTGTGTTATACAATGAGCTATAAGCTTTACTGGCTGTGTCTCACGACCTTGGGACAATGTTTTTGTCTCTGACTGGGTGCCGTCCCTGACCAGGTGGCGTCTATGACCGTGTGTTGTCTCTGACCGGCTTGGCTTGATAAGCTCAAAATACTAACAGCAGGAGGCTAATTATAATTATAAATATGATTATATAATAACCGCCATAACGTTATATCCTTATATATATGAGTATAATTCTTTTTAAAACACCTTTTTCTGACACCTGGTCAGAGACGGCACCCGGTCAGAGACGGCACCCGGTCAGAGACGGCACCCGATCAGAGACAAAAACATTGTCCCAAGGTCGTGAGACACAGCCCACTACCAACTATCAATCATGAGGCAAGGGTATAGCTATCTGATGCATAGACAGCATTTTCCGGGGGATTATATATGTGTGGCCAGGCATGCACATTGCTCGGCATTTTCAATTTCCTGTCACTGAAAGGATGATGACTGTCTGGGGTCAGGGAGGTGCATGGAGGTACTGACCGGATACCAGCTGACTGGACTAATGACTGACTGATGTGGCCTCATGGCAGCAGGTGCTAGCCACAATAATACCAGTCTTTGCGAAAAACTTTTTCGGCATGCAGGACAGTCTGTCCTGTAGCTAGGACCAGATACAAAAGTACAAAGTTTTGCATAATATTTAGAAAAGAATAGCATTTATAAATGAAAATGACAACAACAAATTTCTTTAATTTGCCTAGAATATTAGAGTGCACTCTAAAACTTGTAACATTTGTTAAAGTTGGAATATTTGAAAATTTCTTTCAGTTTTGGAAAGCCCAGAATGTGAATGACATCAGGTCCTGAAACACCAGCCATTCTGCCTGACAAGAGCGATTGCCACTGTCCGCCAGGATTTTGCAAATACTGTATTACAGAGTTGGCTACTGTAGTGCTGTTCACCCTTCTGTTATATTGGAACCAATCTACAGATATAAAATATGTGATGTCTACAAAGAAACAGTTTTATTATCAGTCCATAGGAAGGGACAAAAATATGGGAAACCCGGGTCCAGAACGAGGTTTGTGGTACAGAGGTGAACAACTGATATTTACGGCGAGTTGACCTTGTATTTGTTTAGGACAAATGACAAAGGGGTGGACCATGTGGACACTCTTAAGTCATGAGTGTAGACGGCCGTGTCTTATGAGTTTGTAACAATTGAAACGTCTTTGACCGGGTGTCGTCTTTGACCTGTGTCATCTTTGACCGGTGTAGTCTTTGACCAGCAAGTTTTAAAATGGCTGAAATGGGAGCTATGTACACAGAAATGGATATTTTAACACTATAAACTTCAAACTTCCCGGCATTTTGTTTCAATTGTTACAAACTCATGAGACACAGCCAGACTCATTCAATGAAAGAGAGAATAGAAGAAAGAAATATAAAGGGACAGCAGCTGCCCCAAATGCCCAAGATATTGATGTAAATATTCATTCTTGTTCCATGTCCTCTGTCAGGAAAGTGACTCATCAGCTGCAAGTCACAGCCCCTTTTTCTGCCCCAGTCAGACAGCAGGATGTCTCACAAGTTCGAGGGCATTGCATTAGTAATTCTGTAGAGCCTATGGTAAGAGGTTGCTCATGTTCTCAGGTGGAGGAGGTTAGATACCTCTCAACACCGATCCCACTCACATTGTTTTACTCAGTATGGCCTCTTGGCTAATGCAGTATATAATATATCTGCTAGCAAAGGATACCAGAAATCAGGGAGGGAACAATACATCAAATTTTGAGACCAAATTAACCCTTACCTACTAGAAACGTGTTAGAAATAATTTGAAATGTGGAATGTTTGATTATTACATCTTATACGGTACTGCAATATCAATGACATTGGGGGAAAATGGGTCGTGCTTAACGTCATGTATCATTTATGTAAGAATACAGCCAGAGCTATATATATATATGAGGCTTTAAGTCAAAGGTAATATTGGATTCAGTAGGTGTTGCCTAGACAAGGCAATGACAAATATCAGATTTTAATTGAGCTAACATATCCTTTATAATCCTAGTTTATCTTCATTTCTCTCACAAGTTAGAAAATGCATAATTTGGCTTATTATAATCATCACCTCAAAGTATTTATACTTTGTTGGGAGACAGAGATATTGGAGACAGTACATGAGAAGAGAAAGGTAGCACTTTAGCCTCCCCAACTCAATTATGACACAGTATAGAGGAAATAGTAGCTGCTTGCCTGTACAAGTATGCCTCATACTTAAGCAAAGGTTTTATTAGCTCTTACAACGGAGGTCCTGTAAAACGAGTGGGCTATTGACTCTTAAAATCCGAGGCAGCAGCACGTTAATGGAAACAAGGGCCTGTATCGACCATAAAACTGTTTTATAGTGTACAAGTCTTGAGTAAAATAGGGCGTGATTACCTTCAATGTTACTTTCTTAATGACTGCAAGCTAACCATAGATGTGCATAGCGCATTAGCGGGGTATGTTGAATATACAATTCCATACACAGGGGGATTAGTTCTAAAACGGATGCCATCACTTCTTGTAAGGCTAAAAGTAAAATCTGTGTTTCAGGTTCAGGTCTTTTTCTAGCTATAGAAAGGGAAGACTTAAATTAGATAAGCTCAAATCAGATAGTACAAGCATGTAACATTTAAGGTTATTCCTAATGTCCACAACAACATATATCACGTCTGACGCATATGTCATAACAGCAAGAATTGTTTTCAATACTTTAAGAGCATCTTCCCCACCAATATCTTCTGCCAGAAGCATTTCAATCAAGGAAGCATTTCGTGACTTTATATTTTATATACAATATTTACCAATGCAGTTTAGATGTGTGAGGACAGTAAAGACATTGACACCAATTTTCTCTAGGATTTCTCTCAATGCTACATTTCTCTCAATGCTACTGGCCTTGGCCTCAGTAAAGTAGCTTATCCCCCTTAGGCAAACATTGGAGGAGAAGTCATGCCTTCCCCTTAGCTTTTAAGCCTCTTACCGTGTCATCACTTCAGGCGTCTTAGCCCTCTTATAAGCTAGTGCAGTAAGGACTCCCAATTGGTCTAAAACAATTGCAGATCCAATTTTAATCTGTAGAAGTATCAATTGATCGCTGAGTCCTAATTGAGGAAAAGATAAGACATAATAAGTGACAATTGCCTTATGGATAGTTTTCCTTGAAAAATATAACTCCAGAAGGACAGTAAAGACTTCTTGTTACGTCTAGTGCACTACAGCTTTGCCTAGATTATTTGTGATGGATGGCAGGTGTTGCATATTAGATGTCAAGGCAGCGATATACTCAATGTAGTGTTAATGTGCAGGGGTTTATTGTCGGAAACTAATTAGGTAGCAGGACACAATGCCTCATTTGAAAGCAATAAGTGGCAAGCCTCTGTGCTGAGGTAGTTACTCATTCTGCATATCTCTCAATCTTGAATTTTATTAATTTTATAGGAAAATTTTACTATGAGGGCTGATATCTACGTACGTAAAAACGACCTGTAACGACTTAAAAAACGACTGGACAGGCCATAGACAGGCTATAACCAGTGAACTCCTTCTTCCTACTGTAACCCTGCATTTTCTTTTCTAAATGGCCTGTTCCTGGTGGTATGTGAGTAGCTGATTTAGCCCATTTGGCCTGACAATAATTACAATCATCTCACATATTTATTGTGAGGAACAAGAATCTAAATTAAATATTCATTTAGAAATTATGTTTTATTGTCATTGCACATTTCCCAAGGCTACAAAAGGCAACGCAAGAGTTCATTACCATCCTTTATTCTAGGACTAAGAAAGGGGATGATGCAGATATTTCTATGTATGGTGTAGGGGTGGGTACAGGTTAAAGCGTTTCGGAGCTCATATAGTCATTGGGGAATGTTCCCAAAATACCAAACAAGTGAAGAGTAATAGATGTACAGTTGTCCCTGCACAACCAAACAACAGATGTTATATCTAGGCCACACCAGACACACTAGATTGATAGTGTACTCTATCAAAGACTGGATGTCGACTCTCTGTGACAAAATCCTCTGTTTGCCCCCCCCCCCCCATCTCCACTCCCACTGAGCTGATCCCTTTCCTTATCTGCCACTGCCCACCACCATTTGGCACCAGGGGGCATGGCTGGTGTCCTCTGGAGGCACAATGGGGATTACCATGGCTTATGTAGGCTCACATCCCCAACCCTTTCTGTTTATCAGCTTTGGCTGTTCCCTTCCCTCTCTGCTCCATCCTTGCCGTTCACAAACTACACTGAAGGCTGCTCTAGCACTTGTATGATACTAGAATATGTTCCCATTTATAATTGAAAAAGTGCACATAAGACACTCTTTACATCGTTATTTATCACTTGGACCCTATATAACTCCATACTGCAGGTCCATATCCATAGATCATTATGACATGATCTATGTATTACCTCCTTGTGGCAAGTTTCTGCACAGGAGCTCATGAACTAGGATTGATCAGCAGGGTTCTAAAGGGGTGCCTGCCAGTCACCTTTGACATTCTGTTTGCATTTGCTGCTGTGTTCTATGAGATACCTTTTGGATAATTGCTCTAGCTTCACTCTGTGTCTGTTATCTAATCCCTCATGTCTGTTGTTGACCTTTGCCGACTGAAACTATTACTTGTCCTGCATGTGGAGCAGGAGGGTAGCTGATAAAAACAAGTAGAGGTAAGTCTTCAGCCCCTGTTACACTGATATTATATAACGTGAAAATAGGCATTGCATTTTCTTTTAATGTGTGTCACACATTGAAGGCAGATGCCTTCTAGATCAAAACATGTTTGATGGGTTAAGTAAAATAGAAATAAAATACCTAGGGGGACAATTGTTTTGGGATAAACTATACATTTGTTCTAGTTTAAACACAAAATTAATTGGAAAGTGGATATCCCCAGTGAGGGATTTACCTGGGAGATTGACCTGCATCCACAGGCTAAGCCAATGATTGATCAGTCAATGAGACCAAGAAGTCATATGTCATATTCGACACACCAGGCGAGCGCCAAAAACGACTTACCTGATCAGTTCTGAGTGTAGTAGCGGAGTATACACGCCGTCCTTCCTATCCTAGTCAAAACATGTTTGATTTCAAATGCAAGTTATTTTGAAGACAGATGCCTTCACAATTTCTGACGTCAGAGGACGTCAGTGTAACAGACCGTTCAAAGGCAATCTGGCCTGTTATTCAATAAGAAGTAAATTTCATGCATTAAAAAGCCTTCTTCCATTTGGTTATAAATGCCATTGGATGAGATGAATACATGGAAATCGACCGCTGATAATCAGCTGTATCATTAGTGATTACACTGGGTTTTTATCTCTGGATCAATAGATTATGAACAGTTAACATCTAAGTTGCTTATCAATGACCGGTAGCTCCAATCCTCCAGCCTACAATGACTGGGAACAATCTATAGGTGAGTGCTTTGCTTCAGCAACACATATACCAAAACCGTTTTAATTCATAATTACAGTGATACCAGTTAATGCCACCATCAGGAGAGACCCTTCAATAGTTGGCAATCACCTGAAAAAGATACACAAAGTGTTTCTGCAATGAAGACCTCATTAACGTAACTAATACCTTCTCAGGAATAGGAGGCTGTGTTAATCTAAATATTGTGACAACTGAAGAATATTTGTCTGTTGCATAAGATAAAACTGCAGACGAATACAACATTTAATTGCACAGTTACCAGCAACAGTCTACATACTTCCATTCTACAAATAGCATCCAGGCACCAAGGACATCACCGTCTGCAGAATCAGCCTTTCCTGAATTTAGACAGGTCCTCTTGCTCTTGGCGTAGAACAATTTAATGAGAATGATTTTCCTTTTAATTGGGTCAGTTGTTTCTTGCCTAATTGCAACATTTGTAATACCGTGATGTTGAAGCCTGATGTGTATAACTATGAAAGGCCTAGGTAACAAGACCCTGATACTGCTGTAAGTACAGTATTCATTCAATATATAATATTGTGTTTCAAATTATCTGCAGTGCAGTAAATCCCAAATTTCAACATCAATCTAATAACTATAGAAGCATCTTGCAATATATCCCTGCTTTAAAACAGATTCCATTTTCAGTATTTAATACTTTTATGAAAACCCAAATCGCACAGGTCTTTCAATTAAGGCACATTGAACTTGGTACATTTTAAGTACATTTTAAGTGCTTTAAATTCAGTTCCACGGCACCTTTAAGAGATTTCATTTCTCAAAGCTTGTGCAGTATGGCGGCCACCCTATTGTGCCCATGTGACTACCTACTGTGCAATTCAAATATTGCAGCTACTCTAGAAATGGGCCCTAATTAATCAAGTGATTTGCACTTAAAGCAATGGTTGTCTGCATTAAAATGCAATACTTGTCATGTGTCATTCAATTTCAAACTTTCCCCTTGGTAGCTGATGGAATCTGGTGTTATCTTGAGGTGATCCTAATGTGAAACCCCTGATACAGTTCTCAGTCCCCCCCCCCCCACTTCATAAGGAAGAGGAATATTTAGCTACCTGATAACAAACAAAGTGAGTTAATAAAAGACCCATTAACTGTCACCATCTTTCCTGATGAGCCTCTTTTGCATGCTCATCTACATAAGGGAGTATACATTGCTACTGACACGGTGGGTGGCAGACAATTGGTTGGATGACGTAAATATTTTACATGATTGTAGGACCCTGGAGCTTGAGGAGGTACTTTATCAGGTGCTGAGTATATAGATAACAGTAATGGTGGCCTGCTTCATGTATTATGCAGCCCGTGTCAGCTATTCTGACAACAGGAAATCCTCTACTCTACTTCTAAACAACCCATGCTCAATTTCCTTTGGCTACCTTTTTATATCGCTGCACTAACCCAGTCTTGTTTAGATAGAGAAGAGTAAAAATAATTTAAATTCTTTGATCAAGTTTTCTTTTCGTAGATTAAAAAAATAAACTAGATTTTACGGTCATGTAGAAATTGTGGTCAATTCAGCGTAGACCCATCATTAGAGCTATCCTAAAAGCCTCCATCTCTCTATCCCACTCATAAACCAAACCAAGCATAGGGCGGCCTATTTCATTGAACCCATTCAATTTGTGTTGCTTTATGTTTGCTCTTTTTCCTCATCTACAGCCTCTTTCTAAAAGTCCCTTCATGAGGATTTAGTTTCCCTAAGGGAGACTCCTTTAACGACACCCTATTTCTGCTAGCCTGCCAAGTTCCTTGCACTTCCTAGCCATGTTACTCTTTCACCATTACTCTGGCCTAAGCTGCAAACTAAAAGCATGGAGGAGAAAGCAGTGTATTTTTTAAGCAAAGATATCCTGTTATTTGAAGCTGAAATACCAAATAAGGGCATGTAGTGTCTCATGTAGCAAAGATCCCTATTCTGCCATCCTGATGTCACTGTCAACGAAACATAGCATTAAGTACATTAGCGGCGCACATTAAGGCTGTTAAAAACGAGAGGTGTAACTGTCAACCTGAGACCATGTCGAGAAACAATGGTATGAGTTATTTATGGATCCTCTTTTTGTGTCCTGTCTTGTTGAAGTCTGTGCAGAGAAGTTCTCTTTCTGATTAATTGAATTGTTTATGACTTCTTAATTTTTCATAATTATTCAACTTCATCACAGGTATGATTCAGTCAATTCCTAATACTACATGTGGTATATCTTTTGAAATACATGGTATAGCTCTCTAAATATATTTAATGGGGGTCTTGGGCCATGGCCCTTGCAATCTGTCTTTTATTTGCCTTTGACCATGTCAATGTGATAACTACCCGTATACCTTAAATTTAAGCTTGTCTCCAATTATTCTTGTCATATGGTTTGAAAATCAGTTGTAATTCCGTTTTCTACTGGAACTGCATATTTCAGTGGAGAGGAAACATGAGACAACAACATGAGGAAGCACGGGGAAAGGATACGTCTGAAATCATAAGGGGGATAGAAAGGTACATCATCACAGCATGAATTGGCTATTAGGGAAGTGAAGCAGGGAGATGGCACGTCAAGGCAGTGCCACTGATTGAAGTTAAATAGCCTCCAGCCCACTGGGAATTTGGGATCTCTAGAGAGCAATGGGGCCCTGTAAGCTTATTTTACCTCAGTGGAGGAAAGAAGGCAGACCCCTTTCAAATCCACTTTTAGCGTGACAGGGGTAGATTTATAGTTTTAGACTCCTTTAACGCTATACTATCAGTCTGAGGCAGACGTAAGATCAGTACCAAAGTGAAGGGAGGCAGATACCTCTAGTATAAAGATGAATCGGTTATAGCAATCTATCAGAAGACACTATTTGGTGACTGGGGCTACTGTAGTGTCTGTGAGCAAGTGAATCCAGATCTTATTAGAGTTTCTGGATGAGTGATGCCTCCGCTGCAAGTTTGTAAACATATCCGATATTCCTTTGTAGAGTCTTATATCATATTTGTCAGACTAAATGGGTCAGTAATATAGCTCTATTGTAGCCTCAGGCTGAATTGGGCGTTCCATAAACAAATGGTGTCATTGACATTAGTGAGAGGCCATTGTCAATGAAATTGGATTCTAAGGAAGATTTACTATTCACTAATTCAGAGGCCTATAGCAGGAAATCTCTGACAATATGCCAAGGTCATTAGCCTTTAGAGACATACCAGGAGCCAGCTGCGTTTATTACCATAGGACCATTAGAGAAGATGCATCCCGGTACCTAAATGGTCTTTATCTCTGCAAATAATTGGACAATATGGACACCACTCTCTCAACGCTTCTGTATTTCTTGGCCCAACCTAACCTAAAGGTCTGTCTATGAGGAAGAGGCAAAAGGGCATTAAGAGATTAGCTGGTTAATAATCAAGGTTGGGATCTATCTAAACTGCAAAAGTATTAGCCTTTATTTCTATTTGAATGTCAGCACAGTTGATTTCCGGCAAATCAAATATGTAAGGGGTCATTATTTACACATTCAACCCATAGGATATTACAGTGACAAACCAAAGTATGATGATCTCTGGGGTAGAGCATCCAGACAGACCAAACTTCTGGAGGTTGAAGCAGCAAACAAGTTGCTGCATAATACATACAGAAGGCCTCACTTAGTCTGGCAGAACATCTGCCTCCGCCTCCCTCCCCATCCAAAGTCAGGGTCCTACAATCACATGAAATATTCATTGTAAATCAACCAATTGTTAGCCAACGGCTTGTCAGTTGCAACGAATCTTTGCTAATGGAATGGCATGCAGAAGACTATTAACGAGAAAGAGCATCAGTTTCCGGTGGTTCTTTGATGATTGCTGTCTTTTCTTTGGGTAGGATGACTCATCTTTGCAAAACTATATCTAACTTCCTGTGAAATAATCCTGATCAGTGGATCATGGCCTGTGACAACAATCCCAGCAAACAAAAACCATTATGCAACATTTTATAACGTTAAATATAACATTGTATAACATTTCTCTTAGGCTCCTTACTTTGGCCTAACGTTATATAACGTTTAAAAAAAGTTATTTTGATGTAAAATAACGTTTTGTTGTTAGTTGGGATTCATGTGACCTTCATAGACAGACTACATAAATACATTTATGGGTTGTCTGGGGTTTCATCACTTTTGTGTAACCTTAAGCACCATCACCCAGCTAACAAAAAAAACGATATTTTACGTCAAAATAACGTTTTAAACTTTACATAACGTTATGTCATACTAATGAGCCTTAAAAAACGTTCACAGTTACGTTATATAACGTTATGAAATGGTGTATAACGTTATTTGGGCATCCACCTGGCAATACTGGGTTGGAGCCGGGAATGAGCACTATTGCATTTTAAATTGTTACAAATTGTTTAAACTTTGTAACTTGTTTAAATTGCAAATTGCTTCATTGAATCAAACTCATTCTCAGAAGAACTTTGCTTGGTTGGGGATCTAATCACGATAATTACATCACTAAAGGGGGCCATGATGAAATGCTTTTACTGAATTTAAGGGGATGACTCAGGAAGGTAATATGATACGTGGAAGGAAATACTAATTGAAATAATTGCATTATTACATCTGAAATAAATGTAGCTATCCACTGTATTCATTGGGAGGTTTTATATACGAGATAATTCCCTTTGCCCAGTTCAACCGGTGAAAAATACAGCAGTTCTCTTTTACCTTGAATATAATCAAGGATAGGTCTTTTATCCCAATCTTAATTCTAACCACAAGGTTATTGAGCCACTTTGTTCAATCAGTTTAGCTGTGAGTGTTGGATACAACTGAGACGATCTGCAATTCATTGCATGGAGACGACCTACAGGTAGACACTGGGAAAAGGACAGACTCTGGATATACTGACGTCATAGGTGCCTGGATGCTATTTATAGAACAGCTGTGGAACATATCTGGAGAAACAGGCCAGTAGCTCTCACCAATGACATACTGATAGAAATATATACTTATACTAGCAAATCGTGTATATTATGAATATACTATTAAATATGAACAATAACAGAGGAAAATGTCTCTTTGATTTTTAAATGCTAAATTCCGTAAAAACCCTTTGTTTGTTTCAGATTTCTGAAGCGCAACTATACACCAACTCTATTACCTTCAAGGCTGTCCCGGATTGTATCTAAGTGGAATCTAATCGGTATTATCATCTCTGTATAGTATGAAGCTACTAAAAGGCCTTCTTACTGCTTATTTCTGGTACTGCTCTGCTATGATTATCCACCAGCAGATTTCCCAAAAGTATTTTATTCATGCTACATGTTATGTGACGCCCCCTCCCCGCTCGACATGGCACTGAAGCAGATCAACCTTAAAGTTTCTGCCCAGAAGTTACTCTCTAATTAGCCTCATGCAAACCCTGTTAAAAGAGGAGGCTTGTTTCTAAAAATAGGGCTTCTGATCCCTGGGGGGGGGGGGGAGGACATGCCACTCAAAAATTGTCCAATGAGGTCAATGATTTTAGTATCTCAAGATTAGATTCCTTATAATGACTGTAATTGTATCCAACAGAATTAAACCAATGCATTACTTCAGGCAAAATGTGTTGAAAATGACTATAAAACATCAGTTTATCAGATAGAAAATGTCTTCGGAAGGTTAACAGCCTGGGAGTTGGACTAACACATGCAAGATTTCCCATCGGAAGAACTTCACACTCCTTTATTTGATTGATTATTGAAATGAATATCACATGAAATAGATTCAGATGAAATCAAATCTTTATCTGAAGGGCTGTGGTAGGCAAGACATAAGCAGCATCTCTAAGAACATTGTAAGTTTTTGTATCATAAAGTCAGAGGGAAACCCCAGCCTTTTGCTTGTGTATAACTGAAAATATATATTTATCATATGCATAAAAAGGAAGTGGTTTCAAACATATAACAGATCCACCAAATCATAAGCAATGTTTACTCATCATCCATCCCTACTAAAGTATAAAATAAGATTACTAAAGAGAAAGCAACGTTCAGGGCGTTCTAGTGACAATGGGACAATTGGATCATTTCCAATGCCGTATAGATGTTTGCCATGAAATAATTGGGACATAGTAGGTGTAGGAATGACAGCATTTATTGTCCATACCTAATACTATCTAATGACACCATGGAGGCTTCAGGTCTATAAAAGGCCTATCATCTACATTCATTCCTTATGCTTTTATGCATGGTGCAGGTGCATAGATACTGGAAATGAGTGTCAAGAGAGAGTAGCTTATTTGATAAAGCACTGCTTATCATGGATAACTGAATTTACTCATGGGGAAGCATGCACAGGGGGAAGACAGGGGGAAGGAACAGTATAGGAATGGATTAATAGGGTTATATAATTTGATAGTTAACAAGCTTATCATTGCATAACCAATATGTATACAGGGAGGACAGAATAATTGCCTATGAACAGACGTGAAGATAAACCATAAATATCAAGAGAACCAGCAAGACGTCACAAGAGTTAACCTTGCCCCAGCAATAGTTGGCAAATAAAAATGTCCCCACTGTGGAACATCTGGCAGTCAATCCTCTACAGAGTAGACGTGTCCATTGGTAGGAAATCCTAGAAGAGAAATAGAAATAAAACAAAAAGCAGATGAGTGCATGTAAACAAAGTACGGACACAATAAATGGCTCATATATCGATCCACATTCTTACTTATACTATACTGTGTGTCAGGAAGGTGGCTTGCAGCTACAAGTCCCAGCGCCCATCTCTTATATTCATCTTATGTCAGACTAGCTGGTGAGGTCAACAAAGGGGTCCCGTAATGAGAGAACAGCAGGGTACGGGCATCAGATATTAGACCTCCTGGAGAAATTACTCCAACTTGTCTACGCTTTAATTGATACCAGAAATGACTTCACAGTCAGGGGGCTTGCTGTATGGCGAGTTCACAGCGCTGTACCCAATCACCTTCCACATATAGGGATTGGTCTACATATCAGTAGCACCATATTTGTGAACTGTGGGGTTTCTAAGAATCCGCCAATTCTTATTACCACCTACTTTCTGCCAAAAGTGTCACATACCTGTGTGCCTTAATACATCCCATTCTAATTGGCTCTGCTGGAAAATATAGTAGCAGAAATTTACTCTCCCATTGATAAATAAACACATGTCTTATATGTTTAGTGAAGATGTGCTAGGACTTTCCAATATGTATACATGTGTCTGCCACATGGTTTGAAAGTACAGAGTATTATTGGGAAATTGAGGTACATGCTTAGACCTCCACTTTTCTTAATGTCATCATTTTCCCAGGAGCCATTTTGGAAAAACGTCTTTTACGGAATTTCCCCAGCATTGCCAGCTTGGCACTATGTGGGATTTTGTTCATTTGGGTCTCACGAGCCAAAATCACCAAAAACTTTCCATACATTGTTCGCTGCAAGGTACAGGTAGATGGGCCAGTTCTGGCAACTGGACTACTGCTGGATCTTCCAAATAATACTGATAAATTACATGGTCCAACATTATTGGCTTATATAAGAATTCATAGCTTTAACAATGGTAGCCTAGTTTTCCCATCTTTAATAATACCAGGTTCTAGCAATTAGAAAAGTGGCAGTCAACGGGGATTTTCAGAAGGGAAATCTCGACAGATTTTTGGAGTTTCTCTCAACTTCCTACTTAGCAGGCCCTTCCTGGTATCTTCCGATCAATCACATCTTGTCATGGTTGCAGTCTGACCCAGTCAGACAGGTAGGAAGGAGAAGTCTCACAAGTGCCAGCACATTGCCCAGAGAACAGCAGAGCAGTCACTCCGATTAGTAACTTTGTAGAGGTCATGGTGAAAGGTTACTCATGCTCTTATGTGGAGCACGTCAGATACCTCTCAACACCAATCCCACTGTCACTGTTAAGTACTGGTCACTGATCAACACAGTATAAAAAGGGAGGGAATGCTAGCAAAAAAATGTTAACTTTTTAAAATTGTATAACATTTTGCCATCATAAGGAGCCAGGAGAGAAATGTTACATAACATTGCATAACGTTTTCATTTTTACTGAGATATCTGAGTTTGACTTTGAGCTGACTTTAGTGATTTCATATGGAAGAGACAGAAAGCAGAGAAGTAATGATGCATCTGATGCTGAACTCAAACCTTTGCTTCTAAGCATCCTATCATCTCCACACTGTATGAGATAGCAACCCTTCTCTTCACAGTGGGTCTTTGCACAGCTGTAAATTAAAAAAAAAAAAGGATTTAGAAATGCTATGGTAACAATCTCCTTTTGGTGTTCGTCGCAGGTGTATTTCTCACTAAATGATATATCTATCCTAGGGAGTGATCTGATAACGATTGCTTTTTAAGATGATAATCTTCAAATTTGTAATTGTTATATTTTGAATATATCGTTATTTGCTGTGCAACATCCCAGTGCTGTATCATCCCTCCCAGGCAGTATAATCATAGAAAGTAATATCTTGCAGGCCCCATGACCAGCCTTGCATATACACTGCTCAGTCTGTCCAATTTCCGGTCACTGGAAGAACGATAACCAGCGGAGTGCATGGAGGTGGCGGTACTGACCGGATAGCACCTGACTGGACTAATGACTGACTGACGTCTCCTTATGGCACCTGCTGCTGTCCACAATGACACAGAAGTGGCCCTTGCCTCCTGTAATGCTGGCTTCCCATCTGCCACCCCAGGATTCTGTCTACAGATATCAAATATATATATAACATTTACAAAGGAATAATGTAGCCATTGGTTCCGAGTGAGTTAAAAATGTTATGCTCACCCTGTCAAGAAGGAAATATCACTGGCCAAAGGACAAGGGCTTCTCACTCGTTAAAACCTTGAGTCATTGGAGTTTTAACACCATTACTTTATGTCGTATCATAAAAGATCATTGTAGTAGTCACTGATGTTATATCTAGGCCACACCAGACACACTAGATTAATAGTTCACTCTATCAAAGACTGGATGTGGACTCTCAATGACAGAACCCTTTGTTTGCCCTCCCTCTCCCTCCACCGCCCCCCCCCCCCCTAGCTCCATTCCCCTGAGCTGACCCCCTGTCTACTGCCTACCACCATCTGACACCAGCAGTCATCTTGGGACGTGATTGGGCTTCACACGGCTTATGTAGGCTCACATTTCCAACACTCTCTGTTTATCAACTTTGGTTGGTCACATCTCTCTGCCCCATCCTACCAATCTGAAACCATACTGATTACTGCTGTGATTATGATTTCACATACATCATATGGCCACTCAATGAAAAGTGTATCCCATTGCCAAACATTATGAGAACAGTTCATTTGGGTACAGTTTAGTGTCCGAAATAGTTGCTCTCCATGTGCAATATCTTTATATTAGTAGCTATGCCTTTAATGACCTACTAAGGTTGTGAAAATAAAATCTAGTGTTTTGAGGGTAATTGATTATGTATGATAAACCTGTGAGGTAAATCTTGAGGATAGTTCTGGAAGCTGTTGGGGACTATATGTCCTGTGTATGGACATTTGGTGAGTCTGTATAGTCAATGATTTACGCAACAGCACAAAATGATATTGACATAGCCTAAAAGGTTTTTGACATATCCTAAACCCCTATGTGTGTATCCTTAATGTATTACCATCCTTTCCAACTACTTGTGATCTTATCATGTTTAGGTATGTATATATATGGATGTATAAATATATATATATAAATGTATTCATCATTGCCCTCGACAGGTCTCTACACAGATACATTGGGAGGGGATGCCACACAGTCACCTCTGACATGCTGTATAGGTAAGCTAAGGGATAATCTCTCTGGCTTTGCTCTGTATCTATAATCTCACCCTTTATCTTTCTTGTTAACCTATGCCGCATCAACGTTTTACTTGTCTCCTATCTGGAACAGGAGGATGGCTGATAAAAATGGAGAGGTCTTTTTTCATGAAAACAATGGGCTCCAGACTCTCATATATATAGCCAGAGACAAATTAGATACAAAAGCCGTAGCTGCTGCTGTAAAAACAACCACTACAACTGGCCATGTCTCTCTGAATATAGTCCTGCATATGAAAATTTGTCAATATTGAACAGACCTCTACTAAATTTATGTATGGACAGTGAGAGAAAGCTGCTTAAACAGGGGAAAGATGTTATATCAATACAGACATACTGGGACCACACGCCAGATGTTACAAAACAAGCATTAATGCCTACCACACTATTAATGATGTAGAAGGAGACGCATTCAGCAAAGTTTATGTCATCCAGCATTGATAGTAATTATTTGACAATTAGTTTAATATTGAATGTTTCTAGACAAGTTTTCAGCAGAATTCTGATTTATTATGCATTACATTTTGTACAATGTATGGTCCCAGGATGTCAGTAAGCAGGGTGTTGGCTTTCACCTCAGCAAAGGTGAAACCCATGGAATGTATAAATCCTATGGCACAGGATGAAATGACATAGGCCACTTTCCACACAGGACGTAATGTTCTTTTCTAGAAAAAGTATATATTAACAGATATCAATCTGTATATCAGCTTTAAAATATTTGACAAATCTATGGCATCTTATCGATAATCATGGACCAATAAAACTGAAGTGAATGAACTAATCCTGATGAACAAATTCTAAATAAATCCATACAGGGCACTCTATGTGATTGCCCTTCACAATAACGGTGGAGTTAAGCCGACACTGGAAGATTAAAAGTATCTCATATATGGGAAGCCTGGCATGGACGGGATTGTATAATGATTTATTATACACAGCATAATATATCGGTAACAGCAACTAAAGGGATAATTCAGGTAAGCCATCATATAACATGCCATTGAAGGGCTAGACAAAAACACCAGATACCATCGTTCTGGGTGAACTTAAAGCCCCAGCGCCCCTATATATATAGGGCTATGTACCTGTCCCGACCCCACTCCGACTGTCGCGGGGAGGGGTACCGAGATCTCCGTCTTTATGTTTCCACAGCTTGTAGATTGGATATGATATTCACGTTCATCTTGATACTATCTATAAATGAAATGGATTAAATGTAATTGAGTAATAGATATCAAGATGGCGGCCTATATTTCATCTAGGATGACCAACATTTGACCATCGGTATCTACGGCCAAGGTAAATGCAGAGTAGGGAAGATAGATGGTATCAGGACAAATGGGAAGGGAAAAAAGACAATAAAAATGCTCTACTAACCAAATACCAAAGTTGACAGTTGAAGTGATTAATGTTAAGTAGAATGTTGGTTGTTGTTTAGTATATCATTGGGTCATTAGCTATGGGTTTAGGTCTAGCTGAAAGACTAGATATGCATGAAAGAGCTGCAGGAATGGAAAACAAATATGTTTGGCATCTAATGATATAAATAGTCAATACCCCATGCTGCAAAATCTTCTACAGCCATAAACTATATATATATATAGGCTGAGGGACTCTATGCAGTATCGGATGACACCTATATCATTCATGCTCTAGTATTAATACATCTACAGGTCTTATGTTATTTTATCAGGTTCTCAAAAGGCTGTAAAAAGGGTTTCACGGCTAGTGTAAGTACAATACGGAAGCCATGTTACTTTAGTACACTGCATGTGAAACCTTATAACTGGCTTTTCCTGCTTTGTTCTACTACAGGCAAAGCTTATAACTACCTCCATCACGAACTCATTAGTGTCGATTTATGCTACAGTGTTATATCAACATGATCAGGAAGGAGATCTTTCAGTAATAGTTTTTTTCCAACTCTGTGACAATACTTTCATGATTTTATATGATTCTTAAAATCTAATTCATTACGAATTAACTTTATGACAGTTGGCCATGATAACAATGACCAACAGTGGGTCACTGAAAATGTAGATAAGCTAAACCTGTACTACGAAATTTAGGCCAATATTTGCAGGCTTGGCAAAGTGGTGTAATCCTGTTCTTGAGGGCTTGTCAAATAAAAGCAGTTTTAAGTACATTAATATTTAAATGCTGGCTTGGTCGGACAGTACCTGGAGCATGTAAGGGAGTGGACATTTTGCTTACAACCCAGTCAGGGGGAGGTGGGTTGATTTAGGGGGGGGGGGAGAAAGCCTGTGCTTTACTGCGACTCAAAGGGGCCACCCACAATCAATCTAAACCCAGGCAGTGCAGGGGAGGGAGAAAAAGAGAAAAGATTTCGTGCTGGAAAATCCACCAACCGATCCCATAGCCCACTCTTTAGAAATGGCTGAGGCCCAGTAGACTAACACTATACATCCTAGTAGGAGCACATATATGCTGAGGGATAAGTAGGCCGAGTATCCTTCAGTATAGATGATACTACATAGATACCCTGATCTAGATGAAGGATCTGCCTTACTTTGACTAAGGTTTGTCCCATTAACCCTTTAAGGATTGCATGCTGCCACAATGTTCATGTTCAATTCTCATCATGATTTTTTGATGCAGTACCAGCGAATAAGTCCCTGGGACTGACTTAGTGCCTCATGCTTATCCTGTTAAACTGCTCTGGGAAGTTACTCATAGGGACTAAATTCAAGCATAATGCATATAACCTGAATGTAGAAGTATCATCAGGTTCTTAAAGTCCTCATCTCACCCAGGTACCAGAGATGAAAGACTCATTGGCCTGACGTTGGCTGAACACTATCAGGTATCCACCTGAGATGTAATGTATCCTGCATGTACAGGGGGAAACACTGTCATGCCATGCTCTGATCCAACGAGGGCACTGCTCACAATATCATAGAAAGGTCTGGGTCAAGGTGTATGTGTAAAGATATCACGTGCATAGAGGAGACGTTGGCATCACTGTTATATCTGCACTAAGGAACCTATTGGCAGCAGTATGAGCATTACTGTACCCTGCTATCACTGCTTGTCCGAATTGCATCAATATTATGTATGATTGATGAGTTTTTTTGTCGTTTCTACATAATATTCACGTGAATAAGACTAGCCATGCTAGCTCGCACATGATAGTTAAAAATATGAGGTCTTTGGGTGAAAATAAATATAGAGGGAAACAAATATAATATTGATGTTTTCCCCCATTTGTGGTTATATCTATGACTAAGTTGACAGATTTGACAAATTAAATTTCTTATTACACTGATGTCCGCAGTAGATAGTTTAGACTTATTACCAAGTGAACAAGAAAACGTTATTTTACGTCAAAATAACGTCATAAAATTTCATATAACGTTATGCCATAGTAAGGAGCCTTAGAGAAACGTTATTTAACGTTATATAACGTTATAAAATGTTGTATAACGTTTTTTGTTTACTGGGTATAGTCATCACTGAGGTAACATTGACTTTGTGTGTACAAGGTCTATATACAACAAGGAAGCAAGGACAATTAGGTTCATACATATCAGTCCTAAAGGAAAATACACTGCCTGTGTTTTTCACAAAGTGATCACCAAGTAGATCCGGATGCTCTTGTACAGCATTTAAACTTAAGTTTTTAAAAAATTCTTAGGACTGACAGAAATGTAGACTTACATGTTAAAGGCTTGTTTCATGATAACAACTGGGATCTTAGAGGATTTACCCTACTCAATATAAGTAGGCAGTTGAGACCCAACATGAAGAATTTATTGAACCATCCTCTATTATTCACAGTTATTACACGACCTAAGGGTATTGGTACGATCTTGTGTTTGTTTAATCAATAGCATCATACCACACTCCTGTGTGGTACGTTTATGCATACCACCCGCGTGTGTGGTACGCCTTTTGCTGCTCCAGAACAATCAGGAGGTAGCATTTTGGTCATGTGACAGGGCAATGGTGACTATATAAACAAAGCAGCGGACGATGTGAACAATGCAAATTAATGATATAAACAATTAGAATTGCGATGTAAACACTTGTGTAAATCATATCAATATCACATTAAAATGGCAAGGAAGATAGCAGCAAGACATGATAGAAATACTGACATAATTTATATGGGTGCTAGCAGTATGCCTCTTTATCGTGAAGATCCAGCCTGATAATGAACATCAATTTGAATGGCATATTTCCATATAAGAACTTAAGAATGACACAAGTTAGTAATGGGTGTATTTCTGGGGAAAGGCACAAGCTGTGTACACAAGATAGACAAGGGAGCTTCTCGAGAATAGTAAACATTCCTAATATCATGTTCAGTGGTCATGTGTATTACCTGACTCCCCTACTGAGTCAATAACTAGCTTGTTATGGAAATATCTCAACCTTCCATAGTACAAGCATAGGCCTACTGATTGGTTGCCACCAACAAAGACACCAAGGGACCTAGCTCCCCCAGGTGGCCAGGTGGTGAACTAGGGAATACACTTACTCCACCTGGGGAATGCATCCCAATGTTGCTGCGCAACATTGGCGCCATATATATATATATATATATATATATATATATATATATATATATATATATATTTAGATATATATAGATATATAGATATAGATAGATAGATGGACAAAAATAGACTATCCACATACCTGTCATGTTGTATACCAATACCCCACATACAATGTAACGTCCCCCTGCTTCGTGGGATTACGGCATTGACAAAGCACTAAGGCAGGCAAACCCTAAAAGGACATTACAAAACAATTGAATTAGGTCCCTGCAAATCCTACAAAAAGGGTAGGCTTGTTTCTAGAAATGGGCATCTGAGCTCTAAAAGGAAAGTACTTGCCACTATATATATCCAGATATTTACAAAAGCTACTCATGAAATGATGAGCTTATTTCAACAACAATTAAGGTTTAGAAGTAGTATATGGCAGGCTCTACGTAGGGGTGTAATCAAAGGTAATTATATTACAATTACCTGGCTATTACTGGAGGGTGTTTGGGGGTAATTTAGGCAATTACTTGACTGCTTTACACTTACTTGACACCTACTTTTCTCACTTAAGATAGACAAAGGAGTAGTATATGATAAAACAATAGAACAGGGTCAAAAGAGGTAATAGAGAACGGAAGCTATTTTGTATTTTATGACTTAATGGTTGAAGTGAGATTTCATTGTATCACTCTTTTGGATCGTAGTACTTTGGATTGGGTTAATGCGAGCAAGACGTTGTCTACTAGAATCGCTGAAATCTAGGATTGATTTACTATAATGGAGCGTCTATATCGTCATCATGATATGGAAGTTTCTTATATTTATCATGATAAAACACACATGGACGACTTGGATTGTCTGATAACAGAGGACGATTCATTTAGCAAATTCCCAGCTACACAAAATATAACTATCCCTATGGATTTTAAGTATTTGGAAAAGGCTTGGGATCTTTCTGAAAGAGACAGTTCAGTTAGTGATTCTTGTCTTGTTTTGACTCCTTTGTTTGAAGCTTTGAAAGCCTTCTTAGACATTATCAAGGAAGAGACTGACTATTTTCTTGTGCAACGTTTGGATACTTTAGAGAGAGCTAATGTGAGATACGGATTCATGAATTTAGTATTTTATGGACATGCTGTCGTGAGGAACGCCAAGAAAACAAGGCTGACTCCATTGATAGAAACAAAGGAGTTTATTGCTTTGTTGAAAGCTGGTTATGCTTATAATTCTGATTTGTTCTCATGTATTCAGATTGAGACTAGATCTCAGTTTAAAGGACTGTTATTGAGTTTAATTTATGACTCTATGTTATGTCAGCATGGTCAAAGTCATTCTCGACCTTTTTATGGTTGGTCTAAATGACAATTATTTTTTATTTTGATGTCGGTCTCTTTCTCCATTAATGAAGAGGAGACCTATGCATAGTGTGATGTATGGGTCTCTCAGGGGACTAGTTGACAGGTAAGAAAGATGCTCTATCCCGAGCAGTACGGGTTAGAAATCTCCTTCCAGCAACAGCTTAAGAAGACCTACAACATCCAGACCCCGACCAGAGGTCGAGGTCTGTGGCTAATCTCGTGAGATATTGCCGGTGTTTTGTTATAATAGAGACGACAGGACAGTCTATATAATTATGTTATAACCGCTTAAAGGGGGGTTTAGTACTGTACGTCTTTGAAAATCTATGTTTATCAAGTGTAAATATGCTATATAGACGCTCATACTGATGTTATATGAAAAACTCATTTGTTTCTATTTTAAAAACATTTGTATCAGTTGTAACACGTAGATTTAGAATGCTTTATGCGCGTGCTTATGTGAAATTTAATAAAAATGACGCTAGTGGCGCCCTCTTACAATAAAAGAAGGAATTAAGTCATCTGGTAGTTACGCATTTTGTGTTGCGACGGAGAATATTAAATTTAGTTAGTTAGTTGGTCTCCTAAAGAGGAGACTGTTTGTGAGTCTTTTGGACTCAACTTACTAAAGCTTTATAAAAGCTTTAGCTAGTGAGGCTAATCTCATCAGATACCTCAGTTTTGAGTGTCTGATAATGTTTTAGACTTCATGTAGTTTTCAATAGATTAAGACAAAAGGGGTTTAATATTGAAACATCATAAGTCTGCTAAATGTTAATTAAAATACATTAAAACAAGATATTGAAATCTAAAAGCAATAGTCTTAGAACAGTTTTGTTTAGTTTATATTTTAAAAACAGGTCGGCATAGTTTCAAGAAAGACACAAACAGAGTACCCCATTCATGACGTTGTGTCGTATCAGGTAAGTGGCGCCCTCTCGCGAAGTGAATAAATGCCAGCGTTACTCAACAGAGGACGCCACTATAATAGTAAGGATAGAATTTAGTTACAGACTCGAGTGTTTTCTTTGTTTTATGAATAAAGCAATGTCGTAGACATTATAAGACAGATGAGATAATGATGTCTACGGTGTTACTAATTGTTTGCGGTACTCATGATTTTGTATAAGTATTTTGATATATGTGGAATGTGTTGATGTAATGACATACCCCATTAATTAGCGTCTAGAATCTGCATAAGATGTTACTGGAGAACTACAACCAAAGCATAGAGATTGCAAGACACTTTAATTAGTGTGGCTAATCTCATTAGGTATTGAGGTGTTTATTTGACACCTCAAATACCTCCCATATAATCTAAAGTCATTTTATTAGAAGCCTGGTTAGCTCAGAAGGGAGAGCGTCAGACTTTTAATCTGAAGGTCGCGAGTTCAATCCTCGCACCAGGTGATCACATTTTGCTTCTATGTTGGTCACCATCTGTCGTTTGGAGGTGTATACAGAGTAAAAGTTATGACCATGCAGGTGGTCATAACTTTTACTTTGAGCAATTTAGCCGTGGTTAACACAACAAGTCTATGAGGGCGCTATTTTAGTTCACGCTGCATGGTAGAGAAGACTGTTCTTTTTACTGCTAGACAAAATGTCTGAATCAGACACAGATTTTGAATTAGAAATTATTTTGTGGGATGAAGTAGATAGAGACGATTATCATACATGTCCAGAAGATGACATTTTAGACTACACTTCTACGAAAAGCATTATTATTCCTATACAGCGACAGTGTGTTGATGATGTGTATAAGGCTTTAAATGGGCATTCCGTAGGAAGTTTATCAGAAGAGCTGTTAGAAATCGTTGATTCTTTAAAAAGATTTTTAAAAGAAATAGACGGGGAAACAGACCACATTGCGGTATTTCGAAATAATTTGTACGAGGTTCATGACGCTATTCACATTGTAGTCTATTGCGATCAAATAATACACTCTGATGACGGATTGATTAGAATAGATCAATTAAAACAATATCAACGTTTACTAGTTGCAGCAAGGAATTATAATCAGGAACTGTTTCAGATTGAAACTATTGACACTCAAAGCCGATTCAGATCTTTATTAGTATCAATGCTGAAGGATTCAGAGATGTTTGTCAATGGACTCATAAGAGCGTGGGCTTTTCACGGGTGGAGTCAGTGACGCGGGAAATTCTATGAATATACATGAGGTCTCAGACCAATGATTCTTTTGTCTCGGAGTTTGTTTTTAGATTTTTCTTTTTTTGCTGAGGAAAAGGGTTTAAAAGAGCGCGACGTCTTTGTGAGTTTGTTGGTTTAAACACATTTACCATGGAGTTCACACATGTTTTGAGCGCTAAAACTACTGTACTATTCAGCGGAGCTGAAGTCAAGTTCACTAGAACTACATTTAGGGGAGTGAGACATATATATGTTCCTACTACCGTCGTCGAGTGGGCTACTCAGATGAAAACTGTGATCGATAATTTGGACTGCTCTACTACAGAACAAACAATCGGGACTCTTCATCCTCAGTGGAAGTTGACTAAGTCTACTTTTAGAGGAGTGGAGTATGTCGGCTTTGTGAAGTACGTCGGCCAGTTGAGAATCTGGTAAGTTCATTATTTGGTTTTAGCATGATTCATACTGACGTCGTTTCTTGTCATTGACGTCGGTCAACTGAATTAAGTTTTCACATAGATTTGTCTCTGGTTTGAATCAACAATCGTGAGAGTTTATATATTAATTTAATTAAATCTGTCGAAATAAATAAGAATGCGTCAAGTCTAGATGATTAAAGAACTTCTTATAGATCAAGTTTACATTTTTTTTTTTTTAGATTATAAACTACAACTACTTAGCTGAATCATGACTCATAGGTTTATTTTATTTTTATTTCAGCTTTGAATGTGTAAATGTGAGCATAGACGACTACCGCAAGCTGTGCGCTATAACATCAGCTGATCCTCCAGAAGCCTCACCAGCAGTCGTCGTCATCAATGACGACGGCAACGACGGCGACGACGACGACGACGACGACGACGACGCTGGTCAAAGTGGTGCGAGAGTAGTGCAAGTTCAGGCATCAACCGCTAGAGGGGGTGAAAAGAGGTCTTCCCCGTTTAAAACTCCTCTGAAAAAGAGGAAAGTCATCTCTGTGTGGAAGTGGGTTCTAGACAGGGGAACAGACCTTTCTATTCAGGAATCTAGTAATTGCTATTTCGGCAAGGCCAACTGCGAATTCTCTTTAGAGCTTAAAAGAGAGAACTTAAAAAATCAAGAGGACAGTCAAGATTATGAACTCACTTTAAAAGAAGTGCAGAAGCCCCTCCCCTCTCCAGTAGAGTTAGCTACTAAAGTGTATGAGTATCTTCTTCGTCTGGAGTTTGCTCAGAAAGTGAAAGCAGCTTATTCTGGAGCAGGTTACTGCACTCCTGAAGAGTTTGATGATGATGATGATGATGGTGATTGCGTCTTAGAAAATCATATCAAGAAGTATTCAAGGACGTGCCACCTCAAGATCTCCATTACTCGCTTGCTAGAGAGTTGTAGCACTCTTTCCCCTTTCTTCGAGCGAGCAGGATACGTCAAATACGTCGACGCAGTCGAAGTGCTGGATGAGGTAGATCCTCAAGTCGTTCTCAGGAAAGGAAAATCCGAATTTGAAAACGAGTTCTGCGAGCTTGAGCTGATATAATACAATGTGTTTCGATCCAACATATAACTTTGTGATTATCTTGCCCAAAGAAGACCTAGCAAAATTAAAAGAACTGTTTTCTCTTCCTTTAGAAGAAAGGATGTATGACAGCGAAGAAACACAGCAATTAGTGCACGGAATTGAGAGTTTCATAGACCAGTTCTCTTCAGATCTATGGCACACTACAGAACATATAGCGGCTACTTACACTGATGAAAACTCGAAGTATGCCACTGAGAATCTTGCTGCAATTCAGATCATTTTCCACAACTGTGAATTAGTCACAGGGTTAAAGGTGACGGACACTTCGGAATTTAAATTCCTTAAAAAACAGCTAGACAAGAACCCTGTCATCAGTTACATGATGCACAGAATAAAAATGAAAGGGCTCTTTAAGACTGAGTGGCAAGAGCTAATGGAATATGGTGAGTGGCTCTCTGAGAGCGCTACGTACCTAGAGCCCTTTTTTGGCTGGGAGGAATGCCCTTGTTAATTCTAGATTATAAATAAATCTAGCATTCTTTCAGCTTTGAAAGAATGCTAGATTTATTTATAATCATGACTGAAAGAATGCTACAAAATTAAAAGTATAAGACTTTATTTCTATATTGTTTTGTTGATTAGTTAACATGAAGCAATGCAAATATATATGTATGCAGGCAATCATTTGCAAAGGTGTTCTCTTGTCTAGAATACAAACTTAATTTCTGTTAACTTTATACGGTATACAAGGGCGTTATAGTTATAAGTGTTACTTGTCACGTTAGTTATCAGCAGCGGCATTGTAAACGTCAGGGAAAATGCTTACATTAACCTTAATTAGTGTTCTTGTATATGATATACGGTGTCTCAGTAATATACAGCGTTGTATACGTCAGGGAAAATGCTTACATAGGTTTTAATTAGTGATGTTTTATATGATATACGGTACCTCAGTAATATAGTCTTACATGATAGCACTATATACATTTTTAAGAAAACAGCTAAACATAAAGCACAAACTAATCACAGGCTTAATCAATAGTGACACAGTTTGTAATTGTTACTCAATGGTATCAAAGTTTGTAATCGCTATTTAGTGTTTAATTGTACTTTTATACGATATACGGTATCTGATTAATACGGTGTTATATGATAGCTCTATATAGATATTATTTTCACAATGTCGCTGAGCATGAAGCACAAACAAAATACTTAGTTTATATGATATACAAGTAATTCGCTTAATTCTTAGATATATATATTGTATACAAACAATTCAGCTTATAGTTTGAGTATTAAGAATAAATCTGCTTAAATACACGAACGAGTTCTTTTTCCTATTCATACTTCAGTTTCAACAATGTTGTCGTACACAATATTGTAAAACTTGTAATATTCAAATTCTGTCGACGTTGATCTGTTGCATGGTTTTTTCTTGACTAAGTAGACAATCCCAATCACAGCTATCACTCCCATTATAAGACTAACACTTATCCAAACAGGTAACAATTGGGGAGATTGGTTTAGTTCAACAGTATCAGCAGCAGAAGCAGGAGGAGGAGGAAGAGCAGTAGTTTGATAAACTTTGAAAGTATCAGAATCAGTTTGTGTATCAATAACAGGTGAAGTAGTGATTTGTTTCAGAGTTGTAGAAACAAAGTTTGTTTCTATACTTCCTTCAGTACCGGTAGAACTAGGTTTTACAGTCCATAGAGTTAATTCAGGATCATAACTGACGCTGGCCGATTTAGTAGTAGTATCTAGAGTTTGAGTAGACAATGGGCTATTTGTTCCAGGACCTTTAGAGGTCGTGATGTGGGTAGTGGTGACAAATCCGGCGTCTGTGGAAGTGTGAGTCACCTCCTTTTCCTGTTTAGCTATCGTAAAATCCGAAGGTGTAGAAATGTAAGTAGGATGTACGAGGCAGTTCCATCTGATAGTATAGTTTACGTCTTGAGGAATAGAATCGCAGTCAAAACTATCCCATTGATCTCTTATGTCTACGATTTTAAGACTTTGAAATTTCTGAAACACAGCTGTGTTGAATTTAATCATTTTGCATAGTCTCCAGTCTAAGTGATAATAGTGATGGTTATTCCAAATGTGAAAAGACTCAGGATCGACTTGACGACAAGTGATGACTCCCTCTTTGCAGTCACACTTTTCACATATATCGATTTGGCAATTTGTTAATCCAAAAGGAAGCACAAACCCGAGTAAAATAGAACTCTCCATTTTGGGTTTCCTCTGTTCTCTTCGGCTGTATCCCGTTAACCTAGTTCTATTTAACACAGACGGAATTGATAGTAACTTTACCCGTATGAGAGGCGGGAAATCGCTTAACCTAGTTCTTCAAGCATATACTTAGTTAGACAGTTCGGGTTATTACCGCTAAAACTTCTGCTTGGAGAATATATTCAGCGTCTGCGCTGTCTCCATGCTGATGTCTAACCTTCTTCGTGTAGTACACTGACACTGAACAACGGGTGGGAGAGTGAATATGCGGGTCATTTGTTCTGCGAGGCTGATTCACTCTCCCACCCGATGTTCAGTGTCAGTGCAGTATAGCGGTAGCGTTAAACAACGGGTGGGAGAGTGAATCAACCTCGCAAGAAGAAATGATGTGTTTATTTGATTTAATAAGATTATGCATCATCTACGTTTACATTTGCCTATTTATTAAACAAATAATACGGCAATATTTAAACATTAAGTAAACTGTCTTGAAACTTATCTTTTAAAACAAAATTTAAAGACCGGTCTCGACGACTGCTTCAGTGTAGTCGCCGCGAAATGTGAATTCAGAACTCAGAGGATAATCGCGTACGAAATGCTTACAGAAATGCGAGTGTTTGGATTAGTGAGTCTTTTCATTGCAACAGTTGTATTCTTCGGAAGCTCGACATCGCTACTATGTGATGAGTGTACTTGCCGTCGAGCAACAGTCACTTGTCGCCACGAACATATTGTTGGACTGTCTAAAATGGAGAAGGCTAGAGGCTTAGTGCATGGAAGAGTTCACAAACTAGACTTGCGCTTCTGTTGGATTGGGGCCCTGACTGAAGAACTCATTTTGTCTGTCTTCCCTCACGTCAAAGTCTTAGATATAAGAGATTCGGAACTAATTTGTGATCAACGCTACTTGAATTTTAGCGGCAAGTCTTTTACGACTAAATACAGTTGTGATTTAGACACGCTTCTAACTACGACGACTACAACTTCAGTGACATTGAGTGACAAAACTAGCACTGTCGCTACAAAGACTACTACTAAGGTTCGAATTCCAATTTTTCTACCCACTACACGCCGAGCTATTGTTGTAAGGACGACAACAACAACAACAACAGAGTCAGCCACTACTGACCCTCCTTTCAATCCCGCCCTTCAACAATATACTGCGACCCTTGCTTGGTGGGTCTATGTATTGATCGCTGTTGTCGTGATGTTGCTTATTGCTCTTATTGGGGTGCTTATATACATCAGAAATAGAGCTCACCCCCCTATACCGGATATTCCTCTAGACATGTTGTCTAAACATCTGCATAAAAGGAGGTCTTCACCACCTCCTAGCAGTCCGTCTTCTTCTCAAACGTTGGTAACTATTCTTTTCTTTTAAGCTTGCTAATCAAGCCTTAAATGTAAATAGTTGTGAATATAAATGTTTATAAGCACGTCTATTAATACATGTATATAAGCATGTCGCTTGAATAACTAATATAATGTGACTCATAATATAGCATGTCGCTTAAATAGCTCCAAGCTGTGTATTGACTAATTGATTGATTGATTGATTGATTGATTGATTGATTGATTGATTGATTGAGATAAGTTTATGCTAAAGGAAATTTTGAAATAATTTATCCTCAGTGAGCTGTTTGACGCAGAGCAGCTGTTTCCTGGACGGTATAGAGGGAGACAGCAGCAAGTCGAGGAAATTGGAGCTTTCGCCTAGCTCTGCAGACTACACTGCTAGTCAGCTAGACTATGTCAACTACCCTCTTCTCTCAGCTACAGACTTACATGCAAGACTACACTTCTAGACGTCTAGACTACTTCAACTACTCTCCTTTCAACACAAGGATATGCCTTCTCTCAAGTACTACAGACTTACATGCAAGACTACACTTCTAGACGTCTAGACCACGTCAACTACTCTCCTTTCAACACAAGGATGTGCCTTCTCTCAGATAGAGACTTACATGCAAGACTACGCTTCTTGACGTCTAAACAACGTCAACTACTTTCTATCATATAGTTTTTGTCTTGTTTTTTTGGTTGTTACATTGTCGCCCAATCTAGATGGAAGGTTCTTACTAGACTAAGACTGACTGACTGACTGACTGACTGACTGACTGACTGACTGACTGACTGACTGAAATATCTGTGATTATTCCGCTTTTGAGTTGTTGTTGTTGTTATTGTTGTGTCAAATCTGTGATTTTGAATCGTGTTTGATCGGCATTGTCATTGTCATTGTCATTTTTAGTGTGCGTGTGTGAATTGTTAGGTTTGTTAAAGCTAATGAAAACATATAATCATTATTTGCTAGTCATATAATCTTATTACTATATATTAGATGCATAAAAGCTTAGTGTGTGTGATTTAAAGTAGTAAATCATTTAACTGCTATGTATTTCACTGTATATCAAGTCGATTAGTGTGTGTGTTAGTAAGGAATCATTCACTGAGTATTTAGTACCGGTACTCTTAGCACTCACTGCATATCAAGCTGATAAGTGTATGTTATTTAGTATAAGCAACGAATCAGTATTCTTAGTATAAGCATATAACTATATTTTGTTTACTCAAGTTCATAGAACAATCATGTTATCAGGTATTACATGAATATCAGGTGCTAATCTATATGCTAAACACGCTATCAGGTATCTTTTTATTGAAGTCAAGTATTACATGAATATCAGGTGCTAATCTATATGCTATACATTCTATTAGATATTTTGTGAGAAAAGGCTCAGAGACATTGCCTAAGTATGCTAATCTATATCTTAAAACATGCTGCTTAGTATTTTACGATAATCAGACGCTAAATCATTTATGTATTAACATGACAACTTTTAGTAAACTCTTCAGCGATAGATGAAACAAAAAAGTTCTTTTAAATAACGATAATAATAAATACAATAAATCAGACAAATTGTGATCACATTTTATTTATTTATTTATTTATTTCATTTACATTGATTACAAGAAAGCAACTAGTCTATCATTATATTCAGTGTCAAAAGTAAAATGGTTTACAAAGTATTTCAAGTCATGACCGCGACAGCGAAAATAAGCATACAGAATACAATAATCTCCACACACGTCACTAGTTTGGCTTTGAAGGCGACGAGTAGAATACATATATGATTTATTCGCATTTATTAAGAAAGGTTTAACTTCGCGGGGTGGGTTCCCTAAAGAATCAAAATATTCAATCGTGTCAGATAAAAACAAACACACCCAATGCTTGCCAGGTCCAAAAGAACTGTCTGTGTTTACTACATATAATCCGGGTTTTTGACCTTTCATCCATAGTTCGTCATAAGCTATTACCCCTTTGAAATATTTAGAAGTGTATGGATCATTTCTAAGATAGTGGGCGATTTCTAATTCATTCATGTTTCAACAACAACGTTTCTGGCTTGATCAATTTTCATCAAAGCTTCAAAACTACCGTACACAATCACTGTAGTCGCATTTTCTAAAGCTTTTGCAAATTTAGCAGTGAGTCTAGTTTGACCCCTTCTTAGAGGGTTAGAATACAAGGCGTTCTTGCTTTTTTCTAAGTCAAAAACATAAATAGCATATCCGTGTAAGAAATCAAAGTAACTGATGTTTGGTAGTTCTTTCTGTTCAGGTGGTACACAGTCGAATAACCTACAATAAGTAGATGCGTAGTTCTTATCAGTAAAATTTGGTTGCATTGGTCGTCCTCCACAACTTTGACCGTCTATTTGAAAATCTAGATAATTCAAGTCAAAATTTTGGAAATTAAACGGGTTATGTTGGTTGTCAGCGCTGTATGCTGAAGATAGTACAAATCCGACCACGAGACATTTAGGAATTGAATCTTGAAATAGATTATCCATAGTCCAAGTATAGCTGTCTTTTGGAATGTTATATGCCTTGATTTCGCTTCTGGTGAAAGGATATAGCGCCATTTCTTTCTTTAACATTTCACCATGAGCAGTTAACACACCTGGATGCATTCTAGCATACGGTACAAGTAAAGTTGCGTCTTGAATGATCACAGAATATGATTTTGACGTAGTTGCATATGACGGATCTTTTGGATCAGGAGTTTTAAACATTAATGCAAAATTGTCAGGTGTAGGATAAAATTTTAAATTGATAGGGAGTCCGTTAATTAACAGCCTGTCTTGTTGACAAATATCTACAAACATGTTAGCTTTCAATCTCAGAGTTTTTCCAGATTTAGTCATTTGGTGTCTGTTAGATAGACCAGTGTTACCGTCTCCTAATATAAAATCATCCATTGATTCTGCTGAATCTGGGTAAAATCCAGCTACACTCATAACAGTTTTACATTCTTTTTCTCCTTTTTTCAAAAGAACATCAAATATAGCTTTATATGCATTATTACTTCCAACAGTAGACGTGATATTCTGCTGCTGAATTGAAAAATCAAACTGTCTAAACAGAGATGAGCTAGGTAAATTAATTAAAGAGACTATATTTTTAGCTGTGACTGGTTTGTTTTTATCGTCATTAATGATAACATCTAGCAGCAGTGAAATGTCTTTTAACACAATGTAATCAGAGGAATTGTTATGCACGTCAAATTCTAATGTAGACCCTTTAGAAATTTGCCCGATTGGACGATAGTCTTTGACATAAATATCTTGAATAGCGGTCTCGACTGGTGGGACATTAAATAGAGCTACTCTGTGGTCGAAACCTTCTTCTGCGTTATTCAACACAAATGTCATTTTCTTGATTTAGGCTTAGTCTTAGTAGTATTGCTGGTTTTAGTGACTTTTTTAACGGGTTTCTTTTTTGTGGACTGTCTCTTTGGCTTCCTAACAACAGAATGACGAGTGCTAGGTCTGGAAGCTGTATTTACTTGTCTTTTTAAAGTTTCTTTAGCTCTCTCTATCACTCCTTGTTCTGGAGAAACTAAATTGAATCCTGATCCTTTTCTTAGAGGGTAAAATTTTTTAGTCGATTTTTTGTTTGAAAGCTGTTTCCAGACTTCCATGTCTGGGATATACGGAACAAAACTCATCTTAACTGTTCAAAGGTGTGTCTTCAACTGAAGCCCGTGCAGACTAAACACTAAATTTATCGTTTCTTCAAATGCAACACTAAATATAGGTCGTTGAACTTAGAAGAAAGTAAGCTTCCATCTGACAACTTTAGTGAAAAATTGATCCTTGAAATGTATGTCCTAGATACTCGTATGTAATAAGCATTTGTGTACTGAGCGCTTTTATTAAGAATTTTTAGCGTAGGTGCTAGCTTACCATGAACAATGCTGTTTTCTACTAAGTCACAATTGACATATAAAGGTTTAGACAATTTTGTTTTAAAACCACATTCTACAAGCGCACATTCCCAATGACCATCAAGTTCTAATGGTTTAGGAAGTTCCACTATAAATTCTGAAATTGTGTTATTCAAATAAATGTCTTGAGAATCTTTAGGACTAACGTACAGAAACATGTCACGACATCAAATGAAGATGTGTATCAGTTTAAGTTTGTTTTTGTAGATTTTTCAAGTCTCGTTCAGAGACCCAAGAATTATACTTTTTAGGCCAACCTATCCAACTTACTATACGTCCAGGGACTTTTTTCCGAGTCTCTCTTGTCAAAACTTCATCTACAGTATAAGTTGCATCATCTCTGACTATTATTTTTTCTAGTTCTTCTTGATAAAATTTACCTTCTACAGGATCATTATCCCAAGACTTGATAGAATATAATGCAATCTCCTGTTGAGTTTCTCTTTCTATTACTGTAAAGATCTCATATGTCCATTTTTCGTCATATGCGCGTTCAAATGGAGATCTATATCGAACTAATCGCACTCTGTCTCCAATATTGAATTTATAAGGGGATCTAAGTTTAGGAGGTTTCTTTCTAACTCTAGGGTTTTTAAAATCATATTGGTTTTTCCATAGCGTGACAGTATCATCTGTTTCTCGAGCTTGAGTTGGGGTCATTTTGATCGTTCTATGTTTAGACGTGTTGTAAGCTTTTGTGACATCATCTAATATGTCAATCCAATTCTGTGTGTGGTTCTGATTCAGGTACTTAACTAATCGTCGTTTCAAAGATTGAATTAACCTTTCAGACATTGCTTCTTTAACTTCGTTAGTAGTTGTAAAATGCTGAATACCTAAACGCCTTAAATAAGTTTGTGTTGATCTACCGGTAAATTCTTTTCCTTTGTCTGTTCTCAATTTAAGAGGTTTTTCTGTTGTAAATACTGTATCTAAAGCAGTGACCATTTCTTTGCTAGTTAAAGATGTCAGAGGCACTGTCCAAGCATACCGGGTAAACACATCAATCATTACTAAAACATGTATGAAACCCTTGTTTTGTACTTTACTTTTCTTATTTCTGCTATATGCAACCATATTCATTGTGTCTGCTCCCCATTGTTGATTCTTAGCTGAGACAATTATTTTAGGTCTTTTTATTTGTCGATTAGGTCTTGTGTGTAATGTAAATGTCTCTTCTCCTTCTAACCAAGATTTTACGTCTTTAAATTTGTAACCTAAATTCTTTACAGCGTTGTACAAATCATAGACATCTCCATACGAAGCTGGGTGAGCGGGATCAAAATAAACTGCTGCTAAATCTGCATTCATAACGGTTTCCAAAAGTCTGTCCAATCTTCTTCTTTTTCTTCTTCTTCTTCTTCTTTAATTGTACTTAACGCTTTGCTGTTTCTTGAAGAGTTTGATGATGATGATGATGATGATGATGATGATGATGATGGCTTATATACTGGTACTTTTAGCTTGTCTTCTACTGGTGTTAGTTTAGACTCAACTGTTTTGCTTATGGGTTTTCTACCTACCGGTACTCCCGGTGGTGGAGGAAGTGATAATGATGTCAATCCAGACCCTATTAGCTTTCTTCTGTTAGGGTTTCTGACTAAAGTGTTTGGAATATTAGTTAAATTATTGTAAAAAAGTTCAAGTCCTATTGGTTCATAGTTTTTGTAATTGAACAAAGCGTCTTTTATCAAGTCTGTTATATGAGAACCTTTAACTGGGTGGCTATCTATTATTATCTCACCTCTCTCATTCCAAGGTATGCTTTTTTCTACATATGATAAAAGCGCTTCTGCATTTCTCTTTTGATTTTTAGAAAATGGTTGAAGCACTAATTCTTTGTCTAATTTAGCGTCTACTATTTTGTTTGCTGTGACTGGTTCTGAAGTGTGAATATACTGATCATACGGTACTAAAACCATTTTCTTCATAGCAATTTTAATAGAGAGTCTTTAGCAGCTCTCAAGACGCTTATCATTTCCCGATAATGTTTTTTGATCAACTTTAATTTAGAATTGAATGCTAGACGTTTTTTAACTAACTTCTGTAGCAAAATTTTATACTTTGTTGTCACTCTGCGGATTTTAGATGGTAGTTTCTTGACACAGTTTAGTAAATTGTATGAAATTTCGCACAAAGCTTCTACTTGCTTAACTGTAGCTGTTGATAACAAACACCGCGCTTGTTCTACACTAGTGTTCAATAATAGTTTGATGTAATCCGCCACAGCTCTTAACCGAGCAGAAGGCATAATTCAAATGACAACTAAAAGGTCAAGCATACAATATTTATCACTCAAGTTGGGGTGTTTACATCAGAAGCTGAACACGCAAATGCTGATACATCTTCTAGCACATCAGGCTGGGTGGGTATTACAGGCATGTATGATCGAGTTTTAGACAAGTCTACTTCATCTGCATTATCTCTGACAAAGCGCATATTATTCACAGTATCTTGTATACGATTCAATTTCATACTATAGTCGTGAAGATTTTCCAGCAATAACAACAAGACGTCTCTAGCATTAACAAGTCCATTTGACATTCTGTTTTTTATAAATGAACAGTAAGGCGAATGTCTTAAATGTTCTAAGTCTACAGTATCAGTCGGTCTCCAAGAATGAAGAACTATACCACAATAATGACACTGTACTGAATCTGCGCCTCCAAGATAAAATAATCCAGACTCTACTAATTCTTTTGGATTAGTAAATCTATTCCATGACACAAAGGTTCTTTCTCTTGTTCCACGATCAGCAAATCTAGGATACTTCATTTTTTGGCAGATAGACAACTGTAGTTTCAGTAGGAAATATGTTTGTTTTTAACCTCAAGTCTCTGATGTTATTAGGTGAAAGGTCCAACACTAAATAACCAAAAGGCTTCGACATGCAATCTTTATACGCTTCTTCTAGGGTTTTTCCTAATCCAGTTTGTCTTCCTAGTAGTTTGATCTGATTGATATCTCGTTCATTTTTCATTAAGATTAAATAATGAGTATTTAACATGATAGTTTTTGCACACTTTCCTTGCTGGTAAAGATTTTGAACTAAATAAATGACTGTTATGTTTCGGTGATGAGAACCTCTAGTAAAAAGATTTTCTGCTGATGAACATTTCATGACGTCATTCATGAGATCATCTAATATGATTATAGCATGCTCGTCACCATTTAAAGAACCATTTGGAATATCTAATCCTTCTCTGAACTCTACTCCTCTCATGTCATTGAAAGCTTTTTGCCACGTTCCATAGCAGTATATCACACGAGTAGGTAGTGTGCTAAACAGACTTAAGTTGTCTAAAAGCTTTTTTAGCCAAGTAGTTTTACCTGATCCAGTTGTTCCACTGATAAGTATTGTAGTGGGACAAGAAAACACATAGTGTGGTACTTCATACATGTTGAGAAATAATGAGAACAAAACAAAATGAGTTAGCTTATATAATATTTACTTATCGCTGACTTAGAATACAAAATTACAAAATGTCTTGCCAATATTTCTCTCTTAATTCTTCCCACAACGTTCCTAGTGTATTTGAACCTCTATAATCAGAAGTCACAGCAGCGAGTCTAGACCCCATACCAATCCCCCAATACACATCTGACGCACAGTACAATAACTTTAAATGTGCTGTATTTCTCAATGTTTTTCTGACGGCTTCACAGACTCTCATTTTTTCAGTAAGAATTTCTATCATAACTTGTCTCCTGTGCTGTAACCACACAGAGTTTAAATTCATTTTCTGTTCATGCACTTCTTCATTGAAAGGTATACTGTTCTGAGTCTTTAGCTGGAAATCATAAGCTTCAGCTGCTGAATTGAATTCTTGATTGTATAACTTTAATTTACAAGGATACTCATTAGCTAAAGAGTGTGAAGTTGTAGCTGAAAACGCTTCATATGGAAGTATTTTCCAAGGCGATAAAGTCATAGCTAATGGTGACGTTGTAACACCGTCATCAGATACTATCCTTTTACAATAGTAATAGGACAATCCTGATCTTTCTTGAGCATAGGTAAATATAGTGTTGTCTTTTACACGAAATCCTTTGTTCAATCCGCTAGCGTTTTGTTGGTTATTTAACACATTTTCATAGTCCTCCATAGGCTGTGACAAAGCGTTTTGGTTTATCCCTTTGCAGACAATCTTAAAGTAGTCATCGTCTTTGAGAATGTAAGTCTTGCTGCACAATGCGATCATTTCAGTACCACTAGCCTCTAACTGAAAAGAAATAGTAATAATAGATATCTAAGATTCAGCTCTACATATAAACTTGCAAATTGTTTATAACGCAGACTAAATAATGTTAGCTTTAATGCAATTTCACTAACGGGTATCAAAGATTCAGCTGTTACAACAAAACTATGCAATATTGTTTATCACACAAAACTAAAACAATGATAATTTTGACACAATAACAAACAAGAAAACTCACTCACTTTAAACAACCCGGGAGTCCTCTTGTCGTAATTCATATGTTCAGCACAACATTGACGAGGTAACCAATTAAACAAATCGGCTTCATGTTTAGAAGAATGACAACTTCCATAAACTCTCTCATTATATTCAGCCATCATTTCAGGCTTGATGACTGATTCTAAAGTATCTCCACTTATTGCAAAATAAGCAGAATCTAGAAAATAAATAAAATAAAATAAAATATTAGAAAAGAAAATCATCTAGCAACTATTTCTAGATAAGTCTTGTTAACTTAATAACTGCAAAACTTACCTGTGTCCATTTCCAGATATTCAAAATCCTCTCTTTTCACAAACTTGTCCAGAAAATCATAGTACCATTGCAGCATTCTTAGCTTAGCGTATTGTAAAATGAAATATCCTAGATATATAGGCAAATTCATATTGATCACTTTCTTCACTGATTCGACCTCAAATAATTCATCGTCTAATTCAGTCATCTTCCTGTACTCAGGTTTATTTGCAGCGAGGCATGCTTTTCTTTTACCAGTGCAGTATCTTACGTTTGTATGCTTCTCTTTGTCCATGATCAGGCTACCATAGCCAGAATTACCGATTAACTTCATTGTATCAGCTATAATAGATTTAGATTTGTCCTTGTCTCCTTCACGTCGGGCTTCAGACACTTCGTCTTGAAAATCTTTGAAGCAGCGCTTTGGCGTAAACTCTACTACTTGATAGATTTTAGTCACTTTCATCCCATGATCTAGATACCATTTCAGTAATGGAGTAGCCAACAATATCTTTTGTGCAGACATTCCTCCGACTAACAGTCTTCTAGGGTCCTGAAACATAGAACAAATTGACGCATTAATACTGTATAGTTAGTTAGTTAGTTTTAGCTATAGCAAGATTTCATTGATAATGCAAACACTTACTTGTGACAAGTTCTTTTTCTTGACATGATCTTGCATATGTGAACCAATCTCTTCAAAAGGGATCTCAGTAGTACAAAATATCGGAGACATTTCAGAGAAATATTGAGAAGGAGTCAAGTGAGATAAAGACCGGTCTTCTTCTCCCCATTCATTCGGTACCTAGATCAAATAAACCCATAGTTTGATAATTAAGTTTTATAAGCAAAAGAGACAACTACCTGTAACATTGATAAACTAACGTCATTCCCTCAGCTCTTAAACTAAATAAAAAAGATGATTGTATTTCAATACTAGTATTCACACATACTTACAGTTATGTCGACTTCTACAACTCCAAACAAATCTCCTTTCTTGACATAGTGTAGAATTTCAGTTTCTGTCATCTTTCCAGGGTGTTTTTTAGAAAACTCAGGTAACACATTCATTTCTTGCAGACCAGGTTCAGTAGATTTAAGACGACGAAACTCGCATTCCCAAACTGTCTTAATAGAATATCCCATTGATACTAAATAGTCTTCTCTTAGCTGAGTGTTCTTTTTTCTTTTCAGTCTCTCTTTCTCTTCTAGCTTATTTTTTTGACATTCACATCCATGTATGTAGCAACCATAAAACTGAAAAACAAAATTAAAAAAGGGTCTTATAAATCTACTACTGCTACTAGTATGCAGTAGCGAGTTCAAAAAATAAAATACTTTTTGAGCAGTATCATAATTGCTTGATTGATGGATAATTCCTTAAATAGTTTATAGATATGTATATACTCACTACCGGGTACCTGATATTGATAATCATTCTTTACTCACTTCATAGATAGTTTTTGTTTGAGCGCAATATCCGTCAGCCAAGAAAGGTCCTACTCTCTTCTCATGACCAGAGTTGAGCTTGTGTATGATGTCCACCCCCTCTACCGCTGTTCTCCAATCTAACCATTCATACATACTGACGTAATGGACTTGTCTTGTTGGTTTGAAATCGTCATCACGATGTCTTCTGACATAGACATTTGTGGGTAGGGGCATTCCCAATGAATAGAGGTATAAAGCATTTGAGTCAAACCCCACTACTCTCTTACACAATTTATTGCCTCTGATACGAGTTTCATTAGCTTTGTGATGTCTGTGAAATATAATAGAAGGCCCCCCTACGATATTAGTTTTAAAAGTTCTATATAAATCCTCGTCTAAAGGACTAAATAACTGAAAATGAGTGTTATTTCTTTTAGCTGTATCAAACAGCATCTTTCTAGCAATACCGGGTACAGACATAGCTATCTTGAATATGTCTATATTTCTGTCAAAATAGAACTCTTGTAATTTAATCACTGCTGCTACAAAAGGTTCTACATCTTTATTGTTGTACCAAATGAGGAAATCTCTAAATGTTCTCATGTTGTTTTCCTCCCAGACAGTCTTAAGATATTCATAATCTACTTCGCTGATATTAGTCTCTTTCAAAGTCGAGTAAAAAACTTCACGAGGGGGTAGATTTGTTTCTTCTAATTTGTCTACTGAATCAAAGTATTCATAAGGAAACATCCCTTTCTTTTCTTTTATACCATAAGCTTCAAGAAATCTCGTATAATTTGATCCAGGAGCTAAAAAGTGGATAATGTCTAACATTTTAAACCGTTCAGTGCTGATATTTGTGTAAGAGTTATTTCTTTTGATAACATAGCCGTTCTTGTTGTTTTTTCCAAAATCTAAATGATTGAACAGCTTAGACTTGATCAAGTTAATGTCATAATTAGATGAATTGAATCCAAGAATCGGTAATTGATTGATGTAATTTTTAAATTTTGTATATATCATTTTCAATTTGTTAGACATGATAGTTTTAGCTTTTTTGAGATTTTGATTCTCTACAGCGTCGCTATTGTCTTTTATGAAATCATAATCCCTCACTTCTTCCCCCTCCTCTTCCTCCTCTTCCTCTTCCTCCTCCCTCTCCTCTACTTCTACTTCCATCTCTTCTTCTTCTCCGTCTGACTCAAGAGTCAAATCTACAGTGGCTTCTGGAGGTCTCCATTTCTCTATTTCTATTTTTAAAGAATTCATAACTTTACCCCATTCTTTTTCTGAGTGTTTTTTAGCTTCTTCTTGTATTTGTGTCAAATACGCGATCATTTTAAGCAACAAAGAATCTAAATCATCGTCTATGATACATTTAGGTTCAATAAAATTTGGAACATTGCTACATACAGATACTGATATAGGGCGATGCTTCTGAAACCATTTCAGTTTATCAGTAGGACGTTCGTCATGCTTTTCCAACATAGCTTCCATATCAAACACAGCAAAATATGGATAGAGCTTTTTACATTTTGATGTATCTATACCAAACTCTTCTAACTCTTCAAAAATAGTAGGAGTAGGTTGGAAGAATCCCCCTGGAAATTTAAGTTTTGTTCGTCCAGTACATATTCTAATATGAGCTTTATATTGACTGACTGTGCTGACGTGTTTGTTGCAAGTAGGACATTGGTATTTTTTAGCATAAGTGCTAAATTCCTTGATGAAAGATAAATGACCGTTGTACAAGTTAGTGTACATAACAGACTTAAATCGAGAAGAAGGTTTATATTGCAATACAGCCACACTATCTGGTTGAAGGTCATATATATACAAAGAGACTTCAAAACACTTTTCAAAATCTGGTAGATCTTCCCAAGCTAAACCTTCAAAGTCCCTCTGATCCTTCGGAACTGCACCACCCCCCATATACTTTCTCCATTGATTGTAATATAATTTAACAGCAGCAGCGAGTCTAGTTTGTTTGTTTTGAAGAGCCAAACATCGAAAAACACACAAGTTATCTTTATAGTAGTGTTTATAATCACCAGGAGGATGTTCTAATCCTTCTATACAGTGTTTCAATTTGATATAGTCTGGAAGTGCCCCTCCTCCAAGATTGAAGCCGGTATCCGTCACATAGAAAACTATGTTTGGAACAAACAAACCCTTCCATTCAGTGTTATCTCTAACTTTCCTGAAAAATTCGCCTAATTCAAAATTGTTCAACCTCTCTCGAAACCCGTCAAGATCTGCTTCTGTAGACACTGGGATAGGAGCTTCAAAAAATGGGACATTAGTAAATGGGATGTAATACCTATAAGCCCCTGTGACATTGTGAATTAACATGACGCCCAAAGTTCCATTTATCCTATAAGTACCTCGTTGATCAGCGTGGACTGTTTCTAAAGCTTCAATTAATTCAGCATTACCTCTTTCTAAATCATTACTAGGAAAATTATATGTAGAGATAACTTCCCCAGGAGAATGTTGAGCGAGAATATATCGGTAATTTGACTGAAATGAACGCCTCAAAGAATCATTGATTGCCCCATTTTGATCCACCCACGGAGGTCTCTGCCAAGGTTCATCTTGCAACTCTCCAGCTCCTCCATGCATCAATCCTTTGTGGATGTATAATTCTTTGCGAGACTTATGTATAGCTCCACATGTCCTGCACTTGAAAGTCTTACTCTTCATCTGATAAATAATAATAAAAGACAAGTACATGTATAATCCCTCCTTTTACAGTGTAGTATTCAATGCGCTACTACTACTACGCCGTCTGGTGTGATATTTGTTAACTACTCGTAACTCGATCATGAAAACAGAATATAATACAAACATTAAATCTTTTGAAAGAATTATAATCTATACTCACCTTCTTGTTTGAGAACAATTTCTGTGCAGCTTGTAATTGAGTTCTTCTTTCATCAATTGCTGGATCATTCATAGTCCCGACATAATTGTCCAACTCTTGCACTGAAGTCATACAACTTAATATCTTGCGCCAATCATCATCACTCAATGTATAATCCATGCCAGATTCTATTTCCACTAATCTAGAGATGACTGAAGGGTGTTGAAGTTGATCATGATACCTAGCCCAAGCCGTCAATTGATTTTTGTCATTATACGACTTGATAATAGCTTCTACCTCTGAATGAGATCGTTGAGACATCTGAAAAGTCATAGTTAAAACTTGTTATTCAAAGTCTTCCATGTACTTCCTCCCTTTAATATCTGTAGCTTTTATCGTAATGTAAAATTTTATAAAATCCTCAGTTTCATCTATGTGTAAATTATAGCAATATAAAATTAATATAGTCGACGATTTTCATGCAAACAAATCAAATGAAATCGTTCAATTGATACTCACTGGTAGTTCTGGATAAAATCGTCCAGTCTGGACCAGCTGAGTACGCCTCTCTTGAACAATTGGATCAGACTGTGCTCCATTGAACGTGACATATTGATCTAATTCTTGAACAGATCCGAAACAAGATATCATCCCACGCCAGTCCTCATTTGATAACGTATACTGATTAGATTGTTGTTGAATTTGACCTCTTTCAAAATAGATCAATCTCTGAATGAAGACGGGATTTTCTAGCTGATTCTCTCTTCTAGCCCAATCCACCAATCGATTCTTGTCATAGCAAGAGTTGATCAAAGCTGCAATCTAATTAGATAAAAGTAATTAGTCTAAACTGACTATAAATATCAAGTCATCTACAATTACTCTGTAAAAAATATAATATATTCAATACTTACTCGATCCAACTCCTGCAGCCTGTTCAACACTAATGGATGATCCTGGACATAGTTGTCTCTCGACCATTTCAAGAGATAATCCTTACACAAGATCCTTTTTATGTGATTTTCTAAATCTGAATCATTCCAGTTAGTAGCCATGTTGTCCCTGTGCTATATTTTAAGAAAGTAAACACTACACACACATATATACAAAGTTTCCTTCCACCTGTTGAGTATAGCTGAAAAAAGAAGTTCATTGTTTCTAGCATGATTGCAGGTTACCCCTACGTCCTTATTCTTATTGTGTGAGTCGTAAAATAGTAAACTTATGCACCATTGTCTACACATGTAACAAAGCATCGTAAACCTATTTCCTATTAGAATAACTCTATTCATAAACATGAGCATATGATTACCCAAAGTACGTGTCAAGTAAGTGTAAAGCAGTCAAGTAATTGCCTAAATTACCCCCAAACACCCTCCAGTAATAGTCAGGTAATTGTAATATAATTACCTTTGATTACACCCCTACGTAGAGCCTGCCATATACTACTTTTAGATATGATTCATAAAATACGCATTTACAAAATTAATTCACGGTGAAAATTCTATGAACATCTAAATTGCAGCAGTCGACAATGTATGACCCCATTGCAGTATCTGAGGGCCCCGAAGGTGTCTGCTGCTGCTACTGCATGGTGGAGAGAAACACAGCTGGTTGTAACTAGTCTGTATTCTCAATGTCAGGGCCTTTTATACAAAACTGGTGAGCAGTGACCTGCTTACAAACAATACTTGGAAATGCTGTATATTATCGGTGATTATGAGGAATCACAATTAATCTTAAAGATGTCAGTCACTGGTATATATGTACATTCCACTCCATATAAGAATAGCATTAGTACTACATTTGAGTGACACACCTAATCGTTATAGTCCATTTAGTGGAAGGCACACTTCTAAGATTCTGGTTCACCCTGAACTTCAAAACAACAATTGTTATGCCTGATTTCAGAATTTGGCCACACCCAATAACAACCCAAAATGACCCTTCTTAGAAATGCCTCCAACCAACCTCTTCTCAGAACTGCCCCCAAACCCTTATCCTATTAACTGGTAACCTTGTTTTCTCTGAACTGCTCTGCTCACCACGAAAACAAACCCACATTCCCCCCTAATACACTACCAGGGGTGGTTAACCCTTTACTCACGACCTTAGGAGGCCTTTGGACTCTACAACTTCCTGAGAGTATGGGCCCTTGCTTAGAAATATGATAATCTATGGAAAGATAAAGGATTCCAGACACCTATTAATGTATCAAATTAAAAAACAACAACTAGAAATAGGGATTGTCTGACCGCTCACTCACATATGTGCTAAGGACAGACCTAGACAGACACAACATACACTACCTTTATTCTCCCATGCTCTAAAGTTCGTGCATCCTGCTACCAAGATGACCCTAGAACCATTTGACAATACTGGAATAGCACTATGATGTCAGGCATGCAGTGGACTGTGAATGACTCCTTGTTAGCAGAAATTTTCTTGTATGTAGTCAATAAGTGTGAAGTTTTTTAAACTGACAAATTCAATGGTGAGGTGCTTTTCTTGGATTTCACTGGTGCAGATATTGAGAATATGATAAAGTTGTTGATCCCCTAAAAAAGCTGTCTACAACTCTCTCTCTAATAGGATGAAATCATTAACCAGCATTTTTATGTTGATGTCAGTATCAGAAATGAATACAAATCACATAGTTCATCTTAAATATTCGAGAGAAAAAAACTGTTTTAAACATCAAATACAAGTATATTGGGATGGAGCTGGTAGTAGACAACATGAATACATGGTGATCTCTTGTAGTAGAGTACATCAATGCCGGGACTGTCCAATGAGGAGGAGATTTCCGGATGTCACAGCGGCTGACAAGGAGCTGCATAATACATACGGCAGGCCACCATTAAGGTTATCTATACACTCAGCACCTAATAAAGCACCTCCTCCCAACCTTAGCTCCAGACTCCTACAATCACCTGCAATATTCACGGTAATTCAGGAAATTGTACACCATTGGCTGTGCCAGGGCAATGTATCCTTGTCACTAATTTCACATGATCCTCTTATTCAGGCAACAGTTACATCTGCAGTGGGTTTAATTTGTCTGGCACCATTCCATGGAGACTATCTATGGGCATATTTATTTGTATTCATCTTCAGGGTTCTATAATCACATGAAATAATCACAGTAATCCAACAAATTTTACATCACCAGGTATGTCAGTGGCAATGGATGCTTGCTTATAAAGGAGGGTGCAAAAACGATCTGTAGGACATTGATTTGATATATTGTTTGCTTACTTTGTCTGCTTACTTTTCCTGTTTGCTGGTCGAATGTTTCTTTTCCCCTTTTATTGGTGAGACAACTGTATTATGGGTTCATCTCAAGATCTCAGTAGATTCCATGAGACACCTATTGAGGGGGGAAAGTGTAATTGAATGTGGCATGAGATATATTGCATTTTAATTGGGACATAAAAATGGCCATTGTTTAAAGTGCAAATCACTTTGTTAAATTGGACCCTTTTCCAAAGGGACTGAAATATTTGGATTGCGCACTGAGTGGTCACAATGGGGCAGTGGTGTGGTTGCCATACTGGACAGACTTTTAAAATGGAAAATTACACTTCTTAAAAGTGTCTTGGAACTAAATTTGGGACACTTAAACTGAGTACTCTTTCACTAAATCCGAGGTTCATGCCCCTTTCATGATAATGTGATTGATGTTTGAAATTGGAAACTAACTGCACTGTGAAATTAGATATGAGCCCTTGGAAATAGGTGCTGTCCAGGAGATCCATTACACATTGAGGGTCCTCAAGATGACTGTTGCATCTTTTTTTTCTATAATACTATATTGTTTGTTGCTCCTTGCATGCATTACCTTGTAATTATTGCTTTTTGTACTGTCATATATAAGTGCACAGCCTTTATGGCTTTACACGGCTAGTTACACAGGCACTTTATTGTTCTTAACAGTTATTTTAAAACATCAACAACCGCATCACTTATAAATACCAGACCAATGTTTATTCAAAACCTGGTGCTTAAACTCAATAGTATTACATTATTGTTAACGCTTGGCTACTATGCAGGAACCTCTCCTCTAGAGCCTCACAGTACTGCTCTTTACCTACTTATGAAACAGTTCATCCAAGGGCCACACCTGTTCAGCCTTAAAATATTGTACGATATATATAGTCATCAGTCAATCTCAAGCTAGCTCATTGGCAGCTATGGGCTGAGGCCAGCCTGGGTAGGCCCATCCAGACATTTTATGATCATATTCGCCATACCCTACTTTAATGTTGTGGCATAAAAAAAAGTCTGCATTATGGTTGGAAACAACTGATGCAATTAAAAGAAGATTCACTCAGCAATTCTATGTGAAGACCAGTCCATACTTGATGAAGGGCTGCCCTGTAGACAGTGAAGTCATAGGTGCCTGGATGCTATATACAAAAGAAAGTGCTTAGATGATGCTGGCTTGGTCAGACAGTACCTGGAGCATGTAAGGGAGTGGACATTTTGCTTACAACCCAGTCAGGGGGAGGTGGGTTGATTTAGGGGGGGGGGGGGGAGAAAGCCTGTGCTTTACTGCGACTCAAAGGGGCCACCCACAATCAATCTAAACCCAGGCAATGCAGGGGAGGGAGAAAAGGTTGACCCCTCTCATGTGGGGACCAAAAATTTCGTGCTGGAAAATCCTCCAACCGATCCCATAGCCCACTCGTTAGAAATGGCTGAGGCCCAGTAGACTAACACTATACATCCTAGTAGGAGCACATATATGCTGAGGGATAAGTAGGCCAAGTATCCTTCAGTATAGATGATACTACATAGATACCCTGATCTAGATGAAGGATCTGCCTTACTTTGACTAAGGTTTCTCCCATTAACCCTTTAAGGGTTGCATGCTGCCCCAATGTTTATGTTCAATTCTCATTATGATTTTTTGATGCAGTACCAGCAAATAAGTCACTGGGACTATATGAGTGCCCCATGCCGATCCTGTGAGAATGCATCAAGTCTGTAGCGTTGGCATGATGCACTTAAACTGCTCTGGGAAGTTACTAATTAGGACTGAATTCAAGCATAATGCATATAACCTGAATGTAGAAGTATCATCAGGTTCTTAAAGTCCTCATCTCACCCAGGTACCAGAGATGAAAGACTCAGTGGCCTGACGTTGGCTGAACACTATCAGGTATCCACCCGAGATGTAATGTATCCTAGATGTACAGGGGAAACACTGTCATGCCATGCTCTGATCCAACGAAGGGACTGCTCACCATATCATAGAAAGGTCTGGGTCAAGGTGTATGTGTAAAGATATCAGGTGCATCTACTTCTATAGAGGAGACTTTGGCATCACTGCTAATCTGCACTAAGGACACCTTATGGCAGCAGTATGAGCATTACTGTACCCCGTTATCACTGCTTGTCCGAATTGCATCAATATTATGTATGATTGATGAGTTTTTCGTCGTTTCTACATCATATTCACATGAATAAGACTCGCCATGCTAGCTGGCAGATGATAGTTAAAAATAATATTATGAGGTCTCTGTGTGAAAATAGATATAGACCTAAGGGTATTGGTACGATCCTGTGTTTGTCTAATCAATAGCATCATACCACACTCCTGTGTGGTACGTTTTTGCATACCACCCGCATGTGTGGTACGCCTTCTGCTGCTCCAGACAAATCAGGAGGCAGCATTTTGGTTATGTGACAGGGCAATGGTGGCTATGTAAACAAAGCAGCAAACGATGTGAACAATGCAAATTAATGATAAAAACAATTAGAATTGCGATATAAACACTTGTGTAAATCATATCAATATCACATAAAAATGGCAAGGAAGATAGCAGCAAGATATGATAGAAATATTGACATAATTTACATGGGTGCTAGCAGTATGGCTCTTTATTGTGAAGATCCAGCTTAATAATGAACATCAATATGAATGGCATATTTCCATATAAGAACTTAAGAATGACACAAGTTAGTAATGGGTGTATTTCTGGGGAAAGGCACAAGCTGTGTACACAAGCTAGACAAGCGTGATTCTCGAGAATAGTAAACATTCCTAATATCATGTTCAGTGTGGATGTGTATTACCTGACTCCCCTACAGAGTCAATAACTAGCTTGCTATGGAAGACATAATAAGCGGTCCCACTGTGACCATACTCTACCCGGCCTCGGATATATATATACATATATATAGATAGATAGATAGATAGATATATAGATAGATGGATAGATAGATAGATAGATAGATAGATAGATAGATAGATAGATAGATAGATAGATAGATAGATAGATAGATAGATAGATAGATTTATATATGTGTGTGTGGGTGTTAGCAAACATAACCATTGGACAAAAATAGACTATCCACATACCTGTCATGTTGTATACCAATACCCCACAAACAATGTAACGACCCCCTGCTTCATGGGATTCTAGGCCGTTGACAAAGCACTGAGGCAGGCCAACCCTAAAAGGACATTACAAAACAATTGAATTAGGTCCCTGCAAACCCTACTAAAAGGGTAGGCTTGTTTCTAGAAATGGGCATCTGAGCTCTTAAAGGAAAGTACTTGCCACTATATATGTGGACAGTCAAGGGAAAAGGGTCCTCCAAGGTAAAAACACAATAATAAAATTGATGTCATCAGCTTTCCAGTGATATCTTTTATTAGTAGGTACCACCTTTAGTTTTTGAGTACTGGCTCTCTGAATATGTGTAGTCACTGTTCAATCTCAAATGCCAATAAGCTCTATCTTACCTTGTTTTGGAAATATTCCTATTTAATTAGCATAATTATGCTAATTACCAAATATCTAAACTTTTTCAAACATTTGGTCACAGTTTTTGATCTAAAAGGGATATTTACATTCTGTTTTCAGCACAGAAATCGTTGTAGGGCCTTCTATCAATCTTTTAAAAAAATGTCTATTTAGAATGAATATCATGTTTCTATGGCAACCAACATGTGCAAAAACACCAATTAAGGTCCAAAAACATCCTTTTCCATTCCAAATATGGAAAGTTTTCACCAAAGATAGAATCTTCTAACATGGCCTATCATATTCTAAATAAAAAAGGAGTATAGATAAGTTTTTGCTATATTTTGGTTTTTTGGCTATATGGAGCCCCCTGGTGGCCAAAGTTGGTACTGAAAATCCCACACGGAGGTCCCTTTTCCCTTGTTGATCCACATATATCCAGATATTTACAAAAGCTACCAATGAAATGATGAGCTTATTTCAACAACAATTAAGGTTTAGATATGATTCATAAAATACACATCTACAAAACTAATTCATGGTGAAAATTCTATGAACATCTAAATTGCAGATATATTACATCAATATAGATAGAAGGGTTTGCTTAATTGATGCTTACATATTAATTGATACAAGGCAATTCTAAAACAACATAATATAAATCATGAATGAATTGATAATGAAATAATGGCTACGTGCAGCAGTCGACAATGTATGACCCCATTGCAGTATCTGAGGGTCCCAAAGGTGTCTGCTGCTGCTACTGCATGGTGGAGAGAAACACAGCTGGTTGTAACTTGTCTGTATTCTCAATGTCAGGGCCTTTTATACAAAACTGGTGAGCTATGACCTGCTTACAAACAATACTTGGAAAAGCTGTATATTATCGGTGATTATGAGGAATCACAATTAACCTTAAAGATGTCAGTCACTGATATATATGTACATTCCACTCCATATAACAATAGTATTAGTACTACATTGGAGTGACACACCTAATCCTTATGGTCCATTTAGTGGAAGGCACACTTCTAAGATTCTGGTTCACCCTGAACTTCAAAACAACAATTGTTATGCCTGATTTCAGAATTTGGCCACACACAATAACAACCCAAAATGACCCTTCTTAGAAATGCCGCCAACCAACCTCTTCTCAGAACTGCCCCCAAACCCTTATCCTATTAACTGGTAACCTTGTTTTCTCTGAACTGCTCTGCTCACCATGAAAACAAACCCACATTCCCCCCTAATACACTACCAGGGGTGGTTAACCCTTTACTCACGACCTTAGGAGGCCTTTGGACTCTACAACTTGTTGAGAGTATGGGCCCTTGCTTAGAAATATGATAATCTATGGAAAGATAAAGGATTCCAGACACCTATTAATGTATCAAATTAAAAAACAACAACTAGAAATACGGATTGTCTGACCGCTCACTCACATATGTGCTAAGGACAGACCTAGACAGACACAACATACACTACCTTTATTCTCCCATGCTCTAAAGCTCGTGCATCCTGCTACCAAGATGACCCTAGAACCAAGTGACAATACTGGAATTCAATGGTGAGGTGCTTTTCTTGAATTTCACTGGTGCAGCTATTGAGAATATCATTTACCAGCATTTTTATGTTGTTGTCAGTATCAGAAATGAATAGAAATGACAGTTCATCTCAAATATTCTAGAGAAAAAACTGTTTTAAACATCAAATACAAGTATATTTGGATGGAGCTGGTAGTAGACAACATGAATACATGGTGATCTCTTGTAGTAGAGTACATCAATGCCGGGACTGTCCAATGAGGAGGAGATTTCCGGATGTCACAGCGGCTGACAAGGAGCTGCATAATACATACGGCAGGCCACCATTAAGGTTATCTATACACTCAGCACCTGATAAAGTACCTCCTCCCAACCCCAGCTCCAGTCCTACAATCACCTGAAATATTCACGGTAATTCAGGAAATTGTACACCATTGGCTGTGCCAGTGGCAATGCATCCCTGTCACTAATTTCACATGATCCTCTTATTCAGGCAACAGTTACCTCTGCAGTGGGTTTAATTTGTCTGGCACCATTCAATGGAGACTATCTATGGGCATATTTATTTGTATTCATCGTCAGGGTTCTATAATCACATGAAATAATCACAGTAATCCAACAAATTTTACATCACCAGGTATGTCATTGGCAATGGATGCTTGCTTATAAAGGAGGGTGCAAAAAGGATCTGCAGGACATTCATTTGATATATTGTTTGCCTACTTTGTTTGCTTACTTTTCCTGTCTGCTGGTTGAATGTTTCTTTTCCCCTTTTATTGGTGAGACAATAGAGGACTCTCAGTAGATTCCATGAGACACCTATTGAGGAGGGAAAGTGTAATTGAATGTGGCATGAGAGATATTGCATTTTAATTGGGACACAAATGGCCATTGCTAAAAGTGCAAATCACTTAGTTAAATTGGACCCTTTTCCAAAGGGACTGAAATATTTGGATTGCGTACTGAGTGGTCACAATGGGGCAGTGGTGTGGTTGCCATACTGGACAGACTTTTAAAATGGAAAATTAAACTTCTTAAAAGTGTCTTGGAACTAAATTTGTGACACTTAAACTGAGTACTATTTCACTAAATCCGAGGTTCATGCCTCTTTCATGATAATGTGATTGATGTTTGAAATTGGAAACTAACTGCACTGTGAAATTAGATATTAGCCCTTGGAAATAGGTGCTGTCCAGGAGATCCATTACATATTGAGGGTCCTCAAGATGACTGTTGCATCTTTTTTTTCTATAATACTATATTGTTTGTTGCTCCTTGCATGCATTACCTTGTAATTATTGCTTTTTGTACTGTCATATATAAGTGCACAGCCATTATGGCTTTACACGGCTAGTTACACAGGCACTTTATTGTTCTTAACAGTTATTTTAAAACATCAACAACCGCATCACTTATAAATACCAGACCAATGTTTATTCAAAACCTGGTGCTTAAACTCAATGATATAGTATTACATTATTGTTAACGCTTGGCTACTATGCAGGAACCTCTCCTCTAGAGCCTCACAGTACTGCTCTTTACCTACTTATGAAACAGTTCATCCAAGGGCCACACCTGTTCAGCCTTAAAGTATTGTACGATATAGTCATCAGTCAATCTCAAGCTAGCTCATTGGCAGCTATGGGCTGAGGCCAGCCTGGGTAGGCCCATCCAGACATTTTATGATCATATTCGCCATACCTTACTTTAATGTTGTGGCATTAAAAAGCCTGCATTATGGTTGGAAACAACTGATGCAATTAAAAGAAGATTCACTCAGCAATTCTATGTGAAGACCAGTCCATACTTGATGAAGAGCTGCCCTGTAGACAGTGAAGTCATAGGTGCCTGGATGCTATATAGAAAAGGAAGTGCTGAGATGATGCATCATGTGGAGGGTGACTGAGCTGTAAAATTATATTTTCCCGTTCATAGTTCCATCTTTTCCGAAAGCATAACTTCAGTTATCAATTGACATCTCCCTGCATTACTGAGAGTTCTTAGTTTCACTAATGAGGCCTTCATTGCAGAGATGCTGAGTATATCTTTTTTATTTTATTGTCAATTATTGAAGGACAATGGTATTAGACTGATAGGCACTGTGATACTGTAATTATGGAATCTGCTAGTTATCTATAGACAGGTTCTATTCAAGAAATCCTCTATTCAAGAAAACTTAAAATGATTAATTCTGTCAATGATCCACAAAACTAGTAAAGTGATGTCAGAGGGTTGTGCATGTTATATCAAAGTGGGGATACCCCAGCTCAATATCATACACTGTAAATAGTGAACCAAAATGTATGTCCTTTTATACTGTAAACCAACAGTAAATTCTGTGATACCGTAGTATTTACTGTAAAATAGATTCTTCTGCTCAGTTACAATAACTACTAGCAGTGTGGCTAAAATGATAACACCATTCTTTCATTGCCAGCATTTACCTTTGCTAAGGCCGACCATCCATCATTCTGACAACAATTTCACCCTTGGATTACTTCCTGAGACCTTTCAAATCCAAAATTCATACTATTCATAACAATTGTTCTAGCTTACATTTTCCGAAACCCACATAGAGCTTGTTAGTATGGTTACAGCCCTATCTTCATGATGCATGCATTCAGCCGGAGCAGGAACTCACCAGTGAAGCATTGGAGCATGGTGCCAGCCCTATCTCATCAGTGCAGCATTGATGTGGTTGACTGTGATGTTGTGGCAAGGAAAGGTTCTACTCCCTGTTCTTTCCTACCTCTTCTGCCGGAAGACTTCTAATGAGAGAGTCAGAGGGCCTAGGACATGTGTACACCAAGTCTCTAGTGAAGCTACTGATGGGGCATGACAGGGAGTAGTATAGTATGTATCGGAACGGGACTATAGTTAAGTACTGTTTATTACTCAATCGACATGCAGCCAATCAGAGGCCTCCATTTGGTCACGTGACCCGTTGCCATGGTAACGTGACCTACTTAGGGCTCTCAGCCAATCAGAAGCCAGCATTCTGGGTGACCTACTGACCTACTTAGAAGCTCTCAGCCAATCAGAGGCCGGCATTCTGGTAACCATGGTAACGTGACCTACTTACGTCACGTGACCTACTTAGGCTCAGCCAATCAGAAGCCGGCATTCTGGTAACTAGGGTAACGTGACCTACTTAGGGTTTGTTTGTAAACAACACCACGTGGCTTTCTTGTTTGTAAACAACACCACGTGACACGTGACTGTTTGTAAACAAACAAACAAAAAAAAGTTATGTAACTTATATATAGAAATAAAAACACAACAAGATAATTTCTTTTCTTTTCATTTTATTCTTTATTTTTTCATTTTCAATCAGAAAAAACACACAAGTTTATGCTTTTTTAGCTTGCTTCTTCGATTTGCAGCAACTCAACAGGCCGCAAAGTCTCACGCCGCCGTCACTCGCACCACCACACCCCGGACGACTTTTCTCCAATAGACATTGCACGACTTTGGATAAATCCAACACCATTTCGGCAAGGCAGAGAATCTTTGCCTCCATGAAACGGCCGCCATCGCAACAACCCGTCACAACAGCATCATCGATAGCTTCTGACTCACGACCCGGTCGCTCAGCTTTGGGATTTTGCTCATGCGCATGACGCACTTCTTGGGGTTTCTTGTTCGACATGCTTCAATTAGGAAATGAACGCAATGAGGTCCACAGGTGTCAGCAGAAGTGTCTTGTAGTTGAATGCGGTTTCTTTGCCACTTGAACGGAGCAGAGCGTTCCACGAAAGACAAGAACTCCGCACTCAGCGGCGGTAAGCCGAAGGAATCAAAGTAGTACACTTCACCCGTGCTCGACACGTAAAACGCCACCCAATGCTGACCTGGTAAATGTTGCGGATCTGTGTTGCTCACGAAACAAGTGTCTTTGATAGGGTGCTTCGGAATAGTGTCACAAGAGAAAACGCCCAGGAAACGATGTTTTGTGTGAACGTTTTCCTTCAACACTCTGCTTATTTCAAGCGTGTTCATACGATACGCCAAGTACCGCCGTCTTGTCTTCAGTTCATGTGGTAGTCGGTGACGGGGTGTCGATCTCGGGTCAGCTCGACGACGTTGTCGTACACCAAGTAGAGTAGCACCGTTGTTGTCGCTTGTAGCGCCGAGCGGAAACTGACTTCCACCCTCAGCTGACCCGCTCTTATAAGGTTCACGCGACACCCGTCGTGCGATCTGTCTGGGGTTAAGTCGAGGGGGAACACCGTGTAACCGTTCAGGAATTGTTCGTATGAAATACCGCAGGAGCGCGCGCCCTCGTACATCCCCGTTTCCGTGTGTAGCGCCAAGTACTCTCTCACGGCCGCTTTGGTCTTAAAGTCGGGCACGTAGGCGTCGTTCGGCACTTTCTGATCGTTCACTATCACTTGAAGCGAGCTGATGTCGTAATGCTTCATCTCGAACGGGTTCTTGGTGTAGCTACCGTTGAAGGCGTCGTGGTCAAGGAAGCAAATCATCATCGACTTGGGAAGCTGGCCTGTGTTGGAGTGCGTGTAGCTGTGATCTCTGTTACCTTGAGGGATGGCGTAGGTCGTCACCTCCACTCTGTTCACCGGGTAGTCGAAGGGCCCGTGTTCTATCACCGCTCTCTCGTGCGTTTCCGCTACAGCGTCCGCCACCAGCACGCGTCGCACGTAGAGCTTTGCTTTGTAGATCTTCAAGCTGTAGCCTCCGTCAGCGGCGCACATCAGATAGAAAGAGGGCGCCGCTTGTTTCAGAGTGAGATTGATTTCTGTCTCTCCAACGATGAGCTTCGGTTGATGAGCCAGGTCAAAGTGCAGTCGCGCCATCAGCGAAAAGCGCTTGTTGGAGATTAGCTTCTTGCGCGCTTTGTACCCCGCATTCGCGTCAGTCAACGTGTCAAACTGACCGGGCGTATCTTCATGCCACCCCTGGGCGCTCATGACGCCGTCCTTCACGTCTTTGTTGTAGTTGAGTAACCCTTCCAAGTAAGCTCGGTAAGGGTAGGTCTCGGTGTTGCCAGACACTTTGAAACCGCCGATGGAGACTTGGACGTCTTTGAAGAGCGAGTGAGCCAAGTTGTTCACCGGAGCTACCGCGTCGGTGTCCTCGATCGCCGCTCCGTCCTTTAGCACTTGACATTCCAGATGAAGGTAATTCTCGTTCAGGTCTGTGTACTCTTGCGACTTGTTGATGGTGAAATTTATGTTACCTCCATCCTCTAAAGAGTTTTTTGTTTCTATCCCCAGGAAAGACGACTTTAAGATAGTAGTCTGAGTCGGCGCTACGGTGTGCAGGTCGAGCTCAGAGAGCGCGCACTCGTTACTGCTCTCGTGTACGTAAGCCATTGTGTTCTCTCTTCATGCGGCCGACAGACTGACGCCGACCGCCTCCAGTCTTTTTATTTATACCTGAACGCCTAGGCGCTTACCGGTCGAATACATCCCCTCTACGTCTCTTGCAAGAGCCACCGCCCGTCTGAGGGGAATGCCCACGACGACGTTTCGACCCTTTCTTAGACGCGACAGGCGTCTTTCCTCCCGAGAACGCCGTACTCGCCAGTCTCTTCAGAGCGCCTGCGCCTCGGTCTTTCACGCTGCTCTTTAAAGTCCGACCCGCCAGCACATCTTTAGCTACGCCCACACCGGCGCGGAGCAGCGTTTTTCCCACCGACTTCAATAGCGGGGTAGCCGAGCGCATCAGACCTAACAGAGCGCCGCCTAAACCGTGCCCGCTCTGGAAAGAGCGCCCGCTGTACACGTTGACGCCGTTGCCCAGCTGCGCGTTGTAGTAATCGCTGTACCCTCTGCCGACGGTGCGCCTGGGTGGAAAGTACGGAACGCGTTGACGCATCATTTTCTTCTCTTTCAGCGCTCAATAGGTCTCAGATGAAGTGTCGCGGTCACCTCGCCTCTACCGAATGGGATGGAATGACCGGATCGGTCTCTTAAATAGATGCCGACCTCGGTAAACCTCTTGGATTTCAAGGGGAAATAATCCAAATGGGGAAAACTGATAGCTTGCACGCCACCTCGACGCTTTCCGCCTCTGTCCACCGCCACGCAGCGCAACAGCGGCACTTGCATGTCGCCCACACGTCTCTCCTGGATCATGTCGGTGTATATGTACACAGAGTGCACGTCCCCGTAAACATCCATCGAGTAGGCGCCGGTAGTCGGCGACGCGAAACACGTCTTCTCTCCGAAGCCTAGAACGCATGCGAGATGCTGACTCAGCAGGACAGCACAGTGTCTCGGCGGTTTGATGGTGACGCGTTTCGTCTTGGCGTCGTACGATAAGATCCGCATCGGTTTGAGCAAGAAGCTGTCGCCCTCTAGTCTGTCATCTCGCAACGTCTCACTCAAGCGCTCGATTAGGGTGTGGTTGCTTCCGGTGAAAATAGGAGGTATCTCGAATATGTTTGGCATGAAACTGCGCACTCCCATGTCCTTCTCCATCTTTTCGATCATCTGTCTTGCTTGATGGCTGATCGTCTTCTTCTTCACCGCCGGGGACAAGAACTGCTTGTATACGGCATTCGTCTGTCTCAAGTCGACCTCTCTCTTGAACCTTTTTGTTTCCGGTTTCAATTGCTGCTCTTCCGACGTGTCTGATATCTCTTCCACCGTTACATAGCTCGCTTCCTTCCAGTTCAGCGGGAATTTTGAGCTGAACGTTAGCTTGCTCAGACCGTTCGCGTTTTTCATTCTCTTCCAGTCTACCTGTGGTTTTTTTCCTTCGGAGAAATTAGTTTCTTTTAAAACCTGGATCGCCTCCTCTAGCGAACCTTTGGTGCGCAGAGGAACAACGATGATCAAGTCGTCGTCGTGCACGTTAGTCCATTCTGTAGGGAGGATGATCTCAGTCAGAGCCGCTTCGTACGCTTCGGGCAGAAGGAGCGGCGAGTCGAAGTGAGTTCGGAAAGACGTCAAGCTGTTGTCAGGATAATACTCCATAGAGCTGTTGCTAGGTAGAGTGATGTTCATTTTGTTACGTTATTTTTTTGACGGGGATCCACTCGTTGAACTTGTCGTCGTAACCTAACCAACGTACGAAAGCTAACTCTTTACCGTCGACGGTCTTGCGGCGCAACACCTCGTCTATCAGGTAGTTGTTGTCGTAACGACTCTTGTACACCTTCTGAACCTCTTCCGGGTAGAAGACGCCTTTTATCTCCTCGCCCTTGTCGTCTTTCAGCTCGAACCCTCTGCTTCCCAACGTCTTAGCAACGTCGACCACTTCCTCGCGCCAGTTTCCCTCGTACCCTTTGTCGAAGGCGCCTTTAGTTCTCACTCTGTCACCCGGAGCGATGACGTCGACGGCGGACGTCTTTGTTTTTTTCTTCTTTTTCCATATTTCGTCGATTTGTTTGTTAGTTGGGAGATCTTGTCGGTAGAAAACTGTTTCGCTGTTTTCCGAGCTGACTTGAGCCGGCGCCATTTTCAACGTCTTGTGGTGAGTGCGATTGTAAGAAGACACTACATGGTGCAGCACGTCTACGTAGCGATACGTGCGCTTGTGTGTGAAATAACGCCACAGCTTCTCCTTCAGACTGCGGTTCAAGCGCTCCACTAGACTAGCTTTGATGTCGTCGTTCTCGCCAGTGAAGAACTCTATGCCCTCGCTCTTCAAGTGATCTTGAAAGATCTTGTTCAAAAACTCTTTCCCCTTGTCTGTCTGAACAGTGCGCGGTCGTCTCTCGCCAGGGCCTGTCATCTCTCGGAAGGCCTCGGTGACATCAGCGCCGCTCTTGGATTTAATGGGAACGGCCCACGCGTACCTAGAGAAAACGTCGATCGCCGTCACCACGTACCGGAAGCGGTCGTTGTGAGACGCCAAAGCTTGCATGTCCATCAGATCTATCTGCCACTGCTGATCGATTGCGCCGGTTATAGTCTTGTTCCTTGCGAATTTTCTCCGAATGGGTTTATGTTTAGTGTAGGCGTCCAGCGACACTAAAGCATCTCGGATGACGGCCGGGTTCAGGTGGCGAAAATGCTGTTTCTGGAGTTTAGTCACGCTAGTGAAACTGGAGGGCGCTTTGACGTCGGTATATCTAGCTACTACGCGCTTCTTTTCTTTTTCCTTCTTGGTCAGTCTCTTCACTGGTTTGCCCATCGCGGGTCTCTTGAGGGCGTGAAAGACGAGCTCGCCGCTAGGCGGTTGCGCGCTTTCCTTTTCTTACTACGCGGCGCGCTCCTATAGGAAGTCGGAGTTTGGAAAAGTTCACGGTCGTCCTCCTCGTCGTCAGAGGATTGATCGTCCACCACCTGCAGAGAAGAGTCTGCTGCTGCTACTGCTGCTGCTGCTGCTGCTGCTTCTCCTTCTTCCGATTCGAAGCTCGGTCGTTTCCGACCTCTGTCAGCAAGCCGTGTGTCCAAACTTTGGCCAGGTCCGCTCGCTTTATACAGATGGTTTCCGATCAAGGCGTCTGTGGTGGGAACCGCTTCGCGCAGCGCTTTCGTGAACGGCGAGTAGCCCGCCGGTCTGGGCGCCGTCTTCCTGAACCTGGCGGCGTCGTTCAGTAAGTCCACTATGTTGATGCGATGCTCAGGTGGTATTCTCCGACCCGACATCTCGCGCACCGCCCCGTCCTCGTTCCACTTGATCACTCCGGATTTCTCCAATTGTTTGTACAGCTCCACGGTCCGGCGGCGACTCCTCTTGGGAACTTGGTTCGCCAACCGCTCGAGTAGGGACGCGCTGGCCTCTTCAGCAGACTGACGGAGGTGAGCCGGGGGCGAAGAAGAGTAGGACGAAGAGATGTTGCTGTTGTGGGGATTCGCGAGAAAAAATTGCAATCTATTCAACAACCTTCGGTATTTCAACATTTTCTCGCGCGATTCCAAAGTGGGGTCGTTCAACACTAAATCCAAGTCCCTGTAGATAAACTGTAGCACCTGGTGCAAGGCCGCGTCGGGATGAAGGGACTGCTCTGCCTGCTTGTGGTAATAGGCCATGTCGGCGGGTAGGCGGGCGGCGGTGGCAGGAGCGGAACTCTCGTTCTTTTCAGTGCGCTCATCAGGAAGAGGAGGAAGGTTTGGAGCAGTAGAAGTACTAGCAGCAGCGACTGCAGTAGTAGCAGCGCTAGTAGTAGCAGCAGCAGCGGGCACATGATGAAGTAGACCTGCTCGTGATGATTTGTAGAGCGTCTCAGGATCCACGAGCGCTAAACGTTTGTAGTGTTGTTGCTGCTCTGAGTCCGTCATGGGGACGCCGGTGGCAATGACGCTGGTGGTGGCGGTAGTGGTGGTGGTGGTGGTGGTGGTGGTGCTGTCGGCGAGTAGGTGTCGAATGACGTGTCTCATATACGGAGAATGCTCTTTATAAGCGGTAAGGCCATCCCTATGAGAGCCGGAATGAGGAAACCTCCCTCTTGTACCAAGACGCGTCTCTTTTTTTTGATGGGCGTAGATTTTTTGCCGACCTCCCTCAACACGTCAGCCGATTCTCGAAGCTTGTCCAGTTGTTTGTCGCTGAGCGGGATGTTCCCTACCAGTAAATTGTGACAGATCTCACTCAACGCTGCGATCAGCTCGTCGCTTCCAGAGTCTATTAGATGCGAGCAGTCCTTTGGCGAGCACTTAGCTAAGTGCTTGAGAGTACCAAAGTGTCTTTCGAGTAGATGAGAAGACATTTTTTTTTGCTACTGCTTTCTGTTGTTCTTTTTTTTGTCTAGCGGTACGAACACTAGCTGAGAGTGTATGGCCGTCAAAGAGGAGCGTATTCTCAGATCGTCAGGTGTTGACTGCTTGAAGTCCAGGAGGAGGTATGAGTGAGGTCGCTTGAGTTCATGGGTAAATATACTAGAGAGGGCCGCCGCGTTGGACGGAAACACCTGGCGAGACAGACTAGCTATTTGCCCCATGTCGCGCGGGTTCTTGAAAACGATCATGTAGTGAGCGTTCAGACTCATAGTTCGAAAGTCGGGTGATTTCTGGAAGAGGTTCTGAGTGATGTATATGACGCTCACGTTCCAGTGATGCGAGTATTTAGTAAAGATGTCGGCTACCACTTGCTGATTGGAACTGCTCATCAGATCGTCCAATATCAGTAGAGTGTGGGGTCGTACAGCGTCTTCTGCTACGTCCACGTCTCCCGCTATAGACTCTTTGCTAGGAAGACCTTCTCTGAATTCCACACCGTACCGATTTGCCATTTTTTCAAACAGAGGTTGCCACTCGCCGTAATGGTAAAAAGTCTTTTCCACCGGCGGCGTGACCAAATTGTTCACGTCGCTCAGAAATTGATCCACCAAGCGCGATTTTCCACAACCCGACGGACCGCTAATGATACAACTAAAGGGTCCTTGTAGTCGAGCGTCGAAATGAATTTCTGTGAAGAGTTTGCTTTTACTACTGGACATTTTTTTTTGTTTTTTTTTCAGGACGCGTCAGAGAGCGGTTGTGTGTCTGACTGTCTGCTGTGTTTCTCACTCGAACGGTCGGTGGTGAATGGTTGTGGAGAAAAGTCCGCCGTCCTTTTTATTGATTCCGGCCGGTGTCACAGTAGCGGCGGCAGAAGTGACTTTTTTTTGCGATAAAATTCTATTTTCACTCAATAGTCATAAATGTTTGTATCAGACTCCAGAGGAGTCTGATACAAATATTTATTTTTTTTTAAAAAAAGAAGAAGAGGAGGAGGAGGAGGAGGAGGAGGAGGAGGAGGAGGAGGAGGAGATTAGTTTTTTTTTTTTTTTTTTTTTTTTTGATCATTTAGGCAAAGCTCGTCGCTTTGCCGGTTTTTTTTCTATTTCTGTGTTGTGACACGATCGTCTCGAAAAAGCAATAAGGCGTGTGAGCGCGGCGGTGACAAATACATATTGGAGCGTATGGTTTAAAATAGTGCGTCCCTATCTTCTTCAATTCGGCTGCGTTGCAATATGCGGGATAACAAGTGACGACGTCGAAACGTTTAGAGACCGTGTTCACGTCGGCCACAACGCGCGCCCACCGAGTGGGAGCTGCAGTCGCTCCCAAGAAACCGATCGGCTTGTCGAATCGTTTCATAGCACTTATTCTCACTTTATAAGAGGAGGCAGGGTGAGGAGAGTAGCGGCGCTCTTTCTTTTCATGAAACGCCCAACGAGTGGGGGCGCTGAGAGCAGCTGTTATGCAATAGTAGAGTAAATGCTGTTCTGAGAAGACGGCTCTCGGCCATGTCGCTACGTTTTCCTTTTCCGCTCTTGTATAACGACGATGGCGCTCAGCTTTGCATTTCTCGAGAATTCGGTACGCCTCAAGAGAAGCGTGAACCTCAACTACGTGACGCTCTCTCCTTTGAGATAAAAAAATAGCCGGGCAGTTGAGGAGAGCGCTTTGTTCGCGCGACCGTCTTTTAGAAACTCGCACCCTCTGCAGCGCCATATTTCTTTCCTCCGAAACAAAAAAGACTGAGTGAAAATAATAATTTAAGAAAACAAAAAGCTCAAAGAAAAAAAATAAGCAATAAGCAGACTCAGCTCGAAATTCCCTGCTGGCGTGATGGCGGTGACTGCAGGCGGTGGCGGCGGTCGGCTGGCCGGCGGTGGCGGTGTCGGCGGCGATGGTAGAAGGGTGTGTTTGAAAGAGAGACGCATCTCAGTCTTTTATAGGAGCGGCGAGTCTGACATTTTCAGCTGTCGCATGCTGACCTGCTGCTAGCATAAGAGAAACAAAAGCCCTAATCACACTTTTCAGCTGGATCCTTCCACCCCGCCAGACATGGATCCCAGATGGGAAGGCGGTTTAAAATTAAATCCGTGTACCGACTGTCATACAATAGGGTAATTAGTTGAACGCGTGTTACCTGTATAAAGGATTAACGGGTCATGGGCTCAGCGTGTGTATAGAAAAACAACTACAGGTAGCGTGAACAAAGCGACCCCCTCCCTTTCTGTCACTCTGTCTGTGACTAGAGGGTGCGCGTGTGGTAAGCGGCTTATATCTAAAGAAAAAAACAAATCACCCTCGCCTGTCATCAGCAGACAGCCGGCTGGCGGCTGGAAAATGCGATTAGAGGGATGATGAGCCACGTAGTAAGCGACTTAAGGCTGATCTAAAGACCTGCCGTGAAGGGGCAGCTGGCCGGTGGCTTGAAAAAAGGCGGGGCGTAAGGGTATATAAGGGGAGTGAAACCACATTCAGCATCGTCATCATCGTTCACGCTACTACTACTACTACTACTACTACTACTACTACTACTACTACCACCACCAGCACCGCGCCTCAATTTGCAGATCCTCGTGATGGAAAGTTGCTACCGTGACATGAAGCGGAATGACGAAGCGGCGCGCGAATGTGAAGCTGATGCTGTAGCCTCTGCTACTGCTGCTGCTAGTGCTGCTCAGCGTGCTACTGCTGCATTTACTGCGGCTGTTAGTGACGCGGGTCGTGATGACGTTGTTGTTGTTGCCGCTGCGGCTGTGACTGCTGCTGTTGCTGCCGCCGATGCAGCTACTCATGCCACCGATGCCGACGCTGCTGCTGCTGATGCTGTTGCGGCTGCCGATGACGCCGCTGATAACGCTACTAGTGCCCGCTCTGCCGCCCTTGCTACTGTCGCTGCTGCTGTTGTTGCTAATGCTCACGCTACTGCTGCTGCCGCTGCTGCTACTGCTGCTACCGCTGCTGCCGAGGCTGCTGCCGCTGCTGCCGATGCTGCTGCCGATGCTGCCGATGCTGCTGCCGATGCTGATGTTAGCAGTCGCGTCGACAAAGAATCGTCATTTGTCACTCTTAAAGCCGCTCCAGTGGAACGCGCGACGGGTAGTAGGGCTACCAACGCGACGGCCGGATGGTGCAAATGGTGTCGTCGCTTCTGCTCGTGCGCTTGCTTTTCTTCCGGTCCTACCTGCTGCTGCTACGGTATGATAGTGTTATAGTGTTTGAATGAGAACGCGCGTAGTTACACATAGACGCTGTTACAGATGTGCTTTTTTATTCGAAAATATAATTTTAACATAAGATGGAACTTGTTGTGTTTTTTTCTATATATACGTTGTTTGTTTACAAACAGTCACGTGTCACGTGGTGTTGTTTACAAACAAGAGAGCCACGTGGTGTTGTTTACAAACAAACCCTAAGTAGGTCACGTTACCCTAGTTACCAGAATGCCGGCTTCTGATTGGCTGAGCCTAAGTAGGTCACGTGACGTAAGTAGGTCACGTTACCATAGTTACCAGAATGCCAGCCTCTCATTGGCTGAGAGCTTCTAAGTAGGTCAGTAGGTCACCCAGAATGCTGGCTTCTGATTGGCTGAGAGCCCTAAGTAGGTCACGTTACCATGGCAACGGGTCACGTGACCAAATGGAGGCCTCTGATTGGCTGCATGTCGATTGAGTAATAAACAGTACTTAACTATAGTCCCGTTCCGATACATACTATACTACTACAGGGTTAGTCCATTTGTGAAATGACTAAACCATTTAAGGGCTGTATGCTGCTTGAATGCTATATATGTCCCTTGTCTCTACAATGCATGATGCAGCCCTGGAGAGTAACTTGTGAAGGGTCTGCATGATGCAGGAATGAGGCACTGACAAGTATGCTAACCAGAGCTGCATGAATGCATCATGACAGTAAGGGACAGGTAGTATCAAAGTATTATACAGCCATTGAAGGTTAAATGAACGTATGTCGGTCTCATGTGACCCTGGGAGGCATCACTGAGGTGCTCGTTCCCAGGATGAAGGTTACTGTTTCTGTGTGACTACTCAGGTTGGGGCCGGGACCATGTTATTAGAACATACTAAATACATAGTACACCCTTTTCATTGGGTATGTACCAGGATTATAGTACAGTGCACAACCTTGGGCTGTACCATAATCTTGGTACACCTGGTGTGTTCACTGGACCATGACCCCTGCTCATGCAGGTAAATGGGCCAATCACAGGCCAGTACTCATGTACCTTTCCTATGGTCACAGGACTGTGACCCTTATCTGTGCATGTAATTAGTGGGGTCACTTGGGTCATAAGTGGGACTAGGGAAACCACTCTACTATTTCACTTATATTTACATTATATGGTTTATCTACTACATTATCAAACATCGATAGGTTTGTGGGCCTTAATCAATGATTTCATCTTATGGGTTCTTTTGTATTAGCAGATTTAACAAGAAATTAGCAAACTGATTTTACTAAACATTTACTGAAGAAAAATATGTAGATAAAGCCATTTCTTAGATAATATTCCGATTTTAGTTATGAAAAAGGGTGCATACATAAATTATAGACCTCTGCTTGCTATAGTGGCATCAGAATTATGCATTTTGGCATGGCAATATGAGAAAAGTGACAATTAATGAGTGTACCAAGTTCTTGGTACACCCTGTGTTCTGGGGACTGCCATTCAATCTTAGGGCGTACTAAGAAACTGGTCAGTCTCCAACCTGCTACTGTATCAGCTGTCCATAGGTCTGGCTTTTCCAAATGTCACCGATCTATGAGTATATGATGTGATCCAAGCATTTACCATTGTGTCATATGTTTTGGTATAAATCTACATATTGATGTTCAATATAATAAATGCTGAAAGGGGCTTCAGGATACAGGTATCATACAGTGTTAAGCACTGGGTTTTGCCTTTATAAGCACAGGGGCCTTGATTCTGAAATAACTCTTATAATAAGCACTAGTAATGAATCTTGAATAATTGCCTGTCTTAAATCAGCCCTCCTAAGTTATAAGAGCTGTGGCACGAAGGTATGGTATGTCGGTGCCAGGTGTCACTTGAACTTGGGAGGCAGCACTGAGCTGCTCTTTCCCAGGGTGAAGGTAACTGGTGAGCAGCTCCTAGTAAGGAGTTGTATATGTGCTACAAAGTTATAAGTCTGGGCACTGTGTCTGTGCTACTCCTGGATCAGCTGTGTATAGGGCTCCTAGGTGTTAGACCGTGGGCGCGGCCATGGCTAGCCCCTGGTGCCTCCTTAGGTTGTCTCTAGATGGGGCCTAAGTTAGGATAGTAATTGCTTCTGTCTGTGTTACCCTGAAGACATGCAAATAGAATTGACCCTCAGAACCTAGGCCTACTCACTGTAGGGCCAAGTCCTGGGAACCACTTGAGACAGAAACAATGGTGGCCTGTCCTGTGATATCAGAACCCCTGGTTAGCTGCTCCACCTAGTGGCCAAGGGCCTGTACTGAAGGTTCTCAACTTAGGACAAGTGGTGCTGCGATCGACAGCCGGGTGCCCTATAGGTTTGGCTTTTCCAAATGTCACCGATCTATAACTATATGATGTGAATACTACTACTGTGTATAGATTTTGAAATGTCAGCAGTCCATTTATGGAGTGATCTGGATGTGTTCATGTTGCGTGAGTTAACACATCATGCCGTCCTTAAAGGGTTAATGTGTTGCACCCATGTCATGTCTCAATGATGCAGCTCTGGTCAGTAGTAGATAGGTAATCAACAATCTGAGAAAGAGAGCCAGGTAATTTAGCTAAAACAGTGCTGAAAGGGTGTGTTGCATGTCACTGTGGTGAAGGAGATCTAGTGCAGCCAGAGCACCTTTTTAATGTCAATATGCTTGAAACTTTGTATGTCAGAAAATCCGGTGACTATAAAAAAGTGGGCCTTGCTCCAATCTCAACATGAGGACTAGGGATTTATTGCAATGTAAAACCAGTCATGGCCTCACTACCAGTTTAAATCAGATATACCTTAGGGGGAAGAGCGGTTTCAAAAGAGCGCTGGTCTTGTATAAGCGCTGTGGGTATAGTGGTCTTGAAGCTTTCATTAAGCACTAAAATAGGATCTCAAATAAGTGCCTGTCTTGGGGCTAAAGGCGCCGCCAAATTGAAAAGCGCCCCAGTGCTTTTTCGCGACAATAACAGAAGTAGAAGTGACTTTGGGTGTTCTAAGAAAATAAGACAAACACAGAGTAGGGTCCACTCAGATAGTCTCCTGGGGAGGGTGGGGAGAGGATAGTGTACCTGTGAAGGATACACACAGTCAGAGCACTGAGCAACTCTATCTGGGCACTACACAGAGCACTAAGTGTAATTAGTTTAAGCAGCTCTGGGGGAGAACCTTCATGTCTTATTGAATTAGATGAGGTTTCAGAGTGGAAACTACCAGAAGATATCAGAGGATGATTTGATAAATACTCAATATTGGTTGAATCTATAAAGCTGCCTTCTTGTGATGCCTTTAGGCCACTAAAAAAAGTTGTTCCTCATCACCGTGCGCATCATGAAAATCACGATTTGGGGGGGAAAAACACTTTTTTAATCTTACATTTTTGATAAAAAATATGTTAGAATTGGAGAAACATTGCCAAATTTGATATAAAATTAAAATGTATGCTGTCAGTACTGTAGTTAGCTATGAATAACCTGCATTATAACAACTTTTGCTTATCAATAAACTCTGAATTACTAAAATGTGAAAATTGATCACAAAAATACCAAATTTCCCTATGCATTCAAGCGCCAAGTAAAGAAATATATAAATAAAAAACGCCCTCGTCATATTTTTCACTGCTTGGTGCACTGCTTTAAGTGGCCTTAGTGTGAGTATTATGTTCCATGTCATAACTGAGTGCATTAGGGGCCTTCTAATGGCATACAGTGTCATGTTTATCAGACATTATGTTGCAATAACACAGTACAAGTGAGTAATTCACTAGTATTATTTCAGAGATGCTGACCCGTCCAGAGTGCTACATTAGTGCAACATGACCACTATGAGGGGAAGGCATTTAACACAATATAGTCCTTGAGGGGTTAAGCATAATTCATTGAATCTCATTGAATGATTGAACGGAGGATATCAGGGAATAATTCAAAAGCATAATGCCTTCAGGTTGTAGATCTTATATCATATTTGAATCCTGACTGTATTATAATAAATTGCAACTGTCATACAATGGCTTCCTGCGCAACTCTTCTGTTTGCTAATATAGAAAAACGCAGGAACCAGTTGCCAGCTGGTAGTGCAGATACATGTAAATGTCTTCTCTGTGCAGGTCATATTGTCTCACATACACAAAGAACAAAAATATGCATCAGGGTGACACTCTTTGAAAGGAGAGAGAAGGGTAATTCAGCATTGCCTGACTATAACGTGAGTCAGTAGGATTGGATTCTTCCTCCAGAGTAAAGCAGACTCACCCTAGAATCGGCTAAGATAATTAATGGGGCACAGTGATGGTTAGACAGTGCTAAATTCAATGTGAATTAAAGATATAGTCTTGTGATTATATCAAATACAATTAAATAAATCAAAATATAAAACGTGAATGATAAAATATCTTCTTGATGCATAAATAGTGTATGTAACTAGTAGAGCTATGGTACCTGGGAGTAACCACAGACTTCTAGCTTGTAATATATATTAACAGATGGTCTGTTCTGACCCCTTAGCAGCTTACCTCTGTATTCTCCTTCCCCCTTTAGACATACCTTTCTGCTCCAGTAGACAGAAATAATTAGTAATGACTATTTATGTTGTGGTGCACATGCTGTCGATAATGAGTGTTCTTTGAATTAGAGATTAAATGTAGTCTTGTAATCTACCAGAAACAACAGCATGACAATTCCCACAGATTGGATGACATTAAAATGTGCAGAACTTGTACCGTAGTCTGTCAAGACACCTTCATATTCAAATTCCTTTAACTGATAATATACTCCATGCATTTTCATTCTTGATTATCTCTTTAATAGATATAGCTGTATGGTGACAGTAATTAATGGCCGTTTATAATTACTCACAAAAGCATGTATTTTAACAACTCATATTTCAATAGTATTAACCTTCAATCTCTCTCGCAAGGGGGAGGGAAAAGATTTGGACCGCTTGCACAAAAATCCACTGACATACCTTTTATTAAAAAATGACCTACCCCTAAAATATAAAAATATAGCAGGACTCTGCTTGCCAAGGGTCATCCCTTCATCCTATTTACAAATGTGGTTGTGCAGTTAACAATTGCGTTGAGAAGGTGCATCATGAATATAGAAAATCATTATGGCTATGCAATCAATCAATATGTATTATCTAGTATTTACTTGTTTTGGTAGTCAATCCTTTCAGCAACTAATCAGACCATGAGATCTCTTTCGCTTCACCTCACAGCCTTAGGGACTCTGGTTTTCTGAAGGGCCCCGGGTACTCTGATACTGTTAACTAATGTATGAAGCTTGCACGGGCACCTACTTAGCTAAACCTCGGGGTGGACGTCATGTGTTTCTGTTTACAGAAACAGGGTAGTCAACTCAAAGTCCCCCCTCTGCTTTGAGTATCATATTCTGGTGTGTAAATGCATGCATTTGGATGCATTAAAAGGCCACTATCTCATGATTATGCATAATAAGTAATATTACTGGGATCCAGAATACACAATTATGCATTAAACTGGAAATTGAGCCACTTTAAGCAAAGTCCCCCCTCTGCTTTGTGTCAACATTGTGCGGTCCTTAAAGCATATGGCCTGCATACCTACAACACTGTGGGGAGCAAGGAAAGTACAGGGGTCCATGCACAGTAGGAACAGGTATTCAGTGTAGTGTACCACAGTGGCTTACCCTGTTCCAATGAATTGGAACACTTGATCTCCCCCCTGATGTTAAGACCACTGCTTATATTCAGTGGTCGCCCATGGAAGCTTGTATTTGTACATCCCAAACACTTAGTTCCACACATGAACCGGCTCACTATTATAAGCCTCTTCCTTTAGCGGGGGTTGTATAACACTAATTAGCGAGTAGTTTCCAAGGCTTTAATTTCAGTGTTGGCATAGTGCTGTGCCATAACAGTAGAATCCCACTAGAAAGGGGTCTGTTTAGTACACAGCATCAGTATGCTAGGTAAATGTTTATAAAAGAAAAAAAATCAGTTAGTTGGTTTTATTCTCTTGTGGGTTGACATCATTTTCTCATCTTTTCTAGGTGATTTCTTTTGTCTTCAGGATTGGTCAGAATGAGTTCAGTTTTTCCAGATGACAAAAGCATTGGAGTAGTATATAATGTATCTGAACGGGACTATGCTTAAGTACCGTTTATTACTCAATCGAGATGCAGCCAATCGGAGGCCTCCATTTGGTCACGTGACCGGAAGTGACCTACTTAGGGGATTAGTGGTGACATCACGTGACCTAGTTAGCCAATCAGAGGCCGCCATTTGGTCACGTGACCGGAAGTGACGTCATATGACCTACTTATGGACCGGAAGTGACGTCATATGACCTACTTAGGGGACCGGAAGTGACGTCATATGACCTAATTTAGGATCACGTGACCGGAAGTGACCTGATGAGTCACGTGACCGGAATTGACGTCATATGACCTAATGGACAACCGGAAGTGACGTCATGTGACCTCATTGAGGATCACGTGACCGGAAGTGACCTGATTGATCACGTGACCGGAAGTGACGTCACGCGACTTAATGAAGAGATGAGCGTCTTTAAGGGGTCACGCGCTTTAAAATGTGATATATATTTTTTTGGAGGAGGAGGCGAGTCTCTTACTTTTTTTGTAAACCAATAAAAAACACAACAATATAAGTTTGTTTTTTCATTTTATTTTTTATTAGCGACTGGAAGTGACTTATTGAACTAGGTAGAAGTGTTCTTTAGAGTGTATAAGGGGGGAGGGGGAGGGGAGGGGGGGAGGGGGGGAGGGGGGCCCTTTAAGATGCATGGGGAGGGGGGCACTTTTAGGATGCATGGGGTGGGTGGGGGGGAGGGGAGGGGAGGGGAGGGGGGAGGGGGGCACTCTAGGGGGGTGGGGGGGCACTCTAAGGGGAGTTTGTCTCTTTTAAGAAAATAATTTTTTTATTTTAATCAAGAGACACACTTCTTCCTCTTGAGAGGAAGAAGTGTGTCTCTTAATTTTTTTGTTTAGGAAGTGATGGTCTTTAGGATCACGTGACCGGAAGTGACCTGATGAGTCACGTGACTAGAAGTGACCACGTCACATGCCCTAATGAGGAGATCAGCAGCGACCGGTGGAAGTGACACTTTAACAGGACACACGACTTAATTGTTATAATATTTTTTTTTTTTTTTTTTTACTTACTAATAAAAGAAGACGTATGAAAATAAAACACAACAATTCACATGTCCGTTGTTCTCGTTGTTTCTTGCTTGATAAAGTCAAGTAATATCGTGATGCCGAGGTCAAACTTTCCCATGTCCTCAGTCAACACTCGAAGGAGTTCAAAAGGTGTACTGCCGGCACCGTCAGCTTCAGCTTGCTACATTTTCAACACTTGGAAGGCCCACTCAGCGGGACTTCCTCCGCATTCGCATTCTTCAGCGATCTTATCTAACCTCTCAGGCGACATTTTTAAATGACCCCCCACCTCTTTCCACCTGCTACCTAGGCGTCTGCCGAGGGCGCCCAAGTGCTTATGCATCGCGTGCGAGTCGGGGTTCTCGAAATCCAACCCCTGCCTGTGGAGAAGGGTCATCCACTGAGCCAACAGTTCCACTCGTCTAATGCGGGTGAAGACGCGGCCGAGCTCTCCCCATCTATGACGATGCTGGGTTTCACCCCAGCAAACTCTGAACATCGCCGTACACAGCTCCTCCAGTGTCTTGACACTGCGCTCTACTAGAGCATCCATACGGGCGGCGGTAACTTTTAAGCTACTGCCCAACACTCTCCAAGATCCGCTCAACTCTTTACCTAGTTGATGAGGCAAGGCGTCGCTATATGCTAAGCGCTGCTGCCCTACCTCTCTACTCTCCCCATCGGCCTGCACCGCGCGTCTCACGTCGTGAAGCCGCATTAATTTTTCAGGTGAACAAGGGGGTGAAGGTGAGATTGAAAGTGGAATAGCTTGAGCCATCTCGTCTCGTCTTGGCGGCGGCGGCGTCGGCGGCGGCGGCGGCGGCGGCGGCGGCGGCGGCGGTGGTGGTGGTGGTGATAGTAGACGTTACTGTGGTCAGAGGCGATATGGGTTTTTTTCCAACAGAAATCAGAGCTTTTATACAGAGGGAGTTTAATCCTATTTCCAACAGCACCCCAGCTGTCTAGCGACCTGTCCGCATGACGCTTTTTAGCCGCTCCGCTCCTTAAGAGCTTCTTAAGAGCTTAGATGACGAGGAGTATGTCATCGCCATCTGTGGAGGCCAGCTGAAAATGGCGTTTTTTCCTTATCCATAGCCTTACCTCCTACCCCCTACCTGAGGACGACTCTCTCTCCCTCTGACATTCATTGTAACAAACGTCAGAGGTCAGGTGAAAATCGGATTTTCATGCACAGCCTTAGTCAGCTGTCACCCCTATTGAACTAGCCGGCCGCCGCCGGCCCGGTCTACTCACCACAGCAGGAGGCGGTGATTTTTTTTGTTTTACACTTAAGTCGCTCACCACATGCACACGACTCTACTCACAGACAGACACACTCGTCTTAGGGGGTCCTGCTTCACGCCACACGCCTCCTGTAGTTTTTTTTGTATACACACTCTAAGCTCATGACCGTTAATCCTTTATACAGCTAATGCGCATTGAATTAGCACAGTCGGTACACCGCCCGCTCATATCAGTCGATCTTTCAAAAGGGGGGGGGGAAAGGGATCCAGCTGAAAACGTCATGCATTATGTCATTTGTTTCTCTTTGTGAATGGCCACCGGTCAGCCGGCGGCAGCAACCGCTTAATCCTTTATACAGCTAATGCGCGTTGAATTGCTGAACAGGGCGGTAAGTAGCTTAGCTCATGTCAGTCGATCTCTCAAAAGGGGGGAAAGGGATCCAGCTGAAAACGTCATGCATTATGTCTTTTGTTTCTCTTTGTGAATGGCCGCCGGTCAGCCGGCGGCAGCTGAACAGGGCAGTAAGTAGCTTAGCTCTAGAAGCGAGAAGGCATATATAAGGGGTCTGGAAACACCCATTCACTCACTCAGTCTTTTGCTGCTCTCTACAGTCACCACCATGAGCAAAAGACAACAACTAGTGCCGTCCAAGGATCTAAGCAAGTTCAAGAACAAGAAGAGTACGCAGAACGGTGATCGTTTAGCGTCAGCGTCTCCTCTTGCTACTGAAGATGAGACTACCGCCGCAACCGCTTGGTCTTAGCACCCTCCCGCTGTAGCGAGCGCTCGCAGCAGTAGTAGTAGTGGTAGTAGTAGTAGCGGTAGTAGTAGTAGTAGTAGTAGTAGTGGTAGTAGTAGCGGTACTACTGGTAGTAGTCGTCGTGGTAGCGACGTTGTTACACTCGCGACGGTTGTTGCTGCTAAGCGCGCTGCCGCTGCTACTGCTGCCCCGCCTGCTGCTGCTGCTGCTGCTCCTCGTGCTGCTGCTGCTGGTGCTGGTGATCCTCGTGCTGCTGGTGCTCTTCGTGCTGCCGCTGCTGCTGCGCCTGCTACTGCTGCGCCTGCTACTGCTGCGCCTGCTACTGCTGCGCCTGCTGAGGCTGCTGCGCCTGCTACTGTTGCGCCTGCTGCTGCTGCTGCTGCACCTGCTGCTGCCGCTACTACTACTGACGACAACTCTCCTGGCACAGCGCAGTACTGGCAACCGGGTTTTTACCTCCCCACTACTGTTGCTGATTTTGATGAACCGCAGCACGTTGCACAGCACCTCTCCACCACTACATCAACCGACGCCATCGACACCGCTCGCGCTGAGACTTACAGCTATTCGGACACTCAGCCCCAGCAGCACGTAGTAGACATATATGCCCTAAAGCAAGAAGAAGAAGAGGAGGAGGAGGAGGAGGAGGAGGAGGAGGAGGAGGAGGAGGAGCAGCAACAGGGTGAGAAAGAGAACGACGCTGACGACGAGGCGTACGACGAACCCGAAGGGCTACGGGTGGACGGTACGTTTTTTCGGCTCCCCTCTTCCACTACTTTCGACCTCACTTCCACTGGTAGCGCGTCCGGTCTGTTGCGACTGCCCTCACCGCCACCTTACGAGGGCGGCGACGCTCCATCTTCTACCGCTACACTCAGCACCGATGGCGTGTGGCTGCTCTGTTCCAACAACGAGTCGTCGGATACCAGCGCTGACGCTGCTCCTGTTATTGGTTCTGCTGCTGATTCAGCTCACGCTGATGGTGTTACTCTTCTTGCGGGTCTGAAACGTTCTAAGGCGGGTTCCAGAACAACAAGGCCTACTAAGAAGAGAAAAATACAAGAAAAAGAAGAAGATGGACGAGAAGAAGCAGAGAAAACCCCCCATCCTCTCGTGTTAGAGTTTTGCTTAGACTGGACTTTGACGCTGGAGATCTGGGAGGACGAGGCTAGACTGTCTAGGAGGCCGCGCTACACAAAAGACGGCCAGGTGAAAGAGGCGTCTCTGACCAGAGGCAAGCGAGTGCACTTCACCGCCGACGCGCTGCGCGAGCTAATAGCGCGCATCGCCGAGATCCGCGCAGTGGTGCGCATACGCGACACAGCGTCCGCGCAAGGAAGACCTAATCACACCCCCTGGTTCACAGTGCTGGATGAGGAGGGTGAAGTGTACGCAGCTGTGAGCTACTACAGCGGTAAGAACCTCATCCACGTGCGCAAGTACGAAGGTCCTGACAAAAAACCCACACAGCAGGGGGTGACGCTGTCCGCCAGAGCGCTCAAAGAGTTGGATGACAAAACAGAGATTATTCTCAAATTTCTCGGTATAGATTTGGAATGAGAGACGCTCAACGCTCACGCGCGCACACACACAGTGTTTGACGTACGCTGTATGATACAGACAGACGGATACACAGACAGACAGATAGATAGATAGATAGATAGATAGATAGATAGATAGATAGATAGATAGATAGATTGATAGATAGATAGACGGCTAAGTAGTTGGGAAAAAAAACTTTTTTTTAATTGGTAACTAAGTAAAAAAACAAAAAAAACAAAAAAAAACATGACGCAGTACGTCTGCGAAAAGTGTTTCAAAATTTTTAAAAGACTGTACAATCACGAGAGACACATAGAAAAATGTAGAGTAATACCTAAGTTTTGCCCTCTATGCGGCGAAGGCGATTGCCGAAAGATCACCTGTCGACGCGAATCTCTGGACGGGGTGACTATCCCTCCGCGCATATGTGCTGTACGGAACGATGAGGAAAGGTTCACGGCGATTTGGCCTGCAATACAAATGGGTGTCAGGATGCACGGGACTCGCGTGAGTGTAACAAACTTCAGACTACCAACCGGCGAGTTGAGTGACGCTGTAGATACTATGCGTCGCATTCACTTAACGCAAAGATTCAGATACAAAGTGGGTTTCTCGGTAAGCTTACTCTTACAACACAGAGAAGACAAGAGCAAACTGCGCTACTTCCACGCCTCCCAGAACAACGCAACTCTCATACAACCGCTCCCTACTATAACTAATTCAGAAACTTTGGAAGAGCTCCTCTCAAAGATGGAAAACACCGTCGCTTGCGACTCTGACACCAAGTGGCACGTTCTTTTTCCCACCAATTTGAACATTTGCGTTTACATGGGACCGGGGGAATTTCCCATAGGCGTTAGGATCACTCAGGCCGGTCGAGTTGGAAAGAGAAGAGGTGTGTTAGATTTTCCCAACAAGGACAACCTCTGCGTCTTCCGCTGCATTTCCTTTCACTTATACAACACCAGCAAGCGCGCTTCAGATTTGTTACTTCAGTTCTGTCCCGCTGCCACACCTGAAACCTTTCCGGGTTTGAACATCTGCGACTTACCCGCGTTAGAGAACTTGTTTGACATACAAATAGCGGTTTACACCGCGTCGCGTCAGGTGCCGGGGCGGAAGTTGAGAAGACGCGTTACTCTGATCAGACCGCCTTCCAGAACTCTGGCCGCCCGAGGTAAAGTCAACCTACACCTGACGGCGAAAGGCGGTTTGCACGTCTCTCTGGTCACGGACTTCAACGCGTACGCGGGCATATACTAATGTTGCAAGTGTAAGGCGGCGTTCACCACCGAGTTCTTGCTGAAGAGACACAGGAACCAGCTTTCCTCTTGCCGACAAGTCAAGTTGCGCTACGTAGGTGGCATCTACCAAAATTCGAGAACCATTTTCGAAGCGCTAGCAGACTTCTCCATTTTTCCTCCCGACGGACATTCCGGAATCTACCCTTACAAGATCACCTTCGATTTCGAGGCTTTCTTCAGACCGTGCAGAGAACCGTCGACCGAACACGTGTCCCTGCTGTGGGATCACGTCCCTTTGTCAGCTAGCGTCGCATACGACTTTCCGGGGTGGGAGGGGCCGGTCTGCTTCGTCAGAGAATCGGACGCAGATTCCGACCCCTTGTTGGACCGAGTTTTAAATCACATAAACGAGAACGCCAAAGTCATCGGGGAAGCTGTGCTAGAACTTTACTGACCGACGTTAGCGAAGTTAGATGCGGCGATAGGTGAAGCTCTCCTGCTGGAGGAGGCGGCATTCACCCCTTTTCCAGGCGGCTTCGCTGCGGCTCAGACCAGACACCCGTTAGTTCAACTGAAGAAGCAGCTTCTGAGATACATCCGTCAAGCTCCAGTCGTGGGCTTCAACTCGGGGCGTTACGACTTGAACCTGATCAAAATACGCCTTCACTCTTTCTTTGCCTCCGGAGACCGAAGAAACCAAGAATTCAGCGTCATAAAGAGAAGCAATCAATACTTGGCGGTTTACACACAGCACACGGTTTTCTTGGACTATTTGGCACCCGGTTACAACTACGCGAATTATTTGCGAGCTTTCACCAGAAACGAAGAGAAAGGTCACTTTCCTTACGAATGGATGATGTCTACCAGGAAACTGGGAAACAGAACACTGCCACCGAGATCGGCTTTTGACAGCGAACTGACGGGCGTCAAAATGTCCGAATCCGACTACGCCGCATGTCAGAAAGTTTGGTCCGACGAGAAGATGCAAACTATGAGAGATTACTTGATCCACTACAACAACAAAGACGTCAAACCTTTCATAGAAGCTCTGAAAAATCACGCTAAATTTTTCCAAGATCGCGGCATTGACATGTTGAAAGACTGGATCTCTCTCGCCACGGTTCCTCTTCCAAAACCTAGAAGACGCGTTCACAACGTTCCCCCAGTTCGACGCCGTCCTCCACGCTCTGATCAAAGAAAATCTAGTCGGTGGTCCTTCCATCATCTTCCATAGATTTCACGAGAAGGGCACCACGCGGATAAGGGAGCACAAGTACGGCAAAGAAGCGAGAACGTGCCAGCACATCCTAGGCCTAGACGCTAACTCTCTGTACTTGCGCTGCATGAGCGAAGCGCACTGCATGGGCTATTACGCGGTGAGACGACCTGAGACCGAGTTCAAGCCCAAAATTAGGCAAAGAAACTCTCACAGCGCTTTGGAGTGGTTACGCTTCGTAGAGCACGACCGCGACGTGAAACTGCGCCACGCTTTCAACGCCGGCGAGATGGCTCTAGGCTGTCGAAGAATTCGCGTCGACGGGTTTCACGCGGCCTCTAATACGGTTTTCCAGTTTCACGGGTGTTGGTTCCACGCTCACGAGTGCATACCGTCGCACCGATATCAGTGCGCTTCACTGAGGGAGGAGAGACGCGACAGAACGGCTAGAGTAAGCGCTTACTTGAAAGCGCTAGGTCACAAGCTGGTCGTCGTGTGGGAGTGCGAATGGAGAGAGATGAAGCGTCGAGATGAACGGGTTAAGGCCTCCCAACAACACTGGAAGGTTGACACTTTGAAAGTGTCTCGAAACGCTATGAGCGAGAGTGACATCCTTTCCGCTGTCAAAGACGGGAAAATGTTCGGTTTAGTTCAAGTGGACATCACTACGCCGCCTCACCTACGAGACTACTTCGAAGAAATGACCCCCGTTTTCAAGAACGTGTCCGTTTCAAAATCAGACATAGGACCTCACATGTCAGACTTTGCGCAGGAAGAAAAGCTGTTGAACACGCCTCAGAGATGTATGATAGGGAGTTACCACGGAAAAAATATTCTCTTGGGAACGCCCCTTCTCAAGTGGTATTTAGAGCATGGTTTGATAGTCACCAAAGTACAGCTGGTCGTAGAATACCTACCTAAACGCTCCTTTGCCGGTTTCGCGGACGAAGTAACGGCGGCGCGAAGACGTGGCGACGTGAACGAGAACGAGAAAATTCTGTCAGACTGTTACAAGTTAATGGGAAACGCCACGTACGGTAAAACACTCTGCAACAAAGAAAAACACACGGCGGTGAGATACGCTGACTGTCGGAAGTTCGAACTATTGGCCAATTCGTGGCGCTTCAAAAAGGCGTCCGAGTTGAGTTCTGATCTGTTTGAAGTCGAACTACAACCGAAAACAGTCAAGAACAACCTCCCTATTCAAATAGGGTTCATGGTATACCAGTACGCGAAGTTGAAATTGTTAGAGTTCACATACGACTTCTTGGATAGCTTCGTCGATCGGCGCGATTATGCTCTTTGTCAAATGGACACCGACAGTCTTTACATGGCTCTCAGTGGTGACACGTTGGATGACCTAGTCAAACCTCACCTGAGAGAGACGTACTTCAGAGAGAAACGAAAGTGGATTCCGACAGCGGTGTGCGACGATCACTTAGAGCTTTTCGTGAAGACAAAAACGGAAAGAGTGCGAGAATGGTGTCCGCCGCCCGGCGGATGTTGTGAGAGACGTTACCTTCACGATCTGAGAACTTCGGGGCTTATGAAAGCGGAGTGGGAAGGTGACGGGATCCTAAGTCTCAACCCTAAGACTTACATTTGCTACGATCGAGTCAGCGGCACCGGTGAAAGAAAATCCAAAAAATGGAGTGCAAAAGGTGTACAGAAGAAACAAAACCCTAAAGAACCAGACGACTTCTTGGATGTTCTTCCCAAACGAAAAACTCTCCTTGCGGTAAATAGAAATTTCAAAGTGGTACGAAACAAAATGGTCACTTACACCATAGAGAAAGATGGCGTGCACTACTTGTATTATAAGCGTTCTGACGGTGTGACAACGAGTCCTTTAGAGATATGAAAAAAAAAAAAAAAGTGTGTTATTGATTGATTGAGCGCATCTTTTCAAAAAATAGAGTGTTTATCAAGATTGAAAAAAAAAATAAAATAAATAAAATAATAAAATAAAATTATTGTTGTGTTTTATTTTCATACGTCTTCTTTTATTAGTAAGTAAAAAAAAAAAATTATAACAATTAAGTCGCGTGTCCTGTTAAAGTGTCACTTCCTCCGGTCGCTGCTGATCTCCTAATTAGGGCATGTGACGTTGTCACTTCCAGTCACGTGACTCATCAGGTCACTTCCGGTCACGTGATCCTAAAGACCATCACTTCCTAAACAAAAAAATTAAGAGACACACTTCTTCCTCTCAAGAGGAAGAAGTGTGTCTCTTGATTAAAATAAAAAAATTCTTTTCTTAAAAGAGACAAACTCCCCTTAGAGTGCCCCCCCCACCCCCCTAGAGTGCCCCCCTCCCCCCTCCCCTCCCCTCCCCCCCACCCACCCCATGCATCCTAAAAGTGCCCCCCTCCCCATGCATCTTAAAGGGCCCCCCTCCCCCCCTCCCCTCCCCCTCCCCCCTTATACACTCTAAAGAACACTTCTACCTAGTTCAATAAGTCACTTCCAGTCGCTAATAAAAAATAAAATGAAAAAACAAACTTATATTGTTGTGTTTTTTATTGGTTTACAAAAAAAATAAGAGACTCGCCTCCTCCAAAAAAAAAAAAAAATCACATTTTAAAGCGCGTGACCCCTTAAAGACGCTAATCTCTTCATTAAGTCGCGTGACGTCACTTCCGGTCACGTGATCAATCAGGTCACTTCCGGTCACGTGATCCTCAATGAGGTCACATGACGTCACTTCCGGTTGTCCATTAGGTCATGTGACGTCACTTCCGGTCACGTGACTCATCAGGTCACTTCCGGTCACGTGATCCTAAATTAGGTCATATGACGTCACTTCCGGTCCCCTAAGTAGGTCATATGACATCACTTCCGGTCCATAAGTAGGTCATATGACGTCACTTCCGGTCACGTGACCGAATGGCGGCCTCTGATTGGCTAACTAGGTCACGTGACGTCACCATTAATCCCCTAAGTAGGTCACTTCCGGTCAAGTGACCAAATGGAGGCCTCTGATTGGCTGCATCTCGATTGAGTAATAAACAGTACTTAAGCATAGTCCCGTTCCGATACATTATATACTACTCATTGGCTCCCATATGACCCCAGTAACTGAAAATGGTTTAGTATCTGTTGGGATGTCAGGCAATGGGCAAAGATTAGATTTCTGTAGAAAAGCAGATGTGACAATTGTGTGAAAATCTCATGTTAAATCATTCATTTGTGTTGTACTATTTGTGTATGCTTTCCAGAACACTTACTTGATTCTCTCACATTACCATTATTGTGTAAGCACCGGATAAGGCATTGTTTATTTTGTGTGCAACAGTGATAGGGCAGCTCTTTTCTTTAGAAGAAATACAAACCTGTCCCCAAAGATGCGGTGCCTTCATCCCTGTATCTTTAAAGGGGCATTTTCACCACTCAAACTTACCACATAGCAGACTAGAACAGTACTATAATTGTGAGTGGGAAACGCTCGGTGAGAATGCCACTTTAAAGAGAGTCCTACACTGTTTGATTTGTTTCATTTCATTGAGCTTTATGTCCATTCACCTGCGAATAATCTCAGGGGCATGGTATAGTATAGTAGAACTAAGCCCTGTAATGTGAATAACCAAGATTTGACATACTATGTAAATATTTCCTAAAAAGCTTTGTGTACCACTACCCAAGTGCGGTATTACATAGTATGAAGACATCTTCCCATTGTGTATTCAGCTTCCCTTCACTTTTCATCCATACATTCATTTGTCGGCTGTTCAATATTGACATACTTCCATCTACAAGATTATACTCATATAGCAATACCCCGGTGGATGTAGCAGCTTTTCTACATCAGCAGCACACACTTTAGGTACATGTTAAATACTTTTCCCTATCCATTTGGCTGCCAATATAAATCATGTAAATCTTTTGATGGGTAATGCAGCTTGTTTACATCTTCCTTATCATTCTTGATCATTGTGATTTGCAAAGGTGAAATCAGCAAGTTAAAGTGAATAATTCTTCTGATGATTTGCAAAGGTGAAATCAGCAAGTTAAAGTGAATAATTCTTCTGAATCATGACAACCTTTGGAAAAAATTTCAATAAATCATTCTACTCAATCAGTGAGCTGTCAGATCAAGTTATGAATGTGGAATAGACCAATTCAAATGCTTATAATTATTAGGGTCTACATTATTCTAAAGTAATTACCAGAATGTAAGGAAGTAAACCTTTGTTTTTGTTACATCTCATTGCCATATCCTATCAAAATAATCATTTCTAAATGTTGTCCTGATAACTATCTTGATGGTAGAGGCAACAGGGAGTGATATTAAGTTAATCCACGCCTTCCCACTGCTTAACTATAGTGATATGCTTGGTCTATATGAAATATCATTATTTGAAAGCCTGAGAAAATATCTGCAAGTGTGAGATCCATTTATCATCTATGTATAACAAGAGGCATTTTGCCCATGGAAAATGACCTTCCCATTATCCACCAACCATCCTCCTGATCTACATGGTAGACAAATAATAGCTCCATGCGGCAAAGGTTAACAATAAACATGAAGAACAGGATAACAGACACAGAGGGAAGCCAGAGAAATTATCCCCTAGCTTACCCCTACAACAGGACAGCTAATGCAAACAAAATGTCAGAGGTGACTGGGTAGCAACTACACTCCCCTCCCCACCTGTATCCATGTGCTTGGATGTAGAAACCTGCAGGTGCCACAACAAAACCATCCCAGTAAACAAAAATGTTATACAAGATTTCATAACATTATGTAACATTTCTCTAAGGCTCCTTACTAGTATATAACATTATATTGGCGTAATAAAACCGTTTGCTTTGTTAGCTGGGATATACCGGTACTTACATAGATAATGATACAATAGAGGCAGAGCCATCCCCATTGATCCTGTCTTGATTGTTCGTCATGAATTGAGGCTTAGGCCTCATTACACAGATCCTTAAAGTTGGAACATCCGATGTGTGGGCAAAAAAATGAATTTCCCTAAAATTTAGTCAGAAGGTTCCCAAATAATATATTTGACTTCCTATCTGTTCCATTCCCCCTATTTCCCTCCAAATTTAGTCTAATTGGATTTTATTCCGCAAAATATGGTCATTTTTAGAATAAAAGCGTGCACTCTTTTATTCCCCCACTGAAAATACACTAGAAAAACCCATGATTGGGAGACATTGGATATCTTTGGGACCCATTAACACCCATTGATTATACTTTTACCATGTTTTTGATGCATTCAAGTAAGATTTAGAATTTGAAGAAAAATCGGATATACTCACTTTAACTTGTGAAGTACAATCTAAACAAAAACAATGGTCGTGGGCCTTTCCCAGCTAACAAAAAAACGTTCTTTTACGTCAAAATAGCGTTATAAAATTTCATATAACGTTATGCCATAGTAAGGATCCTTAGAGAAACGTTATTTAACGTTATATAACATTATAAAATGTTGTATAGCGTTTTTTGTTTACTGGGTTGTCTATGTATTTTCATAAATGCACCTGATGTGTAGATTTGCTTTTTTTTGTGCAGGCTACTGCAGGGCTGTATCAGCGGTGTCTGGGGTCCTAAATACCTGTGAGCAGGCCGTTAGGAAATTGGCTTCTCTTTGAATCTAATAGCAACTACATTTGATACCTCTTACTTACACAGTATAGTCCCTTGCACTATCCTCAAGAGTTACCTCACAAATATCACTCAGATAATGACAATCCACAATTCATCTACATCTTCTTCATTGAATAGCAGCATCACCTGGATGAGTGGATTTGATAAATCAGCTATCTTTTACTGACATGTCAGACCTTTCTGTAATAGGGTTTCCATGAAGTATGTACACACATTCTCTCCAGAAGTTGACCACCCCCCCCCCCCCCCACCTCCTAAAGTTCTTGTACACATATAGACCCCCCACCCCCTTTGCACGTGCATACATACTTCATGGATGCCCCCAAACTGATGTGAACCAATATTGTCATTTTTATGGGGAAATGTAGCTCACTTATAACAGAATCTGAGTAGCTCTTTTGAAACAGCTATCAGTGAGGTACTCTATAATGAGATATATGACTGTCCATGGGAGAACCAGCCTCATGCAGGGGATGCGTGAAGCTGGTTTTCCCATTGATGGTCACCTAGTGACAAGCTAGTGTATGATTAAGTATGTAAGGAGGGATAGACCAGGAGAATGATGCCTGTAGCTCAGGCTTCAACGTCTCACAGGTGGATATGGGTAAAAGCAGCTAGCTCAGCAAGCCAATGCAGTATGAACAGGCAGGTTGGGCAGAGAGAGAAGTGACCAACCAAGGCTGCTGAGCCAAAGCGAACCTACATAAGCCATGGTGAGCCCCATCACGCCCCTAGAGAACACCAGCCACAGCCCTAGCTGCCAGATTGTGGTGGACAGCGGCAGATAAGGAAAGGGGATCATTGCAGGGGGAATGGAGTGGGGGGGACAAACAGAGGATTTTGTCACTGAAAGTGTACATCCAGTCTTTGATAGAGTGCACTGTTAATCCAGTGTGTCTGGTGTGGGCTAGATAAAACATCTGTTATTTGGTTGTATGGGGACAAATATAGTCGTATTACTCATACCATAATTGTTATCATATCATTTGAACACTCCCCAATCGCACCATGACTTCTGCTATCTTTTAGCCCGTACTAAGAATATAAATTATGACCCTTCACAATAAATATGTGAGTTGAATCCTGCAAAATTAGTCCACCCCATGCACTCACATATCGCCGGGAACAAGATGAAATTCTCAGAACGTTGTCCTGTTCTATGGCTATTAAATCCACTTTGCAAGTAGCTTTGTTCTAAGCATATAAATATCAGCCTTCATAGTACATTTTCATATAGAATTCATATAATCAAAGATTGACAAAGGTGTAGCATAAATCTGTAGCTAGTTCGGCCCATACACTGGCGACTCATTGGCCTACTGCCATCCACCACAAATAATGTAGGCGAAGCTGTAGCGCAGAAAATATAACATTGAATTATTATCTATCCTTCCGGAAATATGTTTTTCAAGGAAAACTACCCAGAATCCAATCATCATCAATTATGTGCTACCTCTTCCTCAAATAGGAGAATGTTCTCTATAACCCTTATGTAGATTGAAGTTGGATCTGCAGTGATTTCAGACTAATTGGGTAGTCCTTATTGCAGTAGTCTGAGAGTTTAGACCCCCTGCAGCGACAAGATGATAAGAAGCTTAGAAGCTTCTCCTCCAACGTTTGCCTAAGGGAAATAAGCTACTTTACTTAGGCCAAGGCAACTGTGTTTTATACAGCATTGACTGGAATCCCAGGTATGTTGTGCTTAAAAAAGTAAAAAGAACTATTGGAGACATTTCCTCTACATTACAAAATTCTTCAAAAATTGTATATCAAATATGTAGTTAGAAGTTGGGAAGATAGGGTCTATGTTTTTAAAGTTTTGCTGTTGTAACATCCCTGTCAGACCCGATCTTTGCGGTAGCAGACATCAGTAATTTCCTTTTGGCCTTATAAAAAGTGAGGCCATCCCTTCTGGAATGAATCCCCCTCTAAATGTTTCATTAAGGAATTGGAGATTTAGAGCCCTCCTCTAATGCACCATGCACATCTAACATTAGCTTGGAGACATTGAGGAAGTGACATTTGAGTTAAGCATGCTCTATTTCACCCAAGATGTTGCCATTAAAGTGTCACCACTTCTGCTTTTAGAAAGTCAATGGCATACTCTTTCTATGGGACCGTTTGGATGTTTCCTTGGCAAGAGCTAATATAACCTGGAAATCAGTGAGAATCAGTTCTCAATCTTCTCAATATAGTGACATGTTTGAGTTGTGAAAGCTAAATGGCAGCCTTAGCTTTCTTTCCACATTGACTGTCTCCAATGTCTCTCTCTCTCCCAAGATAAAAAAAAATAAATTTGGAGATGATGATTCTGATAAGTCTAATTATCCACTTCTAATTTGTGACATGAAAATAACTGGTTTATAAGAATATGTCAGCTTAATTGAAACCTATTCTAAAATCAATACATTGTCTAGGGCAACATCAACTGAATCCAACATTACTTAAACTTAGGCTCGTATTCATAAAGGATTGGCTGTATTCTTACATATAAAATACATGATGTTATGGGACACATTGTTTTCTGCATTGACTATGTATTTTTCCTCCATATCATCCTGTATATGACCTGTTCCCTCATTGCCTTTCTCTCTTTCTGTGAATTTCCCCATGACACATTTTCTCCTTTTATTAGCCTCCTAAGCATTGTTCCCTTCCTAATTTCTGGTATCCTTTGCTAGCAGATATATTCTATACTGCATTAGCCAAGAGGCCATACTGAGGAAAACAGTGTGAGTGGGAATGGTGTTGAGAGGTATCTAACCTCCTCCACCTGAGAACATGAGCAACCTCTTACCAGAGCCTCTACAGAATTACTAATGAGAGTGAGTGCTTGGTTGTCGCCGGGCAATGTGCTGGTACTTGTGAGACTTCCTGCCTGTCAGACTGGGGCGGAAAAGGGGCAGTGACTTGCAGCTGGTGGGCCACCTTCCTGACAGACAACATGGAACTAAAAACATATATGTGATCTTTGTTCACCTAACTAGTCACATGTCAGAATAATGAAATTCAGGAATACATTGCTTTCATAGAGAGTACATCAAAAGCTTCATTTTATTTTTCAAATCCTCAAAATATCTATATTTTCAACCTTTGGAAAATTTTTAAGATTCACGGACACAGATTATCTAAAACAGAGCCCTAAACATAAGGCATTACATTGATACACATAGAACAGGAATGCCTATCAGCACCAAAAAGGTTGAGCCTGGTACCAATGTAAGGAGAAAATGAATGGCTATTTGTAGATAAATTTTGAGATAAATTATGAGAGCGACCAATGATGATGATCATCAAATCAATCAGCTCAATTTTGCATTAATCCTGCAATAGTAGTAAAGTTGACATAAATAATACAAACACCTAATAGACCAAGTTTCACTAAAAGTGTCAATTCTTTGGACCTTATTATCTCTGGTCCAGGATGTGCGAGATGTGACTGGTTAGGTGAAAACACATCACATATCATCAACATAAGAGCTCCTTCAATAGCTGGAAATAAAATTAAGGGGAGATGCTGAATGTTGTTGCAATGAAGTCCTCATTAGTGTAGCTAACAACTGTGAGTAATGCAGGGATGTGTCAATTGAATATTATTGATAACTGAAGTAAATCTGTAGCACAAGATAAAAATAAAGAAGAATACAAAATAGTATTGTGTAGCCAGTCACCCTTGCCCCCTCTCTAGACACTTCTGTTTTTATAAATAGCATCCAGGCACCAATGACGTCACTGTCTGCAGGCTCACAGTAGAAATATAAAGACTCACAGCTGGCCAGTCACCTTAATGACACAACACGAGCAAGAATATGTACATCAATATCGGGGGCATCTTCTGCAGCTGCTGTCCCTTTATATCTCTTTCTTCTATTTTCTCTTTCATTGAATGGTGCTTCTGTTATGTCTACACTCATCTTTTCTGATCAATTAGATACTTGTTCTTATAACATGACTACTGAGAAATTAGTGTCCACATGATCCATCCCAGCCAGCAAAGATACGTTGGGCCAACATTGGGCTAACAGAAGCCAATGTTGTAATGAAGTCAATATTCTGACGTTGGCCCAACGTTCCTTTGTCCGTCCATCAGAACATCGTCATGACGTCGCAAATAAATGACATTGGGGCAACGTTGGCACAACATCAGGACATTGGCCCAACATCAGTTTTTCAGCGTTGTACTACCATTGTACCAACTTCTAGCCAACAAGATTTAGAGTCTAAAACAGACGTTATTCCAACATATATATTTCGACCATTGCCCAACCTCCATCTATCAATATTCACTCAAATAATGACTATTTAGTAATCATGATTCATCATTCATTCATCATAGAAACAACTATTCATGTCTCTGTGTTTCACTTTAAACTCAGCCTAAAGGGCCAAGAGGTGATGCAGGGCCATTCAATCTTTTAGATCTTATTCACCTCCCATTGCCAACAAAAAGGGGTCCTTATAACAATATGGCCAGCATTTTCTTATATTATAATGAAAAGTGGTACTTAAGAATCACATAGATTATAGATGGAGTATCCCTGGTTTCAAAAGTTATATTACACACATTGGGCTCAATTAATGTCTAATTATGAGGAAAGATCACGGATCTGCTGGGTAAAAATATCTTCATGCAACCTTCGATGCCCTCTGGTAGAGGTTAGGGGTACTAGGGTTTGGCTGATGTTGCGCCAACGTGGGTATTACATGAATTATATGACACTGTGCCAATGTTGGCAAATCACTGGGCATATTCCCAACATTGGTACAACATAAATTTACCAACGTTGTATCAACGTTGGCAGACCAATGTTGGCCCAATGTTAAAATAATGCCTGCGACGGTGCCGACCATTGCCAACATTGGCCCAACATATCCTTGCTAGCTGAGATCCCATTTGTCATTAATTTTGTCCTAAACAAATGCAAAGTCAACACTTTATAAATCTCACCTCTTCTCCTCTGCACCACAACCCTGGCTAACACACTATTGGGCTGGTTTCCCATATTTTTGTCCCTTCTCAGCTAATACAAAAATGTTATTTTACGTCAAAATAAAGTTTTAAAACTTATATAACGTTATGCCATAGTAAGGGGCCTTGGATAAACATTATATAATGGTATATGTGTTAGATAGAGGACACCTGTACCTTGGTATGCCTCATACCTACTGCCCCACAAGGTCAAGATGAGGTGTTATACACCAAGTCGATGACCAGTGGGCAGTGGGTATAAGGCATACCAAGGTACAGGTGTTGTCTATCTGACTTAACCCTCGGGTATGCGAAATAACCAAGGTGCGAATCCTTTGTCTTAGCCCTCCACCGTGGGTTAAAATGGTATAAAATGTTGTATAACATTATTTTGTTAATTGGGTTACCATGGACTGGCCAATAGAACAGTTTCTTTGTAGATTTCACGTGTTGTATATCTATAGATCGATTCCCACATAACTGAAGGGATGACAGCACTACAGGGTCAACTCTGAGTTATTGTGGATAGCACCTGCTGCCATAAGGAGATGTCAGTCAGTCATTAGTCCAGACAGCTGGTTTCCGGTCAGTACCTCCACCTCCCTGCCCGCAGTCGGCCATCGTCCTGCCAGTGACCGGAAATTGAAAAGGCCGAGCAATGTGTATGCCTTGTCACGCATATAATCTCCAGGAAAATTCTGTCTGGGCATCAGACGGTTACCTTTGCTTCATGCTTGATATGAGCTGCTACTATAGCCTATATCCTACTGTGTAACATGGTGATGATATCTGTACATACCTGCTATACAATGGAGTAGGGGACAGCTTCCCAGTGAACAAAAAATGTTATACAACATTTTATAGCATTTTATAAGGTTATATAACATTATAAAATGTTTCTCTAATGCTCCTTACTATAGCAAAACGTAAAGTTATTTTGATGTCAAATAACGTTTTTTGTTAGCTGGAGAGGAAGTATAGGCTGGCGAGTGGAGCTTTTCTATTCAGCTGAGCCAACCCTACATTGGTGAAACATTCACACCTATTTGAGCAACTCTCTACTAGCGAGTTGTGAGTTATTGACAGAAACAAAAATATAAAACTGTAGCGACCATATTCTATAATTACAGTGTTAAAGAGCCTACCAGTCTAAATATCATTAACACAAGGGCTCCAGCAATAGTTGTCAATCACATTAAAAAGATATGCTAAGTGTTGCTGCAATGTAGTTCTCATTAGTGTGGCCAATAACTGTGAACAATGCAGGGATGTGTCAATTGCATGTTAGTGATAACTGAAGTAAAGCATTAAGACAAGATAAGACTGAAGAAGAAATGCTACTGCATAGTCTCCCTCCACAGGACCTCCTGTTTCTATAAGTAGCATCCAGGCACCAATGACGTCACTGTCTGCAGGACCAGACATTCCTGCAGCGTACACAGGGTCCCGTAGTGATACCATGAGGCCAAAGCTTGTTATGGTGTATCTGGTACATATAATTATGAAAGGCCTAAATCCCCCCCGCCTTACCTCAGCCTACATTATCCAATGGATTTTTGGATCATAATGGAGAAACAATCTGACCTGCAGCTGGCCAGTACCCCTCATGAAACAGCAAGCGAGCATGTATGCTGTAGCTGTTCATTAACATTGCTTCCTTCTATTTTCTTGATTAGTGTTTTTGTCATATTTACACTCCTCTTCTCTATTTCCTCACTGGTAAAAAATAATTTGTATTATGACCAGATAGTAAAAATGGTCTATCAAAATTATCATTTCCCATCCTCATTTGTCAAAGACGAGTAACAGGGCAGCTCATGGTACATCTTCCTTTTTCGATAATTACTCGCTTTCTTAATGTATTTCATGTTTAACATTTATAAATGGGTTCTGGTGTAACAGAAGGGAGGACAGCACTACAGCGGCCAGTTCTGTGTAATGTGGAAAGCACCTGCTGGGATGTATAGAAGGCATGTCAGTTGGCCTCTAGTGCAGACAGCCGGTATCCGGTAGGTACCACCACCTCCTAGTTACGGCTGTAACTCTAAGATGGGGCCATGGGCTGTCTGAGAAGTTACCAACAGGGGCAGTTCTCTAATGGCTGCCCTTATGTTAACCAATCGTGTGGATTTCTGCAGCCAACCAAGCCATGCCATGAATAGCGGCTTATGCTGCTTAGAGCTTTAATTTGATGAACTGAAATATACAACCAGGTAATTGAAGCCGCGGCTAGACCATGCAATAGTGAATTTCAAGGGAATGAAGATTGTCTGCCTCCTTTCAGACTACCCTCATCAAAGTCACTCAATCTGTGGAAATAAAACACCACCCATCCTTCAATTTATAAATGGTCTATTGTATACATATATAATATGTTGCTCATGAATTTATAAGTCTTTAAATTGCATATTAAGGTCAGGGGAATGCGAGGCAAAGACACCTCGGAAGTGGATACCCACAATGCTAGTGGCCCTGGGTATTGCAGGCTATACTAACACCCCCCTGCTCGAACAGGCCAAGCAATGTGCATGCATTGTCACGCATAGAATCTCCAGGAAAACACTGTCTGGGCATGGGATGGCTATCCTTCTCTCATGTGTGATACCAGCTGGTAGTATATAGCTTGTAGCCTATCCCATAATACAGTAATGACATTTCGATGGTGCATACTGCTAGAGCCGCTTTTCTGCTATACCTGCTCTATGATGAAAAAGGAGATAGCTTGAGACTGGAAATCCCCTGGTTTTCGAGGTAGTGGTGAACTCACAGGACACTCAGAATCAGGCAAGGCAATGCAAGGAAATACAGTTGGTGAGTGAGGTTCTAATAAAGCCGTAAAAAGAGAGGAGATCCTGTGACAATACTCACTTCTCTCTTTGTCTCACACAAACGCATGCAGGTACGATGAGCCTGGAGCACCCTGGCTTCTGGACACAAATTGGTTTCCACTCTCCTCCCTTCCTCACAAACCTTACCCACATATTTCCTCTTCTCAACACTTTAACTATATCGCTGTGCCATACCCTAACTGCAATTCAGACATTAACAATAATATTTTCTTCTAGCAGAGTCTCCTCAAGCCGAAAGTCCTTCATGATAACTGTGGATGTATAGGCTTCATAATGTACATTCCCACCGACTAGCTGACATTTCTGCTGTATCAACATAGGTTCTTGACAGCACATACTTGTCCCCATTAGGAAAGTTAATACGTGCATTATAGTAAAGTAAAATAATGGTCTACATTTTGCTATAATGCTGTCACAGGCTTCTAATACCAACCGTACCAGGTTTATACATGACTGATGGGTTGATAATACAAGTTAATCAATGGCCCGCATGGGTTCATAACGAACATTCAGTATTGATGCTCAACATATAGCATTCATCATATTTAGCATTAAGAGAAAAGAGCAGATGGTCTTCCATTTTTCTCCCAAATATAAAACAAATCCCAGCTTTGGAAAAATTACAAGAAGCTTCATATAACCTTTTACATTTCAAATTGAAAGCAGTCAACCTTTCCAAATCAGTCCCAGCCAATTATGCACCACTCATCCTGGAATTAGGCCTTAGCGTAAATGTCTCATAGATGGCTTTTATGCCAATTAAAGTTGAATATATGATAGTGTCAGACTAATTGGAGAGTATCTAATGCAGTGACCAATTGGGGTTAAATTGCCTTGAGTTCAAGGAGAGGTTAAGTAGCTTAAATGGCCAGGGGATGACTTACCCTCCACTATATGCCTAAGGGAAATATGCTACTCCGCTTAGGCTAAAAAGAGGGATTCTAGGAAAACACTGGGTGAACTAAATAATCTTGTTCACAAAAAGGATTAGATACAACAGAAGAATTGGACACGTCAGAATGACATCACCACCCAGGAAACTTGGGTGAGGCTAGGGCATGCTAGTGCCAGCTAGGGCGATCTACTTTTGTGCCTAGCTCAAGGGGTGAGGTAGTGTGAGCTTTGAGTGAGGTGCCCTAGCCCTTCCAAATGTCCACCCAATCTCACCCAGTGGCTAGCTGATGGTGGGGGAACTTGGGTGAGAAGTGGGTAAGGGCTTGCACAAGGTGTGGGGTTGTCCAATGTGCAGTATATATCAGTTACTTATATGTCACCACCTCAAACCCACACTGTAGTATAGTGGTCAGCACCGTCACCTTGTACCCCAAAGGTCCAGGGTTCATGACTCGGTCCTGTCAACCTACCCATCACTTTTTTGGTTCATAAAAATAGAAAATTGAAGCTAAAATGGTGGGAAGGTTGACACGGCCTAGTCATGAACCCTGGACCTTTGGGACACAAGGTGACTGTGATGACCACCAGACTACCATGTGGGTACGAGGTTGTTATATCTAAGGAACCTATACGTATTGTACATTGGACTGTTTTAATCTTTTGTTCCTAGCAAAGCCCTCACACAAGCCAAGTTGCCCAAATCCAGGTTTGATGGCTGGGACTTTGTTGCACTGTGGCAGAGTTGTGACAGGGGCTTGCAGTAGCATAATGAAAGCCCTTATGCAGCTATGATGCGAGTTCTCCCAGTTGTCCTTTGTTTTAAGAAAAATAGAGCAGTGAGATGTACTTTGTGGACAATTGTACAGTTAGGTTAGTAAAAATAGACAATTGAAGAAAAAATGGTGGGTAGGTTGAGATGGCCGAGTATTGAACCCTGGGCCTTTCACATACAAAGCGCCAGTAATGACCACTATACTATCGGATCTGTGTTGGGTGGCCATATAACGGAACCTCTATTTATCCACCATGTCAATACACAACCTACTACTAACTACTGGTGTGCATGCTTGGGGGACCTTGGGTAAGGTGGTGTGTTAGCACACATACCAGAGGGTCACCCTCAGTGTGGGTCTGGGCAGAGGAGGCGATAGGCACAAGGCTTGCCCAGTCTAGCACATAGGGTGAGCTTCTTCACACTGGGCTCACCCTACCTCAGACAAAGTTTTAATGTTGACACGGTACCCTTGTCTCCATTAAACACATCAAACTGTCGTCGCTGTGGTATTTAAAGAGTCAATGGCCTCTGCAGTGTCAAATAGTTCCTGCAGGAGTTTCAAGTTTCTCTGAGGGCAGAATCAATAATAACTTCACCTCCCCATTAGGGAGTGGTCATTTTTTAACAACAGGAGAGGGTTGGTGGATTTGGGGGGGGACAAAAAGAATTTGGACCCCTTGAAGGGGGGACCAAAAAAAATTGCACCCCTTTTTTAGTTAAAAAGCGTGCGCATTACTATAGCTCAAAGGGATCGGCCGCGCTCAATTTCAACTTGCCTGGGGGGACCAAAATAATTTCGACCCCTTCCGTGGTGGGGACCAAAAAAATGTGGACCCGCCCCCCTGCGAAAATCCACCGACCCCCCCTGTTGTTAAAAATTGACCACTCCCTTAGGCAGACATTTACAGAGAGGGAGCTAGTGTAATCCCCTGTATAGTCAGGAGGTTATACACATAGGGATTGATGGCATTTAACTAAAACTTAATGGCTGACTTGCCTTTCTCTGTTTGATTACATTTAGAAAAAATTTACATTTTAATACGTACAAGTATTTGGTTTGTGTAAAACATTTCAAGATTATCTTGACAAACAATAACATATTTCTCTTAGCTGAGAAAGCTTCTCTTCTTTTTCCATGAATCTATGCGATGAGGACTGTTTTTTTAAAATAATGCTACAACGTCACTAAAGCTGTGAATCTGGACAGAAAATAAGAATGCTGGTTTTTAATATGGCATTGACTTAATCTATGGGGAGTAAGGGATGAGGGAGAAGAAGCTAGTAGGTCATTGTCCTCTATCCTTTTGGAAACATTGCAATTGCTTGTCAATTTACCTTCTTCAATGGACGGGGCCAGACAGACTACTACCTTTAATATTGCAGAAGTCTCTCACTGAGGAGGGATCCGAAGTAATGGCGCACTACTAAAATGCAGGTCAGGGCCCACAATTAAGGCCACAAAGAATGGCCTGTTTCAGGCGACCCGACCCTAGTTTTAATAAAATAGGCCGACCTGTTTGCTACATACAGTATATATATATAACGCAGAGATCATTGTAAAATTGACTAATAACATATCTAGTCTCCGTAATGGAGTAATTATGTAACTCTGCAATGTAATATGCCAGTATGTGATGCACAAAATCTGGCATAGTATATTTAAGGCAGTACCTTTAGATTCACTTTGTTGAAATTAACAGTATTACATCCCAGTAAACAAAAAACGTTATGCAACATTTAGTAACGTTTTTTAACGTTATTTAACGTTTCTCTAAGGCTCCTCACTGTGGCATAAAGTTATGTACAGTTTCAAAACGTTATTTTGACATATAATAATGTTTTTTTGTTAGCTGGGATAGCTGCCTAGTTTAAGGACAGGAAATGCATAAAGGTTAGTTATTTGGGTTTGTGCCTAATTTAACCTGTTATTCCAGATTTAATTCTGGGGTTCTAGTATGCAGAAAAAACGATGGGACTGATGTCATTGTCCTGACATGATGTTAGTGTGTCATGGCATGATGTTGCTGTGCTATCGTGACGTTCTAGGATGTTTGCAGCACACCACATTTATGATCATATTATGGCATGTTATATCATTAGGACTGCCAGTGCTTTCTGGAGGGGCACTGCCATAGCGTATTGTTTCCAATGCAAACGCAAAATTCTGGCTTTCAGGAGGCCTTTTTTTAAGGCCGAAAGGCCCCGGAGGGGCCCTGGTGGTGAGCTTGCGAACTACCAGATTGAGGCATTATATTGTTTTCATTTGACAGGAAGTCAGTACGGGTGCCGCCATTTTGTTTTAAGGGGTGCCGCCATTTTGTTTTAAGGTGTCACAACACAAATTTATGCATATATGAATAAAATTAATATTAATCAACCTTCGATCCTGAGGTTGGTCATAAGCATACCTATACACTATAACGTGGACCCAAGGAATTCAATGGTTCTATTTGTTTGTTGCTAAGACAGCTGGTTGCCTAGCAACAGCTATTCTAATTGTTTATCTGCCTAGCAACACCCATTTCCATGCTCTTGGGGTTGATTATAATCATACTTACCCCCCCTAACATTTACCCAAGGGATTCAATGGTTCTATTAGTTTGTTGCTAAGACAGCTGGTTGCCTATCAACAGCTATTCTAATTGTTTATCTGCCTAGCAACACCCATTTCCATGCTCCTGAGGTTGATTATTATTGTACCTACCCCCCCTAACATGGACCCAAGGAATTCAATGGTTCTATTAGTTTGTTGCTAAGACAGTTGGTTGCCTAGCAACAGCTATTCTTATTGTTTATCTGCCTAGCAACACCCATTTCCATGCTCCTGAGGTTGATTATAATCCTACCTACTCCCCCTAACATGGTCCCACGGAATTCAATGGTTCTATTAGTTTGTTGCTAAGACAGTTGGTTGCCTAGCAACAGCTATTCTAATTGTTTATCTGCCTAGCAACACCCATTTCAATGCTCCTGAGGTTGATTATAATCCTACCTACTCCCCCTAACATGGACCCACGGAATTCAATGGTTCTATTGGTTTGTTGCTAAAACAGCTGGTTGCCTAGCAACAGCTATTCTAATCATTTTTCTGCCTAGCAACACCAATTTCCATGCTCCTGAGGTTGATTATTATTGTACCTACCCCCCTAACATAGACCCAAGGAATTCAATGGTTCTATTAGTTTGTTACTAAGACAGCTGGTTGCCTAGCAACAGCTATTTTAATTGTTTATCTGCCTAGCAACACCCATTTCCATGCTCCTGAGGTTGATTATAATCCTACCTACTCCCCCTAACATGGACCCACGGAATTCAATGGTTCTATTAGTTTGTTGCTAAGACACTTGGTTGCCTAGCAACAGCTATTCTAATTGTTTATCTGCCTAGCAACACCCATTTCAATGCTCCTGAGGTTGATTATAATCCTACCTACTCCCCCTAACATGGACCCACGGAATTCAATGGTTCTATTGGTTTGTTGCTAAGGCAGCTGGTTGCCTAGCAACAGCTATTCTAACTATTTATCTGCCTAGCAACACTAATTTCCATGCTCCTGAGGTTGATTATTATTGTACCTACCCCCCTAACATGGACCCAAGGAATTCAATGGTTCTATTAATTTGTTACTTAGACAGCTGGTTGCCTAGCAACAGCTATTCTAATTGTTTATCTGCCTAACAACACCCATTTCCATGCTCCTGAGATTGATTATAATCCTACCTACCCCCCTAACATGGACCCAAGGAATTCAATGGTTCTATTGGTTTGTTGTTAAGACAGCTGGTTGCCTAGCAACAGCTATTCTTATTGTTTATCTGCCTAGCAACACCCATTTCCATGCTCCTGAGGTTGATTATTATTGTACCTACCCCCCCTAACATGGACCCAAGGAATTCAATGGTAGTATTGGTTTGTTGCTAAGACAGCTAGTTGCCTAGCAACAGCTATTCTTATTGTTTATCTGCCTAGCAATACACATTTCCATGCTCCTGAGGTTGATTATAATCCTACCTACCCCCCCCCCCCCTAAAATGGACCAAAGGAATTCAATGGTTCTATTAGTGCTGCTGCACTGGTGGCCACCTAGTGGCTGTATATTACACTAAATCCCTGTAATGGCATGTTTTCCCCTGTTGTGTCACATCTGTCTGTTATATCATCCTTCACCCTGTTTATATGGTGTCTTGAATGGGTCCCCTACAAATATACCAACCATGTAGACATTATGTTCCTTCAAATGCAAGAATTGCGGTTGTGAGGCATTTTTTTACACGGCAACAACCGCAATTCTTGTTACTATACACATTGGCCTGCTATGGCAGTGCTAAGGATATACTTGTTACTATTTATGTTTCTTTACTCTATATTGTTCCTGATAGGCCCTAATTACACATATTTATATTTATCCATTGTTTCTGGCATGTGCCCTACCTTGCATACGTAATCCCCATAAGCAGTCCTCCCCCTGCTACCTTCTGGGAGTTCTCTCGGGCATTCTGTTGTCTGGCTATTATTACATTTTATGGGTCTTTTATTCATTATGCTTGTCATATATATAACATAATTGATGCCCCACTTCCACACAGACATTCGCCTTGGGCATGCACCCTCTCTGCATTTTACAGTGCCCTACCTCCCATCCTCCCCACTAGCATACAGTCATACCTCCCTGTTTTAGTCCCCTCCCCTGAGGGTTATTCTCTCACTGCCTTTCACTACCTGGGCTCCCCCTCCTATGCCTGCCCCTCCCTCCCTCTTGACTTTTACTGCTCCACCTTCTGCTCTTGTCTGGCCAATCAAATAACATTTGATTGCCTTTGCAGAATATGTACAATCCCTCTGGGCATTGATCCGGGGGTGGGGGGGTTCTCAGTATAGCAATGAGTACCAACTGCAGGGCTGTCACAGTGCGTTGAACCAAGAAAAAAGGGGGGCTGTTAATTGTATAAAACTAAAATATTAGGGGCTGTCAATAACTGGAAAGTACTGTATCAGGGGCTGTCATAATTTATACACATACAACAGGCTGTCAAATCACCAAATAGGCTGGGCCTGTAGTTTCACAGTTGGTCAGCGTCAAAAGGGAGTCCAGGCTGCCTCCAAAACGACTCAGCTCTTTAAAGGAGCCCTGGTACTTATGTAACTCCCTCAGGCGAGCCAGGGAGCTATGTGACTCCACGAGGAGATCCGCTTACCTAGCCAGGTGGTAACTTAAAATCCCTTATAGTGCCCTATAGACTGTCTTCCAGTAAATGTCTTGTATGTTGTGAAGACTTATGAATGTGTCCAAGTATTTAGAGTGACAAATTCAATGCTGAGGTGTATTTCTTGAGTTTCACTGATGCAGGATGAAATCATTTACCAGCAATTTAATATTAATGTCAGTATCAGAAATGAATACAAATCACAGTGTTTATCTTAAATATTCGAGTGATAAAAACTGTTAAAAAAATCAAATACCAGTATGTCGGGATGGAGCTGGTAGTAGACCACATGAATACATGTACGTTGATCTCTTGTATTAGCTACAGAGTACATCAATGCCAGGGACTGTCCACTGAGGAGGGGATTTCCGGATGCCAGAGCGGCTGACAAGGAGCTGCATAATACATACGGCAGGCCGCCATTACGGTTATCTATACACTCAACACCTGATGAAGTACCTCCTCCCAACCCCAGCTCCAGACTCCCACAACTACCTGAAATATTCACAGTATTTCAACAAATTGTACACCATTGGCTGTGCCAGTGGCAATGCATCCCTGTCACTAATTTCACATGATCCTCTTATTCAGGCAACAGTAACCTCTGTGGTGGGTTTAATTTGTCTGGCACTATTCCATGGAGAATATCCATAGGCACATTTATTCATGATTCATCATCAAGGTCCTACAATCACATAAAATATTCACAGTAATACAACAGATTGTGTGTCAGTGGCAATGGATGCTTGCTTATAAAGGAGGTTGCAAAAGAGGCTCTGCAGGACATTCATCTGATATCTTGTTTGCTTACTTGGTTTGCTTAACTTTCCTGTCTGCTGGTTGGATATTTCCTAATTTGATTGATTGGACAATAGAGGACTTTATTATGGGTTTCATCTTAAGATCTCAGTAGATTCCACCTGACAGTTATTAATGGGGAAAGTGGAATTGAATGTGGCATGAGAATTATTGCATTTTAATTGAGACACAAAAACAACCATTGCTTAAAGTACAATTCACTTCATTAAATTGGACCCTTTTCAAAAGGGACTGAAATATTTGGATTGCGCACTGACTCGTCACATGGGGGCAGTAGTGTGGTTGCCAAAATGGACAAATCGTTGCCTCAGTATACAAAGGTCGTAAGTGGAATATTCATGTTTTGAGATATGAGCAAAATAAGAAAAATCAATGTGGTCTTCAGGCTGTAATTTCTATAATACATGTTATATTGCCCCCGAAATTGCTTTACATGTAAACTACGATAAGTATAAACATATTATATGAATGATGCAAAAATATATTATCTAATTCCTTAGTAAATATGGCAATAATGCCTGAAAAATGGGGAAAATTAGGTCACTTACGACCTTTGTATACTGAATAGTATGTATACTTTTGTATATTTAATCAGTAAACAAAGGTGGTAAGTGATTTATCCAGTCCAAAACTGTAAAGAAATGTTCAAATAGTCGATTGATTTATCCCTAATGCCCACTAGATGAATCTTTTATATTTTTAGTAGCTTATGTAACTTAAAATAATTGTACACATTTTGCTGTTGCCTAGCAACAGTGAAATGTCGGCAAAAATGAGCAATTTCAGTCATTTCCCCCTTAAATTCACCCCCTTAACACTTCAAAGTTAACATATTTTGTAAAAAATATCCAAATGTACACATATAATAGGAATTATAAAAAATGGTTAGAAAAACCTAGCAACAGTGAAATGTCGGCAAAAATGAGCAATTTCAGTCATTTCCCCCTTAAATTCACCCCCTTAACACTTCAAAGTTAACATATTTTGTAAAAAATATCCAAATGTACACATATAATAGGAATTATAAAAAATGGTTAGAAAACCCCCAAAAAATACACTGATTTAATGATAAAATACATTTGGGTTATCATTTTTACTTCACTTACGACCTTTGTATACTGAGAAAAACCTCACTTTGTCAGTTACGACCTTTGTATACTGATCTATTACTTCTCAGAAAAAGGTCAAATTTGAAAAATTCCAAAAATTGTCGAAAAGTTATTGGAAAAGAAAAATATTCAAGAATAAAAAAAAAATCTCATTTTTTCACTTACGACCTTTGTATACTGAGGCGACGAAATATTGGAATGAAAAATTTAACTGATTAAAAGTGTCTTGGAACTGAATTCATGACCCTTAAACTGGAATTCTATTTTAGCACACTGTAATTATGGAACCTGCTAGTTATCTAAGTTTACACTGCTATAAGTTCTATTCAAGAAATCTTCTATTCCAGAATTCTTGATAAGATTAATTCTGTCAATGATCCACAAATCTGCATGTTGTATTAATACCAACATTTCTGACCATTCATCTTTCTGACAACAATTTCCCTCTTGATAGATTACTTCCTGAGACTATTCAAATCTGAATTCACACTGTTAATAAGAGTTGTTCTAGCTTACAGTTTCCGAAACCCACCTAGAGCTTCCCTGGTAACAAGTCACGAGATATTCCCGGGAATTTTTGGGGCTTCTGTGAGCAAAATTTCCCGTGAAATCACGGGATTAAAAGATGTGATTTTACCTGTAGAATCTTGTAGAATCACGGGATTTACCCCAGCAAATCAGTAGGATGTGGGTTCGAATCCCCTGTGGCTTCACCCTTTTAGCCCATGAGATAGGATTGTGCACACCACAGCATATATGTATTTCTATTTTATTCAGGCATGAATTGATAAGAGGAAACACTTTTTACATAGCATGCTGATGTGGAGAAAATCTTTTCTAAACAGCTTATACAAAAAAGATCAATAGGGATTCGACCTTTGTCAACAACAACTCTTGGTATTATGGCACAGTCACCACTGGTCAGAGATCATGTACCTATCCCAACACTTGGCCCAGTAGGTGAGTGCGTAGGGCACAGGATAATGCATCTGCAGGTAGCCGGTTCGAATCCCGGTCAGGACATGCTGCTATAAGGTGGACAATGGTTAAAGGTGTTACATGTGGATATTTTTATATGAATATCCAAATAATTCATACAGGATATATTCACTAGCACCATGCAGATCTTTTAGTAATGGTATTCGAACCCATGCAACCCTCGTTACCAGAATCCCGTGATATAACGGGAATTTTTGCTCACAGAATCCCGTGAAATCACCGGATTTTAACCCGGGTTAATCCCGGGACTGACACCAGTTCAACTCGTGTTATTCAGGGGGAATTCACGGGAATTTGTTTCCAGGGTTGTTCCCAGTGGGCACAGAACATTGAATCAACATTGATGAATGGTTGTCAATGTTGATTCAATGTTGGATCAACGTGGATTCAACGTTGGATAGAATTTTGTGCCCACTGGGTTGGTATGGTTACAGCCAATGATGCATGCATTCAGCCTGAGCAGGAGCTAACCAGTGAACAATTTGAGCATGGTGCCAGCCCTATTTCATCATTGCAGCATTGATGTAGACCTCCATTGGTTGAGTGTGATGTATTGACAATAAAAGTTTCTACTCCCTCTTCGGCCGGAAGACTTGTAATGAGAGAGTCAGTGGTACTAGTAAATGTGTGCACGGTGTCTCTAGTGTAGCTACTGATGGGACATGACAGGGTTAGTCCATTTGTGAAATGACTAAACCATTTAAGGGCTGCATGTTCCTTGAATGCCATATATGTCCCTTGTCTCTAAAATGCATGAATGCAGCCCTGGAGAGTAACTCGTGAAGAGTCTTCATAAAGCAGGAATGACTGCCTGACATGTATGCTAACCAGAGCTGCATTCTATAGAGTATTATACAGCCATTTAAGGCTAAATGCGGGTATGTTGGTCTCATGTCAGCCTGAGAGGCAGCGCTGAGGTGCTCATTCCCAGGGTGAAGGTTACTGGGGAGCAGCTCCAAGTGAGGGGTTGTATATGTGCCACAAAAGGTATAGGTCTGGGCACTGTGTCTGTGCCACTCCTGTATTAGCTGTCTATAGGTTTGGCTCTTCCAGATGACACTGATCCATGATTATATGATGTGGTCACATGCACATTTAACATTAGCTTGGAGACCTTGAAGAAGCAACATTTGAGGTAAGCATGCTCTATTTCACCCAAGATGTTGCCATTAAAGTGTCACCACTTCTGCTTTTAGAAAGTCAATGGCATACTCTTGGATGTTTCCTTGGCAAGAGCTAATATAACCTTTACTTAAGTATGGAAATCAGTGAGAATCAGTTAAGTTCTCAATATAGTGACATGTTTGAGTTGTGAAAGCTAAATGGCAGCCTTAGCTTTCTTTCCGCATTGACTGTCTCCAATGTTTCTCTCTCTCCCAAGATAATAAAAATATATTTGGAGATGATGATTCTGATAAGTCTAATTATCCATTTCTAATTTGTGACAGAAATGAAAATAACTGGTTTATAAGAATATTATTTGAAACCTATTCTAAATCAATGCGTTGTCTAGGGAAACATCAACTGAATCCAACATTACTTAAACTTAGGCTCGTATTTATAAAGGATTGGCTGTATTCTTACATATAAAATACATGATGTTATGGGCCACATTGTTTTCTGCATTGACTATGTATTTTTCCTTCACATCATCCTGTATATGACCTGTTCCCGCATTGCCTTCCTCTCCTTCTGTGAATTTCCCCATGATACATTTTCTCCTTTTATTAGCCTTCTAAGCATTGTTCCCTTCCTAATTTCTGGTATCCTTTGCTAGCAGATATATTCTATACTGCATTAGCCAAGAGGCCATACTGAGAAAAACAGCGTGAGTGGGATTGGTGTTGAGAGGTATCAAACCTCCTCCACCTGAGAACATGAGCAACCTCTTCCCATAGCCTCTACAGAATTACTAATGAGAGTGCCTGCTCGGTCGTCGCCGGGCAATGTGCTGGTACTTGTGAGACTTCCTGCCTGTCAGACTGGGGCGGAAAACGGGCAGTGACTTGCAGCTGGTGGGTCACCTTCCTGACAGACGACATGGAACTAAAACATATATGTGTAGGGGCATGATATTACATCTCAATCTCATACACGGTATTTCCGGGTAACGTCTGTTTACTCGGCTTCTCTACCTGGAGCTAGTGCACACAGTTCCCGGGAGAGGGCGCAGGTCCTCTCCAGGTAACCGTGTGCCGCTCTCAGGTGGGCTGCTGACCCACCCACCTGGCCACGTGACCTAAGAGCCTGTGTTATATAAGACCCGTGTGTTTACCTGGAAGGCAGTCAGTGCAGGCCCGACTGACGATAGACTTCACTATGTCCAACCGTGCGGACAGAGTTGTATACTAAGACTATACTGACCGTTTCCTCTAGCTATAGAGAAACCTGATTCACCTGTGTGTATTGATTCTACACTGATCGTTCCCTCGTGAAGGAACCGGAGTTGTTTTTATAATAAAGACTGATATTCTCGCACCTGGAAACTGCCGTGATCGTTGTTCCTTAAACTAGAATAACTACGAACCACTACATATGTGATCTTTGTTCACCTAACTAGCTACATGTCGGAATAATGAAATTCAGGAATATGTTGCTCTCATAGAGAGTACATCAAAAGCTTCATTTTATTTTTCAAATCATCAAAATATCTATATTTTCAACTTTTAGAAAATGTTTCAGATTCCGTAACAGAGCCCTAAAAATAAGGCATTACATTGATACACATAAAACAGCACCAAACAAGTCAAGCCTGGTACCAATGTAAGGAAAAAGTGTAAGACTAGTAGTTGATAAGAATTTGACATAAATTAGAGCCACAATTGATGATGATCATCAAATCAACCAGCCCAATTGTAAACTTAGTAAACTTAACATAATAATCAAAACAAACATCTAATAAACTTAATTTCACTAAAATGACCAATTTTTTACCTGATTATCTCTGGTCCAGGATGTGTGAGATGTGACTGGTTAGGTGAAAACACATCACATATCATCAACATAAGAGCTCCTTCAATAGCTGGAAATAAAATTATAGATAATGAATATTATAAATAATTTAGATAAAAGAGAGAGTCGCACAACCAACCCTGATGTCGTAGCACAGGCGCAATGTATATAACTTATAGAGTGAAGGAGCAGTGGTGGCCAGTGTACCTCGGTACCCTTGGCACATGTATGGCCTGGATTCAGGATTCTCTCTTTGTAGTGTTTGAAGAAACTGCAGGTGCATATAGAAGCGGCTGCAAGGTCCAGTGTAGCAGGAGGGAGGCTATATATAGGGCAGCACATCCAGTAAACAACCAGTTGCTGCAAGAGAGGATGTGAAAACAGGAGACTCTCCCACCCACCATCCCTCAAGATCAAGATCAAGATTCTAATATTTATTAAAGCCAATGGCCGATATTATTGTTTTAACCATGACATACGAGCTCAGCATATTTTAATAAATTTTAATAATTCCAATACTGGTTCGCGTTCTCTCAATAGCATAATCAAGGGGAGATGCTGAATCTTGTTGCAATGAATATCATCAACATAAGAGCTCCTTCACTAGCTGCCAATAAAATTAAGGGGAGATGCTGAACGAAGTCCTCATTAGTGTAGCCAATAACTGTGAGTAATGCAGGGATGTGTCAATTGAATATTATTGATAACTGAAGTAAATCTGTAGCACAAGATAAAAATAAAGAAGAATACAAAATAGTAATGTGTAGCCGGTCACCCTTGCCCCCTCTCTAGACACTTCTGTTTTTATAAATAGCATCCAGGCACCAATGACGTCACTGTCTGCAGGCTCAAGCCTTCCTGCAGTGTACACAGGCCCTCTTCACATTAGAACAATCTACTTATTTTTCTTCTAATTGCCTCAGTTGTTTCCAAGCTAATTACACTCATTGTATTAATATGAGGTAGCTTGTTGTAGCTGACACATATACATATGAAAGGCCCCACTGCATATTTATCTCAGCTGGATATTTGTTCGTCATGTCTATAGTAGAAATATAAAGACTCACAGCTGGCCAGTCACCTTAATGACACAACACGAGCAAGAATATGTACATCAATATCAGGGGCATCTTCTGCAGCTGCTGTCCCTTTATATCTCTTTCTTCTATTTTCACTTGCATTGAATGGTGATTCTGTTATGTCTACACTCATCTTTTCTGATCAATTAGATACTTGTTCTTATTACATGTCTACTGAGACATTAGTGTCCACATGATCCATCCAAGCCAGCAAAAATACGTTGGGCCAACATTGGGCCAACAGTAGCCAATGTTGTAATGACGTCAATATTCTGATGTTGGCCCAACGTTCATTTGTCCGTCCATCCGAACGTCGTCATAACGTCGCAAAGAAATGACATTGGGGCAACGTTGGCCCAACATCAGTTTTTCTGCGTTGTACTAACATTGTACCAATGTCTAGCCAACTAGATTTAGAGTCTAAAATGGACATTATTCCAACATGTATATTTCGACCATGGCCCAACCTCCATCTGTCAATATTCACTCAAAAAATGACTTTTTAGTAATCATGATTCATCATTCATTCATCCTAGAAACAACTATTTATGTTTCTGTGTTCACTTTAAACTCAGGGCCAAGAGGTGATGCAGGGCCATTCAATCTTTTAGATCTTATTCACCTCAGTAGTATAGTATGTATCGGAAAGGGACTATAGTTAAGTACTGTTTATTACTCAATCGACATGCAGCCAATCAGAGGCCTCCATTTGGTCACGTGACCGGAAGTGACCTACTTAGGGGATTAGTGGTGACGTCACGTGACCTAGTTAGCCAATCAGAGGCCGCCATTTGGTCACGTGACCGGAAGTGACGTCATATGACCTACTTATGGACCGGAAGTGACGTCATATGACCTACTTAGGGGACCGGAAGTGACGTCATATGACCTAATTTAGGATCACGTGACCGGAAGTGACTTGATGAGTCACGTGACCGGAAGTGACGTCACATGACCTAATGGCCAACCGGAAGTGAGTGACCTCATTGAGGATCACATGACCGGAAGTGACCTGATTGATCACGTGACCGGAAGAAGAAGTGACGTCACGCGACTTAATGAAGAGATGAGCGTCTTTAAGGGGTCACGCGCTTTAAAATGTGATATCTTTTTTTTTGGAGGAGGAGGAGGAGGAGGAGAAGGAGAGGAGGAGGAGGCGAGTCTCTTATTTTTTTCGGTAAACTAATAAAAAACACTACGATATAAGTTGTTTTTTTTTTTCATTTTTTATTGTTTTACGAGCGACTGGAAGTGACTTATTGAACTAGGTAGAAGCGTTCTTTAGAGTGTATAAGGGGGGGGGAGGGGAGGGGAGGGGAGGGAAGGGGAGGGGAGGGGAGGGGAGGGGGGAGGGGGGCCCCTTTAAGATGCATGGGGAGGGGGGCGCTTTTAGGATGCATGGGGCGGGTGGGGGGAGGGGGGGAGGGGGGAGGGGGGCACTCTAGGGGGGTGGGGGGGCACTCTAAGGGGCGTTTGTCTCTTTTAAGAAAAAAAGAAAAGAAAAAGATTTCAATCGAGAGACACGCTTCTTCCTCTCGAGAGGAAGAAGCGTGTCTCTTCATTTTTTTTTGTTTATCACGTGCCTCGATGAGGCGATCAGCTGCGACTGGAGGAAGTGACACTTTAAGAGGGCGCGCGTCTTAATTGTTATGATATTTTTTTTTACTTACTAATAAAGAAGACGTATGAAAATAAAACACAACAATTCACATGTCCGTCGTTCTCGTTGTTTCTTGCTTGATAAAGTCAAGTAATATCGCGATGCCGAGGTCAAACTTTCCCATGTCCTCAGTCAACACTCGAAGGAGTTCAAAAGGTGTACCGCCGGCACCGTCAGCTTCATCTTGCCACATTTTCAACACTCGGAAGGCCCACTCAGCGGGACTTCCTCCGTATTCGCATTCTTCAGCGATCTTATCTAACCTCTCAGGCGACAATTTTAAATGGTCCCCCACCTCTTTCCACCTGCTACCTAGACGTCTGCCGAGGGTGCCCAAGTGCTTATGCATCGCGCGCGAGTCGGGGTTTTCGAAATCCAACCCCTGTCTGTGGAGAAGGGACATCCACTGAGCCAACAGTTCCACGCGTCTAATGCGGGTGAAGACGCGACCGAGCTCTCCCCATCTATGACGATGCGGGGTTTCACCCCACCAGACTCGGAACATCGCCGTACACAGCTCCTCCGGTGTCTTGACACTGCGCTCTACTAGAGCATCCATACGGGCGGCGGTAACATTTAAGCTACTGCCCAACTCTCTCCAACAGCCGCTCAACTCTTTACCTAGTTGACGAAGCAAGGCGTCGCTATAGGCTAACCGCCGCTGTCCTACCTCTCTGTTCTCCCCATCGGTCTGCCTCGCGCGTCTCACGTCGTCAAGCCGCATTAACTTTTTTTCAGGTGGACAAGGCGGTGAAGGCGAGCTTGAAAGTGGAATAGCTTGAGCCATCTTGTCTCGTCTTGGCGGCGGCGGCGGCGGCGGCGGCGGCGGCGGCGGCGGCGGCGGCGGTGGTGGCGGTGGTGGTGGTAGTAGACGTTACTGTGGTCAGAGGCGATATGGTTTTTTTCCAACAGAAATCAGAGCTTTTATACAGAGGGAGTTTAATCCCATTTCCAACAGCACTCCAGCTGTCTAGCGACCTGTCCGCATGACGCTTTTTCAGCCGCTCCGCTCCTTAAGAGCTTAGATGACGAGGGGTATGTCATCGCTATCCGTGGAGACCAGCTGAAAACGGTGTTTCTTCCTCATCCATAGCCTTACCTCCTACCCCCTACCTGAGGACGTCTCCCTCCCTCTGACATTCATTGTAACAAACGTCAGAGGTCAGGTGAAAATCGGATTTTTTTCATGCACAGCCTTAGTCAGCTGTCACCCCTCCCTATTGAACTAGCCGGCCGCCGCCTGGCCGGCCCGGTCTACTCACCACGGCAGGAGGTGGTGATTTTTTTTTGTCTTACACTTAAGTCGCTCACCACATGCACACGCCTCTACTCACAGACAGACACGTTCGTCTTAGGGGGGTCCTGCTTCACGCCACACGCCTCCTGTAGTTTTTTTTGTATACACACTCTAAGCTCATCACCGTTAATCCTTTATACAGCTAACGCGCGCTGAATTGCTGAACAGGGTGGTAAGTAGCTTAGCTCATGACAGTGGATCCCTCAAAAAAAGAGGGGAAAGGGATCCAGCTGAAAACGTCATACCTTATGTCTTTGTGAATGGCCGCCGGTCAGTCGACGGCAGCAACCGCTTAATCCTTTATACAGCTAATGCGCGTTGAATTGCTGAACAGGGTGGTAAGCGGCTTAGCTCATGACAGTCAATCTCTCAAAAGGGGGGAAAGGGATCCAGCTGAAAACGTCATGCCTTATGTCTTTTGTTTCTCTTTGTGAATGGCCGCCGGCCAGCCGGCGGCAGCTGAACAGGGTCAGTAAGTAGCTTAGCTCTAGAAGCGAGAAGGCGTATATAAGGGGCCTGGAAACCTCCATTCACTCACTCATTCTTTTGCTGCTCTCTACAGTCACCACCATGAGCAAAAGACAACACCTAGCGCCGTCCAAGAACAAGAAGACTACGCGGAACAGCGCTCGTTTAGCGTCAGTGCCTCCTCTTGCTACTGAAAATGAGACTACCGCCGCAGCCGCTTGGTCTTATCACCCTCCCGCTGTAGCCAGCGCTCGCAGCAGTAGTAGTAGCAGTAGTAGTAGCAGTAGTAGTAGTAGTAGTAGTAGTAGTAGTACTAGTAGTAGTACTACTGGTAGTAGTACTACTGGTAGTAGTCGTCGTGCTAGCGACGTTGTTACACTCGCGACGGTACACGTTGCTGCTAAGCGCGCTGCCGCTGCTACTGCCGCTCCGCCTGCTGCTGCTGCTGCTGCTGCTGCTGGTGATCCTCGTGCTGCGGCTGCTGCGGCTGCTGCTGCTGCACTTGCTACTGCTGCGCCTGCTACGGCTGCGCCTGCTGAGGCTGCTGCGCCTGCTACTGTTGCGTCTGCTGCTGCTGCTGCTGCTGCTGCTGCTTCTGCTGCACCTGCTGCTACCGCTACTAGTACTGACGACAACGCTCCTGGCACAGCGCAGTACTGGCAACCGGGTTTTTACCTCCCCACTACTGTTGATGACTTTGATGACCTGCCGCACGTTGCACAGCCCCTCTCCTCCACCACTACATCGACCGACGCCATCGACGCCGCTCGCGCTGAGAGTGACAGCTATTCGGACACTCAGCCCCTAAACCGAGAAGAAGAGGAGGAGGAGGAGGAGCAGCAGCAACAGGGTGAGACAGAGAACGACGCTGACGACGAGGCGTACGAAGAACCCGAAGGGAAAGGGGTGGGCGGTACGTTTTTCGGCTCCCCTCTTCGACCTTTCGACCTCACTTCCACTAGTAGCGCCCCGTCCGGTCCGTGGCGACTGCCCTCACCGCCACCTTACGAGGGCGGCGGCGCTTCATCTTCTACCGCTACACTCAGCACCGACGGCGTGTGGCTGCTCTGTTCCAACAACGAGGCCTCGGATACCACCAGCGCTGACGCTGCTCCTGCTATCGGTTCTGCTGCTGATTCAGCTCACGCTGATGGTGTTACTCTTCCTGCGGGTGTGAAACGTTCTAAGGTGAGTTCCAGAACAACAAGGCCTACTAAGAAGAGAAAAATACAAGAAAAAGAACGAGATGGACGAGAAGAAGCAGAGGAAACCTTCTCCCGTCTTCTCGGGTTAGAGTTCTGCTTAGACGGAGCTTTGACGCTGGAGATCTGGGAGGACGTGGCTAGACTGTCTAGGAGGCAGCGCTACACAAAAGACGGCCAGGTGAAAGAGGCGTCTCTGACCAGAAGCAAGCGAGTGCACTTCACGGCCAACGCGCTGCGCGAGCTAATAGCACGCATCGCCGATATCCGCGCAGTGGTGCGCATACCCGACACAGCGGCCGCGCAAGGAAGACCTAATCACACCCCCTGGTTCGCAGTGCTGGATGAGGAGGGCGAAGTGTACGCAGCTGTGAGCTACTACAGCGGTAAGAACCTCGTCCACGTGCGCAAGTACGAAGGTCCTGACAAAAAACCCACACAGCAGGGGGTGACGCTGTCCGCCAGAGCGCTCAAAGAGTTGGATGACAAAACAGAGATTATTCTCAAATATCTCGGTATAGATTCGGAATGAGAGACGCTCAACGCTCACGCGCGCACACACACAGCGTTTGACGTACGCTGTATGAGACAGACAGACAGATACACAGACAGCAGACAGATAGATAGATAGATAGATAGACAATAGATTGATAGATAGATAGATAGATAGACAGATAGATTGATAGATAGATAGATAGTTAGACGGCTAAGTAGTTGGTAACTGAGTGAAAAAAACATGACACAGTACGTATGCGAAAAGTGTTTCAAAATGTTTAAAAGACCGTACAACCACGAGAGACACGTAGAAAATTGTAGAGTAGTACCTAAGTTTTGCCCTCTATGCGGCGAAGGCGATTGCCGAAAGATCGCCTGTCGACGCGAATCTCTGGACGGGGTGACCGTCCCTCCGCGCATATGTGCTGTACCGAACGGGGAGGAAACGTTCACGGTGAATTGGCCTGCGATACAAACGGGCGTCAGGATGCACGGGACTCGCGTGAGTGTAACAAACTTCAGGCTACCAACCGGCGAGTTGAGTGACGCTGTAGATACTATGCGTCGCATTCACTTGACACAAAGATTCAGATACAAAGTGGGTTTCTCGGTAGGCTTCCCAGTAAACAAAAAACGTTATACAACATTTTGTAACGTTATTTAACGTTATATAACGTTTCTTTAAGGCTCCTCACTATGGCATAACGTTATATACAGTTGTAGAACGTTATTTTGACGTAAAATAACGTTTTTTTGTTAGCTGGGTTACTCTTACAACACAGAGAAGACAAGAGCAAACTGCGCTACTTTCACGCCTCCCAGAACAACGCAACTCTCATACAACCGCTCCCTACTATAACTAATTCAGAAACTTTGGAAGAGCTCCTCTCAAAGATGGAAAACACCGTCGCTTGCGAGGAAGTACGGAAACTTTGCGACGCTGACACCAAGTGGCACGTTCTTTTTCCTACCAATTTGAACATTTGCGTTTACATGGGACCGGGGGAATTCCCCATAGGCGGTAGGATCACTCAGGCCGGTCGAGTTGGAAAGAGAAGCGGCGTGTTAGATTTTCCCAACAAGGACAACCTCTGCATCTTCCGCTGCATTTCCTTTCACTTATACAACACCAGCAAGCGCGCTTCAGATTTGTTACGTCAGTTCTGTCCCGCTGCCACACCTGAATCCTTTCCGGGTCTGAACATCCGCGACTTACCCGCGTTAGAGAACTTGTTTGACGTACAAATAGCGGTTTACACCGCGTCGCGTCAAGTGCCGGGGCGGAAGTTGAGAAGACGCGTTACTCTGATCAGACCGCCTTCCAGAACTCTGGCCGCCCGAGGTAAAGTCAACCTACACCTGACGGCGAAAGGCGGTTTGCACGTCTCTCTCGTCACGGACTTCAACGCGTACGCGGGCATATAGGAATGTTGCAAGTGTAAGGCGGCGTTCACCACCAAGTTCTTGCTGAAGAGACACAGGAACCAGCTTTCCTCTTGCCGACAAGTCAAGTTGCGCTACGTAGGTGGCATCTACCAAAATTCGAGAACGATTTTCGAAGCGCTAGCAGACTTCTCCATTTTTCCCCCCGACGGACATTCCGGAATCTACCCTTACAAGATCGCCTTCGATTTCGAGGCTTTCTTCAGACCGTGCAAAGAACCGTCGACGGAACACGTGTCCCTGCTGTGGGATCACGTCCCTTTGTCGGCTAGCGTCGCATCCGACTTTCCGGGGTGGGAGGGGCCCGTCTGCTTCGTCAGAGAATCCGACGCAGATTCCGACCCCTTGTTGGACCGAGTTTTAAATCACATAAACGAGAACGCCAAAGTCATCGGGGAAGCTGTGCTAGAACTTTACCGACCGACCTTAGCGAAGTTAGATGCGGCGATAGGTGAAGCTCTCCTGCTGGAGGAGGCGACGTTCACCCCTTCTCCAGGCGGCTTCGCTGCGGCTCAGACCAGACACCCGTTAGTTCAACTGAAGAAGCGTCTTCTGAGATACATCCGTCAAGCTCCAGTCGTGGGCTTCAACTCGGGGCGTTACGACTTGAACCTGATCAAAATACGCCTTCACTCGTTCTTTGCCTCCGGAGACCGAAGAAACCAAGAATTCAGCGTCATAAAGAGAAGCAATCAATACTTGGCGGTTTACACACAGCACACGGTTTTCTTGGACGTAGTCAACTATTTGGCACCCGGTTACAACTACGCGACCTATTTGCGAGCTTTCACCAGGAACGAAGAGAAAGGTCACTTTCCTTACGAATGGATGACGTCTACCAGGAAACTGGCAAACAGAACGCTGCCGCCGAGATCGGCTTTCGACAGCGAGCTGACGGGCGTCAAAATGTCCGAATCCGACTACGCCGCATGTCAGAAAGTTTGGTCCGACGAGAAGATGCAGACTATGGAAGATTACTTGATCCACTACAACAACAAAGACGTCAAACCTTTCATAGAAGCTCTGAAAAATCACGCTAAATTTTTCCAAGATCGAGGCATTGACATGTTGAAAGACGGAGTTTCTCTCGCCGGTTTGACTTTACGGTTCCTCTTCCAAAACCTAGAAGACGCGTTCACAACGTTCCCCCAGTTCGACGCCGTCCTCCACGCTCTGATCAAAGAAAATCTAGTCGGCGGTCCTTCCATCATCTTCCATAGATTTCACGAGAAGGGCACCACGCGCATAAGGGAGCACAAGTACGGCGAAGAAGCGAGACCGTGCCAACACATCCTAGGACTAGACGCTAACTCTCTGTACTTGCGCTGCATGAGCGAAGCGCACTGCACGGGCTATTACGCGGTGAGACGGCCTGAGACCGAGTTCAAGCCCGAAATTAGGCAAAGAAACTCTCACAGCGCTTTGGAGTGGTTACGCTTCGTTGAGCATGACCGCGATGTGAAACTGCGCCACGCTTTGAACGGCGGCGAGATGGTTGTAGGCTGTCGGAGAATTCGCGTGGACGGGTTTCACGCGGCCTCTAATACGGTTTTCCAGTTTCACGGGTGTTGGTTCCACGCTCACGAGTGCATACCGTCGCACCGATATCAGTGCGCTTCACTGAGAGAGGAGAGACGCGACAGAACGACTAGAGTAAGCGCTTACTTGAAAGCGCTAGGTCACAAGCTGGTCGTCGTGTGGGAGTGCGAATGGCGAGAGATGAAGCGTCGAGATGAGCGGGTCAAGGTCTCCCAACAACGCTGGAAGGTTGACGCTTTGAAAGTGTCTCGAAACGCGATGAGCGAGAGCGACATCCTTTCCGCTGTGAAAGAGGAGAAAATGTTCGGTTTAGTTCAAGTGGACATCACTACGCCGCCTCACCTACGAGACTACTTCGAAGAAATGACCCCCGTTTTCAAGAACGCGACCGTTTCAAAATCAGACATAGGACCTCACATGTCAGACTTTGCGCGGGAAGAAAAGCTGTTGAACACGCCTCAGAGATGTCTGATAGGGAGTTACCACGGAAAAAATATTCTCTTGGGAACGCCGCTTCTCAAGTGGTATTTAGAGCACGGTTTGATAGTCACCAAAGTGCAGCTGGTGGTAGAATACCTACCTAAACGCTCCTTTGCCGGTTTCGCGGACGAGGTAACGGCGGCGCGAAGACGTGGCGACGTGAACGAGAACGAGAAAATTCTGTCAGACTGTTACAAGTTAATGGGAAACGCTACGTACGGTAAAACAATCTGCAACAAAGAAAAACACACGGCGGTGAGATACACTGACAGTCGGAAGTTCGAACTATTGGCCAATTTGTGGCGCTTCAGAAAGGCGTCCGAGTTGAGTTCCGATCTGTTTGAAGTCGAACTACAACCGAAAACAGTCAAGAACAACCTCCCTATTCAAATAGGGTTCATGGTATACCAGTACGCGAAGTTGAAAATGTTAGAGTTCACATACGACTTCTTGGATAGATTCGTCGATCGGCGCGATTATGCCCTTTGTCAAATGGACACCGACAGTCTTTACATGGCTCTCAGCGGTGACACGTTGGATGACCTAGTCAAACCTCGCCTGAGAGAGACGTACTTCAGAGAGAAACGAAAGTGGCTTCCGACAGCGGTGTGCGACGATCACTTAGAGCTTTTCGTGAAGACAAAGACGGAAAGAGTGCGAGAATGGTGTCCGCCGCCCGGCGGATGTTGTGAGAGACGGTACCTTCACGATCTGAGAACTTCGGGGCTCATGAAAGCGGAGTGGGAAGGTGACGGGATCCTAAGTCTCAACCCTAAGACTTACATTTGCTACGATCGAGTCAGCGAGACCGGTGAAAGAAAATCCAAAAAATGGAGTGCAAAAGGCGTACAGAAGAAACAAAACCCTCAGGAACCAGACGACTTCTTGGATGTTCTTCGCCAACGAAAAACTCTCATTGCTGTAAATAGAAATTTCAAAGTGGTGCGAAACAAAATGGTCACCTACACCATAGAGAAAGACTGCGTGCGCTACTTGTATTATAAGCGTCGCGTGCATTCTGACGGTGTGACAACGAGTCCTTTAGAGATATGAAAAAAAAAAAAATAAGCGTGTGCATCTTTTCAAAAATAGAGTGTTTATCAAGATTGAAAAAAAATAAATAAAACAATAAAATAAAATATTGTTGTGTTTTTATTTTCATACGTCTTCTTTTACTAGTAAGTCGCGCAGTCTCTTAAAGCGTCACTCATGTGACGACGTCGCTTCCAGTCACGTGATCCTAAAGACCCTCACTTCCTAAACAAAAAACTTCTTCTTCTTCTTCTTCTTCTTCTTCTTCTTCTTCTTCCGGTCACGTGATCAATCAGGTCACTTCCGGTCACTCACTTCCGGTTGGCCATTAGGTCATGTGACGTCACTTCCGGTCACGTGACTCATCAGGTCACTTCCGGTCACGTGATCCTAAATTAGGTCATATGACGTCACTTCCGGTCCCCTAAGTAGGTCATATGACGTCACTTCCGGTCCATAAGTAGGTTATATGACGTCACTTCCGGTCACGTGACCAAATGGCGGCCTCTGATTGGCTAACTAGGTCACGTGACGTCACCACTAATCCCCTAAGTAGGTCACTTCCGGTCACGTGACCAAATGGAGGCCTCTGATTGGCTGCATGTCGATTGAGTAATAAACAGTACTTAACTATAGTCCCGTTCCGATACATACTATACTACTCACCTCCCATTGCCAACAAAAAGGGGTCCTTATAACAAAATGGCCAGCATTTTCTTATATTATAATGAAAAGTGGTAATTACAAATCACATAGATTATAGATGGAATATCCCTGGTTTCAAAAGTTATATTACACACATTGGGCTCAATTAATGACTGAATATGAGGAAAGATCACACATCTGCTGGGTAAAAATATCTTCATGCAACCTTCGATGCCCTCTGGTAGAGGTTAGGGGTACTAGGGTTTGGCTGATGTTGGGCCAACGTTGGTATTACATGAATTATATGACGTTGTGCCAACATTGGCAAATCACTGGGCATATTCCCAACATTGGTACAAAATAAATTTACCAACGTTGGTCTGCCAACGTTGGTAAATTTATTTAAAATAATGCCTGCGACAGTGCCAACCATTGCCAACATTGGCCCAACATATCCTTGCTAGCTGAGATCCCATTTGTCATTAATTTTGTCCTGAACAAATGCAAGGTCAACACTTTATCCATCTCACCTCTTCTCCTCTGCACCACAAACCTGGCTAACACACCATTGGGCTGGGTTTCCCATATTCTTGTCCCTTCTCAGCTAATACAAAAAATGTTATTTTACGTCAAAATAAAGTTTTAAAACTTATATAACGTTTTGCCATAGTAAGGAGCCTTGGATAAACATTATATAATGGTATATAATGGTATTTTATGTTTCACATTTATAGATGGGTTCTGAATGTAACAGAAGGGATGGAAGCACTACAGCAGCTAGTTCTGTGTTATTGTGGAGAGCACCTCCTGGGATGTATAGAAGGGCTTGTGAGTTGGCCTCTAGTGCAGACAGCCGGTATCCGGTCAGTACCACCACCTCCTAGTTACTGCTGTTACTCTAAGATGGGGCCATGGGCTGTCTGAGAAGTTACCAACAGAAGGGGTTGTTGGCTGCCCTTATGTTAACCAATCGTGTGGATTTCTGCAGCCAATCATGCCATGCCATTAGTAGCTGCTTATGCTGCTTAGAGCTTTATTTTGATGACCAGAAGTATACAACCAGGTAATTGAAGCTGTGGCTAGACCATACAATAGTGAATTTCAAGGGAATGAAGATTGTCTGCCTTCTTTCAGACTACCCTCATCAAAGTCACTCAATCTGTGGAAATAAAACACCACCTATCCTTCAATTTATAAATGGTCTATTGTTTAACAGATTCATATTCTTTTCGTCTTCGAAATTTCACTTATTTACAGGCGAGTCAGCGAGTTCACTGACTCGTCTCGCTTGAAGTCCATTTTCCACCACTTATAATTGTTTCTAATGCCTAAAAAGGTGACAACTTGAAGAAAACATATTACTCTTTGTTAATCTGCAATAATTTACTACTTACATGGTCAAATTAAGGAGGATTGATTGATTTTCGGCAAAGTTAAGTCGCCGAAACTTGCCTCCTCGGATTCTTGAGAAAAGGTTTCCCGTTTTACGACATCAAAAATGACTTCCGGTTTACTCAGGGGTCGGCACGAACATCTTTATCTTCCGAAATAGAGCATATTGCAGACTTTCAAGGTAATATTATTACTCCTACAGGTAATATCTAGGCAGTTGCGGACATTTTGGACAGTATAACCGTCTTGATAAAAAAATAATTTGTTTATCGAGCACTTCGGCAATCTCCGGTATCAAAATCCAACATGGCGGAAAGTGGAACGCCGAGGGACGATGAATCGGTACCAAATTGGTTAATTTCATCGATTACAGCTAAAATATGCAAGGTAAGTCGACAAATTTTGTTGTCATTGATAGATTAGGCTCCTCTCTTATGGGGGGTGAAATTGCGGACAGGTCAGTAGCCGGATTATTCCGCAAAATGACGAAGACCGGCCTTTAAACTTAAAACAGAGCCAATGATCAAATGATAGAAGTTTGAAAATGACAGCGTGGCTGGGCGCCCCTGTTTTAAAATGCTTCAACCAAATTTTCTGGGGGGGTAGGGCCTAATTCAGCTATCAGGTGTCTAAATATAGGATGTTTTGTAACGCTTAGGCTTTGTTTTCATTAAAAATAAGGTATTTTAACCCCCAAACGAAGCCAATGGAAAAAAAAAGATATCATCTTTAGCTTAATGTGGGTCAACGATCAGCTGATCGGCGCCAAGCAGTTTCGTGATACCCCCCAGCCCGATATCCCTTTAGCCTTATGTGGTTGGGGGTGACTTGAAACTGACACAGACCGGACTGTCATTTCTCAACTTGAATCAAATTTCTTGAAAATGGCTCATGTCAAAGGTAATTCTCAACCAATATTCACCTTATTAGGCTCGTTAGATGCAGAAATGTCATTTTTATTAGGCCCTAGTGTGTCAGCCCTCTACCCCCCCTACTTTTTGTGAAATTTGACATTGTTTGGGAATTTTGGCGAATAGAACGCTTCGATTTAGACTCTAGTGCATAGCGCCGAATGAAGCGTCTCGGCGAGAGGATTTCAGAAATGTAAAATTTGGCTCTCTATCATGTTTAGTTCTATAGATACGGGTAGTCTATGTCTTTGACAAACATTTGGTTTGGGGCAGGGCACCCCCTTGAAGCAAAAAAAAATTGAGCTCCCCCCCCCCCGCCCCCCGTCAGGTTTCAGGGTTGGGACGCTACCTGGTAGTGCTTTAACATAGGGAGTCTATGGGCGCCCAGTGACAGTGGCTCGATGCAAACATAAAAACTGCTCTTTAAAATTGTACAAGGGGGAGGGAGCCCCAAAATAATTTTTTCTGAACTCCCAAGTCTTAGGCCTTTCTAATGATACAATTTATTAAGAAATGCAACATGTAGAAGCCACTTTTCACATACGGGCACAACCCTTAAACATAAATACTACTAGATCTACAATAACTTGAAAATTTGCTCAACGATTTTTTTTGTTTGGGGGGGTTAGAGCAATTTTTGGGATCTGCCCTTCATATGTGGCAAAGAAGACATGTTAAATATCCAAGTTTCAGCTATCCCATTGAAAGAAAAATTCTTTATGACCCCCCAAGCCCCCCCTGAGTTTGGGTCAATTCACCATCCCAACCCTGTTGAAATCCTATATACGGTCTCGTGGCTGATCAACTTGAGTTTGCTTTTTTGGATTTATGGATATTTTGGGGCCCCAAACATTTCTGAGCTTCAGATAATAGTGAAGTAGACATGCTGAAGTACCACCTATTTTTTTCCTGACCAAAAAAGACCCATTTTTGACCCAAATAGAGCAGGCGAGACTCTACCTGGTAGTGCTTTAACATAGCGAGTCTATCCGCGCCGACTGACAGTGGCCCGATCCAAACTGAAAATATGCTCTAAAATATTGTACAGGGGGGGGGCAAAAATATTTTTTTCTGAACTCTCCTGTATTAGGCCTTTCTAATGATACGATTCATTAAGAAATCCAACAAGTAGAAGCGACTAAACCAATAGCGGCAGGACCCTCAAACATGAATACTACTAGAATAACTTGAAAAAATGCTCAACGACAGGCCCTTTTTTGGGGGGGTTAGAGCAATTTTTGGGATCTTCCCTTAATATGTGGCAAAGAAGACATGTTAAATATCCAAGTTTCCGCTATCCCATTGAAAGAAAAATTAGAGTTGCCTGTGCTTTAATACATGTAAATACCCGGTATTTAACACCCAGAAAGGTTAATAGAGCTGTCTGTGGTTTAATACATGTAAATACCCGGTAGTGACTTTAAATAAAAGGCCATGGTTCTTCAGAAGTTAAAGTTCTTTTTCTGCCATTTTATATGTAAATTCTCATATTTTCAGTGAACATGAGCGGTACGAGCAGGAGTCGCACAAACGGGAGCCACGGGAGCGGGAGTCGCCAGAGTCGCAGGAGCGGGAGCCTTGGCCTCGTGGACACAGCACTCAGAACCTTGATCAGGGGCTCTTCAACACGTCTAGGGGCTCCAACCACTCCTCCTTGGGTCAGCATTTTGCATGAATGCTGATTAGGACCCAAATTGTGAGTAGCACAGCTCATGTCGTTTAACCCAGTTAGGCTCCATCCCTCAACCCCAAATTTTAGCCAAGGGACCCAAATTTTATACAGATCTGTGGTAGTCCACGCAAAAAGAATTTCTCAAATATTGTGTCTAAGTACCTCAAAATTGAACATTTCCAAAGGGCCCATGGGGGGGGGGCGAAAAAATTTGCGCGCGCCCCAGTCAACACCAAACGGGTTCAGTTCAGGTTTACAGAAATAACTACTGCATATTATGCAATATCTTCCACAAATTCTCATTCTTTGGACATCTGTGGTAGTCCCAGCAAAAGGAAATTCTCAAATATCATGTCTAGGTTCCTCAAAATTTAAAAGAGCAAAATGAAGAATATTGTGAAAATCGAAACTAAAATATGGCTCCAAATGATGCGTCTCGGTGAGAGGAGTTCAGAAATGTTCAATTTATCAATCTATCATGTTTAGCTCCAGAGCTAGGTGAATATTAGTAACCTTTTGTCCCCCCCCCCTGGAGCTGTCTGTTGTTTAATACATGTAAATACCCGGTATTTAACACTCAGAAAGGTTATTAGAGTTGCCTGTGCTTTAATACATGTAAATACCCGGTATTTAACACCCAGAAAGGTTAATAGAGCTGTCTGTGGTTTAATACATGTAAATACCCGGTAGTGACTTTAAATAAAAGGCCATGGTTCTTCAGAAGTTAAAGTTCTTTTTCTTACATTTTCCAGTGAGCGGTACAAGCGGGAGTCACACAGACGGGAGCCATGGGACCGGGAGTCGCCGGAGTCGCAGGAGCGGGAGCCTTGGCCACGTGAACACAGCACTCAGAACCTTGATCAGGGACCCCACAACACGTGTAGGGGCTCCACAACACGCCTAGGGGCTCCACAACATGAGTAGGGGCTCCACAACACGTGTAGGGGCTCCATACCACGCCTAGGGGCTCCCCAACACGCATACTAGCCATTTAAATATGGACTTCATGAGAGGGAATTTCAGATACAAGTCAGGCATGAAACCCATCTGGAAACTGTTCCACATATCTAGGAAACTCATCCACATGTTTAGGAACTCTTCAACATGTGTATCTAAACTCATCAATGGGTCTAGAAACTCTATATCTAGGAATTCCACTACACATTTAAAAAGTCTAGGAACTCTTCAATATATCAATCTTCATCCAAGTCAATTCATTGCTGCCCTTTTAATTATTAATAAAATTGGTTTCCATTATAACAGAAGGAATTCCTTTGTGGTCATTTATAACCTCTATGTCATCAAGTAAACAAATTTCCTTACTAACTTTGAAATAAATCCCAAACACGGCTCCAAATGCCCAATGCATTTCCAAGCACAACCCTGCATAAATATTAAATCCAGTATCTTCTCAAACAAGTGAGGGCTAGCAAACAGATGGAATCTGTTTGCGCCCTCACTTGTATCCATATATAATATGTTACTCATGAAGTCTTTAAATTGCATATTAAGGTCAGGGGAATGCGAGGCAAAGACACCTCGGAAGTGGATACCCACAATGCTAGTGGCCCTGGGTATCGCAGGCTATACTAACACCCCTCTGCCCCCAAACAGTCATCATCCTCCCAGTGACCACAAATCGAACAGGCCAAGCAATGTGCATGCATTGTCACGCATAGAATCTCCAGGAAAATACTGTCTGGGCATGGGATGGCTCCTTCTCTCATGTGTGATACCAGCTGGTAGTATATAGCTTGTAGCCTATCCCATAACACAGTAATGACATTTTGATGGTGCATACTGCTAGAGCTGTTATTCTGCTATACCTGCTCTATGATGAAAAAGGGGATAGCTTGAGACTTGAAATCCCCTGGTTTTCAAGGTAGTGGTGAACTCACAGGACACTCAGAATCAGGCAAGGCATTGCGAAGAAATACAGTTGGTGAGTGAGGTTCTAATAAAGGCGTAAAAAGGGAGGAGATACTGTGACAATACTCACCTCTCTCTTTGTCTCACACAAACGCATGCAGGTACGATGAGCCTGGAGCACCCTGGCTTCTGGACACAATTGGTTTCCACTCTCCTCCCTTCCTCACAAACCTTACCCACATATTTCCTCTTCTCAACACTTTAACTATATCTCTGTGCCCTACCCTAACTGCAATTCAGATATTAATAATAATTTTTTTTTCTAGCAGAGTCTCTTCAAGCCAAAAGTCCTTGATGATAACTGTGGATGTATATGCTACATAATTTACATTCCCAGGGACTAGCTGACGTTTTTGCTGTATCAACATAGGTTCTTGACAGCACATACTTGTCCCCATTAGGAAAGTTAATACGTGCATTATAGTAAAGTAAAATAATGGTCTACATTTTGCTATAATGCTCTCACAGGTTTCTAATACCAACCGTACCAGGTTTATACATGACTGATGGGTTGATAATACAAGTTAATCAATGGCCCGCATGGGTACATAACATTCAGTATTGATGCTCAACATATAGCATTCATCATATTTTGCATTAAGAGAAAAGAGCAGATGGTCTTCCATTTTTCTCCCAAATATAAAACAAATCCCAGCTTGGGAAAAATTATAAGAAGCTTCATATAACCTTTTACATTTCAAATTGATAGCAGTCAACTTTTCCAAATCAGTCCCAGCCAATTATGCACCACTCATCCTGGAATTAGGCCTTAGCGTGAATGTCTCATAGATGGCTCTTATGCCAATTAAAGTTGGATATATGATAATGTCAGACTAATTGGAGTGTATCTAATGCAGTGACCAATCGGGGTTAAATTGCCTTGGGTTCAAGGAGAGGTTAAGCAGCTTAAATGGCCAGGGGATGACTTACCCTCCACTACATGCCTAAGGGAAATAAGCTACTTCGCTTAGGCTAAAAAGAGGGATTCTAGGAAAACACTAGGTGAACTAAATAATCTTGTTCACAAAAAGGATTAGATACAACAGAACTATTGGACACGTCAGAATGACATCACCACCCAGGAAATTGGGGTGAGGCTAGGGCATGCTAGTACCAGCTAGGGCGATCTACTTTTGTGCCTAGCTCAAGGGGTGAGGTACTGTGAGCTTTGAGTGAGGTGCCCTAGCCCTTCCACATGTCCACCCAATCTCACCCAGTGGCTAGCTGATGGTGGGGGAACTTGGGTGAGAAGTGGGTAAGGGCTTGCACAAGGTTATATATGTCACCACCTCAAACCCACACTGTAATATAGTGGTCAGCACCATCACCTTGTACCCCAAAGGTCCAGGGTTCATGACTCGGTCCTGTCAACCTACCCACCATTTTTTGTTCATAAAAATGGAAACCTGAAGATAAAATGGTGGGAAGGTTGACACGGCCGAGTCAGGAACCCTGGACCTTTGGGACACAAGGTGACTGTGATTACCACCAGACTACCATGTGGGTACCAGGTTGTGATATCTAAGGAACCTATATGTATTGTACATTGTATTATTTTAATCTTTTGTTCCTAGCATAGCCCTCACACAAGCCATGTTGCCCAAATCCAGGTTTGGTGGCTGGGACTTTGTTGCACTGTAAAAGAGTTGTGACAGGGGCTTGCAGTAGCATAATGAAAGCCTTTATGCAGCTATGATGCAAGTTCTCCCAGTTGTCCCTTGTTTTAAGAAAAATAGAGCAGTGAGATGTACATATTTTGTGGACAATTGTAAAGTTAGGTTAGTAAAAATAGACAATTGAAGAAAAAATGGTGGGTAGGTTGACATGGCCGAGTATTGAACCCTGGACCTTTCACATACAAAGTGCCAGTAATGACCAATATACTATCTGATCTGTTTTGGGTGGCCATATAAAGGAACCTCTATTTATCCACCATGTCAATACACAACCTACTACTAACTACTGGTGTGCATGCTTGGGGCACCTTGGGTAAGGTGGTGTGTCAGCACACATACCGAGGGTCACCCTCAGCGTGGGTCTGGGCAGAGGAGGCGATAGGCACAAGGCTTGCCCAGTCTAGCACATAGGGTGAGCTTCTTCACACTGGGCTCACCCTACCTTGTTCTATGGGCATACTCGCACTAGTCTCACCCATCCTCACCCCAGTTTCCTGGGCAACAACTAGAAACAAAATGGACACAACTAATACATTACATGGGGAATCATTGTTAAATTAGCAGTTGCTAATATTGTTAAAATACTCTTTAAAACCAAGTGCTGAAATTAACTGGCTTGCCCACTTACCTATATGATGCCATCACTAATAGAACTGATGCCCCTATCTGAATGTGGAATAAGTTTCTCAGCAAGCCATTTAAATCCCCAAACACATGATTATATTGCAATCACTATTAGAATGACATTGAAGAGAACAAGACTCTAATTCCCCTAAAATCCCTCCCTCAGACAAAGTTTCAATGTTGACACGGTACCCTTGTCTCCATTAAACACATTAAACTGTTGCCGCTGTGGTATTTAAAGAGTCAATGGCCTCTGCAGTGTCAAATAGTTCCTGCAGGAGTTTCAAGTTTCTCTGAGGGCAGAATCAATAATAACTTCACCTCCCAATTAGGGAGTGGTTGATGGATTTGGGGGGGGGACCAAAAGAATTTGGACCCCTTGAAGGGGTGGGGGGCAACAAAATTTGGACCCCTCTTGAGGGGGGACCAAAAAGGGGGGACCAAAAATTGCACCCCTTTTTAGTGAAAAGGCGCGAGCATTACTATAGCTCAAAGGGGTCGGCCGCGCTCAATTTCAACTTGCCTGGGGGGGACCAAAATAATTTTGACCCCTTCCGTGGGGAGACCAAAAAAATAAGGACCCGCCCCCCCTGCGAAAATCCCCCCCTGTTGTTAAAAATTGACCACTCCCTTAGGCAGACATTTACAGAGAGGGAGGTAATGTAATCCCCTGTATAATCAGGAGGTTATATACATAGGGATTGATGGCATCGACCTAAAACTTAATGGCTGACTTGTCTTTCTCTATTTGATCACATTGAGAACATTTTAAATTCATACAAGTATTTGGTTTGTGTTAAGACCCGTATGGTAATACATGGTTACCATTTCATTAGAGAGATAGTTTCTCTATTGTATTATGGCCAAAACATTGTAAAACATTTAAACATTATCTAGACCAACAACAGCTTATTTCTCTTAGCTGAGAAAGCTTCTCTTTTTTTTGCATGAATCTATGCGATGAGGACTGTTTTTTTTAAATAATGCTACAACGTCACTAAAGCTGTGAATCTGGACAGAATATAAGAATGCTGGTTTTTAATATGGCAGTGACTTAATCTATGGGGAGTAAGAGATGAGGGAGAAGAAGCTAGTAGGTCATTGTCCTCTACTCTTTTGGAAACATAGCAATTGTTTGTCAATTTACCTTCTTCAATGGATGGGGCCAAAGTAATGGCACACTACTAAAATGCAGGTCAGGCCATGCAATTAAGGACACAAAAAATGGCCTGTGTCAGGCAACTGGACCCTAGTTTTAATAAAAAAAGGGCCAACCCGTTTGTTTAGGTCTTAAGAACATGCTCCCATGCCTAATTAATTGTCTGACCTCAGGATATTCCTAATTACTGAGTGCTTTCAACGAGTCGATGTGGCAATTGGCAATCATTATTGTTTTTGATGATTAAAAATGATAAGAATATACCAGTCACCATTTCCTATGTTAATTATTGCTTTATACAAGTGAGGGCGCAAACAGATTCCATCTGTTTGCTAGCCCTCACTTGTTTGAGAAGATACTGGATTTACTATTTTGGAAGGGGTTGTGTTTGGAAACGCATTAGGCATTTGGAGGTCTGTTTGGGATTTATTTCAAAGCTGGTGAGGAAATTTGTTTACTTGATGACATAGAGGTTATAAATGACAACAAAGGAATTCCTTCTGTTATAATGAAAAACTGATTTTATTAATAATTAAAAGGGCAGCAATCAATTGACTTGGATGAAGATTGATATATTGAAGAGTTCCTAGACTTTCTAAATGTCTAGTGGAATTCCTAGATATAGAGTTTCTAGACCCATTGATGAGTTTAGATACACATGTTGAAGAGTTCCTAAACATGTGGATGAGTTTCCTAGATATGTGGAACAGTTTCTAGATGGGTTTCTAGATGGGTATCCGAAATTCCCTCTCATGAAGTCCATATTTAAAGAGCTAGTATGAGTGTTGTGGGGCCCCTAGCCATGTTGTGGAGCCCCTAGGTGTGGTATGGAGCCCCTACACGTGTTGTGGAGCGCCTACACGTGCGAATCCCGCGACTCCAGCTCCCATCTGTGCGACTCCTGCTCGTACCGCTCACGTTCACTGGAAAATATAAGAATTTACATATAAAATGGCAGAAAAAGAACTTTAATTTCTAAAGAACCATGGCCTTTACTACCGGTTATTTACATGTATTAAAGCACAGACAGCTCTATTAACCTTTCTGAGTGTTAAATACCTGGTATTTACATCTTTTAAAGCACAGGCAACTCTAATAACCTTTCTGAGGCAGTACTGTGGAGTTTAAGGTCGGACATGTATCAAACCAGGGGGGGGGAGGAAAGGGCACTAATATGCACCTAACTCTGGAACTAAACATGATAGAGAGATAAATTGAACATTTCTGAACTCCTCTCGCCAAGACGCTTCGTTTGGCACTATAATTGGCTCTGAAGAAAAGACCCGAGATCCCCCCCCCCCTGAAGTCAAAAATTGGGTTAATGACCTGGGAATTGTTTTTTATATAAATTCAAGGTCTATATTTAGCAGTGCGTTAGTGGCAGTACTGAGAATTAGGCCTTACCCCCTGAAAGTATCCCATGAAAATTGGTCACATTGGGCGCTCAGTCAGTACTGTGGAGTTTAAGATTTGCTCTGAAGACCAAATTTCAGAGACCCCCCCTGAAGTCGAAAATTGGGTAAATGCTGACCCGAAGAGGAGTGGTTGGAGCCCCTAGACGTGTTGAAGAGCCCCTGATCAAGGTTCTGAGTGCTGTGTCCACGTGGCCAAGGCTCCCGCTCCTGCAACTCCGGCGACTCCCGCTCCCGTGGCTCCCGTTTGTGCGACTCCTGCTCGTACCGCTCACGTTCACTGGAAAATATAAGAATTTACATATGAAATGGCAGAAAAAGAACTTTAATTTCTGAAGAACCATGGCCTTAACTACCGGGTATTCACATGTATTAAAGCACAGACAGCTCTATTAACCTTTCTGAGTGTTAAATACCGGGTATTTACATCTTTTAAAGCACAGGCAACTCTAATAACCTTTCTGAGGCAGTACTGTGGAGTTTAAGGTCTGACATGTATCAAACCGGGGGGGGGGGACAAAAAGTCACTAATATGCACCTAGCTCTGGAACTAAACATGATAGAGAGATAAATTGAACATTTCTGAACTCCTCTCGCCAAGACGCATCATTTGGAGCCATAATTTAGTCTCGATTTTCACAATATTCTTCATTCTGCTCTTTTAAATTTTGAGGTACCTAGACATGATATTTGAGAATTTCCTTTTGCTGGGACTACCACTAATGTCCAAAGAATGAGAATTTCTGGGAGATATTGCATAATATGCAGTAGTTATTTAGTAAACATGCACTGAACTCGTTTGGTGTTAACTGGGGTGCGCGCAAATTTTTTCGCCCCCCCCCCCATGGGCCCTTTGGAAATGTTCAATTTTGAGGTACTTAGACACAATATTTGAGAAATTCTTTTTGCGAGGACTACCATAGATGTGTATAGTATAGAATGCAAACATGCCCATAGCTCTGGAACTAAACATGATAGAGAGATAAATTGAACATTTCTGAACTCCTCTCGCCAAGACGCATCATTTGGAGCCATAATTTAGTCTCGATTTTCACAATATTCTTCATTCTGCTCTTTTAAATTTTGAGGTACCTAGACATGATATTTGAGAATTTCCTTTTGCTGGGACTACCACTAATGTCCAAAGAATGAGAATTTCTGGGAGATATTGCATAATATGCAGTAGTTATTTAGTAAACATGCACTGAACTCGTTTGGTGTAAACTGGGGCGCGCGCAAATTTTTTCGCCCCCCCCCCATGGGCCCTTTGGAAATGTTCAATTTTGAGGTACTTAGACACAATATTTGAGAAATTCTTTTTGCGAGGACTACCATAGATGTGTATAGTATAGAATGCAAACATGCCCATAGCTCTGGAACTAAACATGATAGAGAGATAAATTGAACATTTCTGAACTCCTCTCGCCAAGACGCATCATTTGGAGCCATAATTTAGTCTCGATTTTCACAATATTCTTCATTCTGCTCTTTTAAATTTTGAGGTATCTAGACATGATATTTGAGAATTTCCTTTTGCTGGGACTACCACTAATGTCCAAAGAATGAGAATTTCTGGGAGATATTGCATAATATGCAGTAGTTTTTTAGTAAACATGCACTGAACTCGTTTGGTGTTAACTGGGGCGCGCGCAAATTTTTTCGCCCCCCCCCCCCATGGGCCCTTTGGAAATGTTCAATTTTGAGGTACTTAGACACAATATCTGAGAAATTCTTTTTGCGAGGACTACCATAGATGTGTATAGTATAGAATGCAAACATGCCCATAGCTCTGGAACTAAACATGATAGAGAGATAAATTGAACATTTCTGAACTCCTCTCGCCAAGACGCTTCGTTTGGCACTATAATTGGCTCTAAAGAAACATTTCCGAGACCCCCCCCTGAACTCAAAAATTGGGTAAATGACCTGGGAATTGTTTTTTTATATAAATTCAAGGTCTATAGATAGCAGTGCGTTAGTGGCAGTACTGAGAATTAGGCCTAACTCCCTGAAAGTATCCCATGAAAATTGGTCACATTGGGCGCTCAGTCAGTACTGTGGAGTTTAAGATTTGCTCTGAAGACCAAATTTCAGAGACCCCCTGAAGTCGAAAATTGGGTAAATGCTGACCTGAGGAGGAGTGGTTGGAGCCCCTAGACGTGTTGAAGAGCCCCTGATCAAGGTTCTGAGTGCTGTGTCCACGTGGCCAAGGCTCCCACTCCTGCAACTCCGGCGACTCCCGCTCCCGTGGCTCCCGTTTGTGCGACTCCTGCTCGTACCGCTCACGTTCACTGGAAAATATAAGAATTTACATATGAAATGGCAGAAAAAGAACTTTAATTTCTGAAGAACCATGGCCTTAACTACCGGGTATTCACATGTATTAAAGCACAGACAGCTCTATTAACCTTTCTGAGTGTTAAATACCGGGTATTTACATCTTTTAAAGCACAGGCAACTCTAATAACCTTTCTGAGGCAGTACTGTGGAGTTTAAGGTCTGACATGTATCAAACCGGGGGGGGGGGACAAAAAGTCACTAATATGCACCTAGCTCTGGAACTAAACATGATAGAGAGATAAATTGAACATTTCTGAACTCCTCTCGCCAAGACGCATCATTTGGAGCCATAATTTAGTCTCGATTTTCACAATATTCTTCATTCTGCTCTTTTAAATTTTGAGGTACCTAGACATGATATTTGAGAATTTCCTTTTGCTGGGACTACCACTAATGTCCAAAGAATGAGAATTTCTGGGAGATATTGCATAATATGCAGTAGTTATTTAGTAAACATGCACTGAACTCGTTTGGTGTTAACTGGGGTGCGCGCAAATTTTTTCGCCCCCCCCCCATGGGCCCTTTGGAAATGTTCAATTTTGAGGTACTTAGACACAATATTTGAGAAATTCTTTTTGCGAGGACTACCATAGATGTGTATAGTATAGAATGCAAACATGCCCATAGCTCTGGAACTAAACATGATAGAGAGATAAATTGAACATTTCTGAACTCCTCTCGCCAAGACGCATCATTTGGAGCCATAATTTAGTCTCGATTTTCACAATATTCTTCATTCTGCTCTTTTTAAATTTTGAGGTACCTAGACATGATATTTGAGAATTTCCTTTTGCTGGGACTACCACTAATGCCCAAAGAATGAGAATTTCTGGGAGATATTGCATAATATGCAGTAGTTTTTTAGTAAACATGAACTGAACTCGTTTGGTGTTAACTGGGGCGCGCGCAAATTTTTTCGCCCCCCCCCATGGGCCCTTTGGAAATGTTCAATTTTGAGATACTTAGACACAATATTTGAGAAATTCTTTTTGCGAGGACTACCATAGATGTGTATAGTATAGAATGCAAACATGCCCATAGCTCTGGAACTAAACATGATAGAGAGATAAATTGAACATTTCTGAACTCCTCTCGCCAAGACGCTTCGTTTGGCACTATAATTTGCTCTAAAGAAACATTTCCGAGACCCCCCCTGAAGTCAAAAATTGGGTAAATGACCTGAGAATTGTTTTTTATATAAATTCAAGGTCTATAGATAGCAGTGCGTTAGTGGCAGTACTGAGAATTAGGCCTAACTCCCTGAAAGTATCCCATGAAAATTGGTCACATTGGGCGCTCAGTCAGTACTGTGGAGTTTAAGATTTGCTCTGAAGACCAAATTTCAGAGACCCCCCCTGAAGTCGAAAATTGGGTAAATGCTGACCTGAGGAGGAGTGGTTGGAGCCCCTAGACGTGTTGAAGAGCCCCTGATCAAGGTTCTGAGTGCTGTGTCCACGTGGCCAAGGCTCCCGCTCCTGCAACTCCGGCGACTCCCGCTCCCGTGGCTCCCGTTTGTGCGACTCCTGCTCGTACCGCTCACGTTCACTGGAAAATATAAGAATTTACATATGAAATGGCAGAAAAAGAACTTTAATTTCTGAAGAACCATGGCCTTAACTACCGGGTATTCACATGTATTAAAGCACAGACAGCTCTATTAACCTTTCTGAGTGTTAAATACCGGGTATTTACATCTTTTAAAGCACAGGCAACTCTAATAACCTTTCTGAGGCAGTACTGGTTTAAGGTCGGACATGTATCAAACCGGGGGGGGGGGGGACAAAAAGTCACTAATATGCACCTAGCTCTGGAACTAAACATGATAGAGAGATAAATTGAACATTTCTGAACTCCTCTCGCCAAGACGCATCATTTGGAGCCATAATTTTCACAATATTCTTCATTCTGCTCTTTTAAATTTTGAGGTACCTAGACATGATATTTGAGAATTTCCTTTTGCTGGGACTACCACTAATGTCCAAAGAATGAGAATTTCTGGGAGATATTGCATAATATGCAGTAGTTATTTAGTAAACATGGGCCTTTTGGAAATGGGCCTTTTGGAAATGTTCAATTTTGAGGTACTTAGACACAATATTTGAGAAATTCTTTTTGCGGGGACCACCACACATGTGTATAGTATAGAATGCAAACATGCACATAGCTCTGGAACTAAACATGATAGAGAGATAAATTGAACATTTCTGAACTCCTCTCGCCAAGACGCTTCGTTTGGCGCTACCCCGAAGACTCTAAGTCGAAGCGTTCTACTCGCCAAAATTCCCAAACAAAGTCAAATTTCACAAAAAGTAGGGGGGATGGAGGGCTGACACACTAGGGCATAATAAACATGACATTTCTGCATCTAACGAGCCTAATAAGGTGAATGTTGGTTGAGAATTACCTTTGATATGAGCCATTTTCAAGACATTTGATTCAAGTTGACAAATGACAGTCCGGTCTGCGTCGGTTTCAAGTCACCCCCAACCATATAAGGCTAAAGGGATATCGGGCCGGGGGGTATCACGAAACTGCTTAGCCACATTTTTTATCGTCTCAATTTTTCGCCGATCCATCAACTAAATAAGCTTCAACCAAATTTTCTGGGGGGGTAGGGCCTAATTCAGCTATCAGGTGTCTAAATATAGGATCTTTTCTCTGGCGTGCGCTATTTTTTTTTCAATATAACTCGATTTTAAAGCTGAAAACGACCATTTTATTTTTCGGGGAATGTGAAGAAACCTCTCGCGGCCTGCCACTGTCTCCGCGCCGATCAGCTGATCGTTGACCTATATTCAGATTGAGACGATTTTTTGGTCTTGGCAAGTTTAGAGCCCGGTCTTCGTCATATTGCGGAATAATCCGGCTACTGAGCTGTCCGCAATTTCAACCCCCATAAAAGATAAGCCTTATCTATCAATATCAACAGAAATTGCGGACTTACCTTGCATATTTGAGCTGTAATCCATGAAATTAGCCAATTTGGTACCAAATCATTGTCCCTCGGCGTCCCCCGCCCGCCATTTTGAATCTCGCGAGATCCCGAGAATCCGTGAGATAGCCATATTTTGTTTACATTGTCGTCGTGTCGAACGATAGTAAAACATAGTAAAAGGCTGAATTATGGCATAATACGATTAAATATGGAAGGTATCGCTATGCTGAAAGGTAGGAAATGAATATAGATGTATTTTCGTTATGTTTTCGTAGGCAAAATAAAAAATATCGACATTTTGCGGATGTCGTAAAAAAATGGACAAATTTCAAGAGTCCGACGAGTCAAGTTTCGGCGACTTAACTTGGCCGAAAATCAATCAATCCTCCTTAATTTGGCCATGTAAGTAGTAAATTATTGCGGATTATCAAAGAATAATATGTTTTCTTTACGTTGTCAGCTTTTAAGGCAGGAGAAACAATGATAAGTCGTGGAAAATGGACTTCAAGCGAGACGAGTCAGTGAACTCGCTGACTCGCCTGTAAAAAAGTCAACTTCGAGGAAGGTTATTATTGTAATCTGTTAAACTACATTCTAGATTCAAACATTTAAATCCCCCAGGTATCCGGGCCTGCAACTATTTAGCCGGGCCTGCTGAATGACAAACCTGCAAGACCAAATGCCCTGCAGGGCAAAAAACTTTTTGTATAGACTGTTGTTGGCCTAACATGCATCGGCTGCCAAAACACCTGCATCCCTCACACCTCTGTCACTTTTCACAGTTGCGGTTCCCTATTCATTGTCCCATGTTTCCTTGTATGTGTTGAGTTGAGTTGAGTTGAAATTATTTTATTCATACTGTATAAAATAGGCCCAGGGCCTGTTTGCTACATACAGTATATAAATAACGCAGAGATCATTGTAAAATAACATATAGTCTCTTTAATGGAATAATTATATAACTCTGCAATGTAATATGCCAGTATGCGACACACATGTTCTGGCATATTACGTTTTTAAAAGGCAGTACCTTTAGATTTTGTTTTAATTAATATAATTACTTAGCTGCACAGTTTAGGGACATGAACTTCATAAGGGTTAGTTATTTTGGTTTGTGCGCAATTTAACCTGTTATCCTGGAAATTAATTCTGGGGTTTTAGTATACAGAAAAGAGATGGGACTGATGTCATTGTCCTGACACGATGTTAGTGTGTCATGGCACCATGTTGATGTGCTAATGTGACGTGCTAGGATGTTTGTAGCACATCACACTAATGATCATATTATGATATATTATATATTTGTTACCATTTATGTTTCTTTACTCTACATTGTTCCTGAAAGGCCGTAGGTACACATATTTATCTTTATCCATTGTTTCTGGCTGGGACTACATGCCCCATCTTGTATACATAATCCCCATAAGGAGCCTCCCCGCTGCTACCTTCTGAGAGTTCTCTGGGGCATTCTGTTGTCTGGCTATTATTACATTTTATGGGTCTTTTATTTATTCTGGCTGTCATATATAACAGAATAGATGCCCCACCTCCACACAGACTTTCCCCTTGGGCATTCCCCCTCTCTGCTTTTTACAGTGCCCCCCCCCCCCTCTCTCTCTCTCTCTCTCTCTCTCATTTCCCGCCGGCACAGTTGCCTCCCTGTCATGGTCCCCTCCCCTGAGGGTGATTCCCTCACTGCCTTTTACTACCTACTCTCTCCCTTCTATACCTGCCCCTCCCTCCCACCTGACTTTTGCCGCTCCACCTTCTGCTCTCGTCTGGCGAATCGAATTACATTTAATTGTCTTTGCAGAGTATGTACAATACCTCTGGGCATTGATCCTTCTCTGTCCTATGCCACTGAAAACCTCAGGGTCGTCATTTTGACAAGACCAAAATTGAAAACTTAAGGTAGTCAAGGTGACGACCTTAGGTTATCATAGTGACTATTTAGATCAAAGTTATCATGATGAGTACATTAGGTAGTCACATTATTTTGGCGGTCAGAATGACTACCTTAAAGTTGTTGATTTAGGTATAGTCAATTCGAATACCTCAAGTCATCAGCAATGATAACTCTCAAGTCCTAGATTGTTCCGATGACTACCTAATGCTACCCAATGATATAACATACTAAACAAGCTGTGGCACAGAACTGCCACCCAGTGTTAACATCTGCATAACTTCTTCTATCACAAGCCATAAACTGGTGACAGGAAGCAGAGTGGTCTCAATCAAGAGTTCACCAAATATTTGAAAGGGATGCCTCTCATTAAGAGGTGAACTAATTAGAGAGTAAATTCATATACCATTCTCTAGAGCACCCACCATTATTCATTATGACAACCTAGGTCGTCATAATGCCTAGGCTCCTGCCTCCGGGTTTTTAGTGAGCAGCTTCTTGACATTGTGACATCCCCTTACTTCTGAATGCTTTCCACATAGCGAAAAGAAACAGCATCAAAAGGGAGTCCATGTTGCCTCCAAAACGACTCACCTCTCTCGGAGAGCCCTGGTACTTATGTGACTCTCTTAGGTGAGCCAGGAAACTATATGACTCTACTAGGAGACCCCCTTAGCTGGCAGGGTGGGCTCCCCTATAGAGGAGAGTCATTCCAGAGGCCACCCGGACTCCCTATCAACTCTGTTTCCTTTCACTATCTATAATAGGCACAGTTCTTGCCTGCTCTCCGATTCTCATCGACAGTGGCGCCCCACACTGCATGCTTCTTGTCCCTGAGCCGGGACTCTCCTAAAGAGGGGAGTCATTCTGGAGGCAACCTGGAGCTTTTTCTCTGTCTATAATAGTTCCCAGTTTTCTCTGTCTATAATAGTGGCCCCTCACACTGTCTGCTTCTTGTCCCCGAGCTGCTCTTACCTCCCAGTCCCCAACTCCTGCCCCAACTGCCTCCAGGCGGTGAGCTGCTCACAGCCAACCGGCCGGCATCCAGGTACATAGGCAGGTAGGAGAGGGGTGGGGGAGGAGCCCGTCACTCACCACACCGTCCTTAGCGGCATGCAGGCGGCAGGCAGGGGGTCCCCTCAGGAGCGAGCTGCTCTCAGCCCGCAGAGGCAGGCCACAGCGGTGGGTGCCGACCACATTCTGTCTGTCCCCACGTCGTGGTGAGTAGCTCAGTGCTAGTAGTGAGTTGCTCAGCAGCACCTGTAGGTGTGCACGCTGCCCTCAGTGTACGGCAGAGGCAGCTGGCAGGACGCCTATAGACGGCCAGGAGGTCTCACAGCTCTGGGGAGGTGTAAACAAACTACAATCCTGAATACAGGCCTCATGTACAGGTCTTGCAACGTCTGTGAGTACACCCCCCGGGAGAGGTCAACGTAGAGCTGGCTGGATAGCCAGGAGGTGCAGGTACCTGTCCTCTTGTCTCAAACCTAGGTGTCCACAAAGTACAACCTTACATACACACACTATACAAGGAGTGTACCCCCTGAGGAGGCAAGGCAGAGGTACCCGGAGCTGGCCGGATATCCAGGAGGTGCAGGTACCCATCTCAGCTGTACAGAGTCGGTGTAGGTGTGCCTTACATACAAACACCATATACGGAGTGTACCCCCTGCAGCGGCAGAGGCAGTGGCTGGACACCTTTAGATATCCAGGAAGTGCAGGGACTGTCTCATATCTCAACACAGTCTGGGTCCACAAACTACAGCTCTGAATACAGGCCTCATGATGTACAAGTAGGCCTTGAAACATCTAGGAGTACACCCCCCGGGAGAGGGCAACGTAGAGCTGGCGGGGCGATTTTAGCCGTCTAGGAGGTACAGGTACTTATCTCCTGTCTCAAACCTAGGTGTCCACAAGTACAACCTTACATACACATACACCATATAAGGAGTGCACCCCCCTGGAGAAAGCACAGGCAGCTGGCTGGACACCTATAGACAACCAGGAGGTGCAGGTACTGTCTGACACATCTACACAGTCTGGGTAGGTGTCCACAAACTGAATACAAGCCTTATGTACAGTACAAGCAGGCCGTGCAACATCTAGGAGTACACCCCCTGTAGAAGGCAAAGCAGGGCTGGCCGGACAACTATAGACAACCGGGAGGTGTAGGTACTTATATCTTGTCTCAAACCTAGGTGTCCACAAAGTACAACCTTACATACACACACACACCATATATAGGGAGTGCACCCTTTGGAGAGGCAGAGGCAGCCGACTCGACACCTTTAGATACCCAGGAGGTGCAGGTACTGTCTCACACCTCTACACAGTATGGATAGGGTCCCCAAACTACAGTTCTCAATACAGGCCCTATGTGCAGGTAGGCCTTGCTACATCTAGGAGTACACCCCCTGAAGACGGCAAGGCAGAGCTGGCCTGAACTATAGACGTCCAGGAGGTACCTGTCCCACAGCTGTGAACGGCCTGGGTGGGTGTCCACAAAGTGTAGCATTTTATACAGGCCTTATGTACCTGTAGGCACCCTAGGGGTACACCCCTGGTAAAGAAGTGCTCATTCCCCACACACCTTCTCCCTATATGCAGAGGCAAGGAATATACAGGAGGAACAGGTAACTGTCTCACGGCTAGGTATCAATAAAGTATAACCTGACATACAGACACCTTATAAGGAGTACATCCCTAGAGAAGAAAGGCAGAGCAGACCTCAGTCCCCATACACCTACTCCCTATATGCATAAGCAGGTGATGCATAGGGGATACAGGAGCAAGAGTGTCCTGTCTAACGGATGTACATAGCCTGATTAGGTGCAGTCTTACATCCAAACATATCAAATACGGAGTACACCCACTGGAGAAGCAGAGCTGAGTTCCCATACACTACTGCATATGTATGCACAGGCAGGGGATGCACAGGAGGCACAGGAGTAAGAGCTAGCTGTCTCACGGTTCAACACAGTCTGCTTAGGTGTCCCTAGAGTGCAACATTACCTACAGATACCATATAAGGTATAAGGAGTGCACCCCCCGGAGGAGGTACGGAGAGCAGTGCTGTGTCCCTACACACCTACTGCATATAGTATATGCACAGGTGACCCAAAAGTTCATCCAACATACAGACAACACCTTATAGGGGATATAAACCCTGGAGAAGGAAGGCAAAGCAGTGTTAGTCCTAATACATCTGCTGCCTATGTACACAGGCAGGGGATGCAGAGGAGGGAAGGTACCTGTCCTACAGGTGTACACAGACTGTGTCTAGGTGTCCAGAAGGTGACACTCCCTGGAGAAGTGAGGTAGAGCAAAGCATATAATCTCCCTACACACGTTACTCCCTTAATGTACAGGCCACACTGCACCTGTAGGCAGGAGATATACGATAGCAAAGAGAGCATCATCTCGCGTACCTGGATGCAGTACACGGATGCATTCTGTAAAGTTATCAGTGTAGGTTTGTAAAACAACAATCTATAGGAATAATTGGGCACCACCCACCTGAGGAATATAAGGAGACTTCCCTGGAGACATAATAAGGCTCCAACTGAAGTCCTAAGGAGCATATCCCCTGGGGTAGGCGTCTGTGTAGTTACTGGCCACCCAAGGACACCCCTGCAGTAGGCCTGCCTCTGTTTTGGTACTGGCCACCTAAGGAGACAGCCCCTGGAGTCCCGGCAGAATATCGTGCTCGCCGTGAGGCATACATCTAAACCCCTGGAGCAGGTACAACATCCCTTTAGCGGCCACATTGAGTCGAAAAGACCCTTCCTGAAGTCTTAAGTAGCATATCCCCTCTATTTACTTACTGGCTATCTAAGGAGCTTACCCCCTTGAGTGTAGGCCTCTGTCAGCTTCTAGCCACCTAAAGAGTCAGTCCCTTGAGTAGGCCTCTGTCAGTTTCTAGCGACCTGGAGCACAGCTCTGTCTAGTTCCTGGCCACCTAAGGAGAAACCACCTGAAGTAGGCCTCTGTCTAGTTACTGGCCACCTAAGGAGAGACCGCCTGAAGTAGGCCTCTGTCTGGCTGGAGTCCCTGGAGGACATCCACACCCCTGGAGCTGGTACAACCACCCGTCAGCGGCCACAACATTGAGTCGAAAAGGCAGTTTTGGCTTCAGGATTGGCTTCTGCGGAAGCCACCCCTACTGGCCGACAAGATGCTACGAGTGCTGGAGTACACCCCTGTCAACGACTTCCCCTCCAGGAAGAAAAAGGTAAGGTTTGGTTCTTGGTTTCTGTCTTCTGTTTCAGGACCCAGCGACTTCTGTACAACCGTGATCTGCATTAACTAACGTTATCTGACGTAGTGCAGATACCTATAAAGGCAGGGCCTTCAACCGTGAATTGCATCAAAATAACATGATCTGCATCAATTCATGTGATGCAAATATAGATATCTGCACCAAGGCAACTCTAGCTCTCCTTGATGCTATCTACATCAAAACGTGTAGGCCTATGTGAGAAGTACGTAGTGTCACTAAGGGACTTTCCCATCAACAGGTGTATGTGCACTGCGCTGGTACAGTGTGTGCGGTGTTATAATAACCCTTTGAAGACATGCTCTTTGTCGCCATGATGCATTAATGCAGCCCTGGCGTGTAATTTGAGCAGTGCTGCATGCAAGCACCATGCCAACTCTACAGGGTTGAGACACTCTTGAAGGGTCGGCATGATTTAACAATGCAGAACCAGCGAGTTACTTGCGGGGGCTGCATTGGTGCATTAAGATGATAAATGTCATCTTTTAGCAATGTGCCATCCTCAAAGGAATAAAACGACCATTGAAACCGCTAATGACTCAGATTATATCAAGGGTCAATTTAAGTTGATCCTTCATATAGGTAGGGTCATTAGCGATTTGACTCTCTATTTTGACAGGGCCACGTGGGAAACACAGTTGGCACATATACCTTTCTCTGTATGATTACGAGAGTGAGCACGCTATCAGTATCAGTATGATAATATTGAGAGATAGATCAGCGTCTCTATTTTATATACTGTACACCTACGTCCCGTATCTACACATTATACGCCTGAATACTCCTCTATGCTAGATCTACAAACGACAGCTCCCTTCTCTCTGTAGCAGCAGCCTCCAGATGTCGATTAACTCTTTAATGGCCGCATGGTACTTAAATGTAGTAAGGTTTTTTGTCCTCATGATGCATGAATGCAATGCTGGCTAGTATATTGACAGTGCTGCATTCATGCATCATGCATACCTTCAGCAGTGTATTGACCCCCAAACGATCCTCATGGTACTTGAATACAGCCCTTGCGAGTTACTCGCGGACTGCAATTCTGCATCATGAAGCCCACATATAACCACATTTAAGCACGATGCGGCCCTTAAAGGGTAAATGATGCCTGTGGGGACCTCACACCACAACTTAACCCTTTATAGTTGGCCTAGTTGCTATCATGATGCAACAACAGCGAGCAACTTGCTGGCACTGCTTTGGTGCATCATGCCAGACCTTTATATCAGGGTGTATCAACCATGTAGGCCAGCCATGATGCATTAATGCAGCACTGGTGGGCTACTCATTCAGGCGTCAAGACAAATTGTATGTACTTAGAGCCAGGCCGGCAGGCAACTACAAACAGGCAAATATCAGCGTCAACCAATGTCGCCATAAGCACCCTCATACAAGGGTCAGGCACTGCTGGACTATAATAGATGGGTCAAGGGCCATTCTAGTGAGGGTCAGGCTATGCTGGACCTTCATCTTGAGCCTCTACTCACCCTAAATTGCTTGAGAGTCTGGCCCTGCTGGATACTCATGCTAATGTCTGACAATGCTGGACCTTTGCAGGCTAAAAGAGACTCTCCCCAGGGACGCTGATATTTGCCTGTGTGTGGACGTGTACGGATCATGCTGAGCCAAGAAATGTACAGTTCAGGCATTAAAGCACTGTGCCATCCTTAAATGGTTAATTGCCTCACAAATAGACTCCTGTGGTCTCCCTGACCTGTGATGACGCGCAGCCAGACAGCCTGCGGGCGGCCGTCATCATCAGCAGCAACTAGAGGGGAGGGGGGGGGGGGGAACCTGGGAGTGTGCCATTCTGTACCATGAGACGGCACCACCTGCCTAGCTTAATTGACTCTCGGTATGGATACGGGCATCTTTACCCTTTGGTGCATCTTGTATGTTAAATCATGCGGCTAGATTTGAGTCTAGACAAGTCTAGATCTGTTTTGATATTAATACCTCTGAGAACTAGTGATTTGAACCCCACAGATTCTGGTTACCACCTCTGGTGCAGAATATGTGTGGAGAAGAGGGGCAGATGCAAGTGTCTGAGAGATGGCTGGGAGGGGCACTCTCCCAGCAGAGCCTGGAAGTGTCGAAGCTAGACTCTGCCTGGATTTGCAAGGTTTATAGGTAGGTTACCATGACAACAAGTACAAACTTATATTGCCATCGTGCTAAAAACTGCTAAATCTAGGTTCCAGCTTCACTTGTAGACTCTGCTAGGAGAGTGATGCACTCTCCGAGGACAGTCTCAAGTAGGACTCTGTCCGCTGGCTTGGACTACAGGAACTCTTCTGTGGAACGGTACTACGTTGGTGCTCTCCACTACACTTCACACACTGCCAGTCTCCATACACCAAATATTATATTATAAGATTATCATGATTCAAGCAGAATAATATGGCTGACATATCTGAATCTTTTCTTCAGACATTCCTTTAAATATTTGAATTGATTCAAATGTCTCATTCAAAAGCACGGTTCATACGTTTTTGCGGTGATCTGCCACTTTCTTTGGCAGAGCGGAAAGTAGTACATCGATACCTGGCACTCTCCGAGAAAATTCTTAAATAAGACTCTGCCCAAATGTATGGACGTCAGGAAATTTCTTGTTGAAGAAGGAAGGAAAATAGTACTACTTATTTGCTCTCCTATACTTATCACCCAATGAAATACATTTTCAATACACCAAAAGGTAGTTCTCAATGATATGTCCAAGTTCGACCTTGATAACATTCTTATTACTTCTGTAATTATCAATATTTGTTCTCCATACCTTCCGCTAAATATTTGAATTGATTCATAGCTATAAAAGAGTTCAGTGAAAAGCATAGCGTAGGTAAGTTTTCATGGTGGTCGGCCACATTTCTGCCAAAGGGAAAGTAGTGCCTCCATGCCAGGGGATGTAGGGGCGGAGTGCTGGGGCAGGTATAGCTGCAGGAAACAGTAGTCTTAGCTAATAAGTCTAAATTACACTGTACCACTGTAAGGCCTATAATCAGTCTTAGGAGTGCCAATCACCCAAGGTATTAGATTGCCTAGGACCCTGGGAGTAACAAACTGTCTGGTTGGCCCACGTATATCTATAGAGAGGGTGACTGCATGTCTTGGAACGGGTTTGCACAGATGGCCAGTGTATGTGTGATGAAGCTTTCATGTAGGTAAACTCCTACAAAGATTCCAGTATGTAATTGTTATGGTATATAACTGAGTCAGATTCGGGTGAATGGCTACGATTTGGGTTCACTGAAAATCCATAGGTTGAAAGGGTTAGTCAGTACAGATTATCCTAGGTTAGTCATATGAGTGTTAGTCACAATTGCAAAGTTATATTCAAAAATGACTGGGGGTCAGTCAGTAGTGGCTAACCTAGGTCCATCATTGGTGTGTTGTATTTGAATACCAATAGTTGGTGCCACCTGTGATGACCACTAAGTGGCTCCCCCTGGAAATTAAAAGACTAAGGTGGGTTGGTCAGTACCGACCAACCTGGCAATCATAACTTACCTAGGTTGGTCGTATAGGGAGCCAAAAAATGACTACCGTAAAGCCTCGCGTATAAGCTGCGGCTAGTACGCGAATCAGATCGGCAGTGCGGCTCATAGGATCAGCCCATGGTCGGGGTGCGGCTTATACGCGAGTTTTTGCCACTTTAATACAGTACTAAAATCGGCACATTCAGATCGCCAGTGTGGCTTATAGGATCGGCCATAACTCAGGGTGCGGCTAATACGTGAGTTAGGCTTATAAGCGGGGTTTTACGGTAACTAGGTTAGGCACTAGTGACTGAGAGATTGGTCGTATAGGGAGCCTAGGAATATCAGTGTAGTGGAGCCTCACCTGATGTCTACGAACCCACAGACTGATTCAGAGTTTGTGTGGCACCAACTAGCAACTCGTGTTTCACAAGTTCTGGCCAATGTGAACGTCTTTGATGGGGTGCCATCTTTGACTGAGTGCCAGCTGTGATGTTGCCATCTTTGACTGGCTTGATAAAAAATGGATTATTTAGGGCAGATGAAGATATAAATGGACTGATGTTTAATGGATTTTAAAACACTTTCAATCAGTAGCTCATTTATATCTGCATATCCCCTAAAGAAACCGTTTTCTATAAAGCCGGTCAAAGATGGCAACTAGTCAAAGACGTGCACATTGGCCAGAACTTGTAGTTGCCTTAATGTCTGCACTATATACTACAGGTAAGAGGAGCAGCTGAGAGTCAGGACGGCGGCTGTGGTGACAGGAGAAGGAGCTGAGTAGAATCGGTGATGTCCTTTACCGGGATCAGATGGAGCGGAGAGAGCAAAGAGGGCAAGAAATGGAGAACAAGATTTCGACGGAGTAACAAGAAAATCAAGCGGACACGTACATCCATAGATACAGATAGTGAAACAGATAAAGAGGATTATAGAAAGAAAGCAAGGATGCTCTTACCTGATTTGAGACTATGCATGTTGGGAGTGGTGGGGTTGGAAGCTGTTGGGCATGCAATAATTAAAGCAGGAATATAGTGTTTATTTCACTAGATCCTCAGATCAAAGAATAAGACAAGAAAAATCAGTGAATAAGTGATGCATGAGTGGACATAGAAAACCTTAACTGTGTGGCTCCTATACACTATAGCGAAGGTTGCAACGTTAAAATAATAGCAGGCAAGACCCTAGTTTGGGGCATGCTAGTATTAAGGCTGTGTCTCACGACCTTGGGACAATGTTTTTGTCTCTGACCGGGTGCCGTCTCTGACCAGGTGCCGTCTCTGACCGGGTGCCGTCTCTGACCGGCTTGGCTTGATAAGGTAAAAATACTAACTGCAGGAGGCTAATTCTAATTATAACTATGATTATATAACAACCGCCATAACGTTTTTCCAAATCCTTATATATATGAGTATAATTCTTTTTAAAACACCTTTTTCTGACACCTGGTCAGAGACGGCAGCCGGTCAGAGATGGCACTCGGTCAGAGACGGCACCCGATCAGAGACAAAAAACATTGTCCCAAGGTCTTGAGACACAGCCTTAAGATAATGGCTGTATCGTAGAACAGGATGATGACACTCGTAAATCGTTGGTTGCCTTTATTTAGGTATACAGTAGTAGCTGTTGTAGGTGCGCAGTTTATTGTAGGTAAACAGTAGAATCTATCATAAAGCTACATTATAAGCCTATAATAAGCTGTGATACTGCAGTAGATATAACTGTGCTATCTGCAGTGCAGAGTATTGGAATGGCGATAATGATAATGTGGGTGTTGACAATAGTGGCAATATGAATAGAATGTGGTAATTCTGAATTGGGGAATACAGCTAGACAGGCTAGAGCAGGCCAGTGTGTTTCTGTAAAGATCATTAGCAGTAGATCGTGGACAGGCTTCATACCACTAAGACTCCTGATTAAAAGCGTTAAAGGCTATTAGATGGGACGGAGGCAGGGGGATGGCTGCTGAAAGCCTGAGGCTGAAAGAAAGTGGATGAAAGAAAACGGATGTATCTGAACAGGCAAGACGCTAGTTGGTCCAATTAAAAAAAAAAGAAAATTTTACTTCTTTTTTTTACAGCTCCTCCACAATACATGTACCAAAAAAGTGTAACATGGGGGGAAATTCAAAATGTTGTAAACCTAAAATTGACCCCAAAAAAGTGTAAAAATATAAAAATGTCTTCAAAATTGCATAAAAAAAAGTAAGGTCAGCCCTGTTTTGATAGGGTCGGTCGGGTGACCTGAAACAAACCCCCTTTTTTTTGGCCTAAGAAAGCATGTCATTACAAGGTAATTCACAGGAAGCTTCTCACAGGAACTAAGAAACTGTTCCCCACTCTTCATGTCTGCACCATTGTATTTTACATAAAGGTAAGGACAACTAAAATAAATTTAGAAACTTATTGAAGTAGTCAGAGCAACTTTCCTTTTTAACCATCATAGTCGAACAAGAGATCTAAAAGTGGCTTTGTTTTGATCTTTTGACATGTCTGGAAAATTGCATTTTAACTTCTATATCTTCGAAACAACCAAGATAGCTTTAGGAATTAAAGTAGTCAAAGCAACTGTCCCTGTTAGATATTACAACCAGTGAGCTCAGAGTGGCTCTATTTGATCTGTTCTCACAGGTAGAAAGGTGTTGCGCTAATGGAAGGGAGGCGGTGAGTGAAGCAAATGGATGAAAAAAGTCTGAGGCGAGACAGATTAGTATCATCAGTGCTTGTGACAGGTGACACACACACGTTCATAGAAGTGAAGTAAGACAAGAAGAGAGTTGGGACAAGGCATGGATAGGTGGCTTTGGGGTGGAGACACGTCGGCTGAGGGGAAAGGTTGGAGGGGCGTGATGGAACCAGACTGATTGCCAAAGTGTCATTAAATCAGTGGTTGTCCACTTTTAAGTATGCTGTAGTATGTTTTGTAGGTGTACAGTTTATCATAGGTAGCAGTAGAATGTACTGTAAAGCTACAGGAGATACTATGAGCTGCAGTATATTGCACTGTGTACATACACGTGCCATTTGCAGTGTATTGGAATGGAGATACTCATAATATGAGCATTGACAATAGTGGCAATACGAATAGAATGCGGTAATTCTGAGCGGGAGAATACAGCGAGACAGGCTGTAGCAGTTTAGTCTGTCTCTTCACGAGATTATTAGCAGTAGTTCTTGGACAGAGCTCATACTACTAAGACTCCTGATTAAAAGCCTTAAAAAGGCTATTACATGGGATGGAGGCAGGGGGATGGCTGCGGAAGGCCTGAGGCTGAAAGAAGTGGATGAAAGAAAACGGATGTATCTGAACAGGGAAGGAAGGAAGGTAGACTGATGGTAAGAGGTGTACAGAAATATGCTTCCTCTGGAGAGGGTGAGGGAGGGAAATCATCAGAAAGGGCAGATGCTGCATGGACATAAGTCCAAATGAAAAAGAAGTTTTGTTTCAGGTAACATGGGATGAACATCTTGGGTCAGTTGGTCGGATTTAAAAAAAAAAAAAAATTTACTTCTTTTTTTTACAGCTCCTCCACAATACATGTACCAAAAAAGTGTAAAATGGGGGGAAAATTCAAAATTTTGTAAACCTAAAATTGACCCCAAAAAAGTGTAAAAATTTAAAAATGTCTTCAAAATTGCATGAAAAAAAAGTAAGGTTGGCCCTGTTGTGATAGGGTCGGTCGGGTGACCTGAAACAAACCCCTTTTTTTGGCCTAAGTGTGACTAAGAAAACATGTCATTACAAGGTAATTCACAGGAAGCTTCTTGCGGAAACTAAGAAACTGTTCCCCACTCCTTATGTCTGCACTCTTGTATATTATATAAAGGTAAGGACAACTAAGATAAATTTAGAAACTTATTGAAGTAGTCAGAGCAACTTTTCTTTTTAACCATCATAGTCGAACAAGGGATCTAAAAGTGGCTCTGTTTTGATCTTTTCACGTGTTTGGAAAATTGCATTTTTACTTTGATATCTTCGAAACAACCAAGATAGCTTTAGGAATTAAAGTAGTCAAAGCAACTGTCCCTGTTAGATATTACAACCAGAGAGTTCAGAGTGGCTCTGTTTGATCTATTCTCACATGTAGGAAGGTGTGGCACTAATGGAAGGGAGGTGGTGAGAAAAGCAAATGGATGAAAAAAGTCTGAGGCGAGACAGATTAGTATCATCAGTGCTTGTGACAGGTGACACACACAGGTTTATAGAAGTGAAGTAAGACAAGAAAGGAGTTGGGACAAGGCATGGATAGGTGGCTTTGGGGTGGAGACTGGTCAGCTGAGGGGAAAGGTTGGAGGGGCGTGATGGAACCAGACTGATTGCCAAAGTGTCATTAAATCGATGGTTGTCCACTTTTAAGTATGCTCTAGTATATTTTGTAAGTGTACAGTTTATCATAGTTAGCAGTAGAATGTACTGTAAAGCTACAGGAGATACTATGAGCTGCAGTATATTGAACTGTGTACATACACGTACCATTTGCAGTGTATTGGAATGGAGATACTCATAATATGAGCATTGACAATAGTGGCAATACGGATATGCGGTAATTCTGAGCGGGAGAATACAGCGAGACAGGCTGTAGCAGTCTAGTCTGTCTCTTCACGAGATTATTAGCAGTAGATCGTGGACAGAGTTCATACTACTAAGACTCCTGATTAAAAGCCTTAAAAAGGCTATTACATGGGATGGAGGCAGGGGGATGGCTGCGGAAGGCCTGAGGCTGAAAGAAAGTGGATGAAAGAAAACGGATGTATCTGAACAGGGAAGGAAGGAAGGTAGACTCATGGTAAGAGGTGTACAGAAACATGCTTCCTCTGGAGAGGGCGAGGGAGGGAAATCATCAGAAAGGGCAGATGCTGCATGGACATAAGTCCAAATGAAAAAAAAGTTTTGTTTCAGGTAACATGGGATGAACATCTTGGGTCAGTTGGTCGGATTTAAAAAAAAAAAAATTTTACTTCTTTTTTTTAAAGCTCCTCTACAATACATGTACCAAAAAAGTGTAAAATGGGGGAAAAATTCTAAATTTTGTTAACCTAAAATTGACCCAAAAAGAGGGTCAAAATATAAAAATGTCTTCAAAATTGCATGAAAAAAAACGAAGGTTGGCCCTGTTTTGATAGGGTCGGTCGGGTGACCTGAAACAAACCCCCTTTTTTTGGCCTAAGTGTGACTAAGAAAACATGTCATTACAAGGTAATTCACAGGAAGCTTCTCACGCGAACTAAGAAACTGTTCTTCATGTCTGCACCATTGTATTTTACATAAAGGTAAGGACAACTAAGATAGATTTAGAAACTTACTGAAGTAGTCAAAGCAACTTTTCTTTTTAACCATCATAGTCAAGCAAGGGATCTAAAAATGGCTCTGTTTTGATCTTTTCACATGTCTGAAAAATTGCATTTTAACTTTGATATCTTCTAAATAACCAAGATAGCTTTAGAAATTCACTAAAGTAGTCAAAGCAACTGTCCCTGTTAGATATTACAACCAGACAGTTCAAAGTGGCACTGTTTGATCTGTTCTCACAGCTAGGAAGGTGTGGCACTAATGTAAGGGAGGATGTGAGAGAAGCAAATGGATGAAAAAAGTCTGAGGCGAGACAGATTAGTATCATCAGTGCTTGTGACAGGTGACACACACATGTTCATAGAAGTGAAGTAAGACAAGAAAAGAGTTGGGACAAGGCATGGATAGGTGGCAGAGTAGTATCATCAGTGCTTGTGACAGGTGACACACACACGTTCATAGAAGTGAAGTAAGACAAGAAAAGAGTTGAGACAAGGCATGGATAGGTGGCTTTGGGGTGGAGACTGGCCAGCTGAGGGGAAAGGTTGGAGGGGCGTGATGGAACCAGACTGATTGCCAAAGTGTCATTAAATCGGTGATTGTCGACTCTAGTATGCTCTAGTATATTTTGTAGGTGTACATTTTATCATAGGTAGCAGTAGAATGTACTGTAAAGCTACAGGAGATACTCTGAGCTGCAGTATATTGCACTGTGTACATACACGTGCGGGAGAATACAGCGAGACAAGCTGTAGCAGTTTAGTCTGTCTCTTCACGAGATTATTAGCAGTAGATCGTGGACAGAGTTCATACCGCTAAGACTCCTGATTAAAAGCCTTAAAAAGGCTATTACATGGGATGGAGGCAGGGGGATGGCTGCAGAAGGCCTGAGGCTGAAAGAAAGTGGATGAAAGAAAACGGATGTATCTGAACAGGGAAGGAAGATAGGTGGACTCATGGTAAGAGGTGTACAGAAATATGCTTCCTCTGGAGAGGGCGAGGGAGGGAAATCAACAAAAAGGGCAGATGCTGCATGGACATAAGTCCAAATGAAAAAAAAGTTTTGTTTCAGGTAACATGGGATGAACATCTCGGGTCAGTTGGTCGGATTAAAAAAAAAAAAAAAAAATGTTACTTTTTTTTTTTACAGCTCCTGTTCAATACATGTACCAAAAAAGTGTAAAAATCGGGGGAAAATTCAAAATTTTGTAAACCTAAAATTGACCCAAAAGTGTAAAAATATTAAAATGTCCTCAAAATTGCAAAAAAAAAGTAAGGTCGGCCCTGTTTTGATAGGGTCGGTCGGGTGACCTGAAACAAACCCCTTTTTTTGGCCGAAGTGTGACTAAGAAAACATGTCATTACGAGGTAATTCACAGAAAGCTGTTTCTCACAGCAAACTAAGACACTGTACCAGACTCTTTATGTCTGCACCATTGGATTTTACATAAATGTAAGAACAAATAAGATACATTTAGAAATTTACTGAAGTAGGCAAGGCAACTTTCCTTTTTAACCATCATAGTCGAACAAGGGATCTAAATGTGGCTCTGTTTTGATCTTTTCAGATGTCTGGAAAATTGCATTTTAACTTCGATATCTTCGAAACAACCAAGATAGCTTTAGGAATTAAAGTAGTCAAAGCAACTGTCCCTGTTAGATATTACAACCAGTGAGCTCAGAGTGGCTCTGTTTGATCTGTTCTCACAGGTAGGAAGGTGTGGCACTAATGGAAGGGAGGCGGTGAGTGAAGCAAATGGATGAAAAAAGTCTGAGGCGAGACAGATTAGTATCATCAGTGCTTGTGACAGGTGACACACACACGTTCATAGAAGTGAAGTAAGACAAGAAAAGAGTTGGGACAAGGCATGGTGGCTTTGGGGTGGAGACTGGTCGGCTGAGGGGAAAGGTTGGAGGGGCGTGATGGAACCAGACTGATTGCCAAAGTGTCATTAAATCAGTGGTTGTCCACTTTTAAGTATGCTGTAGTATATTTTGTAGGTGTACAGTTTCTCATAGGTAGCAGTAGAATGTACTGTAAAGCTACAGGAGATACTATGAGCTGCAGTATATTGCACTGTGTACATACACATGCCATTTGCAGTGTATTGGAATGGAGATACTCATAATATGAGCATTGACAATAGTGGCAATACGAATAGAATGCGGTAATTCTGAGCGGGAGAATACAGCGAGACATGCTGTAGCAGTTTAGTCTGTCTCTTCACGAGATTATTAGCAGTAGATCGTGGACAGAGTTCATACTACTAAGACTCCTGATTTAAAGCCTTAAAAAGGCTATTACATGGGATGGAGGCAGGGGGATGGCTGCTGAAGGCCTGAGGCTGAAAGAAGTTGATGAAAGAAAACGGATGTATCTGAGCAGGGGAGGAAGGAAGGTGGACTGATGGTAAGAGGTGTACAGAAATATGCTTCCTCTGGAGAAGGGGAGGGGGGCAGTCATCTCAAAGGGCAAATCCTGAATGGACATAAGTGTGGCTAAGAAAACATGTTCTTACAAAATAATTCACAGGAAGCTGTTTCTCACGGCAACTAAGGAACTGTACCCCACTCTTTATGCCTGTGCCATTGTATTTTACATAAAGGTAGAAACAACTGAGACAAATTTAGAAACTTACTGAAATAGGCAACTTTTCTTTTTAACCATCAGAGTCAAACAAGGGATCTAAAAGTGGCTCTGTTTTGATCTATTCTCACATCTGGAACGTTACATTTTAACTTATCTTAGGTTGAAACAACCAAGATAAATGTAGAAATTCACAAAAGTAGTCAAAGCTACTTCTGTTTAATACTACAACTAGTGAGTTCAAAGTGGTGGGTCTATTTGATCTATTCTCAGATTTAGCAAGGTGTGGCCCTTATGGAAGGGAGGCGGTGAGAGAAGCAATTGGATGAAAAAAGTCTGAGGCGAAACAGATTAGTATCTTCAGTGCTTGCGACATTGATACACACACATTAATAGAAGTGAAATAAGACAAGAAAAGAGTTGGGACAAGGTATGGATAGGTGGCCTTGGGTTGCGACTCGCAGTCTGAGGACGTGAGCGGCTGGAGGCGCATTATGGGTGCATAGACCAGACTGATTGCCAGAGTGTGATTCCCACTGTCATCACTCCAGACAGCATTCCTTAATGGGCTCCGTATATGTTTTAACTGGCCAAACGGGACAATCTAAGCTGGTTAGGCTTAACACATCTGGGGTTTGGTCATTTATGTACACGGCTATATGAGTGGTGTGAATGTTGATATTTTGTATCTTCACAGAGCAATATTGTGATACAAAGGCAAATTATTTTCTCTATATAGCACCAAACACAACTATGTGTAACCCAATTAGAGTGCATAGCACAGACATATGGAGGAAAATATGAGTGTCAGGCTTAGTACTCACATGATTATAAGGATCATGCATTGCTGTACTCACCCAATTAGCTTGCGAGGCATTTAGTGAGGCACAGGCTCTGCTGTAGCTTCAATTAAAAGGTGTACTCACCCAAAATGGGTTGAGAGTCTGGCAATGCTGGGCCTTTCTTTCCAGAATCTTACAATGATGAACTCTTACTGGCTGAAACAGAGTCCCCCTACAGTCCCAAATTGCCAGACTCATGCAAGAGGGTCAAGACTCTCAAGTCATTTGGGCAGGGTCCAGCAATGGGTGATCCTCATGAGGGCGAGCCTTGAAGTGCCTGACCCTCATTGAAATGTCTCACATTGAATTAATAGACAAAAGACCGTACATGCCTAGGGAGTGAGTCTAAGGCTGTATCTGCAGAAGCCGAAGGCTGAGTGGGATACGGGAAAATGGGGAACAAAATTGACTCCCACCATGAGCCTTTGCCTTTTTTTCCTGCTCGGAACCATGTCAAAATACCTTTAAATGGCCATAGAAATAAAAAATAATGATGTCAAAGGCCATGTGATACGGGAACACCGTATCCCATAGGGGGCATGGGATACAGGATTTCTAAAGCTTAAGCATAGTGAACATCGTATCCAATAAAATAAGGTGTAAGGGTATTTGTGTTAATTTAGACACTGGCAAGCAGCCTGGTCCAATACTATAACTACTTGTAACCATTTCTTGTACTAAATTGCCTGCATGAACGTGCCTTTATCACGTAGCGTTAGCACTAATGATACTAATCAAGTTTTTCATTCATTGCTTCCTGAATCCTCTCAACAGTCCCCTTGCCATGCCCCCAACAGCTCCATGGCAAGCATCATTAGGCCAAATAATAAAAAAAGGTTTGTTTCAGGTAACATGGGAAGAAACTCTAGGGTCGGTAGGTCGGATTATTTTTTATTTTTTTACTTTATTTTTTTACTTCCCCTCTAAAATTGACCCCAAAAAGTGTAAAAACTGGAAGATTTTTACATTTTTTTTGTAAACCTAAAATTCACCCCCAGAAAAGTGTAAAAATATAAAAATTTCTTCAAAATTGCATAAAAAAACATAGGGTCGGCCCTGTTTAGATAGTGTCGGTCGGGCCTTATTTCATATGTTCTATTGCTACATCCAGAAAACTATGAGCGTCAGCCTGACACTAGCTTTTACGCCAAAAGCACTCCCTGGGCATGGTCTTTTGTCTATTTGTTCAATATGTTTGCTGTGTTTAACTAACATGGTCAAATAGACAATGATATGAACTGCAGGGGAAGGTCTCAGAGCTTATCTTAAATCTTAAATTTTCTCATGAAATGCTATGGAATGAAGGTAATTTTCCATGTTAACTGCCATAGTGAAAATATTGTTCCAATGCTGAGACTAGGCAGCAGCGTGACAGCCTTCTGCAAATGATCTGAATGATGTGTTTATTTAACTCAATGCAAACCATGTTATCTGTGCCTACAGATGGATGACGCAGGGTCCCAGCAATATGTGGCTTTCGACGCACTGTAGCCTAGAGGTTAGTCATTCAGACCCGGGCGTTGGATCCTGTGTTGGTAGATCTAGAAAGATGAAGTACCATCTTATATGAGGGATCAATCACAGTATCACAATAGTTCAAAATAGACATTTGTGCCAACTCTATACGGTGTAATGTGATTTATCTGTTTAATGGATCAAGCTTGCCAGCAATGATAAAATCCAAAACAATATAAGTTTAAGAGAACGCGCTGGTATTGAGTTTTAATTTAGACTTTTATTTCATTATCAAATCATGTAATGGAAATTCAATGGAACATTGTTTTTGAGGTAGAAAATGGTCCCAGTAAACACAAATACTTAGATCATCTTAGTTTTACTTAATTAAGCTATTCTTTCATTCATTCACTTATGTTCATCAAACATTTATGTCTGATTTTCATACTTTTATATATTTCGGACATAAGGAACTATAAAAAATCTGCATAGATTGAGGCAAATTTAGGTTTTTCTCAGCCTTCTGGATGGGAATACTAGCCTGAGGACTCTTGCCTTGAACTTGGTCTGAGCAACCTTAATTCTTCACTGCCAAGGTGTCATCGCCATTCCCCACACAGCCCTTAGCCCTTTACATGCTGAATAGACCTTTAATGCGGTATGTCCTTTATTGTCATATTGCTTGATTGCTGCCTTGGTGAGTAAATGGCCCCTGCTGCATTCATGCACCAAGCCGACCCTACAGGGTTGATGCTAGTAGGTCGATGCAATCCTGAAGGATTCACATTGTGTGCACCACTGGTGACTTATTCGCCTAGGCTGCATCCGTGCATCAAGTCGACAAAGGGCATATCACATTAAAGTGTTCCACGGACCTTAAAGCAATAATAGGAGACTAATGAGACAATATGGCAGCATAATCATCCGAGTGTGCGTCACCCCATCACCGGATGTGTGACGCAAGTTTGTGAACTAGCCCAGATTAGCTGCCTTCGTAGCGGCCCATCTATATTCAAACTAGCATCGCTCTTCTTAACATTCAGAATTGAATTCTCAAGATAGTGCTACCAGACCTTTTCTTTTATTCATACTAGCTTGTCCATTCGCTTATTCCATGACATAACCTTTTGGATTTATGCAAAACAAATGTTGGTACAAAGTAGAATATGAGATTGAAGGGGTGTGTGTATGTGCATCATACAGAATGCCCGACAAAACATCCAGTGTCTCTTATCTATGCAGAAATAAGATCAATAAATCATTAAATTAACTTTCCTCTTTATTAATTGCTCCTTAGAATCACTTACACGCTTGACATTGAATGTGACTTAAGACAATGAATGGAGGCATTGCATGTGACTCTTCGATTCAAAGGTGATTCAGAGAGACAGAGTAGAGGAAAGGAAGCAGGGGAGGCTGAATGGAGTAGGTTTACATACATCTACTTTGAGTCGGGTCTGAGACAGACTACAGGACACCATAAAGCCTCTTCTATAAGTCTAACTCCCCTAGCTTTGACAAATCCTATAAGGCTCAGAGAGGGTCTGAAATTGCTAATGTAGTATTGCAGTACACTGTAAACACTCACGTATTTATAAGCTGCACCTTGATTTTGTCCTGCTCATATAAGCCACCCTGGCAATCCGCTTTGCATACTAGCGGTGGCCTATACATGAAGTTTTACAGTAGACACTCAGAAAAGTCAGCGTCATTGTCGCTAAAACCACTTTCATATGAAAGTCAGGCAGTGTCTGACTTTCATATGAGAGTGGTTTTAGCGACAATGACGCTGACATTTTTGAGTGTGTGGTATGGAGTTCAATTTGCCTTAACGTTTGCACGAGGACAAGCACACACTTATCCCATTGCAAACGTGCACACCATGTGTGTTGTTCCATTACAAATGAGTATGCTGTGCATGTGTTGTGATAATTGTTTTAAGAGCAGTGCACATTGAGCACAATGTAGTCAAACTCGTAACGGAGCACTGTAATCTTTTCCGTTACAAATTTGAGCTTATAATGGAAAATGGAAGACGTTCCATTACAAACATGGATATGCTGTGCTTGTGCTAACGTCTGTCCTGGGACTTTCTACGCCATTTATTTTGGTGTCTGCAATCTATTCCTGATATAGCAATAACTTTTGGACTGTCTGCAGGGTGGTCTCAAAATGGACTTGTGGTTCGTGAAATAAAATCTTTCTAGTATCACTCTGGCACAAGTGAATATCTGACAATTGATTTGTGGATTTACCAAAGTGTAAATTAGTAATTTTTGCTGTCGATTTATGTAGACAATTTTACAGTAAATAGCTGAATACAGGTTGGCTGAATACAGCCACATTAACGGATTTAGGTAGTATACCCACACAAACCCAGTTGGCACACAATTTAGATCAAGGTAGAATTAATATTGAATCAACATTGACAACCATGTACCAAAGGCAATTAAATGTTCTGTGCCAACTGGCAATTATATTAAGAGTTGAGAAGAATGCAATTTTTATAGGTATGACATAAACATAAACTTGCTGAGGTAGTTCTAGAACTATGTCTAACTAGGAGTGTTCATTTTCTATAGTTTAGTTCAGTTTCATAGTTACAGCTGGAGATAAAAGATTTCGACCCCTCCCAAGAGGGAAGCATGAAGAATTCTGACCGCTCAACATAGGGATCCACACACAGTGTCACAAACATGCCAAATACACTCTAGTGCCAACTATGTACGGTGTAGTGTTTTCTATCTGTTTAATGGATTTAACTTGCCAGCAATGATGAATTCCAAAACAGTATAGGTTCTAGAGAACGCGCTGGAACCAGATTAGAGCATAGCACATTATGATCCGTGCACGATGCAAAATCACCCGTGCATTACTATAGTTCAAAGCTGGAGATTTCACCACCTCCCATTATCATTAATGAACACATCCTTATACACTATATCCTGCTGCAGCCCAGACTCACTCAATGGTACTTGTACAGCACCTGCTGCTACCAGGTACACGTAACAGGAGCAGCTCACGGGGCAGAACGAGCAGCTGGTCAATGAAGGGGGGAAGCCCCACATAGCTCAGCTGTAAGAGCTAAAGCTGTTTACATATGCTACTATGTTAAATATAAGCTGTGTTGGATAGCATTTAAAATAGGTTACACACTAGCATATAAGGCCTGTCTACTGGCTTGTGTAAGTTTAGTATTTGAGGGCGCTTTCCTACTTTTTGGATTCATGGCTCCTTTGAGGAGAAAAGAACCAAAAGACATCAAAGATACTAAGAAATAGCATGTTCAACATGTCCCCATGTCAACTGAGGCACTAACTGCTCCTCACAATAGTAGTAATATTTCTTATTAGTCTGATAAAATAGTTGATGGATTCAAAAAGTTTCAACCTGATATTGACCAAATTCTTTTCGTCATAGCCTTTTATTTGTGTATTTTTTTCACAAAAGTGTCTACGGCATTAAAAGTAAAAACCCCTGAATATTAAACTAAGACAGTAGTCTTGGTATTTATTATAGCTTCAACTATGAAATTGAAATTGCAACCCACACTTTTTCTTGCCTCCAGGATCACACTTTTGATGTCGTAATCACTGTCAACAGTTCATTTTCAGCAGCTGAGATTTAGCGAAAGCTCAACTCAAGAACACTCCATAGCCTGGGGACTGGTACAAAGATGGGACGGGGTTCACAGATTACCTGGGGGGAGGTTATAATTCCCTGAGTGCCTTTGTTAATGGTAGCTCTGTTCCAGTTTGGCCAAAATAAAGGTAAAAAATAGGGTAGACCCTATACCTTTTTCTCTCCTTCATACAAGGATCTGACAAATCTCAAGCAGGAGAAGAATATGAATATGATTCAAGAAATATAACTTTTGCCTTACTTTCAAAGGTGATATCCTAAACACTTCCTTGTTTTGTCTCATGCAAAATTAGAATAATTACTACATGTATCAAACTCAGACAATGGGATAAATTTAAGTGCTGAATAATTTGCATTGACATAATGATACTTTTAGTTACATATAAAGCTATTAATATCCATGAGGTTTTATAACAAGCCAAATTGGTATAACCATATAATCTGTAGAGGCATAATAAAACTCTCTTAACAAAATACCAGCTGTCCTACAAACAAAACCTACAGTCATACAAAAGAACAGTCACAACCATTGAACAACTGAGCATAGGGAGATATAATGTGCATGTCAGTGTGCCATATCCTGATGTAATGGATACAATCCCACACTGGCGCATCAGTACACTGATAATATAGGGCTATTCCTGTCATAATGTGGCTCTGTTCAGGTAGTATAATAGTAAAATACGATACTGAATCTACTCATGCCGAAAGTGCAAAATTTACATAGCTGAGGTATTATGACAGTGTTAAGCCAGGGCAGTATGTTATTTTCTATACACTACTAAGTACTTAGCCCCAGTGCCAACACCTGTCCCAAAGACAGGCTTTTATACTCTAGTACACACAATGGGCTTTTGAATTATAATGATAAATTATGCTCAAAATAGGACTATGGTGGGTTTACTAGATAGGCCTACACACATATATATTGAGGTTCCCAGTCCATTGGTCCTGTCTTGTCCTTCGATACACCTGTCAACCTACAACTGACCTTATATGAGGAAATGGACTGTATACATGACAGGGGTACTTAGGTCCCTGTTCCCAGTCTGTGGCACACACATATTTAAATGAGTTAAAAATAAGGATCCAATGACAGGTTCTTCCTCTTTCCCACATGAACAGGTAAGCTTTGGCAACTAATGCAGGACCATTAAAGATTGAGTGCTCTGTGTGTCGTCTGTACTACTAATGTACTGAGCCTCCACATGATCTGCTTGATGCTCCTGGCTCCCACACAGCTAGGTGGTAGCAGCTCATACATTAGGCAATCAATCTCACAGGTGTGTTTCATGTAATCTAGGCTATGTAGGGTATTGTGTCATGTTTTTTGAGTATTGTTCTTTGCATACTTTACTAGGGTTCAAGAAGGTGCATAGTATAGCCTGTAAAACTTTAGGAATATCACATCATATCAGGCCAGTTCTGAGGGGTCAGGTAACAAAACTTCCTCTCTTTATTTTCTTGGCCTGATTCCACCTGTGAATGTCTACCTGTTACATGGAGGGACAGAACTATAGTCCTAACCACTCACCTTAATCTTCAGGGCTAACAGTATACATAATTTAGTAGTACTGATTTCTGTCAATGAGATCATTAATATTGATTGAGATAGCACACTGTATGCTCAGGAAATATATCTCGGGGCAGCTAGGTGGAATGTAGCATCTCAACTGCATATATCAGGCCAATCTGGATAAGAAGGAATTCCCTGGGGTGTTTCCTGGACAGCATGCCAAGCTGGTAGCCATGGATGATAAACTTATGCAGAAATGTTTTTCGACCTTGCTCTCTGTATAGATTAGTATACAAAATGATTAATTTCAACCATAATTCAAAAGATGCAAATTACACTCAAAATATCCTGAGCATATAATTAAAATTGGTTTTGAACCCGGAAAAAAGTGAGCCCCACTCCGAACAGCAAACTAACTCATGGCAAACCAACTGTGGGCCTCTCTCACGGCAAACTGTAGTTCCAACAGAAACCATCCAGGAGCCCTCGGCCTCGGTCACAGCAAATTGTGGGCCTTTCTCACGGCAAATTGTGGGCTTTTCTCACGGCAAACTCATGCTACAAAATCAAAACAAAAGACACTGCCAGGGAAGTGACGTCACTGCTAGGTGACGTAGTAACGTTGCTAGGTAACGTAGCGACGTTGCTTGGTGATGTAGCGACGTCGCTAAGACTGTGACGTCACTACTGCTATGACGTCACTAACATTGCACTCTCCATGCACAGTCTTAGTCGAGTTACATAGAAAACGTACTGATGTATTTTAATGTGCTAGGAGAATGTGAAAATAAACACAATGTCGGCCATTTTGTCCCCTGTCAAAGGTTTTACAGCATTGTGTAGACATCTGTCGTGACTGATGATGACATGATGACATAATTTCTTTGCAATCCATCTTTAGGTGAGTGATAGATCTCCATAATGAGAGATAATCTATCATTATTTTCAAAATGAATGTTCATGAATTTCCTAGAAAACGGCCATTGAATCTGCCATTTGAATGCTGCAAATCCCCCATCAATTTCGACCACTGCATAAAGTGCTTGGCAGAGCCTAGCCTGAAGCCACTTCGTGGCTTCAGGCTAGGCTCTGCCTAGGCTCACTTTAAAAAAAGACGATAGCCTTTTTATCATGTTTGTCAGTTTTAGTCCATATTACAGCAGACACTATATATATTCAGTTTCTCCAATCAGAAAGATTTTAATCAAGAGGGATACCCATAGTTCATGTATGAAATATGAACAGGAGAGCTAAAAATAACACTGTGCTGTATTGATAACATATTGACTATCACCAATATCAACCTCTTCATATTTAAATATTTGCATGGCAGACTGATATTTATGTATTTTTGCAGAATATAGCTAATATCTTGTTTTGCAATATTTCCCCCCCCCCCCACCCCTCCCATGTTTTAGTGTCCACTGACAAGTGATGCATCCTTTGACAATATGCAGACCCTGCTTTTTTATGAATCTCACAGCAGCTGCGACACAAAGCATAGGCCATCTTCAGAAATCCTTTCATTGCAATATTACAATGCTGGGAATATAACACCCCTATATCCTCTCTCATATCATACAATTCTCTGTCTGTTACTGCCACAATATAACTAATATATTGCAGTTTCTCTTGTGTCTGCTGTGTTCTACACCAATTAAATGAAACTAGTTCTTGGCCAAGAGTGATCTTAATATCAGACATCCATATTTTCTGTGATTTAACAAACCACTGATTGTAGTATCACTCCACCTATCAACAACTTCATATAAATAGTCCCTGTGGCAAGATACAGCGCTAGTTTAAATTCTGACATTGCTCAGATAGTGTTTTTTAACTCAGATATTTCTATCTTAATGAATAACTATTTTAGCACAGATACTAAAACCCCCCAAAATAGACCCATCGACTAAATATACAGCATGAAATAACCAATTTTTAGTTTATGTAATTTTATTCATCCTGTCAATGTACTCTAATCATGGGATTATATTCTTCAAGCCCCATCCCTACACACTAACTACAAGTTTAATTTGAGTTAACTTTGCCCTTCCTCCCATACAGTGCAAATCAGTAGTCTCCGTGCGATTAATCATACTTGATAAGCTTATGTCAGTTCTAAGACATTAACCTGTCCGGAGCTAACTCATCCTAAGAGGATTAAGAAATTTGCTCTTATTCAGTACACAATAACAAAATATAGATATCTACAGTCAGTAATATCCATATCATTATGGGGTGTAACAAAGACAATGAAGAATTCGACAGGCAGCATCGAGAGTTTGACCTTTTGGTTATGAAAACTGAAATGTCATGTGACAGAACACTACCTCCAACAGCCTATCAAGGCACATCAATATGTCATGTTGCTGTCAGATCCATGATGGGGCTTGTACATTGTACTTAAATGTGCTAATCGTCAAACCTCATAAAATTCTTGAAAATACATGAATATAGTGTCTAGACAATATCTTTTGGTACCCAAAGCTTGAAGAACTGTATGCTGCAGTTAGGCCTTAATAATCCAACATAATTATGCTGTTGCAAATGAAAGAAACTATCAAAGAATATTTCAATAGAAATACACAAGACTGTCACAGCAAGAACACGTTGGATCCTGTGTATGTTGGACTATCAAAGAGTGGACTATGAAGACCTGACTGTACACCCTTATTATAGTTTAATGCAATGGGATGATACAAAAGTGTGAAAACTCCTTAACCCTTTATGGACAGTATGATGCCTTAATGCATCATGCCCTTGGTTGTCATGATGCATGAATGAGTAACTCGCCAGGGCTGCATTCACACATCATGCCGACCAAGTGTCATTTTTTAGTGACCTTGGTCCTTAACGGTATAATACTTGCAATTCAGAGTGGGAGAAAGACACAAATACAGTTCAAGAGAGTGATACAATTCTGCCTCACTTTCAGAAGTGATATCCTAATCATCATTGTTTGCCTAATGCAAAATTACAATATTTACAATCAAACACACATTGTGGATTAAGTTTAAGTTTGGAATAATTTGCATTGACATAGCTATAATTGTCGCCAATATACAGCTACAAATATACATGTGAGTCTATCATACTAAGCCCAAATGCACTTAACGTAGTGTAACCATAAAATCCTCGGTTGGACAATGAAACTGATAATAAAAAAAAACAACTACAAACAAGACTTACGGTCATACAAAAGAACAGTCCCAAAAGGTGGACACCACAGCACAGCAAGGGGAGATGTGGTGTGCATGTCAGTGTGCCATATAATGATGTAATGGATACAATCCCACATCGGTGTATCAGTACACTTGTACATAGGAGTATTTCTATCACAAATATGGCTCTGTTCAGGTGGTACATCTATGCTAAAAATATGATTCTGAACCTACTTATGCAGAAAATTCAATATTTACATAGCTGTGGTATTATGATAGCATTGAGCCAGGGCAGTATGTTACTTTATATATACTGTTCAGTATCCTCGGTACACACACCTGTCACAAAGACAGGCTTAAATTATACTCTAGTACACACAATGGGCCTTTGTATCATATATGCATTGACTCTGTCAATTTCCCATGTGAACAGGTAAGCTTTGGCAACCAATGCAGGAACATTAAAGATTGATTGCTCTGTGTGTTGTCCGTACTACTAATGTGCACAGTCGCTACATGATCTGCTTGATGCTCCTGGATTCCACACAGCTAGGTGGTAGTAGCTCATCAATCAATCTCACAGGTGTGTTTCATGTGATCTAGGCTATGTAGGACCTTGTGTGATGGTTTTTGTAGTATCGCTTTTGGTATATATCACTAGGGTTTACAGTGACGCGTGTGTATAGTATAGCCCGTACAACATGAGGAATATCACATCATATCAGGCCAGTTTTGAGGGGTCAGGTAACAAAACTTCCTCTCTTTATTTTCTTGGCCTATTTCCACCTCTAAATGTCTACCTGTTACATGGACGGATGGAACTATAGTCCTAAGTACTCACCTCAATCTGCAGGGCTACCAGTATACATCATGTAGTGGTACTGATTTCTGTCATACACACGACACAGTATGGGAGTCCAGCCCAAAGTAGCTGTCAAATATTTTACAGCAGGCCCGTAACTGAGGGGGCGTTCGGAATTTCGATCAAACCCCTCCCCACCCACCTCACATGAAAGAATTCCAGAAACTCTGCTTCCTCTTTAAATATATACAGCAAGTTCCATTAGATCCTTTAGTGTATCACTGAATGATAAATCTTAAAAGAAAAGACCAGTCTAATTGTATGTACTCTTTTATCTGTAGTGTTGGCATGGCTAAACAATATGCTGACATTTATTCTAACAGCATATGCAGCATATAGCATTTAAACCTAAAAGAAACAAATGGAGAGTGACGCCACAAGAGACCAAAACTATGACCAGCCATACCTAGCCTATGAAAATACAGTATATGCTACTATCATTTCTGATGTATCAGACAACAAATGCATGATTAAGGGGCTATTCATTTTCTTTATGCATTAGTTATAAACCCCATTTCCTTTACATTTTATAAATAAGAGTTTAAATAAGGCCACCAGAGTCATTATAGACGAAACAAATAGAGGATAGAAAATCGTCTGCACCTAGACTACCCTATGATTGGTCCTTGAGTGGCCCTTAAGTGGCCATTCAGGCCCACTGAACATTGTGTAGATTACCGAGCAACCAATTGTGTAGATTACCGAGCAACCAATCAAGGAGTCGTTATAGTGGTGTCTAGACCAATCAATGCAGATGGACTGCATATCTCTGGGTGGTTTTTGGTCCTCTGTGACATCACTCTTGGACTGGCTTGGTATTGTATATTACAGGTTTACTGCTACATGGTAAATACTTTGACAGAATGTATGTCAGTACATTGCTAATCAATGCCATTACTAGTGATAGAAGGTCACTTATAATTACGCTGGTCTTTTCTTTTAATGATCTCTTTAGCTAAGCCACTATCCTCCAGCAATATCTGGCTTTTCATAGCATTACCAGCAAAAGGTTCTACTACTCTGTGATGGAAGTTGAGAATTCCCTGAAGTACGATGACGCTAGCCCCATGATGTTTGTCTCACTGTTGGTCTAAGAGCTGTCATTTCCCACCATCGTTTTGATCACCCACAGAGCACTTAATGGGAGACCAATGAGGCATTGCAGGAGGGCAATCGGCCCCCCAATTATCACCCAGTGCTTGTTTCCCCATCATGTGATGTGTGATTCCTAAAAGCAAAGCAGCCCAGATTACCTGCCTCCATAGGCCTATCTATATTCAGACTAGCCTCTCCATTCTCACCAATGATAGATCAGGTGATCTCCATTTCGATTACAGTGTGTTTTTCTAGCTCATTCAGCATCACTAAGAATTGGTCTCTCCAGATGATACGTTTTATTCTTACAAAGCACCCAAGGTTCTAATCATGTCGGCCAATGGATGCCTTGGTGATGCTCTGTAAATGATAGATATGGATACAATGCCACTGTTTCTGCATAAGTGGAGGCTTACAGGAGATTCACACATGACGTCATGGTCTTGTATGTTGGATTAGTGTGTCATCGCTTGGATAAATTGTTAATCAAAGTATGTTATCATTTACAATTTATAATACTTTCATTTTATTCATTGTGGTCATGTTATTTATTGCATTAATGTGAATTTATGACCCTGTCCTATGTAGACCTTTCATAGATCTGCCTTTCCCCTTCTTTGGTAATTGCTACTTAGATTCACTGGCACCCTTGACACCAAAAAAGACCTTGAACAATCAATAAAGGCATTGCACACAGTTCTGAAATCCAAAGGTGATTCAAAGTCACTAACTAGGACAGAGGCAGTAAGAGGAGTTAAATGGAGTAGATCTATCTTGTGTCAATTTGGACCTAAGTCTCTCGACTGCAGGGTAGTTGATAGTGAGAAATAGGGCCCAAGACTAAGATACATTTAACCGGGATGGCCTTTACTTTCTGAAGACCTTGCACTAGACAATTTGATGTCTGCAATCTATCTTTAAGAAAAGAATACTGAAGGTTACAAATCCCAGTGTCTGTCTAAATGATGGTCTCATCAATCTGGACAAACTGTGACTAGCGAATGAAGTGTAGACAGCTGTCCTCTGCTCCCACCTTTGCCTACAAGCTTCTCCCACCAAGAAAAAAAGCAAGTTGAATATCAAATCAAAATTAGGCTATTGGGATATTTTTAAACTATATAGCATATAACATTGGACATGAGTTCAGGTCATTGGTGTTAAGGCATCAAGTCCTATAATTAACTCTTTATATCTTCTTTGTACTCAGAGACAGGCCTAAAAAGGCTCTTGAATGTGACTAGGCTTCTCTTGATAATGAAGCTGATCCGTATTTATGGAACTTTGGCCATACCTCACATTGTATATAAGCAGGGGAACCTGCAAAGATCCTGCTGCAGTCCTGCTATGCTTGTCTGGCACCTGCTGCCACTAGCGGCATGTAACAGGAGCAGCTCACAAGAGGAATGAGCAGCTCTTCACTGAAGGAGGGAAGCCCCACATAGCTCAACTGTATGGTGTTAAATCTATTCATATCTGCTGCTGTGCTAGATACTTTTAATATAAGCATTGTTGGACTGTGAATGAAACAGGCTATTTAAGAGTACATTACTTTTGCAATTAATTTAATGCCATTCATAAGCTACCGTAAAGCAACATGTCTAAGTATGTTGGATGACTCCAGATGGACTTGGGGTGACGTAAAAAGCTTGATAACTCCATTAACTCCAACAGATATTATGTATGGACAGCTTTCCTATCAATTCCTATGAATTCAAGAGGTTAGCCTGTGAATGGACCATTAATATGCTTGTACTATTGTGTCAGCTTATTGGTAGGGTTTACTTGCAAATAAAATGATCTACCTGTTTGTGAATTCATGTGTAACATTACATGTAAGTTTTCTCATAAATGCAGAATTCAGGAATGCAGTACCCGGTGTATTGTGATATTATATGTACAGGGAATATGTGGGCAAGGACATAATGCAGTCTGTAAAACAATGTTTGTATGCTGACCCATTTCATCATGAAATCCCTCAGTCCTAAAACACTTATAGATAGACCTTGGAGGCCAAGTTTGCTCAGTTTAATTCCCAGTGAGCTGTTCACTACCTGCCCAGGCCCCTGCAGCAATTACTCTCCCTAGTTAATGACCGTGACGTCACTGCTGGCCAGGATTGCTGCCACCCGGAAGGTGATCCCATTATTGGGAACATGTAGGGATTCTCACGCACAGGGAGCAGGAAATCTGACCTGGGTTCAGTAGTGGTGGGGGGGGGGGGGGGGAGAGGGAAAGCCAAGAAGGGTAACTTGGGAGGATCGTACAGTAGAGGTAGTGGCCAGTGGGCCAGTGGAGGCAGTGGTGAGAAAGGCATATCGATTGAATAGCAAGGCAGGTGCACCACCAAGGAAATAGGCAGAATGTTCAGCTGGCATATGAAGCATAGGTTTGCATAAGGGCAGCACAAAAGGTAGGCTGTAATGAAACAGTATGGTAGATGGTAGGGTATGGTGAACTTGTTGAGTGGGTAGAAGGATAGGAATGTATGTCAGCATATAGGAATATGGATGTTCAAGGTCACTATCAATATCAAAATAGCTAGAAAGTGAGATTGACAAGGGCAGTGTTGAATTCACATTTCTAATATAGTATTAAAAGAAGAAAAGGAGCTGAGCCTGTAGAGTGGATGATACCTATGTCATATCCTAATGGAGTTATTAGAAACTATTAAAGCCTCTCCAATGAGATCAATAATACTGATTGAAATAACTAGCACAATGTATGTTCAGGAAAGTACATATACATTTGGGTGCAGCTAGGTGGAATGTAGCTCTATACTGCATATCAGACCAATCTCGATAAGCAGGAAGTCGTGTTTCTTGGACAGCATGCCAAGCTCGCAACCATGGATGATTAACTTACGCAGAAATGTTTTTCGACCTTGCTCTCTGTATAGATCAGATTACAAAATGATTAATTTTAATCATAATTCAAAAGATGCAAAACACACTCAAAATATCCTGAGCAAACAAGAATGACAATAGTTTACAGATCATGGTTGTTAGCTTTAGTTAACATCATTGCACATACCCTTCATTTTCACTTTCTCCAATCAGAAAGATGTTATCCAAGAGGGAAAGTACCCATTTCTTGTATGAAACATAAACATAAGATCTAAAAGTAAGACCTAAAAATAACATGATGTATATATACAGATAATATGCAGATAACATATTGGCTATCACCAGTTTTCAGACTCTTTACACTTAGCTACTGGCATTGGCATCCCATATCTATGCGTTTTGTCAGAATATAGCTGCTATTTTATTTGCAATGTGCTTTCCCCACAGCCCACCAATATTTTAGTCTCCCCCAACATATTGTACAAACAATATCATACCCTCTGACAGTATGCAGACAATGCTATTCCATGGATCTCACATAAAGTACACTTGTCCCACAGCAGTCGTGGTACATAGCATAGGAGATTTTTCTCACTGTATCCTGTCATTGTCATATGAATGCCAGAGGATATTGCTCAGTCCTGACCCTTATATATTTTATATCCTCTGTCATGCTATACATCTATCTGTCTGGTGCTACCATTGCTTTTTTATAACTAATATATTGCAGTTTTCCTCCGGTCGTTCTTTCCAATACACATATGTAATGAAACTAGTTCTTGGACAAGACTGCTCTTACTATCAGACATCCATATTTTCTGTCACTTACCAAGCCACTGATTCTATTATCACTCCACCTATCTACAACCTCATATTAATAGTCCCATTGGTCAGATACTGCACTAGTTTAAAGTCTGACATGGCTGAGATAGTGTTTTTTACGTCAGATATTCATATTTTGATGAATAAATGCACCAATGCTGATTCCCCCTAAATAGACCCATTGATTGTACAGAATAATCAACCACATTTTGCTTCATATGAGTTTTGTTATCTTTTATATTATAATACAATTATCTTCAAGTCCCATCCCCACGATAATTAGAAGTTTAATTTGAGTTAATTTTAACCTCCTTTCCTCCCACGCAGTGATATTTGGTTGTCTCCATGTAATTAATCATATTTGATTAGCTTATTAGGACCATGTCAGTTCCAAGACTTCAGGTCCCGAGCTCCCTGATCTATACAGGATTAATAAATTAGCACAGAGTTAGTACACAAGAACAGATTCTAGATATTTTACTGTAATATCTTTATCATAATGAGATGTAACAAGGACACTTATGAGTCTGACAGACAGTATAGAGTTAGACCTTTTGGTTATGAAAGCGGAAATGGCATGTTACCGAACACTACCGTAGCAGCCCAGCAAGGCACATTAACACTTCATGTCACTGTCAGATCCTTGATAGGGCATGTACATTGTTCTAAAATTTCCTAATGGACTATCCTTATAAAGGTCCTACGGAATACAGGACAACATCCTTTGGTACCTAAAGCATTAAGTCCTGTATGCTACAGGCAAGCCTTAGAGTCCAACCAATGAAGTTGCAATCAAAAGGTGGTTGGATCTCCATCTATCAAATTATATTTCAATGCACAAGACTGGTACAGCCAGAGCAGGTTTGATTCTGTGTATGTCTGACTATCAAAGCATGGACTCTCAAGACCCGACTGGACACCCTTATCATAGTGTAATGTAACCAGATGATTAAAAAACCATTGCTTAGCATTATTTGCACTTCAGAAAGAGTGAACAGCAGTTTAGAGTTAGCAAGAGTTCCACTCTCACCAAAACAAGAGCAGCTCATAGTAATTTTGCAGAAGCCTGGAGCCTTGTACAAAGGTGAGACAAGGTTCACAGATCACCTCAGGGCCTATACTTCCCTAAGTGGCCTAGCTAAAGATATGCCAATTCTTGAAAGTATAACTGGGTAGATCCCTGGTATTTTCCTCTCTGTAATACTAGGAGATTAGATATGTCAATGTAATTGAGAGCAGAGAGAAAATGCAAATACAGCTCAACAGAGTGATAAAATCTAATGAAGTTCTGCCTCACTTTCAGAGGTGATATCCCAATCATCATTGTTTGTCTAACAGTAATGCAGAGTTACAATATTTACAATCAAACACACCTTATGGATTAAGTTTGAGTTTTGAATAATTTGCATTACTATAACTATAATTGTAGCCTATATATATATGCAACTACAAATAAATGCACATGTGAGTTTATCCGTTTGGCCCACACAAAGTGTAAAAAGAATAGTATAACCATGCAATGCTCAGTTGAACCATGACATTCTGATAACAACTACAGTTATACGATAAAACAGTCCCAACAGATGGACACCTTAGAAGAGTATGGGGAGATATGGTGTACATGTTAGTGTGCCATATAGAGATGTAACGTATATATGTATACAATCCCACACTGGTGTATGAGTACACTGATATGTAGGGCTATTCCTGTCACAATGTGGCTCTATTCAGGTAGTATATCCATGCTTGAAATATGATACTTAATCTACTTATGCAAAAAGTGCAATATTTAGATAGCTGAGGTATTATGACAGCAATAAGCCAGGTCAGTCTGTTGTTTGTCTATATACTACTAAGTAGCCTCAGTGCACACACCTGTTACAAATACAGGCTTTTATACTCTAGTACACACAATGGGCCACTGCATTGTATATGCATTGAATAGGACTATGGTAGGTCTAAAATATAAGCCTTTATCACACTCGACGTGGTGTTTGAATCAAATATCATGGCATCAAATTTCAGATCGATATTTGATGTTGTCAAGTGATATTTGATGTTGTCAAGTATCTATACTATGTTGTTAAGGTTGTAAAAATACGTGCTTCTCATTGGTCAGCAATCATGAATGAGAATTGCGTCATCAATTTATTATACTAGTTTCGGGATGGGTGGAGAAATTGTCAATTTGATCAATATTAACATTGGAAAAACAACACCCCCCGGGTAATCTGATGTGTAGGCTACAAATTCGAAGTCCAATTCAGGCTGCAAGGCTTCTAACATGGTGAAAAATGATTATTTGAATGTCATATCGGGAGCGCGGACGTCAACAATACTTGCGTCCTTAACTACATGACCTAATTCCGTTGGTAAAGAACGTAGCCTATCTGCCCCGCCATTGGTTGATGGTGGGGCACTGAGGGGGGCTCGCATAGGGGACCTAGCTACTCAGATATATTGTACATAATGGCTGTATTCACCATTAATTTCCAATGAAACCATTAAAGCTATCTTTTAACATTGACAACTGATCCTTTTTTCTCGTGTGATAAAGATAGAATTAGGTGGTTGAGGCGTCATCAAGCTGATATCAGCCTTGGGGACGGCACCTCGATGCTTGATGACGCCTCAACCACCTAATTCTATCAATGTACGCATATATATATATATATATATGAAGGATTCCAGATGGTTGATCCCCTTTTTTGTAACACCAATTTACAATTCTAAACGTCTCCTGAGTGAAGTGTGGGTTTATATATTATGTCTAAAATACCATACTGACTTGAGTTTAGGACATGAAAATGAACTGAGGCTAAAAGAGGTGTGGAGACAATCAAACTCATTGAAATTATTGGCATGTTGAAGTAAATATTACCCGCAGTCCCTGTGCTTTGAGCAATAAACTAAATAACTTACATGTAACATGATGTGAGAAAGGGACAGTTCAAATGTGAGTAGTGCTAAGGTCCCTATTTGCAATGTATGTCACAAATGAAGTAAGATAATAAATGGGCTGAGGAAGGACTCTGTAAATTTCTCATGGGGACAGGTAAGCTTTGGCAACTAATGCAGTAACATTAAAGATGAGATGCTCTGTGTGTTGTCCGTACTAGTAATGTGCACAGTCACTACATGATCTGCTTGATGCTCCTGGCTCCCACACAGCTAGGTGGTAGCAGTGCATACATAAGGCAATCAATCTCACAGGTGTGTTTCATGTGATCTAGGCTATGTAGGACTTTGTATGATTTATTTTCTTATATCTCTGCATGCTATACTAGAGTTTCAGATGACAGATATGCAAAGCATAGCTTGTATAATGTGTGTAATATCATATCTTATCAGGCCGGTTTGATGGGTCAGGGAGTAAAATTTCCTTTCTCTTATTCTCTTGGCCTAATTTCACCTGTAAATGTCTACCTGTTACAGGAAGGGATGGAACTATATTCCTAACCACTCACCTAAATCTGCAGGTCTAACAGTATATACATTATTTAGCGGTACTGATTTCTGTCATACACACAACTCAGTATGGTTGTCCAGTCCATAGAAGCTGTCTAATATGTCACAGTTAGTTACTGGATGTAAATGGAGACCTTGTCAAATTGCTATATAAGACCTATATTTCACACTATAACAAAATCATATTCAATATTTCAGATTTTGTCATAGTTGACAATGATGGGTTTTTTTAATCAATTTTGAATACATGATTTATATCTTATGAATTAACCTTAGTATAGGCATGAAAACAATCCTTGTAATATATTGAAATTCATTAGTGAATGCTAAGACTTTAGCATCAAGGCCTCTAAGTGCTATCAAATTAATACTCTCTTTAGCTAAGCCACTATACCTCACCAATATTTGGCAGTTTCATAGCATTAACAGCAAAAGGTTCTACTGCTTTGTGATGGAAGTTGAAAATTCCCTTAAGTATGATGACACTAGCCCCATGATGTCTGTCTCGCTGTTGCTCTGACAGCTGTCATTGCCTACCATCATTTTGATCACCCACAGAGCCATTAATGGGAGACTAATGAGACAATGCAGGAGGGTAATCGGCCTCCAATCATCACCTGGTGCTTGTTTCCCCATCATGTGATGTGTGATGCATGGCAGCAAAGCAACCCAGATTTCCTGCCTCCGTAGGCCTATCTATATTCAAACTAGTTTTACTGTTCTCACTAATAATAAATCAGGTTCTTCCCCATTTTGAGCGCAGTGTGTTGGCTTTTTGTTGCTTGTTTAGCGTCAACTGGAATTGGATTCTCCAGATGATAACTTTTTTCCAACAAAAAAGCCAAGGTTTTGTTCATCTTGTTCAACAGATGCCTTTGCGATACTTGGCATATGACAGATATTTCATGGTGTAGTGTGTTGGGTCAGAGTGTCCCCATTTTCTAACCGCTTAATCAAAACTATATATGTACCAGTCATGTTTGATGCATTCTGTGATTCTAACAACCTATCCCATTTAGAAGTTTCTTAGATAAAACATGGATGTCTCTTTCCCTTTCTGTGGTAATCACTTCTTAGATTCGCTGACACCCTGGACACCAAAAAAGACCTGGACAATTAATGAAGGCATTGCGTGCAGGTCTAAAATTAACAGGTGATTCAGAGATGCAGACTAGAGCAAAGCAGCCACATAAGCTGAATGAAATAGATATGTCTTGTGTTAATTTGTGTCTGAGCCTCTGCTGCTGCAGGGTAATGAGAATTAGAGACCTAACATACGTTTAACTGGGATGGCCTCTCCTTTTCTGAAGGCCCTTGCCCTGGACAATTTGGTGTTTGCAATCAATCTTTTAGAAGAGGGTGCTGAAAGTTACAAATCCCAGTGTCTGTCTAAATGAAGGTCTCATCAATCTTGACAAACGGTAACTAGTTAATGAAGTTTAGACCCCTGCTTGTACCTTGGCCTACAAGCTTCTCACACCCATGAAACAGTTACTTACAGGCTACAGTACTAGTTTGCAAATGCAATATGTAACCTGACAAATGCGGATGTTGGAGCACAAAAATGTGAACCTTGTCCGATATTAGATTCATCAGGGAATTCAAATTCCCTCAGTCCTATAGCACTGATTGTATAGCAGGGGCTTTCTTGAACGTATATATTGTCTTACACTTGGATGCTGAATTTGCTCAGTTTAATTCCCAGTGAGCTGCTCACTACCTGCCCAGGCCCCTGCAGCAATTACACTCCCTAGTTAATGACCGTGACGTCACTGCTGCCCAGGATTGCTGCCACCTGGAAGGTGATCCCATTATTGGAACATGTAGGGATTCACACGCACACGGAACAAGAAATCTGCCTGGGTTCGGTACTGGTGGGGAGAGGAGGAAGGCAAAGTTGGGTAACCTTGGGATGAAGGTCCATTAGAGGTGGGGGTTTGCGGGGCAGTGGATGTCTGTCACACTGATGAGGAAGGTATGTAGAATAACCAGCAGGCAAGGTGTATCATCATAAAAATAAGCAAGTGAATATGCTTCACACAGTATGGACAGAATAAAAACCTTGATCTGGTTGTGGATGATAGCTATATCATATCTAAAATGGAGTAATTAGAGACTACTAAAGCCTCTCCAATGAGATCAATGATAATCATGGTGATAGCTTCTACACTATGGGTTCAGAAATGTACACTAATTCCCAGGGGTCTTTTATGGAAATCTCTCTGAGACTACAATGCTGGATGATTAACTTATGCAGAAATGTTTCCCAGCCTTGCCATCTGTACAGAATAGATGACAAAATTATCAATTTCAATTACAATTTAAAAGATGCAAGAAATGTCTATTGGGAAGTGATGAGTACAGATAACATATTAGCTGTTGTCACTTTCAGACTCATCACATTTAGATATTGGCATAGGAGACCCATATTTATGTGTTTTTATAGAATATAGCTGATATTTTGTTTTACAATATGTTTAAGCGACACCAACCCATCTGTGTCCATGAACAAGCAAAACTATCAATATTATATCTTTTAACACTGCTTTTCCATAGATCGCCTTTCAGGCTATGAAATACAAATGTCCCACAGCAGTGGTGATACAAACATAGGACATTGCTGTATCCTGTCATTGTTATATTACAATACTAGAGGATAACCCCCCCCCCCCTTGTCCTGGCAATTTACATCTGTGTCTGGTGATGCCCCTGTACAACTAATATATTGCAATTTTTCTCCTGCCTGTTCTGTCATACATCCTTGTTATAAAACCAGTTCTCAGACAAGAGAGCTCTTGATATCAGACATATATTCTGTGATTCACTGGGCCCCTCACTGTAGTATATCACTCAGATCACTTTATATGAGTATTCCCAGTGGCAAAATATAGTGCCAGTTCAAAGTCTGACAGTCTTGCTCAGGTAAAGTTTTCGATCTAAGATCTTTGTATCCTGATGAATAAGCTTTATACACTAATGCTCTTTCCCGGTATATATAGACTCATTGACGGATTATACTGGATGACATCAACCACATTTTGCTTCATGTGAGTTTCTTCATCCTGCGAATGTACTGTATTGACAGTATAATTATCTTCAGGTCCCATCCCTACACACTAATTAATTAGATGTTTAATTTGAGTTAATTTTACCCTTGTGTCCTCCCACATAGTGCTAATTAGTTGTCACTGCGTGATTAGATAATTTGTTTTGATTAGTTAATTAGGGTTATGTCAGTCCAAGACACCAAAAGGTCCTGAGCTACCTGATCCAGGATTAGAAGTACACAGACTTAATGTACAATAACAGGATTTCTACATTCTAGAGACATGTGTTCAATCTCGATCTACATGGCCAATTCAAGGAAAGCCCATTAGGGGCACCGTAGTAACCTTGCTTCAACATTTGATATATTGGTCAATGTAGGCTTGTTCCTATAACGAGTATTCAACACATGTTGGTCGGCCGTAATTCCGTCATCTGATGAAAGTCTATAATGTACACCATCTAGGTGACCTAAAGAATATTCAAATACAACTCATTCAAAAGTTTATGACCCCTAAAGCTCTGACTTTGGACATGTCAGGAACCAGCTCACTTAAGGGTCTCACAAGATAAAATTACTGCATCCCACTAGTGCGGAATATACCATTTTCTATTTCTATGTGTTGATAGAGAATGGAGTATAAGTGAAGAAATCTCCTTAGAGCTGTGGAGTATGATACTCCCTCCAACCTCTCCACTATACCCTCCCTCTGGTTGCTGCCATGAAGAAATGGCAGGTGGATATTTTCCTGTCTGGTTCATGTCTCGCATGTCAGTGCGCAATATATTGTGTTAACGGGTGCCACCCCAGCACCTTTGTGTCAGCTGGGCCATTGTATACAATAGGAGCGTTACAGGGGGCATATGTCTATCTCCCGCTTCCTCTCGATCTTCAGTCCAAAATAAGGGACTATTGATATCACAAGCACACAAAAGTAGAATAGGTAGCATATATCATAGTACGCAGTATAAGGTAACACAGTAGTATTATTATATAATAAAGTGTGAGGATATATGACATGTGTTGTCCTATAGTATGATATTGTGTGATATTGTTACATCATGAAACCCCATTTTTATGTATGTTTATATGTATGTATGTAAGTATGAATATGCATATATGTGAACATTAATTTTCACAACCTGCCAAATTATAACACACTTTGTCATGCATCTTGTTATTCCCTCCTTAATAAGTTATATTTTCTGCTTATACTTGCATATATACTCATAACTTACTTCTCTGTAATACCCATGACCCTCTAACTATCATTTATCAACATCAGGTCCTTATACAATATGCAGACAACACATTTCTATAAACCTCTCATGAAGCTATGAATACAAATGTCCCAGACCAGCCTTGATCTCTGATCTCATTTTTATTACTCTATCCCCTCTTTGTCGTTCCACAATGCCAGAGGATATTTCCCCCATCCAGCCCGTAGCCTGTCATATTTCACGTCTCGCTGTCTGGTGCTGCCACTGTTTATAAATTGATTGCAGTTTCATTTTGTCTGTCTACTAATATGTAATGAAACAATGGCATTGCATACACCCCTATCAATCTATGTCTGTGGCAATGAAAGCTGTAATCAGATATCTATACGGGAAGAGGGCATTAGGCTGTGGAGGCCGCCATCTTGGCTAAGAGCAATGCATTGTGGTGAGGCCCCCGACTCTAGAGCAGTGCATCATGGGAAAATTTCTTATCAGCACCTTTGTTCTAGGTGTGAGGGAAGGGGATTAGCCTGATAATGAGATAGAGGTTTGGCCTGACTACCTGTGGTACCAAGATGTGCTAGTCCCATATAGTTCATGTACCATCTGTCACCACCTTTATATGAGTACCATAAAACCTCACGTACAAGCCTAACTCATGTCAGCCGCATCCTAACCCGAGCCAATACTATAAGCCGTACCCCTGATCTGACTCGCATACGGATCACAGCTTATACACAATGTTTTACGGTATTCCCAGTGACTACATCTTGGTCTAGCTAAAGGTAGCTCTCCGGGTGATGTCTGACATCACAGTAGCTCTCTTTGCTTTTTGAAGTATATGTAGTATCAAGCAAGATCAAAGCTGGCAGCAAACATTTTCAAAATGATTCACAGAGGTTGATGGGAAGTTCAATTTAGGCAGCTTTTGATAAGAAAAAATCATACAGGTAAAATAATGGGGAAAAAAGTTATGATCAGCCCTGACTTTCTAAAATTTGGAAAATGTCTGAGGAACAATTATCTGAGGAAATAAGTCCAAATATAATGGAACATATAAGGCAAATAGCAGTTCTGAGGAAGTGAGGGATTCAAGAAGTTTTTTTTTATGTTTTAAGGTTTTTATTGCCAAGACACAACTTAAGCAGTAGAAGTGAAAATTTGACAATGGTGATCCTCAGTGTTCAACAATATTTCTGTTTGTTATCACATATTTGATGATGATGTAAAGATGGTTATATACAATGATACAAAAATGAAAAATGGCAAATATGTACACACCTTCATACAGTAATGTAGAAACGTGACATGATATAAATATATACAAATACAAAGAATAGCAGCTTAACTAGATACACATTTAGTATCATTTGCACATACACACACACCAAAAATGCACACAGATAGATCTATTAAAACGAGATTTCAGGGATTCCTAAACGGTTTAGTCAGTTAGATTTGTAACACTGGATGACTCATAAACGAGTAAAAAGAGCAACTAATCCACATTCTGTCTTTACAACAGCTCATGAACAGCACTCAGACATTCAAGAGTTTGAGAAAGTGCAATACCTGTTTCTGGTATGGTGTGAAGGATTCTGAAATAATATGTTGGATCATCTTTTTGCTCCTAACTGCCTTTAGCCAGAAAGGACTCAAAGATCTTCTAATGGTGTCTGCCATTTGATTCATGCTAGAGTATTTTCAAAAGAGTCCCAATAGAGCCATTAACAACTTTACTTCTAGCCAGCCGTCTACTTTTATCAACTATGAACAATGAGATAAGCAGACCAGATGCCTCTGCCACCCCTAAACTGATAGAGCTGATGACAGCCTGTCATATCCAGTTTACTCTGTGCCTGAGCAGAATGCCACATTCCATATACCGCATTCGACATAATACGCACACAAAAAACAAAATTTAATTCTATTAAAAGTGCACACCCACACCAATTTACCCAAATTATTAGACGCAATATAAGCACACAATATACTCATAAAGTATTCTATTACATGTTTTAATAGTTAATGGTTCATTTGGGCTAAATATTGGACATATCTTTTACAGACTAAAATCGGCCCAAAATTCTGGCGTGCGTTTATTAGGATATGTGTGCTTATTAGGTTGAATACGGTATACGTCAGTAGCCCCATTAGAGAAAGTGACATAGTCAAATCTAAGCATGATTGGATATATGAGCAAATATATGAGTAGTTTAACATACAGTTGTGCCTTTTTAAATGTTCTAGACTTTCAGTAATTTATTAATCAACAGTCATGCAGGTCGATTACTTTTTGTGACACCTGTGATTACTTGGTAATGACCAAGATAATGATGTGTGATGACCCTAGGACACACCATTTTAAAACCGTCTCTGCTGAAGGCAGGCCGGCAGGCAACTGTACCCATACGGATCGTGCCGGTTACATAAGTAAATATGGTTTCAGACACTAAAAAGGAGGATTATCGGAGGTCGGATTATTGTGGTGTCACAGTACCTGTACAAAACCAAACATAAAAGGAGCACGAGGTATGTCGCTTTGAATGAATTACAGGGGCGTGGCACTTTTGACCAAGTCTAAAAAAAGGTCAAGCTAAAAAAGGTCAAAATTCTCAAAAAAACTCCCTTGTCTCCACCCCACTTTGAAACTACTTGCCACACCCCTATATTAGCCTGGAACCCCATCTACATTGCGTATCATTATATTGGTTGCTTAAACTTCGCTTCAGGGGCTCCTCTGTTCACTCATTGTTCAGCCGGGCCACAGGGGGGATTTAATTTGGCAGATAAGTGAAGCTTCTTTTCCCATGGTGAGGCTGATTGACTAAATCAGGTCAAATAATCTCCTCTCTGCTACATCTGACCAAAATTTGCTGTTTAACCCTTTAAGGACGGATGTCGCTAAAAAATGACATTTGCATCACGGCGAGTAACTCGCCAGTGCTGCACTGGTACATCGATATCATGCTGATCATTCAGGAATGCCTCAAACCCATAGGGTCGGCACAATGTTTGAATACAGTCCTGGCAAGTTACGTGCCAGGGCTTCATTCATACATCATGGCGACCCAAGGCTTGATGCATTGATGCATCATGCAGCCCTTAAAAGGTTAAATAAGCCAGCTTCTGCCACCTTTCATCAGAATTATCAATATCTTATAGTGCCCATATCATTTCACCAATGAGCTAGATGAATATAAAACATCTAGGTCTATAATGATAAGGTAAAGCAGTGATAAATATCTCGATATGACCAATAAGTAAATAATCCTCTACTTTGAATGCTCTGCCCTAATATTATGATATATCGATAGGACCTGCAGGTAAGTAAATAAGTAGACTATTATCGTTAGCGCTAGCATTTAGTGATATAAACAGATTCATTTTAGACAATTAGGCAAGAAATGGTTGGATTTACATCAAAGGACGAGGCTGGGAGCCAATGGTATTAACAGTGTCCTTGTGTGTGCATTAGCTCAAACCTGGTTCAATGTGACAAATTTGTGTACCCTGTGTCATGTATCCCCACACCAGAGTTTGCATAGCATAACGTGATGGATGGCATGACAGGGTATGGCATGGGTAAAGCTGGGTGCAATGACACAAAGTAACCGTAGAAGTATCATATATCCTTATACAGTGCAATTTATTACAGAAGTGAAAACAGGCATTAACAAATGAATAAACTTTTACCCAACCTTCATTATCCGTAGAGACATTTCCAGCATCCTGTAGAAGAGAGGCTGAATGACAGGTTGATGTAAAATATTTGCTTCTCAATTTGTTGTCACCTTAGAATTTACTTAATTAGACTTAGCTGCCTTGCAATGTCTGGTAGAGGTTAGTGTCATCCCAGATTTAGCAGTAGTTCCAGGAAGCAGCTACTAACATGGCATGGGAAGTCGATAGAATGATGTGACTTGTAGGACTGTCACTGCTCCTGGAACACACAGCTGTGTCATTTCCATCACCTAAAGAGCCCTTAATGGGAGATTAATGACATATAGTGGGACGATAATCAGCTCCCAATTATCACCCAGTCCTTGTTTCCCCATCATGTGATGTGTGATGCATGCCAGTAAAGCAACCCAGATGACCTATAGCCATAGACCTATCTATATTCAAATTAGTTCCAGTCATAATATCTAATACATCCCTGTGAATTTAAGGGGTCGTAATAGGTTGGTCCAAATTAACACATATGCATGCATCATTTGACACAGATATGTTGAGACTTTACACATTGTACACCAAATTGATTCTATTTAATTTTTCTATTAAATTAGTTCCATTTTGGAAGGTTTAAGAAGCCCTGGAGTGCAAATGGAACAAAAACGTTCTTTTTTCTAAGAACAGCATTATGGGATGGAAAAAGAACATTTTTATCAGCTCTGATAATTGGAAATTAAACTAGGTGTCATTCCCTGGGGCAGTTTTCTTTCTTTTAGCTATATATCAATTATTAAGCTCTACAGAGCTGTTCAAAGTAGCATAGTCACTTGAAAATTGTTGGAAATTGTTGAAAACAGGCGAAAATAGGGGAAAATAGGGTATTTTAGTCATTTTTCATGAAAAATCATCAATTTTTATGTGACTATGCTACTTCGAACAGCTCTGTAGAGTTTAATAATTGAGATACAGCTAAAAGAAAGAAAACTGCCCTAGGGAATGACATCTAGATTAATTTCCAATTATCAAAAGTTATGATAGTGTTCTTTTCCTATCCCATAATGCTGTTTTAAGAAAAAAGAACGTTTTTGTTCCATTTACACTTCATGGCTTCTGAAACCTTCCAAAATGGAACTAATCTGATAGAAACATTAAATATGATCAATTTGGTGTACAATATGTATAGTCTCAACATATCTGTGTCAAATAATGCATGCATGTGTGTTAATTTGAACCAACCTATTACGACCCCTTAACACTTTGTCCCATTTAGAACTTTGATAGACAGCAATCTCATGTTTCATTTCTGTGGTAATTGCCTCTTAGAACCAATGACATTCTTGACACCAATAAATACCTTGGACAATTTATGAAGGTATTGCGTGCAGGTATGAAATTAAAAGGTGATCCAGAGATACAGGGTACAGCAAAGGCTGCAAGAGTGGCTTAATGGAGTAGTTCTTTCTTGTCTAGACTTACATACACTTAACCAGAATAGTCTATCCATCCTAAATGCCCTTGCACTAGACAATTTGGTGTCAGCAATCTATCTTTGAGAAGAGGGTCCCGAAGGCTACAAATCACAGTGTCTGTCTAAATGATAGTCCCATCAATCTGGACAAACTGTGACTAGTTAATGAAGCGTAGACAGGTGTCCCCTGCTTGCGCCTTTGCCAACGAGCTTCTCACACCAATGTAACAGTAACTTACAAGTTAGAGTACTAGTTTGTTAATGCAATGTGTTTTGAATGCAGTGTGCTGTGATGTTGAATGAAAATGGCAACATTACAGAACAAACCAACATTAGATTCATCAGGGAATCATACTCAGGCCTGAAGCACCATTATATAGCAGTGGCTTATTATATTTGTCTATATTGTCTTACCCTTGGATATTTTGCTCTCTGGTTCATGTCTTGCATGTCAGTGTGCAATATATATGCAGACAACACATTTCTATAGAGCTCTCATGAAGTTATGAATACAAAAGTCCCAGACCAGCCTTGATGTATAGGAGAGCTCTGATCGCATTTTTATTACTCTATCCCCTCTTTGTCATTCCACAATGCCAGAGGATATTGCCCCAACAGCCCATAGCCTGTCATATTTCACGTCTTGCTGTCTGCTACTGCCACTGTCTATAAATTGATTGCAGTTTCATTTTGTCTGTTTACTTATATAAGTAATGAAACAATGGCATTGCATACTCCCCTATCCATCTATGTCTGCCACAATGAAAGCTGTAATCAGATATCTATACGGGACAAGGGCATTAGGCTGTGGAGGCCGCCATCTTGGCTAAGAGCAATGCATTGTGGTGAGGCCCCCAACTCCAGAGCAGTGCATCATGGGAAAATTTCTTTATTAGCACCTCTGTTCTAGGTGTGAGGGAAGGGGATTAGCCTGATAAGGAGATAGAGGTTTGGCCTGACTGTCACCACCTTTATATGAGTACCGTAAAACCTCACGTACAAGCCTAACTCATGTCAGCCGCATCCTAACCCCGAGCCAGTACTACAAGCCGTACCCCTGATCTGACTCGCATACGGACCACAGCTTATACGCGATGTTTTACGGTATTCCCAGTGACTACATCTTGGTCTAGCTAAAGGTAGCTCTCCGGGTGATGTCTGACATGACAGTAGCTGTCTTTGCTTTTTGAAGTATATGTAGTTCTCTCACCAAGCAAGATCAAAGCTGGCAACAAACATCTTCAAAATGATTCACAGAAGTTGATGGGAAGTTTAATTTAGGCAGCTTTTGATTAGAAAAAATTATACAGGTAAAATAATGGGGGAAAAAGTTACGATCAGCCCTGACTTTCTAAAATTTGGAAAATGTCTGAGGAAGCAATTATCTGAGGAAATAAATCCAAATATAATGGAACATATAAGGCAAATAGCAGTTCTGAGGAAATGAGGGATTCAAGGTGTTTGAGAAAGTGTAATACCTGTTTCTGGTATGGTGTGAAGGATTCTGAAATATGTTGGATCATCTTTTTGCTCCTAACTGCCTTTAGCCAGAAAGGACTCAACGATCTTCTAAAGGTGTCTGCCATTCGATTCATGCTAGCGTAGTTTCAAAAGAGTCCCAATAGAGCCATTAACAACTTTGCTTCTAGCCAGCCATCTACTTCTATTAACTATGAACAATGAGATAAGCAGACCAGATGCCTCTGCCACCCCTAAACTGATAGAGCTGATGACAGCCTGTCATATCCAGTTTACTCTGTGCCTGAGCAGAATGCCACATTCCATATACCGTATTCGACATAATATGCACACAAAAAACTAAATTTAATTCTATTAAAAGTGCACACCCACACCAATTTACCCCAATTATTAGACGCAATATAAGCACACAATATACTCATAAAGTATTCTATTACATGTTCTTAATAGTTAATGGTTCATTTGGGCTAAATAATGGACATATCTTCGGTGTTTTACAGACTAAAATCGGCCCAAAATTCTGGCATGGGTTTATTAGGATATGTGTGCTTATTAGGTTGAATACGGTATACGTCAGTAGCCCCATTAGAGAAAGTGACATAGTCAAATCTAAGCATGATCCGATATATGAGCAAATATATGAGCAGTTTAACATACAGTTGTGCCTTTAAATGTTCTAGACTTTCAGTAATTTATTTAATCAACAGTCATGCAGGGTGATTACTTTTTGTGACACCTGTGATTACTTGGTAATGACCAAGATAATGATGTGTGATGACCCTAGGACACACCATTAATTGAGAGCACCTCTAGCTATTGAACATAGCAAGCCCAATCAGGCGTATATGTGTACAATAGCCAACGGCTTATCCTTACATGAATAGTAGTATAGTTTTAAAACCGTCTCTGCCAAAGGCAGGCCGGCAGGCAACTGTACCCATACGGATCGTGCCGGTTACATAAGTTGATATGGTTTCAGACACTAAAAAGGCGGATTATTGGAGGTCGGATTATTGTGGTGTCACTGTACCTGTACAAAACAAATCATAAAAGGAGCACAAGGTAAGCCGCTTTGAAAGAATTATGTGGCACTTTTGACCAACTCTAAAAAAAGGGGGTCAAGCTAAAAAAGGTCAACATTTTTCAAAAACCTCCCTTGTCCCCACCCCCACTATGAAACCCACTTGCCACACCCCTATATTAGCCTGGAACCCCATCTACCATGTGTATTATTTTATTGGTTGTTTAACCTTTACCACAGGCGCTCCTTTGTTCAGTAGTTGCTCAGCCGAGCCACAGGGGGGTTGGGGGGGATTTAATTTGGCGGATAAGTGAAGCTTCTTTTACTGGGGTGAGACTAATTGACTAAATCAGGTCAAATGACTTCCTCTCTGCTGCATCGGGCCAACATTTGCAGTTGAAATAAGCCAGCTTCTGCCACCTTATAGCAGAATTACTAAAATTGTATATTACCCATATCATTTCACCAATGAGCTAGATGTAAAAAATCCAAGTCTGTAGTGATGAGATAAAGCTGTGTTTAATATCCCAATATGGCCTAAAAGTAAATAACCCTCTAGTTTGAATGCTCTGCCATAATATCATGATACAACGATAGGACCTGTAGGCACGTGTATACATATGTGGGATTAAAAGAAAAGACCAGCCTAATTTCACATAGCCCTCTATCAGTAGTATTTATACTAATTAGTAATATTCTGATATATACACAATCGAAACATGCATCATGTATCAATTAAACCTAAAAGAATCATATAGAGAGTGACGTCACAGAGGACCAGAAACATACCCAGCCTATCTAATCCTATACAAACACAGAACGTTTTACTATCATTTATAGTACCACAGATAGTCAATGTCAGACTAAAAATGTATTCATTGCATATATAAAGTATTTACACACCATTTTCCATTTCTATTTTATAAAACGAGTTTTGAAGAAGGCCACAAGAGTCAATGAAAATCTAGCTAATAGAAAACACAAAATCGTCTGCATCTGCACTGTACTATGATTGGCCCTTGAGTGGCCCTTAAGTGACCATTAAAGCAGTCTAAGATTGGTGTAGATTACCGACCAACCAATCAAGGAGTCGTTATAGTGGTGTCTAGACCAATCATTAGAGATAGACTGAGTGTGTCTGGGTGAAATTTGGTCTCATGTTACGTCATTTCTGGCCTGCTCTGCCACTGTTTATTTCAGGTTTAATACTACATGATGCATTTTATTATAGTATAAATCTCGGAATATTGTTAATCAATACAAATACCACTGATATGAGACCACTTAAAATTACGCTGGTCTTTTCTTTTAAGCTCTATACTAGGAGGTATGACAATAAAACTAGTGAGAGGATTCATTAAGTAAAGGATGAAGAGTATTGAATAGACTAGTATCATTAGCACTAGCATTGAGTGAAGAAAACAGGTTCATTTTAGGCAATTAGGCAAGAGATGGTTAGAATTACATTATATAGAACCGGGCTGGGAGCCTATGAGATTCACAGTGTCCTTGTGTGTGCATTAGCTTATGCTTGGTTCAATGTGACAAATATGTGTACCCTGTGTCATGTTTCCTCACACCAGAGTTTGCATAGCATGACGTGAAGGATGGCATGACAGGGTATGGCATGGGTAAAGCTGGGTGCAATGACACAAAGTAACCGTAGAAGTATCATATATCCTTATACAGTGCAATTTATTACAGAGGTGAAAACAGGCATTTTCAAATGAATAAACTTTTGCCCAACCTTCATTATCCGTAGCGACATTTCCAGCATCCTGCAGAATAAGAGCTGAATTACAGTTTGATGTAAAATGTTTGCTTCTCAATTTGTTGTCACCTTAGAATTTACTTATTTAGACTCAGCTGCCTTGCAATGTCTGGTAGAGGTTGATGCCATCCCAGATTTAGCAGTGGTAGTTCTGGGAAGCAGCTACTAATATGGCATGGGAAATCAATAGAATGATGTGACTTGTAGGACTGTCACTGCTCTGGAAGCACACAGCTGTGCCATTTCCATCACCTAAAGAGCCCTTAATGTGAGACTAATGAGCCATTGTGGGAAGGCAATTCGCCACCAATTATCAGCCAGTGCTTGTTTCCCCATCATGTGATGTGTGATACATACCAGTGAAGCAACCCAGATTACCTGTCTCCATAGGCCTATCTATATTCAAACCAGCCTCACGCTTCTCACCAATAATATATCACCCATTGGGAATACAGTGTGTTGGCTTTTCGCTGCTCATTCAGCATCTATATTTAAACTTCCAAATATATAGTATGGGTGTTTCTCTTCCATGCGGGGTAGAATATTTTTTGTAGCTCATCAGTCACACTCACTATATATGTGTGATGGTTATTATTGTATTAGCTACTTTAACAACATATTTCTAATGCCTACCAATGAATCACTGACTATGGTTCTCACGCACTGTCCATATCAGTAGAAATGACACATAAAACATCAATAAAGTCTCCCTTCCTGTGGTAGATCTAACCACTGACACGCTCGAATACAAACGAGACCTTAGACCTTAGATAATTAATAGAGGCATTGCATGCAGGTCTGGAATTAAAAGGTGATTCAAAGATACTGAGTACAGCAAAGGCAGCAGGAAAGGCTGAATAGTGTAGATCTAGATACATATAGATCTACTTCCAGTCAACTTGGTTTTAGGTTAAGCTCACTGCAAGATAGTTGAGTTGGAGTAATGGGTAACTGAACCTTTATATATATACATTTAACGACAATGACCTATCTGGCTGACTAAGTATTGGCCGTCTACACAGAGAAAGGAAACAGAGTCAAAAGGGAGTCAAGGTTGCCTCCCGAATGACTCCCCTCTTTAGGAGAGCCCAGGTCCTTATGTGGCTACTTCAGGCATTTATGTGACTTTCCTAGCTGACTCACTTGGGTCAGTCAGGGAGTCTCCTAGACTCCCTTAATCGGCCTAATCTTCTAAAGAGGGGAGTCATTCTGGAGGCAATCTGGACTCCCTTTTGACTGTGTATCCTTAGACTTCCACCTCCTCCACCTTTTCTCAGCTCCAACTGTAAGTGTGGGGACAGCAGACACTTTACCTTTAAGAAGTGGTCACTAATGGTAATGAATCCTTTCACTGCCTACAGGGTGGTATCAAACTGTCCTGAAACGCCCTGCACTATACCGTTTGGTGACAGCAATCTATCCTTAAAGTTAGCACATCCGATGTTTTGGACAAAAAAATAGCTTTCCCTGAAAGTGTGTCAGATTGTCCAAAATATTATATATGACTTCCTATCGGTCCAATTCTTCCTAACTCCCTCAAATTTCGCTCATATAGCTCCAGTCATGAAGTATAGGTAAAAAGTTTTAAAGTTCATCTACATGTTTTAGTTAAATGGCATTTATTTAATGACCAAATGGCACACAAAAAACGTTTTGATACCAATTTAAAGCTAAGACATCATGGAATATGAATTTTTCATCAGAGAAAAAAGTTTTGAAAAATTGTGGATTCTGTTGCCATGGCAACGAGGTTTCTAAAATATTGAAATTTCAAATTTTTCACTCTTTTACAAGGCAAAGTTGCCATGACAACCAGAGTGACACCTTTTAGCTAAATGTTTCAAGAAGGGTAGTTCAGAAACTAAATTATCTTTCAAATGAGACCATTTAGGGCATTGTATTCAGTCTGGTCACTGAAAAAGACTCATTCAAAGTTGGTAGTGAAATGTTGAATTTTTGCATTTTTTTGCCATTTGGCTCAAAATGGATGTTTCACCCCATTTATAATATTTGTACAGCATGATCAAACATACAAAAAACATGAATATTAATTTTACTTGTACAAAATATCAAATACTGACAGTGATGATGAAAACGGTACAGACTGGGGTCCCCTTAAGAAAATGTGTGTCTATTGTAATAATAAGAGGTCTATATGTGATAAAAGTCAGCTGTTCTATGTGAAAAGTATGACAAAATCATGCTTTTTGGGGCCGAGCTTCTCAAAATCCCGATCTAAAGTATATTTCTCAATCCAAAATGGACGTCATTTGGGGGATTTATCCCGCATTATCAAGCATAATGGATCTATAACCAACAATTGATGGTTTCTAGTACAGTATGTCTAAAAAATATTACTATATTGCAAGACTGACAACAATAGTAACCACAATAAGCCCTTATGAAGCATTGCTGAGTGTTCAATTCTCCCTGATTTAATGGTACTTATAGGTATAAATGCCAAAAAATGTCACTTTCCCACCAATTATTAATGAGAAAAACATAAATTCCTCAACAATTATAGATATTTTACTTTATATTTATGGTATTTATGCATGTATCAATTTCCTGGAACAAAATAAAACCCTTTACAGCCTAATCTATGTGGGTATACTAGAGAGGCAAAGCAGGTGTATTCACTGGCCGTTTCTTGGTGACTGGAGCTATAGTAAGATTTCATCGCCCAATACATAATCACTTTCGAATAAAAGTGTGCATGTTTTTATTCCCCCCATTAAAATCCACTAGAAAAGCCCATGGTTCGGCAACATTAGATCCCCTTTTTGGCCTATTAACCCCCATTGATGACATTTAATGGACCTCTATTATACCTTTACAGTGTTTGAAATACAGGTGAATACAATTTAGAATTTGAAGAAAATTCGGATATACCAACTTTAACAAGAGGGTGCTGGAAGTAACGAATCCCAGCACCTGTCTAAGTGATGGTCTCCTCAGTCTTAACAAACTAGTAGGTGTATAGGTAAGCTGGAGACAGTTGTTGTCTAGTCTTGCTTTTACCTAGCACCTTAGGGAAACAGTCATTCTCTTGTTGAGCCGGGGATAAGGTGTCTCATGGGTAAAATGGGCAGAGATTAAATGGTAGGCTTGCCTGAAACAGTACAACAAATCATTGACATTTTAAAATAAATTGATTTTCATTTAAAAGTATACATATGTCAAGCCAATCAGTTAATGGTGGCCATGCCAAGGTTCACATATCTTGATGCTGTGATTGGTTAGATGATTGATTTCAGAGCAGTTCCCATTGGCTGATAAGGCAGGAGATAGCAGCCAATGAAGGTGACATTGGGCCTGGAATTTGTTAAATGAAAAATGACTCAAAATTACTAAAATAATCAATCTGTGTGGGAGTCTAAAACTCAACATGAATAAGCATGCAACGAAAATATTAGTTCCACGGTTTGATCTCACACAGACTTAACAGGAACAGGCAGATTAGTCCTGCAGTAAACACGTTTTATCATTGGGAACCATTAGGGCCAATGTTTGTCATTGGTTTGTCAATATTGGACCAATCTAATGTAGTCAGATTGACCAATAAGCCATCGTGAATCACCATGGATCCCATGGTAAAGAAACACTTTGAAAAATAATTTGGCCATTAACTGTGGAAGGAGACTAACTGAAAGTGTTTTTCTTAGACTGAAACACTAATACCATGAAACATGTCATGTTGGTTACCTTCCTAGAAGAAATGTTAATAAAACTGCATGAAGGAAATGTCCAAAATCAAAATTGTCTAGCTATTAGAAATAAAGCCCAAATCAATCCAAATATACAGTAAAGCAGTTTCGGCAATATGTTGTAAGTTTTAAGAGATATTTGATTTAGTATGAGAAAGATAGATTGGCAGTGTGCAGCATCAGAGCTTTCATTATTGTGACCCCTCAGTATAAAACAAAGACATATATCATATAGGATAAATACACATGATCCTCATCCTTAGATATTTGACGACCCTGATCCCATTTCTGTAAATCTATAATTCTCTAATTCTATTCCCTATTACATCCCAATGCCTAAGGATATTGGCCCTTCAAGCACATATCCTCTATCATATCATACTGCTGTCTGGTGATGGCACTGTATAGTGCTATATGACAGATTCATAATACATTGGTTCACTTAGATGGAGCCTTAAGATTCATATCCGAGATAAGAACAACTCCATTGACATTTCCTATATATCTTTATTGCTTCTTCTGAATTTGTATGTCAACATATTTCTTTACTTTTTCAATGCAAATCAGTCTCATATATCACACCGCAACTCCTTCACAGAATATTTATAGCGTTGAAGTATAGTCTTGACGTCTAGCACTGAAAAGGCAATTTAGCATCACAGCCTTCTTCTTAGACTGATTTATATGGTCCCCTGATGAAATGTGCCTCTACATAGGTAAAAATCGGAACGTGCGACACGGGGACACAGCCCCTTTAAAAATCGACACGTGCGACACGGCCCCTTTAAAAATCGACGGACACAGGCATTATTACAAGGCTCCAGTATACTCTACATACATAAAAATCGACAAGATGACTTGGCCCTTCTTGCTAAAAATTGACACAGCGACATGGTCAAATCGGATGGTACCCATCTAGAGGCACTGAAATGGTGGGAGCTGAATATCTTTATAGATCCATTAGCAGACTGTATAGAAATAAGCTCTTTAATTCTACTCCTTGTCATCCTTTGACATCTTGCTAATGTATTCTATTCCTAGCTGATTAGTTAATTATTAGGGCTACTTCTGTTCTTCCTGTACTGAGTTGTCACCAGTTAATGCGTGAGCTACCTGGCAAAATACTCATTGAGAATTTTAGAAAATATGACTGAGGTCGCAAGATGTAGTACATTATAATGGAATCTCAACATTCCAGAAACCGTCATGCTCCATCCAATCTCTTAGTTTTCATGAAGAATATATGTAGGTCTGCAATGATGTAACTTGTCATGAACATGAAGCCTATATAGATATAAAATTACCCTATGGTATCATGTTTAAAGTGTCAGTTGAGCCCTGAGAGGGCCACTAGAATTATGCTAAAAGTTGGCTTCAGGAAAGCAGTTTGGTGGCTATCTACAAGCCTTTCATTAGATACATTAACAGAGATTTACATCCAGCCATCCTGCAATGCGTGGACAATGTGATAAGCTTAGCAGATGCTTCTGCCACCTTTTCTGGCCATGAGTCTTTGGATAACTTGTCAGATCTATTTTACCTAAAGCCCAAGTAGAAAGCCACTTTTTATATACTACTCAGTGCTAAGTGCATTATGCACCTGTCACTATTCCTTACTCAAGTACCCATATCTACTGAGGCTGGGTGTCCTGTATGTGTGTAATGGATATGTCTGACGTGTATGAATTGGGTGGGGCCAGTACAGGTAAATCAGCACATCTACAGACCGGTACTCTAGTTCTATTGGAGGACATTCCAAGAACAGCATAATTCAATGCTTAGTTCCTCACAAGGGCTGCATCCAAGTATCCGAAGAACAAAACTACATACTTGACCACGTTTTAACACATGACCCATTCTAAAATAAATGTAAAAAAGAGGGACTTTGGTATGGTGGAATACATATAAAATGCAAATACCATGCAAGAGCTATATTAAGGGAACTAAGGTGAAGTCGATATTGATTTTTATGGCCTACGCAGCTAACACAAAAACGTTATTTCACGTTGAGATAACGTTTTAAAACTTTACATAATGTTATGCCATAGTAAGGATCCTTAAAGAAATGTTATATAACATTGTAACGTTTTTTGTTTACTGGGTAAGCACTAGGGCAATTTGTTAACATGTGTGTCTACTGTTTCTGTTGGTGAAGCCAGTGGGGGAGTTGAGTCTTACTCACATCTCTCCTCTACTGCATACAAACTTTTAGGAATCAGCTGTACATAGGTATGAAAACTGGGAGAAGGGTCATAGTGCACTACTAGATAGTATAGTAGAAGGATGCACTGGCTTTTGTTGTATGCTCCCACACCACCACCCCTCATAATCAGGCATCTCCATCAGCCACAGAGCCCTTAATGGGAGACTAATGAGACAATATGGCAGCACAATTAGCCCGATGCTCGTTACCCCGTCACCTGACGTGTGACGCAAGCCGGTAAAGCAGCCCAGATTAGCAGCCCATCCATATATTCAAACTAGCATCACTCTCCTCAACCAACAGTTTGTGACATTTTTGTCAATTGCTCCATTACATAATTAGATTGAGGATATTACCAAAGCACTCAATGTTTCATTCATGGGTATTCATGCCTGATGTATGACTGGACGGCATCTAGATGGATATATCTAAGAATGTTTTGATAATTCTTAAAGGAGAAAATTAAAATATTGAATTGAAAAGATGATAATGTGTGAAATCTAAACTTTTGATGCTGACTCATGTATCCCATTTACATTCAATTCTCCTTGGTCCATATGTTTAGATGAAAACATGTGAAATCTAGATATAGGAAAGATAGAATGTGTAATGCAGGAATAAAAGTGCACCTCATCCCTATACTAGATACTTGACAACTGTGATCTAGATATTGGACAACTGTGATCTCATTTCTGTTCTGCTATTCCCAACCGTATACCAATACCTAAGGATATCGGCTCTTCAAGCACATATTCTCTGTCATATTATACTGCTGTACAGTAATGCCACCCATGAGATATTTTGCAGATTCATACTACATCTGTTCACGAAGATGCCTTTATATCTGTGCCAATAACTCCTTTGACATTTCTTATTTCCTTTATCAGGTGGAAGACTGCCTGGATTTACAGTACAGCCTGCATAACACACCCAGTCTGTTTTCACAGGTCACTCAGCCTGGAATGCAGGGCTGTTCAGTAATGGCACTGTGTTATAACTACAGTTTTTATATAATCATATTTGCGATTTTTATATGATATTTGCGAAAGATAAAGCACTCTTTAGCATATAGATCAATATTTGACTTACCAATTGCAATTATGAGTAATTTCAAGTTCAAATCTGTATTTTATCTGGTTTGGCATACACAGTGCAAGTAATAACAGGTGTAGCTGTATGGAGAAGGTGTGAAAGCCTGAGCCGGAGGCTGCTTTACCAGGCTACCAGCCTGTTATACCAGGCTGCAGTGCTGGCAGAGCCGCCTGCATTAACAGGCTGCCTGTAAATACGGGGCAGGCTGTTTCCCTAGTGCAGTCCTCCACCTGTTTATTGCCTTTTCTGAATTCATATTTCTACATCTATGGTTACTTTCTTTCTTTGTGCCTTCATGAGAATATTGCTAGTCTTAGGTTGTATTTATAGCTGAGATTTAGCTTAATGTTTAAGTCTAGCGTTAACAAGGAAATAAAGCATACTTGTTTACTGGTTAATGATCTATGTATCTTAGGCAGGGAGAGGGAGGATTGCTGAATATCTCTATTAATTGATCCATTAGCACTCTGTAAGTTTGTAATGTAGTACTGAGTGCACTCTGTTGCCCTATAACTGCAGTGCAATGTCTTTGTGTCATATATAATTGGGTAATATTGGTCAACCTTACCTGGGACGCCTACTTCCATGAATGTCGTGAAACTAATATGCATTATGCCGACCCTTTAGATGTGTATCAACCCCGCAAAAGATATGGATGCCAACTTTGCTCAGTTTTGACCCAAACTGAGCTACTCACTACCTGCCCAGGCCCCTGTAGAAAACAGCTGCCCTGGTTGATGACCATGACGTCACTGCTGACCAGGATTGCTGCCATGCGGAAGGGCGATCCCATTATTGGAACAAGTACGGATTCTCTTGTACATGGTTTAGTACGAGGGGAGGGGAGGTGATGGTTGGAGGGAAGACGAAGTGATGGGAACCTTAGTGGTAAGACGTCTGGCAAGGCTAAATGAGAGGTACATATTGTGGAATTAGAATGTGTCTGGGGATAAGGAAGGGCGATTTCTGGTTAGAAGGAGGGAAGAAGGAAGCAGCTGTAGACAATCATACAGTACAGGTATGTATTGAGAAAGGTGGGATGGTTACTAGACTACTACTGTAGTACTATCAGTTGGATGTGCTTGAGATCAGTATCAATTGAAGGACATGTATAAAGATAGGTATATGTAAATAGGCAGACAGGTATATATACTATAAAGGGTTTCTCACTGCAGATGGGAAAGAGAATATAGAGGATAGAGGCAGGCACACTCTCTTTTCAGAGTCAGGCTGATTCGCTATCCCAAAGCTGCCTCTCGTCAATATGGTTTCTCTACCAAATTTAAGAGTAGACTTCAAATTGTGAGGAAACCTCTGCTACTTCCGCACTGTGGCTATGAACAGTTTACCACACCATTTAACTGTCCAGAATCAAATTGCTATTTTATATACTCAGCAGAGTAGCTTAGGAAGAGCCCCGATAGAGCCATTAACAAAGTTTTACTTCTTGCCAGCCTTCTGCATATATGAGCCATGAAGGATGGGATAAGCAGAGCAGCTGTCTCTGCTACAGCCCAGCTGATGAAGGTCCTTGTCATATCTAGTTTACTTTGTGCCTGAGCAGAATGCTACTTTATATATACTACTAATTAGTCTCAGTACAGAAAAATGTGAACTTCATTGGACGTTTATGTTGCTTTATATCCAGCTGTGTCTCCTTAGATAATCCAGACATTCATGCTCTAAATCATAATATCACTCGTTTTAGTGATCACATCTATGATATGATGACAAGAAGTCATAATCTTGCTGATTCTTTCGATTAGCCGTGTAATTCCTGGTGTAAATAGTGCCACATATTTGCTTCACATTTCCATATTTAATCAATAGTTCTACCTGTTTCCACTTTGCAAATATTAACCTCACAGGAAGCATACCTATCCATCTAGGAAAATCATCATTATATTACACATCAGCACCACTGGCATTATGGATATATCCCCATGCAATTAGGCACTGGCACTGTCCCTGGTATAGAAATGTAGGTAGACACCTCTTGCAGGGACTATCATATTTAGCACAGTGCTAGTATCTTTGCTACTGATAGGGAGTATTCACATCACTAGGGCTGCATTCATGCATTATGATGACAAAGGGCATGCTGCAATAAGTCAATATTGGGTAGGTAGTGAGCAGCTCATCGGGGATAAGACTGAGCAAACGCAGAATCCAAAGTCATGTCAAATGTATGTATCGTAGCATGTCAAATGTTTTATTGTAGTATGTAGTGTAGTAGTTTATTCAATGTATTGTGTATTGTAGAATATGCTATTCTAACTGAATATTATTGAATTTGATCTGACAATACACATACACATATAGGGCAGCACAGTGTATTCATAGGCCATACTACAAACTAATTGCTAATCGATCCATATATAGCTCTAGGTATTCAGCACTCCCCCTTTCTCTTCCTACAATTTGTACAGTTTATCAGCAGACTGTAATGCTTAATTGCCTTATCAATGCTAGAACTCAAAAGGCAATAGAGGAAATAGGAAGTGTCAAAGGAGTTTAGCTGTTCTTGGCTCAGATATGAATTGTTAAGGCCCTTTGTGAATAGCTGTGCTATAAGCAATAGAGCTCAGGAGATGGCATCCCCAGACAGCAGTATAATATAACAGAGGATATGTGCTTGAAGAGCCAATATCCTCAGGCACTGGGATGTAATGATGGGGAACAGAGTAGGAGAAATGAGATGACAGTTGTCCAATATCTAGATCACGGTTGTCCAATATCGAGGGGTGAGGGGCATATCTATTCATTGCAGCAGTCAGTGATATGTCATTAGATCTTACTGTGGGGTTACAACAGCAAGCACCCTCATCTGTCAGTCTCTCCTATAGCTAATATTGACAAACCATTGACAAACATATGGTCCCTATTAAATGGTTCCAAATGATGCAACATGTCCTGGGAAGTAACTATGTTAGAGTCTACCCATCTAACGAATAACACCACGTTTTACGTCAAAACAACATTTTTAACGTTATATAAAGTTCTGTCCCAATAAGGAGCCATAGAGAAACGTTATATAATATTGTATAATGTTTTTTGGTGTACTGGGTAAAACAATTAAATGCATATATTGTAGCATCCAACTCTGAAGGCATAGCTATAGTCTAAGTAATGCCTTTTATTTTCTCTATTAAGAATCATTGGATTGGAAGCATTTTATACCTATCCATCTAGATGTGCCAAGTCATGCATTAGGCATCAATAAACATGGATGAAAAATTGGGTGTTTGGATTATTTAATTCATCTAATTGTATGAACAAGTGATTGATAAAAGTGTCAATAACTATTAACTATTGATGCTAGTTTAAATATATAGATGGGCTGCTAATCCAGGCTGCTTTACCGGCTTGCGTCACACGTCAGGTGACGGGGTAACGAGCACCGGGCTGATTGTGCTGCCATATTGTCTCATCAGTCTCCCATTAAGGGCTCTGTGGCTGATAGAAATGCCTGATTGTGAGGGATGGTGGTATTGAGGCAAAAGCAAAGCGCCTTCTTCTATCTACTGTTGTATGACCCCTTCTCACAGTTTCCATACATACAGCTCATACTTGAATGTTTACATTCAGTATCAGATGTGAGTATTAAAGACTAGACTCGTAACCAACAGATACAGTAGATCTATACATAAATTAACAAATTGCCCTAGTCCTTCAGCCATAGGAATCAATGCCCAGTCAGCATTGCTTACTGGGACCCATACGTGTCTAAAGGTGGGCCGTTAGGTGGGACCCACGTCACTTTGTCCATATGGGGCCCTCCACCAGTGTCCACATTTTTGTCCTAGGCTAACTGCTGGGACCAAGATGGGCTTGCCCAGATTTTAATTGAGCGTATCCATATGTGTATAGGGCGGGGCCCACATGGGCATGCTTGATTTTATTTTATTTTATTTTATTTTATTTTTTTTTTTGGGGGTGGGGATGTAGGACTGTGAACCTCTACTGTAGTTGTTTGCCATTATTTGATATGTTATCGCCCATCTCCCAGATAAGTTGGTTCCTCCATTTAGGTAGGAACCTCTTCCTCCACCATTCAGAGGGTAGAGAAATGCATCCTTTAGCTGACTTACTCTTGGGCTGGACATATGTCTTAACTTATGTGATGCAGCCAGCATGCCAGTAGCCTGTGTGTGAGAACGCAGTCAGTGGCAGGATTATGTGTTTTTATGACATTCGGGAACAGGTGTTTGTATCAGGGTGTTGCTTGTTTCCATATTTGTGTGCAGAATGGGGTTATAAAACATGGCATTCCCAGAACCTATTATGAAATCTGTAATATTCCTAGCCATTCTGGAATTATTGAGAATCCATAAACTTTTGTAATCCAATAAAAAAGCTCTGTTGAACATTAATATGGTATCACTTACAACGAGGACATCTAGTGGTTTATTCAAGAACATGACTTGCCCATTTGGCCCAGGTCCAGCCCAGATGAATCCCATCCATGAGAGGGAGTGGGATTTGAAAAGTAGCCATGAAAGTTTAGTTGATGGCCTGAGCCCAGAGAGTAATTGGTGGGCTAACCCAAATGGGACCCACCCAACAGTACATTCAATGCCCATGTAAAGCCCATTGACCCTTGAACCCACTTTGCCCGAACCCATCCCAAGTGAAACCCATCTTGACATAACAGCATAGCAACTTTACTTAAAATGTTAATTTCAAAGAATCACTGCTAATGGATACAAATTAAAGTATTTCAAATGTAGTTAAATGTTTAAATTTAAAGTTTTGTCTGTGTCTTTTGTTTCAAAGTATTTACAACATATTCTAGAAAAAAATTGTTGGTGGGCTCAGCCCATTTGGAATCTCACTGGTGCCCTGGACAAAAATGAGGAAAACCCAGATATGGGCAAACCCAGATGGCCCAAGTAAAACACAAATGGGCCCCAGGGACCATTGCTGGCTGGGTGTCTACTTTACTTTAGCTCCAATAATATGGATAATGCATGCGGAGCATATAATATTTACTCAACCATACAAACAGTCAATCATTCAATTTCTTTTTTTTTGGAAAGGGGCATGTATTATGATGTCCTTAGAATATCCCCCAATAGAACAATGGTACCGGTCTGTGTATGTGTGAATTTACTTGTGCCGGCACTATCGAATTCATACAGGGTGGGCATATTCATTACACACACACAGGACACCCAGGCTTAGTATAATATATGGGTACTCAAGTGAGGAATTGTGATGGGTGTATAATGCACTTAGCACTGAGTAGTTTATAGAGAGTAACATTCTGCTCAGGCTTAAGTAAACTAGTTCTGACAAGTTGTGTAAAGACTCATGGCCAGAAAGGTGGCAGAAGCATCTGCTTGGCTTATCACATTGTCTACACTTAATAGATACAGAAAAATGGCTCGACGTAAGCCTCCATTAACGGATCTGATGATACTGTTCCGTGACTGTTCTGCAGCTACTATTCACGCTTTTAGAAGCAGGTCTTTAAGCATAAGTCTAGTGTATCTCACAGGGGGCCTAAACGCCTCCTTACATCATTACATGATACCTTAAGATATAGGCTTCATGTTCTCTTAATTCACATTGAAGACCTACACTCATTCATCATGAAAACACAGACAGAGCGTGATAGACTATGGAATTTTCAGATCACATTATCATGTGCTACATCTGATTACCTGAGTCTAATTATCTAAATTCTGAATGGGAATTTCATGAGAAAGTTCATGCTTTAACTCCTGACAACCCAGCGCAGGAAGAATTGATCATTTAATTATACATCATTGATTAATCAGCTAAGAATAGAATGCATTAGAAAGATGTCAAAGGGTGACAAGCAGTAGAAAGAGTTTATTTCTATATTGTGTGCTAATGGATCTATAGATATATTCAGTCCCCCGCCCATCAGGGTACCATATAGGTCAGGCTTAGATGAAGAAGTCGTCCTGTAATGCTTAATTGCTTTATCAGCACTAGACTTCAATGCCATAGACTATATCCTGAGTTGGCATTGGGGTGTGGCATATGAGACTGGGCTAAGGCAAATAAATATGTTTAGATACAAATTTAGAAGAAACAATAAAGAATTCGTATATATCAAAGGAGTTAAGTTGTTCTTGTCTCAGATATAAATTGTTTGTGAATAGCTGTGCAATAAGCAATAGAGCTCATAATTATGGTGAATTGTTAAGGCTTCATCTAAGTTTACCTAAGTATTGAGAATCTGCAATATAGCTATATACGATGGCATCAACAGACAGCAGTATGATGAAACAGAGGACGTGGCCTAGAACGGCCAACATCCTTGGAATATAATTACAGGAAAGGGAATGAGAGAAATGGGATCAGAGCTGTCCAACATTGATCTAAGTTTGAGGAGCAAAGTGATATGCTATTGAGTCACACTGAAGGGATACAATAATAAAAACCCTGCTGCTGCATTCTATCAATCCTTTCCATAGAAAAATAAACTCACCAGTGCTGCCGACGCTTCGGTTGATACACAAAGTAGTTGGATGTTGAGTTTGTTCAGTTTTGACCCAAACTGAGCTGCTCACTACCTGTCCTGGCCCCTGCAGCAATCAGCCAGCTGGTTGATGACTATGACGTCACTGCTGGCCACGATTGCTGTCATCCGGAAGGTGATCCAATTGTTGGAACATTTAGGGACTCTCTTGTGTGCACACTGTTCAGAAGGAGGAGGAGGAAGGTGTTGGAGAGAGAGGAGACGAAATGGAGGGGCCCTTGGTGGCCAGGCTACATGAGAGGTGGAGGTGGTGAAATTATAATGTGTTAGGGGAGCGATTTTGGGTAAGAATTCGAAAAGAAAGAAAAAGCTGGCTGAATTTCTCTCCAGAGTCAGGCTGACCCTCTATCACAAAGCTGCATCTCTTCAAAACTGTTTCTAACCTAATATGAATCTAGTAAAATTTGAATTGTGAGGAAACAACTGCTACTTCATACTGTGTCCATCATAGGTTTATCACACCATTTAGCTGTTTAGAATCAAATTGCCATTTTATCTACTCAGCAAAGTAGCTTTGGAAGAGCTCCAATCTTCCAATAGATCCGTTAACAAAGCTTCACCTTTAGCCAGATAAGCAGAGCAGATGCCTCTGCCACATCCTAGCTGATGGAGTTCCTTATGGCCTGTCATATCTAGTTTACTCTGTGCCTGAGCAGAATGCCACTTTATATACTACTAGCTAGCCCAAGTGCAGATGAATCAGAACTTGATTAAACCTTTACATTGTTATATCTAGCTGGTCTTTCATAAAAGTCAAGAGTTTTACATTGGAAAGCATATTGCACGTTTTTGTGGTCACATCTGTGATATGTTGACAAGAAGTCATAATCTTGCTTATTCTTTCGATTAGCAGTGTAATCCCTGGTGTAAATAGTGCCACATATTTGCTTCACATTTCCATATTTAATCAATAGTTCTACCTGTTCCTCCTCGACAAATATAATCCTGAAGTCACAGCAAGCACATTTTGAAAATACCTTTCCTTCTGGGAATATTATTATCATATTACATGTCATCACAACTGGCATTATGGATTTATGTAGTGTGTGCTCCCGTAGGCATTGGCACTGTCGCCGGTATAGAAATTAAGGTAGACACCTCCTACAGGGACTATCATATTCAGCGCAATGCCAGCATCTATGCTGCTAATGAGGAGTGGACATTTCGACAGAATACTAACATCATGGTATAGCAGAAGTTCTTGCCTCTCCTCCATTTCTCTCTGGCTTATTTGTATTTTTATAACAGAATTCCATATAGCAAGTTATATCATTATTAGAATTTTTATGTTGTTTTAGATTGAAAGATTAGTTTATATCGATCTATCTATCGGCTAGGTCTGTTTGATAAGAATCATATAGTTCCCCTATATATGCACTGAAATTCCTCTACTATTAAAATCATAAAGAGGCAGATTAGATGTGTTACTAGTGTTGTGCTAGGTCTGTTTTTATGCACCTTGCAGTCACTTTGCAGTCATTACATTGACCTGGAGCTGCATCTGCAGGGTTTATTGTTGTAACTGTTGTTTAACTGCACAAGGGCCCCTCAGCCACTGTTCAGCAGAGCCACAGGGGGATTTAATTTGGCAGTTTAGTGATGCTCATTCACATGCTCACCAGACCACCTTTGCCCGCCAAGATTTGCATGTGAGCAGGCTTCTCTTGACATTGAAGCTGATGGAACTTTTGTCACGCAAACCTGGCAGAAAAAACAAGGCGAAATTAACAGATCATATCATCACCTATTTATGACAAGGAGTCATTATGAAATGTTTGCAGATGAGCTAGTCATAAAAACAGTATTAATGGGTGTTGTGTTAAACGTATTCTCGCAGTTATATATCTCAAGGTGCACCATTGGATCTGTAGGTGCGTAGTCTCAAATTGAAATAGTTTCCATTGGATTTGAAATGCATTAATTTACTGATGCAATGTGAGACTGTGGGGACCAACATCCTCTGCATGGAGTTTCTTCTGACTAATGTAATTTTAAAATGCAGGAAATATGATAACTTCCTCTGAATTAATAACTGACAGCACAGTAATTAAGAGCAGGGCAAGAGCAGGGCAAGCCACAAATAATCACATGTTAATTTGCTCAAATACACACAACAGGGCAATGAAATAATTAAAGATGGCTTCTGCGGGCAGTGAAATCATTCATGAGATTTTAATCAGAGTTTTAAACTTGTTCTGCCTAAAAAGGAATGCATTCAATAAGAACCCGTGGATCTTTATGTGGTCTGTGGCTTAGTTTAACCTCACACAGATTAACAGGAGTAGGGAGCAGAAGGGACAACAATATTTGTCATAGGTCTGTCAATATTAGACCAATCCAATGTAGCTCTATTGACAAATAAACCACTGTGATTTGAGATTGATCCCATTATGAGGAATTATCTTGAAAGATAATCTGGCCACTCAGTTTATAGAATTTAAAAAGAAGACCAGATAAATTGTTTCATGGCAGAAACAGTTACCTTTCCAGAACGCTTCAGAAAGACGTTTGTCCACGTGCACATGCATAGCAGCTTTAGGCCAAAGTAAAAAGAAACCTACTCCAGCTGAGATAAGCTGAGAGTAACCCTGTCCATATTTAGCTGCAGCCTGGTACAAAGATGAGGCTCGGGAACAGAGATTACCTTCAGGCCTGCTTGCTTGATACCTGGGCTAAAAATAGGCGTGTTCCATAAAACCTAAACGTATAAAGCAAAACAGTATTGAGCTAAATTGTAATTGTTCTTTTATACAGTTCCTCAGATGTTACACATTAGGAAACTGAGCTTATAAAGAGAAGAGTATGTAATTATCATAGCATATACTAATATGATAATATGACATTTTTTGTAATGCTGTATCGTGTAGTTTCCTCCAAAAACAGTGGTATACACTGAACCACACACATCATATAGCAATGACCAACCCACTGTGTCAAGTGATAACACATGGTTATACAAAATTACACCCTATGTACAAGACTGGTATGTAGGGAGAGTGATGGATTTTGAACCAGTACAATGTAGCCATTGCTGAAAATTAGGTATCATTCATGCATTCATTTCTGTACCAATATATTCTCACCCAGTCTAAATGATCAAGATGTTGATATCTGCTCCTTACAATTCATGCATGAGTTTACTTTGGGATGTTTTAAATGTTATCCCCTCAGTATGAACCTATGGCATATCACTAGCTGGCGGGATGAATACACATGCCCCTCACCCTTAGATATTGGACAACTCTGATCCCATTTCTCTCTTGCTTTGCCCAATCATTACATTCCAATGCCTGAGGATATTGGTCCCTGGAGTCTATATCCTCATATTATACTGCTGTCAGGTGATGCCACTGTCTGATTGTCTGGCTGTACAGAGCTATATTGCAGTTTCATATCACATCTGTCGACTTTGATGTGAGCATCAATGATTCAAATCTATGGCAAGGAAAATCAATTCTTTTGACATTTCACACATTTCCTTTATTGCTATTTCTGAATTATTATTTCCACAGTTTTATTTACATGCACTGCAAAGAGATCAGTGTCATGTGGTGTACTTCAACTCATTTAATGATACATTGGTGGTCTGTGGTTGAAGTTATAACTGAAATTAACCTTCAATAGCATTAATAAGGCAATTGAGCACTACTTTCCTGTCCCAAAATGGTCTATAGTAAAAATACCTATCCTGTGGGTTTGATCAGGAGCGCGGAATACCTCTATAGAGATCCATTAGCAAATTTGCATAGAAAGAAACTGTTTACAATATAGCTTCTTGTCATCTTTTGACATTGTGCTAATGCATTCTATTCTTATCTGGTTAATCAATGATATTTGATTAACTAACTAAGGTTGTCTCTCCCCCTTCCCATATTGAGTTGACACTAGTTAATGCATAAGCTACCTGCTGAAACATCCATTGTTAATTACATGAAAGCAATAAGACCTAGAACATAAAAGTGGAATCTCAATATTCTGCACACTACCATGTTCCATTCAGTCCTTTTGTTCTTTGATGATCCCCTCCAAACAGAACACAAGAATGACGCAAGTTAGAAATGTGTCTATTTCCTCGGGAAAAACATAAGCTGTGTACACAAGATAGACACAGGTGATTCTTGAGAATATTGAGAGTTCCTAGTGACATGTTCAATGGTGATGTGTATTTCTCAAGGTTCACAGTTTAAAACACAAGAAATTCCGGGAAATATGTCACAAGAAAATGTTCACGAACGCTCCAGAAATGTTCTGATAATCATGGCACAAGAATGACACAAGTTCTGCTTGGGATTTTGTTTGGAGAGAGCACAATTGGTTTACTGGCCAGTTCTGTATTCATGCATTATGCCGGTCCTACTGAGTTCATGCACAGAGTGAGGGATGATTCACATATCTACTGCTGGTGAGTTACTCACCAGGTCTGCAATGATGCACTATGACTTGAAATGAGTTTTAACCCTATATTGATGTATGATGTGGTCATTTAAGGGTCAATGACTACCCTGACGCTGAGAAATCCATTTTCTGAAAGTTGGTTTCAGGTAAAAGGGTTCAATAGCTTTACTCAAGTGCTTGTCATTAAAGAAGGATCATTACTAAAATGGGGCCCTTTTCTTAATTATAACTAAAAGGATTAGGGCTCAGAATGTTCATAGTAGTCAATGCATGGATTATTACTGCCATTTGATTTACTCAAACAAAGGAGCCGCTGCCAAAGAGTCCCAACAGAGCCATCAATAAAGACCTAATCTAAGCTACTTTCCACATGTATTAGCTGTGGACAATGTGATACGCTGAGCAGATGCTTCTGCCAGACTTTCTGGTCAGTAGTCTTCACACACCTTATGTTAGTTTACTCTAAACCTAAGCAGAAAGTCACACTTATATACTGCTCGCTCGCTTAAACACTTGCTACAATTTCTTATTCACATACCAAGCCCTCAGACCCTCTATATATGCTTCACCATGGCACTTTTGACATTTGGAATCGTGCTCCCTTCATTCAGCTGCCCCCCCCCCAACTGCCCAAAGTCAAGCTCCGACACCCCTAACAATCACTTGTATACTAAGCTCCAGTATGTGTGTAATAGATATGGACCTGGAGATTATTGATAAGTTCAGCCAGGGTCTAATTAGGTAAATGAATTTGCCTTATTAAGCTGGCTTAGCTCAGTAGGCTCTAGTCTACACTATCCCCATGATCAGATAAGCTAGTTACATAGCCAGCAATCTATGTCATGGCTAAGGGTTCAGGGATCCTATAGGTTGTCAATAAACTGATAAAAGACCATCGATAAAATGGCTCATCATGACTGAAATCTCCAACTAATGGGCGATTTAGTAATTAGTCTAACAGTTCAAATGTGTGGTTTTGGGATGTCCTAGATTATATAAACTATACTAGTTATACAAGGAAGGTGGCAATGATGATCAAGAGATTAGAGTGTTTGCAAAGAGAGTAACAAAAGAACTATGAACATAGATGAAAAACAAATCATTTAAGTGGGTACTCAACCCAATATATAGGTGGGTTGGGGTATAAGGCACTAATTTCCTCAAGTTTACAATTACCTTCATAATATTATCATCTTCTTGGTCCAAGCTAACATAAAAAACATTATCTTACATCAAAATAGCGTTTTAAAACTTTACATAACGTTATGCCATAGTGAGGAGCCTTAGAGAAACATTATATAACGTTATAAAATGTTCTTTGACATTTTATTTACTGAGGTTAAAATATATACTAAAGACACAGCCTGTGTCTGTACATTATTCTCAATTCCTGTCTCCTTGCAGCTCAAATGACATAGATAAAACATCATTAATGTCCATTTACCTTTCATTTAGTAGATCATGATAGATCCAATCATTCCCTATAATCACTGACACGCTTGACATCAAACGAGACCTCGGACAATTAATGGAGGTGTCGCGTGCAGTCCTGAGATCAAAAAGTGATTTAGAGCTACCATGTAGAGGAAAGGCAGCAGGAAAGACTGAATTGAGTAAATCTAGAAACATCTAATTTGTGTCAATTTGAGTCTCCCTGACTGACTGCATGGTAATCAATGTGGAGAAATAAGGCCCAACGCTTAAATACATTTGAAAGTTCTGTCCAAGTATGCATTTCTGTGTCACCAATCTATCTGTACAAAGCAGTTACTGATGGTAATAGATCCCTGCACTGTCTACAAGGTAGTATTAAACTGGTCTTAGAACCCTGACCTTTAGGTTAGCAATCCATCCTTATGAAGAGGGCGCTGATGGGAATGAATCCCAGCAACTATCTGAAAGATGGTCTCATCAATCTCACCAAACTGCAACTAGTAGGTGAGCCTGAGAGAGTTGTCAGTCTCAGTGAGCCATTCACTTGCAAGTTAAGCCAAATACAAAAGCAGTAATGCCCTTTGGAATGTACCAAAATATGGTGGTAATTTACATTGGATTGGATTGGAATTTCATGTATTTATCCTGGCATGAATGTATGGCCTGGTAGATCATTTTGTTACATCGCCAGCATTATTTCATGGAAACACATGCATAAATCTATATTCTATGGAAGACCACCTATGACACAGTTATGCACAGAGTGGGGACCAGTCTGAGAAGAACTAGTTACCCAGACATGCTGGGAGTGGGGACTTCCTATGGCTGTGGGTCTGGTAGGGACTATTTGTCCTGCCTCCCCAGCACCATCCCTCAGGCATCTCCATCAGCCACAGAGCCCTTAATGGGAGACTAATGAGACAATATGGCAGCACAATCAGCCCGGTGCTCGTTACACGGTCACCTGACGTGTGACACAAGCCGGTAAAGCAGCCCAGATTAGCTGTCTTCATAGCAGCCTATCTATATTCAAGCATCAGTCTTCTCAGCCAACATTTTTGTCAATTGCTCATTCTCAGGGATTAGATGTTTTGAACGCACCCAATGTTTCATTCATGTTTATTGATGTCTGATACATGACTTGATGGAGATGTATAAAACGTTTTAAATAATTCCTAATAGAAAAAATAATAAGCATTACTGAGAGTATAACTATGCCTTGAGAGTTGAATGTGCTACAACAGATGCTGTCTGTATCAACAAGAATTGCAGTTGTTGCCGCGTAAAAAAATGCCTCAGGCATTTTTATACGCCGCAACAACCACAATTCTTGCATTCAAAGAAACATAATGTCTACATGGTTGGTATGTTTGAAGGGAACCAATCCAAGACACCAAATAAGCAGGGCCGGGAAGGTGGTTATCAGGGGGAAGGGTGATATTACTTCAAATATGGCATTTCCTATGAATTCATTGGGTCCATGTTAGGGGGTAAGCAATTAGAATAGATGTTGCTAGGCAACCAGCTGTATTAGCAACAAACCGATAGAACCATTGAATTCCTTGGGTCCATATTAGGGGGGGTAGGTTTGATTATAATCAACCTTAGGACCATGGAAATGTGCGTTGCTAGGCAGATAAACAACTAGAATAGCTGTTGCTAGGCAACCAGCTGTATTAGCAACAAACCAATAGAATCATTGAATTCCTTTGGTTCATATTAGGGGGGGAAGGTATAATTATAATCAACCTCAGGACCTATTACAGGTTGATTTACACTATTGTTAGCACATAGCATAAATTTGTGTTGTGACTCCTTAATCCAAGATGGCAGCACAATCCAAGATGGCTGCGCCAATTCTGACTTCTGGCAAAGTGCAAACATCATATACATCGTTCTGGTGGTGCCTGGCGGCACCACCAGGTGGCTACGCCACCACTTCGACAAAAAAAAACGTGGGAAATAGACACTTTTGACTAGGACAATAGATGCGATTCTCCTTGGTCCATATCTTCAGATGAAAACATAATATCTAGATATAGGAAAGATTGAAAGTATGCAAGATCAGGGTTTTTGCTGTTGTAACCCCCTTAGTATGACCCAATGACATATCACTGACTTGCAGTATGAATACATTGGCTCCTCACCTTAGATATTGGACAACGGTGATCTGGATATTTGACAACTCTGATCTATTTCTCTTATTCTATTCCCTGTCATAACATCTTATATACTTGTGCCTGGGGATATTGGCCCTTCAAGCACATATCCTGTCATATTATTGTACTGTCTGGTGATATTATCCTATAGAAGGCTTATGCTTAGAGCACATCTATTTACAAAGAGCCTTAACAGTTCATATTTGAACCAAGAACAACTCAGCTCCTTTTACATTTCCTATTCCCTTTATTGTCTTTTCTGAAGTCATATTCCTTCATCTATAGTAACTTTACAAACAGTCCAATATCATGTGTTGACACGCTATGCCTTTGTGAGAATATTGCTATTCTGAGATTGTAGTTATAGCTAAGATTAAGCATCATGTTGAAGTCTAACATTAATTAGACAATCAAGCATAATAGTTTATTGATGAAGTACATATGTATGTTTGGAAGGGAGGGGGGGGAGTGCTGAATATCTCTATGTATTGATCTATTAGTACTCCATGCATTTGTAATGTGGTATATGAATGCACTGTGTTGCCCTATAACTGCAGTGCATTATCCTTTTATTGTTGCATCGTATATAAGTGGGTAATATTGGACAATCTTACCTAGGAGACCTACTACAATGCATGCTGTCAAACTCATTGGGTTAAGTAAGCCAATCATGCAAACATTTGACAACTTTGGCTGCCAAGTTTTCTCAGTGTTATCCTCAATGACCTGCTCATACCTACCCAGACTCCTACAGCTATAGACCAACCTGGTTAATGTTGTGCAGTAACTTAATGCAGCACACACTTTGTCATCACAAGGCAAGAATGCAGCCCTGTCAAGTAACTCACTAGTATTGCATTCATGCATAATGCTGACCCTTAGGGAGTGTATCAATCCCATAACAAGATTTGGATGGGGTTTGCTCACTTTCGACCAACTGTGTGCTGCTCACTACCTGCCCAGACCCCTGCATCAATCAGCTGCCCTAGTTAATAGCCATGACATTATTATTGGCCAGGATTGTTGCCACCCGGAAGGTGATCCCATTACTGGAACATGTAAGGATTCTTGTATACATGGTTCAGTAGAAGGGAGGGGAGGTGCAGGAGGGAGGGGAAATGAAGTGGAGGAAACCTTAGGGGTAAGAGGTCTTGCCAGGCTACAGGAGTAGTGGCAATGGGGGATTCAGAATATTGGTATCCCAGCTAACAAAAAAACGTTATTTTACGTCTTTTATGCCATAGTGAGGAGCCTTAGAGAAACGTTATATAACGTTTAATTATGTTACAGAATGTTGTATAACGTTTTTTGTTTACTGGGATGGGTATGTGTTAAGAAAGCAGGGATGGTTACTACTAATACTAGTAGAATCTACTCGCGGCTTAACTTTAACAACTGGTATAAAGTCAGGCATATTATGTAAATAGGTAGACATGTGTATACAGGGAGAGGGAATAAAAAAGCAGGCTGATTCTCTCTTCAGAGTCATAGGTACTGACTATTCCAAAGCAACATCTCAAAAGAACAGTTTCTAACTAAACTTTTATAATTTGAATTGTGAGGAAACAGCTGCTACATTGGAATTATGGCTTTGAGTGGTTTATCACACCATTTAACTGTTCAGAATCGAGTTGCCCTTTTATCTACTCAGCAGATCTAGAGTAGCTTTGCAAGAGCCCCAATCTGCCAATAGATCCATTAACAAAGCTTTACTTCCAGCAAGCTGTCTACTTGTATTAACCATGAACAATGTGATAAGCTGAGCAGATGCCTCTGCCATCGCCCAGCTCATGAAAATGTTCATAGCCTGTCATATCTAGTTTATTCTGTGACTAAGCAGAATCCCAACTTCTATACTACTATATAACTAGCCTCAGTGCAGCAGAGTGTGAACTTGATTAAACATTTATGTTGTTTTATAATGAGCTGGCTCTTTTTAGATGATCCAGGCATTTATTTTGGTAAGCATATATCTTATGTGGCTAATAAAATCTATGATATGATGACAGCAACTCATAATCTTGTTTATTCTATATTTGCTTTGAATCTACATATTTAACCAATAGATCTACCTGTTCCTCCCTGACGTCACAGCAAGCAACTTTTGAAAATACCTTTCTTTCTGGTAATATTATTATCATATCACACGTCATCACCGCTGGCATTATGGATATATCGTCCATGCAGTGCAAGCTCCCTTAGGCACCGGCGCAGTCCCGGTATAGAAATGAAGGTAGACACCTCCTACATGATATTCAGCACAATGCCAGCATATATATGCTGCTATTGAAGAGTAGCTACTACCAGACATCTAAATGTCGTGGTACAGCAGAATCTCTTGCCTCTCTCCAATTTCTCCCTACCTTATTCTGTATTCATAATGAATAGTTTCATGTAGCAATATCTATGATTTAATTAGGAGATTAATATTCATCTATTTTGTAGAGTAGGTAAACAATATGAATTGTATAGTTATCCTATATGCACTGAAATTCCTCTAATATGAAAATCATAAAAAGCACACTAGACTTGTGCTAGGTCTCTTTTTACCTACCTCTGTCACTTTGCATTCCTTAGATTAACCTCGAACCACATCTACAGTGGTTATCTTTGTATGTATTGGTCAACCCCAAAGGGGCTCTTCTTTGTTCAGCATCTGTTCAGCAGAGCCACGATGGGGGACATTTAATTTGGCAGTTAAATGATGCTCATTTTCCCTGGGTGAGACTGATTGACTAAATCAAGTCAAATAACTTCTTCTCTGCTGCATTGGGCCACCAATGCCTATTAAAATAAGCCAGCTTCTGCTACCTTTCAGCAGAATAACCAATATCTTATATTGCCCACATTATTTTACCAAGGGAGATGTATTATATTTAGGCTAATAGTGAGGAGACAGAGTAGTGTTACACCCATTGTGACCAATAAGTAAAAGAATCTTCTGCCTTTAATGTACTGCTATGATAATATAATATATCTGGAGGATGTGGTGGCATATCCAAGAAAATATGGCATGCAAATATGGTATCAAGCAATGATTGCAAATAGGTGAAACAGATTGGCGTCATTAATGCTAGCTGTAGATGATAAAAGAACTTTTATACAGGCAACAGGCAAGGGAAATAGAAGGCATTCAAGGTGTTCTCATGTGCCAATGCCTGCATTTAACCACCTGGTGGACTTTATTTCAGTGCACAGTGCTGATTAGATATCATGTAGTAATTGTATTTGGGATGATTAGGGATAGCTTGAATGTACAATGAAGATTATATCAGAATTAAAACACTTAATAATGAATCAATTTCCGGCAAACATTCCCTAGTGGCATTTCCAAAGTAGTAGAATCTGAATGATAGGTGCTTGCTCTTTAACTGGCAATATTGAAAGGTGGTTATTTAGAAACAGCAGCCTTGCAATGTCTAGTGGCTTTTGATGCCACCCTGGATTTTGCGCTTTTCTAGAGCGTGGTATTTCTAGGAATCGGCTATTAATATGGCATGGAAAATCACTAGAGTGATGTGACTTGTGGGACTGCCACTACCCCAGTAGCACACAACTGTGTCATTTCCATCACCTGCAGTGCCCTTAACGGGAGACTAATGAGACATTGTGGGGGGGGGGGGACAATCAGCCCCAATTATCACCCAGTGATTGTTTCCCTATAATGTGTTATGTGTGCATGGTGGTAAAGCAGTCCAGATTTCTTGCCTCCATAGGCTTCATCTATATTCAAACTATCCTCCCCCTTCTCACCAAATAATATGGAGGGCTCGCTTCCATAGGGGTTAGAATTCATATGCCTTTTGTTCCTTAGTCAGTCTCACTCAGAATTGGCTATTCACAATGCTTCCAGGATTAATTGTCAATCCCATGTGTGTGTGGCAAAAACAGTCCCTTGTGGACCATTTGCATATTAAACAAACTCAAACCAACTCAATGATGTCACCAAAGCACAAAGGTTTTTATTTGTGTTGTTCAGTGAATACAATGCTCCTACTCCACCTTTTTTATGTAACCAGAAATCTTACGTGCTGTTTCTATGTGTCATAATGGTCATAATCCAGCGTCTGCTACGAAATGTTCTATTACTTTAATGACCGTTTTATCTTCCTGCTATCATTAATAAGGCCTACTGGGGGTAGAACTTGTGTCTATATGGTTTTCATCTCCTGACCCTTTCAGTAGAACTGCCATTGATATAACATCAATAAAAACACTTTTTTCCTATCTGTGGTGGATTTATTTATCTGTAGAGTCACTGATACCTTGGACGATTGCCTGAGGCATTGCATGCAGGTCTGAAATTGAAAGGTAATTCAGGGATACAGAGTAGAGGAAATGCAGTAGGAAACGTTGAATTGAGTAGATTGAGATGCATCTACTTTGAGTTGATTCTGAGCCTCTCTGACTGCAGGCTAGTTGTTTGTGGGAAACAGGGCCCTGAACCTACATACATTTAACTGGGATGGCCTATTGATCCCATTATGTATTTACGTGTCAGCAATCTATCCTCAAGAAGTGGGCAGTGAAGATAATGAATCTCTGCATGGTCTACAGAGTAGCATCAACCTGTTCTGAGAACCCTGTACTTTACACATTGGTGTCCGCAATCCATCCTAATAAAGAGGGTGCTGATAGTGACGCATCTCAGTACCCCTCTATGTAATGCTCTTATCAATCTCTTCAAGCTTCCAGGAGTGAGATGGAGAAAATTCTTGTTTTCGCCAAGCACAGCAGTACATTCAATTACATGTTAGGCCCTAAGGTTCTTATTGGTAAAATGGGCAGGTGTAAGATTAAAAGTAGGAAGCCTTTGAAATAGTACAAAGATGTGCTTTAAAATGAAAAAGAAAACAACTGTTATTGCGGGGAACTTTTAGCAATACATAGTCCTAAATCATATTCAGTTGGCGTTTAGCTAAGCTCGTAAAAAGATAAAGTCCATGGTGCGTGGCATCATACTACTTGCTTTTATACAGAACTCATGTCACAGAGCTATCAATATCAGGCACATCAGTTACTGTTGACCATGCCAACGTTTGCAAACCTAGCAGAAAAACGAGGCAGAATGACCAGATCATATCATCACCTATTTATTACACAGGGGCATCATAAAATGTCTGCAGATGAACTTGTAATAACAACAGCATCAATGGGTGTTGTGTTGAACATATTCTTGCAGTTATATATCTCCAAGTGCACCACTGGATCTATTGGTGCATAGTCTCAAATTTTTCAAATTGTTTCACTTGGATTTGATATGTATTAATTTACTTATGCAATGTGAGTCTGTGGAGACTAACATCCTCTGCATGAGTTTCTTCTGACTAATGTAATTTTAAGATGCAGGAGATATGATAACTTCCTCTGAATTAATAACTGACAGCACAGTAATTAAGACTCCATGAGAGCAGGGCAAGCCACAAATAATCACATGTTAATTTGCTCAAATACACACAACAGGGCAATGAAATAATTAAAAATGGCTTCTGCGGGCAGTAAAATCATTCATGAGATTTTAATCAGAGTTTTAAGCTTGCTCTGCCTAAAGAGGAATGCATTTAATAAGAACTCATTGATCCCTATTTGGTCTGTGGCTTAGTTTAACCTCACACAGATTAACATGAGGAGGGAGCAGAAGGGACAACAATATTTGGCATAGGTCTGTCAATATAAGACCAAACCAATGTAGCTAGATTGACAAATAACCCACCCAGCGAACAAAAAAAACGTTATTTTACGTCAAAATAACGTTTTAACACTGTACATAACGTTATGCCATACTAAGGAGCCTTAGAGAAACGTTATATAACGTTATATAACGTAATAAAATGTTGTATAACGTTTTTTGTTTACTGGGCACTGGGATTTGAGATGGATCCCAGTGAGAAAATATATTGAATGATAATCTGGCCACTCAGTCCATAGACTTTGAACTAAGACCAGCTTAAAGGGTTTTAAGGTAGAAACATGGATACAATGAACCATGTTGCGTTGGTTACCTTCCTAGAATGCTGCAGAAAGATGTTTGCCCATTTGCATATGAAAAGCAGCTTGGTTAATAGAAACCTACTCCAGCTGAGATAAGCTGAGAGTAACCCTGTCCATATTTAGCCACAGCCTTGGGCCCAGTACAAAGGTGAGGCTCAAGTTCAGAGATCACATGCGGGCCTGCTTTCTTGATACCTGGGCTAAAAATAGGCGTGTTTCATAACGTCTAAACGTATATAGCAAAACATTATTGAGCTAAATTATAATTGTTCTTTTATACAGTTCCTCAGATGTTACACATTAGGAAACTGAGTAGAGCATGTAATTATCATAGCATATGCTAATATGATAATATGAAATTTCTGCTGGAAAACAGTGGTATACACTGAACCACACACATCACACAGCAATGACCAACCCACTGTGTCAAGGATAACACACGGTTATACAAAATTACACCCTATGTACAAGACTGGTATGTAGGGAGAGTGATGGATTTTGAACAAGTACAATGTAGCCATTGTTGAAAATTAGGTATCATTCATGCATTCATTTCTGTACCAATATATTCTCACCCAGTCTAAATGATCTAGATGTTGATATCTGCTCCTTACAATTCATGCATGAGTTTACTTTGGGATGTTTTAAATGTTATCCCCTCAGTATGAACCTATGGCATATCACTAGCTGGTAGGATGAATACACATGCCCCTCACCCTTGGATATTGGACAACTCTGATCCCATTTCTCTCTTGCTTTGCCCAATCATTACATTTCAATGCCTGAGGATATTAGCCCTTGGCCCGTATTCTCTGTCATATCATACTGCTGTCTGGTGATGCCACTGCCTGATTGTCTGGCTGTACGGAGCTATATTGCAGTTTCATATCACATCTGTCGACTTTGATGTGAGCATTAATGATTCAAATCTATGGAAAGGAAAATCAATTCTTTTGAAATTTCACACATTTCCCTTATTGCTATTTCTGAATTATTATTTCCACACTTTTATTTACATGCACTGCAAACAGATTAGTGTCATACGGTATACTTCAATTCCTTTTAATGATAACATTGGTAATCTTTGGTTGTAGTTAAAACTGATAATAACCTTCAATTAAGCACTATCGTCCTTTCCTAAAAAGACACCTATCCTGTGGGTTTGGTCAGGAATGCTGAATACCTCTATGGAGATCAAAATTGTATGGAAAGAAACTGTTTACAATATAGCTGTACTTTTTGTCTATCTTTTGACATTGCGCTAATGCATTCTATTCTTAGCTGGTTAATTGATGACAGTTGATTAACTAATTAGGGTTGTCTCTCCCCCTTCCTCTATTGGGTTGAGACTAGTTAATGCATAAGCTGCCTGATGAAACATCCATTTTGAAAGTAACAAGAAGGTGTATACAAAAACCAAGAAATTCCATGATATTTGTCAGAGCAAATTGTGCACAAAATGTTCCAGAAATGTTCTGAGAATCTGGAGTCACGACACAAGAATGGCACAAGTTACACTTGAGATATTGTTTGGAGGGAGCACAAGTGGTTTACTGGCCTGTGCTGAATTCATGCATCATGCATTGATGCACAGATTAAGGTATGATTCACATATGTCGTACTGGTGAGTTATTCAACAGTACTGCATGGAAGCATCATGACTTGAAATGAGACCCATTAGACTTGTGCTTAAAAGTTAGTTTCAGGGAAAAAGTTTATACCTTTACTCAAGTGCCGGTCATTATAAAGAAGGATTATCACTGAATTGTGCCCTTTTCTTAAGTATAACCGAAAAGATTAGAGCTCAAAATCCTTTTAGGAATACAACAGGACTTTTAAGGCTAGTCAATGTAGATTATTCTTGCTGTTTGATTTACTACAAAGGAGTAGCTGCAGAAGAATCCCAACAGAGCCATCAATAAAGACTTAATCTCAGCCACCTTCCACGTGTATTAGCTGTGGACAATGTGATAAGCTGAGCAGATGGTTCTGTCAGACTTACTGGTCAGTAGTCTTCACACAGCTTAGTCGGTGTACTCTAAGCCTAAGCCGAATGTCACGCTTATATACTGCTCGTTAAAACTAATGTGCTTAACCACTTGTAACAATTTCTTATTCACATACCAAGCCCTCAGACCATCTTTAAATGTTTCACCATGTCACATTTGAGATTTGGAATCGTGCTCCCTTCTGGACTTCTTTCAGCTGCCCCTCGCCCCCACCCGCCCAAAGTCAAGCTTCGACACCCTTGACAATTACTTATTTACTAAGCCTGTGTCTCCCGTATTTGTGTAATGGATATTGACCAGGAGATTATTGATGATTTCAGGAAGGGTCTAATTGGGTAAATGCATTTGCCTTATTAACCTGGCTTAGCTCAGTAGGCTCTAGTCTACACTATCCCCATGATCAGATAAGCTAGTTACATAGCCAGCAATCTATTCCATGCCTTAGGGTTCAGGGATCTTATAGGTTGTCAATAAACTGATAAAAGACAATCTATAAAATGGCTCATCATGACTGATATCTCCAACTAATGGGCGATTTAGTAATTAGTCTAACAATTCAAATGCGTGGATTTGGGATGTCCTAGATTATATAAACTATACTAGTTATACAAGGAAGGTGGCAATGAAGATCAAGATATTGGAGTGTTTGCAAAGAGAGTAACAAAAAAACTATGAACATAGATCAAAAGAAAATCATTGAAGTGGGTGCTCAACCCAATATATAGGTTGCGTTGGGGTATAAGGCCCTAATTTCCTCAAGTCTACAATTACCTTTCAACCCTGGATATTCTGGTGAAACTAGGAATACTAATTTTGGCTTGGCCTTGATATGTAGCACTGTGGGAATTTTAACTGATTAACAGTATCGTAAAGAGACTATTAATAGCTGGAGTCTCACCTATCCCAAAGAGTGGTAGTTCTAGGAAGCAGCTACTAATATTAGATGGTAAATGAATAGGATGATGTGACTTGTCGGAATGTCACTGCCCCAACAGCACCAGGTCCTTTTTCATGTGGGGTGGATTTTGTTTGCTTTTTGTAGCTCACTCTGACTCAAAATCGGATGCTCATAATGATATTGCCAAAGCACCAGAGCTTTATTTGTGTTTCACATTAATTGACTTTTTCTAAACCATGCATATAAACGAACATCCACTTCAATGACATTGTCATCTTCTTAGTATCAGTTAAAATGTCTACTAAAGACACAGTTTGTGTCTACACGTTATTCTCAATTCCTGTCTCCTTGCAGACAAATTGACATAGATAAAACACCAGTGATGTCCATTTACCTTTCATATAGTAGATCATGATAGATCGAATCATTCCCTATAATCACTGACACGCGGGACATCAAACGAGACCTTTGACAATTAATGGAGGTGTTGCATGCAAGCCTGGGATCAAAAAGTGATATAGAGCGACACAGTAGAGGAAAGGCAGTAGGAAATACTGAATTAAGTAAATCTAGAAACATCTACCTTGTGTCAATTTGAGTCTCTCTAACTGACTGCAAGGGTAATTGATGTGGAGATATAAGGCCCAATTCTGACATACATTTAACCGTATGTCAAACATGTATTTTGGTGCTGGCAATCTATACTTAAACCCCCAGGGCCCTTATGAATAGGGTTGAGTACCTATCCCAACTCCACCCCTACTGTCGCTGCAGGGGTACCGCAATCTGGGCCTTTAAGATGTGATCACTGATGATTATGAATCTCTTGGCGGCTACAGGGTAGCATCAAGCTGTCCTAAGTCCCTTGCACTTTACACACTGGTGTCAGCAATCCATCCTTGTGAAGAGGGTTCTGATGGTGATGAATCCCAGCACCTGTCTGAAATATGGTCTCATCAATCTCACCTAACTGCAACTAGTAGGAGAGATTGAAAGAATTGTCAGTCTCTGTGAGACTCACTTACATGCTAAGCCAAAAAGAAATGCAGTAACACCCTTTGGAATTTACCAAATATGGGGATTGGATATTTGGATCGAAGTGGATAGAAAATTTCAGTTATTCATCCTGGCAGCAATGTATGGCCTGGTAGACCGTTTTGTTACATCACCAGTATAATATTATGGATAAATATGCATACATCTATACTCTATGGAAGATCACCTATGGTACAGTTATCCACGGAGTGGGGACTTGTCTGAGCAGAACAGACATGCTGGGAGTTGGGACTATTTGTCCTGCCTCCCCAGCACCATCCCTCAGGCATCTCCATCAGGCACAGAGCCCTTAATGGGAGACTAATGAGACAATATGGCGGCACAATCAGCTGGGTGTTTGTTACCCCATCAGCTGACGTGTGACCCAAGCCGGTAAAGCAGCCCAGATTAGCTGTCCTCATAGCGGCCCATCTATATTCAAACTAGCATCACTCTCCTCAGCCAATAGTTTCTGACGTTTTGTCGCTTGCTGGTTCCCTTTCAGAATTGGATTATATCATGAAGCATCCAAGGTGTTATTCATGTTTTCATGCCTGATACATGACTTGGTACATCTAGGAAAATATAGATACAATGTTTCCAGATTCTTGTTTGAGCCTTTATTAAGCAGGCTCAGGCAAATGCTAACAATAGACCCTTGAATGATTTAAGAGGCCTGGGTTATGTTGAGAGAAGTCCATTAAGCCCATTTAGCCCATTAACTATAGTTCAATTAATCATGTGACAGATATAGAAATATCTGAAATATGTATTTTAAGGTTTCAAAGAACAAAGACATCTTCCACAATTACTTCATAACTCATCCCTTTGTAAAGGGAGAAAGTAGTGGTGGCCAGGGTTAAGAAAAACATGTCATCAGATGCCAATGGCAGGATCCATTCACACAGACAGATCATCATGAACCTCACTCTATTTCTTTATACAATACACAGAAAACAGAAGTACATGATTAACTCTCCCTAGGACTCTAAGGTGACTCCCTAACATTAGCAGGATTCTATAACAAGAATTGTGGTTGTTGCTGCGTAAAAAAATGCCTGCATTTTTATACGCGGCAACAACCGCAATTCTTGCATTTGAAGGAACGTAATGTCTACATAGTTGGTATATTTATAGGGGACACCATATAAACAGGACGGGAGGATGATATAACTGACAGATGTGACACAACAGGGGAAAACGTGCCATTACAGGGATTTAGTGTAATATACAGCTTCAAGGTGGCTACCAGTGCAGCAGCATACCATTATCTTAGTGATTTATCATGGAACTTATAGAAACTTTTCCTTGCCTGATTTCGACAATCATAACTTAAAGGATCGCTATGACTTTCTCTTCCAAAAAAATATTAACATGTATTTGTGTGATTATCTAATTTTAAGTACACAGCTTTCTTAAAGAATTAGATGTAGTTTTATGGAGTTAGGGGGAGGGTAGGTATGATTATAATCAACCTCAGGAGCATGGAAATGTGTGTTGCTAGGCAGATAAACAATTAGAATAGCTGTTGCTAGGCAGCCAGCTGTCTAAGCAACAAACCGATAGAACCTTTGAATTCCTTGGGTCCATGTTAGGGGGGATAGGTACAATTATAATCAACCTCAGGAGCATGGAAATGGGTGTTGCTAGGCAGATAAACAATTAGAATAGCTGTTGCTAGGCAACCAGCTGTCTTTGCAACAAACCAATAGAACCATTGGATTCCTTGGGTCCAATCTAGGGGGGTAGGTATGATTATAATCAACCTCAGGAGCATGGAAATGGATGTTGCTAGGCAGATAAACAATTAGAATAGCTGTTGCTATGCAATCAGCTGTCTTAGCAACAAACCAATAGACCCATTGAGATCCTTAGGTCCAATCTAGGGGGGTAGGTAGGATTATAATCAACCTCAGGAGCATGGAAATGGGTGTTGCTAGGCAGATAGACAATAAGAATAGCTGTTGCTAGGCAACCAGCTGTCTTAGCAACAAACTAATAGATTCATTGAATTCCTTGGGTCTATGTTAGGGTGGATAGGTACAATTATAATCAACCTCAGGAGCATTGAAATGGGTGTTGCTAGGCAGATAAACAATTAGAATAGCTGTTGCTAGGCAAACACCTGTCTTAACCACAAACCAATAGAACCATTGAACTCCTTGGGACCATATTAGGGGGGGTAGGTATGATTATAATCAACCTCAGGAGCATTGAAATGGGTGTTGCTAGGCAGATTAACAATTAGAATAGCTGTTGCTAGGCAAACAGCTGTCTTAGCAACAAACCAATAGAACCAATTAATTCCTTGGGTCCATGTTAGGGGGTATAGGCATGCTTACGATAAACCTCAGGATCGAAGGTTGATTGATATAAATTTTATCATTATATGCATAAATTTGTCTTGTGACACCTTAAAACAAAATGGCGGCACCCCTTAAAACAAAATGGCGGCACCCGTACTGACTTCCTGTCAAGTGAAAATAATATAATGCCTCAACCTGGTACTTTGCAAGCTCACCACCACGGCCCCTCCGGGGCCTTTCGGCCTTAAAAAACTCTATAATGACTCCTATTCCAAGACTCCCTAATGATTAGGAGTCACATTAGAGTTGTAAGGAGAGCTACCTCAGTGACCGAGTCCAGACTCCCATTTGGGAGTCACCGTGACTCTACTTCTTTTCTCTGTGTATGTCCTGCTGCAGCCCAGACTTACTCAATAGTACTTGTATAGCACCTGCTGCCACCAGGGACTAGTAACAGGAGCAGCTCACAGGGGGTGTCTGGGTGAATGGGGAAGCCCCTCAAGGCTGGGCTGTTTGGGACTAAAACTGGGTAACTTCAACACTGGCAGTTCTGGATAGAAAGCTTTGCTTCGGTTATGTGCCAAATTTGGTTAAACGATGCCTACACTACATGCTAGATCTACACATCCCTCATTTTAACACAGAGTAGATTCATTATGAAACAGAAACATACCCTGAGAAGGAGAGACACTCAGTGAAGTCTGAGAGTATTCATGTACACTACAAATTCAATTGTGTTTTTCTTCAGTTTGAAAGAATGAAATTTAAACATAATCATTATTCACAAATTAAGCTAAAATGCTTATATAACAACAAAGTCAACTATCTGTCTGAAGGCGTGTGTACGACGCTAGGTAAATCTACCTAAGTTGGTGGTGTAGTCTCGATAATTCCTTTTAAAACCCATCATATAGGGTTTTTAGGCACATCAAAATTATAAAAGAATTTATATAAACCGGGGAAACTTCAGATGGAATTGGTGTGACATATGGGGCTAGAGAATGGATGAGATGAATATCTAGGGCTATTGATGTTGTATAATTTTGAATATGTGCCGATAAAGGCAACACTGTATGTGTAGCACTTTCTGCAGGAGAGCCCAGTGTAGTATGAAGGTCCTGTTTTAAGGTGGGACAATGGTTTGTGTGACACAGAACAAGGATAAAAAAGACACGACAGGACTAACAACATTTGACATGGATCCCACATAGAGTGTAGTCACATAAATGTACTGTTTTAGATGCTGTATTTGCTCAGTTTAATTCCCAGTGAGCTGCTCACTACCTGCCCAGGCCCCTGCAGCTAACAGCCACGCGGTTTAATGACTGTGACGTCACTGCCCTTTAAGGGCAGCATAGTATTTTTAGTGCCCCATGCCCTTTGGTTATTCGCCAGATCTGTGTGGTGCAGATGTTTCAGGAATGTCTCAACATGATAGAGTCATGATGCCTAGATGCAACACTTGTGAGTAAGTTGCCTGGGCTCCATTAATACATCATGACAATAAACAATATGATGTATTGATGCACTGTATGTAGCCCTTTAAGGCTAAGGACAAAAAAAAAGGTTGTTTCAGGTCACCTGAAACTAACTGTGACGTGACCACTAGCCAGGATTGCTGCCACCCGGAAGGTGATCCCATTATTGCAACATGTAAGTATTCCCGTGCACACGGTTCAGTAAGGGGGCAGCGACCATGGCAGTAAGTGCACTGGCCAGTTTACAAGAGAGATGGTGGGATAGGGGGTTTGCTGGTTAAAAAGGAGGGAAGAATATAAGTAGCATTCAGGTATAAACTGACTGGAGGATGCTCAAGGATGGATCCCTATCCCTTCCAATGAGATCATTTATTGACACACAATATTGGTTAACTAGTGTATGGATATGGCTGGTGGTAATATAACTACTAACATTTGACATCTAAGAAACAGTGTATGTACATGTATACGTTGTGTTTCATCTATTCTGATAAAAGGGTAACTGCCAGTGAATAAATTCTAGTGACAGCTGAATTTGAGAATAAATAATAAAATAATTTTGGGGCTATTTCACAGTCAGAGCTGAAGTTTGCTAGTCATTTTTGGGTACTTTTCAGGCCGAAGTTTAAAATAATTAAAAATTTTAAAAAAGATAAAAATCCGACCAACCCTACCTAGATTTTCAGACTATGTAACCTGAAACACACTTTTTTTTGGCCTAACTGCAGAACATGAAATGCCTCTGTATTAAAGTGACATGGTCCGATTCTTTTTCCATATTTTAAATCTTGCTAAGACGTATTTTAAATGATAGTACAATACCAATTTTTGGAGTGTATTTTCAATAGGGGAATTATAGTGTGCACTCCAAAATGAGTAAATTGAGCCATAATCTGAAGATTAGGCGAATTCTAAGCTGAATCTTAGGGAATGACATTTAGAAAAAGTATGTAGCACATGAAGTATAGCCATAAGGAACATTCTGGTACATTTTTAACGAAATTGATTTTTGAGTCCTAATCACCGGACCATTTCACTTTTATAACGAATAAACTGGTAATTAAAATACTCTGAGAGCCGTGCAAAAAACAAGCTGTCAAATGTTGATCTGCAAGAAAAGTACACACAAGAGGATGATGAAGTAATGAAGAAAAGATGCAATTTAAGTTGCAATATTTTAACAGGATTTGTCATGTGTTTTTCTTTGTGAGAGCTTTAAGAGCATTCAGCGAAGGGTGGAATAACATGATAGGGTGGGGATAGAGTCTTCATGAGAAACCATTAAAAAGGAAGAATGAATGTATTTTAACCCTTTTATGTGATCATTTTTTCTACATTCCGATTTGACTGAAGTCCATGCTCTGATGTATAACTGCCAGGAAAAGACACTTAGATGGCTTGCACGATGGCCAGCATTACAGTGCATGCCCTAAAGTTAGGAAGCTACTCCATCAGGATACAATTTCACTCTCACCAAAGTAATGACATGACTGCACCTCTAACTCTATTTAACAAGTACTTACAGAAAACAGTTCCTTTATAGTGTATTTATAAGAAGCTGCCTGCACAGAGGTTTGTCTGTTTACTCTGAACACCATGTTACAGCAGGTGTATATTGGTGCGCTGAGACAGTTTAAAGAGTTAGACTGACTATTTATGGGACATGTTTGACCAAATTCACAATTGTAAAATTTAAATTGTGAGGAGGTAATTGCTACTTTAGTACTGTGGCTATGAGAAGTTTATCACACAATTTAACTCTGCATAACCAAACTGCAATTTTATCTACTCTGACAGCAGAGAAGCTTTGGAAGAGCCTCAATAGAGCCATAAACAGAGTTTTCAGCCGGCCCCTTAAGCATTAACTGTGAACAATGAGATAAGTCGTGCAGCTGCTTCTGCTACCAGTCCAGCTCTTAAAGCTCCTCATAGCCTGTCATATCCAGTATATTCTGTGGTTGAGCAGAATGCCACTTTCTATATGAAACTCAGTGGCCTCAGTGAAAAGGAGTAAAACCAGAAAAGCCGTACACCAGTCTTTCTTACAGCAGTTCCAACAAAAGACCTTTGTGATCTGTACATCCTGCTGGATATAGGTAGGTTCTGAATGCATTGGGTGTGGCCCGCTATAGATGCACTCTCCCAGCAGAGCCATGCTATGTTCTGAGCTAGCCTCTGTCTATTTTTGCAAGGTTTTATATGTACGTTGTCATGACAATGTATTACATACGTGTAGCTTCTGGCGCTGAAAATGGTGGAGTTCAGGCAGAGGCTAGCTTGGTATGGCTGTCGCATGCCTCTGCTGAAAGAGTGCTATAGATGTACTATTCACCCTCTGCAAGGATTGGATACACTAATGTGTGCACTCTCCCAGCAGGTGCTCCTTTCCCGTTACTCCCCAATTCTGACACATTCTAGAAATGTGCCATGTGAGGAAGGGAGAAAATGGCTGCAGTTAGACAGTAGGCCTGTGTTCGCTAAAATATATAACACTCTCACCGATGTGTTTGGTGCTGACAAAACAGATTTGTCGGCGCCAAAATGGGTTTGTCTGTGCCAAAACAGTTTTGACTAGTGGTCACGGGCCTAAACTCAGGGCAGAGTAAAATATGGGCAAGGACTCAGGGACTGTCTGAGAGTGACATCATTCACTGCTATATTATATTGAATGGCTAGAACAGCAAATTATTTTATATAATTGTAAACTGTATACACATGGAAGGAAAGAGCATTAACCTGATTCCTTCATTCTAACTGTATGTATAACTACATAGAGAGATGTCCCTGGGCCGCTCACATCATTACTCTGCTATGTACAGCATTATAACAGACTGCACCACAATGCAGCCTCCCAGGCACCCTATACAGATTGGCACTGTTATAATGTTGGACGTCTGTAAGAAACCATGACAGTGCCCTGCTGGATTCTTACAAAGGGACTCAAAAGCCTTGTTAGTTGTTTGTTCTTTTTATATTATTTTTTATGTCAAATGTCTGTTGGGAGAGGCTCTTACAGGAGTGGCAATTGTATCCTGTTATTTGAAAAGCAATATGTTGGACACACACATCCTTTGGCTTGTTTTTAAACCCTGATGTCTGTTTTATTCAATGTTGTCCTCCTTTTTGGGATTGATTTTTTTTCCCCTTCGAATCTTCGTAAGGCATTTTTATGTTATTGCAGACTTCAGAATTTCCAAGAAAGGTGTGAAGCACTCTGAGTACATCTCCAGTTGCTTTTTATTTGTTGTCCTGTTTTTAGTATTCGTTTAGGATTCCTCTTTTTTTGAAGCAGCCTTCCACTTGAAGTTGTGTATTGAAGCCCAATGTTGTTAACAAATACTGCTAGGTATGTTTTTGGCTAGTAATATTTCAGCAGATGGAAGTGGTAATCGGTGTCAAAGTGCACACCCAAAGACATCAGACGTAGGAGAGACGTTGGAGAAGTTAATTAATATACCTTGTAAATCTAGAAAGTTTAAAAGAAGTAGTGAATGGGTAAAAATATGTCTTTTTCACTCTTCAAATTGATAACAGAATATCTACATTGGGTGTTCTTGCAGTTCTATTTCAACCAGTACAGGGCACCACTGTTCAATGGGGCCACAGGTGGGCAATTTACTTTGACGAGTTAGTGAAACTTATCTCTTAGGGAGAGACTAATTGAGTAAATCAAATTACAGAATCCCTCCTTCCTACATACTCCGTGGTCATTTAAACAAACCAAAACTCTTCCTTGTTTTTGTCAGAAATAGGAATACAGGCAGCCCTTACTTCCTCAAATTTAGAAATGCAAGAAAAATGTCTGAGGAAGCAAATTATTTGAGAAAATAAGTCTTAATGTAATGATATATATATAACTATATATAAGGCCACCTGCAGGGCTTTTGTCTGAGGAAGTGAGGAATTTGAGGTAAAAAATATTCAAAGAAGTGAGGGTCGACAGTTCTTTGGACTTATGTATTACTGATTTGGCTGATTTAAATCTTGTATACCAGCCCATGAGTTCAAATTCAATTATTTTGCTATGATTTGGATCAACAATATCTCTCTCTTTGGCAAAGGAATAACTGTGTTCAATTGAGGCTAATTGGAAAGTATGTCAGTTGGGTAAAGCCCTCTCAATGCCATCCCGTGATATCCAACGGTCGAAGAAACACAATATACAATATCAAATATCTATGTTGAGCAATGCTTACTCTATTCTATATGTAGCCTGCCCTTAGCACACTTTACTTCTGTTACTAACCTGTAGGGAGCACTACCTGTCCTGAAATGCCCCTGCGGCCATTTACCATGCAAGGTGCAATGCTGTTGGTGTTGCCATGGCAGCCTATGTTATAAATGCTGCCAAATGGTGTGCCACCACAACTCCCTACCTCATGCACACACATGCACACATACAGGCACATCTGGACCCTATGTGAATCATCCCTCATCAGAGTAGACTTTCCAGTTCCAAGGAGGGACTGAAAACAACTACCATCTTCTTTGACATTTAAAAATGCAAGGACTGGGTAGGATGACCTACCTGCAGCTTGCACGTCCAAAATGGCTGATGGGAAATGGAACGGCCAAACATCTATATTACTGTGTAGTGTATACAGCAAGAAGGAGAAGAGCATTAGCTTGATTCCTTCATCCAAACGTCATATACAATTACATAGGATGAAGTCCCTGGACTGCTCTCTTTATTACTCAGCTGTGTACACTATTATAAGGCACTGCATCACAATGCTGCCTCCCAGGCACCCTTTACTGTCTCATGTTGGAGGTCTGTAACAAATCACTACAGTGCCCTGCTGGATTCTTACAGAGGGACTCAAAAGCTTTGTTAGTTGTTTGTTCTTTTTATGTTTATCTTTTATGTCACATGTCTGTCGGGAGATGCTCTTATAGAAATCCAAAGTGGCAATTGTATCCTGTGATTTGAACAGCAATATGTTGGACACACACATCCTTTGGTTTGGCTTGTTCTTAAAACCTGATGTCTGTTTTAATCTGTTTTATTGCTGCAGTGGTGGGGCATTTTATTTTACTACAGACTTCAGAATTTCCAAGAAACGTGTGAAGCACTCTGAGTACATCTCCAGTTGCTTTTCATTTGTTGTCCCCTTTTTAGTATTCATTTAGGATTCTTTTCCTTTTGAAGCAGCCTTTCATTTGTAGCTGTGTATTAAAGCACAATGCTGTGCTTAACGGGTTAACCAATATTCCTAGGTATGTTTTTGGCAGGTAATATTTTATCAGATGGAAATGGTAACTGTCTTTAAAGTGCACATCCAAAGACACAAGAGGTAGGGGAGAGGTTGGAGAGGATAATTCATATACATTGTGAAGGTATAGATAGCTTCTATGGCAACACACTTTTAATGTTGATATACAAACTGGAGTAACCAGACTAGGAACTATGTAGTTTTAATGTTTAAAAGAAGTTTGGTGCAACATCTACCCTTTTTCTGTTTCTTGTAATGAATTACGAACGCAGAGAAGAACATCTAAAGCTGGTGTTCTTGCGGTTCTAATTCAACTCACACAGGGCACCACTGTTCATTGGAGCCACAGGTGGGCAATTTACTTTGGCGAGTTAGTGAAGCTTATTTCTTAGGGAGAGAATAATTGAGTGAATCAGGTTACAAAATCCCTCCGTTCTACATATTCAACAGTCATTAGAACAAACAAAAACTCTTCCTTGTTTTTGTCAGAAATAAGAATACAGGCATTCCTTGAATTTAGAAAATGCAAGAAACACTGTCTGAGGAAGCAGATTATTTGAGAAAATAAGTCGAAGTGTAATGGTAAAGAAGTGATAATTATATATCTCTTTGGTGAAGGAATAATTGTGTTCATTCAAGGCTAATTGGAAAGCATGTCAGTTGGGTAAACCCTTCTTGCTAGCATCCTGTGATATCCAACCGATGAAGAAACATAATATACAATATCACATATCTATGTGGAGCAATGCTTGCCCTACGCTATATAAGGCCTGCCCTTAGCACACTATACTTCTGTTGCTAACCTGTAGGGAGCACCACCTGTCCTGAAATGCCCCTGTAGCCATTTACCATGCACAGTGCAGTGCTGTTGGTGTTGCCATGGCAGCCTATGTTATAAATGCTGCCAAGGGGTGTGTCCCCCTCACGCACACACAAACCTTGGACGTTCCGTGAATGATCCCTTATGACACTAGACTATCTAATCCAAAGGAGGGACTGAAAACTATTGCCGTTTTGTTTGGCATTTTGACATGAATTCCCACAAAATAATACCTGTTTTAAAGGCTAGTTTAAATGATAACCAGAAACAGGTTCAAGGGCTGATTGGAAAATTCTAAAGAAGTCAATTATTGCACATATCCCACACATTAAGGAAGTTGTAATGTGAACCGCAATGTCTAGACCATATTTTAACATTGCACTAGACATGCACTCTGCCACACAGGCTGTGATTAACCTCTCTATAATGTGTATAGGCTGTCCCTCTTATATTGAGAGCCGGTGCTGGGCTATTATTATGCACACCCTCACCCCACCTGATAACCTTGACCTCTACTGCCATGAGAATCTCATCCCACTATATCACACTACAAATCCATTCTTATACCAATGTCCTAGGGCCGATGTAAGGGCAGTCTTCAATAATTACTATGTGTGCCCGCATGAAATTTACGCTCCCCCCTTTAGGCGCTCCCTATATGATATGAACATCTACAAAGCAATCTTTTATTTCCCTTTAATAGTATACTACTCGTATAATGTTATTCAGTGTAACAGACCTCCAACAGGCTACAACTATATTGCTTTAGTTCCTAGTGCCTCTATGATGTACAACGTAATATCCATTATGTAAATGACTCCTTTAAGTGCAGTACCATGTAACTGTGCATAACCAAACTGCCATTTCATCTACTCTGACAGCAGAGTAGCTTTGGAAGAGCCTCAATAGAGCCATAAACAGGGTTTTCAGCCGGCCCCTTATGCATTGACTGTGAACAATGAGATAAGTCGTCCAGGTGCTTTTGCCACCCCTTCAGCTCCTAAAGCCTGTCATATACAGTATATTCTGTGGCTGAACAGAATGCCACTTTCCATATATGACTCAGTGGCCTCTGTGAAAAAAAAATCCACAAAAGCCGCACACCAGTCTTTTTTTACAGCAGTACCGACTGATAAACTGACTTTTGTGCTCTGTATACCCTGCTGGATATATAGGTAGCCTCTGACTGCATTGGGTGTTGTCTGCCAAAGATGTACTGTGCACTCCCTGAAAGGATTGGATACACTCCTGTGTGCACTCTTCCAGCAGGTGCTTTTTCCCTTTAAGGCTAAGGACAAAAAAGGGTTGTTTCAGGTCACCTGAAACTAACTGTGACGTCACCACTGGCCAGGAATGCTGCCACCCGGAAGGTGATCCCATTATTGGAACATGTAGGGGTTCTTGTGCACACAGTTCAGTAAGGGGGCAGCAACCTTGGCAGTAAGAGCACTGGACAGTTTACAAGAGAGATGGTGGGGTAGGAGGGGGGGTTATGGATTAATGGAGGGAAGAATATAAATAGCATACAGTTATGAACTAACTGGAGGGCGCTCAAGGATGGATCCCTATCCCTTACAATAAGATCATGTATTGAGGGACAAAATAGCCACAATGGGGGTTAAGGAATGTACGGATATGGCTGGTGGTAATATAACTACTGACAGGTGACATCTATATGTTGTGGCTCCTATATTGTGATAAAAGGATGACTGCCAGAGGTAAAATTCTAGTGACAGCAGAATCTAAGAATAATTATCTTAGTTTTGATCAATTTTTTTATTTAAGATTAGAAATGCAATAATGAAAAACTGAAAAGCTTCATTAAGGGGGATAAGAACTGACTTCACACGGAGGAAGCTGTGATAACTGCAGAACATGAAATGACTTCCTCTGTATTATTCACTAATAACCTGGTAATCAAAACACTCTGAGATCTGTGCAAAAACAAGCTGTCAAATGTTAATCTGCTACAAGAGTACACACAGGAGGATGATGAAGCAAGGATGCAATTTGAGTTGCAATGTTTTAACAGGATTTTCTATGTGTGATTTTAAAGTGAAAGCTTTCAGAGACAGGGGTTGGAATAACATGATTGGATGGGGATAGAGCCTTCATGAGAAACCATTTAAAAAGGCAGAATAAATGTATTTGTATCTTTTCATGTGATCAGTTTGTCTACATTCTGATTTGACTGCAGTACATGATTCTATGTATAACTGCCAAAACAACCATCATTACATGGCTTGCACAATGACCAGCATTACAGTGCATGCCCTAAGCTAATCCATCAAGCTACAATTTCACTCTCACCAAAGTGACTGCACCTCTAATTCTATTTAACAAGTACTTGCAGAAATCTGATTTGCAGATAATATTTCCTATATAGTGTATTTATAAGAAGCTGCCTGCACAGAGGTTTGTCTGTCTGCTCTGAAAACAATGTTACAGTAGGTGAACATTGGTGCACTGAGACAGTTTAGAGAGTCAGGCTGACTCTAGATACTAAAGCAACAATTTACGGGAAATGTTTGACCAAATTAAAATTGTAAAATTAAAATTGTGAGGAGGTAACTGCTACTTTAGTACTGTGGCTATGAGAAGTTTACCACACCATTTAACTGTGCATAATCAAACTGCCATTTTATCTACTCTGACAGCAGAGTAGCTTTAGAAGAGCCTCGATAGAGCCATGAACAGAGCTTTACTTTCAGCCGACCCATTATGCATTAACTATGAACAATGAGATGAGTCGAGCGGGTGCCTCTGCCACCCGTCCAGCTCTTAAAGCCTGACATATCCAGTATATTCTGTGGCTGAGCAGAATGCCACTTTCCATATATTGCTCAGAGGCCTCAGTGAAAAGAAGTAAAACCACAAAACCTGCACGCCAATCTTTTTTACAGCATGCAGTACCAACTGACAAAAGACCTTTGCGATCTGTATATCCTGCTGGATATAGGTAGGTTCTGGATGCATTGGGTGTGGTCTGCTACAGATGTACTGTGCACTCCCTGAAAGGATTGGATACACTTGAACTCCTGTGTGCACTCTCCCAGCTCCTTTCCTGTTACTCCCCAATTCTGACACAATCTAGAAATATGCTATGTGAGGAAGGGAGAAAATGGCTGCAGTTAGACAATAGGCGTGTGTCCGCTAGGTTATATAACACTGTTTGTGTGAGGAAAAAAATCGTTTAGGTGCTGACAAAAGAGATCTGACTAGTGGTCACGGGCCTAAACTCAGGGCAGAGTGAAATTTATGCAGAGACTAAGGGACTGTCTGAGAGTGGCATCATGCACTGCTACATTTATAATAAATGCCTAGAACAGCCAACCATTTTATATACCGTATTTGACGTAATAAGCGCCCTGGGCGCTTATAAAATCATTTTTATGGCGTTTTAAGTACTTAAGAGTTTAAATGTCTCCAAAATCGGGAAATTCGAGCCTTTGTTCTAGTCTACAAAAAGCCCCAAAAAGGGGGGGGCGCTTATTAGGGGGAGGGCGCTTATTACGTTGAATACGGTAATTGTAAACTGTATACGGGAAGGAAATGAGCATTAACCTGCTTCCTCCCTCCTCACTGTATGTATAACTGTATAGAGAGATGTCCCTTGACCCCTCACATCATTACTCAGCTATGTACAGCATTATAACAGACTGCATCACAACACCACCTCCCAGGCACCCTTTACAAATTGGTACTGTTATATGTTGGAGGTCTGTAAGAAACCATGACAGTGCCGTGCTGGATTCTTACAAAGGGACTCAAAAGCCTTGTTAGTTGTTTGTTCTTTTCATATTATTTTTTACGTCAAATGTCTGTCGGGAGAAATTGAGAGTGGCAATTGTATCCTGTGATTTGAAAAGCAATATGTTGGACACACACGTCCTTTGGCTTGTTTTTAAACCCTGATGTCTGTTTTAATCAATGTTGTCCTCCTTTTTGGGATTGATTTTTTTCCCCCCTTCGAATCTTTTTATTTGCTGCAGTGGTAGGACGTTTTTATGTTATTGCAGACTTCAGAATTCCCAAGAAAGGTGTGAAGCACTCTGAGTACATCTCCAGTTGCTTTTTATTTGTTGTCCTGTTTTTAGGATTCTTTTAGGATTCCTCTTTTGTTGAAGCCTTTTATTTGTCAGTCATGTATTAAAGCACTATGTTGTGCTTAACGAGTTAACAAATACTGTAAGGTATGTTTTTGGCTAGTAATATTTCAGCAGATGGCAGTGGTAATCGGCGTCAAAGTGCACACCCAAAGACATAAGAAGTAGGAGAGAAGTTGGAGAAGTTAATTAATATACCTTGTTAATCTAGAAAGTTTAAAAGAAGTAGTGAACGGGTAAAAATATGTCTTTTTGCACTCTTCAAATTATTAACAGAACATCTACAGTGGGTGTTCTTGCAGTTCTATTTCAACCAGTACAGGGCACCACTGTTCAATAGGGCCACAGGTGGGCAATTTACTTTGACGAGTTAGTGAAACTTATCTCTTAGGGAGAGATTAATTGAGTGAATCAAATTACAGAATCCCTCCTTCCTACATACTCCATGGTCATTAAAACAAACCAAAACTCTTCCTTGTTTTTGTCAGAAATAGGAATACAGGCAGCCCTTACTTCCTCAAATTTAGAAATGCAAGAAAAATGTCTAAGGAAGCAAATTATTTGAGAAAATAAGTCCTAATGTAATGATATATATAACTATATATAAGGCCACCTGCAGGGCTTTTGTCTGAGGATGTGAGGAATTTGAGGTAAAAAATATTCAAAGAAGTGAGGGTCGACAGTTCTTTGGACTTACGTATTACTGATTTGGCTGATTTAAATCTTGTATACCAGCCCATGAGTTCAAATTCAATTATTTTGCTATGATTTGGATCAACAATATCTCTCTCTTTGGCAAAGGAATAACTGTGTTCAATCGAGGCTAATTGGAAAGCATGTCAGTTGGGTAAAGCCCTCTCAATGGCATCCCATGATATCCAACGGTCGAAGAAAGACAATACACAATATCACATATCTATGTTGAGCAATGCTTACTCTATTCTATATGTAGCCTGCCCTTAGCACACTTTACTTCTGTTGCTAACCTGTAGGGAGCACCACCTGTCCTGAAATGCCCCTGCGGCCATTTACCATGCAAGGTGCAATGCTGTCGGTGTTGCCATGGCAGCCTATGTTATAAATGCTGCCAAATGGTGTGCCACCACAACTCCCTACCTCATGCACACACATGCACACACACAGGCACATCTGGACCCTATGTGAATCATCCCTCATCAGAGTAGACTTTCCAGTTCCAAGGAGGGACTGAAAACAACTACCATCTTCTTTGACATTTTAAAATGCAAGGACTGGGTAGGATGACCTACCTGCAGCTTGCACGTCCAAATTGGCTGATGGGAAATGGAACGGCCAACCATCTATATTACTGTGCAGTGTATACACCGAGAAGGAGAAGAGCATTAGCTTGATTCCTTCATCCAAACTGCAGATACAATTACATAGGATGAAGTCCCTAGACTGCTCTCTTTATTACTCAGCTGTGTACACTATTATAAGGCACTGCATCACAATGCTGCCTCCCAGGCACCCTTTACTGTCTTATGTTGGAGGTCTGTAACAAATCACTACAGTGCCCTGCTGGATTCTTACAGAGGGACTCAAAAGCTTTGTTAGTTGTTTGTTCTTTTTATATTTATCTTTTATGTCACATGTCTGTCAGGAGATGCTCTTATAGAAATCCGAAGTGGCAACTGTATCCTGTGATTTTAACAGCAATATGTTGGACACACACATCCTTTAGTTTGGCTTGTTCTTAAAACCTGATGTCTGTTTCAATCTGTTTTATTGCTGCAGTGGTGGGGCATTTTATTTTACTACAGACTTCAGAGTTTCCAAGAAACGTGTGAAGCACTCTGAGTACATCTCCAGTTGCTTTTCATTTGTTGTCCCCTTTTGAGTATTCGTTTAGGATTCTTTTCTTTTTGAAGCAGCCTTTCATTTGTAGTTGTGTATTAAATCACAATGCTGCGCTTAACGGGTTAACCAATATTCCTAGGTATGTTTTTGGCAGGTAATATTTTATCAGATAGAAATGGTAACTGTCTTTAATTCACATACATTGTGAAGGTATAAATAGCTTCTATGGCAACACACTTTTAATGTTGATATACAAACTGGAATAACCAGACTAGGAACTATGTTGTTTAAATGTTTAGAAGAAGTTTGGTAGTGAACAGACCGTGGAACATCTACCTTTTTGTGTTTCTTGTAATGAATAATGAATGCAGAGAAGAACATCTATAGCTGATGTTCTGGCAGTTCTAATTCAACTCGCACAGGGCACCACTGTTCAAGGGAGCCACAGGTGGGCAATTTACTTTGGCGAGTTAGTGAAGCCTATTTTCTTAGGGAGAGACTAATTGAGTGAATCAAGTTACAAAATCCCTCCGTTCTACATATTCAACGGTCATTAAAACAAACTAAAACTCTGCCTTGTTTTTGTCAGAAATAAGAATAGAGGAATCCCTCGCTCCCTTGAATTTAGAAAATGCAAGGAAAAATATCTGAGGACGTAGATTATTTGAGAAAATAGGTCGAAATATAATGGTACATATATATATATATAAGGTTGGTTGCAGGGCTTTTGTCTGAGCAAGTGAGGGATTTGAGGTAGGAAGTGTTCAAAGAAGTTAGGGTCAACAGTACCTTGGACTACTACCCATTTCTAAGTCTGAATCACGTAACTATAGAACGTTATATAACGTCCATTTGTAAGGGTTATTTTACGTTATTAAACCTAAATGAACGTTAATAAACGTTTATTTATGTAATGTAAACGTTATTTCCAGGTTTATATAGGTAAATTTCGTAAGCCTAACCTAAAAAAGTATACAACTATGGTTCTTGTTTTCTAAATGTAAATATATTTTTAAAAGCTACATCAATAAAAAAAATGTACTGGCAATTTATTGCACAAAGATTCTTATTTGTTATTCTTGTTCCCCCTCATGTACATCTCTAGAAATATTAGCAGCTGTAAAGAAGAGAACCCGAGACCTTTGGCTCTGGAGTCCCTGGCGTTAGCATCGGGCCTAGCTTGACTGGTGTTATTTTATGTTCAGGGTAGGCTAGACTGATTCATGTCAGGGTAGCAATTTGGGTTTGCTAAAGGTCTCTAGTTAGTGACCTTTAGCAACCACGTAAAAGCTCATTAGGGACCTTTAGCAACCACGTAAAAGCTCATTAAACGCAGACATAGTAGTGCTAAAAGTATAGGATACGTCTGCATTAAATGAGCTATATCGGGTTTGCTAAAGGTCCCTTTTGTATGTTGTATTACATACTGAAATTATGAACTGTAAACGCAGTTGTCTTCACTGGGATAACATCCAAGTATTACCCGATTACCCAAGTCTTAACCACTTGCACCAGAGTTTGTGTCACTAGGGACCTTGTGTCACTAGGGACCTATAGCAACCAAGTAAAAGCTCATTAAATGCAGACGTAGCCTATCCCTTCAGTACTGCTACGTCTGCGTTTAATGAGCTACGTCGGGTTTGCTAAAGGTCCCTAATATAACTGCTAATGTCCGAATATATGTCATTCTAACGTGCAAGAAAAAATCATTCTAAAGCCACCCAGTGAACACCAAACCTTGCCCAGTATAGCAAACATTGTTGAATAACCTTGGCTAATAAGTACCTTCTATGACCATGTAAATATATGTCGGCTTCATGGCCACTTCGGTCAGATACCTGCCTTCAAATCCTAGGGTATGCCAAGTGCAGGTTCGAATCCTGATGGAGAGTTTTGCTTTATCTCTATTTTTTCAAAATAATAGTTATTGATCTATTTCGATATTTCTTTATGATTTTCTTGCATGTTTAATCATGCCACCTACATAAAACGTCGCTGAACATTTACAAGTCTTTACATTTCTCTATGAATCGTCGTTCAATATCTACATAGTTGCTACTTAGAAATTAGGGAAATTTAGCAAACTGAATGTAACTCATTAAATATAGAAGTAGGCCCCTATATGTGCATTAGTGCAAAGGTCCCACATAGAATATCCGTAGGATCACTATAGTACGTTTTCGAAATGAAAACGGAGTGCTGGCTACAAGATTCGAACCCACATGATGACATTTACAAAACGTTATCAAACGTGTCAATAACGTTCAATTGCCCTGCAAATAACGTTCACATAACGTATATATGCGTTAAATAACGTTTATTTATGTTGGATAACGTAAAGCAACCCTTACATTTGGACGTTATATTGCGTAGTAAAATTACGTTTACATAACGTAGGTGTGTTTACTGGGTATATAACTGATGATTTAAGTCTTATATACGAGCCCATGAGTTCAAATCTAATATTTTTGCTATGATTTGGATCAATGATATCTCTCTCTTTGGTGAAAGAATAATTGTGTTCATTCAAGGCTAATTGGAAGGCATGTCAGTTGGGTAAAGCCTTCTTCCTGGCATCCTGTGATATCCAACAGCTGAAGAAACATAATATACAATATCACATATCTATGTGGAGCAATGTTTTCTCTACTCTATATAAGGCCTGCCCTTCACACACTATCCTTCTGTTGCTAACCTGTAGGGAGCACCACCTGTCCTGAAATGCCCCTGTAGCCATGCACAGTGCAGTGCTGTGGTTGTTGTCATGGCAGCCTATGTTATAAATGTGCCAAGGGGTGTGTCCCTCTCACGTACACAGAGACCTTGGCCACTCTGTGAATGATCCCTCATCACACTAGACTGTCCAGTTCCAAGGTGGGACTGAAAACCACTACCATCTTCTTTGGCAAGTACAGGGTTGAACATCTATTTCTATTTAACAAGTACTTTCGGAAATCAGATTTGAAGGATAACATTTCATGTACAATTTATTAGCAGCTCGCCACACAGAGCTTTGCCTCCCAACACCAGGTTACAATAGCTGTACAATATTGCACTGGGGCAGACTATAAAGTCAGGCTGACCCTCAATACCAAAGAAACATGCTATCCAGATTAATTGTAATCTCTGTTAACCAAGTTTGAATTGTGAGGGGATAACTGCCACTTCAGTACTCCGGGTATGAAATGTCTATCGCTCCATGTAACTGCTCAGATTTATTTTGCCATTTTATCTCCTCTGACAGCAGAGTAGCTTTGGAAGAGCCTCAATAGAGCCATGAACAGAGCTTTGCTTTCAGTCGGCCCCTTACGCATTAACTGTGAACAACGAGATAAGTCGAGCAGGTGCCTCTGCTACCCGTCCAGCTCTTAAAGCCTGTCATATCCAGTATATTCTGTGGCTGGGCAAAATGCCACTTTCAATATGAAAGTCAGTGGCCTCAGTGAAAAGAAGTAAAACCACAAAACCCGCACACCAATCTTTCTTACAGCATGCAGTACCAACTGACAAAAGACCTTTGAGATCTGTATATCCTACTGGATACAGGTAGGCTCTAGCTGCGTTGGGTGTGGTCTGCTACAGATGTACTGTGCACTCCCTGAAAGGATTGGATACACTTGAACTCCTGTGTGCACTCTCCCAGCTCCTTTTCTGTTACTCCCCAATTCTGACACAATCTAGAAATATGCTATGTGAGGAAGGGAGAAAATGGCTGCAGTTAGACAATAGGCGTGTGTCTGCTAGGATATATAACACTGTTTGTGCGAGGAAAAAAATCGTTTAGGTGCTGGCAAAATAGATTTGACTAATGGTCAAGGGCCTAAACTCAGGGCAGAGTCAAATTTATGCAGAGACTAAGGGACTGTCTGAGAATGGCATCATGCACTGCTATATTATAATGAATGGCTAGAACAGCCAACCATTTTATCTAATTGTAAACTGTATACAGGAAGGAAATGAGCATTCACCTGATTCCTCCCTCCTAACTGTATGTATGACTGTATAGAGAAATGTCCCTGGGCCGCTGACATCATTACTCAGCTATGTACAGCATCATAACAGCCTGCATCACAATGCCACCTCCCAGGCACCCTTTACAAATTGGTACTGTTATATGTTGGAGGTCTGTAAGAATCCATGACAGTGCCGTGCTGGATTTTTACAAAGGGACTCAAAAGCCTTGTTAGTTGTCTGTTCTTTTTATATTATTTTCTATGTCAAATGTCTGTTGGGAGAGGCTCTTACAGAAATCGGGAGTGACAATTGTATCCTGTGATTTGAAAAGCAATATGTTGGACACACACGTCCTTTGGCTTGTTTTTAAACACTGATGTCTGTTTTACTCAATGTTGTCCTCCTTTTTGGGATTGATTTGTTTTTCCCTTTGAATCTTTTTATTAGCTGCGGTGGTAGGGAGTTTTTATGTTATTGCAGGCTTCAGAATTTCCAAGAAAGGTATGAAGCACTCTGAGTATATCTCCAGTTGCTTTTTATTTGTTGCCCTGTTTTTAGTATTCATTTATGATTTTTTTTTAAGGCAGCCTTTCATTTGTAGTTGTGTATTAAAGCACTATGCTGCGCTTAACGGGTTAACCAATATTCCCAGGTATGTTTTTGGCAAGTAATATTTCATCACATGGAAATGGTAATTGCCTTCAAAATGCACATCCAAAGATACACTTTAACATACAACTTGAAGTAACCAGACCAGAAACAATGTTGTTTAAATGTTTAGAAGAAGTTTGGTAGTAAACAGACCATGCAACATCTACCTTTTTGTGTTTCTTGTAATGAATTACAAATGCAGAGAAGAACATCTATAGCTGGTGTTCTTGCAGTTCTAATCCAACCCGCGCAGGGCACCACTGATCAATCGGGCCACAGGTGGGCAATTTACTTTGGCCAGTTAGTGAAGCTTATTTTCTTAGGGATAGACTAATTGAGTGAATCAGGTTACAAAATCCCTCCTTTCTACATATTCAACGGTCATTAAAACAAACTAAAGCTCTTCCTTGTTTTTGTCAGAAATAAGAATACAGGCATTCCTTGAATTTAGAAAATGCAAGGAATGTCTGAGAAAGCAGATTATTTGAGGAAACAGGTCGAAATGTAATGGTGCACACATACATATATATATATATATATATATATATATATATATATATATATATATATATATATATATATATATATATATATATATATATATGCTCAGTTGCAGGGCCTTTGTCTGAGCAAGTGAGGAATTCGAGGTAGGAAATGTTCAAAGAAGTGAGGGCCAACAGTACCTTGGACTACTATATAACTGATGATTTAAGTCTTATATACGAGCCCATGAGTTCAAATTTAATATTTTTGCTATGATTTGGATCAATGATAATTATCTCTCTCTTTGGTGAAGAAATAATTGTGTTCATTCAAGGCTAATTGGAAAGCATGTCAGTTGGGTAAAGACTTCTCACTGGCATCCTGTGATATCCAACCAATGAAGATACATAATATACAATATCACATATCTATGTGGAGCAATGCTTGCCCTAATATAAGGCCTGCCCTTAGCACACTAGACTTCTGTTGCTAACCTGTAGGGAGCTCCACCTGTCCTGAAATGCCCCTGTAGCCATTTACCATGCACAGTGCAGTGCTGTGGTTGTTGCCATGGCAGCCTATGTTATAAATGTGCCAAGGGGTGTGGCCCCCTCACGCACACACACACACACACCTTGGACGATCTCTGAATGATCCCTCATGACACTAGACTGTCCAGCCCAAAGGATGGACTGAAAAACTACCGCCATCTTTTTTGGCATTTTGACATGAATTCCCACAAAGATTATTGCTGTCTTAGAAGCCAAAATACCAGCATCCAGTTACATTTCCGAAGGACAGTTTAGAAGCCATACCACCTTGGCAACTTTTTTATTTAATTTTATATAAACTTGGGTAACTTTATTCATAAAAGCTAGTTGTGAAAGCCCTCCCCTGGATCTCATGGTGGTGAGATTTTAAAATGTAATTGGCAATTGTAGCCGCTGAGGAGCTAGCTGAAGCAACAGAACTTTCTCGGGATCTCATGAATCCAGACGAATATTTGTGTAATGCCTCACATTATGAAGGACCTTGGTTGTGCCGAACAAGGTGGGGGTCACAGCCCTGAGCATGACCCTGCCCCACCCAGGGGTAGCGGCCATATGGGGTACTTTATTAAAGATTGCATTAACCCTTTAAGGACGGCATGTCACTTAAAGATGACATTTGGGATCATGTCGGGAGTGTCTCGCCCCCATAGGGTCGGCATGATGCCTTAATGCATTATGCCGTTTTAAATGGTTAAAGTCTGGCTCTTGATTTTTCTATATTTGAACAGTTAATAACAATTCCGTGAAACCTTTAGAAATGCTATGATGACCATCTCCCTAGCTTTAAGTGTATTTCTAAAGTCTAGGGTCGTCTGTGAATAACATATCTTTCATACGCAAAGCTATCAATTTATGTACCTATAACATCTCTTTATCTACATGCTTTGATGATACAGCTTGACTAAAGAAGTAATTCAGCTAATAGAAACATAATCTGAAACGATATCTTCAGGGTACTAGTTCTAAAGATGGCAAGGTGATCTTCGATTTCGTAATCGTTTTATTTATTGTGCAACCGACGAGAGAGCTGCCTGCATGAGGTTCCGGTTGGCTTTGTGAACATGTGAGGCCCTGGATAAAAATAACAGGTACAATGCAGGTTATTTCGGCTTAAAACAGGCGGGAAGTCTAATCTAGAGAATTGTATGAAGAAAGTAGCCTAAACAGCAACTTTCATGTGTTTTAAAGGGATAACAACAGTTCCCGTGACTGTCATACAGATTTCTTTCAAAATGCAACCAAGCTTCCGACTGACTATTTAAATGAGCTAGTCTAATTAAGTATCAAAGGCATAAGAACTGTTAATTTCTAACGGTTTAGAGTTTGGTGCAAATATGCAAAATAATAAACCAATATGAATGACCATGTTTTTTTTTCTGGGAGCGGATTGGGGATAATTTACCCTGCCAGCAGTCACGGCTGCACAGTGGGGGCACCGGAAGGGCAATTGTCCACCGGAAGTGGCAGCATCTAGGTGGCGCTGTGAGCGGTGACGTGACTTCCCATGGAGGTTGCCGCTAGTACCGCTTGGGGGCGCCACTGGCGGGATGCCTGTCTACTGAGTGGTTATGGGGAGTGGGGGGGGGGTGGGGGCACCCTAGGCCAGCGCCTATCCTACCAGTTGGAAAGCCTGAGAGCATGTGGTCATCCTACCCCAATAAACATCTTTCACCTACATCTGTCAAGTTTAGGTCTTAATTATACAGTAGGCTCCAGCTAATTTATATACCCTTTTGATCTAGATTAGAATCTGTCTGTGGGTTGACCAATACACACCCATTTGCGTCACCAATCTTGTGTAAGTTGGTATCAATTGGAGACAAGCTAGCGCTCCCATACCATACACAGCAAAGGGGACGGAGCAGTGTTGGTATGGGAGTCCGAGACTGGGGTTGGGGGTGGGGTAGGGTGTGGGTGGGTGCACTGATAATCTAAATGCTCCAGGCTGTAGTCTGTAGTGGCTATCTCAGGTTACTCATAGGGAACATTGGTCAGTACTGACCAGTTGATATTCAAAAGTGGCAAAACAGAATTTAACTAATGCCTTACTCAAAAGGACCTGAAGGTGTCCTTCTGTGTACAGTGTGTGCTATAGACTAGGGACTGAATCTGCCATAAGAGTGAGTGCTATGTAATTGGGGGACCAGGCTAACAATGTGGGGGGGGGGGGGGTTAGTGTTGTGACCAATACTTTGCCTAAGTGTTGTATCAGTGTATTTTGAGGGTGCTGATTCCGAATCTGCCATGTGTTAAGAATTTTAAGAAGGGTAATAGCACTAAAAGCAAATAGTTCTTTTTTTTATTATATATAATCACTTGTACTAGTACTACATTAACAGTATGACTAAGACAGATGTGAGTCCTCAGAATACACACAGCACTCAGGCAAAGTATAGATATCAAGTTAGATATCAACATTATGTCTTTGTGTCCCCCAAGTAATAGCGATAATTTGGCTTTATCTATATTGGCAGCCATGTTAGTTTTGAGCTCAGAATTTCTTGTGAGATTTAGGCAGTGACCATACACCCACACAGCATAGCTTGCCAAGAACCAGAGAACATGCTACATTGCAAGAGCAGAACCAAAGTCTCATGAGATTGCTACTGTCAGTGTAAACACCGTGGTCGCTGGAAGTCCACACCAGTTAGACCACTACAGACTACGCGACAAGGGACGAACCTGCCAAGTCACTAGACACATTTTCCCGGTACTCTTAATGATTCCCCCCTCTTCCCTAGATGGCACCACTGTAAGCCTGAAGGTAAATGGGTTCGGTTATAGTTCTGTTATAGTTTCGAAAAAGAAAAAGAGAAAAAAAGCAGAGAAAGAAAAGGGGGGTGCGGGGACAGAGATCCCGATATATACAGCAATGTTACCAACTCACAGTAGTACCATCTAGACGATAGGCCTGGAAATTGATTAAGACTACCAGAAAAGTGGGTCTTTTAAGATCACAGATAAAATGGGTGGCGTCTAGTGACTTGGCAGGTTCGTCCCCACGTGCACAGACTACGGACTGAATCTGCCCAGTCAGTGTGACAAAGTGGCTGCAGCCCTGTGCCTCATCATGACACCTGGCAGCACAGGTATGTGGAGCAGCTAAACCTGCGCATGGAGCCTGCAGCAGCAGCCTTATAGTATCACTCTCCACACACAGGGGGCAGCACTGGGGCAGGGGTCCATGGAGGCTGGAGACAGACATTGTGTTAGTAATTACTGTTCATCTCCTAATTCACGCTGACACAAACGTTGCTACCCTCAAAGGGTTAAAGCTGCCATACCACCTCAGATATATAGATAGTTCACTTTCTGCATATTTATAAAGGGTCTCCTTAGTGCAGTGTATTGGTAAGATCTCAATCTAATTTGTGACTTTTAACTGTGCTAAATTCAAAGATATAGACCGGAAAGAATAGAATGCTTCCAGTATTCTATCCAGCACTTAATAACATAACGTATGAGCCCACTTAACTAGTGCTGCCACTTGATGTCCTTTTCAACACTAATGCTCAAACCCTCAGATATTTGCCTTCACCTTTCAATTGTGAAATCATCATAAATGGAAGGAGAACTATATAAGTATTAATTTGTGACAGAAAAAAAGCACCCCATCAGTAGAACACAATATAATCTAGTAAAATCCAGGAAAACTTTGGTACCAGAAGTAAAGCAGCTGAGAAAACTGAATTTTAAATTATATTTGTATGTGTATTCTTTACAAACACACCAGAAAGGCCTAGAGGGAGGTGTATTCAATGGGATAACATAACAAGCAGAGGGGTAAGGCAGCCCCAAAAATGAACCTGCCTTGAGCATTCACACCTTGGGAGGTGGGAGGGGTGGGGGGTAATGTAGAGGCAGGCATGGAGAGAAATGGCCCCGGCTTCATAAGTCTTTGCAGTTTCATTTCCTGGTCATTGCTTAGACATTATTAAAGGGAAAGAGTTATGCAATCATCTGAGATACAATGAAGAAAATGTAGGTTTAAGTTTGACAACTAGTACAGCAGCTTTAACTATGTGCAGGTACCTCTGCAGGTTTTGAGAAGTGAATCAGGAATATATATTATTAGCATCATCTCCTTGGTCGTCATGATGCATGAATGCAGCCCTGGCGAGTTACTCGCCAGTGCTGCATTCAAGCAGCATCATGTCGACACTCGCGAAGGGTTGGCATGATGCACCAATGCAGCACAGGTGAGTTACTGATCAGGGCTGCATTAGCGGATCAGTGCAACAAATGTCATCTTTTAGCAACATCTGTCCTTAAAAGGTTCATAAGTCTAAATATCGAAACCCCGCCTCCTCTATAATTGCCCAGAGTGCTGGTCCTCTCTTGTGGTATATGTAAGGCAGTGTTCATTATAGCTACATTATTTTGGCGTCAGTCATGGCTGAATACACTCAGCTTTGTGATCAATCTTGATTTGAGGCAGTATAATGCATGTATACACATCTTCAGTTGTACTCTATCTACTATTTTTCTATTTAGGCCTACCTAAGTAGTATCAGAGAAGAGGCCTACCCACCAGGTTCTCATTGGTTCCCCGTCTACTGTCAGACTCTACAGAAGGCATGTCTCATATCATCCCGCCCCATTCAGCTTCTATAGGAGTGCAGCGAAATGGGAAAATGAGCTGAGATTCACTATTCACCTCAATTTTACCTTTTGCTCTAGCTGGACTATTTCATATCTAATTTAATTCATCCATAAAATATCTACTGAGGTTATCACAATCTACGTATACTAATACTTTTGCTCCTCAACTCTTGAATATTGTCATATAAATATTTTCTACAGGTCCAAAAAACCTGCCTTCCTTCCCATTCAAGATAGTGTTGATAATGACAACCCTATGAGCAGTGATAGTGATGAGTATTCGAAAAATAATCATCTGTGCAGGTAATATCATATCCAGCGTCAAATAACCAAAGATGTCCACAAAGGGTAAAGATTCTTTAAATAGGAGTCAAGCTAGATGTTTCATGGGCGTCGCCATTACCTGATCTAGTACTAGCGATATAAGCATTAATAGCAACCTTCATCATGGGTAATAGTTACACCCTAATAATTCTGCAGTGAATGGAGAGAATTATTCCATTGCTCTCAAATTTTTTCCACTAGTTGCCTATACCCCCCCCCCTCCCTCACCTCCCCCGCCTCCCCATAGGCCCCAACTGGCGGCTTCTCCCAGAGTTATTCACTGGCTATAAGGAATAGGGTAAAGATATGCCAGCCCATAGTCCCCCTTCATCTAGGCGCCATGCCCACATGCTTTAGACCTGTAGTTCCACCTTTTGGCACCAGCGTACACTAGTTACTTCTATTGGCTACAATTGGAACTGCGGGTCTGAAGCATGCTGACCAGGGCACCTAGATGAGGGCGGACTATGACCAGCGAGACCTTTAACCTATTTCTAGACCTTAACCCAATTCCTAGACCTGTACCCTATTCCTAGACCTATACCCTATTCCTAGACCTATACCCCATTCCTAGACCTTTACCCTTTTCCTAGACCTAGACCCTATTCCTAGACCTAGACCCTATTCCTAAACCTAGACCCTATTCCTAGACCTATACCCTATTCCTAGACCTTTACCCTATTCCTAAACCTAGACCCTATTCCTAGACCTATACCCTATTCCCAGACCTAAACCCTATTCCTAGACCTATACCCTATTCCTAAACCTAGACCCTATTCCTAGACCTATACCCTATTCCCAGACCTAAACCCTATTCCTAGACCTAGGCCCCTTTCCTAGACCTATACCCTATTCCTAAACCTAGACCCTATTCCTAGACCGATAGCCCCTTCCTAGACCTAGACACTATTCATTGTACCTACTCTATAAGAAGCAGCTAGTTGGAGCCTGTACTCCTCACCTCCCATTCTGCTTACAAATGGTGTCTGCCGCAGTTCCGCGTTTGTGTTAATAATGTAGCAGCGACACGTCTTCTGAGACAAACATGGACTCACTCTACTTACAGACATTAATATATCTAAGAAGCTGTGAATATTTAACAACATGGGGGGTGCGCCGATATATACTGTAAACGTAGATATTTTCGCTGGTATAAATTTTCGCGGATTTGCTATAAAGTACAATTTCGTGGGGATTTAAATTCGCTGATATTGAAGGATGGTAGTTATGGAGCTATATTGGATAAATTTTCACTCTGTACATATTTTCGCGGATTTTAAAATCCGCAAAAATATGTACAGCGCAAAATATATTACGTTTACAGTATTCTCCCCCCCCCTGCAGAAGAGCGACAAATAAGATACACATTATTTGATAATGATTATATATAACATACCCCATGCTGTGCTTATCAGAATACAAAGTATACACACAGAAAGGTAAAGGTAGAGGTGTCAACTGTGTCTCCCATGTGGCTCTAGAGCTGTATGACACTTCATTTTTACCAGAGTCACGTGGGAGGCACAGTTGCCTCATTTACTTTTCTGTGTGTAGCTTTAGTTTATGGAATTCCGAATGAAATATAATCATAGAGGGAGCACTCAAATCACCCAAGGCGGAAGATTGTTTCATTCATGAAACCGTGAGCAGTGTTTCACTTGGCTTCAGCCTGTGAAATATGACCCATGGTCCAGATTGTGAAATGAAATAAATCTCAGTTTTTTGTCAGCAAGGTTTTGTAAATTTATTTTCAACATGGCCATTGTCAGCCAATTACATACAGCGCAGTGCGGCTTCACAACGCACTGCTGACTCGACACAAGCAATGTACTAGGCCCCACGATGCTTTTATGTTTTAAGTTGTTGGCCGTCATGATACATGAATTCTCGCCGGTAACTCGCCAGTGCTGCATTCAAGCATCACACTGACCCTTTGAGGGTGTATCAACCCAGTAGGGTCAGCATGATGCTTGAATGCAGCACTTGGGAGTTACTCGCCAAGGATGCATGCATGCATCATGACAAAAAACGCACAGTTTACTAGAACACAATACGGTCCTTAAAGCAAGAATACAAGTCATCTATCGGCAACAAATCACAGGCTAGGGAATCAGATAACGCTGGTGCAGAGAGGAATGTCTATTGCCTCCGGTTCCCATGACGACACGACTAGACTTCCCTATGTATGGAGGGTAGCCACACAAAATGCTTTATGCCTCTCCATCTTCGCATTGTCCAGGCCCCTATATTACCAAGGGAGTTCTTTCTGCGCAGGCGCGGTCCTTCATTGCTTCCGGGCCGTTACTTCCGGGGTATAGATTCATGGAGGGATAAGATTGCTTGTGACATATAGGCTGTATAATGTCAGTAAAAGAATTGGGGATACAGTAAAATGTGACTAACACTTTCTCTGGCTTAGCTTTATGGATATTGGGGTTGAAAAGATATACGTCTGATAGGCAGATTACATAAATCAAATGTAAATTTATAAATGATTTCAAATGTACATACTTGCTAATAAATCTCATTGATACTTTGCTAAAAGTACTAGCAAAAATATTTCATACATATCATTCTTCAAATTGTATTTTCATTTTTCGCGATTCCCCTATTTGAACTCGGAGACATGCTGGTGCTACATAGACTCTCGGTACAGTGTCTCTGAAGTACTGATAGACGACACTGACACAATTAGTGGGTCCCTCCTGGGGGGCGTCCCATGTTGTGTGGGGTTAGTGCTGCACAGATCTGTGTCAGTATCATGTGTGGCCGCGCTGATTTCCCCGGTGACTCTGGGTATCAACATGGTGATGGGACACATTCACCAGGGGCAGTGTCAACCTCCTTCTTTTCCCTTAACTCTTTTTTCTGAAGGCATGATTCCTTAAGACCTCCAATTGTCTTAATGATGGAGCAATGCAGTGTCGGTGAGAGCTTCAACCCCATATAAGGCTGGCATGATGTATTTATGAAGCATTTGCAGGTCACTTACTTACAAGTGCTACATACATCATACATCATGCCCATGAAAGGGCACTTTCCTGCCCTGAAAGGGTTACCCTTGGGTCAGTTCCTCCCTCAATACATCTCTGTCCTAAGCTGTAATTCCCCCGAGGATGAGGTGTAGAAATAGGCAGATCAAAGGCTATTTTTTTCCAGTCCTCCCATTTCTTCCCAACCTCTTGATATCAAGAGCTATTCCCTGGTACTATAGTAAATGTCAGTGTTGTGTTGAAATTCAGCCTCTGATAAGACTGAATGCTTCATAGCGATTTCAGTATTACAAAGCTGGCATGATGGTTAACTGGTCACGTTTCATGAACACTGAATTATCTAAAAACAATGGACACAAATGTCCCTTGTATTCATGTGAACTGGCAGGCATAATATGGGACAGAGATACATGTGACTAACCAAAAGCAATCTTGTGTCTGGAAGCAGAGTGGGTCAGTGCCACCCTAAGGGTGTGGATATTGGCAGTAATAACTACAAGGATTGACTTACACTCTGCAGTCTGCTCAGGGTATTCGGAATACTGCCGGACACCATCCATAGCTATAATATAGGCAGCAGAAAGGTCTTCCAATCTGGGAGAAGGTCTGTAAGTGCCAAATAATATTTTAAGATACCCTTAATTCATTTGTTACAAAAAGAAAAATAGTTAAAAGAACAATGTGTCATACTGCTATGTATTCCCCCATGGAATTTTAGGGAGTGGTAATCATTTACAACATGGGTGGTTTAGGGGGGGGGGCTGCAGAAAAATGTGGACCCATTGAAGGGGGCAACCAAAAGAATTTAAGCCCCTCTTGAGGAGAAGACTAAATCAATTTCTCCCCTTTTTAGCAAAAGAATAAGCCAGCGCATTACTAAAGCTCAAAGGGGTCTGCCATAAACTATTTGAACCTGCCTGGCAGGACCAAAGATTTCGGTGCACTTGCGCGGAATTCTGTCCACCCCCTCCCGTTGTTAACAAATGACCACAAATTTTAGACTTACGTTTTAGCCTTTATCAGATACAAATATCTAGAGGGTCTATAGCCTCCTAGAAGTTTGGTGTTTGATTCTATGCTGTGCTGCTGTGTGGACCCTGTTGTATTGTCATTACAACCACCTGCTTCAGACACATCAGATTTAAAACAAAAGCAATGTACTCTTTGGCCCGGCTGATACATTACAAGGTTCCTAGAAAGGCGGTTAGGGAGTGTTCATTTATTATTTACAGGGGGGGGGTGGTGGGTTTGGGGGGGGTGTAAAAATTTCCGACCCCTCCTGAGTTATCTTGCAATATGTAAGGCCAGGCCCTGTTTGCATTTTGCAGCTCAAGTATAAAATTCGGTAATGATATTTGTTGCAATATGTCACATTTAATTGATTATTCAGTGCAGTATCATCATAACTATGTACATAGCAGACCTATACTTCAGTCAGATCAGGGGGCACAACCTAGATATGCATATAGAGTGAACTTTATTGAATTAACACATAAACGCTGACTTTATAACTGACTGTTTGCACTACCTAAAAGATAAATTAAAACTTATAAGGAATATAGGAAACGCCTAGATAAGGGGGCGGCAGGCATACGCTTAGGGCCTTATGCGTGTGGATTTCCGCCCATTATACATGGTCTATGTGTATCCAGTATAGGCCTCTACCGGGATCGGATTTGTTCCCGCACCCACACTGTTTACACTGACACCAGCAATCTCGTGAGACCTTGGTTCCACTCTCGTATTGTAGCCTGTTCCCCGGAAGCTATGGTGTGTGAGTGTCTGGTCACTGCCTAAGTCTCACGATAAATGGCGAGAACAGAACTAACATGGCTGCCCATACGGAGAAATCCGAGACTTCGCTATAGGTGATGTGGAACTAGCCTCTATGCTGCCTGAGGTCAGTACTGGCCAAGTGATATTCAAAAAGTGAGGCAAAACTAAATATGACTAATGCCTTACTCAATAGACTTAGCTTAATACTCATAGGAATACAATTATTAAGTACTGACCAACCTGACATATTAACTAACCTATGTTGTTCGTATAGGGAGCCAAAAAAGGACTAGGTTAATCACTCTAGTGACTGAGTTGTTATGTATTACTGACAAAGTGTACTGATACCAGTTTAAATGGTGGATGGGTGTAGAGGAGGGGGCAACATGACTTGGCCCTAGTCTGTAGTGGCTTTCCCAGGTTAGTCATAGGGACATTGGTCAGTACTGACCAACTGATATCAAAAATATGACAAAACTAAATATGACTGATGCCTTGCTCAAAAAGTCAGTACTGAACAACCTGACATTATATAATTAACTAACTTAGGTTGGCCATACACAGAAAAAGGTTAAAAGGGTTAGTCAGTACAGACTTACCTAGGTTGGTCATATGAGTGATAGTCAAAATGGCCAAGTTATATTAAAAAAAATGGCCGAGGGGTCAGTCAGTTGTGGATAACCTAGGTTCATCATTGGTGTGTTCTATTTGTATACCACTAGTTGGGGCCACCTGTCATGACCACTCAGTGGCTCCCCCTTGAAATAAAAAGACTAAGGTGGGTTGGTCAGTAGTGACCAACCTGACAATAATAACTAACCTACGTTGGTCGAATAGGGAGCCAAAAAATGACTAACTAGGTTAGGCACTAGCGACTGAGAGATTGGTCGTATAGAGAGCCTAAGAATATCAGTGTATAGGGAGCCAAAATGAGACTAACTGGGTTAATCACTCTGGTGACCGAGTTGTACTGACTCAGGTCAGAATATCAGTGTAGGTAGGTGGATGTAGAGCTATAGGGAGACACGTCACCTTGGTTAGACCTGGGCTATTGGCCAACCATCACCATGGTGACCTCAGGTTTGCTTTGGCAAAGAAGGGGAGGGGAAGGGTTTTTAAGAGTGAGACTCGCCTCTCTGCCCTCTCTTTTAGAGGGCAGAGAGGCGAGTCTACTGGTTCGTCTTCTTACAATGAAATGTATCATGATTGCGTTTATGATGATGTGCATCTCTTGCTGGCCAGACTTTCAAGCAAATTTGCCAAAGTCCAGCCCGTTATTGAATGTCCGGCCTAGCCTGACCCTCAGTAGAACAGTCCTTGACCCATCTATTATAGTCCAGCAGCGCCTGACCCTTGTATGAGAGTAGTATTGGCGACATTGGCTGACTCTGATATTTACCTGTGTGTACGGAGGGAGGAGAGGGTTCACAGCCACAGCTCTCTTAAGGCAAAGCTTGCGCTTATAGAGCACTACTAGTGGAGGTCTGGATGAGGAGGCTATGGCGGTTGTCTTCAAAAAAAATAAAAAAATAGCCATGGCGCATGTCGATGTCGCTTAATTATGCTCATATCTCATGTCGATTTTAAGAATTGCTCATGTCACCTGTCACTATGTTTTTCAAGCTTCATGTCAAATGTCACTAGGCCTCATGTCGAATGTCGATTCTAAGAAACAGGTATGTCACCATCTCGAATTTAGCGGTCCACACTGCCGCTGCTGCTGCTGCTGCTGCTGCTGTTGCTGCTGCTGATTTGCTGTTGCTGCTGCTGTCGGTGCTGCTGCTTGTGCTGCTCGTGCAGCTGCTGCAGCTGCTGACAGCTGCTGCTGCTTGTGCTGCTCGTGCAGCTGCTGCAGTTGCTGACGATGTCACGGATGCTGTTGACAGATGCTGCTGCTTGTGCTACTCGTGCAGCTGCTGCTGCTGCTGCTGACGATGTCACGGATGCTGCTGACAGATGCTGCTGCTTGTGCTGCTTGTGCAGCTGCTGCAGCAGCTGCTGCTTGTGCTGCTCGTGCTGCTGCTGCTGACGATGTCACGGATGCTGCTGACAGATGCTGCTGCTTGTGCTGCACGAGACCGAGTAGCCGCTATTACTAATGCTACTAATACTAGTATGAGAAAATACATTTAGTCAGTCGATTAAATCAAGGAGGTTTTCTGACTTCAGTGGATCGTTTAGCCATCGGCCACAGGCAAAACTTGAAACCATTTTATACATGGGGTAATTGGCAGAGTCGAAACATGTTGGTACGATGGGGTCGATCATGTTCATCATCAGTTCAGGCAAAGGAAGTGTGTCGACAGCACGCGAAAACTTCATGTCCGGATGTTTCAACACAAGACCTTTTATCACACTCACACAGCTGCTTTGAAGAGTGAATCCTTGACCAAACTTGAGCTTTTCCAACACAGCTTTGGCCTCCTTCTGTGCAGTAAGGGATCTCTCTTTCGGGGTCATCGCAGTGCTGGCTAGCATGTCCTCAAAGTCTTTAACATAATGTTCCAACGGGCTACAAATGATGTACTCCAGATCATCGTCCGCATATGTCGTCTCCTCGCACCATATTGTGTCTTCTCCTGTTTCGAATTCCGTCATTTTCTGAACAATCTCCTCGTGAGTGCGTTGCATATATCGAAGCTCCTTCAAAGACCAGATAACTTGTATGCCGAAGCCTGAAAAACCTGAAGGAATTTCACCACTACAGTCAGGCCAACTATACGGAGCTAAGAAAAATAGCTCCAACTAAATTTTCTCACTCTGTCCAAATGAAACTACTTCCGTTCCGATGAAGTTGAAGCATGCTTCTATCCATTGCTCCTTGGTGACGTCCTTCCAATGTTTCTTTACCTCACATGCATCATAGGGCACTGTTTCTCTTCCTGCTTCTAGTGGGAGTTGCTTTTTCTTTCTTGGACTCATTTGGAGAGTTTCGATGCTCTGTAGCGTCGACACTTCGATAAGAAAAGAAGCTGTAAAGGTAGAAATAACCCTCATAACATGCTGAGCGAGCGTGGAGTGGACGATGCTACGATGATGAAGGGCGGGTCGAGAAAGTGTGATGGGTGAGAGCGGCGTTTCACTCCTTATGTACCCTGTCCTAGATAATCCTCTTAAACAGCTGAAAAGACTCTCTCAGTACAGAGTCTCTACTCAATTAAGTGATCTGTTAAGTAAGTTTTCACATGCTACTTGACTACTGCAGGTGGGTTTAGACTTAAGCAGCTTAGTGCACACACGTGTCTGTTAGAAAGCTACCTGCACACCTGCCTTCCTTTTTCACTAGTATTTACCCCTTGCCGACTTATAAGGCGCCTATACACGTGTCAGCCTCCTTATATACGTCTTCTTGCTTCTAGAGCTAAGCTACTTACCGTCGTTTTCAGCTGCCGCAGGCTGACTGGCAGCTATTTAAAAGAGAATACCCGTTACCTGTATAACGGATCAGGAGGTTATGAGATTAGAGTGTGTATACAAAAAAAGCTACAGGGGGCATGTGTCTGTCTGTGAGGTAGAGACGAGTCCATGTGGTAAGCGACTTAAGTGTAAAACAAAAAGCACCTCCTCTTGCCGCGGTGAGTGGAGCGGACGGCGGCTGGCTAGTTGAATAAGTTAGAAGATAATCCGTCCACGGGCTGGCGCGTCACACCTGTCGTTAATCACCCCCTGTAGACTTTGTATACACAGTTGACCTGGCTTTATCTCTTCACCAGCTATAATCCCATATACATGTAGCGCACGTTACACTTGTTATCTGTCTTTTCATGCTGATGGATTAGGGGTGGAAGGGGTCCAGGTGAAAAGCAATTTGATTCCTCTCTGGAAGAGGGTGGGGCTCTAGGTGAAAACAAGCTTAGAAGATCCAGATTAGCCGCTCTCTCAGCTATATAAAGAGCCTCAATTTTTAATCTCTGCCCACTTCGTCTTGTTGTACACTATCAGTCACGAGGCAGACGCTCGAAGTAGCAGATGTTTGCAGTATGGTTTATACAGAGGTTACCTGCTAATAGGATTTTGTCTAAAAAAAAAAAATGGGGTGAGGGCGCGTGTCTGTCTGTGAGGTAGAGACCATGTGGTAAGCGGCTCAAGTGTAAAACAAAAGCACCCCCTCTTGCCGCAGTGAGTGGCGCGGACATCGGCTGGCTAGTTGAATAAGCGTCAGCTTAAAAGATAATCCGTCCACGGGCTGGCGCGTCACACCTGTCGTTAATCACCCCCTGTAGTCTTTGTATACGCAGGTGACCCGGCTTTATCTCTTCACCAGCTATAATCCCATATACATGTAGCGCACGTTACACTCGTTATCTCTCTTTTCATGCTGAGGGATTAGGGGTGGAAGGGTTCAGGTGAAAAGCGATTTGATTCCTCTCTGGAAGATGGTGGGGCTCTAGGTGAAAACAAGCTTAGACCATCCAGATTAGCCGCTCTCTCGGCTATATAAAGAGCCTCAATTGTTTTTATCTCTGCCCACTTTGTCTTGTTGTACACTATCAGTCACGAGGCAGACGCTCGAAGTAGCAGATGTATGCAGTATGGATTATACAGAGGTTACCTGCTAATAGGATTTTGTCAGAATAGGGTGAGTTGCTCTTAAAATGACCATTTTAAATGGGTTGTTAATATGGTATCTGATGTTAATGAGCTAACACCTAACATTGAGGATTATGACCTCCCAGAGGGGCGTCTCGCCAAATTCTCCGGTCTTGACTATAGGCTTAACTGTCTAAAGACTGTGGAGCACGTTAATGGGCGGTCTCCTTACTAATTTCACTTGACCAGGCCGGCAGGGTCAACTAGTCTAGGTAATTACAACCACAAGGGCGGCTACTCAACATCCAAGTGGACCTACTACTACGAGATTGTCTTTTGACCACTCTGCTGCCGCCTGCTGGTCTGGCGATTACATGCTCTAGTATAGTTCTCCGCTCTTTTCGTCAGATGGCGCCACAATAGGGTTTTTGTACATTTCCACGATACTCGCGAACATTTTAAACGCATAATGACCTATAATAAGCAACAAAGCACACTTCTAATATATTGAATATAAGAAACATGTCAACGTTGTGTATTTCTGATAGAATGAGGCAGATTCTTTGAAATATCAACTAAACTATAGCGAGATTGAAAATACTACACCATAACTAAAGCGATATAAAAGCTATATAAAGTCAGAACTTCTCACGGAACGGCATCTGCAACGGATCACTCAACCATTCGTCCTCGAATGCCACACAGGGCTCCTGTCCAACAGGACTTTGAGCCTTGACGCTTTTGAGGGAGGTTTGATCTTATGTTGCTTAACATGTGGTGTAATTAATCAACACCGCGGCCCCTCTTTAGGGGCCACACAATAAACAAAGAATGAAAAAGGGTAAGCCTTAAGTTTAAAGTGAATCTCCCAGGATTTTGGCGAGGCCGAAAAAGGGGGAGGTAACAGATTTAAACTGCAGGAGACTATACGCAAACCTTGATACTCTCAGAGGGGAGCCCCATATTGCGGGCCTGTGGTCAGATCTATCACCTCCAGGGTGCAGTCTGCATGTCATAAATGACCACCACAGACATTGGGATATAATGTTAATCCTACTCCAGGGTCTCCATAATTAGCGGGGCGGGGAAATTCACTACAGCACTATCTGTCGTTGAAAATGGTGCTCGTGTAGAGTCGGGATGATGTACCAAAAGAGCATTTTATACACAATGATACCCTTGTACAAATGCGTATACCTAGTAGGCTGTGTCTTATCATCAAATCTAAGAGGGTGCGCTATAGTTTTATTATACTTTTATAGACCATTTTAAAATCCGAGCTTAGCTTAGTTCATAGTCTCCTTACCAATTTTCACTTGACCAGGCTGGCAGAGCCAACTAGTCTAGGTAATTATAACCACAAGGGCGGCTACTCAAGATCCAAGTAGACCTACTACTACGAGATTGTCTTTTTGTCCCCTCTGCCGCCTAGTTATTACATCCTCCAGTCTAGCTCGCCACACCCTTTGAGCAGCTCCATTGCCTCGGTAAAAGTGTAGGGGTGTGCTTTCCACCTTCAGTCATCCATAGATTCGATCACCATCACCCCCCTTGAAATGACCTCAGCTGTTAATTAGGGCGTAAAGCAGCCCAACAACCAACCAAGTCCCTGTCAAAGATGTGAATAACGAACGCGCTAGTATAGTTCCCCGCTCTTTCGTCAGATGGCGCCACAATAGGGGTTTTGTACATTCCTACGATGCTCGCGAGCATTTCAACGCATAATGAGCTATATAGGCAACAAAGCGCGCTTCTAATATATTAAAATATAAAAACAATTCAATATTGTGTATTTCTGATAGAAATGAGGCGGTTTCCTTAAATACCAACTAAACTATAGCGAGATGAAAAATACCACACCATATCTAAGGCTTTATAAAAAGCTATAGAAAGTCAGAACCTCACACGGATCGGTATTCTGTCTGCAACGGATCACCCCTGACCCACTGGTCCTCGCATGCCACACACGGCTCTGCCGTGTTTGTGCTTTGAGGTATCACCCATCAAGTGATCCATGCTGCCCAACATAAGGCGTAATTAATTACGCTGATGTTGCATAGTACAGCGGCAGCATCTAACTAACTCTAAGGAGTTAGTCGGCCTCTCTTTAGGGGCCACACAATAAACAAAGAATACCCTGAATCTGGGACCTGCGGGCGAAGGCCCCAACTGTGAAGTCATTATTGGCCACATTGGTAATATCAATTAAAACTTTAGACAACACCCACCTTAAGTATCATTAACGGACAATATCAATAAACTTAGCATCCTCTTGGTTACCACATTTAGCACCAATTTTACAACTCACAGGGGCCACCCTTGAAAATAACACCAGCCTCACCACGCTTTTATTGCTCTGCTGATTTCTCCAATCCAAAACATTGGGTATCTAGTCCAGCTGTGAGCTCATTAGGTCAGCCCTTTGTCGGCCTCGCCGGCAAGTCCCGGATTCAGTATAGAAAGACTAAGGGGGCGGGGAGTAGGTCTTTAAGTTTAGCGCTATCTGTGTCATTAGACCATTCTTAAAAATCGACATGTGACATGAATAAAAAATTCTCAATTACTGTATAAGTAGGCGCCTCAACTCTTCCTTCAAATTCCGGCCTTACGGGTGGTCAAATTTAAAAAAAAAAATTCCTAGTAGTCTATGGTCCCAAGAGTCCGATTGTATCAATTACGGTGCCCCTACATTTTCCCCCTTAGTGACACTAGTGACAACGCCTTTTTCACTTAGGGTCATGTGACATGGTCATTTCTTAAAAATCGACATGCGACTTGGGACACGTTCATCTCAAACCCTTAGCCTCTAGAGAGTTCAAAATAGCGCTGCCGCTGTAGTCTGCCCGTTTCTGTGATCAAATATGCACCCTTCCTAATAGCACCCCCACTGGTGCATTGCATAAAAATAGCCCTCCTGACCTCATTTCTTGAGCTATAAAAAAACACAAACCCCTCATTTTAATCACAATATCATGGCAGTCAACATGAATGGAGTCATTAGTGGAGAAAGATAAGAGTCTCTGTTTTCTGTAGCCTACAATATTATGGTGACATTCTTCATGTCAAAATGTAATAAATAAATATGAGTTGTTAAAACTTGTTACCATGGGGATGTTGGTAATTGTGTTCTTGAAGACGTATGTGAAATCCAGATGTATGTGCCTCTGCCCAACAATGACCCTAGCCATTTTAAGTAAACCTGTTCTGTCTGAGTTAGAAGGGTGCCTAGGGCCAGAGCTACAGAACCCCTAACTGCTGTGAAAGTGCCCCTCTCCTGCCTAGATCACAGAAATGGGAAATATGTTCAGATGCATTCACCATGATATTTCTGGATCTAAGCAGATCTGAAAAGCTCTCATAGAGATCTATACTAATGGAACCACTATGTATTTTTTAACTCATTTTTCAAAAATTTATCAAACTCCCTACCTTAGCGCCCCTATAAATAGGGTTAAGTACCTGTCCGACTCCCCTACCACTGCTGCTGGAGGAGTACCGAGAACTACCCTCTTTTTAGAAAACTAAGTAAAAATATCCTTCTTCATGTCCAGTTACATACAATGTCGATCAATTTGACACTGTAGCAGCATGTCTCCATATCTGTATGCTGCATAAATGCACAATACACGGTTCTGCACGCACTTAAACCAAGGCTAACATGGGTGACCTATATAGATGTGATACTCTCGTTTTCGGGGCTAGTAGAAATTAGGCGGGTTCAAACCCTCACTAAGTTTTAGTCAAGACGTCTAGCCACAGGCGCCTTAGGCGACGAAAGCGCGTCAAGGCGTTTACAGGGTTCGAACCCGTGAGCTGCTCCTTGGGGTCACAAAAAACGCTTCAACCTTAAAATCCCATAGGAAAAAAAATTTGGGTTTTTGGACTTTAGGCCTGAATTTGGGGGTGATCCCGGGCTGATAGAAAAATAATTCTTGGACGAGCGGATAGCTCTGGATCTCTTTTTATCTAAAACAGCGAAAAATTGATTGTGGTTCCGCCGCAATTCATCCGACGAGGGGTAATCAGCCCCCCCTCTGCCAATCATGGCAGTTAATTTAGACGGCGCGCAATCTCTCGCAGCCACCGCGGACGGACCAATTAGTCCTGTCGGCATCTTAGTATGGTTCGTGTGACCTACTTAGAGGCTCACACGGTGGGGGGGTGTCCGGCGTTCGGCGCGCTGATTGGCTACTGGTGGGAGGTGCTGTGCTGCGTCAGGAACTTTACCTATTTGGGACGGGTGTTAAAGGCGCACTGAGTTGAGGTGCACCTTTAAGCAAGAGCGCGATCCGGTCGTCGCGTTGGTAGCCTTACTACCCGTCGCGCATTTAACTAGAGGCTTAAGTGTGACAAATGACGATTCTTTGTCGACGCGACTACTAACATCAGCAGCATCGGCAGCAGCGGTAGCAGCATCGGCAGCAGCTATAAGGTGAAAACATGTTCAGACACGGTCGGCGTGTGAGACCTGTCCAGGCACGTCCGAGCAGGTTCGAACGTGTCTGAACATGTTCCGGAGTGCAAGACGCGTGCACACACAGACCGAACAGACACACACAGACCCACACACCCACACACCCCTATGTAGTGTGGGATGTAAAAGAAACCCTTGTCTCGGTAAAAGGGCCATAGATTCGATCACCATCACCGCCCTTGAAATGACCATAGCTGTTAACTAAGGCGTAAAGCAACCCACACACCCACACACCCACACACCCACACATTTTTCTGTATGAGCCTTCAGACCTGAAGCTGCTCAGTGTACGGGACTAGGTTTTGTCATAGGCCCTACGGACGCTACTCAAGGGGGAATAAGAGAGCTGTCTCACCATGACATGGGCTGGCTGTAGTTTTTTATGTTTCGGTACCTACAACCAAACAGCCAGTACCCACCCCAGGGCTTCATGTCGCACGCGGGAAAAGTATAAAGATTCGAACGGTGGCGCCAACTGTCGGAATAGCGGGTACACTACGTCAGTAGTTCTTTTGTTCTCCGCTGAGTGACTGGGCGAAATGTAGTCGGTAGCTCTATTTTCTGTGCACTGTTCTGTTCATTTTCTACACTTAACGCTTAAATAGACCACGTGTTTGTACAAGCTAGCCGTTTTTATCAGTGCAAAAATTAAATAAGCATCGGATAGAACAATAAAAAAATGAGAAAGTAATCCAGCACTTAGTATAACGCACCAGTTTTATCATGAGACACCGAAAGTCTGGTTTTTTTCGGGTGCATAAGACAGTCGACTGAGAGCTCCAAACCAACCAAAACGTACCAGAGGGCGATCTATCTCAGAACGTACCCGACAGGGCAGGGGCCTTCTACACCCCGGCTCTGATGAGCAAGCGAGGGCCTATTCCTCTTTTGAGGTGGGCCCAAAATTGAACAAAAGAATAAACTCAAAAAAAAGCCTTAGGATTGAAAGAGTTGTAGATACTGATTTTAACGAGGAAGTCGCATTCATTAGTTTACAAATAGCCAGTGTAAGTACGCCCATGTATAGGAGAGAGACCTTGCTTATTTCTTATAGGGTTGTAAGATAGTCACATCATGATGCACATCATCATAAACGCAATCATGATACATTTCATTGTAAGTAGACGAACCAGTAGACTCGCCTCTCTGCCCTCTAAAAGAGAGGGCAGAGAGGAGAGTCTCACTCTTAAAAACCCTTCCCCTCCCCTCCCCCCTCCCCCCCTCCCCCCCTCCCCCCCCCCATGCATCTTAAAGAGTGCCCCCCAGAGTGCCCCTCCCCCCCCTAAAAAAAAAGAGCCGCATTTTTAAATTATTTTTTAGCAAGCTTTCAGCTTGCTTTTTCTTTTTTTAAATTTATTTATCCATAAAAATCTCAAGTGACTTATTTTGAAATTCACGCCAACCTAGTAGTCACGTGACCCCCTTAAGTAGGTCACTTCCAGTCACGTGACCTATTTGAATTTCCCGCCAACATGGTGGTCACGTGACCCTCTTAAGTAGGTCACTTCCGGTCACGTGACCTATTTGAATTTCCCGCCCAAAGGTCACGTGACCGGAAGTAGGTCACTTCCGGTCACGTGACCTATTTGAATTTCCCGCCAAAAGGGAGGCCTCTCATTGGCTGCTTTTGAATTTCCCGCCAAAAGGGAGGCCTCTGATTGGCTGCAGGTCGATTGAGTAATAAACAGTACTTAACTATAGTCCCGTTCCGATACATACAATACTACTTTAAGGGATTAGTCGTTCTTTAATAAGAGGGAGGAGCGGTGGATTTTTGCGCAAGCAGGTCAAAACATTTTTAGTTTCCCCCTGCGGGAGGGGTAAACAAACAGGCAGGTTGAAATTGAGCACAGCCGACCCCTTTGATCTATAGTAATCACAGGCTTTTTAGTTGTTTTTTTTTTAAGAACAATTTAACTTTATTAACCAAGAGTAAATCCATATTTTACATGTGTGCTTGAAGTCTGTAAAACACTATTACGTTATTCACATATTTTGAGCGGAGTCACATGGATTTGTAACATTTGTAGAGTGAGAGTTAAATGAATAAAGGTATATATATTTCTATCACAGGTTGGCTTCAGAGGTACCGTAACATTTACTAAATAAGTACGGGTTATAAAGTTTAGGTGATACATCTACAGAGTAGATTATGCTTGTATGCACCTACAAATATGTCACGCTTAGTAATGACTCATGGAAATGAGACTCGGATATTATCACTATTACCGTTAGCTTTACAGGAGAAATGGTAGTATATATTCCGAGTTACTTATTACAGGACAAAACAAAGTCTTTAAATCAGATATACATGGTATATGCGCTAGCGGTGGAGTGTGCTGGTCGAGTAAAGGCAAATTAATACATGTTTCTTGTGTTAATTGGTATTGATCTATCTAACAATTTTTTCATTTCGGTCTTAAACATGGATATGGGCTCTAGGCTCCTGTTGTCTTTCGAGAGTGCATTCCATGCTCTTGCTACTACAACCTCTAGGCTACGTTCATATGAAGCTGTATGTACATTGTCATATTTCAATAGAGGAGCACTATTTAACCTTGTGGCTCTCAATACCGGGACTAGATTACATGCACTTTTAGATACTTTATAGCCTCGGACTCTAGCATGATACAACCTTCTTTCCATCAACATGGGCATTTTAGCAGTCTCATGTACATAATCAGTCGAAGATAAATGAGGTAATTTCAAACAGAATTTTAGGCACCTATTTTGAATATACTGAAGGCCTTGCAAGGATTCATCAGATGCACCAGAGTATAATATGTCAGAATAATCAATTACCGGTAGTGCATAGGTTCTGTATATAAGTAGCATTAAGTCGGTTGGTACATATGACTTAAGTTGACCCAATAAGTAGGTTTTAAAAGCTAAAGCTTTTTTTAGCTGGTTTACATGTGCATTAAAAGTCAGCTCGTAGTCTAGCGTTACACCCAGATACTTAAAGGTAGGTACAAAATGTAGGCGTTCATTATTAACAGTCACACGTAATTCGTGAAACTTTACCTTTTTATAAGTAGGTGCTGCTGCAAAAAACATGAGCTTGGTTTTTTTTTCGTTCATAGTTAACTTGTTATTTGTAGACCATGCACAATAAGTATCTAAGCCTCTTTGTAAATGATTTGACATTGAAACAGCTTCCTTGCCATGTACATACAAGACGGTATCATCCGCATAAAGCAGTGTTTTTACATGTAAATCATTATTTTTTATGTCGTTAACATATATTAAAAAGAATAAAGGACCCAATATACTACCCTGTGGTACACCACAGGATAGATTCAGAGTCTTAGAAGTTATATTGTTAGCCACTACCTGTTGTTGTCTGTTACTCAGATATTCATCTATCCACGCCAAGTTTCTGCCAGAAATACCGTATTTTTTTAATTTATTTAACAAAATGGAGTAATTTACACAATCGAAAGCTTTTTTTGTATCGATGAAAGCAGCTATTGTAGATAGGCCTAAATTTCTATTTCTCAAAATATCGTTTGTTAACGTGCTAATCGTATCTAAAGTTGAACAGTTTTTCCTATAACCCCCTTGAATACTAGCCAAAATGTTATTTACGTCAAGAAATTTAGTGATTTTAGTATGTACTATTCTTTCTAAAATTTTACCAGGAATAGGGAGTTGGCTAATTGGTCTATAATTAGAAACATTCGTTAAATCTCCAGATTTGGGCAAGGGCGTGACTCTTGCAATTTTCCAACTAGAAGGGATTTTTGAGAATTTTATAGATAACGCGAGTATTTTTGTAAGTTTTTCTGGCAAACACTTAACCGAGGCCTTAAACACTTTTGTAGAAATATTATCTACAGACGAGGATTTATTATTGCTTATGTCAGCAGTTATTTTTACAACCTCAGACATATCTATATTAATATCTTCCATTAAATTCACATTTTGTTCGCCTTCAAAATTCCACTCTTGGACATGTAGTCGTTCAAGCTCAGGTCCTATGCCAGCAAAATACCTGTTGACATGATCAGCCACCTCACAAACAGGAACACACTCACCATCGACTTCAAGATTAATTTGCTTTGATTTATTACCTTTACCGGGTACTAAATGTTTCATGGAAGACCAGAATTTCTTGGAATCGTTCCTATTGACCTCTACTTCATCTACTATATACAGTTCTTTGGCATGTTTAACATCAGTTTGGCATTTATTTTTTAACTCGTTCGCTCTAAACCAGTGATATATTGAATCAGTCCTCTTGGCTAACCTTAACGCATTATTTTTCTCAATAATTTTTGAGATTAAATCGGGATTCAACCAGGGTTGTTCATGATATCCCACCTTAAAATTTCTAATAGGACATGAGATATCAAGTATCTCACCAATTATCTCCTTATAAATTGTCCAACATTCTTCAACATCCTGACTGTTATTGAAATTTGTCCAGTCAGCGACTTTGAAATCGTCACAAAAATCATTTTCATCAAAATGCTTATACGATCTACCAACAAAACATTTTTTTGTAATTTTTTCTTTTTTATGTTTTATACACAAATATACCGGTAAATGATCACTTACATTTAGCATAGCTACTCCATTTTCAGTAACATGTATCACATTAGTAAATATTAAATCTATACAGGTTTTAATACCCTTAGTACGAGTAGGTTCATGTATTAATTGCCTTAAACTATAATCCTCCATAGTCGAATACATCAGGTTTTTTATCGGACTGTCTGGTAGGACATTTATGTTAAAGTCACCTGTCAGGACCACATCCAGATTTTCCACATTTTCTATGCGATCAAGCATGTTTTGTAACTCGCTAACAAAAGTGACCTTGTCTCCCTCTGGAGGTCTATAAATATTACCAATGACTAGAGATTTGGATAAGCCCTTATTAATTTTTAACCACTGGATTTCAATATTGATATTGCTTTTGTTTAAATTTGAGTAAAATACAGGGGAACAGGATATTGTCTCGTGAACATAGGCACATACACCCCCAGCATTTATAGGTCTAGCCCTATCTACCCTATGCAAATTGTACTTTTCGAAAATAAAATCTTCATCTAAATTTAGGTTGGTTAGCCAGGATTCTGAAAATAAAATAATGTCTATATCCTGAGATTCTAATTCTTTTTTTAAAACTGAAAACTTATTTCTTATACTGTGAGCGTTAAGATGGAATATTTTTAGACCTTTCCCTGGTACAAGGGGGACATTATCCATCAGATTCATGGAATGTATATTCTGGACCAGACACACACATCTCAGCATGTACATAGAAACATATTGACAACATATATATACATAAAAACAGCAGGACTCTGCCCTTGTGGCGGCCTGTGTCCATTTGAGGTGATCAAGAGATGAATGGTGGGGGATTTCAAATGCTCCTTTTAAACAATAACATAAGGTTGCGTTCAGTGACGTGCTATCTACATTCTTGACCAGAAACAGTCGCATGATTTGTGCTAATACTTAAGTATTCGGCAAATTTCACAAAACATTGTCGAGTAATCTATTTAATTTTTCCAATTAAATTCAATTTTCCTTGTAAAAATTATGTTTTAAATCAGCACAACTACCATATGGGTAGGAAATTCCAGACTATACATACAAGTAAATTAAAAACATTTCAAAAATTAAAATATATTTTGCTTTGTTCTATGCAAGGAGCACCTCTACAGTGGCTTTTACACAGCGTTCTCATCCAGAATGTCAATTGGTGGTGTGGTACCTCCACCAACGATCCCCGGTCCTGCGCCATGGACTATGTCAAGAAGTTCTTGCACTGCCTCTGTTAAGTCAGTGTTTTTGACCAGCTCAATCTGGGGGGGCGTGTCTGTTTTCGTAGGTGAGGTAGCGGTTGTCGCATCTATTGCCACAGGAGCTGTCGCTGGAATTGTCGCAGGAGGTGTCGCAGGGATTGTCACAGGGGCTGCAACAGGGGCTGCTGCAAGAGCTGCACCAGGGGCTGCGTCAGGGACTGCGTCAGGGGCTGCCACAGGGGCTGGTACTTCTTGGGCCTTTTTCTGAGTATCCTTGGTTGGGGAGGGTATTGCAGGTTGACCCCTTAGTTCTGCTCTCAGCTTTTCCAGCAACAAACCCATCAGGTTTCCACCTTTGCAGGAATTTTGACTTAGGGTATGTGCGTTCCCAAGGTGCCTGCCAGCTCCGTACACAGGGTGATAAGTGCATTCATAGAAGCGTTTCTCACCAGAATTTAATAGCCACTTTTCCTTTGGGCCTGTAAATTTAATTTTTAACAGGCTGTATAACACACGTGTAGCAGATTTGTTCCAGGTTTTTGAGACTTTTATGGCCTTACCAGTGTCCATAATTTCATAGGGATCGCTGCTGGAGAGGATCTTTTCCATGGCCTCTTTGTCGTCTGCTGCCTTGGCTTTGTGGTACTGGAGACCCTGCTCGACTGAGTTGAAGGTTGTTCCCTCATAGGTTAGTTCCACTGGGTACAGGTTACTATAGACATTGTGCTCGGATTTGAAAGCTAGCCCGTCCTGTGTTTTGATAGTGGTGGCTGCCTGTAGGTTCAAACCATGAGGCAGATTGGGAATGTCCTTATGTGCAAACGATTGTCTATCCACTATGAGAGCCCTTTGGCGGAGTTGTACGTCTTTCACCTTGAAACGCTTGGCAAGGTAGTAGAGAGACCTTAGTTCCAGGAATTGTTTTCTTTCAGTCGGGATGAGTTCGTCTAACAGAGATACACCCAGCCAGTCGTCAACATCCTTCAAGTTCTTCACATTACGGTATATCTCGCCTTTCATGCCGCGGTGGTTAAGTTTTAACACTACAGACCTAGGCCTGTCATTGTCAGGATTGAATTTCCCTAACCTGTAGACTGTGTCAACCTTTTCGTTCCCGTACGTCAGACCCAAATCGCTGAATAAGGCATCTATTAGCTTACGTAGGTTTTCCGTTTTGCTCTCAGGTACCCCGTCCAGTATTAGCGTTTTTTTCCGGTCTTCAGCCTCAAACTTCTCCATTTTCGCTTCGAGCGTTGTTGTTGTGAGCCGAGTTGACAGGATAGCGCCGCCATGTTGTTTTTGTGCGTCTTGTACGAGACCGATGTCAGACTTGAACTGCGCCTTATCCTCTTTCATGTTTTTCTGAATGGAAGCCAACAACTCCGTGGTGACTCTATTATTTTCAGCAATGGTTGCAATCCTACCCTCATTTTCCAGTGTCTTGTCTGCAATACGCTCAACTTCAATTCTAATTTCGTCTTCGAACGATTCAAGATCCTGGACGTGTCGAGTCAATGCTGTCAAGGCGTCAACTATGTCTTTTGGGGAAGAGGTGGCTGTCACATTCTTCAGCTTTTGCCGACGCTTCGATTTCCCTCCCGGCATTTTTGACGTTGTCGCTTTCCTGGTGGTATAATGTTAACGCGGGTTGGTGGAGTCTTTTCCTCGTGCCTTCATGTATTAACCATTCACATTTGGTTGTCTTCGAGTTCCTCAATCATGTAGAAATTCCCAGTTATAAAGGGGTGCAATTTTTTCCGTCCCCCCCCCCCTCAAGAGAAGTCTAAATCTTTTTGGTTCCCCCCTTCAAGGAGTCCTTGAGTCCCCCCCGCCCCCAATCCACTAGCCCCCCCCCCCCCGTAGTTAAAGAATGACCACACCCTAACGTAGCCCATGTATATACGTTATGTTAGACTAGTTGGGACAGTCCCTACTGTAAGGTATACATAAGACACTCATTTCTGGTATCTATTAAGATCTATATATCAGTGATTGCATTCTACTAAATTGTGTATTAATCAATACCAGTTAAAATGCATCTATTCTCTTTCAGATGCATTATTAAAGCTGCTATAATACCTCAGATTCATTTTCCTCATTTAACTAGGTGTGATGAGGAGTCCATATGCCATATTCTCAACAAATGCCATGTCATTAGGACATAACTCAATTCTCAATGTAAAGATTCACAGTCTGTGGAAAGCTGTAGTATCAATATGGCTTGATCAATCAGTTCCGTATTTGGTTTGGGCATTGATTATATGTTAGAACTGACCTGTAAGAAGTCTCAGGGTGTTAATATATTATTTTGAATGATCCTTAAGGAATCCCTTGAGGATATCCGGTATAGTCAGTGTTTGTAACAACCTTGCTGCACTTCCACAGTGGTAAACACCTTCTCAGGGACAATCTCTTTCACTGGTAACAAATCACTAGATTGGGAATTAGGAACCACACTTTGGGAAAGGGAATGGCTATTGCCACCTATTCCCATGGCTCTATGGCTAGATACTTTAAACCTAGAGCTCCACCTTCGCATTGTCAAGGCTCAGACATTTTCAAGGGAGTTCTTTCTGTGCCTACATGGTTCTCCATTGCTTCCGGGAGATTACTTCTGGGGTATAGATTCATGGTGAGATGGAATTGCAATCAGACATAACGTGTACAACTTTGGTAAGGGACCAGAGGGCACTGCAAAGCTGGGACTTTACTACCAAATTTGCTGTCCAATCGGGGATATTCTCACAAATTGGATGCACTTATTTAAACATAAATATCTCTTAACATGAGAAAACGTTATGTCAGGGTTGTATTACCATGATCCGGCAGATTTACTTTTGTGAGCATGGACCAGAAAATCAGGTGGTGCAGCCCAATCATGTACAAAAAATGAAGTAAGGACTAACAAATTGTAATCCAAGTTACGATTCCAGCTTGTAAAGGTGACCCGGGTGTTAAGGTTACACAGATATGATGAATATATTCTGGTAGGCTTCTTTAGACCCAATAAATATGTGGAATCCCCTAAAGTCTAGGGCCTTTTTGTCAGGAAATAAGGTGGAATAATGTATCGCAACCTGCTGCAGTGTGGATAATAGGGTAGACTGTCCATGAGATGACTAGCTGGTGTGTTGGTACCTTGAGTAGATCAGTACATGGATCAGGAGCCCTATGGACAAAAGGCCCTAGCCTAAGATGATTAGCCCTGAGGATGATCAGCACAATGTCTTTGATAGCCCTGTGGAAGATTAGCCCCATGATCAATGGCACACTGATTGCGACATACCAGTTCACTCATGGTACCAAATAATCAGCTATAGTCACCTCATGGTCTACCCTAGATGGCATTCACTGGTAGCTTTTGGTGATTTTTCCGAGAGATGCATATTACAATAGTTGCTATGCAGGCAACAAGAATGTCCTACTGTGTCGTTGGAATACTAATAGACAACTCTGATAAAATAAGTCCGTCCCTCATGGGGGGCGTCCCATGTTGTGTGGGGTTAGTGCTGCACAGATCTGTGTCAGTATCATGTGTGGTCGCGCTGATTTCCCCGGTGACTCTGGGTATCAACATGGTGATGGGACACATTCACCAGGGGCAGTGTCAATCTCCCTTTTTACAGTGACTCTCTCACAATGCCTCTGCCCCAAGCTGGAATTGCCTCCAGTCGTAGTAGATGAGGATAGGGGTATAAGGAACTACTTACCCTACCCCCTGACCTCATCATACACCTTAATATCAATACAAGAAAGGTAGTTCCTTAAAATGTATAGCTTTGACAGTGAGGCGAGGGATTTGAACAAATGTCCACAAATTTTAAACTGTTGTCTGGTTATTTATATTGGGAGGCCATGTGGAACCCGGCCAATATTCAACTAGTAAAATAACTGGTTAACTGTAAGATGAGTGCTCCTTTGTGTTGATTTTTTACCTTCCATTATTCAAAATGCCTTTTAAACCAATGTGGAATACTGGCAAATGTAATTCAATGGGGCAGCAAAATACAGGGACCCTTCTTTAAACCAATGGCACAGCCATATTCCATAAAAACATAGACAATGATTCCCAATGTGATTTGAACAGGTATAGTATGGGTCAGAGGTACAAGCAACTATCCAAATCAAAAAGTCGAGGTGACTTCTGCAGAGTGCACAGTGGTGCAAGGTCAACTTAAGGGGAAAGATATTGGCAGTAATAACTACAGTAATAACTACACGGATTGACTTACGCTCTGTGGTCTGTTCAGAATGCAACAGGACACTGTCCATGGCTGGCAGACACTCCGATATTGCAGGACTTATATGTGATGTTTTCAAGAATCCAATCATCCCCAACTCTACTGGATTATAAACATCAGCAAATGCAGTTAATATCAACATTCTTGTGGTTGTTTCTTCATTTAAATGCAAGGATATCGAAAGAGGTTTGATATGAGCTCACGGTATAAGAAAGCAAGGCATTTAAATCAATAATTTCGGCCTTTTCCATATCTCTAATTAGCACAGGTTCTTTATATGTGAAGGGAATAATACACACTTGAGATGTTCAAGGTATAATTCAAGACAATATATGTGACACGTGCTGGTAAAAGGGACCTTAATACACCCTGCACTAAGGTCCCTTTTCGCAGATCGTAGCTCACTCTCACCAAATCGATGCAACTATTATTTGGCCGTACATGATCGGCGGCCGTACATGATCGGCGGCCGTACATGATCGGTGACGTACATGATCGGTGACGTACATGATCGGTGACGTACATGATCGGTGACGTACATGATCAGGAATTATTGACTGCCCTACCCTTTCTCACCATGTTAAAACATAAATAAATCTTACCAAGATGTACATATGATGTGTGTCTTGACATGTAATATGTCCGATCATGTACGTCATGTGACTTTGGCTAAGTCATTGTTTTAGCCCAGCAAATCGTGGTCACCTTTGGCCAGCTTCCCCATTTTCGCCTTATACAGGTTGGTCAATTTGGTCATGACCAAATCTCACCAAAGTTGCCGAATTTGGTCATGACCAAATAAGGTTTGGTCTTAGTCACACCTGCGACTCAAGTCAGCAAATTTGGGCATGACCAAATTGGCCAACTTTGGTCAGGTTTGGTCGTGGCCAAATTGATTATCTTTGGTGGGACCATAATATGGGATCATATTATGTGTGACCATGATTTGCTGGTAGCTCTCCCCCAAGGTTTAAATATATTCAACCTGCTCAGCCCTTAGTTATGTAATAATCACTGTGATAGAGTGGTTGGTGGTCTATGGGGTGCTAGCCACGCTGTTGTGGTTATTTCGACATAAAAGCAGTCCTAAAAGGTTAACCCTTGCATAACACCCTTGTAAGTGGAATATAGTAATTATGTACCAGACAGTCCGTCGTGGTTATTCTTACAGTGACTCAGTCATGAGTAGGTTAACTGTTAGATAACCTGAGGAAATGCAGCCTCGAACACTCCAGGCCCATACTGGGCCTGGACAAATCTATATCTAATAAAAATGATCCGGAATCCTGGATCATTTTTGATGAGGAGTGTGGGTTTGAATCCCACCATGGCACAATAAGTATTATGTTTCATAAAAACTGTATTTAATCCATTTGAGGCATAAATGTCACCAATACTGATAAATCTATATTACATAGACAATATGTTACTAGGTAATTTAGTTCAATTCATGTGTTTTGTGCAGATATCAACAATAACACTAATTGAGCCACAGTGGGCTTCAAACCCACACTCTAATGGTTGTTGATACTAGTGGGCACATACAGTATAGCAGGGTGTGTGGGCCAGTGTAGGTACATATATGCCTAATTACTCTCCCAGACTGTAAACGTACAGTCAGAGCCTGAGACTGGACAAAATAGCGAGAAAGAGGGTGTAATTGTGTAGATGAGCAGGTTGGGGGCGTCGTGAGCCGTACACATACAGAGTGGACTTTGCTGTGTTTCAGGTACTACCTATCAAAAAGAGGGCCGATCCTAGGAATCTTTATCCAATCTTGAAAAAATATTTTTATATTTAAAGTAATTTTGGGGCTATTTCAGGGGTGAGGTTTACGTAGATTTTCAGAGTATGTAACCTGAAACACACCTTTTTGGCCTAATGCTACCACAATCACAATATTTTCATTGAAAATTTTACAAGAGGAAAAATGTACATAGGGAGGCAGTAGGCATACCTATAGCACATATGCTTGAGCGAACTGAAAAGTGTATCTTGACAAATCGCATAACTCCCGTAGTATCAAAAAGGCATTATACATCATAGTCTTACAGCTCTATCCCTCTAGACATAGACTCTCACAATAGACAGGTTAGTATTTGCTATAAGGTTTACCAGGTATGCATTTATGGGTTTCTGAACAGACCGCAGACTGAGAGTGTAAGTCATTTTTCCTTGTTGAGCTGATAACTACGGTGGCTGACAAAGGTCACCAAAAAGGAAAATTATTTAAAAAATCTTTTTTTCTTCCAATTTTCCTATTTCTATCATGTCCCACATCATGCATGATTTTTTACACCAAGAAAAACACTAAAGAAAATTAAAGAAACTATTTTTTTCTTTTGATCATTTTTTTTTGGGTGACCCTTGGCAGCCACCGTAGATAACACAACTGTGGACATGAACCCGTTTATGTTTAATTACGACTATTCACCTCAGTCCGTGGGGAGATGTTGCGTTGTCATCATGAGGGTTACAGCAGTAAGACTACGGGAAATATGCATGAGATTACGGGGGATATGCTCTTTGAGACTAGGGGATATATGCAATTGTCCAGGCACGCTTTTCTCTTCACCCCTTGTTACCTATAGCACCTTATCCGTGTTGATATCTCCCTATGGCCTATGTTTACAGTATAGGTGAGCTAGGCCCAGGCACGGCAAGGTCATTGTGCATGGCTTGCTGGGGTGCATGGTGCTTTCAATAAAGTATGCCCTTCGTCGGCATGATACATGAATGCAGCCCTGGCCAGCTACTCGCCAGCACTGCATCCAAGCATCATGCCGACCCTACGGGGTTTCTACATCTCTACAGAGTCGACATGGTGCATGAATGCAGCACTGTTGAGATACATGATGCATGAATGCATCATGGCGGCAAAAGGCATGATGAATTAGAGCACCATGCGGTCCTTAAAGGGCGGCTTTCTGTATGGCCTGCAGGGGTATGGTGGCTGGGTGTGGAGGACACGTGACCTGGGTAGCATCCGGGGACTAGCGGTCAGCTGTCACCATGGAGACGTGAGGTTTGCTACAGGACAGGATCCCTTCACACCAAGCAGCGTCTGTGTCAAAGCAGCTGCATGGGGAGACAATGTAATACCACTCAAGTCTACTTCCTGCATGTCTGTGGCTCTCTGCCCCCTCTCCCTCTCTCCTCTGTCTCTGTCTCTGTCTCTGTCTCTGTCTCTTTCTCTTTCTTCCTCTGTCCCTCTCTTCCTCTTTCTCTCTCTGTCTCTCTTTCTCTTCTTCCTCTGTCCCTCTCTTCCTCTCTGTCTCTCTGTCTCTCTGTCTCTCTGTCCCTCTGTCCCTCTGTCTCTGTCTCTCTTGCTCTATTCTTTATAGCCACCTCCTTGCTATTTCCCCTTCTCCCTCCCTGCCCCTCTTCCCCCACTTCCAGCGAATTCCAATACTTAAAGTGACATAATCGCCAAGCGTATCTCACTCACAATCCTAGTACTGTTCTAGTCTACTATGTGGTAAAGTGCGAGTGCTGAGAATGCCCCTTTAAGATTTAACAGATAAGAGGTCTTCAACAAAATGGAATGATAAGTGATGCATAGTCCTTTACTATAATTATATATATCACGATGTATGAATGCAGCCCTGTCAAGTCTTTGTCTACTCCCCAGGCCTGCGTTCATGCATCACACTTACCCTTGGGGAGTGTATCAGACCGTAGGGTCGGCATTACGTCCAATGCAGCTTTACCAAGGGACATCAGCTCTGTCAGCATCAGTCAGTCTATTAAGTCTAATGGACAGGATGAGTGCAAGGTCTCTGTCAGCAGGGAATAATGAGAGGACACATTGAGACATGAAATGGGGGACTGGAGACAGATGAAAATCCTCTTTTAATGAGATGTAATGAGGAAACAACTCCGAGAATGGCACAAACCTTCAGCAGCGCCTAACTGCATGGATTAGAATGTCAAGGGCCATCGGGAATAGGACTTCTTATTTTTGTTTATGCTGCAACAACTCAGATGGAAATAAAGTAAATAGTATTGATCACTTTAATGAACAAGTAGGAACTTGCTCTTCCAGACCAGAAAATCTGCTAATATATCAGGAAATATGAATATTTCACAATGAAGAAATGTGTTTAGAATTGCCCAAAATCGGGGAAAGGTGCCAAGGTGGGGTTACCTTCTTAAAATCTATGGTCGAGTTTCCTGAAACACCTCTCTTTCTTCCCCGAGCTATACGGATACCTGATGGTTCATGTTAAAGGGTGACAGTGCCAACCAGGAGCTATGTTGTCACACGTCTGTCTCCCAGGCCGCCCTCCAACCACACCAGGCCACCATCTGGGCACCTCCCAGACTTATAGGGACAGGTCCGGATAATAGTTGTTGTTGGCTGAGTCTCATGAGATCGGGCCAATCTGAACGTCTTTGACTGGATGCCATCTTTGACCAGGTGCCATCTTTGATCGGGTGCCATCTTTGAGCTCCTGACAGAAAGAGGTTTATTTAGGGCAGGTGAAGATCTTAATGGACATATAATCACCACCATTTCTTTATCTTATCCCTTATATATCAAGGAAGAAATTTATTTTCTTTAAAACCTTTTTTTAGGGGGGCCAGTCAAAGATGGCAACCGGTCAAAGATGACACCTAGTCAAAGACTATAACATTATCCCGAATTCGTGAGACACAGCCAGTTATTGTTACATTTTGAAGCTCCTACTGGAGGGACAGGGACACTACGCCATTGTTGGCTGTGCCAAGGAGGGAGGTGATGGTGATCGAATCTATGAGGTGAGTGAAGGTAGAAAGCACACCCCGACAATTTACCAAGGCAATGGTTCTTTTACATCCGACACTAAAAGGGCATAGTCTTAGATGGCCAGGCCTTTAGTATGCTGTATATCAACCACAGCAGGTTGGAGTTGGTAACGTGACTAGTATCAGCTGGTACTAACATTGCATGAATGTTTACATTTCAGCAAATAGAATATGCTTAAATGAACAAGTTATGCATGTGTAATCCCTTTGAAAGCCACTTGAATGCCATTATGACCTTTCGGTGACATTTACTAAAATACTAAGCTTAAAGCTGCTTAAATTACCCCTTTAATGCGTTTAAATACAGTCATTCATGCAGTGTGAGTACCTCTAGGACACTAATTGAGGCTTGGCCCTTTCTATATACATTGTATCCAAGGTTAGATTTACATGGGCTTTACCTCTATGTAAATATGGCATTTTTATCTAGTTTTATGCATGGTTACATGTCATTTGCAGGGCCTTTGCAGGGGAATTGGTTTAATGCATCAGTATATTACGGAACGACCTCCTTTTTACTGAAACGTAAAATTAGACAAATGTCTAGTTTTCGTGTCTGTGACCGTAAAAGCTACGTAAATGTCAACGTAAATACTACATGAAAGTGGGATTCACTAATGAGGTAAACTTCAATAAACTCAGTCTTTCTATAGACCAGGTTATACGTAGAACTCGTAGAATTCTGTAAGAAATGGCGCTGCCATTTCCAAGTCCCATTAACTCCAGTGCTGAGTGCCCCATCGCCGGGTGTCACTGTAGATTAGCTAACTAGAATCTACCCAGACCTAGACCCCGGTCCCCACACTTGGCAAACCTTGAGACACCATCCTCGTTAATAGGAAAAAAGTATGCCTTATTTGACTGTCTGTTTGTACTTTCATACAAAATGTCTGCCATTTACTTTCATTTCTTTATCATAGGTTAAGAAACTGTTCGGTAAATATCAGGGAGTGTCTTTAAAGGGGTACTTTTACAAGTTTTAGGGCCCCAAAATCAGTGATTTGCCCATGAAAAAGGGGTACTTTTTTTTTCACCGCAAATTCCATAGAAAGGGTGTTTTTTTTCTAATATATATCCCTTGACCAGTGTTGATGAGGATGGTGTCAGGTTTGTACTGGGAGTGCAGGGACCGGGAGGTAGCCCTGCCCCGGCCGCATCCCGCCTCCAGTAGGTGAGCCGACATCCCACAGAGCGGCAGCAGCAGTGGCGGCGCTGATGCGCGGCAACCCGCCCCGTGCCTGCGTCCCCCCGGCGTCCGGAGTGGGGCAGTCACTGCCGCACCTGGAGGTTAAGCAGCAGCAGTGTGCCGCAGGTGGGAGCCCGTCTCCGCAGCCTCAGCCAGTAGGGCCGGACCAGGGCCCTATGGCTGCACTCTGGCTGTGGTGCAGCGTTAAACTTCTCAGGGTAAGTCTATTTGTATTAGGATGACCCTTAACCCTAGAATTGGAGATGGCGACATGGGCATTTCTTGTATTCGAGATGGGGCTTTAGTACTGACACAGGCCATGATCAGATGATAGGTTCTGAAAGGTAACATGGGACATGGACATTTAAGTGACAGAGTTCATGTCCACTTCTAAAATTTGACATGGAGCTTAATGACACTAGACATGACAGGTTCTAAAAGGCGAATGGGACATGAAGGTTTAGGTGACAGGCCACATGGGCGTTTCTTATTTTCGACATGGAGCTTTGATACTGACACAGGACATGACAGGTTCTAGAAGGCCATTTGGGACATGGAGATTTAAGTGCCAGGTGACATGTCCATTTCTCAAATTTGACAAGGAGCTTACTGACACTATACATGACAAGTTCTTAAAGGCGACATGGGACATGAAGATTTAAGTGACAGGCCACATGGGCATTTCTTATTTTCGACATGGAGCTTTAATAGTGACACAGGACATGACAGGTTCTTGAAGGCGACATGGGACATGGATATTTGAGTGACAGGCCACATGGGCGTTTCTTAAATTCGACATAGAGCTTAGTGACACTGGACGTAATAGTTTCTTAATGGCAACACAGGCCATGGAGATTTAAGTGACAGGTTTTATGTGCATTTCTTAAATTGTACATGCATCATGCACCCCTACCCCTTCCATGGCCCCATCATGCATAGGAAGACATTTACTTCACAGTACATGGCTTATCTGGAGGGCCTGCTACTGTCCTACAGGGGAGAGGGAGAAACTGGATCTCACCCTCCATAGTAACGTCCTCTGCTGTGACGTCATCAGAATAGCTATATGACACCTGTCTTGAAATTCTGTATAATGAATCCATAGATGGATATGTATACTATCATCGCACATCTTGGTGTAATTGACTCCGACTAGTCCAAAAGACTCCAGCTGGTCCCACAGGCTGTAACCTACATGGTAGCTACAACTTCTATTTCATCTCAGTGAACAACCACCATATAACACAATTATAGTATATATTCATTTTTGCAAAGAAAATTGGAATGATTTGACTTGGTGGGCAAGATAAAATCTGTACCCTTTCTTTACCTGGCAGAATGATCAAAATGTGTGTGCCCTAAATCACTACACAGAGAAAAGTAGTAGAATCACTGTTACTTCCTTTCTCTGTGTATTTTTGCATAGATGTGTCTGAGAGCAGGGCCTGTGCTACCACTGGACACCTTACTATAAATCACATCTAGCATATCTTAAGAACAAGATTTTTAAGAACAAGATTTTCTTTATTCACCAGAAAAGTTTGACAATTTTTTGTGTTGGTAAAAGACATTCACCTGTGTACAATGATAACGATGATCATATATCAATGATAACGATATTCATATATAAATGAGAAAATCTTCATAGGAGTAGGCATATAAAAAGGCAATTGCCTAGTTTGATTCATATTCTGTCTGAATTACAAACCATCATTATTTGTTGTCATTCAGAAATGACTGCCTCTTTTCACGAACCTGTTCAACATCTTGTTCAATCCCATGATCTTATGTCCCTGATCAAATTGTAATTTGAGCACAAATCATTATTTCAAATTCTCTTAACACCAGGTGCACAATATATTGTGCAGACTGTTGCCATCTGTATACACGGTTCTGGTTCTGAATGGCCGCCTATTCACGTGAAACATTAACAGAAGCTGACTTAGACGCAACCTCGGCCAGCGTCTATCCTACAAGTTTGATGGCCTGGGCGCATACTGCCATACCACTCAATACCCATATTCATGGATAGGTGTCAGACGTACAGCAGGAGTGTATAGGAGGAGAGGAGGCCCAAACATATTCAACCCACCCCCCTCCAAAAAAAAAGTCAATATCATACATTATACTACACATAATTCCCAAACCATACTTCTCCTACATAGGGAAAAGGGAGGCCCCAGGTAGCAAGGGTATATTCGGCCAATGTCGGCAATGATCGACTCGATCGCAATCGTTATCCCAACCATGGTCCATTGTAGGTAATGCATACATAGGTTCAACATACAAATTACAATGATGGCCCACCCTTGGCAATTCTGATAATGGGCTATCTTCGGGTTGACCACTGGCCCGGAGCTGGTCCATGCTTGATATTGCTGATATGGACACAGTGTTGGCCCAGTGTTGGGACATTTCAGGGCCATCATATTATTTCTGATGTTGCACCAACATCAATTCTAACTACACTTGTCCAATATTGGCTATGATCTACACCGGATTCAATGTTGCCTGAAGAATTTCTTACAGGATGGCTCCTACTTTGCCCTCATATTGGGTTTTAAACGTGGTCCCAAGTGTGCTCTACATGTTTAAAGATCAAAGGAAGTTCATGGATGAAATTTGATATCTAAAAGTCCCATTTACTGAATGACACCCGTGGGAATTTGTCCAAAGTAACTTGAAGACATCTCATGTGTGGGTAATGGAGTTAGATAAGTCCTAAATGATAGTAATACAGTTTGTATTATTTCTAACCATTTTGAGATAGAGATCAAGATGGATTAAAAAGACAGAAAAGGCTTTTCTAAACTGATGATACTTGACAGTCATGTCTTAAGTATGCTTGCACATCCAATTATACACATAGAAATAGCATTGTTCAATATTAGTGATTGTTGCAGTGGTCCTATATTGGAAATTATATGTTTGGGCAACATACATATTACATGTTGGTCCGATGTTTAATTTCTAACCTTGGAATAATGTAAAAACATTGTGATGTTGGCCCAACATTGGGCCAACATGAAATCACTATCCCTTTCTCCGAGCATGGGCCATTACTGGGCCAGTGGTCAAACCAGCGGTGGGCCAATATCAAAATACCATTATTGGCCCAATTTTTAGTGGTAGGCCTATATTGGCCCAATCATGGCCCTATGTACTTATGTTACCTGGGGCAGAGGGATCTGGGCAGAGGGATCTGCACAGAGCCAATGTCGCCATTACCACATTCATACAAGGGTCAGGCATTGCCAGACTCTAGCATGAGGATCCAGCATAGCTAGACTCTCAAGCAATTTTGGGTGAGTAGAGGCTCTAGATGAAGGTCCAGCATAGCCTGACCCTCACTAGAATGACCCTTGGCCCATCTATTATAGTCCAGCAGTGCCTGACCCTTGTCTGAGAGTAGTATTGGCGACATTGGTTGATGCTGATATTTGCCTGGGTGTGGGCCCCTCATCTGCATTAAATAAGGCATAAAAATTACTTTTCAATATAATTCCAATATAAGTTTATGTATACGCCACAATGCATAAAATCAGACACTTTAATCTGATTGGATTAGATCAGAGTCTGTAGTTTGGCCTGTATTCCCTAATACACACATCATCCGCCACCAAACTGAAGCAAAATTCAAGAGAGGGGGTCTGCTGCCAGCCCATAGCATAGCATTTGACTGGGAGTCCGAGACAGAGCTATTTATGGCTGCATAGAACAGTTAACTCTTTAAAGGCAGCATAGCTAGTGCTAAAGTGCATTATGTAGACCTGATGCATGAATGCAGCCCTGGCACGTTACTCGTTACATTTTATTGGGCTGATACATGCCAGATGGGTGTGTGTGATTCACAAAGGAACTACCAATGAGTTACTTGCCTATACTGCATTGGTGCATCATTACAAGCAATTAACCATGTACTATGTCGTCGATTAACACTTTAAAGGTGGCATAATACATGAATGCATCATGAATGAGTCCTTAAACGTTTACGGGTTAAATATAGTGCTATGGTTCGAACACGACAAAGACCACGCTGTTGCACCTGTTGCAAAACTACCCATGAAGCTACATCTATCGAGGCAATCGTGAAAGTTTGCTTAGGGTGTGTGTGTACTATATCAATGTATATGACAACTAGTCTACATGTATTGAGGCACTTTGTCCAGGCTGTAGAAATGCCATAATTATATCTATAAGGTTTACCAGACCAAAATATGATTTGTTTCAAAGTAATATGATCCAAACATCAGAGTAAATATGTGCAAGTCAGACAGTTTTGTCGTTTACTCTCTTTTACACACTCTGATTTTAAAGTATGATAAGCAAATTACAAGTCGAAACTGACCTATATGAAATTATGGCACTTAGTCGCTGTCATTACTGATACCCACTGGTAATAGATAAGAGGTGAGGCAGGCTTGGGAATTAAAGTTTATTATTTAGTAGTAGAATAAACTTTAGGTTGTATTTATTAGTGACAACCGTAGAATGTATAATATAGACAATAAAATGCGTAGTACAATAAAACAATTGATTGATAAGAATATATGGTTGATACGATTGATAAAATTGTTTGTAAAATTACAGTTGGTGAATACACATGTAATTGATTATGAACCTATGGTGAATATTAACATTAGGTGTGGGTGGGCGGGAACAAGAGAGTAGTGGTGTGGACGGCGGCGAGCCGGGGACTGAGGAGGAGAGAGGGCGTTGGATTTGTGAGGTAAGGGAGGGTTATGTAATGTTTGGTGAACAGTAGTGGTTTGAGTGACCAATGGTCAGCAATGACTTTCCCTTACCCGTATACGGGCAATGGAACTCCCATTACTGATACCCACTGGTAATAGATAAGAGGTGAGGCAGGCTTGGGAATTAAAGTTTATTATTTAGTAGTAGAATAAACTTTAGGTTGTATTTATTAGTGACAACCGTAGAATGTATAATATAGACAATAAAATGCGTAGTACAATAAAACAATTGATTGATAAGAATATATGGGCCAAACCTGCCAAGGAATTGTTTATGGGGATGGGTGGTGGGAATTTGAATGAATTAAATAATGATTGATTGTGTATAATGTGGACTTGATGTGTCACATGATTTAGTCTTTGTATATTGCTTTTGCCACTGCACTTTGTACTTGTGTCTGCGGGGCTTTGTCTATGTATGCTTTATAAGCGTTTGAGGTCCATCCTCCAAAGTCCTTTATCTGCTGGTCGTGGCAGCCAGCCCGGTGGGCCTCGGTTGCCGCTGCCTTCCTTAAGGAGTGAAGGCTGAAGGATGCCTTTGGGATCTTCAGTGCCTTCAGGACCTTTGCCCAGACACCGTTCATGTGGGAGATGGGTACCGGTAATCTTGTGTCGGGGAACATAAACATTGGGTCCCGGTCGCTGTTGGTCGGAGTGTCCTTTATCACCCTGTGTAGCGCTGTTAGGGGGCAGTACTTTTCCTGCATGTCCTTCTGTATGGTAATGTCCCGTGTTTGGTCGTAGTACTGCATTGTCTTTCCTCCCTTTATGCGCATCATCCCGAAGTCCGTCAAGAGCCTGACGTCGCCTCTTGTGAGGTGGGATGTAGGGTTGAATAGCTTCAGGGACGCCGGGAGTATGTCTGATTGTCTCAGCGCAGCGTTGTATATCACTAGGATTATGGCTGACTGTACCCTTCCCAGTTTGTCCTGTGTTAGTTGTGCCAGGACCCTCCTCAGTGCTGTCATGGGTATGGGGAGCTTTGGTCTGGGCACATACGTCTTGTCTCTTTTGATGGCCTCCAGGGCTGCCATGACCTTGGGGTGATAGAAGGGGGTCATTTTTGAGCCCAGGTTTGCCATATGCACCCTGATATGGGCCACCTTGTTCAGGATTGTTCGCGGTGACTTGGTTGATATCATGGCATATTCCAGGTACGCCGTGAACTCCTGGTACGTAGGGGCTGCTGGTTCGAATCCCATCCTGAAGGCGAATGCCAGGTATGTCCTGACAGTGGAGCTGCGATTTTTGAACGTCCCGGCTGCTCTGGACTTGCTTTGCCGAGTAGCTGCTTGTTGCTGCAACCACGCGAAGGCCGGATCTGGAATGTATGGATGGTTGCATTTCCCGTAAGAAGAAGTCACAGTTTTTAACAATGTTCATTTTTGTTGCATTTATGTGCTTCATTGCCCTAAGAGCGTGGGTGTCAGCCAGATGGGCTCTACTGAGGTCGTCTGCAAAGTCATTTTGTGAACCAGGAATATGATCGTAAGTGATTGAGACATTGAACATCGCCTGGACCATCCAGGCTGCACGGGCACATTCTAAAAGAGTTCTGTCTTTTCCCTTCCCTGACCTAAACACCTGTACCGCTGCCTCGTTGTCGCAGTATATATGTATGTGTGCCCCATAGTCAGAGGGACCCACAAATGTGTGGAGGGCCACCACCACATTTGCGGCCTCAAGGTGACAGATGTTTGTGACCCCATCCTCCTCATGTGTGACTTGAGAGGCATATGCTGATCTGCCATTTGTGCCGCCTATTCCTGAGAGGCAGGCGTCAACGTAGAGTGTTTGGGTGTAGGCGTATGACTGGATGAGGCCTACCCCATTCCACTCTTCAGCGAATTCCTGAAACCAGCGTAGGTCTTTCCTCATCTCCCCATTAAATCTAACATACCTCCCCTTTGCGCCCCTTAATGTTTCCAAGAGTCTGCCAATGAAGAGTCTGGCTGGGGCGATGCACTTGGCTATATGCAGCAGCGCCCCCAGCAGGCTTTGAAACTGTTTCTTGGACACTGATCTACGGCCTGCTAATCTATTGACCTTCTCTTTTACCTGATTGAGTTTGGAGGCAGGTATGGAGAGCGTCATGGATGCTGTGTCAATGACTATCCCCAGCCAGGTGACGTGTTTGGCTGGAGGCTGGGCCTTGTCCTTCGCCTCGGGTAGGCCTAGGTCCTTGATGAGCTGTCTGGCGAACCTGAAGTCCTCCTGGGCCTTGGCACTGTTTGGGGATACAAGGATGACGTCATCAAGGTACATTTTGGCGTATATCCCGTGTTCACCCAACATTCCCACTATTGACTCAGCTATTCTTTGCATGTGGCTAGCGCTAGCCCTGGCGCCAAAAGGCACGGATTTGTCCATGTAAAACTTATTTCCCCATTTAAAGCACAACAATGGGTAGTCTAACGGATCACTATTGAAGTTCTTGTATGCGCGGCTGATGTCGAGGCTTGATAGCATGCAGCCTTCCCCCTGTCTAATGATTTCTTGTGCCACTGCCTCCACCGTGGGTAGGCTGTGTGTTTGTTGCTTTCCTATCACAGTGTTTTTCATGATATATGCATTCACCGAGGCCTCTTTCGGGAAGCTCATATCTGTTATTATTCGCCTGTCGTTAGTGTCCCTTTTTGGGCGGGTCATGAGGGGTGAGATGTGGCACCACTCCTTAAATGGGGGGGCTGTGAAGGGGCCTTTGAGCCCACCTAATTTTATTTCTTTGTTTATGAAGGCGTCTACGTGTGTGGGGAATTCCAGAGAGCTGCTGTGGTTGGGGGTGTCCTGGTTCCCACTGGGGGGACCCAGGTACCCTAGGGGGAAACCGAATTTCAGAAAGTCTATTAGTTGCTTGTGGTCGTCAGATTTTGTTAGTCTCCTTTCCCACTCCTTGATATTGAGGGCAGTGGGGAGGGGGATACGGGCTGATAATGCGTTTGGGAGGCCGGTATTTCTAACTTTCTCATAAATGTCATTGAGGCTATAGTCCTCGGGTGTTAACTGCTCAGCGTGTAGGTCCATGTGTGGCCAAGACTGTGTTCGATTTGCTATGAAAGTGTTTGGATCGATGCTGAGAGTCGGGTCTATTGTGTTATTTTGGCACTGTAAGCGAATGCGTTGAAAATCAATACTCACATCCGCTGTTGTGGCGGTGGGTGCCTGGCGGTTGAAGTTCTGCTGTCTCGGGGCCGTGTTTGTCCCTGTGGGGCCTTCTGGGTTGTTGGGAGCAGTCACGTACGTATCTTTCAACGTTCCCGAGTCAGGATTGAAGAATGGAGCTGTGATGTTGCTGAATTCGGCGTTAATCGAGTGTGCCGAGGAGAAATTGTCGAATTCCGGAAGGTGTGCGCCGCCATCTTGCGCGCAGTGGTTTGTGGGAGGCGGAGCGCACGAACCGGTGACGTCACTCCCACCAAAATGGCCGCCTGCTGTGGGCGCCGCCATGTTGTTTACCACGGCATTGATGACGTAGCGCTCAGGACCGTGCGGGAGAGGCGCACACGGACTGGTGACGTCACTCCCCCCAACATGGCCGCCTGCTGTGGGGGCCGCCATGTTGTCTGCCGCGGCCTCGGTGACGTAGTGCGCGGAAACATGGCGGCGCCCATGGCTGTGGGGGCTGGAGTGACTTTGGACGAAACGATGCAGGTTTACGCAGTGCTGACTATTTACTGCGTACAATGGACATGTATATGACTGAGTGCAGTCGGGATCGGGCCTGCCTGTATCCGATCGGTTGGCAGCAGACCCTTCTAGGCGTTTTTTGGAGCCGGTTTGGAGCTGTCGGTGTTGGATCTCCAGGACCCGCCGGAACCGCCCTGATTGTTGTTGTTGGCGTGCTCGAACTGGGACCTGCCCCCGTTCAGCTCCCTGTATTTACGATCACATCTGGCCAAACTATGTGTGCAGAGTTTGCCGACGGATGTGAAACAGTTCTGACAATAATGTGATTTACCGTCGTGGTGTGATCGCTGTGTGCATCCCCGGGCTGTATTATAGGACGCACACAAATCAGAGACACTGTGTACCGAGCTGGTGTTTGTGTTGGACTTCGACCCTCCCCCTGCCTGCTGACGATGGGGGGCCGGGGGGGCGAACGAGTACATGTTCCTGGCCTGCTGTACCTTGTGCCAGTCGGCCCACACGAAGTCGTCCCTCTCGATACTGTCAAACACAAACTGAGACCAGGTAAGTACCCCTTCCCATGTACGCTGCCTGGCGTCCTTCGTGACGTCGGTCAGATGTTCCATCATCCAGGGGAAGTTCTCCTGAGGGTATGCATCCGACTTCCTGATTAAAGTCGACAGTGCATCAATGTATTCTAAAGAGGTCATGCTGTGCCGAGCGTCCAGCTTTTGTCTGAGCGTGGTACAGCCCGGACGGTCCAGGTACATGTAAGGTTTGGCCAGTAATTGTTTTTGAAATGGGTTGTTGATAAACATGGCCTTACCGTCTGTTGCCTGGGGGTGGTATGCCTGCTTTAGAAGCTCCTGCGTGATGAAGTTGCCAGCGCCCGGGGCCCTCATGAGCTCGCCCGGGGCCGGGAGGCGGTGGGTGTCGTCGAACCTGAGGGGGCCAGGGTGCATGAGGCCCGGCCTTGCCGTCGTGTTGGAGGGGCCGAACCTCGAGGCCGCTGGGCCCTTCCTCGGTGTGCTGTGTGACGCCTTGCTCTGGTTCTTGGACAGGCTGGAGTCTATGAGGAGGTCGAGCTTGTCATGTATGGTGTTGACCTTGCTCTTTATCTCCTCCATGTCCCCTTCCAGTATCGACACTCTCATGGACGTGTTGGACTTGTCCCCCAGATTGATGACCGGGGCCGGGACCGCAGGGGTCTCTGTCCCTGGCGGCTTGACTTCAGGGGGGTAAACGATGGGGATAAGAGGGATCTCGACTGCATCCTTCTTCTTGCTTTTAGCCTTGTATGGGTTCTTCCCCAAGGGCCCTGTATTGTCTGATGCCCTCTTCGCAGCCTTCCCCCTTGTGACAGCACCGGTGGCACGCTTTGTCTTAGGCGCCATGTTGGATGTGTCACCAGTCCCGCACACGCTATTTTCTGCTTATAGTATACGCATAAAATATTGATAAAAGTTCGTAGAACATGTATACCTATAGCATGAAGTACTCTCGGACGAATGTAGTCTCGGTGGAGGTGAAAGTAGTGAGTATGGCGACGTGTGGTAGCACACGCCGGGCCAAGAATAAGAGAGTAGTGGTGTGGACGGCGGCGAGCCGGGGACTGAGGAGGAGAGAGGGCGTTGGATTTGTGAGGTAAGGGAGGGTTATGTAATGTTTGGTGAACAGTAGTGGTTTGAGTGACCAATGGTCAGCAATGACTTTCCCTTACCCGTATACGGGCAATGGAACTCCAATTAATGCACGAAAAAAATGGTGTGGAGCAACATGGTCCAAAAATTAGGATATATATGAGGCAGCTTTATTTTTTCATTTAGACATTCATCTTTAGAAATATGATAGGCAACTTTCAAGTCGAAGTATAGACATATACCGTGTTGACTCACAGATTGTAGAGTTGACTTTCATACTGCAGCCAAACAAGGTGCAAAAAGCTCATGCCTCTCGCTGACTGTCCCACTGGGATGCATTTATATTGCGTATTCCGTTTATATCAATAATAGATGATACAGTAATAACAAATTGCTGTTAAAAGAATGCAGCTACATAGATGACACAGCAGTTGTCAACACTTGTATTATGGTGGATGAAATCCTTGCGCTATGGGTTCTATCCTCAAATAGATGGTGAGACGAAGAAAGAAAGAAAGAAAGAAAGAAAGAAAGAGAGACAGAGAGAAAGAGAGAGAAAGAGAGAGAGAAAAGGAGAGAGAGAGAGGGAGGTATATACATATGTATGTGTGTATGTATGTATATTTAGATATATAGATATAGATAGATATAGTACACTTACTTTCAATAGATTTGGGCCTCGATTTTGGAATAAAGCAAAACGGCACAGAATGCTTATTGCATATTTGATAGGCAGTGTTGTTATGCCAAATCGTACATCATATTACCTCTATGCTGGGTTGGTATGCTGCTCTATGGGAACTAATTGATATATGGTATGGGAAGCGACAAACTGTCTGACAATGCTGTATAAGCCGTAATGTAGGGAGAATGAAACTGAACCTCGTCCATGGATTACCCTAAGTTGGTTATGTGTGCCCAGATTTAGAATTTAAAGCCATGCATCCCCGATGACGCTTGACTTAATTTTCCTAACCCGGTTGTATAGGCTAGTACTATATATACAATTATACAATACGATATGCCCTTCATCGTCGTTTTGTGACGCATGAATGCATGAATGCATGAATGCAGCCAGCGTGAGTAATGCGGCAGTGACGCATTTCAGAATATAACAATGCACCTCAAGTTAAGTCCACCACAGTTGAAACATGGGCAATCATTTTGGACCTGAATGACTGTCCCAGTGGATACAAAAGATGGTTTAACATTGAATCATCGTTGATAAAAGATTGATAGTTTGACTTCTAGAAATGTAATATCACTTGCATGAGTGGCCAGATTGGTTATTTGTATATCTGGCACAGCATTCAGAATTACAACTGGAAATTGGTACTCGTTTTGAAAATATATGAGTCTGACAAGTGGTCGATATTTGATTGAAATTGGGGACTTTGGCAGCAATCGATATTTAGGTATCAAAAATAAGGTATTTCCTGCCCACTTCACTTGACCGAATCCCCAGTTAAGTTTCAGTTCTCCGGTGGGAGTGTTATCTTTCTAATGCGAGTCCCCAGTTCCGAGCAAAAACACCCGCACGCCGACACCCACACGCCTTGAGCTACATTTCCCAAGGAGGAATGTCTCAGACAGGCTTTTTTCAAAAGCCGGAAGTCCCTTCCTTCGTCATGACCATGACACCCTCAGTGGTCCTTGTAAGTGACAACAGCAGGCCGGGTAGGCTAAACATATAAAGTGGTTTGGTTCAGGCTACTATCGTAAATTCTTGCTTTAGTTCTTTTACCTAACATGCCTATATAGAGTAAAGCACATCCAGGAGTACTAAAATCAGCAATTTCCAGGACCCTTGAGAATTTAGGGTGCACATTTCTTACGTGAAATAGGCCTGACCATCCCATATATTGCCCAATTCTTTTATAAAATATCTCCAGATATTTCAAAATCAATGTTCGTGTATTTATAGTTCCAGGAGAGATATGTGTGTCAGTAATGAAAGTATTTAATGATTTCTGTATGAAGAAACATAAATAGTTATTCAAGTACAACTTGTGACTGAATTACGGCCAATGTAAAGGGAGTTGTCATTTCTCAGCAACAGGAAGGGGGGCGGTAGCATTTTGTGTTAGTGTGCCATGCTATGCCTAAGTTACCCCGTCTCCTCAACCTGTAAGAGCGGTTCAATGTTTTTTGGTCCACCCCCCCCCCCATCCTCCATCAGGGTTTTTCACATTTACAGCGGTTATCCCCTAATATAGGTGAATATCCGTGCGCTGTTTTGGATAAAAAGGGAATGCCCCCCCCCCCCCACAACTCACGAGTCTCTCCCAGTTGAAAATGATCCCTCCCTAACCTGGCAGAATCTCCCCCTTTTAGCCTTATCCTGGGTGCGCCTGTAGCTGAAGTGTAGCCATGGTAGGGACTCCACTCAATTAGGAAGAGTAGGTGTGGAGGGCTTAGTCTCCTGGTCTGAGCAAATAGGAGTCACTCTCCAGGGAGTCTCCAATTAGTAGGATACAAGAGTGTCATGCCCGTATTGAACAGTTACTTGTAGGGCCCGAATTACTTCTTAATTAATACATAGCGACTTGTTTCCTTTAACTAACCCCGTAAAGGCCTAAAGAATCTGCAGTTTTAACTAACCCTGTAAAGGCTGCATAGGCCTAAAGAATCTGCAGTTATTAATATATTACAAGTTCTCCTGCCAACAAGGAAATGGGGGAAGAAACCAGTGAACAGCTGGTGTAAGAAAGCAAACAAGAAGCATGGATATTTGATATGTAGATGTTCCCATCCATGCAGAATTCGGGGAGGGCCCAATGTAGCTGAAAAGGACTTTTAATAGATGGGGGCGGCGCATCCAGGGGTTCGGGCAAGCCCTTTAAGGCCCACATATTTGTTTCATTCGTGCCTCATGATGAGAAGATGAACAGTAGGCTGTGTCTCACGAAATTGAAACCAATTGAATAGTCTTTGACCGGGTGATGTCTTTGACCAGCTTGATAGAAAACACTTTATTTAGGGAAGATGAAGATATAAATGTGCTGAAAAGGTTGATGGATGTTATAAGACTTTAGGTCCATAAATGGTACCCCATTTTTTATCTTCATCTTCCCTTAATAAACCGTTTTCTATCAAGGTGGTCAAAGACGTCACCTGGTCAAAGACTATCCAATTGTATCAATTTCATGAGGCACAGCCTACTGTTCATCTTCTCGTCGAGGCACGAATGAAACAAATATGTGGGCAATAAAGGGCTAGCCTGAACCCCTGGATGCGCCATCCCCATCTATTCTAAGCCCTTCTCAGCTACATTGGGCCCTCCCCGGATTCAGCTTGGATGGAAACATCTACATATGAAATCTCCATGCTTCTTGGCTGTTTTCGTTCGCTGGTGTCTCTGCCTTAATTTCCCTGTTGGCAGTAGATCTTGTAATATGTCAAAAACTGCAATTTCTTTATCAAAACATCTCTTCACCTGATTGATTGAACTTCTTTTATTTCGACTCAAAGTGTACAGGCAAAATATACCTGTATTTGTTTCACATCCAATTGATGGTTTATATATTTCTCTTTATCGATTTTTGGTCATTATTTAGATAACAGAAGTAGGAAGGCATTATTTCCTTGATATGATATTATATTCCGAGCTTCAGGGCTCATAAATTGGATACAAGAGCAGAGGCGAGCATCACATTTGAAGTTGTATCCAACTATTGGACACAATATTGTTGTGTCAATTTCTTTATGAGATGAAGGCTGGGTGGTAAGTCTTCTCTCAATGGACGATGTTATTGCTCTAAACCTCCTCCTAAGAAAACTGTCTGTACCGGAAGTGGAAAGACCATCGCATTTGTTGGTAATCTCACAGGTTCTTCCCTCTGATCCCATGGCAATTGGATTTTTAGTTTGTTGCGAGTGGGGACAAGAGAGGAGCAAGAGCGAAAATAATCCTTAATTCTTTGCAAAAGGGGCAGCGGGACATAATTAATTATCTCTTCAGTCTACCTACTGGTAGGCTAGTTGTTTTCGACCCGAACCGGAAACATGTCTTTCCACAATAAAACAATTAATGTACTCATGACTAATGAAGAGCTCTTATTCACAATAATAAAAATTCACTTCAAATAGGCCTTTCATCCTGCAGATAAGAGATATTTTGTAGAAGCCACTGGTGGTTATGTTTGGAAGTGACCTGATTTATGGTGGTGACACCTTCTCTGGCCTGGCTTCAGGACTGTATAATTCCAGACGAAGCCTTATTTAACAGCCCATACCACTGAGCCTGTATACATGTAGGTTAATGGGATCTCACCAGTCACCCAGACCACCCACCCCAACCCTTTACACTGATAATCCATAGGTTGAAAGGGTTTGTCAGTACAGACTATCCTAGACTCGTCATATGTGTGTTAGTCACAATGGCAAGTTATATTCAAGTTATATTCAAAAATGTCTGAGGGGTCAGTCAATAGTGACTAACCTAGGTTCATCATTGGCGTGTTGTATTTGTATGCCACTAGTTGGTGCCACTCGTAAGATACTATGATGACCACTCGGTGGCTCCCCCTGGAAATTAAAAGACTAAGGTGGGTGGGTCAGTACTGACCAACCTGACAATAATTACTTACCTAGGTTGGTTGTATAGGGAGCCAAAAAATGACTAACTTGGTTAGGTACTAGTGACTGAGAGATTGGTCGTAGAGGGGGCCTGGGAATATCAATGTACCATTTGAGGACGAAATAATGCATTAATGCAGTAGTTCCTGTGTCGTAACTGGACAGTATTATAGTCATTGATTCAAGCCTGAATGCACCAGGGTGAAGTGGCCTGGCTACAAGTGGAGCGGCAGTTCTGAAGTATGTGGGCCAGAGTACCTTGATAAGGAGGGGCCTTTACCCTATTCCTAATGGCTACAGACTAACTCTGGGACAAGCCACCTATATGTGTCCTAAAGGCACTGTAGCCATTTGTCTTTTATTTCATGGTGAATACAAACTGTCAAGGTTAAAGCAATGGGGAAGCTGTTCCCTAGGGGAGCATGCAATAACCCTAGGCCGTACTGCACGCTGTGGCCATATTTCACGTTCCCAAGGTAGGTAGGGGGTCGCTACAGAGTTTCTATGGGGTTGCCATGGGGTTGCTATGCTGCAGAGGGTCACATGACCTGTGCGGAATTCAAAATGGCAACACCACGGATCTGAACAAACACCACAGAAGTAATTAAACATGGACTGCATGTCTGTTTTAGATTGAAATACCCTGAAATAAACACAGAGCGTCACTCAAAAAACACCTCAACAGTGGTTACCTCACTTGTGGTGCTTGTCCCGCAAAACGGGACAGGCACTACTCGTGAAGTAACCACTGAATCAGTGACTTAAAGTGACATGGTCCGATTGGTAGGGTTAAAAAATCAATTTAGTTAAAAATGAATCAGAATGTTCCCTATGGCCATACTCCATGTGCTAGCTACTTTATTTTATCTCATTCCCAATAATTCAGCTTAAAATCTAACAAATTATCAGATTATGGCTCAATTTACTAATTTTGGAGTGCACGCTATAATCCCCCCATTGAAAAAAAACACTGTAAAATACTACACTTGGGCCATGTCGGGCACTCTAATTGGGCTCTTATTGCCCATAGATAACATTTTATTGGGCCCTATTCTCCAAATATGATATTGTACTAACATATGAAACACCTTTAAGCAGGATTTAAAATATGAGAAAAATCGGACCATGTCACTTTAAGCATGCAAATATGTCTATGTAGCCATTTGTCTTGTATCTTTTATCTGAGGTGCAGTAATCAAGGCCCAGCCACCCAATTAAGAAGAGTACATGTGGACAGCAGCTTAAGCAGCTCAATACCCCTACAGTAAACAACTTCCTTCAAGTATTAGTAGCAAAGAAGTTTTTCATTCCTTTATTAAATATGTACCTGCAGCCTGCAAATAACTTCTAACTTACTCTTAGGACGGACATTGTGTCTTAAATGCCATTTCATTGGTAGCCATGGTGCATTCATACCGACCCTTAGTTCCTAATGTGCATCGATGTGGGTGTTTTAACATCTAGTTAAAATCTTAACATAGGATGCAGTGTCAAAAGCAGGGTTAAAACTTTCCACACAAATACCTGGTACACAAGCGTGTAGTTGGCGTGGCACTAGACTAGATGTGACCAGGTACCTTTCCCCGAAAAGGTAATGGCACTCCCCAAAGAAGCTGTAAAATAACACGGGCAGACATAAAAGGGCAGTGTATGGGATGCTGGCAACCCAGTGGCCAGAATTCCGGGAACTGTAAAGTAGGCCTCTCCAAATGGTATCCTTGTTTCTCATCAAGAAGCCATGAGAAATATGACGAGGGCGCTTTTTTCCCTTCTTCTCTTTTTTTTTGCTGAGGGCTAAATAGGTGAGGAAATCTTGAATCTCGCCGAACTAAATTCATGTTTAAGTATTTAAAAGATAAATGATCAATGCAAGTTGTAAACATGCTTGTCTTCGCTATCCCATTGCATTTACAGAACTCCAAGCTTCAATCTGATATAAAATATGCCACCTATCAATTATTATCATGTTTTTTCATTAAAATTTGCCAAAAACAAACACATCAAAACACGATTTTGGGGATGTGCGCTATGATGAGAAACAATTTAAGGATATTATTTGGAGAGGCCTTAGAGTGGCCCCCTTCTCCATCAACGAAAGAGCCTAAGGGAGTAGATTCATTGCAGTCTTTTACGTTGCAGTTTTCTACATTATCATGACATCGACCTACCTGATGTCTTAAAGGCGCACTGAACCCACGACGTCATTTGCGTACAAAACTCGGCAGGGCTAGGTCCTCAACTCAGTGCGCCTTTAAAGTGGCTATATCTGATTTTCCTAAGTTCTGAGTCCTACACTGATATTCTTAGGCTCCCTATACTCCCAACCTCTCAGTCACTAGTACCTAACCTAGTTAGTCATTTTTTGGCTCCCTATACGACCAACCTAAGTCAGTTATTATTGTCAGGTTGGTCAGTACTGACCAACCCACCTTAGTCTTTTTATTTCCAGGGGGAGCCACTGAGTGATCATGACAGGTGGCCCCATCTTGTGGTATACAAATACAACACACTAATGATGAATATAGGTGAGCCACTACTGACTGACCCCTCGGTCATTTTTGAATATAACTTTGCCATTATGACTAGCACTCATATGACCAACCTAGCATAGTCTGTACTGACTAACCCTTTCAATCTATGGATTTTCAGTGTACCTTAAGATCTAAAGACTATAAAAGTATATTATTTAGGACTGGGGAACATTCAAAAGGTATCCATGGGCAGGTAGCAGCTGGCAAACTGGTCCCACTTTAAGTGTATTTTTTTCACGAGGAATAAATACGGCTTTGGTCAACATTCTGGATCAAGAATCTTGAAGAAGATTGAAATTTGAGTCTTAATCATCGAATATACTAATTAGTTTAAATTGTCTTTTAAATGGTGCCCCTGTGAATCGGATACTACAACAGGATTTACTCACCAGCACCAAATTGGGGTATTTTAAGAAAAAAATAATATATGAAGCAGTATATGCCTTATAAAGCTCCTTAAGGGCTATTAATAATTCCAAATGACTTTGGGCGTTTACGTAATACAAAGCTTTCAAACCATTTGGTTAAGAAGGACCTACTTCTCTTCTTTAAGAAGACAAAAAAAATAGATAAAGTAGGCCCAATATTGGCATGAAATCGGAATTGTTCATTGATACAGGCACTATGCACTAATAAAGGCACTGTCAGATTCGGGCATCGTCAATATCTGTATCCCCTTAATAAGAGCAGCATGATGCATTTTAAGGCATCATGCCCTTGGTCATCATAATGCTGAATTGCGTCGGGTCGAGACACTCCCAAACTCAAAAGAGTCAGTATGATGAATGCAGCACCAAGGAGCTACTCGCCGAGGCTGTATTGGTGCATAGGACGACACATTTCATCTTTTAGTGACATGCCGTTCTTAAAGAGGTACAGAAGAAGATGGAGATTTGATTGCTGTCAGTAGGAAGCCTCCCTGACATGCCGTCCTCGTTTATCAACCGTCTCTTTAACCCTTTAAAGACGGCATTAGTAGACGAGATACACTGTCAGAAGTAACTGTAGCTGCACAGCGATTTATACTGTAGACCTACAGTATAAAAGGAGGTATTTTTGGTTTCAAAACCAAAGATACCTTCTTTTATACTGTAGTTCTACATCGTATAAATCGCTGTGCAGCTACAGTTACTTCTGATAGTGTACGCTTTAAGATGCAGAATGTAGCCTTGGTGAGTAACTTGCCAGGGCTACATTGGTGAATCAAGCCGATCCTTCGGGAGTCAATCAAGCCTGTAAGGTCTGCAGGATGCATTCATGCCTCATGACGACCAAGGGCTGTGTCTCACGACCTTGGGACAATGTTTTGTCTCTGACCGGGTGCCGTCTCTGACCAGGTGCAGTCTCTGACCGGATGCCGTCTCTGACCGGCTTGGCTTGACAAGGTCAAAATACTAACAGCAGGAGGCTAATTATAATTATAACTATGATTATATAACAACCGCCATAACGTTTTTCCAAATCCTTATATATATGAGTGTAATTCTTTTTAAAACACCTTTTTCTGACACCTGGTCAGAGACGGCATCCGGTCAGAGACGGCACCCGATCAGAGACAAAAACATTGTCCCAAGGTCGTGAGACACAGCCCAAGCCGCATGAAGTTGATCATCAGTTTCCTCTGAGTATGTCATCATTAATGTGCATATATAACTCATTGATAATAATCTTAGAAGAGATTAGACTTCAGAAGATGAGAAATGAAAACATTGTAAAACCTCTCATATATATAGGCCAAAATGTGGGCTCATTTAAACAAGGTTAAACTATGATTATAAATATGATTTACTTGATTAGGAACCTCCCTTATAAGGCAACCCCTACTTATAGAACTGATAGAATGATGACAATTATGAGCCAAGTAAGTCTTCGAACCCCAAATTTGATCTGCTTATCAGAGAGACTTTACGTTTATTACGGCGGTGCAACAAACCCTAGTGACCTATATGCTGCTCCTATGATTACGCAGATATATATCTGTCACCATAAGGAGGTATAAAAAGAGCAACCCTACCTGGCCACCTTAGTGATGATTGATACATCCCTTTGATGTTATAGGTGGGGGAAGTGCATCGTTTCTGGCATCCATTAGTGGTCTATCATGAGTTCTTCACCTCATTCTTCTGCCACAGGTTTTGGAAAGAGGGGTATATTCAATGTTACACGGGACATCTTGCAGCATACTGACCCTTTGGGTATAAAAAGTGTAAGATGGGCATGACACGTAAATGCAGCGCTTCATGCACTATGGTGGCAAATGGCATAGCACACTAAAACACTATGCAACTCTTAAAGCTATTTAAGATTAAAGGTTAAAAATGTTTGTCTCTTACAATACTAAAAACACAACATAACACATAACCACATAACATGCGTGAATGTTTGCATTTTAGAAAGTTAAAGAGCCTAAATAAACCCCTTAAGCGACTTTAAGGTGGGTCGATCCCATTGAATTCAAGTGTTCAGAATTTCATAATTTTTTTTCTGTGAGTACCCTTAATCATTTGAAAACAGAAAATGAAAAGAAAAGCAGGGGTTGTCATGCTACTTTTTAAAATATGGAATTTTGAAAAATAAAAGTTATTTAATTTTTCACAAAAAGAACGGAAAAAATGTCAAAATTTGTCTGATTTTATTTCCTATCAACCAAAAAACATAGAATTTTGAAACATCACACAATGAACACAGGGATATATACCTTTATTCTAAAAATAGTTTTAGAGTATTATCACTTTGAATTCTGGGTAAAAGTTTCATCTCTCGGAGAAAAGTAGGAATAAATATTCATTATCTTTTTACATAATCAAGGAAAAATAGTAGTAAAAATGTTCAGATTTTTCTTAAACTTTCTCAACAAATTGCTCAGATCATTTGCCCATGAATAAGAGTAATTTTGATATGGGGTCCCGTGCATAATTTGAGGGTTTTGGCCCTTTGAAATAAAAAAGTAATGGAAAAACGGATTAATCAAATCTTTGAAGCATTGCATTATGGGTAAATTCCCGACAATCTGCATATAAAATGATCTTGTTATGTAGGTTTGGATATATTCAAATAATTCATTCACTTTTATGCTCTTTTAAATGCCATTTATTACTTCATAAATGAAAGTTCCAGAAGAACGATAGAAAATTCCCAAAAATGCCTGTACTTATTATATCAAAATATAAAGTGCTCTAAAATGCTCAACTTTCTCAAAATCTTCCGATTTTTTTCATGAGTATAGAGAATTGTCCCGAGTATATGCTCACCAAAAATGGCATTATTCGGACATATTCAAGCTATATGCGCAGAAAGATGCGCAGTGGTCCATTCTGCAATGGCCGCGACCCACCTTAAGTTTAGCAAATGGCATGCAAATTTCATGGCGAGGTCATAATGGCATTTCAATAGCTTAGGTACTTTAAGCATCTTTGATTTGCTTAAATGTTGACATTCATGCAGTGCAGGCGCTATGCATCTAACGATAAACCATGCTGATACACTAGACTTCAGAGCGGCTAAGTTTTGCAATAAAATGATGTCGTATTTATTTCCCTTTCTAACTTGTACCCTAACCCATAGATATCAGGGCTCAATATCCCCATATTTATGTAAATATATTGGGGACAAAATTTGGCCCATCCCTCGAGCCCGCGGGCGATAAGATCAAGCGCCCAGAAGTCCCGATCAAGTGACGAGACTTCTAATTGTGACCTATGTCGCCATTGCATGCGCTTAGAAGCAGCCATCTCAGTTTCATATCTAGGCTAATGTGGAACATACCAGTACCGCTCCCTCATAGTTGAATGATAAATATTTTATGAATTGATTATTTCTGTTGAATAAGAAGATAACAATTATCTTCAAAGATTAAAGGCAAAATTGTATAGATAGATAATTTATAGGCCTATGCCTGTCTGCATCACCATTGAAGTTTTACTTTAAATGATGAATGTCGTGTTTGTGTCGATAATGCAGGTATTTGCATCTTTCAAAATTGCATGCGATTGCACAGCCTTGTAAGTCTTAGATTCATAGATAGCCATTAACAATGTTTACCTTTATTTTATAGTACATGGTAATGATAATAATCTGATCAATGGTATGGTGGTCCATGCAACTCATATTGATACAAGGAACATTTGTAATACATCTGTTATATGTGGGCCATGTATGGCATGGTTGCCTCAAACCTAATCCCCATGAAATTGAGATCTAAGCTTAGCAATGATACAAGGGAACAACTGAGAAAAAATATTAAATATTATTCACTCTTCTATATGATACAGAATGTATGCTACACATTATCACCCATATGTCATCTTAATGATATTATTAATAAAGGTACCAGCATAAACAGTTACCAGTTAAATTAGTGTTCCCTATCCATCAACATACATTTTTATCTATCTAATTATTATTTAACAAACCATAAATAGATTATCCAGATCTATCTGTGTTAATGTGAGACATTTGAGGGTCTCTATGGATTATTGAGTATTACAAGCATATAGTATATCAAAGTGATAAGCCAGTGCTGCTGGAATGCGTCCTCTGTTGGTGATATCAAATAGTGATATGGGATAGCACAGGAGAGAAAGGTCATACCTGGAGAGGACAATAATAAAGGTATGTAGTTGCACAGACACTGTGATATTAACCTGTAGCAATGTGGGACAGCTGCACAGTAATAACTATATTATTCAGTGTGTGGTGGTAGACTAGATCTGACCATGGTACCTTTCTGTGAAAAATTATCCGGCACACACCAAAGAACCTGTAAAATTGTATACCGTACCGTCACGATTTAGCGCCGGGGTACTCTTCAATTTAGCGGGGGCCTTTAAATACAAGGCAGGTGCTTATTCGAGATCCTATTTTAGTGCTGAAGGAACCTTTCAAGACCCATTTACCCCCGGTGTATATACAAGACAGGCGCTTTTTTCAAACCGGCGCTTAATCGCAATGGTATGGTAGGCAGACGTGAAAAGGGCAGTAGCTGGATGGATGGATCAGACAGCCTGGATTCCAGGAACTGTGCACTAACATTATAGTGTCCCACTATGTCAGTAGTTTCATTGCATTGCATACATCATTATGACATTGATTCATCAGCGCGTCATTTGTGCAACATTACGGCAAATGACCATGGACACTGATAATCTGATTGTTTATGAGGCTAGTCAGTATTGGTTTCCATCATGCATAAGTCGAAATGACAAAGTAATGTTCAAAAATGACACAGGCAAAGCAAAATATGACTAATGCCTTCATCAATACTCATAGAAGTTTCAAGACTAAGGTGGGTTGGTGAGAATTAAGTAACCAGGCATGCAGTATTGCTTAATGTGATTGGTGTACATGGAGTCGAAGAAATGACTAACTAGGTTAATAATTAGTAACTATATAATATCAGTGCAGCTATTGTAGTGCTAATTCCAAGTGAATGTGGGTTCTTGCATAAGACATCACCATCCATTCATACACCGATTTTACATGGGTGCAAGAGCGTGCGCTAATGAATGCACTGTAACATTGCACATACATATCATTTTGAACAAATGAATGCCGTCTGCAATCAGGCTCCCTGACAATCAGTTCTCATCAAGCCCACTGTTTATTAGCCCTTTAACCCACTCAAGGACTGCATGTCGCTAAAAGGTGTCATTTGTCTTTATGATGCACCAATTGATGCAGCCCCGGGGAGTCAAGAGGCAGTGCTGCATCCTTCCGACCCTTTGAGAGTGTCACCACCCTGTGGGGTTAGCATGATACTTGAATGCAGCACTGGCAAGTAACTCACCATGGCTGCATTTATGCATCATGACGTCCAAGGGCATGATGGTGTCCTTAAAGGGTTGAGAGCTGTACAGTGATTGAATGCACTACATCCTTTTGTCTTGGTGATGAATGAATGCAGCCCTGGCGAGCCACTTACCACTACTGCATTAGAGCATCAAGCTAATGCTATAAGGTTTGACGTGATGCATGGATAGAGGCCTAGTAAATATACATGTCAGGCTTCCATGCATCCATCACGCTGACAAGGGTGTACCTCCTTACACCACTATGCCGCCCTTAAAGGGAAAGTTAATGAGTGGAGATGGGGATTGTATGTAAGAGAGATAATCATACTCCTGCCAGCATTAATCTATATCAGAAACAATAATGCAAGTTTTCCCTTGTCATCCACTTAATATGTGAAGGCTCCTGCAATATATATACATATATATATATATATATATATATATATATATATATATATATATATATATATATATATATATATATATACGTTTATATATATATATATATATACATTGCTGAAGCCTCCCAGGGATAGACCATCATCTTGCCGAAGACAGTCTGTAGCCTAGGGGGAAAGGAGGGGGAGGGTAGAGGAAAGATGGGGAGGAGGAGGAGGAGGAGGGAGATGCATGGGTTAAGGAAGGATAGGGAAGGAGGGATGGAATGGGAGAGGAAGATAGTTGGAAGAATGGAGAGGGAGTGAAATGTGTAGAAAGGAGGGATAGAGCTGGGAGGGAGTGAAAGAGGAGAGAGGGTAGGGGACAAAGGAATGGGGGATCGGAGGGAAGAGCTAGGGGGGAAAGGGGAGAGAGAGCAGATGGGATATTTAGTAGGAAGAATAATCATTGCATTTCCTCAAATTGAGCTTTTTATCTCATAACTGAAGTATATATGGCTCATTAATAATTAAAAGAGACATCAAAAACGTAATATGATACAACAAATCCCAGCGGCCTATAAGCTGCTCCCATGATTACTCAGATGTCTATCTGTCACCATAAAGAGGTACAAAGAGGCCAACTATACCTGGCCACCTTAGTGATGATAGATACCTCCCTTTGATGTTATAGGTGGGGGAAGTGCACCGTTTCCCACATCCATTAGTGGTCTATCACAAGGCCTATTCCTAATGATTGTGTTATAAGTATTGAGAAGAGGGTATCTAATGTAACACTGCATATCATGCAGTACATCCACCCTTTGAGTATGAAAACGACACCTTAATGCATCAATTCATACATCATGATCTATCACTAGCCATTTAACCCTGACATAACCAGGACCATATGAGGACCACACCACATGAACGGTTGCATTAAAAATAATTAGAGAAACATCTTTAATTTGATTAAATGTAAACATTCATGCAGTGGGCCAGAGTTGTGCATGCATATAGCTGGTGTGGACCTGTTCCAGTAACTGTTTGTAGACTGACACAGGTGACACAGGCAATCATTTCTGCTTCCGGTTCTGCTCAGGCCATTGAGCTTTTCCTTGCAAGCTATGATGTGTGGGTGCTTGGTCACTGACTAAGACACACAAGAGATTCAGATCTCAGAACTGACATGGCAGCCCTTACGGAGAAAACCTAACTCTCGCTATACATCAAGCAGATACTCCAGACTTTGAGGCACTAGATGAAAGTAGTTAGTATAGCAGCTATCTTATTTCCATATCTAGGCTAATGTGGCAGATCAGATAACAGTGTCACTCCCGCATAATTGGACAGTTTACATTTGCTACTCCTCATTTTATGATTGAATGTAAGGGACGGTATTACAATTATCTGCAGATCTTCATAAATAGATGGTTTACATGCCAGTGTGCATCATAATTGAAATAATAATTTGAATGATTAATGTGTCGATAACGCTCGTATCTGGACTAGTGCACTTTCAATATAACATGTGAATTGCATTGCATTGTAAGTCCTAGATTTATAGATGTCTTCCAAAAAGGTCATCTTGATAATATTAATATTGGTAACAGCATAAATACTCATTGGTTATTTTAGTGTATCCTGCCAATTGACATCAATTTTGATCTATCCAATTATCATTTAACATACCATAGATGGATCATCAAGATCTATCTGTGTTAATTTTAGACATTTGAGGGTATCTATGGATTAGCAAGTATTACAAGCATATAGTATATCATAGTGATAAGCCAGTGCTGCTGGGATGAGTCCTCTGTTGGTGATATTAAATAGTGATATAATCATAAGACAGAAGGAAAAGGTCATACCTGGATAGGACAATAATGAAGGTATGTAGTTGCACAGACACTGTGATATCAACCTGTAGCAATGTGGGATAGCTGTACAGTTGTAACTATATTATTCAGTGTATGGTGCAAGACTAGATCTGACCATATACCTTTCTGCAAAAAAAAATCCAGCACTCACCAAAGAAGCTATAAAATGGTATTGGCAGATATAAAAGGGAACTACCTGGGTGTGTGGCATGAATTCCAGGAACAGGAACGTTATAGTGCCCCACTGTATCGGTAGATTCATTGCATTTCATACACCAATATGACAGGGATTCATTAGTGTGACATTCATGTATCATTACAACAAATGACCACGTACACTGCTAATCTGAATGTTTAAGAGGCTAGTCAGTATTGGTTTTCATCATGCATAAGTCAAGATGACAAAGTAGTATTAAAAAATGACTTAGGCAAAGCAAAAAATGCCTTGGGCCAAAAAAAAAGGTTTGTTTCAGGTCACCCGACCGACCCTATCTAAACAGGGCCGACCCTACGTTTTTTTATGCAATTTTGAAGAAATTTTTATATTTTTAGACTTTTTTGGGGTCCAATTTAGGTTTACAAAATTCTTGAAAAAAATATTCCCATTTTTACAGTTTTCAGCCGATTTCAGGGTATCTAGAGGAGCTTTAAAAAAAAAGAAAAGTAAAAAAAAAAAAAATCCGACCTACCGACCCTAGAGTTTCTTCCAATGTTACCTGAAACAAAACTTTTTTTTTGTTTGGCCTTGGTCAATACTGATAGATGAATAAAGACTAAGGTGGGTTGGTGAGAATTGAGTAACCAGACATGCAGTATTGCTAACTCTGGTTGGGTGTACATGGAGTACAAAGAAATGACTAACTAGGTTAATCATTAGTGACTAAATGCTATCAGTCTAGCCATTGTAGTGTTAATTCCAAGTGAATGTGGGTTCTTGCATAAGACATCACCATCCATTCATACACCGATTTTACATGGGTGCAAGAGCGTGCGCTAATGAATGCACTGTTATATTGCACATACATTTGAACAAATGAATCCCGTCTGCAATCAGTCTCCCTGACAATCAATCCTCATCAAGCCCGCTGCGTATTAGCCCTTTAACCCTTCAAGGACTGCATGTCACTAAACGGTGACATTAACTTTTGTCACCGTTTACCATTTTTGTCACCGTAACTTGCCATTTCTCCATAGGTCAATCATGCTGGCAAGTAACTCGCCATGGCTGCATTTATGCATCATGGCCTCCAAGGGCATGATGCTGTCCTTAAAGGATTGAGAGCAGTACAGTGCTTTAATGCACTACGTCCTTTGTCTTGATGATGCATGAATGCAGCCCTGGCAAGTCACTTACCACTACTGCATTAGTGTATCAAGCTAATGCTATACGGTTTGGCGTGATGCATGGATAGAGGCCTAGTAATTATACACATAAGGCTTACATGCATCCGTCATGATGACAAGGGCATACCTCATTACACCACTATGCCGCCCTTAAAGGGTAAGTTAATGAGAGGAGATGGGGATTGTATGTAGGAGAGATAATCATACTCCTGCCAGCATTAATCTATGTCAGAAACAATAGTGTAAGTTTTCCCTTGTCATCCACTTAATACGTAAAGGCTCCTGCACTATGTATATATATATATATATATATAGCAGAAGCCTTCCAGGGGTAGGCCATCATCTTGCAGAGATATACCTTGTCATTCAATCATCAATTAATGTGATACCAACAGTCTGTAGCCTAGAGAGAAAGGAAGGAGAGGGTTGAAGGAAAAGAGGAGGGGGTTAGATAGAAGGAGATACATAATGTGGATTAAACATAAGAATCATCATATCAAAAAACCATGTCAGCATATGATGATTATTACTATAGAATGGCTGATATTTATTTTCATTGTATTTTGAATAACGGTAAATCACCATTGAATTTTACAGAGTGGAACTGTAAAGAGTACTTTTTTTTTTACAATGTAGTACTAGGAGACAGATTGATCATATTGTGCTGTATATCTCCTAAATGAAGTACATAAGTCTCAATAACAATCTTATAAGAGAGATGAAAAATTAAATACAATACAACAAATCACAGCGACCTATATGCTGTTCCCATGATTACTCAGAAATCTATCTGTCACCATAAAGAGGTATAAAAAGGCCAACTATACCTGGCCCCCTTAGTGATGATTGGTACATCCCTTGATGTTGCAGGTTGGGGGAAGTGTGCCATTTCCTACATGCATTAGTGGTCTATCACCAGGTCTATGTCTAATGATTGTGCCACAGGTATTTGGGAAGGGGAATATGTTTTAGATTATACTGCATGAAACCTTCTTAAGAGATGCACAGTGCTTTAGTGTAGCTTGTAGCTTTGATGCATGACTACAAACCTAGCAAGTCTATATCAAAAGCCCTCTGTGACAATTAATGGGTTGATAACAGCTGTCTTAGTCTCATATTTAGGTTAATGTAGATTATAACAGTATCACTGATTGATCCATCATTGAATCGCTTTCCATTCAGTAATTGGATTGCCTTCAAGGACTGCATCACAATTATATCCAATGCTGAAAAGCAAATGGCTATAAATAAATAGTCTATGCCTGTACACATCACTATTGAGAATCATTTAATTTTGAGTTATGAATGTCATGTTTGTTTCGCTAACTGTACGTTCAATTTTGAATACAATTATTGTATGTTCTAGATTTGTGGATAACTGTTAATACAGATGGCCCGTATTCTGTAATAATGATGACAATAATCTGGCTGGTATAATGGGTTAATGTAATTTGAACTAATGGAATTCCTCTATCAGGTGCATACAATTAATACACAATAACTTTCATAATATATGTGGGTCATGTCTGATAATGTTAAAGCTGCCCCGAATGTCTAAATGATCATGAAAAGCAGACATAATGTATATGATACATGATCACATGTATCTCTTTTTCATGATAATTTCTTGCTACACTCCGAAAGGGGGCATTACTTAAAGGTTTGATAAATGTGCCAGCTTGAATACAGATTAAGCAGTATTGAGTTCAAATATATTCTAGACATTGATATACATTTTGATCTAAATATTTTAATAAAATAGATAGATCAAAAGAGACTTTATTATTATTTACCTCAGATATTCTAGAAACTGTAGGATTGTGTATGTTTCTACAGGCAGAGTTTGCCATTGTGATACGCCGGTACTGCTGGGATTTGACCTCTGTTGGTGATATTAAAATGTGATGTGCACATTGGCAGAGAAGAGAAAGGTCATCCTTCAATGAACCGCAATGTATTAGCTCATTAAGGGCCACATATTGCTTTTGTGTATTGTAACATTTGTCTTCATAACGCACGAATGCAGCTCTAGCGAGTTACTCACCAGTGTTGCATTCAAACACTATTCAGGCCCATTGATATTGATATCGAAAGGCTGGCTGGATGCTTGAATACAGCACTGGCGATTAAAAAGCACTGGCGATTAAAAATAACATAGGTAGTATATTACTCAATGATTTAGAAATGACATCACATCAGATATTCACACCTATGTAAACAAAGCTCAGAAGTAAAATTCAGCAGAGGCTATTCATCTCCTGAAATCATGCATTACAGAGGGATATTTAGAGTTGATGAAATCCTCTTCTATTTAATGTGTCTAAACTAAGCCATTGACAATGGAATTACACGTGTTAAAATTACTCAACACAATCTACGCATACAGCACCTGGTGGCAAAAACTGGAACTATCTAAAACCATGATATTTGCATATTTCTCTCACTTATGTGTCATGTTCTTCCTTTATCTGCCATTTAAGTGTCACGCCTTGGTATTTTACACATCCTGATCATTATATATCTAATCTGCCCTGCCCATAGGCTCATAGTTTGAATAGATAAGAAATTATTTTGAATAATTCAGCATAATTTCATTTTGCCCTTGACCCCCTATTTTCTTGTTTCAACATGTTCCTAATGATCATCTAAATGCATGCCTGCATTTTTATTGAGATATTGTTGGGAGATTTTTTTCTGTGTCAAATAATGTAGAAAATATGATTTTCTCATGAGGGCCTATATGATGAACCCAAATTGGAATACCCTCCAAAAGGCAAATAAATCCTGTGACATGGGATTTTCTTTCCGTTCTTTGTGTTCCATATGCCTCAGGCTTACATCCTTAAAGGTCATTAAGAAATATTGTTGGTCGATCTACAACCAGTTAGATTGTGTTGAGTACCTTTAACCCTTAGGGCATGTCTGCAACATCGTTCCTAAACTGTTGCAGCTAGAACCGCATTCATGTCATGCCAGCTATTATTACATTATCGAAACAACATTCCCAGCAGGGTTAAATCTATTACTGCATTCCATATCTCAGTTACAATGAGATTAAACCTGGGAATCATCTAATAATCACATAATGGATGCAAGTAAATTCTTGTGGGCTCACAGATTTGCCTCTGGTCATACACTGTAGACAATGCCGCGGGTTACTCAATATTAAATATGATTAACACTAACAGTCTACGTCTATAGACTTCACTCCCAGAGGCTAGACATGCAACCCCCTCCAGAATATATCTTCTTCAGTCTAGAGTTGATGGGTAAAATGTCAGACGAAAGAAACAGCTGTAACATTCTTTGGCAGGCACTTTGTATTGAATTGCTTCAGATCAGGTATTGCATGAAAACAACCGATATCCATCATGTCAGAGAATGATGTCAAGAATTGTCAGGCATATAAGACCCTAATCGAAGGGTTGAAATACCAATACTTATGCCGGTGAAAATACCCTGACCCCCTCCCCAACCCCATACGTTTTAACATCAAAAGGCTGGACTGAAGGTTTGTGTTCACAAAGACCTGGAGAGATGTCTGCAGCCTTTAGGCATGTCGTGCCTGCGATTTGCCATCGGCCTACATATGTGTACAGGCAAGGGAAAAGGGTAGTCCAAGGAAAAAGTCAACTTTGAAATTGATGTCATAAGCTTTCCAGTGATGTGATAAATTACACTAGAAGATATTATTTCTAGTTTTTGAGAAATGGATTCATGAATATGTGTGAACATCACCCTTTCCAAAATCCCAATAAGCTCTATGTCTCATATTTTCCAAGATATCCCTATTTAATTAGCATTATCTATGATAATTAGAAATTTATGATACATTTTCATTCTTTAAGTCATAAGATTCGATCTAGGAATAGTAATTTTATTTTGTTTTCACCATCGCAATCCTCAGAAATCATTCTATCAATTTATGTCTTAGTTTCCTCTATTTGGAATAAAAATCATGTTTCCATGGCAACACATATCAACAAGCACACCTATTTAGGCTTTAAAACGTTCATTTTACCTTCCAAATATAGAAGCTTTTTACCAAAAATGGAAGGTTTTATGTAATCCTATTGAATTCTCCAGAAAAAAGTACCCAAGAGCTATTTTTAGCCTAATTCTTTCATTTTAGGCCATAGTGTCGCCCCCTGGTGGCTAAAATCGGAACTAATCCCGCGGGGACTATCCTTTCTGCTTGGCTGCTCACATATGGCTATAAAAAGTACAAAAATAGTATAGTTGTATTTGTTGTAAAGTACCATATTTGTTGTGGTGGATGGCTGAGAGCGAGTCACAAATGTGGTTAGACTAGCTGGGATAAGCTATAGTGTGTGAGAATTGGTTTTTTTTAATGATCCCTATAAAATTATGGGCTCATGGATGGCCACTGCCTCGCAGGTGGGTCCAAGGGTCTAATGCTGTATGTATGGAATACCAAAAGGCCCAGAATGTGGATGATAAATGCCCCGATATATAGGTCTGACAGGGAACAAACTATGTAGCATGTGTAAGGACAATATGAGCAGCTAGGTAGGGTGGGCAATACTTATTGTAAAGTATTGCATTTTCTATAGGGCCATGATGGTAGAGAAAGGCTTATTTATCTATGACTCAGGGTTACTGTTATGTGAGTTCTGAATGACTATAAAGATGTGTGACATAGCAAATGAGTCAGAGGCAGGACAGCTTTAGTGCAGTATCAGTGAATGGATATAAAGTTAAATAAAAGTTGTTTATCTATTTGTTAAAGGGGGACTTTGGAGAAGAGACACACATGGGTGCGGGGGCGGGAGAGTTTTTTGAGACATTAAGAGTTATGACCTACTCATCATGGGAAACAAGAATATCCGTTGAATATGAGTAGTGTAATGTAATGCTGTCGTCTACCCCTTCCCCAGATAAAAAAATTGAATTCCTTTTTTTCTTATTCTCAGAAGCTTTTCCTGATATGAAGCATTCATGAGACAACTTTAGGATGCAATGTAAATATATGGTGCACTAAACTAAGCTATTTTGAAGTTCCTGAAAAATCTAAGATGGCTACATCTCCTAATCCAGGCCTTTTCCTCATTTAAAACATACATATAACTACTTTGAGATGTGAGTGGGTGTGGGCTTTATGACCACCATCCAAAGAGCATAAATTGGTTGAATGCAGCCATGATATACCCATTTTATGTAGGAAATATATAGTAATTTTAGTCGTATACGGCCGATTTATGCTCTGTGGATGGTGGCCATTATATATCAGGCAGGTGTATGTCAGTAGTATGCCTAAGGGGGATATGAACAAATTGATGACATGGTCCCCAGTGTATTCTTGTTTGCGGCCTGCCTTAGAGTCCCTGGTGTCTAGATGCCTAATAAGACCACTTTCAGCAAGAGATTTCCAAAAAGAAAAGTGAATTCAGGAGCAGAAGGAGTCCGTTGGGAATAGAGCACGTCCTCCTACATCCTGTTGTTGTGATACCTGAGGCGTAAAAGAGTCTCAAAAGGCGAACCTATACATGTGTTGCCGTAGCAATAAAAAGCCTTATGGTGTTTACTTCAAGATGGGGAGACCACAACTAAGGAGAGATCCATGGCACAATGTATATGTGTAGGGCCCGTCTGATTTCCTAGGATTAAATTATCTTCTCATTGTAAGCCTGAATGGTGTACTTGTTGAATCTACCTACTTAAACAGCATGGTACAGATATTAAGAACTAAGCTACTCCATACACTAACACATTTCCCCGAAGATGTATTAGTATTAATGTTCAAAATTCAAAAAAGTTACCGCCAGCAGCTGGTTTTGAAACCCAATGTCATATTTCACCTCACCTAATTCATTAGGCATGCAGCCCAGGAATGAATCAGGATTCAAGATGAATCTTTCTGACAGGGATAATTTCTTTTTTGCTGGAATTAGGGAGAAAAAAGACTGAGAGTGATTCTTGCATTAGGGACCTGTCAGAAGGGCTGTGCAGCAGGTGGTTCTGCTGCTGTTAGCTGAGACAAAGGGTGAGTGGACACAGGCATGGCCAGAGAGCTTTACAAGGTTCTGTATTTTTACATATGTCCTATGAAGATTTTTCAAAACTTCTGACATCATTTTGTCAGTAGACAGGGTAATGTAATCTCATGTCAGTGCATTTCAGCCATAATATCAAAGGCATAGCCTTTACTCTTATCATGTAGACATAGCCTTTACTCTTATCATGTAGACATAGCCTATAATTTTATTATGTTTCTGCATACAATTTAAATAACACATGTATGGCCTAAGTATAACTTCCCATTCAAAAATATGAAAACTATTATCTTGATGCCTGACCATGGATTCCACATCACATTTGTTTTGAATGACATAACTATTTTCCTTTGGTATCTTTTATGGTCAAAGTAGTGCCAATGATGGTGTAGCACCTGTACCTTTCATTTGTGGGGATTTGCTGTCTTTATTACTCAGCATGATATATGGCACCCCTGGCGTGTGACAGTAGATTAGGTAGGCTCTACCCAGAAGCTGTAGACTAGGCATGGATCAGGGGGATCTCCCACTGAGCCTATTGTCCACGTCTCCAGGTGCTAGTTTGTCTTGGGTAGAGCAGTCACCAGCCAGCCACATGTAGTTCAATTTGCCTAAACATTAGCACGAGCACAAGTACAAGAACATGGGACTAATGGGGACTAGGAATTCATATGAGGGTAGGGTTGCTTAAATGGGCCATTACTGTATGTTGAATGCAAACATTCATGCAAAGCATGCAATCTGTAATTGGTCTATCACATGGCTAAAGGTTTAAGTACAAGAAGTAATGTAGCTGTATGTGTTGGAAAAGTGCCTGATTGTTCTTCTCTAATACCATAGCAGAGATCCGGGTGGTATGGGGATTAACTGCTGATTAAAGCAGTAAATTGTTGTGCTAATTCAATGTGGTAGGTACACTTCATGGGATGAGATACAGGGTGTGAGGAAATAGAAAAAAGTAACCCTATAAAATTATCGGCTCATGGATAGCTATTGACTCGCAGGTGTGCCGAAGGTCTGATGCTGTATGTATGGAATACCAAAACGTCCAGACCATTGATGATAAATGCTCTGATACACAGGTATGGCAGGGAACAAACTATGTAGAATGTATATATGGGCAATATAAGCAGCTAGGTAGGGTGAGCAATACTTGATGTGAAGAATTACATTGTCTATAGGGTCATGATGCTGAAGAAATATTTATCCATAACTTAGGGTCAATATTATGTGATTCAGAGCGTAAAATTGTTGATTTATTCTTTAGACGGGCAGGTTGGGAAAGAGACATGAGAAAGGAGGTAGGAGGTTAATTTGGAATTATGATTGCAGATCCCACCCTAAGATACTATGATAAAATTACCGTCATAAAGTATGCATCATGGGGAACGAAAAAATATCACCTTTGTTTTTTTAATTTGAGGAATGTAACCCCATTTCCATCGACCCCTCCAAAGATGAAATTATTAAATTCTAATTTAAATTTTATTCACAGAATCTTTTACTGATATGAAACATTAATGAAACCACTCAAGGATGCAATGTAAATATATGGTGCACAAAACCTAGAAATCTTTGAAATCCAAGATGGCCGCCATGACCCGTGAATGTCCTAACATAGGACTTTATCTCATTCGAAACATATATACATAATTTTAGTCGCATACTGCCGATTTATGCTCTGTGGATGGTGGCCATTATATATCAGGCAGGTGTTGTATGTCAGTAGTATGCCTAAGGGGGATTTGAACAAATTGATGACATGGTCCCACATGTATTCTTGTTTGCGGCCTGCCTTAGAGTCCCTGGTGTCTAGATGCCTAATAAGACCACTTTCAGCAAGAGATTTCCAAAAAGAAAAGTGAATTCAGGAGCAGAAGGAGTCCGTTGGGAATAGAGCACGTCCTCCTACATCCTGTTGTTGTGATACCTGAGGCGTAAAAGAGTCCCAAAAGGCGAACCTATACATGTGTTGCCGTAGCAATAAAAAGCCTTATGGTGTTTACTTCAAGATGGGGAGACCACAACTAAGGAGAGATCCATAGCACAATGTATACGTGTATGGCCCGCCTGATTTCCTAGGATTAAATTACCTTCTCATTGTAAGCCTGAATGGTGTACTTGTTGAATCTACCTACTTAAACACCTTATTTTATTAAGACATATTAAGAACTAAGCTGCTACATACACTAACACATTTCCTCTAAGATCAATCTATACAAAATCCTGCCTGACACTGACTATAGCCGGCATAAAGCCTTCCGGTTGGGCTGAAAGGCTGGTACTGCCGGCCTGAATGATAGGCTGTTATTCAGAGATCCTTGCCTATATGTCATTTCTTATGGCTTGTGAATCGGACCATTATCAAGGTTTTTATGTAGTGTAAAACAGAAAGCTTGAATATTGTCTGTAATGTTCTTCAGTAATTTATAAATTAAAATGATGAATAGTATTGTAACATACAGAGGAACCCTATTCATGTATCAGTATCAGTATAAAGACTTCCTTTATACTTAATTCTTGAATAACAAGATCGCAGACCAATACCCGGTCCTGCAAAAATGAAGCCGGGCCTGCAAAAGGATATTTTTGCAAGACCGAATGTCCTGCATGGTGAAAAGGTTTCTGTATAGGCTGTTAGATGTATTCAAATTCAAAAAAGTTCCCACCAGCAGCTGGTCTGGAAACCCAATATCATATTTCACCTCACCTAATTCATTAGGCATGCAGCCCAGGAATAATTCAGGATTCAAGATGAATCTTTCTGACAAGGATAATTAGTTTTTTGCTGGAATTTGAAAAAAAAACTGAAAGTGATTCTTGCATTAGGGACCTATCAGAAGGGCTGCAGGTGGTTCTGCTGTTACCTGAGACAACATTGATGTTATTCAAATTACATAAGACACCTAGCAGTAAATTTGGGTTCTATTCAAGGGTGCATATGTATACTTCAACCTCCATAGAGATCTTAGGCCAGCAATGTTTTTCAATGACACAAGAACAAAAGTTTAGCAATTGCAAATATCTACTTTCAAGGCCATAAACCTTTAATGTTGTCTAACTTTCTCAACAGCATCCTAAACTCATCATAATGTTGCTGATCTGAACAGTCTTTATAAGGGGGTAATGTGGTAGGCATACTGCCAGAAAATTCCCAAAGGAATAGCAAAGAGAGCGGGCGGCTCAACGTGCCCGGGTGGTCAACGTGCCCCGGTTTCCCCTACATCTTATACTGGAGGGATCACATACTGCTTTTTGAAAATAGAGGTTCCTTGGTATAATTTATATGTGGCTTATTTGATACTACTTCATTTACTGCCTTTAAAGTCAAGCCTGAATAGCAGTGGGGTATAGAATATATGATCATGTACATAATCAATTTGGTTTGAGAGTACTTCAATTTAACTAACCTTATCTACTTCGATTTGAAATGTATCTATGAAGAATTCAAGTCAGTTAAATAGGATTGTATACCTTCATCGACTGACACATTATGACTGATTTCCCAAGAGAAAACGACTGCCCTAGGATGGGTTTATGTATTCACAACACGACCTAGTTTTCTACCAAATCCACCCTCTAGCAACTTTGTGAGAGATTGATGACTTCATGAGCAGTTTAATTCCTGCAGATTACAATATATTCACTATTGCATATATTACATACAGTTATTTCATATTTTGCAGATTGCCTCCAGCCAGATGCTAAAGTGAGCCTGTCTCCTATTCACTGGAGGCAATTTAGCACAATAATTCTTGGCATTATAACACATCACACAGGTTTCCCATTCTGTAGTATCTGCCAAATGGTCAGAATAGTATGATTTTATTTTGAGCATGGCATATTGGCACATTTTGAACATACTATGTCCCGATAATCTGGGTAGTATATCTTTTTGTCAAATTAGTTCTTGATGGTTTGGAGTGAAAATCACATTAGATACACACATGAACTGAATTTGTGAAATCTCAAGACAGTGTAAAGAATTCAGAGTGTAAGTTAAAACAACATCAAAGGGGTTTCAGTAATAATCATTCATCTGAAACCCTTTGCAATGATCGGGGTATGTAATTTTTTCTGATTTTAAAATGGCTAAGACCCACCTTAATTAAAAGGTTAATATCACATTATCAGGGACCATTCATCTCTTGAAAATCCTTTCTGATATTATCTAATTATGTCAATTTGTGGCTTCATATAGCTGCCACCCTCCTCTATATTGTGTGACTAAATTAAACATTGGTAGGTCATTCTAGGACGACACAGTGGAGCTCCTATAAACCCTTAGGGAATGTGTAGAAGATAATTCTCATTTCTTAAACGGCAATCACATTCCTATGCATGTCAAGCCAACTGTTATTACATTATCCACATTCCCCACAGGGTTACATCTTTTAGTCGCTCTCATATCTTAATGTCAATGTAGTTAGATGATGAATACAAGTGACATTCTTGTGAGCTCATATGGTTACAAATGAGCTAAGCTAGGACTGTACACTAATATTCTGACCTTTGTCAGTAGTGGCTAACAATTCAGTCACTATAATGATTAGCCCAGTTGGCCATTTCTTTTGGCTCCCACTATAACAACCCATTGTTTGAAAATACTATCAGGTTAGTCAATAATGACCAACCTTAGTATTAGGCTATGTCTATTTGGGTAAGGCATCAGTCATATATTGTTTTTCCTCATTCGTTTTTAAATATATCTGTTGATTCATATCGTTCATACCATTCTGACCAATATCCCTATGACTGACCTGGGATAGCCACAACAGACTAAGCCTCAGACCGTAAAGATTATCCGTGTAGCCATAGACTCTAAATGATAGTGTAGGGGCATAATATTACATATTAATCTCATACACGGTATTTCCGGGTAACGTCTGTTTACTCGGCTCCTCCACCTGGAGCTAGTGCACACAGTTCCCGGGAGAGGGCGCAGGTCCTCTTCAGGTGACCGTGTGCCGCTCTCAGGTGGGCGGCCGACCCACCCACCTGGCCACGTGATCTAAGAGCCGGTGTTATATAAGACCCATGTGTTTACCTGGAACGGCAGTCAGTGCAGGCCCGACTGACGAGAGACTTCACATGTCCAACCGTGCGGACAGAGTTGTATGCTAAGAGTTGTATACTGACCGTTTCCTCTATTTATAGAGAAACCTGATTTACCTGTGTGTATTCATTCTACACTGATCGTTCCCTAGTAAAGGAACTGGAGTTATTATTCTTGTGAATAAAGATAGATATATTCTCGCACCTGGAAACTGCCGTGATCGTTGTTCTTTAACCTAGAGTTAATTACGAACCACCACACTGGTGCCGTGACCAGTAGCAGTAAGGGTAGCAGAACAAGCTAGTTGTTCGAGAATATGTTCGGGTTATACTGAACAGGAAGTCCTTGATTGGACAGACAGTCCTTTAGTGGACGGACAATGGCTACCGGTGGTAGCCTGGGCGGCTCTGGCCCAGAGCTGAGTGAAGGGGAGTTGGAATCAACTCGCCTGGAGGTGCCAGGGGTGGACCCTGGAGAGGGCTTGAAGCCAGGACAGAAGAAGAGGAAGTTGCAGGATCTTTCCTGGGTGGAACCCTATGTAGGGGATGAGAAATTCCAGAGGGAATATGACGAGCGTTTGGCTCGGGAAGAGGATGACCTCTACTGGGAAAATGTCCGATTGGACAAGCAGTCAATGGAGGATCAGTATGCTGCATTGACTGACGAATTGACTTCCCTGGTAAAAGAAAGGGACGAGATTCTCTCTGAGAATCAGAGGGTAAAAGGAACTCTGATAGAAGAGAGAGAACGGTTGATAGAGGACAACCGGTATATGAAAAAGAAGGTTGCTCAGGAATCTCATGAATACCAAAAGATTCAGGCAAAGATTGCTGAGAACCAGAAGGAGAATGAACATTCTGAATCTCTTAAGGAGAGGTATGAGAGGGAGTTAAAAAAATACTCTAGAGAATGGTATGCCTTGAAGAAGGGGACAGAGGAGCTCGAGAAGGGCAGAGACCAGTTGGTCAAGGATAATGAATCCACCAGGATACAAATCCTGGAAGAAACGGAAGAGTTAGAAAGGAAACGGAAAGCTGAGGTGGAAGCTGTCTGTTCCCTTGAAGCTAGGAAAACTCTCCTGCGGGGTGAATTGTTAAAGGCAATGGAACAGCAGGGGGAGGAACAACTTCCAGCTGGCAGGCCGGAAACTGTTCCTGATAGTACTCCTACTACTAGTAAGGAGGAAGCATTACCTCAATTCGATCCATTTATTAATGATAATGGATTGAGGAATGTAGAAGACTCTGTGTATAAGAACAGAGAGAAAGATTCAAGGAGAGTGAATGTTACCGGGCGCTCTCTTGGATGGGAACCAGTTAATCATGCCAGAATTGGTCCGGTTAACAGGGAAATGTCTCCAGAGGAGGAAGTGTCTCGACATTATAAAAATAAATTTCGAGATGAAGTGGTGAATCATAGTTATGGCTCATTGAACCCCTTCGCGGGAGATGACCCGGCTCTATATGGGAATCCGGGAGGTTATGATAGCAAGGGTAATTATCGGTATTGCCCAGATGCAACTTATTCGTACCCACCGCCGGCCACGGAAACACACTCGGGAGTCAATAAAGATCCTGAGATTAGGCCGAGGGATAGGATGAATAAGGGGACCCAACCGGGAACAAAGGGAAGGTCAAACCCGGTGCATAAAAACACTAAGGGATTGTCAGGCTATCAAGGCCCACGCTTTGATGAGGGTTCAGAATCTGAATCAGATAAATCATCTGACGATGTACCCAAGAGAAAGGTTCCTTTGAACCGGCGAGTCACAATGACCCCGGCGGAGCACCGATTACATAATCGAGACCCCGCCATAGGTAATTTGGGACTAGATTGCTCTAGCCGAGGTCAAGACGGTACAGACCTACTGGCTTGGAGTAGACGCATGTCGGGTCAATTAGTGCATTCTAATTATGCCGCTAAAAGAACTGCACGTGTGACTAAGCCTTACAGGGGTGTACGACCCTGGAAGGAAGAATATCAATCACTTCTAGATGATTGTAAGTACAATTGCTGGAACAAGGAGGAATCCTTGGGAGCTTTTGTGATATGGTTGAGTGACGGCCCGGGTAAGATAGTGGTTGAAGAATGGAGGGACACTTACGGGCCAGAAGCTACATACGACCAGTTGGAAGTATTAGCTTGTTATACTTTTGGGAAAATGGTGACAGTAGATCACTGGACTCTGTTTCAGAGAAGAACGCAGAAACCGAAGGAATCTGCTAAAATTTTTGGGCTAGAATTGCAGCGATTATTGCGGCAAGCTAGGCCAGAATGGAGTAGGGATGCTGAATATTACATAGAATCCCTATTTGTAAGATTTATTAGTGGATTGAGTGATCCTGAACATGCTAAAGTATGTGGTAGAGCTTGGGAAGCTGGGTCTTCCTTAGCAGATTTGTTCATGGCGATTGATCAACATGACAAAAAGAAGATACTGTTGGCTGGTATGATACCCGCTAATAGGGGACAGCGCGTCTCTGGAATTGAACATTCCTTAGATGGTGACGATTCTTCCGCGGAAGAATCTGAAGGGGAGGAGAGAGTAGACGCCCTGAAATTCAAGGGTCGACAGAAATCGAGCTCTACCCCAGCTTCCGGGAAGCTTCCTAGTAACAAAGGTTATTCGGAAACTACCCGGAAACCCGATACTCGGGAACCTCAGACTGTACCCAGTCAGAAAACCCAGACCCCGGAGATGACCACTCCGGAGAAAACAAATGCGTCAGGAAACTCATTAAATACCTTAATGGAGTCCATGATTAAACGCATGAACGAGGTGTTTGATAATCAAACCAGGCGCCGCCCTAGGGTCGATCGTAACACTGTCCAGTGTTACAGATGTCAAGTCAAAGGGCACTTTGCATCTGAATGCAAAGCCGAGAAACCCGTTTTAAGAAGTGAGGTTTCGGGAAATTAGAGGGGGTTACCGGGGATGGCAGGACGGTAACCCCTGAGGAAATATGTCAGATTATCACCGACGTTGGCGGTGAAGATTCATTAGCAGTGAATGCGTCCAGCAAGAAGGGAGATGGGACCGTACATCCCGGAAACCATGAGGCTGGGGAGACTGGTACAACAGGCGCCCAGGGGTGCGCGTATGGGAAACCTAGTGCCAGTTTAGAGGAGTCAATAACCAAAGAGTTGGTTAAGGTTGGAGGAACCAGGCTTCCCCCGGGCCATCCTTGTCTGGAACACCTGAAAGGATGTGGATTCGACCTGGGCACTGATAGTGACCTTCACCGGTTTACTAGGAATCCCTCAGTAACTGATGGGAAGAGGTGGTACGTTTCCTGTTCTGTACAAGGAAAGACTGGGGAGTTTCTTATGGATACTGGAGCTAGCCACTCCATGGTCTCTAAGAGATTCATCAGCTTATTGCCGAATATGTGTGAGAACCTCACAATGAGGGTAAACGCATGTACGGCCGATGGTACCAGAATGAGGACATTTGGACGGACTTTTCTGATAATCTCTGTGGCCGGGAAAGAATTTGTTTGGGCCCCGACCATAGCTGAGATTGAAGATGATGGTATTCTTGGTTTGGATTTTGCGGCGCTTTTCGGTGCGACTTTGAATCCGAAAAGTGGGAAGTTGAAAATTGAATACCCGTATGATATGACCATACTCTGTAAGTTGAGAGTGATAAGTAGTGTCGCTAGTGTGGCACAGACTGTGAAGATTCCCCCGGGAATGACCTGTGACGTGTTAGTCAGTTCAGGGAGGCTAATCCAGAAAGGATTAGCGGTAATCGAGCCGGATATGGCTGTATTATCCCGGAAGGGATTGGAATCTGCGGATACCCTAGTAGGGAATTCCAGATGGACAGTGACACCCATTTCCAACCCCGGAAACTCCACAGTATATCTTGAGAAAGGCACTGAAGTTGGGAAAGTGATACTTGCGGAGGCAGTCACCGGTAGCCACCAAGACCTGAGGTTAGAAGAAGGAGGGGAAGAGGAATTGCATGAAGAGTTAACTAAGTTGTTAACAGGATCGTCCATAACGGATGAGAATGATCAGGAAGCCCTAAAGGCTATGCTGAAGAGATGCAGGCAAGCTTTTGCGGCCCCAGGGGAACCCCTGGGGAGAACCAATAAGGTATTGCATGAAATTAAAACCGGGGATAACCCCGCTTTTAAGATTCCTTATAGGAGATTACCCCTCAAGAAGAAGATTGTAGCTGAGGAAGAGATAGCGAAAATGCTGAAGGATAATGTTATTGTTCCCAGCATGAGCCCTTGGTCCTCCCCTGTGTGTATGGTAACCAAGAAGGACGGTAGCATACGGTTCTGTATTGATTACCGGAAACTGAATGGGTTGACTAAGAAGAACTCCTATCCTCTTCCTAGGATAGATGAGACGATTGATTCCCTGGGAGGGAATGAATGGTTTTGTACCCTGGATTTACAGTCCGGGTATTGGCAAGTAGGCATGAAGCCTGAAGATATGGAGAAAACCGCGTTTTCTAGCCATATTGGGTTGTTTGAATATAAGGTAATGCCGTTCGGGTTATGTAACGCGCCGGCCACCTTTGAAGCCATGATGGAGACGCTGTTAAGTGATTTATTATGGCGGAAATGTCTAGTTTACCTGGATGACGTAATTGTGTTTGGAAAGACCTTTGCGGATTGTTTAAGTAATTTAGAGGAAGTCTTAAACCGAATCATGTCTAACGGTCTCAAATTGAAACCAAAGAAATGCAATCTGTTTAAGAAGGATATTAACTACCTAGGGCGGATTATTTCCACCGAGGGGGTTAAGGCGGATCCGGAAAAGATCAGGAGTGTAACTGAATGGGAAGTCCCCAGGGGTCCTAAAGATGTGCGATCCTTTCTAGGATTCTGCTCATACTATAGGGATTTCCTGCCGGGGTATTCCCGGGTAGCCTATCCGATCCAGTGTTTGTCACACTGGACACCCGGAAGTAGGAAGGAAGAGTTCCCATGGGGGAGGGAACAGGACACAGCTTTCTTAGCAATAAAAAAGTTGTTTGTAGAGACCCCGGTGTTAAAGTATCCTACCCCGGATGGTCACTTTGTATTGGATACCGATGCTAGCAATGAGAGTATTGGGGCCGCCCTCAGTCAAGTCCAAGGCGGAGTGGAGGTTCCCATTGCCTTTGCTAGTAATACTATGAGTAAGACCCAGCGTAATTATTGTACCACTAAAAGGGAATTGTTGGCTGTGATAGTTTATACTAAAAAGTTCAAACATTTCCTTTGGGGGTCCGATTTTACGCTAAGAACAGATCATTCCTCTTTGAGATGGTTATTGAATTTCAAAGATGCGGAAGGAATGATTGGACGTTGGCTAGCACACCTTTCCGAGTTCGGTTTGGAGCAAAGTCAGATCCAGCATAGAGCTGGGGTAAAGCATGTAAATGCTGATGCACTTTCCCGACGTCCTATCAGGAAGTGCGAAAACACCAACTGTGATGACTGTGGTCAGCATGAAGCTGTCATAGCTGGAGCAAGGATTCCCTTTGAGATCAAGGGAACTGGGGTTCTGGAGTGGTCCATGGGAACCATCCGGAAATTCCAGGAAAAGGATCCTAACCTTAGCCGGTTGTTGGTATTGTTACCTAGGAAGATACGGCCCCCGCGGCCTGAGATTTCCCTGGAGAATCGGGAAATGAGACGACTAATAGCTCAATGGGCAGAGCTAGAGGTCCAGAGCGGAATCATCTACCGGTGGAAGATTAATTCATCCGGTAGGAGAATCCGGCAAGTGGTAATACCTTCCGGTATGAGGAGGGATGTTATGTATTATTGCCATGGACACCTGACCAGTGGGCATTTCGGAAAAAAACGTTCCCTGGAACGTCTGAAAAGGAGATATTACTGGCCAGGGATGAGTAGTGATCTATTAAGATGGGTTGCTACTTGCCCGGATTGTTGTAAAAACAAACCGGGGCCTGGGATGGGTAAAATGCCTTTGTCCCAGGAGCTGTTTGGTGTAAGATTTGCGCGAGTCGCCATAGACATTATCAGTGGGTTTAAAACTACCCCTGATGGTAATACTTGTATGATGGTCGTCACTGACTATTATACTAAGTATACGAGAGTGTTTCCATTAGCGGATCACAAAGCAGCAACCTGTGCAAAAGCTTTTGTTACAGGTTGGGTATTGCATCTTGGGGTTCCCCTAATGATGCATAGTGACCAAGGTCGGGAATTTGAATCTGATCTTTGGCAGGAAATGTGTCACCGACTGGCGATTTGTAAGACGAGAACAAATCCCTATCGACCACAAAGTGATGGAATGGTTGAGAGATTCAATCGTACCTTGATTCAGGTTTTGAAATCCCTGGTGAATGATAGAATGGATGACTGGGATGAGCAGTGTGATTATGTATGCCATGCATATAATAGCACTGTCCATTCTAGTACTTCCTGTTCCCCGAATCTGTTAGTTTTCGGGGAAGATTTAATAATGCCCGCTGATCTGGTATTTGGGGTGGTCGGAATGAACCCGGAAACCCCCTGCCATGTGATGTTTGTGGAGTCATTAAGAGATCAATTCAAATATGCTTATGAATTGGTGAGAACTGAACTGCAGAAGAATGCTACCTGGCAGAAGACCGGCTATGATCTAGGCCTTAAGCCGCGACGATTCAAAGTTGGTGATCAGGTAGTAAGATTACATGAGCCGTTATCGACTCTGAAACTTGCTAGTAATTGGGACGGGCCCTTTGTGGTTACCCGCATAGTAAGTGACAGTACTGTAGTGATACGTTCATTACAAGGAAAGATGTATAAATCTAATGTAGCTCGACTAAGAGAGTGGAAGGGGAGAGATTTGTCCCTGGACTCGTATGAGTTGGAAGTTGATACTTTGATAGAGGAAAGTGAACAGCGGAAATTAGTGAAGGAACCTCCCCGGAAACGCGGAAGGCCGCGGAAGGAGGTCTCCCGGAAACTAATGGTGCAGAAACCCGTCATCCCAAAAAGATCCGGGAAGAAGGCGGTTAATAAAGTCTCGCTGGCTGAAGGGAAAAGGACCCGGAAGAGTGTGGTTAGGGCTAAATCCACTCTGGAAAAGGCGTGTCCTAGAACCAGGTCTAATGTTATGCCTAAAAACATAAGACGCAGTCCCCGGTTACTAGCCAGGGACGGTATAACCTAAGCCGGTACACAACGAGTGTGGTGTCCTGTAATCTTGTTAAATATTTTAATGTTGTAATCAGTTATGTGTGGAAGTAAGTACGGTCAGAATGATCGTGATAGTCCCCCTGTCAAGGATCCCATGGGTGATGGACGGATAATCCGGTGAATGTGCTTTATTATGCCATTCATATATATTTCATTGATACTCTAGACGAGTTGACAGAGCGTAAGGATTAACACGTGGAATAAGGGTACCTGTTTACAATTAGAACGCGCGGTGACCTGGTTCCAAGGAACTGGGTCACGGGACGCGCGGGGTTGCGCATGCGCGGTGGCGCGCCTTATATAAGGCCCGCGGAGCGGCGGGAATCGCCAGTTGGGGTTGAGAGGCGGTCCAGAGCAGACGTGAGAGCTCGGACACGACCACTGTCGCTGTGGGGAGGTGGACCCCCTTAAATCCATCAATAACACTTTTCTTGAGTGTGACAAACATGTCTTCCGAGACAGATCACCAACAGGTGGACCCTCTTCAAGAGGGCGACTCCGCTAGCGGAGGAAATGTGGTTGTTAATCAACCTGACCTCGTGGACCAGGGATCTCTGGATTTCCTGGAACAAGGGGAGATAATGGACGTCGACGTTGACTCTCAGTCACCGCTTCGCCCCACTAATGTCGCCGCCAATTACTTGGAAGGTCTAGACATTGAGGCCATCAGCCCTGCTGACGGCCGCGCTGATACCGGTGAAGCTGAGTATCAGGATCAGGGTCTATTGTACCATGGGAAACCGCCGACGGACGTTGAAAAACCCCGCCCGGCCGTACCAACCCTGGGAGGCTTCATGTCCAATTACGACGGACGTGAAGTAGAACTGCACGAGGACGTGCTAAGGCTCACGGCGGAGGGAGCTCCCCGCCGGATTGACTCACTCACGAGTCAGGCCATATTGCTCTTCCTGTTAGTGGAGGAGCAGGAGGAGATGCCCCCGGACTGGTTTGTGTACTGGGAGGCACTCCAGAAAGGACTACGCGTATGCTACTGCTTACGACGAGCTGTCTTCGATTTACACATCGCGGACATCGACAGGTTAATGCCCGCACTCCCAATTCTGTCTTTGGACCCGAATTGTGGAGTTGCCGGGATGTTGTTGACTGGTGTCAACAGATACCGGGCGCGAATCGGGAAACTCCGAGAGCCTAAAACCCGGAAGGAGTACGAGATTGCTGCCGCTAATACGCAGGGAATAGTCTCGTATGTCCTGGATGTAGCCACTATTGAGGACTACATGGATTCTCACCACGTCAAACGAGATATTGCCATATCTTGTTTGGTTGATGAGGCGGTTCGTACGGTACGAACCAGATCTTCCAGTGCGGAGGAGAAGGCGCGAGTAAAAGCGCTGAAAGCCACACCTAGGGGGCGCGGCAGTAAAGGTGAGAGGGGCGCCTCAAACCGGTCAAGCTCGGCTGACAGCAACCAGTCTGACGAGTTTGTCCAGGAGAGAGGACGTCAGGCTCGCCGGAACGAGAAGGCAAGATTAGCTAACTTGCCGGACTCTGTACTAGCAGAGGGATTACCGGAACAACCTTCCGGAGGACAGCCCGTTATTCCCAGGGCTGAGGAGGTAACGGATGAGGCGATGGATATAAACGAAGCCGATACTCCGGAACCCTCCAACACCACCACCACCACCACCCCGGCCCTTGTGGCAGACATGACCGCCGCCGCGGGAGCAGCGGCCGCCGTGGCGGCTGCGCTGGTATTCAATCCAGCACGTCTCAGCCCTCTCCGTAGTCCGGCTCAGTCGGACCCGGAAGAGGGAGAGGTTCCGGCTAACGCTGAGGAACCAGGAAATGCCCCAGAAGACCCCATCCCGCCTAATGACGTGATGAGGCGAGTCTGGCAGAACGCTAACAATAAGTTCCGCGTGTTTATTCCCAATTCATGGGAACAGTGTCCGATTGGTCCCACCAATTTCGGATGTCCACCTGAGACCAACTGTAAAGGTCAAAGTGATGATGAGGATTGGATCCGGAATACCCCCCGGGACCGTCCTCCGTCTGCTTTTTATCAGCAGTGGCTAGATCAACTCAGGATCCTGCCAGACACTTACTACAGTAAGGAGCAGAAGGAAAAACTTCTTTTTGCAGTTAACCGCTGGTACAGTCAGCGGGAAAGGAATTGGTGCCCATTCGCTACATGTGTAAACACGATTGGCACAGACAGAACCATCTTTGTAACAAAGCAACGGTTTCTGCGACACCTCTGTGAGAACCACATGCACCACTGTGTGGTGTATCACTGTGATATCACAGTAGGTAGGGAATCCCAACTATGTAACGGGTGTTTAGAACCCCGTAGAGGTGAGCTTATGCGCCACATGAAGGATTGCCATAACATGGGAATCAGTGTAGCTCGCAATCGTGTGAATGCGCTACATGACGCCGTTTGTGAACAGTATAAGTCACTCACGGAGGAACAAAAGGCTAAGATCCGGCCGGCAACTCCCTTCTACTGCGAAGTCGCAGATGGGAAGTTCAAAGCCCGGATTGCCAGAGTGGACGGACGACATAAGTTCGCCATGAATGACGAGGAGTATACGGTGTTATGCACTACCCGTACTTCCCGCAGAGGTGGCGGTAGTTTCCGTCAGCCGGAAACCCGGGGTTGTTCCCGGGGGAAGAGCCGGTCCGCCCGCGACCGCTCTCGATCTCCTGCGGTCTCACCAGGACCAAAACGGAGACATGCCGGATCCAACTTAGAGGATCTCGATAATTCCTACTATGGGAATTATCATGCCCCGGAAGGTCGCGACTATTATCGCGAGTATCCAGACCCGCTGTTTACAGACCGGAAAGATCGGAAACGTGATTCCGGTGGTCAAGCAGCGGCGACTAACATGGATTACCGTTCCAGACGTCTGAGCAGTTCAGACAGTGCCACCAGTCAACCTGACCATGGCGGTGCCCGGCCTAAAGAACCGGCTACCAGAACAAAGGCTTCCCTGCCTTTGACGTACCATCTGGGGACCACTGCAAAGCTAACCCCCAGGGACGTCCGGTCGCCCACTACCCCAACTCGGGACATGCAGGGCTTGACCGTGAAAACAGAACCAAAATCACTAATCTCAGTGGTGACGCCTCGGGGCATAACTGTCCCGAAGGCTGCAGCGGTTGCGAAAGCGCCGCAAGTGGATGTTAAACCCGTGATTCCTGTAACCCAGGATCCGGTTGTCATCCAGCCAGTCGCGGGCACCTCCCGCACTGAAACTACCGGTGGCGTAAAATTAAAATACGTCCCGATAGTCAACTACTTCTCTAGGGAAGAGAAGGCGAGCTGCGAAGTGGGACAAAGGATCGTAACAGAATTCCAGGAGTCCCAACGCGAGCTGGCGGTGGAATATAACACCAAGATGTTAGGCCTGTTCACGCATGGCCTAAAGATTGCCCATCGGGAGGAAAAAGCATTGGTCGCTGTTGGCAATGCTGATTACTTGGCTAAAAAGTCAAGGGAAGCTGCTTCCGGCCAAAAGACCGCTGAAGCCGCCGCAGGGTTCGTTCAGCAAGAGAACGAGAAGTTAACCAAACGGTTACAAGACATGAACGTAAAGTTTTACGGGGTGTTTGGCGTGACTATCGATACCTGGGATGGCACAGCTGAGCACGCGCTTGCTTTAATGAGAGCAAGAGAGGAACCTTTAGGTTAAAAAGACTAATAGAAGGTTCTGAGTCTATTTCTAATTTTTTTAGGAATAGAGGAGGGAACTAGTTTCCGGATAGATTAATTGTTGTTTCATTTAATCTGACGTCATAAATTGTTTATGACGGGGTTTCCCTTTTTGAGGGGAAGGGCATCTTTTTAGATGCATATGGATCAACGCGGGGGGGACCTTCCGTGGAAGCTCTGGACTTACCTAACTACTCAACTCTGAACTATAGCCTACCGATGGGGAATCAGGACTCCACCGGGAAGCTACCAACCTAACGTCCCTGAAACTAACTTTTGGGATACGTTACCGTGATGTGTTCCTGATACTATTATGCTGAGTTATAAACTGTTCCCGTCCAAAGGATTACGTGTCAAACAGACAATGCTCGTGGTTCCAGTTCTACTTATCTATTTCATGAACATTCCTGGAGCTAGGATTACGTGTTAAACGGACAGTACTCGTGGTTTCCAGCCGGATTATAGTTATATATGTCATGAACTTTACTGGAGCGAGGACGGGATACTTATCGAGCTGTATACATATGAACTTACCTTCGGGTGATATTTATCCAAGAAACAGTATTAAGAAGAGGAGAGCACCTCACTCATTCGTCTATTAGAAGCGGAGAGCACCTTGACCACAACTAGATCACCAGTAAGCTATATTTAATTGTGAGGGTTTCCGGGTACACTGCCAGGTTACTCATTAAAACGTTTTTAATATATATAATATATCATTATTATGTGATACATATCACCTCAGGTGTTCCAGTAAGGTATTCTCATATTTGCCTTATGAATCGGGTTTCATAATATGCTACATATGAAGATCGTAGGATCTGATAAGCTAGGAAACGTGGCTACCCGTAATGTTTATATGAAGTCGTTAAGGCTATGTGTATATACTATATATACCGCCAGGTATTGTCGTGTGTGTTGACTCTGTTGTATGTTGCGAGAGATATTAATACTCCGGTTATATAATCGGATTACCCGGCTTAGAACAAAGGCTGTGGTTACTGTTACCCATTGTGTGAATGTTTTCATTAAATCACAAATCAATGTAAGACGCTGGTGGTTGTGAGTCCTTATCAGGACTGGTTTTTTAATAACTTTTCTGTTCAACTTAAATATATACACACCCCACGCGCATTTTTTTAATAACCGAGTAAAGAAACTTCATAAGGAAGTCATATCGAAATGTGTCAAGCCGTTCGATTGTATGTATGATATTATATTCACTTGTCATAAAACATACCTAAATCATCTATTATGGTTGCTATTACAGTGTAATGCCATATTTATATTGAGTTTTATGATCTCGCTTGTGTAGTGTGTCGTGTTAATATGTTACGCCCCTAGTTACTGTATAGACAATAACTATAAAGTCGTTGTTCTAAAAGGTTTTCTATATACTAGGAATACCGTATATATATTCATTACCACCTAGTTTTGTCTAGGGGGGGTAGTGTAGGGGCATAATATTACATATTAATCTCATACACGGTATTTCCGGGTAACGTCTGTTTACTCGGCTCCTCCACCTGGAGCTAGTGCACACAGTTCCCGGGAGAGGGCGCAGGTCCTCTTCAGGTGACCGTGTGCCGCTCTCAGGTGGGCGGCCGACCCACCCACCTGGCCACGTGATCTAAGAGCCGGTGTTATATAAGACCCATGTGTTTACCTGGAACGGCAGTCAGTGCAGGCCCGACTGACGAGAGACTTCACATGTCCAACCGTGCGGACAGAGTTGTATGCTAAGAGTTGTATACTGACCGTTTCCTCTATTTATAGAGAAACCTGATTTACCTGTGTGTATTCATTCTACACTGATCGTTCCCTAGTAAAGGAACTGGAGTTATTATTCTTGTGAATAAAGATAGATATATTCTCGCACCTGGAAACTGCCGTGATCGTTGTTCTTTAACCTAGAGTTAATTACGAACCACCACAATACCATGGGATACCGGATATTAAACATAATTAAATTTGACTGCCAACATCCTAAGCCCTAGAGGCTAGACATGAAATTCACTTTATGATAAAGTCTTCAGGTAAAATATCAGGCTAGAAACCAGCTAAAAACCCACTGTGTGAGCAGTTAATATGGAATTCCTGCGCAATGGTGCATCTGGCAAAGACCATAGCAAATAAAATGAAACAATAAATCCTACCCAACATTTACCTTAGGCAAGGTTATTCTTTCTCAAACTAGACATAAGGCATAGGAAGAAAGGCATACATAATGCCATGTTTATGCCACTACATTGTTTAACATCAGAGACCTGGGCTGATAGATAAGGTTAAAACAACTCACGATAAACTGTAAAAGAAATGCATACCATGAGTGTTTATCATGAAATATCAGGGTAACTATGGCAACCATTTCAAGAGGCTGTTTAATGTGCTGAGAGTGTTGACTAAGTAGTAATGAAACTGTCTCCATATCACACTGTTTACAGAACCTGAGCATATTATTCTCCTGCTAAGACACTCCAAACTCAGATCAATACTTTGTCAACACCAAAGAAATAAGTGAAAAGCTTATCATTTCATATGCTGATGGTACTGGCATCATTCTTATGGTAATTCTGCGGAGCTATTCTCTGAGAAGGTTACTTGCCAGGAAGGAAATGATGTCATTATTATTGTGGCAAAATTGAAAGACATTTCAATACTGTACATTCAACGCAACATGATATAGTTTTCAATATTGAGAATTTTTTCCTTGGGTGATTTTTCAAACTTCTGACATTGTTCTGTAAGTAAACAGGGTAATTTGAGCTTATGTCAGTGCATGTCAGCCATGATATAAAAGACATGGCCTTTACTTTTATTATGTAGACATGGCCTTTAATTTTATTATGTATTTGCATATAATTGAAATAAAACATGCATGGCTTAAATATAACTTCCTATTCAGAACTATGGAAACGGTTGGGGCTTCCACATAACATTTTTCCTTTGGTATCTTGTGGGGTAGAAATGTAGTGTCAGTGATTGTATAGCACCTGTACTTTTCATCTTGTGGGGATTTGCTGTCATTGTTACTCAGCACAATATATGGCACCCCAGGGGTGTAACAGTAGATTAAGTAGGCCCTGGCCAGAAGTTGCAGACTAAGCATGGATCAAGGGGATCTCCCACTGAGCCCATCACCAGCTCTCCAGGTGCTAGTTTGTCCACGGTAGAGCAGCCAGTCAGTCACCAGCCAACTACCCTGCTACCCTGTTGTTGTGTAGTCCCTTACAGCAGTCTAATCAACTCCCCCAGTCAATTAGAGAGTTTCTCATAAGGTTGGCACAGGCTCAGCCTATAGAATGCACTCTGTGCCTTAGACTGTCGAGACGTCCCTGGGTCGTTATTAGGGACTGTTCCTCCCTGCAGCGGCCATCTTGAATAGCCGGGAGTTCCCTGCTTTTCTGCTGGCTCAACTCGCACCTTATGTAAAAGAATAGAGATTGGCAGAAGTCACGTGATCAGACAGTTAGAGGAAGAATCTATTTATAAAAGGTCACGTGACAAATGACGTGACACCACAAAATGGCGCTATGCTTGCACAAACCTAAGAGCAGGGGACACAGGAGCGATCTGTGTTTGGCTCGATAAACTATGTGTGCCTGTCCCTTCTATGCAGTGGGCTTTAAAACGAATCATCATTAGGTGATGCAAATGTGTCAACACATTATAGAGAGGTAAAAAGCAGTGCAAAGGTTTGTTACAGAGCTTAAGGTTATTTCATAATTAGGGATAACGATCAATCTTTCCTGAAAAGCATGTTTAAATAGACCATTTTTTCTACTTCTTTATATTTCTGAGTGTAAATGTGCGTCAGCCCACGGTGGCATGCCTGAATTAAGTTGCATCCAATAGAAATACACTGAATAGGCGTATAGTTAGGTAACATGACACCCCTATCTTAAAGATGGTTTGTCATCTAAAATTCGGTGAATTCTTAATCATATCATATTGCTCTTGTATAGTCTCCTATAAATACCGGTACTCCCCAACCTTTAAAATGATTGATAGTGTCTAAAGCTATAAAACTAGCACTGGCAGTGCAATCATTTTTACTGTAGGTCGACACTAAAACTTTCTATGTTGTGGTACTGCATGGCTCAGTGCTTTCTCTACCAGGCTAGTTTCCCCTGTACTCACCCGGGGGAGTGACTGAGTGAGGTGAATAGGCTTTATTGCTAATTATCTCAAACCATATATTTATAGACAAATATCTTTCAAATATTGAGTAATGTCTATCAGCTAAACTTATATTAGAACCCATGGCATTCCTTTAAAGGAAAAGGTTTGGGAAGTGTACTAGTTGAAACACCATCTTTAACCCATACTGTCCATAGAATGTATTTAATTTTCTCCTCTCTTCCTAATATGTGACAAAACGTGGGAAAACGTGACATTAGGGGAAAACACCTTTATTTAAGTTCATGTCTTCAGCTGCAATTTGATGCTTCAAGCATCAACATATTTGAAATAGTTGCTGAGAAATGGCATCTCGAACATGGGATGGTAGGGACATGTAGGAATTCAGAATAGACTGCAATGCGATCACATATCAATAGATTTTCAAATAATCCACATAAATCACAATTATTAGAAATTAAACTTATAAATGCATACTATTGTACATAGATTTGGATCTGGTAGGAATATTGGCATTCTGTTTTCAGTTCTGAAACCCTCATGGATGGAGCAATTGGATAGGGATAATTATTATTCCAAAAGAATGAATTGGTGGTTGCCATGGCAACCGAATGTCAACAAATGGGCTAGAAATGGCTAAAAACATTCTTTTTACATTCCAAATAAGACCAATTTAGAATGAAAATAGAATTTTGATGATAGCTTCAAAAGACTCCTTGGGAAAAGTTAGTCTAAGGTCAGTTTCTCTTAAGTATTCACAGTTTTAGCTATATCTCCTGAAATATCATGTTTAGAGCATTTTCGGCTATTCCCCCTAATGTTACGATTTCCCAGGTTTCGTCACATATGATATGGTCACAGTGTGGGGACCACATTTAAATAGGATTCACAAAATAGAATTTTCAGATCTACTAACTTCAACTATTATTCATTGTGAAGTGACTCGCCTCTACATGACGTATTATTACCCACAAATCAGGAAGGTCAATCTGTTGATGGCTATCTCACAAACATACCTGATGTCACACATTAGCATGAAGCATTTGAAATGATACTCCAGGCATTTTAAAATGGTAATGTGGTCTATTTTTAGGGTATTAGGCGATATTCATAGGGTAATATGCAATGGGTTATTGGTAGTGTGGCATGTGTTTAGGGCACGGGCCACCACTGAGCTAAACCTAGGGGGGGAGGTCAGATGTTTCTGGTAACAGAAACAGGGTAGTCAACTCCAAGTTCCCCCTCTGCTTTGAGCATCGCATTCTGGTGAAAATGCATGCATTTGGATGCATTAAAATGGCATAATCTCATGGATTTGAGTAATAAATGATATTACTGGGATGCAGAACACACAATTTTGCATTAATCTGGAGATATACCCACATTTAGCAAAGTCCCTCCTCTACTTTGTGTCAACATTGCTGCGGTCCTTAAAGCACATGGCCTGCATACCTACAACACTGTGGGGAGCAAGGAAAGGACAGGGGTCTGTACACAGGTAGTACAGGTAGCCAAGTGTAGCAGCCAGACTGGCCCACACTATCCTACCTGACGGTAGGACTAGGACTCTGCTTGGAGACAAAGGTCAGTTGGTGCGCATGGTTTAGGGTATTGTCCCATGTTTTACGTCGTAGTATGTATGTTTCAATTTAATATGCAATGTTTCGGGGTAGTTTGCCATGGCTCTAGGGTAAAATACTTGTATGGATATTCTGACATCATTCTTTTATATGAACACTTAAGGTGTTAGACTTTAGATGCCTTGATTGTTCTGCTTTAATCCGTTATCAGAAACCCAGGCAGCTGGGGGATTACCTGATTAAGCAGTAAATTGTTGTGGTGGATCGCTGAGAGCATCTCACGGTTGTGGTAAGATTGCAGTCTGTGGGAAAAAAAAGAAGGGTAAAAAGATCAGCTCATTCATGGCCCCTGACTCGCAGGTGTGCCTGAGGGTCTAATGCTGCTGGTCTGAAATACCATAAGGGCCCAGAACATGGACGATAAATACTCCTATGGACAGGTCTGACAGGTAAAATACCTTATAAGATGTAGGTTGTGTATGTATCTATACATAATATATGTTTATAGATCATTTTCTTTATGCCATATTAGACAGAAAGAGGAATTGCATGTTTGGTTCCAAGCTTATGTTAGGCCTATGTAATAACAGATAGCTCTGTTATGTGGACGTCGTGTACTTATTTCTATACATACAGACATTTCTAAATAAGGTTATGAATTTATGTTTCTGAGTCATAAATATTCCAGCGTAAAGCACTATACATGATCACAGTGGACACAGAATTCTGTCCAATGTTGAATCAACGTTGAATCAACATTGATTCAATGTTCTGTGTCCACTGGGATAGAGTCCAAATCCTAAGGCCAAAAAAAGAGATGTGTTTGAAGTTACATAGTCTAAAAATCTAAGTAAGGTAGGTCGGATTTCTTTAGGTTTTGTTTTTCTAATTTACTTTGGCCTGAAAAGTTACCAAAAGTTGACTCGCAAACTTTAGCACCCACTCGCCGACAACAGTGCCGACTTGAGGACTAATCAAAATGAAATAGCCCAAAAATCACCTTGAATATAATTTCTTTTCCTAAATTGGATAAAAATTTCTGGGGTCTGCCCTGTTTTGCTAGGTAGGGTCGGGTAACCTTAAACACACCCTTTTTTTGCCTTGAGGGTGGCCGATTAATGGGGGCTGGATAATAGAGGCCCTGACTGTAGCTGCACACCTCGGGGGATGCAGACAGACATAGCCTCCAATGTATGGTTGTAGGTGGTCTGCCTCTGAGCCCCTCAGGCCTACATGCTGAGACAACCTTCAACAAGAGATGTCATATAAGAAAAATGGATTCAGGAAAAGGAGCATTGACTAGAGAGAATAGAGCACCTCCTCCTACACCCGGTTGTTGCGTGACCTGCAGTGTAAGAGTGTCACAGGAGACTGATCTAAAATGTGTTGACATCATAATGAATAGGTTTCTTGTGACTTGGTCACAGGACAGTCTAGGCTTGCTGTGGTTTAACACGTAGCGCAATGACAAGAAGCATAGATTAAGCAATGTACTTGTTTCTTGTACGTGGTCTGAGCAGAATCAGAATTAGCGTTTTTAATGTTAAAGTGAGCTGTGCATGCACGACTGAGGGACCTGTGGGAAAGTACATTTAATCCTGTCACATAAACCAAGTATGGTTTTATGCACAGCATAGCATACGAAGCTCCATGAACCATGATGAGCACAGTGGCCACAATGCCTGTGTCAGATAACACTGATAGGGGTGGTTGATGTGCAAGAAGAGGTCAGGTACTCCCAGCAAACACACATCTTTATTGATGTGTGTATAGTTAATCCTAGAGGAAACAAGAAAGAAGAGTTAATGTACAGCTGATCTAATCCCACTAAACTATTCAGCGGGTGTACAGTCGGGTTAAGATGGAAAAACAAAGTAAGAGCTATCATACGGAAGCAGGTGACTCACACCGTTTGGTGGACTGGTATAGAGTATCGATTAAGGCTGAATGTGACACATGAGATGCACAATTGGGGATATTGATTTATTTTGATAAGATGTAAAGTAAAGGCAAAGTGGAGGAAGCGGGCTTAGTATTTCACAGCTAGGTTGAGGTGTTTTTCTGCGTCTGATCTCACATTAGATTAATCCATTGCTTCAGAAGGTATTTGCAGCTTATAATTTAATCCTTACTATAGGCTTAATTGATTTGTCAGATGGAGGTGCTAAAAAACTTCCCTTCTCTAGAGTGATGACACAAATAGATTTATTAACACAAATAGCAGTCGATCCAAAAGGCTGTCATCAGAACTCACCATAGGTACCCTGTAGTCAGTTTTCCCTTCTATTTGAAAGCCTGATTAGAGATCTGATGCGCTTTAGCCTGGGAGGACGACCCTTTCTTCTGCTCTCAAAAAGAAAAAAGGCGAAGACACAAATATTGTTTGGGTCATTCAAAAAACCTGAGTCATTTTCATAAATTGCAGAAAACTATTATAAAGGCGATTTTCTTATTTCCTCAATTCCCTTAAAAGTTATGTGTTAACTCTTGATAATAAAATATCCTTTTAATATGGTATAACTGTTATAATCAAATCTCAATATCCCTCCACAGGGGAAGTTATCACTGACGAATTTCTTTTACCAGAGAAGTAACATGTTTGTGATATATATCAGTCTGTATATTAGCTGGGGATCCGTGGCACTTATTTACGGGAACCTCCTCATGTGGTCCATGTCCCACTGGGCATCAAACAACATTTATCAGTATTCAAAGTGAGGTAAAACTCTGTGAAGTAAAATGCTGTTCAAAGCTACTGAAAATCTTGAAAGGAGATAACTTAGGAAAAAGGGCATGATTAGGACTTTGAAGGGGGGCCAATATCACATTTCTCCTCATCTAATTCATTAGGCATGCGGTTCGGCCATAATTTAGGCAGGGATTCATCTTTTTGACAAGGAGAATAAACTTCTTTTGTGGATTTGGGAAAAAATGTGAGGGAGACTTGAGCCTCCAGGGATGGGGGACCTGTGGGGAGGAAGGCGAGAGGTGGTACAGGTGTGTGTTCTGTTACCTGAGATAGGGTAGCCTCACCTAGAGGCAACCACCCACCTTGTGATGCCCACCTCAATAATGTATTCACTCATGCATGATGAGCCTTCCTTTTATGTATCACCATAGGGCTTGCACATTAAGTACAACTCTGTCCAGTAAAGGAGAAATAGAGATAATGCCATAAATGAATAACTATATGAAACCAAAAAAGGGTTTGCGTCAGGTCAGCCAACTGACCCTATCAAATAGGGCCGACCATACGTTTTTTATGCCATTTTGAAGAAACTTTCCTATTTTTACCCAATTTTGGTCGATTTTAGGTTCTTCGGGGAGGCTGGCTATTACTCTCATGTTTAAAAAAAAGAAATCCGGAAAGAAATCCGACCTTCCGACCCTACATTTTCTTCCCATGTTACCTGTTGGCCTAATTAAGGTGGACATCTCAATGTACTTGGTTGACTCTAGGTCCACCTACCCCAAATAGGGACGGCGGACCTGTATAGCATATGTATGGTGTCGACGATCCCCGGGATACGCCCTGGAATGTCTCACTACATCAATGTTATCCTTAGGCCAATAAAAGGTGTGTTTCATGTAACCTGACCCTAGATTTTACCACCTTTTTCTTCTTAATTTGTTAGTTCCTTTCAATTCTAATTTTTCTTAGTTTTTAGCCATTGTTTGGTTAAGACTGGTTCCCACTCACTAAAGACACCTGAATAATAGTTTGACTTCAGGAAATGGCATTTTATGGGAAATATCCAACAACCTCTTGATATTTCTAGTTACAGGAGGAATTTGTGAGTTATTCTGATGAGTAGCATTTTGATGTGCCAATTTTCAGCTCATTCTTTGGACTCTCAAGATGTAAAAGAAAAATCCGACCTGCCGTCCCTAAAACATCTTATGTTACCTGAAACAACTTTTTTCTGGCCTTATTGAATTTGGTGACTTGGGGCTCTAGCAGTCTCAGACATAGCAGTATTCCCAAGAACTGCTTTGTGTAGCGAAGACGCATATATAGGGATGCCATTACTGATTTAGGGAGATAGAACAAAGTATCATGATGCAAGCCTAATGGTATATCATTCTGTATACATTGTAAGACATTTCGGGAGTGCTGAAAGTGGAAATTTTTAAACCTGTGGGATAAAACAAACCATACATATGGTTCATTCATGATGTAGCAATGTATAATTGATCTGATCCTACGTGTACTTTTCATTGGCTGTGCAGTTTGGGTTTATTGTCAAAGGGCATTGAAAGTTATCAGACTTTTGGAGTGTCAACTAATTTACTAATTCTATACTCGTTTGCTGTATTTATCTATTTATTGGTATAGTATTTGAAGTAATTTTTCTTTGCATTTAATACCTAGACAAGGGCCTAAACAGATGTATTTGTATTTGTGATCTTGATGTATTTACCATGTTATTTCATCAAATCTAACTCAATAGAACAGCTTGATAAAACTATCATTTTGTATCCAATGCCACGCAATAGAGTCATATTAACACTGTGAATTCCTTAGAGAGGTGTCTGGAATGTTAATTTTCCTGTTGTGAGTAGATTCCTCTGCATGTCATGTCAGCTTTCATTAAAAGTTTTACATTCCTCTCAAGGTTGAATTCATTACTGGCCCCCATTATGCATACTTCAGCTTCAATATAACACGAAGTAATGACTCTATGAGAGGCAACCATAGTTTTAATACACACTCATCCCTATCAGTGGTCCTCATGATTCTTATTAACATAGTGTCTGTTCCTGTTATATTTGATAACTATCTATATGAAGAACTAAAAAAATAGACTCATGCAATGATAATTAGATGAGCTAATTAGAAGTGGGCCATCTAAGAAAATAACGTTATCTTATAAATGTCAAAATAACGTTTTATAACATTATGCCATAGTAAGGAGCCTTAGAGAAACGTTATCTAACGTTACATAACGTTATAAAATATTGTATAACGTTTTCTTTGTTTACGGGTGGGTTACTCACCAGTTTTGCATTCACGCATTCTGCAGATCCTGGAGGTTCAATGCTTTCCTAACGGTGCGGCATGATGCACTGGTGCAGTGTTTGCAAGTAACTCGCTGACGCTCTGTTGGTGCATTATGATGATTACACCTATGAGCATCAAATGTTTAACTGTACGCTTAACCAGAGATAGATTCAAGCAAAAGCCACATGCAATTTAGTTCAACTTTGGCTACCATCTTAAGATCTGAAGTGATATTCTCAAAATGTTAGCAGGGTAATCATCAGCCGATTAAAACTGTGGCTGTACTATATCAGATTTATCTATACCACTAGTGATTACTCTGTACATAATACATACACATGCTGTTCTTTTGTTCAACCTGCCAAAGTATCTAAACAACTTTGATAAACGGTTTAACCTTATTTCCTTTCTTGTGGGGTTCAACTGGAGTTCAGAGGAGGCCAAATTGATTATTTCATTGGTCTAAGATGTATTCCCCGAGGTGACAATAGCATTAGTCGCTTTCCTGGTGAGGATTTGCTGCCACTGCCCTCCAGGATTACCCTTTAAGGACGGTATGTGACCAAATGATGAAATTTGCCGCCTTGATGCACCAATGCAGCCCAGCACACAAAGTAATGTGAGCGTCACTATCGCCAAACTACCCAATTCTGAAAGTCAGGTATTGCCAGACTTTCAGAAATAGGTGGTTTTGGCGACAGTGATGCTTACATTTCTGTGGATGTGGCGAGTGACTCGCTGGTGCAGCATTGGTGCAATATGTGGATACTTCAGGAGTCTCTCGCTCCTGTAGGGTCCGTATAATGATTACAGACAGCACTGGCGTGTCACCCACCAGGACTGCATTTATGTATCATGACGACCAAGGGCATGATGCTTTAATGCGTCATGCCCTTAGTCGTTATGATACAATGCAGCACCAGTGAGTTACTTGCAAGGCATGCATTCATGCATTATGACGACCAAGGGCATGATGCATTAAAGCATTATGTCACCCTTAAAGGGTCAGACCCAGCAGCAGACACCAGCAACAGAAGCTGAACCAGGCCCTACCCAGGAGCTGTGGACTAGCCATGGATCAGCACGGGATCAGGGGGATCTCCCACTGAGCCCATCGTCCACGTTGCTAGATGCTAGACTTAGAGAGTGCCCAGTGAACAAGAAAACGTTATATAACGTTGGGAAAACGTTCCCTGAAGGGCTGGAAAACGTTTGAAAAAAACGGGAAAAAAACGTTATTTTACGCAAATTCGTTGACTCAATTTTGCGTATATTAACGTTATAGAAAAACGTTATAATGTGCAACGTTATAATAACGTTATTTTGCGTTTTTTAAAGAATGTATTTTGACCGTTAATTAACGTTTAAAAACGTTATTTTACGGGTTTTTTTAAACTGAGATGACATACATTCCCTTATATAGAACACTGGGTAAAATTGTTGATCCTTCCAGAATGAGAGCCACCACTACAGACTCTATAGCACAGTGGCAGAATGCATGCCTTCATATCCAAAGGTTGATGGTTCTCGCCCCGGACAGGCAGCACCTTAGTCCATTTTAGGACAATTTGATATAACTTGTTCCAATATGAGACAAGGGTCCCCTGGTTTTGGACCAGGTATAGGTGGATTGACCCGACCTTGACCAGAGGCCTGGGACTAGCTGGTTCCTGCAAGTGGCTATGTATAGGCTTTTACTGGTTGGCCTGTACATGTGGGTATTGTGAATGAGTTCTACCTGCTACCTGTCCATTATAGTGTAGTGGTCAGCACATTGCCCTCATGGTCAGCAGAACCCAAGTTCAAATCCCTCCCAAGCTGTGTGTCGTGACTATGCCATCTAGTAATAAATCTGTTACACCCAGCTAACAAGAAAATGTTTACATTACTAGGATTTAAAACGTTTGCAAAAGCGTAAATAGAATGTGTTTTTTTTACGGAAAAACGTTGACACTAAATAACATTTTAAAAACGTCAAACATTTGCGAAAAACGTCATAAGAACGTTTGTAACGTTTTTCTTATTAAAAAAAAATTAGCCATACCGTGAGGTAAAACAAATTTACAACACACTTTAATATAAAAAACAAAATATTAGTTCTCTAAAACATATTTAAGCAACATAAACTGGAATCGAACTGCCTATGCACAGATCCAAAGTCCAGTGCTCTACAACCTGAGCTAGCAGGGCAGACGTAACCCTATGGGGATAGGTTTACTCATTGAGTGAAGAAAATGTTGTCATTGATCCTCGATGTTGTTTATGTGTGGTGTACTGCAGCATGTGAATGATACTGCAGTGAATGTGGTGCTACATTTGTCGTAATTCAAGGAAGTCAAGTTTTGCATTCTAAGTGAGATGAAACTTTATGTATTGATTACCTATAATTTTGCTAATTCTTATAGATCACAGGGTAGCTTGATTATAATCCGTCCCAAAGTCATGTAAGCAGAGATTCACTTATACCGGGCCCATGTAACAGGAACGCAGTGGGAGTGGGAGTGGGGTCGGGATCCAGGCTACCTCCAGTTACCCTCCTTTTTTCGAGTTCTCCAAGTGTTTCTTCTCCGTTATATGCAATTGAATAGTGCTATCTATGTCTCTTGCCCTTCCCCTGAGTAGGGGTAACAGGTTAGTCTCTCATGCACAAGACCCCGGGTTCAAGCCTAACTAAGGTGTGCTAAGATCGGCCGGGTGACTTTTTCCCCTAGGGCTACCCGCCCACATTTTTTGGTTGTTGTCAGAACCGGATTTCCGAATTTTGGAAAATAATATTCACTATTTTTCACCCGCACCCCGCCCCCCACTCGGCCGCCCGGGTGACTTTTTTTAGGCCACCCACTCCACCAGAAACAGACTTTTTTAAAGCATGGCCCCACCCACAGGCCCATTTAGTCGTTTGATATAATATGGTATTGACTACCATCATTTTCGTGATAAAACAGTAATATAAAAACGTTAAATAACGTTATATAACGTTGTGAATACAAACGTTTTTGGTGAACCATATAACAATGTTAAATAACGTTTTACATATAACGTAAGATAACGTTATACTTTGTAACGTTTCAAAACGTTAAAAAACGTTCTTTGTTCACTGGGTGGGCTTTATTTAACAACAGAGGATAGGGCGCAGTGGTTGTTGCGTTTAAGGGGAGGGCATTGAAAAAGGATTTGAGGGGAGAGCATAAGAAAATATTTATCTGTTACTATCTACCCTGATAGAGTGTTCAGATGATACATGCATCAGCATAACGCTGTAATATGTCGTGGCTATAAATATGCCACATTTATGTGTTGATGAAACACACTGAAAACTCTATAGGGCCATGAGGTCGTCATAGGTGACGACTTTGATGGAACATCTTATGCATCAGATGCCAATTTACCATCAGATATTCAGTATCATACAAAGTGTGCCAGCTATGCATGGTAAGATAGGGCCATGGGGTAGGTGCAATCTTTTAGCACCTAGTATTGGTCCATTAGCCCTTTAGATATGATAGGTTATATGCTTGAATGCATCCCTGACAAGTTAGGTGTGAGTGATGTTGTCCATACCGGGTTGATACACTCCCAAAGGGATGATTTGGATAGATGATGCATGGATATAGCCCTGACGAGTAACATTCAAGCTTCATGCCAGCCCTATGAGCTTAACACACTCCTGAAAGGGTTGGCATGATGCATGAATGCAGCCATGGCGAGTATATATGTGTGAGGCCTGGATTCATGCATCATGATGACAAATGCTATAGTGCATTACCTAGGTAGGCCCTAGATTTATAGCTGAAAGCTGCCATAATACCTCATATATTTCACATACATTATACGTTCTGCATAGATATAGACAGTCTCCTTGTTGTAATGTACTGGGGACATTTCAATGTATTAATTGTGACCGTTAACTGTGCTAGATTCAAGAAAACAGTTGACGGTGAGAGTGCTTCTTTCAAAGAATGGAGCGCTTCAATTCAATTCAGTCTCACTCATAATATAAGGGATAAAGCTCTTAATTACCTATGTCCACCATTGCCATCTGAAGTCAGAACAGAAACTAGTATTTGATACTGTCTGCCACTTAGCAGTGGTGTACAGCTGTCAAAAGACCACTCAGTGCTGCCACCGCAAGTTTGTTATTGATCACCACTAAATACACAAGTTTCTTCCCTCCCACAAGAAGGTATAGAGAAGGTTAAAATTGAAAGTTTCCCCACGTATATCAAGACTCATTCCTTGTCCCAAAAAAAAGTTATCAGAGAGCAAGGCAGAAACGTTTCTGAGGTATGGTAGCAGCTCTAAAGCAGGAAATTGTTGTGGTGGACGGCTGATGGGTTGAGCGACTGGTGGCAGGAGGAGGGAGGAGGAAATAAAAAAGCAATGATAAATAATGGACTCATTCATGGCTTCATGACTCGCAGGTGCCGCGCGAGGTGCCATACTGGTGGTCTGGAATATTAAAACGTCCAGAACTTGGGTAAAACGTAATCACCATAGTCTACCACGACAGGCTGCTGACGTTATGACGGATAGGGTCATTATAAAGGCATCATAAAGGGCCAGCGTTGGGGCAATGAATATGTCCACAGGTGGGTGTGAAGTACCGAGTAGTCTATAGGGATTATATATTGAAGAATATTGTTTATCCCTAGGGTCACTCTAACACTGTAAACATTCTCCCGAGCCCTTATGAAGCACACTTCTTTACTGACAGTCCCACGGTGACTTGGGGAATGGCTTGTATAATTCCCGAGATGAAATTCCATATTTTCTCATGCCACCTGCCTGTATATTTCCGAGTGAATTCATGAGTTATGACTGAAGCACCCCGTCCTCTTATGAATTTGATTGCTGGGCTGTGTATAGAGGAGAAATAAATGTGCAAGGCGTTTTGACTTTTTCAAACCATATGTCCTATTTTTATCATGATGAGTAGATCACAAGTGTTGCATTCATGCATCATGCCAAGCCTGGGAGGTTCTATGAATACACTCCTAAAGGGTCGGCATTCTAGACCCTACAAACAGAACTCAAGAATGACACAAGACACTACGACAAAGGACACAAGAAATTTTCAAAAATCATTCGGAAAATCTTCCAAAAACGTTTAGAAATTCTCGAGTTATAACACTAAAATGGCATGAGTTCCTTTTGAGATTTTGTTTGCGGGGAGATCAACCAAGTTTCGGCGAGTTACTAAGAAATATGTTAAAACTGAAACATTCTGACATATTTTAGCTCGTATTTTTCAGTGGTGGGTGAATATCATGACTTTCACCTCTTTTATGAGATGATTGATTATGACATGCTATGTCTTTCATTGTAAATTTTACATCATCTCCTAGTAAGAGGTCCACCAATCTACAATAATGTTCGTTAATAATTAAATTAACGATTATTCATATGTTTTATTTATATTTTTTTAATGTCTCAGAATCAATCATCTATAGTCAGGCAATCAGAATAATTCTTATGATTGTTTGTGTTATACAAAATGGCTATATACTGAGAAGAGTCGAAATTCTGTAACAAAATCAAAGCCCCTCCTTCTCTCCCACACACAGAAAAGAAGTAGAATCACTGTGACTCCCGACTTGATCACTGAGGTAACTCTCCCAAGGACTCTAACGTGACTCCTTAACATTAACAGGACTCTAAAACAACTCTATAATGATTCTATAATGACTCTGTTCTAAAACTCCTAAATGATTGGAAGTCACTTTAGAGTTGTGGGGAGAGTTACCTCAGTGATCGGGACTGGACTCCCATTTGAGAGTTACAGTGATTCTACTTCTTCTCTCTGTGGCACTGATGAGACATGATGACCTCTTCAGCGGCCTAAATATCATTAGTTTAACAATGGTGAGATGAAATGAGTGATTATTAAGTGTTTGATTGAACATTTGATTGTACATTTTACATAGACTTAATGTAACATCTCCTTTTTCTCTCACCAGATGGAGCAGGTGCGCTATGAGCTGGCGGCCCAGCAGGAGGAGAAGCCGAAGAACGAGAAGCTGCAGCGCGCCAAGAACATCTTGTCCACCATCGCCCTGCTGGTCGTGTCGGGAACCGTGTCCTCCGTCCTCGGCTACTTCTTCTACCACCTCGACACACCAGGGGGCGCCATCATCCTCATTAACATGCGCATCCGGTTCCTCCCGAGCCGCCATCTTGAATGGCGACACGCCAAGGGCTGGACTCTATTGGAGGGGAATCTTGGAACTAATTTTCCATTGAAGGTGCACCATGATGTTCATAGTAAGAATGCCTCTTTTATGAGGGTACGCTGGACCAACCATGCGGATCTGGAGACCGACTGGTGGAAGGCTGTAGAGGGGGTACAGTGTTATCAGTTTCGTTGGCGAGCGTCGACGTGTGTTCATAGTGCCTTGGAGGATTGCTACTCATTGGACGGGGCACATTGGTATGGGGGAGGGGTTTATAGGGATCAGCAATGGCCTGTGGAGAAGTTGAATAGCGACATGGCCCCGTATCTCGCAGGAAACCTATCCAGCAGTCAGCCTTATGGAAGGATACTTAACCGCTACTGGCTTTCCTCCAGAGGGGTGGCTATTTACGTGGAGCCCGAGTCCCCTCTCTGGGTCAGCATCAACTCCTCGGGTGATAGTAGGATTTGTTTACGGGCAGCTTATGAAGGGGGGCCTTATTGGCAGCCCACCTCTCACACCCCTGTCACCTTAAACTATACCATGTGTGCAGGGCCTAACATGAGGGCAGTACATTGGTACATGACCCAGACCTTTTTCAAGCTCCCCCACAAACCCCCATCTCAGCAAAATCTCAAATTAGTTTCCAATCCGACTTGGTTCCTCACCCCGCCAGATTCAACAAGCGGGGTTGTGAAGGCCACGGATGTGTTAGAAAAAGTATTGGATCTTAGGAGAAGATTTGAAAACTTCACTCAGAGTAAACTGGTGCTTAATCTAGAGACTTTGTCATTTGGTAACTCCAAGAAAGCCTTACCACCACAAAAGTATCAAAATAATAATAACTCCTTTATCCATGCACTTGGGTTAATAACCAAGTTGCACACCATGGGATTCAGTGTGTCTTTGTTAGTTTCACCGACGGATTTCATAAATGCGCAGCTCCGGAAAGACTATGTGCATCAAATTGTATTTCGTAACTCAGAGGAATACAATATCCCTCCCCGCATACGCTGGGAGACCACAGATGACCAGCTCAAAAAGGCAACTGACTTATGGTTTAGGATGTTCGTCGAGAGGAGAGGCAAATATTTAAATATTTCGTCTTTTGTCTTCCACGGTGGGCAGGCTATGGCCCTCCCCTTTCAGGATGTACTCATTAAGGGCATGCGTTCTCCCGACTACTTCACTTCCATGTTTCAAACACAAGCCCTACAGTATGACCCGGATGCCATTTTCAATACGGCATCGGGAAGTCGCCTGAACCTCTCATCGTTTCTCGAGATGCGCGAGAGGGACTGGTCTTGGGATAGCCCTAGGGGGCTAAGTAGTATCATCCCTGAGGCTTTGACTCTAAGCCTGGTGGGCTTCCCCTACCTCATAGCCCCAAGGTTATCCTGGAACCCCAACCTTGAGGACCCCAACCGCTCAAACTCAATGTTCTCTGGTGAACTGGAGGATGTGTACTTACACTGGCTGCAGATTGTCACCTTCTTTCCGTCCATGTCTTTCTCCGCCTCCCCTGCTGTCTCCCTCAGTCCCAACCTCACACAGATCATCCAGGACCTCCTCGCTTTACGCTACACACAGAACGAGCGGCTGCTAGATTTGGCGAGTGATACACACCGAAAGCACGAGCCCATCCTGCGCCCGGTGTGGTGGATCGCCCCGGAGGATGTGCTCGCGCAGACAATAGATGATCAGTATTTAGTGGGTAGCTACTTAATGGTGGCTCCTATGGTGGGGAGGAGGATGTGGAGGAGGGACATCTATCTCCCACGTGGACATTGGCTGGATGTGTTACGGAATGCTAACTATTCCGGGCCTCATTGGTTGCACGACTATTCTGTAGACCCTTCACAAGTGGCTCATTTTATACTGGAAGAGAGTTGAGGGCTGCTATTTATTATTGTACCCTTTTACCCTCCAACCCTTTCAATACTGACCAGAAATTAGTTTACCTGGTATCGGGACGACCTTAAGCAATTCTAGTCTTAAGATTGAATATGATTCCTATAACAATATTGAATGTAGTACTATTTTGGTCCCATCCTAGTGGGCACGAAACATCGAATCAACATTGATAAGTGGTTGTCAATGCTAATTCAATGTTGATTCAACGTTGGTTCAACGCTGAACTGAATCATGTGTCCATTGTGATAGGGGTTAATGTTAGGTTAATGCCTCAGGGTGCATGTTAATTTGTGGGCATGATAAACTAATGCAGTGCTGGTAGGTAACTTGTCAGTGCTGCATTGGAGCAATAGGACAACGGAGAGGCTTTCTCACAGTTTTAACTGAGGCATTATTGTTGATCATTTAGGGTAGTGGGCAGTGGGCAGGACTAAGGCCACTCAGAAAAAGGGGTTCCCATCATCAAGCTCTGTATTACCAATACAGAAGGCTTTCATGTAATGACAAGTATGCCCATATTTGTGAAGTTTCCATGATATTTGTCATCAAAATTAAAGTAAAAGAAATCTTTCTCAAAATCTGATTTATCTTTGGGCCCGGCGATGAAAGACCTGCCTTTTTTGAGTGGCCCAATAAAGATTTATTTTAATTATTTGTATCTATTCCTTTATAATCATGATAACATGTGTTTACCTCTAAAGGATGAATGACAACTGCTGCTATACACATAATGCCTACAGACTCTGCACAAATAACACTGCATGAGCCTTCAGATTTAAGCAACTCTAAGCTAGAAATAAAGTTCATCAATGGCCTTTAGCAATGTGAAGATAGTTATGCAACTTTCATGTTTCGACTAAGGATTAATTCTTTTGCGGCAAAACATCCCTCCCGCATTGGCCTAAATGTATAACTCCCTCAGTAGTTTACCCATCATGGTAGAGAGTTATACAATTGGCAGGTTGAGGGTTAAAAGATTTATCCAGAAAGGTGATACCCAGTGGACTAAGGATTAAGGTTGCGTACAGTTGCTTAACTGGAATGGTTCATGCAGATATGCGTTTGTGTGGCTGTCAATCAAGATAATTATACTCCCACAATATAATGTGTTGTACGATTTTTACATTGTACACCCAATACTTTGATGCCTTTTCATTCCTCCTTGAACTCTAGACATCTTTAGATATTGTCAGAACCGTTCTTTAGATATTTCTCCTAGGTAGGTATGTTTTTGCCTATATCTGTGTAAATATTAATAATTCTGTAGCATGTAATATATAATTATACACCCTTTTGTAATATATTCCCCGGTGTAAATATTATACAATATACCCTTCTTTATGTAAAAGTATATGCTTAATGAGTATGGGTGTAAATAGGCTCATGTTAGCCCACACACTATGGGCTTTTATTTTTATATTCCTGTTTAGACTAAAGTTCTGTGTTAACTTCCAATACGCCTACTGATTGACCATTCCGACCAGTTTGCCTTGTAGAGTCATAGTTTGAGGACATTGTTACCATGGTTACCACAGGTTGTAATGGTGCTGTATTATAGCCAATTTGTAAAGTATATACATAACCAGTATTGAAAGAGGGGAATCTATGTGGTCCCTTTGCTCACTGGGAATGGGGCCTACACTGTAAAAACTTGGTTGCCATTTTGTAGGTGTACAGTAGATTCTACTATATGTGTACAGTTTATATTGTAAGTAAACAGTAGAATCCACTGTACATCTACAGTAGATTCTATTGTTAATCCATTCTACAGTAGATTCTACACGCAGTAGATCTACAGTAGATTCTACTGCGTGCCTACACCACCTATTTTACAGTGTACATACTCCTAGCCTGCGTGTAATACTTCATTTATTATATCAACCTAAGATATTCATCTACCAGCTGTGTCCTCCTTTGTTATTATATCATATAATCTGTAGTTATAGCTCTTGATTCACCAAGAGATGTGTTACATGCATATGTTTCCTTATTACATGATCAGCAGCAAGCTGTGCCCAGATTTGTCCATACCTAAGGGGTGTGGCAATGGTCAAATTGACGGCTGGGACCAGGCAGGGGGAAAAAGCCATTCCTGGGGAATCTTTAGTTCTGTCTTTAGTCACCAGGAGACTCCAGGAAACAAAACAGGGCTAAATATATATTCAATCATTCAACCTTTGCAGATATTTAGAATGCAAAAGGAACGTGTGTTTTTTTTCGTGAAGATTTGCACATATGACACTTCCTGGTTGCCATGGAAACCATTCCTAGGGAGTCACTAATAACTAAAAACTGAAAACAGACCATAGAAAAATCCTTTTAGAACCAAATTTAGACTAGCCTTGTGAATGAAGTGTACAGCCTGCAAGTAAGAGACAATCTCTTCGTATTGTTTGCCCATTGTTAGTTACCAGAATTCAAGTACTTCACATTTATCTCCTTATATTGAAGGGATATCTTTTAAAAGCAGTGTCTTCCATGCTGGAGTGATGCGTCTCGGCAGCTTCTATTTGCTAAGGCCAAAAATAAAAGGTTTGTTTCAGGTCACCCGACCAACCCTATCAAAACAGGGCCAACCCTACGTTGTAGAAATTTCCGTATTTTTACCCTTTTTTGGTCAATTTTAGGGTCTTCGGAGAGACCAGCTACTACTTTCTTGTTTAAACAAAAAAGTTAAAAGAAAAAAATATCCGACCTACCGACCCTACATTTTCTGCCCATGTTACCTGAAACAAACATTTCTTTTGGCCTAATGTTCTGTTTTTAGCCTTCTATGTATTATAAATAGTTGGTTGCAGTTAGTGTAGGTAAATAATACAATCTACTGTAGTTTTACTATTCTCGTGTAGATATATACAGTAGAATCTACTGTATCGTAAAACTACAGTAGATGCTGTAAAATATCAGTTATTTTCTACATTCCCATCCATTTTCATTTTACCCTTTAGTTGAGTTTGAAACTGATAATAATCAAAGTTCAATGGCAAAGAAAGCGAGATAATATCAAAGGTTTAGCAACATCTTGCTGTCAGCGGATGTCTTTGTGTTAATTTAGTATTTAAATGTGTTAAACTTGTACAATAAAGTACACGCCAATGTTATGATTTTCTCTCAATACCAAAAATAATCGTGAAATGCAAAAATACATTTCAGCCTATGGACTGCCAAATACAACCTGAGCTTACTCCTTGTCACTGAGTTTGCCATGTCCTATCTTGTTCCTTTGTGATTTGATATGAATAAATAAAGATGTTTTCACTATGAGCGCTTTCTATTATCTGCATGTGCCAAATCGCAGAATACTGTTTCTGCGAGGTTTGGAGTATAATCAGTATATAGTCAATGAATTGTTACTGTAAACCATTGTAGTATGAAAGTGTGACTTCTTGGGGGTCATCTCAAAGAGAGAATTGTGCTTCATCGGCATTTTTTTGAGTTTATATATGTATTTATTTGACCAGGTCATCTTCGAAAATACAAATACATCATCAAATGGCACAGGATAGGGTCTGTGGTAAATTTCCACTGAGTACCTTAAAGAGGAAACATAGGAAAAACAGATATTGGCCAGATATAGGGTAGATTCACTTTGAGGTCACATGGAAGTAAATGGCGCCATCTGCCGAGTCATATGGTATTCTAGTCTGCATTGAATATTTCAGATGAAACAAAAATGGCTAAAATTGTGAGAAAATTCACAGGGTTGGGGAATTTCTGAGGCATGCAAAAACCGATGTGGCCAAAAGTCAATTTCAGGCCCAAAGCAGGGCAAAATAGGACTACCTGTGGATAAAAGTGACTTTCTTGAGATTTTCATGGTTATGCTCTTTATTGAGGGTGAAACATTGTGTGTGAGGGATTGTTTAACTACACTAGGGCTAAGACTGTGGTCAAAAAAACTTGTAGATGGCTGATTTTGTGCATTTTGCTATATAGAAACAAAGAGGAATAAAAAAATTTACTTCCTCGTGACCTTGCGTCGGATACACCACAGCGAGGACACCTAGTGATGCAATCAGGAAGTATGCACCCTCAATAAGATTCTGATGAATATGGTCGGAACAGGCGACACTAGTGCACTCTGGTGAGTAATGGGGAACTAATCATAAGCAATGTATTGCTTAGATTTGTGAAAACCTTTTCTTTGACTACAAGGACAGGTTCTCCAGCGTTCTCCATAGGTCAAAATACACCACATGAACCATTATATTTAATAGCAATAGGTTCAATGGACATCAACACAACAATGTGTATCAGTTGCTTAAAGTTGGCTATTTTTTAACATTTCAGGCGAAAAAGCTCACAACTAACAGGGGTAGATTCTCCTTCTTCATGCATAGATATCCCTCTATAATGAGTTAGACACAGAAAGGAAAGGGTAATCGATGTGGTTGTAACATTGATTGATTCTCACATGTGTTAATATTATAGTAAGATTGGATTTCCTAATTGGCATGCTGCGCTGCAGAGCAAGACTAAATTGTCCTCGTTAGTTCCTCATTTCACCATGAAGTGTCCTCATAGCGGTGTTAACCTCCCCTGCATTAGACTTAATCGCATTGTCACCGAGAGTTTATGGGTAAAATTTCTTATACCATTCTGGCCTAGGCCAAAAAAAGGTGTGTTTGAGGTTACATAGTCTGAAAACCTAGGTAGGGTAGGTTGGATAAAATAAAATAAATTATACTTTAGCCTGTAAATTGACTTGCAAACTTCAGCGCCCACTTCTCAACAACAGCATTGACTCATGGACTATCAAATCGTTTCTGAAATAGCCCAAACATAAGTTGAACTATAGATATTTATTCAAAATTGGGTAACAATTTCTAGGTTCGGCCCTCTTTTGCTAGGTAAGGTAAAAAATTGACTCGCTAACTTCAGCGCCAACTCGCCGACAACAGCATCAACTCATGGACTGTCAAATTGACTCTGAAAAATTACTTGAAATATAAATATTTATTCAAAATTGGATACAAGTATCTAGCGTCAGCCCTGTTTTGCTAGGTAGGATCGCGTAACCTGAAACACACCTATTTTTTTGGCCCTACTGACAGGTGAAACATTAGAGGTGAGAGTGAAACTGCAGCAGGGACTCAATGTGCGCAACGAGATATTGTAATTGCGTGGGTGGAGGGAGGTTTGTTCAAACCATTTATAGCATTGAGGCTCTTAAACTGGCTTATGACTAAGATCGCTGAAAGCTAAAAACTGCTTTATATTCCTTGAAACAGCCTAATCCACGGTATACATACCTGTACTAAACTGAATAAAGTTGATACGTTTCTACAACTGAGTGTTGTTGCTTTGTACATATTGTACTACCTGTCTGCACTACCACAAACCAACCATGTGAGCCTCGAAGTGCCAAACCTTTTTTCATGGTCGGAACACCTATCTCTATGTTAAAGCTACTATACAAGCTGGCACAGACCTGCATTTTCTTTTTATTTGTATGATTCAGGTTACTTGGTCTAAAAATCTAGGGTTAGTAGGTCGGAATTCACTGCTTCACTTTAGCCTGAAAAGTATCAAGAAATGGACTAAGGGAGTGGTCATTTTTTAACAACAGGGGGGGTTGGTGGATTTTGGGGGGAACCAGAAAAATCTGGACCCCTTGAAGGCGGGGGACCAAAAAAATTTGGACCCCTCTTGAGGGGGGACCAACAAAATTAGACCCCTTTTTAGCAAAAAAGCCAGCGCGTTACTATAACTCAAAGGGGTCGGCCGCACTAAATTTCTACCTGCCTGAGGGGGGGACCAAAAAATTTGCCACCCCTCCCGCGGGGGGGGGCCCGAAAAAATTTGACCTGCTCGCGCAAAAATATCCACCAACCCCCCCCCCCCTGTTGTTAAAAAATGACCACTCACTAAGTGCAGACTCACTGACCAGTGCGTCGACTTTTAAATGGCCACAAAATGGGCAAATTGAAAAGGGCTGAGACGATGGTTTCTGCACAAGCGGTGGCCTTGGGTCTCAGTCTCTTCCAGGAAGAATTTAATTCTTACATATTTTTCCTTTTGCCCTATTAAAGCCCAGCCCTAATTTCAGTGCATGAACACTGCTACCTTGACGCTTAACCTGTGAAAATGATTATAATTGCTGTTTCCAAGTTATATTACATTACATCGTCTTTGAAGACAGTACCTAGTACAGTGCACTAGCACTGCTTGGTTTCTTTCTTTCTAATTTAACTGCATCATCATTCAGTATTGTAGTAGATAAGTACAGTGCATAAGCACTGCTACCAGATATAATATTTAATCACTAGGACATAGTAGAACACTAGACAATAATTTTTATGTCTAATAGTTTATTAGTTTTCATCATTAGTATTGCTAAACAATCCAGCTCCTTAAAGTTCTTGTGTTCAGACATGAGTATGGCTGGAACCATTGTGATGGCTATGGTCATATTTATGCTATAATGCGCTACAACAGAAATAATATCCTCACGAGTTAGCGCCGCTACAGCCCACCTCAAGGGTGCTATCACCATTATAATGTGTATTTAAATTTTAAAATCTCACAATCTTACATAGTCATTCATTTAATCAATACATTTACCTAGTGCTAAAATGCTTAAATAGGCCTATTTATAACTCAAATCAGGATATGTCGGTACGAATGTCTATACCCACTGCAGTTACAAACAATATCAACTGTTAATCCTTCAAGGAGATAACAAAACCCATAGATTCTCTGCAGGGTAGCACATTTGGACAACAACGTTGTGTAATAAAATAATAATTATAACGTCTCAAAGTATCATGTAAATATATGTTTCTAAACAACTGATTTTATAACAATATGACACTTTTATAAGTATGGTTATGGTCTTTTTTGATACAGTTGATAAATTGTAAAACAAACGAAAAGTTCTGCATAGATAAACATGGCATTTCCTGGGATGTTGGCAAGTTGTACAGGCCTACAAATTATTAGTTGACATAAAACCATGTTACATTCAAATGATTTCTTATTTATATGTAACACTGGATGGTTTCATGTCAACTCCTCAAGTAAAGTGAATGTAGTATAGTCTCTTTGTAAACAAAGCTAGATTATAATGAAGCCTGTAGATAATTTCTTTAGTCCTTTTAGTCCAGCATTGAGACTTTTACAGAGAGTTATTTTGCATTTTCCTTCAGTACATGTGTTGGCACACTGAAAAAGTAAACTTGTCCCCAGACTCTTCTAAGTGACTGTCATAAGATAAATGAGTTAAGGTTGTCTAACCAAGTGACAAGGAAGTGGGTCATCTAGCTGGAGTTGTCAGATAGAAGACCTAGTTGGCATGTGCCAGCCAAAAGCCCGACATTTGCCAGCTCCAGATTCTATTTGTGGGATGGTAACCTGATAGGTTAGACAACCATTAACTCGCTTCTTTTTTAGACAGTCACTTAGATGAGTCTGGAGACAAGTTTACTTTTTCAGTGTATGCAAGGATGAACGATTACTTTCAACAAAGTTGAAAATAACGATCAGCATTTTGTAGATTGGAGGATATTGTCGTCGTACCCAGACAGGGTTACACCGTATCCATTGGTGAAGGCTGGGTTGTCCAGAGGCACCTGGGATAACAGAGCGGTATACAGTTAGTGTGGGAAGTATACACCCTCAGAAAAGTGAGAGTCATTGTCGCTAAAACTACCCTCACCTGAGAGTAAGGCAGTTTTAGCGACAATGACTCTCACTTTTCTGTGTGTGTACGGTCTGTACAGAGAAGGCTGTGTCTCATGAGATGGGGCCAATGTGATAGTCGTTGACCAGGTGCCATCTTTAACCGGGTGCCATCTTTGACCAAGTCCCATCTTTGACTGGGTTGATAGAAAATGGTTTATTTAGGGCAGATTAAGATTTAAAAAAAATGGGCTGAAAAGGTTAATGGATGTTATCAGGTCAAAGATGGCACACGTAAAAGATGGCACCCGGTGTACCAAGACTATCACATTGGCCCCATCTCATGAGACACACCCAGAAATAAAACAGTCAGGCTGTCTCTATAATAAGGCTGTCTCTATAATAAGGCATGCCTCCCTACTAACCTATTAAAGGGAGTATCTAATGAGAGATGTATAACTCCCTGGCTCCCGTAAGAGAGTCTCAGAAGAGCCAGGGCTTCCCTCGAGAAGGGAGTCATTCTAGAGGCAGCCTGGAACCCGTCTGGACTCTTTTTCTTCTTTTACTGTGTCATTAATAGGTAAATATCTCTTCATGAATGCTATAGGGTACTCATCAGAAAATCAAGAGTGAGTCATTAAAGGTTTTATTCCAAATCAGGTTTAAGATAAGATCATTAAAATGGGAAAATTTTAGCTTTTATCTTTCAATAGATTTGATTGCAACTGTTAATAAAATACCGAGTTCACATCGTTGCATCAAATTTAACATACATTAAGGGTAGTACTGAAGTGCTACCCAGATTATATGCAATAATTTGCTATTATATATAGATGATCAACACGGCTGGCGTTTCCTTATATAGGCAAAGCCCTTGGGTTAAGCCTATCATATACCAGGCTAAATAAACAATATAAAAAAAATTAAATATGATTACCTTGGTATTTCCATGCTGAATGATGTCGTTGTATTGTTTTTCGTATGGGTTTTCAATGGCCTTGGGTTCAGAAGTGACAAACCGTCGTACAAGTGGATGAAGGTGGTTCGGGTCCACTCTCTTACCTCGCATACAGCCTACAAGGACAACAGGTGGTATGTAATAAATCTAGGTTTATTTAAGAAATAAACAACTGGTTTCTGTCAACTTGAAAACTTTTTGTTGATGTTGGTTGTGTTTATTGATCAATTTATTATTGGTATAATAAATGTATCAGTCTATAATATTATAAATTGGTTACTATGAGTTGTTTTGTGGATAGGATACATATTCATACATTGCAGAAACGCTCGCAAACTATACCAAGACATACCACTTAAACGGGAGTGTAATTTCATTTATACCACGATTCTGGCGTTTCCCGTGCCGAGAGTGGATATTTGCCGTGGGGTTATCTCAGGATATACGCACGCTCAGAATTCATTTTAACAAGGTAATGAAAGATAGGCATAGCCATTTTGGCTACGATATTAGAGAGAATCATCCGGGATGCAAACCCAGGCCGCTAAGGCCAAACGCCAGCGCCTAACCTCATGCGCCATGGATACGACACATTAACCTACCTTTATGAAGAAGACGCGGCGAGCGCCATGCTTCTCCCACCCGGTCAACAGTCCTTGAATAGTTCGTGAATAACATGAAAATATGGCCAATTGAGACCATGACAGGGTTAATCCTTCAATCTGGTACATGCTTAGAGCTCCTTCTTGATGTTCCCGTGTAGAAATAGCCTTTTAATTGCGTAAATTCCTTATAATTCAACATTTTCCGATCAATACCAGCCCGCCGGGAGTAGTAAACAAGGAGACGACATGGATCACGTGACAGACTGACACAACCAAAACAGCTAATTCGATAGACCATTTTACTGCAAATGACGATCAGCTGATCGAAGCCACCGCAGAAAGTAGGTCAATCGGGCGCATTGGACACTTGACTTAGCGTGTTGGTTTTACATCCCCTCCCGCTGTGTACAATTCTTACCGGGCTGGCAGCCTTCGCAAAATGTCCAAATATGAGGAATTTGCGCAATTAAAAGGCTAATACTGCACGGGATCATCAAGAAGGAGGCATAAACATGTACTGGATTGAAGGAATAAGCTTGACATTGTCTAGTTTTGCCACATTTGGATGTTATTCACAATGTATGTGGTACCACTGGAAGAAGCATGGCGCTCGGCGAGTCTGCCAGTCGATCCGCGAGACAAAATGGACAATTGAAAAAGGTAGGCCTTATACGATATGATATTCATATATTTGAAGAAATAGTGGTATAAACACATTAATGGCTGCTCGGGAAAGCACTTGTGAGGTATATCTAGCTAATAATGAACTCGGCTTCGCCTCGTTCATCATTGCAAGATATACCTCACGCGTGCTTTCCTGAGCTGCCATTATTGCATTAATAATCACTTTGACAAAGTTGCAATCCCTCGTGGGTGGGCAAAATATTGCACCTGTTTTGAGCGAAAAGCCCATGCATTACCATGCAACAAAAAGGTGTAAACACGCTTGGTTTTCGATTTGCCAGGAGGAGGGAATTACGACCCTTCTGTGGAGGGTATAAAAGATGTGTTGCGCACTCTGTGTGAATTCTCACTGCCCCATGTTCTTTACAAATGAGCACTCCTTAAAATGATACAAAGATATCTAGGTTATATAACCCCATAGAAAGCGCCCCCAACACAACTTGGCAACATGACATACAACATGAATCGGGTCACAGTTAGCCAGGTGATTGATGGGCAGGGGACTTGAAAATAGGTCAAGAGTAAAATTGGACAAAATAAAGACACAAAAAAAACTATATAAATCCACAGGTAGGCTGCCTTCATCCTACATCTTGACTCATTTCCAGGATTCATATACTCGCTCGCATAATGTAACAATACAATGCCAGTGACGGTTAAAATACAATTTATGGCGACCAAACCGAAAACATCCATTATTGCCTTTGACTTAAAGCCAATCAACATTGCTTAGTTGGACCCATATGTGTTTTACTTGGGCAAGCTAATTTGCCCATATCTGGGTAATGGTCTTTTTTTGCCCAGTGCTATAAGTGGCAGCCCAAATGGGCCAGCTCAGATTCCAAGTGCCCAGCTAGAGCCCAGAGTTATTCTACTTTATAACACACTATACGAATGTATAAGAAATGGTGATTTCTCAAAGAAAACCAGATGTCACCATGTCTTGAAATATTTACAATGTATTTATGAAGAAAAATGTTCCTGGGCTGGCCCATTTGGGCTCCCACATATAGCCCAGGACAAAAAAGACCATTACCCAGATATGGGCAGACCCAGCTGGCCTAAGTAAAACACACATGGGCCACAGGGACCAATGCTGTCTGGGAAAACATCTCCTGACATTCAACTTACGTGTTAGCAAACTGACTAGGATCCCCATCACGATGGTGACCGTCATGCTGTAGAGACCGATCCACAGATAGGACACAGCGTACAAGTCGTATAAAGGGTTCTCAGTTGGTCTGAAAAGAAGACAAAAAGTGTCTAGTATTTTACACATACACCTGTACAGGTGAACAACATAAAATTTACTAATTATCAAAGTAAGTGTCACGGTCGCGGAAAAGTCATCTAAATAAAAAGCATGACTCGAACCCACAAGCTTCAGGTCCATGAACCTGCTGCTCTACCGCTGAACTGCTTCCCCTTCTGACAACTTGACTGCGCCATATGTTACTGGATCATTATGGTACAGAGGGGAGCAGGACTGCCTGAGTCATACTCCCTTGGGGGTTCATCACCGAGGGGTAAGTAATCCGAGCTGCTACACTGCCCCAACCAGCTTCCATCATCTCTAGATTCAGATTTCGCCCAGGCTTTACCAACCACTGGGCTTTCTCTTCCTACTATAAGGGGCTTTTATCAAGCAGTGACAGAGAGTCACATCCCTTGGAGTATAAAGGCATCTAGCACCAGGCATTCTCACCCGCTGGAGACCACAGGTCTAAATAGGGCTTTATCAAGCAGTAATTGAGATACGCTGGCTTCCTACAACATACCAATCCAGTGAATTTGTTGACTAGACTCCATGCTTAACTCCAACTGCCTGTACTGTGGACCAACACTTCGCAACCTGCTCCTCCGACTACCAACCACCAGCGGGTACCCAATTCCCAGCAAGTTTGAGGGCTAGAACCGTATAGTCAATGTAACAAGTACGCTCACTTTCTGCACCAGTGTAATGGTCGTGGAAAAGTCATCTTGAGAAAGTGGGACTCAAACCCATGACCTTCAGTTCCATGAATCTGCTGCTCTACAGTTCAGCTACTTCCCCTTCTGAAAACTTGACTGCCCCATACGTTACTGGATCGGTGTGTGGTACAGAGGGGAGCCGGATAACCTGAGTGATACCCCCCTGTGGGTTTATCACCAAGGTGCAAGTAATCCGAGCTCCTCTATAAGCTTTTATTAACATTTGTACGATAGTTAAAAATATGGATTACCGTTTCTCGCATATAAGCCTCATTCGTGTATAAGCCACACCCAGACTTGGGGCAAATCCTATAAGCCGCACTGGCGATATGAATATGGTAACTTTTAGTACTGTACCATAGTGGCTAAAACTTGCGTATAAGCTGCACGCGGCCTCTACGCGAGAATTTACGGTTCTGTGTGATGGAAACGGTAAAATACGGACACAAAGGGGCAACTTCTTGGAAAATTCAGTAAACTGACTCAAACTTATGGACCTTTGTCTAAAACTAGCCCTTAGCAGGTAAACAACTAACTGAATAGTAAGAAATCCGCAAAAACTGGCGAAAAAGAGGTCAGTCCTTTTTCTTAGATGCATATACTTTTTGGTGACCATTTTGTAGGTTTATGTGTTAACAGTGATGACTATCTATGCTACTTTCTAACGTCTGGCGTGGTTTGTGAGGACAGAAAAAAAGGCCTTTGGTCATGCTTCATGGTTATACAGCACATGGTACAAAAGTGGGATGGGATCTGTACTACCATAAAACCTCGCATACAAGCCTGACTCACGTATAACAAAGAAACGGGAGCGGACTTGTTCCCGTGATTAGCATGTGTACGCTATCATAGCAGTTATTGTGAGATCTTGGTTCTGCTCTCGGATAGCAGCCTCTTCCTGGCAACTATGGTCTGTGGGAGTATGGTACCAGTCTGAATCTTGCGGGATATTCTGATATGATTATGGCAACTTTAGTACTGAAGTATACATGTAAAAACTCATGTATAAGCCACACCCTGACTTTGTCCCGATCATATAAGCCACACTGGTTTTACGGTAATGTGCTCAGTTACACGTGATATACATGTATCTACTGGTGCTTGGCTGCCAGTAGGTATGTAGGTTAGGAAGACTTTACCTTTTCTCTTCTTGACTTTCATAAGTTAGATTATGAGGTGAACAACCGATACACATTTGCAAAGGCGTAGATGCAACTTTGTATCTAGGGCCAAAGGGTCTTTGTTGGCGAGGACCTAAAGGATTGTTATGTAAGCTTATATATAGGGGGGAGCCTCTGTATCAGGGTATGGGGGGTATAGTTCACCACTGCTTTGGTTAACGATGTAGCAATAATGTGTTTGATTGACTCTATTGAATGGAGAGGACTTCACTAGAATACACAGGCTAACTTACTGTTATTCCTAAAAAGCATATGTTGAGAGAAAGCTATAATGCTTCTGATCTATTAAGCATGTACCATCCAATTTAAGCAACTTAAAGCAAAGATTGAAGTTGATCAATGTCCTTCTTTAAGCAGCTTGAAGCGACTATGAACACTTTTAATCTGAAGAAAAAGAAAGTTGCTCAAAGTAGCTTGAATCTCCTTAAAGAAGGTCATTCATCAACTTTAATTTTTACTTACAGTTGTTTTGATTCGATGGTTTACGTTTTCAGGTACAATCGCAATTAGGCCTTAAAGCATGTGACACCCATAAAAGGTTCTTTTGATGCAACATCATAAGAATATTTAGGATCTGGAGGTCAGTGGTGGTTATGGCTGGGTTCATAGTATATAATCAAACATGCCACAGGTAGAAAAATAAACAGGTCAACCTCATTGTCTAGAAAGGATCAGGAGACAATATTTTTGGGGGAAGGCTATGAAAGTAAGTTTCAAAGAAAATTCAATATAAAATGTAACAGACATTATTCATCCTAACCCTAAGTAAGGGAGTGGTCATTTTTTAACAGGGGGGGGTTGTAGGAGCGCGAGCGGGTCAAAATCTTTTAGGTCCCCCCCGTGGGAGGGGACGAAAAAATTTTGGTCCCCCCCCTCAGGCAGGTTGAAATTTAGTGCTGCCGACCCCTTTGAGCTATAGTAACGCGCTGCCTTTTTCGCTAAAAAGGGGTGTACTTTTTTTGGTCCCCCCTCAGAGGGGTCCAAATCTGTTTGGTCCCCCCCTTCAAGGGGTCCAAATTTTGTTGGTCCCCCCCAAAATCCACCAACCCCCCCCCCCTGTTGTTAAAAAATGACCACTCCCTAAAACAGTCAAATGTTTATCCCCAAAATGATTCAGCCTACCCTGTGAGGACTGTAGTAGACTCAGTTGTCGGCATCAATGTTGTCGTCATGGATTGCATGGATGCCCCCACAATGTGGTCTCTCCATGCGCTCTGGTACGTGCTGCAGTTGGCTATGGTGGACGGCAGGTAGGCTACGTGCCTCTTTATCGTGTAGGCACCGAACCCCATCCACAGGGCGAAGACAAAGCCAGTAATCCCACCAAGTGATGTTCCCTGTGAACAGAAGCCAGAAAGTAAAGTTTGCATATTTCAAAGTCAGGGCACAGTGTGTTATAAGGTGGGCTTCTTGCAATTACCATGTGAAATCTAAAGTACTATAAATGAAGTCTTGAAATATAAAAGATGTCCAGGCACTTGAACTAGCGGCTATTTTACTCTCTATACGCAACAAGAAAGGGCGGCTTTTTCATGGTAAGTTTATGTCTACATTGGTTTTAGTAGAATCCCTATAATATTGTCTGTAATGGCTGTGCTTACAAACATCTCATATCAGGAGATTCACAGGACAATTACCTTTAATAGTGAATATTAGAAGCAACAACTTCTTTGAAAAGTCACCCTTTCTTGCTGCATTGGTGTATAGAACAACTCCTTCATTTTCACCCTATTCTGATCTCGTATGTTTCATTGACATTGACTTACAATCCAGTTAGTGAAGGGGAAGGCGATGCCCAGGAAGAACATGCCGGTGGTGGGGCCTCCACAGGAGGATACGAATGTGACGACCACCTGCATGACGGTACCTCCCAGCTGACTCACCAGGAACCCTATACACATGGACACTATGCCAAAGATCACCACTGAAAGGCAAAATGGTTACTGTAAAACCTCGGTTATAAGCCGCGGCTAGTACGCGAGTCAGATCAGCAGTGCAGTATATATGATTGGCCCAGGGTTAGGGTGCAGCTTATATGAGAGGTTTTGCTACTTTGGTACAGTATTAAAAGTCACCATAATCAGATCTCTGGTATGGCATATAGGATCGACCCAAAGTTGGGCTGTGGCCTATACGTGAGTTAGACTTATACGCGAGGTGTTATGGTATTTACCATAAAACCTTGGTTATAAGCCACACCTGGACTTTGGGTTGATTTATAAGCCGCACTAGCGATCTGGTTATGGTGACTATAGTGCTGTACCATAGGGGCAAAAACTCACATAAAATAAGCCCCACCCCAACTCTGGGGATCATATAAGCTGTATCAATCTGACTTGCGTACTAGCTGCAGCTTCTGCTCAATAATTTGTGGTAGCTTTATATAAGAACATTAAAATAGTTGAAAGGTGTGCACTATGCTTTTAGAAATGTACACTGGTGTTAACCAAGATAATGAACAAAATCGTTGATGTTAGTCATTCACATTGTCAAACACGGGTAGATTGTGTGCCTACTACTAAGTCAAAATATTTTCATCATACCTATCATCAAATCTTACCCAGAATTTTGGTGACCAGTAGATTGCGGCTTTCTGACATGTTGGGCCAGATCTCCAAGAGAACGTCCTCCCAGATATTGGCAGCGGCAGAGTTCAGAGATGAAGAGGCAGAACTGGAACAAGTACAAATTTAATTATTATGCTCTGTATTATTTCATGGCCTTTCAGCTTTTATTCCGTACATGACATTTGCTGGCTATGGAAACCTTTTCAGGTTTAATTCAGGTTTGACTTATATAATACATTAAAATTGATACAATGAGAAATAGGGTGAATGTTTCTGTTTAGATAAATGATGATAATTCTTACTATCGAGTTGAAAGTTATTAATCTAAATTGAAATCATATCTAAATCAAATTGTTCAAAACTTAATTACCTCAGAGAAGCGGAACTGAGACCCGCCATGAGAAGTCCAGGTATCCCCGGGTAGTTCAAGGTGTCCATGACGAAGTAAGGAATCAACTGTAAATATGTTTTGTGTTGCTCAAGTCTTCCACTAAGGTACGTTATGTATGATCTTATTGTCCAATTTATGGTCATTTTTGATGCACAATTTTATCACACCCATTGAGAATACACTGTAACAGCCAATGGCTGACCTACAAAATGCCAAAATATAGATGATTAGAAAGAAGAAACTCCATTTGAGAGCTCACCTGATTGGGATTGCTTATATACTTTGCCTTCCTTGGGTCACATCCCAGATTGGTGTAGTAGGCGAACATGGCTAGACCAGCCATACAGGACAGGGACACCATCAGGGTGGTCCAGGGTAAGGCTAGGAACACGCTCCTGTCAAGAACAAGGGGTCATAATGGAATTTAGATTGGTTACTTAAAGAAAGCAATCAGAATTACTAAATATTTTCAGGTTTCTAAAATGGTCACAGATGGATGACAATGCAAGGAAGGTTTTGAATGTGGGCAAATAGGCAATAACAAAACGTTGTTCATCTTACAAATAATTATATAAAAAGAAATCTCAAATCAGTGTTCAATATTTATCTTAGATCAATTTGAGCCTCCCTTGTATCCTGGATCTTATCTTAGTAATCTATATTTAGAGAATAGAAAATAATGTTCTCCACGTCGAGACTGTCTGTTGTCCTATAATGCACAAATTTGTGTATCTGAGACAACAGACAGTCGGCATATTGAGAACAGGTTTTCTATCGTCTTTATAAAACAATACCCGGGTAGTTAATGTAATTCCTGTGTGTAACTAACGTAATCTTTGTAACTAACGTAATGTACATGATACAGACAGGCCATTGACCTGGTTACATCCGCTGAAGTGCCATGCTCAGCATGCATTGTTACACTATAATGAACGGCACGTTACTTCTTTGAGGCTATAACGCATGGCCAACTCACTTTATAACTTGTAATAGATCACTTATAGTAAATTTCCTTCACAGTATAGAGCAATCCTACTTACAGCATGGCCTTAGGGAGGCTTGGTAGGGATGAGAACCGTTGTACAGAGGATTGAGTCGTCCCATACAGGTTCAGGAACATGAAGCCGACACCAACAGTCAGGGACAACACGTTGAAGCGAATTCTAGGGTCATTACTAGTGCTGCAAAATATGGGATAGTGCGATGATGAGTGACAAAAATCCAACATTAAAGAAAACTTGTCATGTTTTAATAATTTATTGTGTAGTATACCCAACTAACAAAAACACGTTATTTTAGCAACAATAGAGAACAGTTGATTAACATTGTATAACGTTTTTTGTTTACTGGGTAATATTAGGGGTCTATCTGTTTCTAGTAACAATGAGAATCACTTTTTATGTTTAATTTATGAAATGGTAAAAGCTATTTACAATGCAATATTTCATTTCTCTTGATATATTTGAGACCAATCAAAAAGTCTCTTGGTGGACAGATGGAGTGTCAACATATTAATTGTAGTCAATATATTCCCTAAGAAATCACGAACAAATTAACGTATGCCTAATCTTATCTGGAGTAGAACATATTGAGACATGTAACCAACGCAATAAACTCTATTTATAAGGTCTATTTCTGTGTCAGAAATCCATGACTGACATAGGCATTTGCATGGCAATGGATAGGCCTATAGATCTCGAGAGATAAAACTGATCATACTCACTCAAATTCCAGCCTCCCCCAGTCGTCACACACCTCCCATACGTCAGACAATGTGCCGACCTTCATCACTGCCTGTAAAGAAAGTATGAAGATTACCATTTATATATATATAGAAATGATGTCCGGCCTTGGCAGATCAATGACCTAGGGTGTCATAACACAATGATATGTGATACTGGTTGCTAGTGTGAACCACCATGCCGAATAGTGTGACTGATTATGACATGACACATAATTAATGAATAGGGCACATTCATCACACGTAAGCACTATCAGTGGCGTAGGAAGAAGGAGGGGGGGGTCTGAATATGTTTGCCCCCCCCCCCAAAAAAAAAAGAATTTTCAAGGCCCCTATAATATTATACACAAAATTCCCAAATTACCTCTCCGCTAAGGAAATGTGGGGACAGAGGGGGATGCCCCCCCCCCCTTCAATCAGAACTAAAGTGGTCTCAAACAATACTTTCATTCACAATTCCAATAATGTATAAGCCTGTAATATGAGGCATCAAGCATAAAAGCCCCCACAATGAAGATTTGCTTCCTACTCCTCTGATTATGACATATGACATGCGTAAACTAAACATTAATGTTGATCACATTAGTGTGACAGAGACGTGCCTTGATCAGTACCTAGCCAGCATTGGTCACTGGGGCCCATATGTGTTTTACTTGGGCCAACTGGGCTTGCCCATTTCTGGGTTTTGTTCCTTTTTGTCCAGGGCTACCAGTGGGAGCTCAGTTGAGCCAGCCCAGGAAAACTTTTTTTCCCATAAATACATTGTAAATATTTCAAAACATGCTGACATCTGATTTTCTTTCAGAAATCACCATTTATTGTACATTTCTATAGTTTATATTTAATCTAGGCTTAAGCTGGGCACTTTGAATCTGGGCTGGCCCATCGGGAATCCCACTGGTAGCCCTGGACAAAACGGACCATAACCCACATATAAACACATATGGGTCCTACTAAGCAATGCTGGCTGGGTATGATCCCGATTGGGCTGTGGATCTGTTGGGCATGTCCATTTTTCGACGTGATAGACCTGATACTAAACAAAAGAGTGGTGGGGTAGCATGTTATATCCCTGATGTTTATGCACCCTATACAAGAGTTATCGATGAATTGACATTTGGGGATAAGGATGTGGAATGTCTGACTGTGGAAACAAAGTATCCTGATCACAAATATTGTGTATTTGTTACAGTGTATCGTCCACCGAAACACTCGAATGTGAACAGGTGCTATTCAAAATTGCTAAAGGTTATCAAAAAAAAACTATTGAAAAATAGGGAGATTTGCGTAGCAGATGATTTGAATGTGGATACGAGACATAGGAATAGCTCCAAGTGCAAAACACTGTTCAGGTTTCTGCGACTTGCAAAATTGAAATACTACCAGACAAAACCCACTTATTATCACCCACATGGTAAATCAATTCTGGATCACTACTATACCAACTGCTCACATGTTGGTCAAGTTGGTCTTATAAATGAAATGTTTGGCGATCATGTGCCTGTCTATATAGTGAAGAAACAAGCTCCTGTTGTCAATAAAAAGGAATCTAAAGTGGTTACCAGTAGAGTTTATAAAAACTACTGTCCGGTCAGGACTAAGACGTTTGCCTCTGACTTAGCGTGGGATCTGTCAGTCATGTCATCAGCTTTGAAGTGTGTGGATGAGATCACATTGGGTATCAACAAATATCTTGATGGCTGTGTCTCACGACCTTGAGCCAATGTTTTTGTCTCTGACCGGGTGCCGTCTCTGACCAGGTGCCGTCTCTGACAGCATGTCACTTTGGGAGTTTAGTTATGTTCTACTAACAGCAGGAAGCTGATAATAATTACATAACAGCTGCCATAACGGTTTTACAAATCCTTATATATATGAGGATAGGTTAAAATTTATAAAACACTTTTTTCTGACACCAGGTCAGAGACGGCACCTGGTCAGAGACGGCACCCGGTCAGAGACACAAACATTGGCTCAAGGTCGTGAGACACAGCCTGATGGTGAACATCCTATTCGCACTTTCAGGGTGACTGTAAATGGTCCCGAGGGTTTCACGCCGGTGGTACAACGTCTAATAGCCAGGAAAAAACGATCGTTTAGACGATCTAGGAAAGTTAAAACTGGTGATAACGCAATGGAATATTGTGGAATTGTGGTCAATAAGAAACTACCAAACTCAAACTATCCTTACCTGTATAGTTACTGCCATGAGCCCCGCCACCATGATGAGGGTTTGAAATACGTCAGTCCAGATTACAGCCTTGATGCCTCCCTGTTGGTATAAGATACAACCCACTCAACAAAAAACGTTAATCAACTTGTGCAAACGTTTCTACAGGGTTTACAGGATAAAGTTTGCTTAGAAACGTTATGTAAACGTTGCTATATAGTTCAGACGTAAACGTTGCTATTTAGAATGTTAATTAACCTTTCTAGAAAGTGTAAAGGGGGACGTTTGTTTCAAAAGCTTTATTAAACATTCCTATAGGGATTGGGAAAAAACGTTGATGTCCAAAACATCAGTGAACACTTTTCTATGGTCTAGATGAAAATGTGTGTATCTAGAACGTTATTAAACATTTCTACAAGGTTTGAATAGAAACCTGTTGCTATTTAAATCGTTAGTTAACATTGCTTCATATATGGTTTGGACAAAAACATTTGCATTTAAAACATTAGAGAACCTCTGACATAGTTTGGACAAACATGTTAGAATAAAAACGTTATTTTGACGTTAATAAACGTCTCTGTTGACTCCAGTATCTTCTACCAGGAGGCAGCACTATCCGTTCTAATGATACAAAGCTGAGCTTCACCTTGTTATCTTCATTCAAAAGTGACATAAAGCTTATCAAACTGACGTAATGATAAGCAATACATTCGCAAAATCTCATATTGAGTCAGATATTCTCAGAAGTGCAACCAGAAAATAGTTTTTTCTACTATTCCTTTAGGATTACTTTTAAAACACCTGTATATTGAGTATTCCAAAATATATATTGCTCTACACAATTTCAAATGTCATCTTGTAATACTTTCATGTAAGGTTAAAGGTGCCTCATAGGCCTGATTCGCCAATGCATCTTAACTGATGGTCTTATAGTGGGTAGATCGATGCATAGGTAGAGATGAGATTAGAATGAGAATGACAATAATTAAATGACAACTAAAATATATATAATGGTATGTTCAGTTTGAAGCTTAGTTGGGTGTGCTCAGGTATAGAAAAGAATGTTATTTGGATCATAAAAAAACTGTATTTTAACCGTAGAAACAGGTTAGTTAACATCATAATAAGGTTTCACATCCAAACATTTGTTTCTAATGTTCATTTACGTTATTTGGAGTCATCGATTTTATGTAAATAAAACGTTTTAAACAAACGTTTGTAACCCTTAAGGAAACGTTTATTGTGGGTCAAAATAACGTCTTTTTGTTAAGTGGGCATGGGTTTTCTGTGTAATGGCCAATATTTTTAAATGAGGAATACACTTACTATAGTTGTGTATATAATTGTCAGAACACTTCCAATGAAAATAGAGGCCCATGTAGGGAAACCAGTGACTGCAATTAAAATATAGCATAATGTATTATCAAAGCTTAGCGAAAATATAAAAAGACATTCTAATAGACATTTACAAAATGTTATGATGTCATGGTTTGGAAGGCAAAGACGTTACTTGTTAATGTTGACAAATTGATTTAATTTATTTAATCCACTACGGGCATTTGACCTTTGCTGTACATAGACTTACTTGCTTCAATGGCCGTAGCTGGGGCAAAGAAAACTGTGCCTGTGTAGCTGACCTGAGGAAAAGGTAGTGATATTTAATAGGAATAAAAAATATAAAAGATTCTGGAATTGATTACCTTTGCACCTGTGTTATACCAGTGCTTAAAGTTGCGCAATAGGTGCAGCTATGTTTGCCTCTAATTAGCTCAAAATACAACAGGTGGATAACAGGCGGGTAAAGTTAGGCTGCCATAGATCTTAAATTGAGTAACACGTTCAGTTAACCCTCTCCTTCAGATATACCTAAAGGGGTGTCTCCATCAGAGACCGTCCACCCGTCCGTCCATGAAAACTGTCTTAAAAAGCAGGGATTTACACCTTTTTCATGGACGGACGGACAGTTTCCGTCTCCACCAACATCTGCCCGTTCGTCCATGTTTGCCACTCTGTGATGGACGGAATGGACGGAAGGATGGACAGAATGGACGGACGGATGGACAGAATGGACCGACGGATGGAGGGACGGATATTGGTGGAGACGCAAATTGTCCGTCCGTCCATGAAAAAGGTGTAAATCCCTGCTTTTTTGGACAGTTCTTATGGACGGACGGGTGGACGGTCTCTGATGGAGACACCCCTAAGACCTCCTTTCTTTGTCAGTTGTTTATAACTGAACTCTTAGGGTTTGAGGTGTTGTGGGATCATGTAGGGCCTTATAACAAAAGAGAAACATGGACGGGTGTCCAATTCATTGTTCTAGATTATACTATTTTAAAATCAACTTACCATGAGAATAACACTGCCTAGTGTGCCAATTATAGTCACGAAGCGGGAATGGAATCTCTTCTTGAGATACTGAAGATAGAGGTAACATGGCAAGTATAATAAACATTATGAAACAATAACAACATGGGCATGAGACCCTAAATGTTGTGACAAAGTTTTAACTCCATGCTCTGACTGTTCTTTTCATTGTTGATGTATTTTGAAACATCATATATGAAATAAATACACACTGCAAAATCAAAAAACTGAGATGTGAAGTATCAGAATCTAACTAAATTAAGGTTAAAATGAAACTATGTTAACATGAAATGATTACCTGATTGACACTGGTGAGCTGTAGAGGGTGGAAGACCGGGACAAAGATAACGGCAGACAGGAGTGCACCTATCCCTATCCCTGTAATATGTAAGGTATGCAATTACCACAAAAGGTCAGCAAATGTTTTAGTATTATATAAACATGTAAATATAGACTTAAAATACCTGCCCTACATTCTTGTCTAAGCACTTATGCATTTGGGGGCCTACTTACCCTATAACCCCCTTATTAAAATAAAAGATGTTATCACATAAGAAGTATTTCAAGAGACCTCTACGTGCCTCTTCATGGAAAATAATGACACTTATTGAAACCTGACGCTTAAACATGATTATTTTATTAGGAATACCGATATGGACTAACAAGTTAGTACGACTATTGATCGACAGGGGGTGGTACCAGCTCTCCCGCCAGTGACGCCGTGACGTCACTGCGGGCTGCCACTTGGTCAATCATGGACATTTAGAAAATTTCTACTTTTTACAACATGTTCCTTTTCTAAAAGTCTGTGAAAAAGGCCCTCTTTTTAAAAGGGCACAACAAGGATCATATATGCTGAGCCCGATGAGTGTTGGGATCTGGAGTGTCCTACCTACCTACAGCATACAGCCAGTAGCTGCCCCCGTAGACATAGGCCTCCGCCGGGAAGCCAAGCATCATGATGGAGGATATGAAAGACACCATGAGGGAGATGGAGACTGGGATGAGGCTCATCTGTCTCCCCCCGACCAGGTAGTCTGCCGTAGACGCCTTGTGACGTGCCTTTTTGGGGGGAAAAGTATTTTCTTCATGTACATTGAATCATGTAATATACTGTTAATGTGTTAGGGGGTTTCATGAATGTAATTGGAACCTTCAAGGAACCCAAACCCTTTCCAAGGGAAGCACCCCCCCCCCCTCATCTCTATTGAGGAATGGTGGTGGGTAGACAGGCCCAGTAGGGAATTATAAACCCAATTGAAGAGAAAACAGTGTTTAAGAAATGTTTTCCAAGGACCCTGCATGGTCTATTAAATATGAGCTCATTGTGCTTAGGGAATGGTCATATTTTAACAACAGGGGGGGGGGGGGTCGGTGGATTTTCGTGCGAGTGGGTCAAAATTTTTTGGTCCCCCCCTCAGGCAGGTAGAAATTTAGTGCGGCCGACCCCTTTGAGTTATAGTAACGTGCTGGCTTTTTTGCTAAAAAAGGGTGTAATTTTTTTGGTCCCCCCTCAAGAGGGGGGACCAAAGCTATAGTAATGCGCGGGCCTTTTCACTAAAAAGGGGTTCAATTTTTTTGGTCCCCCCCTCAAGACAGGGTAAATTGTCTTGGTCCCCCCCCCTTCAAGGGGTCCAAATTATTTTGGTCCCCCCCCAAATCCACCAACCTCCCCTGTTAAAAAATTACCACTCCCTTATATTATTTATTTTCATTAACCCTGATAAAAAGTTGTATAAAGTTAACTCAATCACCTTGTGTTATCTTGGCCTTAGGCTGGGACTCCACTACCCGATTTTTTGGGTCATTCTCACGAACCAATCATCATGATCATATAGGTCTTTACAGATTGATCAGGTCAAAACAAAAAGAAATCCTATCTGTTATTGTGCATAAATCCGCCGATTAGAGTCCTGTGAATGGGGGAGTATCAGATGAATGAAAATCAAACCAGTTTGATATATGATTGGGAGCCAAAATCGGCTTCAGATGCAAAATCGGGGCCCAACTCGGGACATAGATCCGGTTTATACAGTCTTGGCAAGTCTAATTTAAACTTGAGCATGAGTTTTTATAAACATCAACATGTTTATAAACATGAACCTATGGCAGGATCTAAAGTACCTCCCCACTCACTGTATACACAAATATGATTCTTTGGTTTGAGCCTGATTTGCGAGAATGGACCCGATTTTAGCACAAAATCAGCTAGTGGAGCCTCACCTTATTACCCTTTATATTTTTGAACATTTCTGTGTTTACCAAGTAACGAAATATCCTCAAAATATTCTTAATAATTAATATTATCATCATAATATTAGATCGACCCTTTCTTTATAAATAGCTACACAGCATTAGGGAGTGATCATTTTTAACGACAGGGAGGGTGGTGGGTTGTGGAGGGGGCAAAAGAATTTCGCCACCTTGACCGAGGGTGTAAAGAATTTGGATCCTCATTGGGAAGGGGGGTCAAAAATATTTGACCTGTTTTGAGCAAAAAAGTGAGCACATTACTATGCTTCAGAGGGCCCGCGTGCGTGCCAATTTTCGGTAAAAAGAAAAAAGTCAATCCCTTGCTCCATACAACCCCCCCCCCCGGCCATGTCTTAAGCGCTGATTCCACTGCCGTCATCTGACGGATCCATCGGCATTACGTCAAATTTTTTTGACGGAACTGCGACGGAACTGCGACGGACAGCCCAAAAACGTCAACGGATGTACTGATTCAGCTTCCACTGGTCCGTCCGTCGACGGATCCGTCAATATTAAAATATTTTAATATTGACGGATCCGCCAAAATGGTGACACATCCGTCACCCGTTGACGGACGGATTTCCATTTTCCTGCTTCCACTGGTCCGTCCGTCAACGGATCCGTCGACGGACGGATCAGTGGATCACTTTTTTGGGCTTCCACCAATCCGTCCGTCGACGGATCCGTCCATTGACGGATCCGTCCATCGACGGATCCGTCAAAACAGGATCAAATATGGATAAAACATGATCAAATATGGACGGATCCGTCGACGGACAGATTGGTGGAAGCAGAAACTGGACGGATCCGTCCAAAATGGACGGATTTGACCTATCCGTTGACGGATTGGTGTGATTCCGTCGACGGACGGATCGCAACTCGACGGCAATGGAGTCAGCCCTTTATGAGTTTGTAACAATTGAAACGTCTTTGACCGGGTGTCGTCTTTGACCTGTGTCGTCTTTGACCGGTGTAGTCTTTGACCAGCAAGTTTTAAAATGGCTGAAATGGGAGCTATGTACACAGAAATGGGGGGAAAAGGTTAATGGATATTTTAACACTATATACTTCAAACTTCCCGGCATTTCTGTGTACATAGCTCCCCCTCCCCATTGTGAAAAACTGATCACTCATTATAGTTCTATTGGGTATATAAATACATGTAAAAATTCCTTAAAATACTCCTACCTTGAAGGCATGGTAGATACCGATGGCCATAGTGATGACCAACATGGCAGCAAAGATGACATAGTCGGCTGGGTGCAGGCTGGTTCTACCCGTGGGTGGTGCTAGGGTGGGTGCAGCTGTATATATTCTGGATTGGCCGGGTTTTAAAACATTTCAACAATTAAAAAGATGGATTGTGTGATATACATCACATGTGACCCAGGGTCCCAGTCCAAAGTGCCAACCCAAAGTGCCAACCCAAAGTCCCAACCCAAAGTCAGGGTAAGCTGGAGCTGGAGCTGGAGCTGAAGCTGGATCTTATCATGTACTTAGATATAGTACTCCCTTATAATCATTCATTGGTCAATTCTGGTATCAGAAATGAATTCCTTGTTAAAAAGTACCCTCAAGTCATGTGTCATACATGTATGTTATTCCATTTCAGGCCAGCATGTGGGTGTGGGTGAGCAGGTGGGTGTGGGAGAGCAGGTGGGTGTGGGTGTGCAGGTGGGTGTGGGCGACAGTTGCAGGCTGCGGGCATGTACCGCCTTTTGTCCCTATCAAAAAGCGAGTCAATCGGATGATAAACGGCGGAGATACGGGTAGTACAATTTCGCTCTGCACTCCTTTTATGCTGCCGCTGTGGGACTGTTGTGCTGTCTTGTTGACTTCTTGCGGAGTACGAGAACTGCTAGTGGCGCCACCATATCTATTACGGGAAACATTTGTCCCCCGGCCTTTACAGATCACCTGGTACCCACTGACCTTTCTTTAGAGTGGAAATAGCACCAAAAGCGTCTCACAAAAGTGTCTCACCCTCCCTTCAACACTGAGCTCTATGGGTGTCTGTGTGAACGTGCCTCTTTTAAAGTCAGGATTCAAGGTCACTGGCCTATCTTCAGCATTAGTTCACACAGACTCCGTTTTCGGGCTGTTTTTGACTTTTTTTCAAGAGCGTTTTTCTGCTACAAATATTTATTTTTTTACAAACTGAAAAAAAGAGGGAGGTAGAGTTTGTTTCAATCTATATGCATGTGTTTATTTCAATCAGATAAACAAAAGAAGAAATGCAGCGGAACTCTTCAAAGTCAGCTGACCAATCTTAGTTTTTTGCTGGAAAACCGTCTCACAGAGACCCAGGTCCCCTGGGTCAATAAACATCAGTTGTGTTTGTTTAAACAGGTTAGTTGGTGAGTTCGGTGAGGACAAAAACAATTTGGATTTGATTTGGACGCCTATATTGGTCAAAGCATCTTGAGTTTTTTAACGGATGGTATATATGTAAGTGTATGATACCAAACTGGTTTGATAATAGAGAGGTGGAGAACGCATTCTGGCACGGGTACAGCAGGGGTACAAGTAGTAGTAGTACAAGTTCTAATACAGGCACATGTTTAGTAGTCAAAATAACATCTTGCCATATGACCTTAATATCACCTGAAGCATATATGGTGCTAGCTGAGGAGTCAACGGGGTCTCAATAAGAGGTAATTACACAGTGGTGTAAATATACTAAAAACGATTTAACATGCTGAAGGTACTCACATACCTCACCATCGGTTGGGAAAACACATGGTATTTATACATGTATACATTTCTTCGTCATAGCTCTTCCCCTTAGGCCAAAATAATTAAAGGTATGTTTCAGGTTACATGGTCTGAAAATCGATTGTAGGTAGGTCGGATTTTTTTTTCTTTTTTAGATTTTGTCTTTTACTTTGCCCTGAAAATTACCGATAAATCGACTCACAAACGTCAATGCTGCTTCACTAACGACCTCTTCAACTCATGAACCACTAGATTGACTCTTAAATAGTAAAATAAAAAGATGACCTAAAATATTTTTAAAAATCCTAAATTAGATAACAATTTCTAGGGTCGGCTCTGTTTTGCTAGGTAGGATCGAGTAACCTGAAACACATATTTTGTCTTTATTTGACCTTATACATATTATAAAGTACGTCAATGCTAGAAGTTATATAATGATTAAAATATGATATACTTCGGCAATCTCCTGGATTAAGTCGCTATTCAGAGGGCCAGAATGATTAAGTCGCTATGACCAGACAGCTAAATATGGGAAGGCACATGTTAGGAGGAAAAAGTGGAATGTGTAGGAGGGAAACGGAAGGGGCTGCCATAGCGACCTAATCCGTTTGGGGTACCCAATAGCGACCTAATCCGTTTGGGGTGCCCAATAGCGACCTAATCTGTAGGGGGTGCCTCCCTACTTTAGCTAACACACTTCCCTCCTCCCTCCTATTGAATGGTTGTCTTTTACTGAATAAGCGACTTAATCCTTCTAGCCTTTAATATAAATCAAATGATGGCCATATAGCAACTTAATCCCTCTAGGCTACAACATTGAATGGGATACAGTCCCATAGCGACTTAATCCTTCTAGCCTTTAACATAAATCAAATGATGGCCATATAGCGACTTAATACTTCTAGCAACAAGAAATGAATAGCATATATTTCCATAGCGACTTAATCCTTCTAGCCTTTAATATAAATCAAATGATGGCCATATAGCAACTTAATCCCTCTAGGCTACAACATTGAATGGGATACAGTCCCATAGCGACTTAATCCTTCTGGCTTTAACATAAATCAAATGATGGCCATATAGCGACTTAATACTTCTAGGCTACAAGAAATGAATACCATATATTTCCATAGCGACTTAATCCTTCTAGCCTTTAATATAAATCAAATGATGGCCATATAGCAACTTAATCCCTCTAAGCTACAACATTGAATGGGATAAAGTCCCATAGCGACTTAATCCTTCTAGCCTTTAATAGAAATCAATGATGGCCATAAAGCGACTTAATACTTCTAGGCTACAAGAAATGAATAGCATATACTTCCATAGCTTAATCCTTCTAAAGCCTACAAATAAATAGGAAAACTTCCCATACAGTTTAAATGAAGTCAAATGAATGCCACATAGCGACCTAAACCTACAGACATTTTCTATGAATAAGGCTGCGCCACCTACCTTCTAATTTCCCTAAAAATCCAAGCCCCAATTTTTTTAGATAGGCCCCTTCAAAGAAACCCTCTTTCCGGGGGAAACTTCCCCTTGTAATGAATAATTTAACTTGATAAAAATCACAACTTTCCCTTATATATACTCTTGCTTTAGGTCGCTCCAGTTTAAGTCGCTATTTTAAAGTCTATCCTATAGCATAGAAGCTAAGATAAAATTGTGTTACATGCATTTTGGGGGGGTTTCTGAGGGTGTTAGGCCCCTTATATATACTCCTGCTTTAGGTCGCTCCAGTTTAAGTCCCTATTTTAAATTCTATTCTATAGCATAGAAGCTAAGATAAAATTGTAAATTTTTAAAACTATATGGATCAACAAGTGTTGAAGGTTTAAGTCGTTATAGCAGTGCTGAAGGTTTAAGTCGCTATAGTAGTGCTGAAGGTTTAAGTCGCTATAGTAGTGCTGAAGGTTTAAGTCGCTATAGTAGTGCTGAAGGTTTCAGTCGCTATAGTAGGGCTGAAGGTTTAAGTCGCTACATGTTTTAAAAGAGTTTCCTCTTCTTTTATCATAAATCCAGTTTTCTATTTTTTTTACATAGCGACTTAAAGATAGATATGGCCAATAAATGTATATGCATCTAAACCCAGCACGGGCGCATTGCCCTACTCCCACTAGGACCTCTCATGTTCGTTCTATTAACTAGAGTACATGTAAAGTGGATATGACCAACATCACAGTATGATATCACATGTATCGTATGTCAAGCATAGTATTACAACCACTAGTATTTGACTAGAACGATGAGATGAGATGAGATAATAAATGACAAGAACACAAGATAGAATTAGTTTACATTCATAAAACAGGATGGGTAATTCTTCTTAATAGATATTTTAAATTTGTTAAGGTCTTCTTTTTTAGTATATTCTGGCTTCAGCTCGTTCCACCTTTGTATACCTCTATACAGTGCACTCCTTAACACGATAGGTTTCAAGGACCTGGGGAGGAGTAACCTATGACCCTGACCCCTTCTCGTGGGTAGATTTCTATCGTCATTGTAATTATCAATTTTTTAACAGGGTATGTGCATAAAAGAGCAGGTGAATGTCGCTTCTCCGCAGTAACATCATACATTTATAGTTACTATGTAATTCATTAGTGGTATAAAGAGGAATTTTTTCCAGTTTTACTTTATAAAGCCACCAGCCGACCAGAACCGACACACGCATTGACATAAGACGTTCACCACAGGGTCTAACGAGCCGCCTCTGCCACCTGGGGAATAAACACCTAAATATTAAAATGATTCCACCTGTTCAAGAGGCACTCCAATTAGTGATAATACCGGACACTCCTGTGTATTACCATTGTATACTATCCATTTTGTCTTTTCTCATTTACCGTGAGACAAATAATTTTACACCAATGTGATAGATTGTCCAATATGGGCTGCATTAATGCATAATCATGTACAGAAATTACGGCATCGTCTGCATATAGTGTGATGTCAAAATCACCTATCACAGGTAGCGAATTGATATAAATAGAAAATAATACTGGACCACAAACAGATCCCTGTGGAACGCCATAAGGGGTTGGTTCATATGCGGAGACATGATTATTGACGACAGTACATTGACTTCTGGGCGTAAGATAACTAGTAAACCATTTCTGGGTATTTTCGCTAAGTCCAAGCATGGAAAGTTTTTTCATAAGAAAAAGTGAGAAACAGTATCGAAAGCCTTCTTGTAATCTAAATAAAGGGCTATTGTAGGCTTGTTAATAATTATATTTTCAACTGTATTCCTAAGATGTTCATTTATAGCAGTGACTGTTGAGTGACCAGACCGGTAACCATGATGGGGCGGAGTCAAAAGTTGGTGATTTTTCATATAACCTTGTAATCTATTACATACTATTTCTTCTAATAATTTTCCAGGGATAGGTAGTAAACTTATTGGTCTTAAATCATTTACATCTTGTGAATTTTGCTTTTTTGGTAGGGGTACAACAGTCACTGCTTTCCAACTATTAGGAAAAGTACATTTTTTCAGACACAAGTGATAGAGACACATGTTTACGTCTGGTACACTTATGAAGGCATCCTTTAACACATTTCATATGCTTAATTGATGAAGGTTTGTCAATTTTAATCGTAGGCCTGTTTATCATCTTAATAATCTCAACATATGTCATTGGCTGCAATAGATCGCAGCAAAACGTTATATAACTTTAAAAGTCATTTTGATGTGGAATAGCGCATATTTGTTAGATTGAGGATTGTACACTCGGATTCTGTAAAAGGTCTTATGGCTGGACTTCTCAAACTTGTAAGTAACATAAGTACAACCCCTTCCTCATCATTCTTTGATTATCAACTTTCTCAGCAATATTGCTCAGGGAAGGGTTTCATCCAAATACCCGGTATGATATGATACGGCTACCTTTATAAATGAATTCTTTGCCACCATTGGCCCCAAGCTGGCAGCCCCTCTGGATGAGACCTGGCAATATAATGGTGCAAGGGTTGATGATCTAACTGAGCCTTCTCTCTGTCAAGCTGAAGATGTTATTAAGCTAGCCAAAAAAATTAATATCAATAAAGGATCTGGTGTGGATGGTATATCAGCTGCTATCCTGAAGGATGTTTTTCTGGCTTTTCCTGAATTTATAGTAAAAATTTTCAACCTAGTTATAACAACAGGCAGATATCCTGTGCAATGGAAACGTGCAACTGTTACTCCACTTTTTAAGGGAGGTGACCCCTCAGACGTTAATAATTATAGGCCTATTTCTATATTACCCCTCCCCTCCAAGCTTATGGAGAAGGTCATACACAAACAAATGTCTGTGCATATTGAAAGGCACGATATTTTATATCCCGACCAAGATGGTTTCAGAAAAAATAGGTCAACCTTGAGTCTTGAGAAATTTACTAATAAAATCTATCAGTCCATAAATAATGAGGAAGCCACCACAGCCATCTTTTTAGACTTCAAAAAGGCAATGATACTTTAGACCACAAAATTATGATAAATAAACTGAAATTACTAGGTTTTGTACGGAAGCCGAGGAGGGCCACAACTATATGAAATAAGAAAAATAAAAAGATTTGTTCATTAATTTTATAAGCGATTTTTTTTGCTGTCAACATTCATTTCTCAGCTGTCAAACTGTCAAGTTGGAAAAAATGTTGCTGTCAACATTGATTTTTCAGCTGTCAAACTGTCTAGTTGAAAAAATAAGTTGCTGTCAACATTGATTTTTCACCTGTCACACTGTCAAGTTGAAAAAGAATTGCTGTCAATATGGATTTTTCACCTGTCAAACTGTCAACTTATGCAAACCACTTTGTGACAGGTATCTTTCAGCGTTAGTGCTCAATACAGAGTCCCTCCCTCTCTCCCTCCCTCCCTCCTTCCTGCCCTCCATCCATCCCTCCCTCATGCCCTCCTTCCCTCCCTCCTGCCTTCCCTCCCTCCCTCCTTCTTTCCCTCCCTCCCGCCCTCAGTAAATGGTCATGCTTGGAGTGTGTGAGAAGGGGAATAGGCGGGTAGGAATGTAGGGGAGTAGGGAAGTGAGGCATGGCATGGCATGGCATGGCTGGGCAGGGCTCCCTCCTTCCCTCCCTCCCTCCTTCCCTCTCTCCCTCCCTCCCTCCCTCCTTCCTGCCCTCCCTCCCTCCGTCTTTCCTTCCCTCCCTCCTTCCCTCCCTCCCTCCTTCCTGCCCTCCCTCCCTCCTTCCCTTCCTCCTTCCCTCCATCCATCCCTCCCTCCTGCCCTCCTGCCCTCCCTCCCTGCCTCCCTCCCCCCTCCCTTTCTCCCTCCCCCTGACTATACCTTTTTCCATACCCCTCTTACATCCCAGGCCTAAAGGATACCTGTCAGAAGCTTCAATAAAATTAGTTGACAGACAGACAGCGTTTTTCCCCCTTTGACAGCAAGCTCAATCACAGAAGTTGACAGACTGACAGCACATTTTTCACTGTTGACAGCAATAGAAACATGGATATAGTACTCCTGTAGAGTATTGTACATGGGCCTATATGCAAAAGTACTAAGAGACATAGTGCATGTATGGCTCAAACTCCTGACTTATGTTGTTTTAGGATAGAGGAAGGACAAATCAGAAAGTTCTTAATATATTTAAACAAGTTTAGTATATTGAAAGGTACAAATCTTGGCTCCTTGGAACACTTTTTGATACATTTCTAACCCTAGCGGTTCAGTTTTTATCGCCTCGTGAAGTTTATTGTCCTTTTTTCAGGTGACTCCGTGACCAAAAATCGATGATTATGAACATTATGTTTTAAATACATCACAGCAACTAATAATTTTGTTTACAAGCTGGGCCAACATATATTTTGAAGCATGCCAAGAATGGATATCCTCTGAGTAATAGTTTTTGAGATACAGCCGGATGAATTTTGAACATTTATCAGAAATATGAACATTTCAACTACATACTCTCAACTTTACCCTAGTTTCCTCAAAATGGTCCCATAATTAGTTAAATTCACTCTACAGTGTCCTGACCATGTGTCCTTTAAGAAATATGAAGCATCATGATGTCTGGTTAGACCAAATTTGCACAGTATAGGCCTAAAGTACCCCTATTAACCTATTTTACGTCACGGAGTCACCCCGGTGACTCCGTGACGGAAATAATTTCTTGTATAAATAAGCATAAAAATGGTGGATTTTTGCATTAGAACATTAGAGGGAGCGGGTAGGACACAGGAAAACCAGAGATAACTTAAATATATTGGGTATTAACAATTCTAGGAAAACCAGAGATAACTTAAATATATTGGGTATTAACAATTCTATGAAGGTTTAAATTTTCATCAGGGTGGCTGGTGACTCCGTGACGAATATTCGGGGTGACTCCGTGACGGAAAATATGTATCCCAATAGACATATGCTCCTGGAGGCAAGATTATTGGATATTTTTCTAAATTTCTTTTTTCCAGCAGAAAAGAGTTACCTCACAATCTGGGATACAATAAAGACTGTGTGGATCTTCTTTATTTACTATATAGAGGTATCAACCTGAAATGACATTTGAATATTTAGCTGACAAAACACACTTAAATGACTGTGGAGAAAAAAATACCGAACATATCTAGTGAAATCCTCGTGAATCAATTGACTATACCATAGACCTAATAGAAAATGATATTAGGAATAAGCTGTTACTGCCTCAGTACACATGGGAGACATGTAAAACATGTCATTTTTAGCATTTTTGATGTTTTTAGGGTTTCTTGGGTCTTTGGAGGGCCAGAAAACGGAAAATATCAGGCCAATACACATAAAATAGAGATTTCCCGAATAATTAGGATGTTTTTTCACATATACCAAAAATTTGAATAAATTGGTGCAAAACTGGTTATTCTGTAGGGGTATAAGCCTGAAAAGGGCCAGAAATAGCCAAAACAACATAACTGGGGAGTTTATGCCGTATATGGCCCTCGTCGGCTTCCATAGTTTTGGCCCTGACTTTGTGAAATTAATTATAAATTACTTAACAAATAGAACACAAAGAACTAAAGCAAATAGCAATATGTCACCCTACTTCCCGATCACCTGTGGGGTCCCACAGGGGTCTGTTCTAGGGCCATTACTATTTTTGCTGTATATAAATGACCTTCATACTAGTCTCAGTTATATGTCCTGCCAACACTATGCAGATGATACTGTTATTTTTATTAATCATGGTGAGGGAATAAATATTACTGGAAAAATTGCCACAGATCTGAATGCCACTTTGCTATGGTGCCAGAGAAATAAGCTTTCTCTAAATGCCAAAAAAGCAAACAGGTTACCTTTGGCACTAGGGCAATTATAAAAAAGTGCAATAAGCCAGTGATATCTTTAAAGGAAGAACGTATACAGGCTGCTCAGGACTATAAGTACCTAGGCTTTATTCTAGATAAAGAACTCAGCTTTAAGCAACATATTAGTCAGTTAAAAAGAAATACCAGCCATAAGGTATTGATGCTGGGGAAAATAAGAGGAAAACTTGATGAAGTCTCTGCCTCTAGGGTCCTACTTAACATGATTCTTCCTGCCTGTGAATATGGGGATTGCTTTTATAACACTGCCCCTGACTACAGTTTAAACTCTCTCCAAACCACTTTCAATAGGGGTGTTAAGAGTGTATGCCACAAATTGCACACAAAAAATGTAGATAAAATGCATAGCCACCTCAAAATTGGAAAACTTTGTGATAGGAGAGACATGCACATGAGGAAGAGTGCCTTTGATTTCACTAGGATAGATGAAAATGTTGATGTGAGAGACATCAGAACCCGCAACCATGATGCTAAGTTAGCTGTTGTTGATAGAGTATAATAATGCATATAGGAAGAGTTACAGATACCGCCTAGCTGATACCTGGAATGGTCTAGAGAACTCAATGAGAAAAATTGATGATCCAGCAAAATTCCAAATTGCAAACAAAAAACTCTATCACTCAAAAATAGCTGCCCTCCCTAAGCTTGTTATATAACCTGTTAGGACCTGGTATGATACTTAATTGTATAAAATTGCATATTCAAACAGCTGCTGGCTTCTTCACGACAACCCCCCCCCCTTACATGCATCTTTACAATATTATTAATATTGTCATATATCAACATGTCTCGTTTACCCCCCCCCCCAAGCCCATCCATCCCCCCTATTAACCTGGAGAACTGCTCCCACCCAACCCCAATCTCACTCGCCCTCCCTTATCTCTATTCTCTACTACCTCGCCCCCCCATTTCTCCCCTCAACTACAAATTCCCCCCCTCCTCAAACCCTCCCTTACATAAAGATTGGCGCCCCTCCCCCTCCCCATATACACCCAAGGAACCTGTTTGGCTCACGCCTTCTACTCCTTATGCATTGCAATTTTTACATTATAGCAACATTTGTAGCCCTTTGGGCAACAGCTCGTCTATGCCTACCCAATTTTATTGAGAAGGCATAGACGAGCGACTTACCTGTAACTTTACATAAAGATAAGATAATCATATTACACCTAATACCATCAAGGTGTACTGGATACTACATAATCCGGGCCCGCGGCCTCTGTACGTTATTCAGTATAATAAACAGAATACTATACTATACTATATATACTCCGTGGTACGTAATTTTACTGCCTTTTTTGCGCAGTTTGTTAAATAATGATCACCTCGTCCCATGAGTGTATAGAGGTGAACTGGTTGCACCAATAATTGGTCAATATTAGTAGAGCATGTCAAATGTACTACCACCACTAACCAGAAACAAGCCCAGAGTACACTATACAACGGTATGCAGGGTTCTCCACAGACTCAAAAATCACACCGTAAATACTTGCGTAGAAGTAGCGGCTTATACAATCAGACACGAGGTGCGGCTTATAGGATTCTCCCATCAAGTTGGCCATGAGGCTTATACAAGTAATCTATCGTACGACATCCGAAGCGAAGCAAAAAAGTATTTTCTTTTGGATAAAAAGCCCTAAAATTGCTCGAACTTCTGTTCTAATTGATGGATTTTCAAAATTCAAAAACCTATAGTAAGCTAAAATGACATCGGCGGCGATTCTGGGGTAATTTGACGCCGGCGGCAATGAAAAGTACGCCGGCGGCCCGCCGGTATCGTTACAGTGTGGGGGAGAACCCTGGTATGTACAAAGTCAACCTGAAACCCTTTATTGGTCGTGAAGCACTGGCGGGTTACTCGCCAGTGTTGCATGAGTGCATCATGTCAAACCTATGGGAATGTATCAACCCTTTTTTTAAATAGGTTTATTGACACATCTCATGTAATGTTACACACTCCTCCGAAGATGTCAGTATAAAAATGAGTTATCAGAAAAAAATAACATTAATAAGACTCGGCATGAATACAGGCCTGGTAATTTACTCGTTCCCTACGAATAACCAACATTACCAACATTTCCACATAGTTTTACAGATACAACTGGACCCCGCCCCGTTAGACATTAACCATTAACAGACACAATAATGCCTCAGGGAATCATGTTCATGGGTCATCATAATGCAACAACACAGCAGAGCGACTAACTCAGTCAATTGTATCGATACATCACGGCAACCCTCCATGAGTGTATATCAAGCCAGTGTCATAGGAAAAGAGCCCCCCCCCCATATCCACCGCAAATACGGGATATATATATATATATATATATATATATATATATATATATATATATATATATATATATATATATATAGCTCTCCCATGTGCGCGGACAAACGTTAACAGCGCAATCTTTATCTTACATCTTAGAATGTCTCAATCTTACATCTTGAAATGTCTTAATCTAACGCAACCCAGTTTTGTATACAGTGAAAAATTAATATACCAGATGAGACAACAGAAACATCTAAAAGAAAAGAAAAGGAAAAGAAAAAACGGGGGTTGGGGGGCAGAGCCATTACATGCTAGTCAGGATTAAGACTAATTTTAAGATTAAGACTAATTTTAAGATAATTAAGACGATCTTAATTCTGTATTAAGATTGCGCTGTTAACGTTTGTCCGCGCACCTAGGAGAGCTATCCTAGGCGTGCCCTTCCACCCCAAGTCACAGAGCAGAAGAGGCCTCCTACATTGGGGAAAGTGAGGCCAGAGGGGGCTGGGCCCACAATCAAAACTAAAGGGGGCTCAAACACTACTTTCTATGCCACTCAATTTCAGCATGTATATATATGCTCCATCATCTATAAATGTAGTGCGACATTTATGCGGCATGCGGTTAGGAAGCAAATCTTCATTGGGCAGTTTAGGGGGGGCTGCTTTCCTGAATTATGCCAGAAGGCATTTAAGCATTATATGCTGCCCTGAAAGGGTTAACAATCTGACTTCTCTGACGGGGGTTTTGATATTTGGGCTAGATTCAGAATTAGGGCGTCCGGTCAGGGCAGGGTTTGTGTAGTAAATGTTTGACTAGGGAAAGGCAAACGCCAGTGCCCTGTGGCGAGGTGTTAGGAGCTATATACAATGTACATAGTCTGAAAGCTGAGGATCCTTAACTCTAAGCTACCGACAGTGTACACACACAGTAAACTTAATACCCTTAACCCTTTAAGGACGGCATAATGCATTAATGCATCATGTCCTTGGTCATCATGATGCATGAATGCAGCCCTGGTGAGTAACTCGTCAGTGCTGCATCCAAGCATCATGCCAATCCCATAGCCAATGCAGTACTGGGGAGTTACTCGCCGGAGCTGCATTGGTGCATCATGACAACAAATGTCATTTTTTAGCGACACGGGTGCACACTCAGAAAAGTCAGCGTCATCGTCGCTAAAACCACTCTCACATGAAAGTCAGGCAGTGTCTTACTTTCATATGAGAGTGGTTTTAGCGACAATGACGCTGACTTTTTTGAGTGTGTGCTTGAAGGGTTAAAGGTAGGGGAGTGCCCTCATGACTGTACCCGAGGAGCATCATGATTTACAAATGTATCATTACGGTCACACAGGGTTGACACACTCCTCCGAAAAACACTATATGAATAAACTATCACAATTAAAAGACAGTTTAAATAAACAATTACAAACAATAAATAAAAGTTGGCATGATTTACTGAGCATTGGCAATGCAGTGCTAGGAGGGTTTTTGTGTTGGCTCTGCGTCGGTGCATCATGCCGACACATGAACATGACCTCTGAGGTTATTAACACCATCCCTTCTCCATACCAATAAGTCTCCAGGCGTTTCACCACAACCTATACTCTATAACCAGAGACACGTATATATATACATATATTTATATATATATATAGCTTAGATTTTAAGAAGCTGTTGGGACAAAGCCAAAAAGCATGAAAGGATGATAAGTTGTTTTGACGTAAAATAATGTATTTTTGTTAGCTAAGATCCTGCTTTCTTTTACTCTTCTTGTCCCCTGTATTGACGTATCAGTCAGCGTACTATATGGTTTTGACTCACCTATGTGTTTATTTTTTCATGATAGTATGTTCATCTTGGCATAAGTCTTGCTATCTACTCAACCAACTTGAAACTGTGTATATGTATATTTTGGCGCCTGAATCTTTATACCATCTAACATCTCAAAGAGTAAAATACAGGTAAAGCCACACTGTAAATATCAAGTGCAGGTACATAGTAGAATCCACTGCAGTGTTGCAGCATCTACTGTAAGGGTTCCAGACAGGGGGTAGCTGTGTCACTTGTCAATCCTAATAAATGCCAATATCCCTTGTCGATCCTAAGAAATGGGGTTTGTCCTTTGTTGATTTAAAGAGGTAGGTGTGTCTTTTGTTGCCAACCCCCAACATTCCTTTGTCTCTTGTCAATAAGGGTTAAAACAGGGTCTTCTCGTGTTGTCGATTTTATCCATATATGCGGCCCTACTGTATACCTACATTGATTCTACTGTATGCCTACAAAAGGGTAACTGACTGTTTACAGCGCAAGCTTGCACTGCAGCCCTTAAATAATTATTATAATAATAATAATAACAACAACAACAACAACAACAACAGCAACAACAACAACAACAACAACAATGATAATGATAATAATAATAATAATAATAATAATAATAATAATAATAATAATAATAATAATAATAATAATAATAATAATAATAATAATAATAATAATAATAATAATAATAATAAATAGTATTGAAAGAGGAACATCCTTACCTTGGTAAACCTACCATGCTGGCTCCAGGCACTTATGTGCGTGAATACAGACTGGATGTACTGCCTTGGGTCCCGTTAGTATAAACAGACTCTCCCTCCTGTCCCTTTATGATGGAATAAGGCCACTGTATATAACTGTTATATCTGCCTCCGTCGTCGTGCTAGCCGTGTGATGTTCACACCAGTGTAGATATAGTCAGTGTATATAGCCACCAGCCGACCAGAACCGACACACGCATTGACAAAAGACCTACCCATCAGGGTCTAACGAGACGCCTCCTCCCACCTGGGGAATAAACACACCGTATTCAACCACTCAGATAACACCCTGTATTCACTTCAGAATTTTTAGGGTGCATTATACTACAGCTAGCTGGTATCTATGTGACTGTTGTTATGTGCCTATCTCGCCAGTAGGCTACCATCTAATGTAATTGGGCGCGCCCATATGACGATCAGATTAAGACCAATGGAATAATTCCCTCCATTCACTGCAGAATTCTTAGGGTAAATTAGATAACAGCTTGTACCCATGTGACCGCTGTTATCAATGCTTATCTCGCCAGTACAAGCTTTAGTAATGGAGGCGCACACAGGACGACCAGCTATAACACATAACACTTTATAATGTTATATAACGTTATAATAACGTTTCTCTAAGGCTCCTCACTCTGGCATAACGTTAATTTGACGTAAAATAACGTTTTCTGTTAGCTTTGAATCACCAGCCGGGCATGCTCTTCAGTTACCGCCTGTGGTGTTGGGTCGGGTTGACATGGACTGATCTAAGATGTACACAGTGCCCCGGGCAGGTGTGAGGCTGGTGTGGTAGACACACATCTACATTCATGTCTTTAGGGTTGATTTAGGTAAAGTGGGACACCTAAGCCATACTCAGACTTTATCTATCATTCACACATTTGGTACAAATAGTAGAAAATGTCAAACACATCAAATGGGTTCAGTATTTTTATTCCTTTAAACAAAAATATGAAAAAGATATGAAAAACCTTAATTAATCTAACCAATGTAACTTGAAAACGGCCTTAATGTTAATTATCCCACTTTACCTGATGTCCCACTTAACCTGAATCAACCCTAGATATAGGGTAGGTTTACCTTGGGTCGGACACATACCTTGAGACGGACATTTGCTTTTGTGGTTATTTAAGCGTTTTAAGCCCTTTATCTGTGAACAATAGTAATGTTTCAGTGTTATTCTTTCCAGAAAATAAACACCATTGGTAAGTAGCTAGAGTACCGTTGGGGTATTACTGGCACTGTTGTATGAAAAATCGCCGCCATTACCAGATAACGCCCTGCGCTGCCCAAGCTCCTGCTACTACGTTATTTAGAGTATAAAATGGTTATCTGTATAGCATGGATGGATAAAACTGATGACAATTGTTTAAGAGAATACAGGAAATTCTTAAATCAATAAAAAATTGCTCAAAATCAATTGGAGGCACAGTTTAAAAAAAGGTTTTCTAGATAGTAATTACTGATGTTTCAATTGAGACAGTTAAGTCAAAATTGTCAGAAATACTGAAATAAAACATATCAGAATTAAGCTCTAACCATGTACTTCAATGTTCCACCATCTAATAGGAACATTGAACATATTATATTGCCCATAATAAGATAGCAGTGTTGTGATGATTTCCTGATCATAATTCAAGACAGTTTGGGGACAATTCCTCTTACCCTAAAAGACAAAAAGAATTGGAAATAAAACTTTGTGATTAGGATAATTCCCTTTCAAAATTATGATCAGTGAATCATTAAGCTCAAGATTGGTGCAGTTATAGGTTTTGCCAAGATATAAGAGGAATTGAATACAGATTCACAGCTTCACCTATATGTGTTTTTGTAAACCGTAAGCAGAATTCCATGGCCAATTTATGTCCTCTGTCTGCTAGAACAATCATTTTTGAACTGGGTCTCAATGCCCCCAAGGTGGTAATATCAACAGATTTGTACAGTTATGGGTATTACTAGCACTCGTCTTGCTGCCATCCTTTCTGGTTAAGATGAACATGATGATAATCAGCTATTGATTATTTCTTTGACACTGCATTGCAGATGTATATGTTGGGTTTAAGAGCAAAGCTGTTTTCCTGGTAATTTGGATTCTTTGAGTATCTAAAACAACATTCACAAATAATTTCATTGCAATTGTGTGAGGTACAGGTCTGTGTTTGGGCGTATATCAATGACATATAAGTGTGGCATGTCAGGATGTCTCTGACTTTAATTCCTTCATGGATGACACATAATTGTGTGTTCCCAACATGGTCAGTTAATATTTTTGTAAAACTATGGCTTTTTCTAAGGAAAACATTAGGGTGCCAGTAATACCCTCAGCCATGCCAGTTATACCAACAAAATACTGAATTATTACAACATAAATATTCATATGACAACATATATTATGTTGCCCATAACTGATGGAAAATGTGACAAAGTCCATGGTCCATGGATGGGAAAAAAGGAATTCTCAAAATATCTCACATAAATCGCACCAGGGGGAAAAACTGCTTTGGGTGCCAGTAATACCCCACGGTACTCTAGTCTAGTCCCATAAACATCTTGGGTCTAAACTCTGGAGTAATATTGTTCTACACTCCATATATATATATCATCATTATCATCCTTTTTTCTTTTTTTTCTAAGTATATAATTGTGTGAACATCTATATGAAGAAACCCACTTAAGGACACTGAATGTTTATCCATCATGAAAAACGTCTCTGATATAATTATATGCACATGAGCTGCATTACACAAATAGGGCCTGGCCCTATGCCATTGCAGGTAAAATAAACGAATACCAAACCAAACCAGTAGCGTATGTATAAATAACCTCAAATTTCACTGTCCGTCTCAGGGTGTGTGTCCGACTCATGGTGGATCTACCCTACATGTGGCCTCACCTCGTCTCTGACCCAGGCTGCTTCACTCTCTGTCAAGGTGTGTGTACATGTGTGTTAATATTGAGATTAATAAAAGAATCTAAATGATAAATACATCGTGTTGAAGCGGCATGCTTTGAATGAAGGCCGGTTTTATGGCCATAGACCCCTAAATGGACCTTGTTGGGGCTTAGTGACTTGGGGCAGGAGGAATAAATAGATAGTGACATGTGACATGGGCCTTTATCAAAATCGACAGGGCATATGGTGAGCCCCCCCCCCCCCCCCCCCCATTCTTGTATAAGCACCATTGATGGGGAGTACTGAAAATTCATCCTGATACCGATTATGATAAACGCTAACAGCTGCAAGGAACCCACTGGAACCGTCACCGTATCCTCAGGCCCCCCAAAAAGGTTAATTTCAGGTCACCCGAACGACCCTATCAAAACAGGGCTGACCCTACTTTTTTGGGGGTCGGTTTTTACACTTTTTTTGTTCAACTTACGGGTATCGTAGAGGGACTGTAAAACAAATGCTTAAAAAGTAAAAAAATAAAAAATAAATCCGACCTACCGACCCTAGACTTTCTTCCCATGTTACCTGAAACACCCCTTTTTTATATTTTGGCCTCACCAGAAAATTATGTCTGCTTTCAAATGCTACATGTATACATGTACTTCAACTATATAGAAGCATGCCAGACAAGGGACGATTAGTAGGCAGAGCTCAGTGCTGCCACCGTGTGTTGTCGATGTGTACTAAAAAAGTGGTTGATAAAACACCTCGCATGATATATGAGCATTTTAGAAGAAATTCTTGCATGACATAGTGACATGTGAATGGGGGACCTTTCTTAAAATCGATATGACGACATGGGCCTTTATCAAAATCGTGTCACTGTTCTGTTGATATACTGATGGCGTACCCCAGCTAGCAAGGATACGTTGGGCCAATGTTGGGAATGGTCGGCACTGTCACGCGCAATATTTCAATATTGTTCTAACGTTTGCCTGCCAACATTGGTACAACATTAGCAAATGTATGTTGTACCCACATTGGCAATACTCCCAGTGGTTTACCAACGTTGATACAACATCACATATTATATGTCAGACCAATGTTGGTAAATATTGTACCAATGTTGGTAATACTCCCAGTGTTCTGCAGACATTGGTTCAACATCAGATAATTCATGTCATACCAACGTTGGCCCAACACTGGCCCAACACTGTATTTCCAATTTCCAGCAGAGGGCATTATGTTTATTGACAATATTTTATATCAATTGACACGATCTTCCAATGAAGTCATTTTAGACTAGGAGACAAAACATTTTAAGTATATACTCGAACAGATGCAGGTGATTAAGTATAATAGAATAAGAATGTTCTATAGGTATGATGCTATGGGTTTCAGTCCATGGTTTCAGTGTGTCACAGTCCTTAGTGACAATTGAAACGTCATTCACATATTTGATTCAGATAACTGATCAAGTCAAAGCAGCAGTCCACATGTTTAAAGTCCATGCGTGTTTTATAACACGTGTTAGTATACATATAAAGGATAATTTTGCCCAGCAGATGCATTTTCTTTGGTCCTAATTGGTCATTAATTGGCCCCATGTGTGTAATATAGCTGTTGAACTCAAGGATATTGTGTCTTTAATCTATATTATTCTTCATTACTCCCTTTCTTCACAATACAACAAAATACTGGTTATATTGCTAAAAGACACCCTTTTTTTGGTAATAACAGGTGTATAAGCTCCAAAGGGTGGGATATGCTTTAGTATCACCTCTTTACCTTTAAAGATAAAGGTGAACTGCAAAGACAGAAATGATTCTTAACAGCCATGTCTTGAGCAGAGCTAATCACATTTGAGTGAACATTGCTACTAAATGTTGATCAAAGTTGATTTAAGCTATAACATATGTTTGGCTAGAGGTGTTACAGTACAAATTCGCCCCCACAATGTTGTTCTAGTAAATAGTGCCAATGAAAAACGGTACTACTGTGCACATAATCAGTAGTAGGAGGCCTTAACTTTGTCACAATCATAATCTGTGGCCTAAATTGTTCCCAAAGGCCTAGGTAAAAAGAAAGTAAAAAGTTGGTTGTTGCCGTGGTAACCCTGGGTGGTGCTTGGAGGGGTCAAAGGTCAAGGTCAAAGGACGCTGGGCACCTGTAAAATTTCTATAGTTTGGGTAAGTCAGTTTGCATGGCAACTAGCTCAAAATCGGAACACACTTGTAGTTTGTAGTTTGTAGTTTGATTATTTATTGACCATAAAAAATCACAAACGTGGGGCGCTTTTCATAAATGGCCATGAGGATACATAAATCAAGCGATTAATGCAATAGAGTCTCATACTATAGTACTAATTATGTTAACGATGTGATCGGTGGGAATTGGGTCCTTGAGGTCTTTACATGTGCTATATAGCGTTTAGGAAGTCTTTCCTGATTGTCATATTTTGGATTACGTCGTCCAGGGCAGTCCAGAGGACGTCCCCGCGGTGTAGTGGGCTCTTGGCGTATATGGCTTTCTTCAGTCTGGGTACTTTCAGCTTCTTCTTCGAATTGCCACGCAGCAGCCTGGTAGGTACCACCACCATTGTTGGTTTGAGGGCTAGTTTGTGCATGTGGGCAAGTAGTTGCTTCCTACGCGCAGCTTCAAGGTAAGACACATTGTGGCGGTGGTGTAGGTCATGGACGTGTACATCGGGAGCAAATCTGACCCGCTCGCATGCTCGGAGGCAATCGTTTTGCAATGTCTGTAGTTTGCGGGCTGCCCATACTGGGGGGCTGTCCGCCATGAAGGCGCAGTAGTCAGAGATTGGTCTGACCATATGCTTGTATACCTGCACGGCCGTGGGCATGTCCGTCTTGCTGCGCACACGTCTCAGTTGGGGGAGCCTCATTCTGATCAGCCTGATTTGCTTCTTGAGTTGGCTTGACATGTTTATGAAGCGGTCAATGGTTAGACCCAAGTAGTTGAACTCATTGACCACCGTTAGCGCTCTGCCTTGCAGGTGCAGGTCGCAGGCCGTCAGGTCCGGAATAGACCGCTGTGAGTAGACCCACAAGACCTGGGTCTTGTCACTGTTAACGGTTAATTTGTTGCTCGAGCACCAGGTACTAACTGAGTCCAAGTCCCTTTGAAGTAGTCTCGCGACGCGCTCTGGGTCCTTCCCAGAGACGACGATGGCCAGGTCATCGGCGTAGAGGAATGTAGAACTGTTACTGATCACCTGGACCACGTCGTTTATATACGTGATGAACAGGAGGGGCTCGAGGACGGACCCCTGCGGGACGCCCATTTCTACTGGCTGGAGCGATGAGGTGTTTTCATTGGCTCTGGTCTGTTGACGCCTCGAGTCCAGGTAGTTCTTAAACCAGTCGCAGGATGCAGCGTCGATGCCATAGCGGCCAAGTTTTTGCAAGAGGATGGAGTGGTCGACCGTGTCGAACGCCTTCCTCAGGTCGAGGAAGACCACGGCCGACCGCTCCCCCTTGTTTGCTGCAGAATACAGATGGTTCACTAGCCCGAAGATTGAGTCTCCAGTAGATTTACCTGGGACGAAGCCTGACTGTTCTTTGGCCTTCTTTCACATGCGGGATGCAAATAAAAAAATTAGATATGTGTTGAGCCTTAATTTAAGGGGTCATTCATTACTGCACACTCAACAGAACCCAACCTTTTGCCCATCTGAAGGAGAAAAATTGGGTCAGAGCCAGAAATGTATGGCTGATCTTACACTGGTGATGTATGGACGATGTATGTGTCATATACGATGAGGTTGGTAAAATTAAAGCTGGGCCGTCAGGCAATAAGTCTAGCATTTTCCATACATAGACTAAAATAACAGTTCCACCAGAGGGCAGCAGTGTTTGGACAGGGGACTATGAGCCCAGCTACAACATAATCACCCTATATTGTGCATGTAAGAGCTGAGCTCCCAGCCCTTAAGAGCCCTCTTGTGAATGAAAACTGAACTATATCCAAAAGTGCTTTTGGCCTAACTTCAACCATGACGGTCAAGCTTTAAGTATAAACACATATACACACATTTATTTTTTATCAAATACGGCAGCCCCATTGATTTAACCAAGGAGTGCCGTATTTAACACCCCGTGAAATAACCCATAGCCGTATTTCACGGCCCTGTGACGTCATCAATATGGCGGTTTGTTTACATTTGAATGAGGTAGAAAAGGGATGGAAAAAAAGGTATTTTAGGCTCCCCCTATCACAATCTTGGTAGATTCAATCGAAAATCATAAAAAATAAACACAAAGGTACACTTCTTTCAGTCTGTTTACTGGGTTATTTCACTTGTTGACCCTTGGGCCGCATTTCACTCGGCCTACGGCCTCGTGAAATACGGCCCAAGGTCAACTCGTGAAATAACCCATCCAACAGACTGAAACTTGTGCACCTTTGTCTATTTATTACACGACCTAACGTTATTGGTACGATCCTGTGTGAGAACAATGAAAGAAAATCGTACCCCCGGGGTGTGGTACGTTTTCCCGTACCACCTCTACGTGTGGTAAGCTTTTTGGTGCTCTAGACTAATCAGAAGCCAGCACAGTGGTCACGTGATCATAGAAACGATGGTGCCGATGTAAACAAAGCGCTTGGCGATTTAACAACAAATCTTGGCGATTTAACAACAAAACTGGGCGATTTATCAATAAAATATGGTAGGGGGGTAGATAAATGTCTTCTGATCGTGTAATAAATCTTGTATTGTACACTAGGGCCACGCACATCCCGTACCAACCCTCGGTGTTATAAAGCCAGATGCACCTCTGGTTGGTACGGGATGTACGTGACCCCATCGTACAATACTGGCTATGTATTACACGACCTAACATTATTTGTATGATTGTGTGTAAGAACAAAGAAGGAAAAACATGCCACCAGCTGGGTTATGTCATACATATTTCTGTACCACCCCTAGGCGTGGCATATGCTTTATTGGGCTCTAGATTAATTATATATCAGATGCCAGCATTCTCCGGGGTCCAACTGTGTGGGGGCCTCACCCGGGGGCCGCACCCGGGGGTCGCACCAGGGGGTCGCAGACGTACCATGGGCTTAATTTAGCCCTGTTTCCTATCTGATTACTATGTAGCTTTTAAAGGTGATACTCACTAAGTTCAGGCTTAGCCGCGACCTTGGTGGCAGAGTCTATCTGCCCAGGCCTATCTATAGGCTCTATACCCGGGGGGGGGGGGGCACTCCCTATCTTTTCTATAGTCACAATGAGTGAACATCACCTCAAATCTGGTACCCTTATCAAGGGGCAACATTTTCAAGAATCATACCCTTTTCAAGGGAAAATTAAGCAAGAAAACAGACTTAAATCACAGATGACCCTGAGAAATATACCCTAATTATGGGTGACCCTGAAAAAAATCCCCTTCTCAAGGGTGACCAAGAAATATTATATGGGGAAAAAAGTAAAAATTATCCTTTAAAGCTCTGAAAATGTACCCCTTTCTCCCTAAATTTGTCTAAAAAGCACCCCTTATCAAGGGCCCTCGCGGGCCCGTGCCTAGGACCCAAAAACGGACCCTTTTCCTTGGAATCGTGTTCTCACATGGTATTCAAATCTGAGGGAGTGCCCCCCCCCCCCCAGGCTCTATAAGACTGCATAGAAGTACCTCGTCTTGGTGGAACAGTATTTATATCAACTATTCTTATGAGACGATGAACTTGTTGCATTTTTAAGGCCATGTCCTTTCTGAACATACCGGTATTGTAGCCCAGCTCCAGTGCTCACTCACATGCAATCCTCTGAATGTCCTCTGGACAGCACTTCTGCTGCTTGAGGATTTCTTGTGGATGGTCACCTGTAGTGGGCCAATATTATGTTTTGGGGATTACTTTGTGGCCGTCTGGTTCATTAATTAGCGCCAAAATATCTCCTTATGACAGATTATCTAACTATAATTGCCCCCTGTTGTGTGCTTAGCCAAGGCTTACATTTATTATATAAAACAGTGTAGACTAATTTTAGGGTTAGGGTAGATTCACCCAAAGACGGACACACACCTTAAGTCGGACACTTTTAGCATTAAAAATCATAATATATAGTAAGTTCTGTACCCTCTACGTGAATATCACAGTAAAATTGAATTGTTCTTCTTACCTACAAAGCAGATAGCTTGCATGCAAAATAATATTACATGTGCATGAGCATGCACTGAAGTAGGCCTGTTTCGTGGTGAGGAGCTTATGCTTTAGTTGTAGAATTATAAAGTACCCAATGTCGGACAGGTTTGCAGTAGTACAAAATTTTTGCTATAATATCTATATCCAGGCAAAAATAACATACCTGGACCAAAATGTATGTCTATTTTCATGTATGGTATAGCAAATGAACATAATGATTGCTAGAAAATAACATTTGCAGCCATTTAAAAAATATGATTGAATTTCACCATGAGACGGACACCACTGTACATTGTGTCTTCTCTTCACCATGATTATGGGGGAAGCAAAGTAATTACTCTGATGGTAAAAGGTATTGATCCAATATTACTTAATATAAATCCTCAGGTTCCATGGGTGAGAAAATATAGATTTTTCCTGGTATAAAGGAAGTATTTATATATTTCCTATATTAAACAGGTTTAATAATGTTTAAAGTGTATTTCAGATGTAGATATGTTGAATATCTTTAGAAATATTCAAACCCTGGATAAATCATGTCATGCTTGCCATCAAAACAAGATAGATTTCTCACTATTTCTTGTATATAATAAAGGAAATTCAAAGTGTCCGACATAAGGTGAAATCGGGACTTTAAATTCTCCAACTTTGGTGAGGAATATTTCATATTGTAATGCATAAAAACACATAAATGAGTAAACAGGCATAATATTTCAACACCCCTCTCTTCAAATATATCAACATAATTGCTCTAAGTAAAGTATTAAGGAAACTGTAGCCCAGACAAAATGAGTCACGTTTGTACTGCCAACGAGCGTCCGAAAGTGGTGAATCTACCCTATATCATTGATAATTCAAAATGGCTGCCATATACATGATTCTAACCCTACAAACAAAATCTCAAGTGGAACTCGTGCCATTCTTGTGTCATAACTCAAGAATTTTAGAACGTTTTTGGAACGATTTGGGAACATTTTGGGAAATTTTCTTGTGTCATATTTCTGTCATTTCTTGTAGTAGGTACCACGGGTAGTTTCAAGAAACCCTTCCCTGAACAAAATTGTTATACTGGTTAGGAAGCTGATAAAGAATTCTGAAGAATAATGGTAACTATGTTAAGATCCGTTCAGTAGTTAATTTTATATGAATTTTCGAAAAATAAAAGTTTCAGCCATTTAGCATTTTTCATTTTCAATAGCCAATGGGCCAATTTCAGAGTGATATTACATATATTTTGATGACACTTTGCAGTTGAAAAATGATATTTCCCAATCAACTATATATGGACATTGCATAAATATCTTCAGAATATGTTCAGACATATTTGTATTGAAATATTGTACCCTCTAACATGGCAGAAATACCAATCCCTTGCCGCTGAAAATGGCCATTCTGCCATTTTGACCCCATACCTAGTTCAAGGAATACATACTTGAGGACTTTGCTATTACATGTAATGTATCTACATGTTACATAGAGCATACATAATTTTTCTCAGATCATTTCCTATGTGTATCTTTTGAGTCATATTCATTTAAAAATGGCAAGATCACTAATATGTACGTTTGTCACAAATGCTATACTGCAAATGGTGCCATAGATTGTTAACTAGCAGTCCAATCCTCTTGTAATTCGAAACACATACTACCCATGACATGTCAATATCAATACCATAATAAAATGTTTTGGAAATTAACTTTATTTTTTTTAAGCTTACCAGTATGCTATATAGGATTTGTATAGAAAAATAACTATGATTTAATTTTGCCACTGCACCATCCATAGGATTGCTTAGCTCTCTTCACATGGTTGTAATAACTATTTTAAACTTCAGTGTGAGGGGCGGGACGAACATTTTTTTTCAATAATAGTATGTTTTTTAACCTAATATTTTCTATTAAATGCTACAAAAGTAATAATTTTTAATAATTTTTGTTCATCCCGGGGACCACAGTGAAGCCTGATGTGTATCCTAATCAATGGTGCTGGTATAGTTCATGTGCAATGTATGGTGCAATGGGAAATCCAGTTTATATGACAGAGAGTCAAATCAGCAGCAGGAAAATAGGTGACAAAACCTGTAATTTGACCCAAAGTGACCCCCAGTGAAGACCCATTTGCACATGTATAGCAAGTACAACTTACTTAATACCAATGATCTTTGGAACTAGAAGATCCATATCTTTCTATTGAGGGGTTTGAGATTTCTGTGCATTCATTTTCCTTGTCTCTGGAGGCCTGTAAAGATTGACATTTTTTCTCTGAGGATCGGCGATTTCGCAGCTATGACTCGCTTATGCGCCGTACCTACTTGTAGTGAAACTCAAGAAATACACTTCTTTATTCTACTTTATTAAGTTATTTGCACGAGTAACACTCGGGAAATACACATCAACCTTGAACATTTCACTAGAAAAGTTCACTATTTTTGGGAATCTCCTGTGTCTATTTTGTGCATTTCCCAGGAAATGCACACATTTCTAATTTGTGTTATATTTCTGTTTGGAGGGAAATCACATGATTGGATTCCCTGACCACAGGAATATATTTTCAAGGCTTTCATTTGTGTCTCTATTAAAGTTGATTAGAAGCATAGATATTCATCTTTCAAGATTATTTATTAAATTCCAGCAGCCATCTTGGATAGAATGCAAAATGGATGTCACATACATGATGGTAAATGACATGATTGGATTCCCTAACCACAGAAATGTACATTTAGGCCTTTTATTTATGTCTTTTTAGAAGTAGAAATATGCAATTTTAATGAATTATTTTATTGAATTCTGGTGGCCATCTTGGATATCTCAATTTCCCAAAAGCCATTATGCAGGATATGGTCGCACAGACCCCCTAGATGAACAATCAGCACTTAAAAATCTACATCATAGAATTTGGGTACTCGGTGAGATTTTGAACAAAACCACCTGATATGGCACCTAACCATTTAAGGCCTAGCGTCATCTTTAGTCGATGCCATGGCAGGCCTAGCGGCGACCATAGTCGATGCCATGGCAAACCTAACATTGACTATAGTTGACAACATTTACATAGGAATACTATAGGAATTAAAATAAGGTCCGTCCTCCTGGGAACCGATGGTTCTAGGAGGTCATACCATTGGCAGGCCAAGAAAGATTTGGATAGGATTTATAGGGTTAAACTTCAGAATACATGTGTTCTATCATATCGTATGATGCTCCACATTAATACAAGATCTAATACACAGGGAAACTTGTAAAGGGGTGATTTAGATAGGAGAAGGTGTGAAGTCAGTTGAGCATAAAATGTTGAACCCCAACTGTTTTTGTGCACACATTCCTGTGGCATCATCAATCTATGTGTCCCACACATAGTTAGAGTAACTATCATTTTGACTAATGTGTGACTAATGTATGCAATCATCTGACTATAATGATTTAGTACAGCATATGAGTAATACAGGTGATTATACAACAGATATAATTAAATACATGATATGTGACTAATGATAATGATGACAATATGTCTATGTATGACGTCTGTCAGCTGTGATATTGATATAAGTGGGGCCCAATTAATCCCATATGGAATTCGATATCATCCTATTCATAAGGTCACTCCAAATGATATACTTGTTTCTCATTACTAAGCCATGAGAAATATGACGAGCGCGCTTTTTTTCTTTTTTTTTGCTGAAGACCAAATAGGTAGGGGGATCTAGACTCTCACCAAACACCATGTTCACATTTTAATGATTAAAAAATTAATGATCTACAAATGTTTCAAATGGGTATATTTCCTCTTGTCCATTGTATTTGGGTCACTGTAAGCTTCGATTTGATACCAAATATTCCCCTATTTGTCCATTATTATCAACTTTTCTCTTAAGATATGCAAAAATATATATATATGTAAAAAGATTTGAGAAACAAGGATATTATTTGGAGTGGCCTACTGTCATACATGCAGCAAAGAATTTTACCTGTTTATCAAATACGACACCTTCATTGATATAACCAAGGAGTGCCGTATTGAACACCCCCCGTGAAATAACCCATGGCTGTATTTAACGGCCTGTGACATCATCAAAAACGGCTGTTTGTTTGCATTTGAATGGCGTAGAAAGAAGCCATTTTAGCCTTTTTAGGCTCGCCCCTATCATAATTTCGGTATTTTAAATCGGAAAAGATAAAAAATAAACACAAATTAAAGGTGCACTCCTGCACGATCTTCAGTCTGTTGACTGGGTGAAATAACCCAGCTAACAGACTGAAGATCGTGCACCTGTGTCCATTTATTGCTCATTTCCAACAATAAAAGTATGACCAAACCAGCGTGTGTTACAATGAGAAAAGCAAACCTTACTTAACTTGTACTATCTGCTCTATTTGAACTTGCTGTTTGTTGCAGATGTCAGCTCAAAACCCAACAAACGCTTTGAACTAATTAGTCCCTCCCCCTGATTATATATAAACTTGCAAGAGTCTGCGGTCTAGGACCGCCTCCTTAGCTTGTGCAAGGGTGTTTCTATTAATTAGGTAACAGACTGTCAGGTGTATGCACCGACCCTTTAGCTAGACTGAATACAGTCAATCAATGTCCTAGCTGAACTTTTTTTTTGAGTTTATAATGTATTTTATTCGCATAAGTGATTTTCAAAAATACGATTACATTCTTCAATAGAGAACAAGTCTCAGTATTTTCATGATGAGTTCACACGCATACAGTCATATTCATATTGTCAATCATATCCTATTACATAGTAAATGGAGCTTTTCAAGGAACAGGTGGCATTCATATTATGCAATCATGGTGCGAGTGTTTGGTATTCCATTGGTTATTTTATCGTGTGTATACGCTCATTGTTTGTTTCAGTTCAGAGAAGGCCTTAATTACTCCCTCTGTTTGGCCTCGAATAGTTGTCTTACCTTGACTTTGGCCTTACCTTTAAAGGTAGCCTTTGAGGACTCTAGGAACTAGGATCTCCCGCTCTCCTGGTGAATTTAACACAGCAATCCCAATACCAGATTACTGTTACCATACCCCTACCAGGCTGAATGCTTATTTCCATGCAAAATATGCAGCCAATTAAAGTGACATGGTCCGATTTTTTTCATATTTTAAATACTGCTTTAATGGTTTTTTTTCAAATGTTAGTACAATATCATATTTTGAAGATAGGGCCCAGTAAAATGTCATCTATGGACAATAAGAGCCTTATTACAGGTTCAGATATGGCCCAAGTATAGTATTTTACAGTGTATTTTCAATCAGGGGGAATTAAAGTGTGCACTCCAAAATTAGTAAATTGAGCCATAATCTGATAATTAGTTGAATTCAAATCTGAATTCTAGGGAATGAGATATCTAGCACATGAAGTATGGCCATAAGGAACATTCTGGTTCATTTTTAACAAAACTGATTTTTGAGCCCTAATCATTGGACCATTTCAGTTTAATCTAGAATTTGAGGAATGTGTTTACAGTAACATGTATGCTATCTAAATGATCTTCACGGAAAATGAGGGAATTTTAGCCGACAATGTATCTTTAACCTGTCAAGAATCAAGGATATTTGGATAATGTCTATGTTGATCCTAATCATAATTATGGGACTATGTTAGCCCATCTATATTATGAGGAATCTTGAAAAACATCTATTGGGTAGGCTGAATAAAAAACATTATATAACGGTTTTGTTTACTGGGTATTGACAGTTCCAAAATGAAAAGGATTCTTACTGTTTGAACTGTCAACTAGATATTTAAAGTTTGACACAATTTTATTCTCTCATGGACAGTTGAAACTGTTAATAGATGCAGCTTTTCTTATGCAAAGAAAGATGGTACGGATGTTACACTAGCTTTTGACTTAATACAAAGAAAATTGAGATTGTGCATAACATCATTATCAAAATGCCCTAAATGTATGAGGCCTAGTTAACTACCCCAAGCATAACACATCTTTACCGCCTGTTTTCGAAAATAGTGTTGTCAGTCATCTGTAGTATGTTATGTATGTTGCTGAAATAAACCAGATAGACAAAACAAGTAGGCTTCCGGCTAGCAGGTAGGGGCTAGTAGGCCAAATCATACACCCCTAGTAACAAATTAACAATGGAATGGGGGCGTGGTCTATGCTGAATCTGATATATGCAGTGCTATTTATATATGATTAGGCATTGTGCATGCAGGACCAGTATCAAATTGCTTCTTACTACTGATCTGCTGTTCATGTATTTTCGCTGGGATGTAAATGCCCATTTCACACTGGTGTTTGCACCTACCAGCCTACTACCTAGCCATAGACTTATCAACCACAACTACCTTTGCTTGAGCAGATACCTTAGACCCATGGAATGATAATTTGCAAGAATAGAACATGTGTTCTAGAATGCTGCAACTTGCTTGAACAACATTGGTCAGTTCTGATAGAAGGGATGGTTATTTGGGTGAATACTGGCAGCCCATTGACTGGAAATTAGGCCTGAATTAAAGATCCTGTGTACTACTTCTCGACCAACCCCAAGGGAGATGAGCAACTCATGAGTCATAACTTGCTGGAACATGTTGGGGGGGGGGGGTTATTAGCAGTTCATTTGACCGGAAATTAAGCCTAACATTAATGATATATGCGCTTTTAATGATTTTTTTGAGTTCTGGTGGCCATCTTGAATATCTCAATTTTCCAAAAGCCATCATGCAGGATATGGTCATTATCCCTTGATGAAAAATCAGCAAATAAAAAACTATATATATCGGAGAATTTGGATACATGTTCAGAATTTGAACAAAAGCACCTGATATGTCACTTAAACTTAAGTAAAAAATACATGTGTTCTATCATGTCTTATGATTTTAAACATTAATACAAGATCCAATACACAGGAAAATGTGCAGAGAGGTAATTTAAATAGGAGAAGATGTGCCTATCTGAAGATAGTGCCTGCCTAAATTTTGAATCCCTACTGTTTTTGTGCACACATTCCTGTGACATCATCAATCTGTGTATACCACACATAGTCAGAGTCTTTTTGACTAATATGTGACTAATGTGTGTAATCATCTGACGATGGGGGTCAAACTATAATGGTATAGTCAGTATTGACTATGGGGTTTATTATCAGTTTAGGTTGTTATTGTGCATAATGATTTAGTACAGCATATTAGTGATATAAGTGATTTTACAATGGATGTCATTAGATGGAATGTGACTAATAATGATCACAATACCCCTTCTTCGTAAGACATGGATATAAGTGGGGGCATACCCCATATGGAATTCGATATCATCCTATTCAAAATGTCATGCATGCAGCAAAGAATTTAATTGCTCCTTGTCAACAATATTATTATTACCAGGAACTGACACCACCCAGCGTGTGTTACAATAGCATATCGGGCCATCGTTAATTAGCATTGGACTAATATCTGAGATTTGATATGCACGAAAGTAAGTAACACTACAATCAGCGGTTAGGAGTGTAGTTTGGGTTTATTGTACATTAGGTCTACGATGGTATGCACCTAGTACCCTACCCAGCTCTCTCTGACTGGCTAGTAGTGTTTGCCCCTTATATACAATAGGGTGGTGCAGCGCCACTGGTAGTGGGTGTAGGTACTAGGTAGCAGGTGTTCGTGTGCTTTGTCCTCGGCTTGTATGTGGGAACAAAGCAATTATATATGATATTCTTGGTCAATTGATAGCGGTTTGAGCCTTCATAATATCACAACAATAAAAAAAATTATGCCTTACCTTACTTGCCCTATCTGCTCTAATTGAACCTGCTGTTGATGACAGATGTCAGCTCCAAACCCAACAAATGCTGTACCTTAACTTGTCAAGAATCATGTAGATTTGGATAATGTCTTTGTTGATCCTAATCATAATTATGGGAATATGTCTACCCATTCATATTATGAGGAATCTTGAAATATGATATATTCAGAAAGTTACAAATCTGACAGCATATCATAATCATGTAATTGAGGTTCAAATAATAAAAGTGTCGGACCTTACACAAGTGTCTCAGTGGACATTGGGGGATAATGAAATATGTCTAATAGGTGGGAATCATGTTTTTTGGGGGATTTTCAGACTTTGGGAAGTCAGAAATCAAACAATTGTGATTGGACTTGTGAAAATTTACATTTTCTTGAAGCGATACAGTATCCCCTTTTATATGAAATAAGAAAGAGCACTACTGGTACAGGCACTTTAATTCTGTAGCTGCGGACCTTACATTAAAGTGTTGGACCTTACATTAAAGTGTTGGACCTTACATTAATACATGAAAACAGCCCTACCCAATATCCAGAAGCCAAGTTATGCTGCTATTAATGTCCGGATTGAACAAACATGTAGCAACTATAGATATACATTCTTAGAATTAATAGGTGTTTGGTATTTTTTGATTTATAGAGGATTAAAGACGTAAGGTCCGACACTTTTATCATCATCCAAAATCACTCTTTTGGGTGTGGGCTTGTGAATAATATGCCTATCCTTATAACTTTTTTTTCCAGTTTTAGTACCCTTAAGCCCCATAGATTCAAAGTACAATTGGTATTTTGTGGCTTTTATTTGAAGGTCATTTGAGGCTCTAAAAATAAAAATCACATATATGAAGGGCTATGGTGAAAAGTGTGTAATGAATACTTCAGTTAAAACTCTTTAAACTGAGAAGTAACATATATATCTGATAGAATATGCTGTTCGGAAAGGGTTGTGGTCATCTCAATTGACATGGAGGATAATTGACCCATGTCTAATTAGGTGAAAACCACATTTTGGAGGTCAGAAATCAAAAGATCTCCTTTAGAAGTGTGAACCTTTACATTTTTCTGAAAGCCTATAGTGTTCCTTATTATATTAAATAACAAAGAACAACATTGGTGCAGGTATGTTTATACAGCTGTAGCTGTTTAAAGGCCAAAAAGTATAAAAGTGTTGGACATTACATAAAAGTGTCAGACCTTACATAAATCCTTGAAAACAGCCCTACCCAATATATAGAAGCAAGGTTAGGCTGCTATTACTGTCTAGATTGAATAAGCATGTACCCACTATTGACATACATCGCTTAGAATGGATATGTTTGTGGTATTTCTTGATTACCGTAAATTCTCGCGTAGAAGCCGCGGCTTGTACGCGAGTGAGACTCAGCTTTCTTTTGATACCAAACATGCCTATATAGGGTGCGGCTTATACGAGAGTTTTTATTAGTATACTACAGTACCAAAATCGCAACATTCAGACCCCATCTGCGGCTTATATATTTTGTCAAAGTTAGGGGTGCGGCTTATACGCGAGTTAGGCTTATACGCGAGAATTTACGGTAATAGAGGATTTAAGATGTAAGGTCTGACACTTCAGCAACGTCATGGCAGCCCTATTAATGTTTTCGTTTCCCACGGGGCGCCTCATGGGGCATCTGTGACGTCACAGGGCAGATCGTGGTAATGAAAATAATTCAAATTTTCGGGAAGTGTTTACATCGAATTTATGGATCTTATCCTAAACTATGTTAATGTTGCAATATCATTTAAGTTAAGGGAAGAAACCGGTACCCTATTATACTATTGTTAATAAAGAGATTGTTTTACTCTTGGTCCGTACAAGCAGTCGCATAATTGTCGTTGTTGTTGTGGGCCTCACTAGCACTGTCCCTAACAAGGAAGTGTGACGTCAGCCTGTTGAAAACATTGCGACGTAACTATCCTACCACCATGACAACGCACTCATGGCTACAAGCTTCCCTAGGTACCTGAGTGATCAGACTATCACCTAGTCTCGGAGAAACTGTGCCAGTACGATCGGCTACAGCTTGGGGTCAGCCACAGTTTCCCGTCATGATTGACCACAGTTTCCCGTCAGAAACTATTAAAAGCGGCAGCCTGGGGCCCAGTGGGCGACCTAGCTTTACCTAGTGATCTGTGACTGTGGACTGTATCAGAAGTATCATAATCAGCCGGGCACAACTCACAATCCACAGGAACTCAATGCTAGTAAGACTAGTAAGAGATCGATTACAACAAGGATTGGTGGGGGGGGGGTCGATCCTCTCCCCGAACAGATTCGAACGGCCGACAGTGAGAGATTGATACTTAATCTAGAGGGGGGGGGCTTAAAAAAGCTGACCCCCCTCTTCCGAGGGACGAACAAGAGGCTACGGGCACTGCCTAGATTTGATACAAAACATTTGATCCCCGCCCCCCAAAGGGTGATCTTAAGCCGCCCAATCAACATGTAGGTCTAGGAAGTGTTAATCACAGGGGGGATGGTGGGTTGGGGGTGTACGAATTTAGACTCCTCTTGGTGCTGGGGGGGGGGGGCAAAAAAAGTCCCATGTAGCCTATTACTACAGTTCAAAGCGCTGGTGGAGGGGGGGTGAGTCTTTCCTATAGCTTTCCTATAGGTAAACATAGGTATAGGCTAGACCTAGGCCTTGACAGTTGCATAGGTCTAGGCCTATAGTAAGATAAATGTAGGCCTAGACCTATTAGGCAAAGGCGCCTATGTTAGACTCTACTTAGTATACCGGTACCCCGTATTGGAGTAGACCTCTAAAATCGACAGGGCGACATGGCTGTTTCTTGGTGACATGGAGCTTAGTGACAAATGATAGGAGAAATAATAAGATGATGACAAAGGACATGGGCATTTCTTAAAATCGACAGGTGCCATGGGCATTTCTTAAAATCTACAGGCGACATGGAGACCCCCCCCATCTAGATACCACCCCCCACCCACCACCCCCATGGACACAATTAATTGATTGTAGGCCTAAGAAGAAAACTTCAAACAAAGTAGGCCTACGTCTTTGTATATTGGGCCTAATCAATCATGCATTCTCCCAAATATATTTTATTTCCCAAATATTATTTAAAATACAAATCACGTCAGGACATGATGGTGCCACTAGCGGATGCAAGAAAAATGGGGCTTTGACCACAGTCGGGGTTGCCAGCAACCCTGACTGTGGTCAAAGCCCCATTTTTCTTGTTGGGCTATTTTTCAACTTTGAGGGGCCATAAATCAAAAAGAATTCACTCGACACATGAAATTTTACATTTTTCTGGAAGGCTAGAGTGTCCCCCTAACATGAAATCAGGAAGAACCAGTATTGTGCAGGAATCTTTATTCTATAGCTGATGGAAGGTGAAAAACACTAGAAAACACAAAAAAGTGGCATTTTTCAAAATTGAGATCCATATAGGCCTGTGCAGGTCAAAATAACCCCCATTTTAGGCGGTTCCAATCACCCACTTAGCTATAATAATCAGAATTTGTCAACATGTTTAATCAATTATGCTTTGGAATAATGTGCAGGGCTTCTACTGTATGATCAAAAAAGAGATGACTGGCAAAAACTCATCCAAACTGATAATTCCCTCAGTGAATACACCTTGATTGTTGAGTCCCATATATGGTGGGAACATTTGTAGTAACAGATTGACAATAGAATGGGGGCCTGTTTCTATGCTGAATCTAATATAATAATTATGCAATGCTATTTATATATGACTAGGTATTGTTCATGCAGGTCCAGTATCAAATTGCTTCTTTTTACTGACCTGCTGTTCATGTATTTATCACAGGGGTGGGGTGGTGGGTTCTAGGGGAGGGTATAAAAAATGTTGACCCCTCTTGAAGGAGGGGGATGTAAAAATTATGCCCCTTAATTTTAGTTTAAAAAAAAGCTGGTGCATTACTAAAGTTCAAAGGGGGGGGGGCGAAAATTTCCATCACCTTTGGCGAGGGTGGCACGAAATCTTCAAGGGGGGGGGGGGATAAAGAAATGTTGTGCCTCCACCTGAAATTTCACCATGCCCCCCCCCCGGTATTGAGTAATGAACACTCCCTAAGACTAAGATGAGGTAGTCCATGGGCGGTAAGAGCTCAGAAAGTGCATCTCATGAGGTCAAACTATGGGCTTTTCAGGTGTTTTATGAATAAAATAAAATTTGAGCAAAGTCAGAGGGAATGAGGGGGAATGAAATAGATGAAAGTTGAGTATGTCACCTGTGAACATTCTGACTCATTATTAGAGAAATCAATTTTTTGTCCCACACATCGGATATACTCGCTTTAACAACGTAAGTAGGGTGTTTTCCAAATAGGTGTTACAAAAAAAAACGAGCTATTGACTTTACATTAATTAACGTAAATTTTCATGTAAAGATTAGCACCACCTCCAGACATGGTGCTGATGTTTAGCCTAAACAGCGTAAATTTGAAGACATTAACATAAAGTTGAAGACATCAACGTTTAATTATTAAATATACATTAGTATTAACATAAGTTATTAAATAACATTAAGCATTAACGTAAAATCACTATGTTTACGCTATTTCTTACGTTGTGTAACAGCCCCCTGCAGGGGAGCTGCTCAGAGCTGCTCAGGTGTTGGTGGGAGCTGCTTACAGCAGTCACAACAGAGCAGCCCAGCAGACAGCACGGGGCAGGCAGCAGGCAGCAGACAGCAGGCAACAGGCAGTAGGCAGCAGACAGCGCAGGTAGCTGTCACATACAAACCTCACCATGGACACCCGCAGGCACGTGCTGATCACTGGACGCACTCTCAATACAGGTAAGCAAAATCCAGATATCAGGCCCATAACTAGGGCAGGTTTGTCGTTTCATATGAACCACCCAACCTCCCCACTCCCCTGTAGGAAAAAAGTTCCCCTCTTGCTGAGTGTGAAGAGGACATTCTTGGCTGCATGCTATTTTTGACGGCTTATCAATCGGACAATTATTAAGGATTCTAGAGAAAAAAATGTGTAAATGCTTTAAATATAACACAATGATCCACCATCATATTAGAAAGGTTCAGTACATTTTGAAATTAGTGAGTCAAGTTCCACTGTATACAAAAACTAACCACCCCGCGACAAAAGCCCTAAGTCCACAGCGGCAGGAATAGCTCAGATCCTGCGTTAAAATGGTATAGTCCCTCTGCCACCTCTGTTTTGCCACTATTTCGCCCGCGTCAACAGCTAAAAAGGATGCGAAATGGGGGCGGCAAAGGTGCAATACTATTTTGACACAGGATCCTATCGCTGTGGATTTTGGGCTAAAGGCTAGTTACAGGCCTGGATACCTCTTGCATCATTGGGAGTTTGTTATTCTCTATTATCAAGACAGTGGGTTCTACTGGATTGGAAAATTTAAGTGGGGTTTTTACTTTACATCTCCACTTTTGTAGATTCTTCTTTTGCAAGCATCCATAGGACTTTGAATCAAATCAGCAAAGAAAGGGACAGAGAGAGAGCAGAGATATATCACCAAGGTGACAGTTCACTTCACATGCAGCGGATGTGAGAACTTCCCGCCCTGTGACAATAAGGCCACTCCAAATAATATTTGTGTTTCTCCCAAAAATAGTGTTTTGAAGATTTCTTTTACTTTTGCAAATTTTGATGAAAAAACATGATAACAATGGACAAATATGGGCATATTTAAGGACCTAGATTTTACCCCCTATTTAGCCCTAAGCTAAAAAAAAGTGCCCTCGTCATAGTTTTCATGGCTTGGTGATGAGGATATTATTTGGAGTGGCCGAAGCTATACCTGCGTATTGTTTAATGATCTCCAACGCATTACCCTAATTGTGGTGATAATTAAATCGCCATGGTTTTCAAACGTACAGTCACAGCTTTTGCTTGTTTGATCCGTTGTGATTTCTTTTCTGTTATCACCGTAGTAATCCTTGTGAGCCCGTCTATTAATTGGCTTCCTTGAATTGGCTGTTTTGAATAGAATTCATGTTTCCAAGTAAACCATCTGCACCAGCTACTAAAACGCTCAGTTAAGCTCAGAAAAGATTTCCTTTTATATTTTAAATCAACATGATCAAACGTTGGTATCACAATAGTTTGTATATTAACAGGGGGTAGGTTTTTGATAAGCATTTTTATTACAAGCGCTCGGGGTAGGGGCACCTTTATGCACCAAACCCCAGGTTTGACCGTTTTTTGGTCTACATATGATTAAATGTGTACAATATATCATAACTAGAAGGACGCAACATTTATTTCAAAGTGGCTTTTTATTAGCACTGTTAAATACAGATCACGACGTTTACGCCTATTGGGACTTAACAGTATTAAATACTTCCCAGACATCGCACCTGAGCCGTTGGCAGAACGGAAATGGCACCCACCTGTATGGTAACTTGATAGTCATGGTCTGTCTAATCAATCAGATGCGGGTTACAATCTTAACCCTTTAAGGACGGCATGATGCATTGCTGCATCATGCCCTTTGAGTTCATAAAGTGTTTATTTTCATAGGATGATTCTCTAAACACAGTACGATTCAAACGAGATGATATGACATGGTGTTATAATCATATATCCTTGATGTTATTAGGCATCTCAATACAGGACAATACATACAACTGTACAATAACAGAATACTGCCATTCTTAGGTCAGTTCTCTATGTTGTCACACCGGAAATATGTAGTTACAAAGACAATGGATACACAGCTGGAGTCTCTTCAGCCTCACTTTTATATTCAAGATCAATGGACAGAGAATAGAATCAGCCATACACGTAGTTCGCGGTGTACTGGTCATTTACAAGTCAATATGCTTAGTAATAAATCTATATACATGTATATACGCAACACAGAATAGTTCATAGTGAATTACCAAAGTATCTGTACAAATCATGTTTGTGAGTGTAAATATATATTAACAACCGATCTATGGCAATATGTTAATGCTATGTTATCCAGAATTTTGTGTCAGTTTAGGTTTTTTTTACATGTTTATTTCCATCTGAATGATGTAGGAAAAACGTAAATCAGACATAAACGTCCATTGAACCTAAATAAACCTTCTCGTTTTGACGTCAGTAAACCTTGTAAAACTACGTAGTTTACATTCCAAATGAACGTAGATCTACGTCTGACTGACCTATCTGTGTTTACGGGGGAGGGACCATAGTGAGACATGAATTACAAATAAAAACAATTTGACTTAAAAACACATAGAGCTTCATGGACCAGAGCTATACGAACTACTTTATTCCCATCGTTTCAATACATTTAGATAATAATACTAAACCCAATTCCCTCGTAGGACCTTAGGCTATTCCTACCATGCACACCTTTCCATTCTGTGCATGAAAAGGGGGGGGCGGGCGGGGCAATTCCGGAAGTTGCGCAATTTAGGAGAAAAATTTATCAAGAGGATATTACTTTGCGCACCTTCCGATATAGCAAGTGTTATATGGACTACAGCACAAATACAACATATCTGTTCAAAAACTCATTCACAACAAGTTGGTAGTATAATTGTTACCACGTCTGCCTTCAAGTCTGAAGGTTGGGTGTTCGATCTCAGCAGATTCCAAGACATTTTCTCTCATAGAAAGAAGTGATTTTCCCCACAAATCGGGGTGGGAGGCACATCTTGTCTACATTTTGAGTTGTCATATAGGCCTACACTATAACATTGGACTATGATATTTATGTGCCAGCTTAAATTTCATTGGTTAAATATATAAAATATCTATAGCAAAGGAAGATCTTTTTTAAATGAGTATTACAGGAAAATGAGCACTGTAACATGCAATCTTGTTTCCATTTCCTATTTGATTATGTTTTGAACTATGATAATCCAAAGTAATTTGCAGATGGCAAAAGAACAACATTTTCATCTGACCCCCAAAAGGAAATCTCGTATAGCCATAGTTAAGAATTAGTTTTCAAGTGGCTTTCCCATAGAATTCAGCACCGTAACATGCCATTTTCTTTACATTTCCTACTTCCTAATATATTGAACTATATTTCTATGAACAGTTATTTGCAGATATCAATGGAATATCTAGATCACCTAACAGGTAGAAAAACCCTTTAAGGTGTTTGTCTATATGGATAACACGGTTACTGCCTACTTCTTTACATGTATACCAGAGAGGTAGATATCAATATTAATTAATTATGGGCGTCGCCCGTTGATTTAATGAGGTAACGTATACATACAGGCATGCATGCCTCAAAGAGTAATACAGTGGTGTTATTGTTCTTCAGATAATACTAATATAATGATGATAACAATAGTGAAAATAATGACAATAGTGATAGCCGTCCAGTTAGTGCTAAATCATCAAATACATATAGGCCACTCCAAATATACTTGTTTCTCATCACCAAGCCATGAAAAATATGACGAGGGCGCCTTTTTTTCAAATGGGTATATTTCCTCTTGTCCATTATTTTCGTGCCACTGTAAGCTTCAATTTGATACCAAATACCCCCCTATTTGTCCATTATTATCAACTTTTGGTGACGCGCGGTGATGAGCAAAAAGGATATCATTTGGAATGGCCTTACTATACAGAAACAAGTTGGTTTAAATCTCTTAAATCTAGAAACTTTTTCATCCATCATAGACGGCCACCTTAAGCCCTTTGATCATGGAACTAATCAATCAGATTGTGGTATTTTGGATGTTTTCTTAAATGAGAGCGAGAGACAGAGACAGGGCGAGAGAAAGACAGAGAGACAGAGACAGAGACAGAGACAGGGCATAACAATGCAAAATAATCGGCCGTAGACTGTTGTGCCTCTGCATGGGTAAAAATCGACACGGGCAACACGGCCCCTTCAAAAATCGACACGGGTGACACGGCCCCTTTAAAAATCGACACGGGCAACACGGCCCCTTTAAAAATCGACACGGGCGACACGGCCCCTTCAAAAATCGACAAGGGTGACACGGCCCCTTTAGAAATCGATGGACACAGACATTTCTTAAAGGCCATAGTATATTCTGTATGTATAAAAATCGACACGGCAACATGGTCATAATTCTGGTTACCCATGTAGAGGCACACTGTTCAAAGTCGTGGGCTTATGTAGGATTGAGCCACCAGAGGTATTACATGGCAACAACAGGTATGATAAATCACCATCAGGACGCGAGTTCTTGTCCTGAATGGAGGCTAATTTGCACGATATGCAACGCCCATATAAATAGCATTCACCTTGGGTATATGCAAATGACCTGTCAGACCATGGTTTGTCAGAGGGAGATCATATATTTGGATGTTGACTAGAATATAGCTACTTACCACCGCTATATTTTTCATCGTAACTTATATTATTCTGGTATTATTCTCCTACTCCTTCTACAGGCTCTCGGACATATAAGGCTCTTCTTAGTCAAATGCAATACCTATAATGTTGTTCAACATCCATGGTAATTTGGATAATGTTAACAATAATGAGTAGATAGTGTTGTCCAAAATACTCCAGTGGCCCAGCCAAACTGACCTTGCCCACTAATATTTCACTTTTGTAGGCCCACCCATCAGGCATCACCAGCAGCCATATCCCTGCACCCGCTGACAGAAGAAAGGGCTGAAATTCTGAGATTCAGTGAAAGTGTTAAACTTTAATGTGTTTGGGGAAATATGTTTAGATACTGTAAAACTCTTTTACAGTCTATGTGTGAGGGCTGTCAGCACACCCAAGACTGCCTGCAGTCTACTAGGTGGCCACATCTGAAGGGTCACTTGGATTGGGGTCAAGATTACCTGGGTCACTTACTTTTGCCCTCTGGTGTAAAATTTGTGAAATAAAACCGATCTGGGATTCAGGCTGCACAGTTTAGTGGCACAGTTATGAACTACATACTTTGCTTTGATTTAGTTTGAGAGGTCTAACCCTTTAACTTAGACAGAAAACCTTGCCTATATAGACATAGATCAATTATCTGTAAATGCAGAAGGAAGAAAATAGGGAATGATGAGTATTTGCCATGTTAGACCTTGTAAAGCATGACCTTGCACCCAAGCATGGTCTACCATATAGTCAGTCAGGTAATGAACAATATATATGTGACATGGCCTAGGAAAAGGGACCCTAGTGTACGCTGCACTAAGGTCCCTTTTCGCAGATCGTGCCACATATATAAGAATGCCAATGTAAGGTGAACAACACTCAGATTCAATATCTTTGTATTTCTCTCAAAGTGTATGTACCCTTTAGAGGTCCTTAAAACCGTGACCTTCGACCTTGATTTTCTACACATGGCAGAAATGGAAGCAGCACCCTCGAAATACCTTAGTTCACCATTCATACCATCTTTTGCAAGCTGTACCAGGTTGTCTCCAAGAATGCAGACTGGCTCCCCTATTAGGCCAAAAAAAAGGTGTGTTTCAGGCAACCCGACCCTAGTTTCAAAAAAGGGGCGACCCTAGCATCTTTTTTCCGATTTTGGAGAATCTTTTTTTTTTTGCAAAATATTCATATTTTTTCGGAAATTTTAGCAATTTCTTGGTCAGGAAGAACAGATAACATGCCTAATTAACTGTCCAGCCTCAGGAAATTGCTTATTACCAAGAATGTCCAATAATTTCATGATATTCCTAGTTATAGTAAGAATCGGTGAGTCGTCTTGATGACCCGCGAGTCGATATGGCACTCATTCAAGGTACCTCCAACATTAAAAAAAAACAAAAAAAACGACCTACCTACCCTAAATTTTTGGACCATGTTGCCTGAAACACACCTTTTTTTTTTGGCCTTATATATGTAACTTGACCTATCAGCACTCGTGATTGTCTCTACGTCACTACGTAAGAGGCCCTTACTATTAGTGGGGTAGGAGTAATTGGTCTCTGTAATTAGGTTCAGCAGCCCGCTTTGTGCACGACCTGCTCGAAGGCATTCCCCTTATCAGCGACAAACACTCAAAGATGATTACTCTCTGCCCTAGGCACCAGATTTCGACGGAATTCGTCCATATCCCTACTTATGTTTACATTTATTAATTTTTCAAGGTGAAAGTTCTTTTCACCCTTAGTCCATGTATTTGGATGTCAGATTCTCAGGGTTAATCTCAGAGACAGGTGTAATCACCATATACATATTATTACAGCAGCCTGCAGCATTATAAAGGCCTGTGCCATTGGGCTTGACCCTTTACTTGACCCTTACCTTTGGACTTCTCCACTCACTTCTGAGTCTTGTCTATGGGTAGTTATTGAGTGTGACTGCTGGACTACACTATGACGTAAGTGGCCTGTGGCAGAAGTATTCCAATAGGGAAGGTTACATATACTTGATTGTTTCTATTTGTATGGGAGGTGCGGTGGGCAAACAAACCACTGGACTGTGACCCCTTGGTATGTGCACCATGAATCCGCCAGTTATGCCATATAAAGATAGACAAATACATCCTAAAGGAGCCAGACAGTGTCATATACATGGCACATTATGTTGTAATGCAAAAAATATATATATGAATACAACTCACAGGCAATTAAAACTGAAGTTTACAGTAATTATCGTGATTTGTGGCTATCATGGTGAGGTTACCTAAGCACGTGTTGCCTTTGTTTGCCCACACTGTGACGTAGCAGAGCTGTATATGTAACGTTCCCTATTGCTTGTTTTGTTGTGATTACCTCTGCACTGGAGATTGGCTTGGAGGGTCAATCCTACTGGGGGTTACAGGGGCAACATCACCACTCAACCAGAACAGTACTAGAAGTATTAATGAGACACGCTCAGTGATTATGCTACTTCAAGCTGTTTCTTAATGAAGATTTCTGGTTTACAATTGAAGTTGATTCACTAATGAATACGCAACGTTGATGACTTCATCAATATCTAAATTAGAAATCTATATCAACCGTTGATATCATGTTACTGCTAACATTGAATCAATGTTGCACTAACCTAAGGCCAGTCCAAAAAAAGCAGTTGCTCATCACCCGGCAGTGAAAAATGTGACAAGGGCGCTTTTTTATTAATTTTTATGTTTTTACTGGGAGCTTGGAAGAGTTTTTGCACACATATTTTACACTTTGGTAGTTAAGAGTTTATTGATCCGCAAAAGTTGTTATAATGCAAGTTATTCCTAGCTGCATGCATTACTGACAGTATAAGGCTGTGTCTCACAAACTTGGGCCAATGTTTTTGTCTATGACTGGGTGCAATCTATGACCAGGTGCAGTCTATGACCGGGTGCAATTTATGACCGGCTTGGAAAAAACGCTTTATTTAGGGCAGATGAAGACATAAATTGTGGAAAATGTTAATGGCTGTTTTAAGACTGTTTTCATAGATTGCACCTGGTCATAGATTGCACCCAGTCATAGATTGCACCCAGCCATAGACAAAAACATTGGCCCAAGTTTGTGAGACACAGTCATAAGCTTTAGTTTGATACCAAATATGCCTATATATATGTCCACTTTTTAACGGATTCTTCAATAAAAATCTAAAAGAAGTTTTCCCATATCACGATTTACATGACGCGCGCGGTGATGAGTCTTTGAGTCGCCTAAGTTGGCCCACTGAGAGTGAGAGGAGTGACCAAATTACCATACATACTGTACTGAAAATTAACCATGCTTCGGGATGAAAATAAAAAGGATCCCTTTGCTCAGAAAGTTTTACCGTGCTCACATATGCATGAATATCCACCAACCCCGCTGTTGTAAAATGAAAATAGCATTGTGCATTGGATATTCTCTTGCCACTCCAAATAATTCTCATCACCAAGCCATGACATGGGCGCTTTTTTCGTGTTTTTTTGCTGAGGGGTAGATAAGGGGTAGATTTTGAGATGCGCGCCGTGATGAGAAACAAGGATATTATTTGGAGTGGCCTAACCACAGCCTTCCCCAATGGCATAAGGATGAATCAATATTCATTCGAGATCAATTGCTGCCTGTATTCATGGCCAAAGCACCTAATCTGCATAGATGAATATATTGCGTATGGAACCCAGGGGGAGCACTCTATTTCTTTTTACAATAGACATGTGGCTGGCACTCTGACAACCCTTACCCTTGGTGAGGGGGGATTGTAGCCGAAAGTGCCTAATTTTAAACAAATTTTCCCGAAGATTGGCCCTTGGTGAGAGGGATTTTGGTCAATTGTGCCCCTTCTTTTAAAGGATTTCGACAGGAACTCCAAACAGTGCCCCTTTTTGATGTATTTTGTTGAAAATCTCTGAAATGTGACCCTTGGTGAGGGGGATCTTGGTGAAAAGCAGACCCTTGGTGAGAGGAATTTTGTTTAAAATGTAGCCTTGCCAGCCACAAATCTGTGCACCATAAAACCTCGCGTATAAGCCTAAGCTGCACCCCGATTTTGGGCCTATCCTATAAGCCACACTAGAGATTTGATTATGGTGACTTTTAGTACAGTACCATAGTAGCGAAGACTCGTGTATAAGCCGCACCCTGACCCTGATCATATAGGCCGCACTGGCCATATAATTATGGTGGCTTGAATTCTGTACTATAGTAGCAAAAACTCGTCTATAAGCCGCACCCTGACTCTGTGCTGATCCTATAAGCCGCACTAGTGATCTGATTCCCGACGGTATACAAATATACCAAGTGCCCCTGTACAGCCCCTGCCCACACCGTTGCTATAATCAATGACCGAGCATATAAACAGTGCAACAGCAACATAGCTAGGAGTATACCATAGCCAGGAGACAAGCCATAAGGAGGAATGCAATTAGTGACTGCCTCTATCAATGTCTATAGACAGAAGGGGTTACCAATTGGAGTTACAAAATGTGCCAAGGATCGAAGGTCATTAAGTCATTCTTAGTTAACCTCTTTTTTGGATCTCATGCGATGCTATGCCAAACGACAATGCCAGGGGAAGATCGATTAAGGTAAACTCGCATCTTTTGGAATTCTATCACATAACTATGCTATGCACACTTTACAATCCAAATTTTAAACGTTTAAAGGTGTGTTGGCTTTTGTGCAATTACAATTTCCTGTTTGAAATTATTAAAGCACACCAATACCACGCTGAAGACACACAGTATGCTCCAAGACCTGAGAAAAGTATTCAATACCATTTTGTATTGAAGTCTATACCCTTGAGTTTCCGCCGTGTAAGGATGCGGCTTCATTGAATCTATCAGGGTTTGGTATATCCCTAATAGGGCCCAGATGGGGGGGAGCTGTGTCACTTGTCGATCCTAAGAAACTCCAATGTCCCTTGTCGATCCGAAAAAAAGGGTCTTGTCTCTTGTCAGTTTAAAGAGGAAGGCTTGTCCCTTGTCGCTAAACCCAAGCATGGCCTTGTCCCTTGTCCATAAGGCTTAAAACATGGGCTTGTCGCCTTGTCGAATTTAGCCGTCTGGGGCCCTCCTAATGACACTTTGAATGTGCTTCCAAACTGGTGTGCTGTAATAATCGCGCTACTCTCGTTCCCAAATCCTTCTGAACGAGGGCTCTGGTAACAGCCAAATGACCTTGAACTTGGGAATTTGCTGGATCTGGGCAACCCCTGCTGGTAGCTTCGAACCAGCAAACAGGAACAGGAAATGGAACCAGAAAGCCTGATGGTAAAACTATCATCATACATTTTGGTTCCTGTCCAGCAGGGGTTGCCCAGACCCAGGAAATTCCCAAGTTCAATGTCATTTGGCTGTTACCAGAGCCTTCCTTCGGAAGGGTTTGGGAACGAGAGTATAGGCCTCTACCGGGATCGGACTTGTTCCCGCAACCACGCTGTATACACTGACACCAGCAATCTCGTGAGACCTTGGTTCTGCTCTCGTTTTGTAGCCTGTTCCCCGGAAGCTATGGTGTGTGACTGACTGGTCACTGCCTAAGTCTCACGATAGATTGCGAGCACAGAACTAACATGGCAGCCCATACGGAGAAACCAGAGTCATCGCTATAATCGCGCCTGCTAGTGAGACAAGTACCAGCAGGTAATACTACCTCCCAGTAGAGTATACTCTCGTTCCCAAATCCTTCTGAAGGAAGGCTCTGGGGACAGCCAAATGACCTTGAACTTGGGATTTTGCTGGGTCTGGGCAACCCCTGCTGGTAGGCTTGAACCAGGGAACAGGAACAGGAAATGGAACCAGAATGTATGATGGTAGTTTTAGGTAGATTTACCATCAGCCTTTCTGGTTCCATTTCCTGTTCCTGTTTGCTGGTTCCAAGCTACCAGCAGGGGTTGCCCAGACCAAGCAAAATCCCAACATTTGGCAGTTACCAGAGCCTTCCTGTTTAATTCGGAAGGATTTGGGAACGTGAGTAAGTAGAGTATAGCTATACTAATAACTATACGCCCACGTTCAGTGATACCTCAGGGCTCCTATCCCTTAATTACTTTGAGTTGACTGGTACCCTGATCCCAAAACGTCTGATACATTATCAGGGATTGGTTTTAGTTGGCTATGCCGAGGGTGGGATGAAACTGCCACGTGAGGCATAAGTGGGGCTCTCAGGGTAAATTGGTTTCAGGTCCCCCTTGGATCCACTTGCTCTAACTCTAAGTAGAATCGTTGATCAAGTGGTGTCCGTTGATTGGATATGGGGACTAGCATGGCTCTATAGATCCCCACACCGACCACCACCACCACCAAACAGATGAGACCCCAGACGAGATGATTCAACTCCAAGGAGCCTCCTAATAGGGTAGACTGCCGCCAATCTTATGCAAGGCTATTATAGCGAAGTCTTGGATTTCTCCGTAGTCATGTTAGTTCTGAGCTCACAATTTATCGTGAGACTTAGGCAGTGACCAGACACTCACAACCCATAGCTTCTCATGGGCAACAAGCTGAGCACGAGAGCAGAGCCAAGGTCTCACAAGATTGCTGGTGTCAGTGTAAACATTGCAGTTGCGGGAACAAGTCTGCACCAGATAGATAGCTATAGACATTGGGATAATCATCCTCAGGGCGAATTGTGATGGGGCCTACTGTCCACAGGGCACCTGACCCGTGTACTGGTCTACTCAAGGCACCAACAGATCCTACTAGGACTGTGACGTCACTGGTGATGTGAGGTCACTATCTGTGCACTCTCCATGCAGAGGCTTAGTCGAGGCTGCGTGGCCTAGGCTCACTTTAAAACAATGTCATACAACTGTTTAGATCTTTATTATGGCCAAATCTTGTATGGGGTGATCCATTTAGTATGTCACGCCCGAGGGGGTGGGGGGGTCTTTTTTTTGTGTGACAAAGTGTGACAAGGGGGTGGGGGGGTGTATAGGATTATGTGACGTCACACTTTCAGATTTTTTTAAAACCATATATTAAATAAATGCTGTATAATTAGTGATATCTCCAGGCTAAACACATGCTGGTGGTTGTAGTAGACCTACAACTACCAGTCCCATCCACTATAGACAGGTCAGCCTTCATCATCCTTCATCTGCTTAACTAACCTCGATCAATCAGTGTAGAGGGTAACACAAGATCCCGTATACATGGATGTGTGACTGGCAAGGCTATATTTTGAGCAAGACCCCCCTTGCCATGGGTCTGCTTTTCCCAAGAAATCCCCCTCACAAGGGCTACTTTTCACCAAAACCACCCTCACCAAGGGTCTCTTTCAACAAAATCTGTAAAAACAAGGGTCGCTTATTGGAGATCTCAGCAACAAAGGTCACTTTTGACTAAAAATCCCTTTCACCAAGGGTCGCTCCTCAGACAATTTGCTTAAACCCAGACACAAAAATCTCCCCCATTAGGGGTCACTTTTCATGTCACCTAGGGAAAGGGTTGCTGGAGAGCCAGCCACATACCTGTGTCGAAATAAAATTGAGTGCCCCCTCCCCCAGGTAGCATTACCAGCACACCTTTTATAGGGCACCTAAGTTTCCCGATAAAGGTTGTCCTAATTTTATCACCGTTTCCAACAAAAAGTACCCAGATCTAAGTTGGCCTAAAGAGGTCCTAGATCTGATATTATATACCCCAAATCTGGATATTAGTGGAGATATATGGAGACAAAAAATGTTGCCCATCCTTCAAGCCTGCAGGTTATAATATGGGGAGCCCATAAGCGCCCGGAAATTGGCCAGACTTAGGCGCCCTATTTTTGTGACCACTTGCAAGAATCCATGGATCAAGGCCACAATAATCTAGGGTGCCACCAATATTCATATAATTTTGTTACCGCCTCTTTGAACAGTTGTAATCTGAAAAGGTTCTAATTGATAAGGTACATCATGCCTAATAAAATCACTATTTGTAAGGGGGGGGGGGTGTCAGCAGATTTGTGACATACTTTTCTGGGGGGTGTTGGGAGAAGTGTGACATGGGGGTGGGGGGGGTGTTCAAAATGGCCCAAAAAAGCGTGACATACTAAATGGATCACCCCTATAATATTAAAAAACGCCCATCATCTTTCAACCCTAGATGGCCCTATGGCTATGGTACCATGTCTTCAGCCATAAACAGTAGTGCCGTCTAGGTTGCACTCTACAAACTGTCCACCATCACCTTTAAACCTCAGATGATGCCACCTGTCTATGGCCAAAGACGTGGTACCATGATACTGTAAGTATGAGTGTGGTGCTCAGTCTAAGCCTGTGGAGACAGGTGAGGTTCTATGCTATAGATAATGATGAGGATGGGGTTGTGCGTGCTAAGGGAGGGGTGTGTGCCGGGGGGGGGGGGGAAGGGGGGTGGCTTGGGGCAGTGATGAGGGGTTACTGGTACTGGTAGTAAGGGCGTGGTCATCATTCATCAACTAGGCAGTGGTGGATTTGGGGGGTGGGGGTGGAGGGGTGGGGGGTAATTTCGACCCCTCAAGAGGGAGGGGGGGTCATAAAAACTCACCCCTTTTCAGTAAAAACGCCAGCACGTTACTATTATTCAGGGGGGTAGGCGAATATGTCTCAAAGGGGGGGGGACAGATAAATTCGCAAGCGCTCGTATGAAAATCCACCACCCCCTGTTGTTAATAAAGATGAAAGCCCCTATTTCACCCCCCAAAGTGAATACAGATTCAGGACTACTAAAAAAACAGATGGTTCCTTTTTTGGTTTGAATATCATTTATTTGTCCACAGAAAGGCAATACATCCTTTGTTTGTTGTTTACAGATTCTAAGGCTTATAATGACATACATACATTTTATATCACGGTTTATAAACCGATGGGCACTTGACGTGTAAGAGAAAACTACATTTCACAAAAGTAGCCTTTAAACCATTCTAGATAAGTAGGCCCCAAGCTATTAACACTTAATAAAAACCAATTTGATGCCAAAAACTCGTCTGTATAAGAAACAATCTGTTTGTGTGACAAATAATGAAAGATTAGGCCATCATCCCCACTTAGCAGTGTATGGGTTGATTTTCAGGCCTATCTGACTTCTACAATAGGACTAATACAGTGAAAAAACGGAATAACGTAGAAAATATAACTAGAGAGAAGAGCAGATAACCTTCCATAAGAGATTAAATCTGTAATAACCGAGATATTTGAGAATTAGCTAATTTTAAAGGATATCTGTATTTAAAACCGGTACATATTTCGATGGAATTTCAAATTTAAGGTGACACGCCGCTGTATAGAAGAAAAATAAAGTAAAGTGGGGTTTTTGGATTGACATCCCACCTCAGCCTCTTAGGGCTTTCAGAATTTCTAAACTATTAGCTTTAAATTTTTCAAAAGACTCAATATTTCCTCTAAGAGGTGGGAGGTCATTCCATGTCACAGCTCCATGGAACTCAACACTCCTTGAGTAAACAGCTGAGTTTGAGTGGATTACTTTAACCATAGGGCCATCAAAAGCTCTTGTGCTTATATTCCGTTTGTCTACATACCTCTCATCTCTAGACCTTAGATACATGAAATTTTCCATATGAATTCTTCTTCTATCCACTAGATAATTACATTTCGCGTCCCTGTGCACTAACGCAGTAGGGGTTAAATGAGGATATTTTAAACAAATCTTGAGGCATCTATTTTGTGCAAATTGCAGGGGTGTCAACAAATTTTCATGAGTTGTTGTGAAAAGGATGTCAGCATAATCAAAATATTGAACGATTGTGGCAGAGAAAATATTGATAGCTAGTTTCTCCTTAAATACTATAGAATCATTTGGGCAAGAGAAATTGGAGGTACTTACGCTTTCTGTGCTGGGATGGTTTATGCAAGGGGTTATACATTTTCCTCATTTTTCATACTTCTGGAAGAAACCGGTTAAACTATATTAGATTGTTTCACAAAAACCTATGTGATGTAGGCCTATCTATACTAAGGAACAAGGCTATGAATAAAAAATGCTTGTTAAAAAGGTATTTTAGTTATATTTTGGACTTAAAGCGTGAAGTAACAGATGGAATTTTCGTCTTTGACATACACTTATTGAATGTTATATCGAAAAAGAGGAAAAACTGATTCAGATTTCAATATGGTGAAGATTATGGCCATGGCTTGGTATTTGGCAAGAAAGGGGGAAGTACCCATACTTGTATCTTCAATGCTGTACATGGATATGACAGACAGGAGGAGAATAATGCAGATCTACAGTTTAGCACCTCCCCACACATGTCAGGCCTCAGTGGCCACATGCATACAGTGCTGGTCTGGGGTGTGAAACGTCCCCAGATCGAATCTCATCAGGGTACGCTCTGGTGGAAAAACTTTTTCCCCCTTAGTTTAGCATGTATCTTGTCCAAAAGCTTGCAGAAAATTCTGCTTTACTTATGCCTTCATTAGAAATCATTGCTCCCTTGTGGACATTAGCTGATTAGAGACAACATTGACACTGGAGTGATTCAGGAAGAAACCACTAAATGGGGCTATGGTGACCCTTTGGTGAGGATTTGCTAGTCCTATAAACCTCCTGGAGGTGGGCGAGTGCGTGCATACCAGCTTTAATCCCTAAATAATGACCACTCCCTAATAACTGCAGTGTCTCTCCTAACACACCAGGTAGTCACTTTGTCCCACAACTGGAGCTGGTTGTGGCAGCCAACACTGATGAGTGCTGATAGACTCAGGAACAAGCAAAGAGTAAATAATACTAAGAGGGTCCACTTAGGTGTTCTCCCATAGGTTAGCATTGTCCCTCATCAATAGAAATACCTCAAAACACCCCAAAAGGGTAATCATATTTCTTGGAATGTAGCTCCAACATGCATCAACTCTGATTTTTCAGTAAACTTTGAATGGTTTTAGCAATAGCTGATAAAAAAGTATTTTTCATTGATTCACTGCAGAAGTTCTTTAGGCCACTCAAAAAGAAAAGTTGTTTCTCATCACCGTGTGCATCATAAAAATCATAACTTTTGTTTCTTTTTTACTTTTAAGATGAAAAATATGTAACAATTGGAGAAATATAGGCAAATTTGATATCAAATTAAAGCTTCTGGTGTCAGTAATGTAGTCAGCTAGTAATAAGTTGCATTATAATAACTTTAACTGATCAATAAACTCTGAATTACTAAAATGTGAAATTGATTGCGGAAATCCAAATTTCCCTATATATTTATAATTTGTTTTAAATCAATAAAAAACGCCCTCGCATATTTATCACTGCTTGGTGATGAGAAACAACTTTTTTTTTGAGTGGTCTTAACTGGCAAGCATGGAAATGCATATAATTAAAACGAAATTGAAATAATATTTGTAATACATAGTGTTAAGATGTCCATTAACTCTTTCCCGGCATTTCAGCCATTTCGACGCTTGCCGGGCAAAGAGGTCACCGTGTCAAATAGATTACTCGGTCAAAGAAGTCACCCAGCCTAGTACACTAGATTCTAGACAAATAAGTGCACGAAGGTAATAGTGACTTAATGTAAAATTAAGTAAGAGGGATGTGGATTGTGAACCATGCACTTCTGTATTGTATACCAGACTGCAGGGCACATGTCTTAAGACCATTATGCAAGGGAGGAACAATGGACACATTGGTATATCAGAAGGGCAGGTATAGATGGTTGTATAACCATGAGGGGTGCAGCAGCTGGGACATGGAGGGTAATGTGGCTGTCACAAAACCAAATTTAGGTTACAGAACATAATCACTTTTTCTTTTTAAATATATCTATTGGATTTGATTGGTTGGTATCAAAACCTAACTCGGGCACATTGCCCTTCTGCCGCCGTTATGATTACTGTGGTTTAAAAAAAATTTAAGTTAGTGTTTAAAAACTTATGTTAATATTAGCGTATATGTCAAATTTACTTCGTGGTTTAAGCTAATTTAAGGTAATGTACACATTTTTTGCACACTTCCTGGAAAGGAGGTGGGGAAAAATGGAGTCCATAACACCTCAGGGACTATATCATATAACACATGCACTATATCATATAACACCGGCAGCTCCAGGAACATTGTATCATGCCCCCCCCCCCCACCCTCCCTGGGGTGCACTGAAAATCCATAGGTTGAAAGGGTTAGTCAGTACAGACTATCCTAGTTTGGTTGTTTGAGTGTTAGTCACAATGGCAAAGTTATATTCAAAAATGACCGATCTAGGTTAGGCACTAGTGACTGAGAGATTGGTTGTATAGGGAGCCTAGGAATATCAGTGTGGGGCAGTGCACTTGTGATGTGACCCTCCTCCTCTCGGCTGGTAGCCTCCGGGTGATAGATGCGGTATGTGGCTCCTTGACAACACGTCTTGGGTGGATGTGGAGGAAGCAAATTAATGTATATAAATAGGCAGCGCTGCACGCTGAACAGGTCCGGGAAATGAAGGGAAACCCTCCACAGAGCCATTATTTACACCAGTGTTAACTTTCACAACGCAGGTAGGTGTGAAAACACTGCAGGGCTAGAATTAGCAACGGTTTTGCTTGTAGCATAAAGAATACAGGGCTAAAATTAGCAACGGTGACAGATTAGTGTATGCTCTTGAAACATACATGGGGAATATTGAATCATACATGGGATTGCCATGAAATCACATATAAATAAGCTATTTCTATAGACTTTCCCTCTGTGTTCCTCCACTTCACCCAGTAGGCAGTGAGCCATTATCAGTGTCACCATGGTGGCTAAGATAGGATCCCCACTCATGCGTTGTGAAAATTAACACTGGTGTAAATAACGGCTCTGGGGAAGATTCTCCTCCATTTCCCGGACCTGCTAAACTCCCAGTGCTATAAGGTCAGAAAGCCTCATATGGGCTGGGCTTAAAGACCACCTCCGGAGGTTTTTAATTGGCAATTTCGCTATTGTAATCAGGTACCTAGGTATGTTAACTGACTTCCTATCTAAAGGTAACTCCTGTAGAGCTATATTTATTCATTTATTACTTGGTTTAGTTGGGGGCCAATCCATGAGACCTCATATCCTAAATATCAGTGATTGTGCTGTCCCCAGTGAGAAGCACATGAACTACAGCCCAAATACCCAATGTGATCTCATATTGGGTGACAACCAACCCAATGGGGAGGCCACCCCATACATTTTCTATAGAAACTACATGCATGTGCAAATATCACTTCAAACCTGGTATTCTTATTACAAGAGGTAAATCAACAAACTAGCACTAATTTGATGAGAAACCCCTCCTAATCCCTATCTATAAAGGGCCCCAGAAAGTACCCTTTCCCTTGGAATCATGGTCACACATGCTAGCCAAAACTGTGGGAGTGGCCCCCCTGGGCCCCTGCAGTGGTCAGTCTGCCTGAAGCACTTACCTCCCACTGACCTTCCCTCCCTCCCCCACCCAATCACTGAGCACTGGCCCTGATCACTCACCATATAGTGGGGGGGCATCTGTATTTCCGTGGGAATTTTGTGGTTATGGTAGTTTCTCAACTGATTTCTATAATTTGAAAGGTGCTTAAGAAGATAGGATACCGCTCTTTTACCGATTTTTACTATTTGGGCCAATTCTAGGCCAATTAAGCTAATTAGTGTAATTAGAGCTTGGGAGGGGCTCTGTCTCTTTAGAAAATAGAGCTATCAATTTTCTAACAATACCTACTCCCCAAAATCAACTATAGGGAATCTTGTGGTGAGATTTATTTTTCTGCATTTCCAATGGTTGCCTAGCAATAGGCATATTTTGCTACTTATCTATAGTAACAGAGCCAAATACAATTGCATTACAGTTGGATGGTATATGGATAATCTTGCAATGTTCTAAGGCAAATATTTCATAACATATACATCTATATATATGTATTGGCTCATATATTGCCTAGCAACAGACATACTTTGTTATTTTTGCATAGCAACAGTACCTCTAACTGTAGATGTCCAGAATGAAGTTATTTCTAGCATCTTGTTCATTCATGCTAAGGTAGGTATGTCATGAATTCTAGATACATTCTATATACATTAGCCCAGTTATTGCCTAGCAACAAGCAGCCATGTTTTCTTTACCTGTACAGATAGCTTACCCTGGGGAGAGAGACCCAGCAACTTGCAACAGCAACTTGTAATAGCACTTGGATTTTAGGCACCCTGCCTTAGACACCCTGATTACTGGCCCCCTGCCTTCAGGCCCTCCACTACAATCTCCTCACATCCACTACCTTCTCTTCACATCCACTACCTTCTCCTCACATCCACTACCTTTTCCTCACATTCACTACCTTCTCCTCACGTCTGTTACATTCTCCTCACATATACTACCTTCTCCTCACATCTGCTACCTTCTCCTCACGTCCACTATCTTCTCTTCACATCCACTATCTTCTCCTCACATCCAAACTACCTTTTCCTCACGTCCACCTCCTTTCCTAATGTGAGGAGAAGGTTCAAGTGTATGTGAGAGAAGGGTTGGACACGACAGAGAGGTTGAATGTGAGGAAGGGGGCTGGACGTGAGGGAGGGGGTTGAACATGAGGAAGTTATATGATGTTAGGGAGGGGGTTGGATGTAAGGGAGGGTGTTGGATGTGAGGGAGTGGGTTTGACTTGGCGGAAGGGGTTGGATGTAAGGGAGGGTGTTGGATGTGTGGGAAGGTGTTGGAAGTGAGGGCATGGGTTGGATGTGAGGGTGGGGGATAGACATATAATTTGTAAGAGATAGTGTTAGACATGAGGAATTTGAATGAGGTAATATGTTATGGACATATGAAATGGACCTGTATTCCGGATACCTATACGTATACTAAAGTCAGTATAGAGCATCTTGTTCATTCAATGCTAAGGAAGTTATGAATAAATTTGTTTAAAACAAATAAAAAGGAAGTCATGAACATATATGGCTATTAGCCCAGATATTGCCTAACTCATCAAGCAAACCGCTGCTATTGCAAGTTGCTGGGTCTCTCTCCCTAGGGTAAGCTATCTGTGCTGTCTGTAGGGGTAAAGAATACATGGATGCTTGTTGCCAGGCAATAACTTGGCTAATGTATATAGAATGTATCTAGAATACTTCATGATATACCTACCTCAGTATTGAATGAACAAGATGCTAGAAATAACTTCATTCTGGACATCTACAGTTAGAGGTACTGTTGCTATGCAGAAATAAATAGACAAATGCCAACTACATTGATACCGTCTTTGTTGTATTTCACAAGTGGCGGCTGGGGCAGTATACCACGAAGCCGCCCCAACCCCCCCGAGTGAAATACATCAGAGCGGTATCAATGTAGTTGGCATGTGTCTATTTTGTTATTTGAAGCCATTTAATGAATGAAAACCAACTTTTTCTTAGCCCATTGAATACGGCCATGTTGTATTCAATGGGGGCATTGAATACAGCCTTTCAGTGCTAAAGCATAAGACATCTTGTATTTCAAACAAATAACAAAGGATGTCTGTTGCTAGGCAATATATGGGCCAATACATATATGGGTCGGATCGAAAAAAAATGCTGATCTGGGGGTACATAAAGACAAAGCACAAAATTCACAATTTCACTTAACAATTTTATTTTCCTGAAAGGGAAGCATCTTGACTCCCTGAAACCCCCGTGGAACTCTGTTTCGCCCAAGAATGCAGTTTTTATTCACCGTAGACCACATGCTACCCTAATCCCGAGGCGTCTGTGACGTTAATGAATAGTGCACTGCAAGAAACTTGTTTAAAGTGACCTAGGTATTCCAAATTTTGGCTCCTAGTTGGCTGACTAGGTACCATTAATCCTGGGAAAATTCATAGCTGTAAGTCGTAAATTAAAAAAATTGTGGCACTTTCAATTATGTAGAAAATAGAAAAATCCAAAGCATTCTATAACACTTTACCAACTTTAGCCTAGTTTCCTTAATCTTGCTTTGTTTACCATTAAAATTACTGTCTAATGTCTTTAGTACATCTAGTTGCCAAAGCAAAAGGTTTTAGGTGTGAGTTTCCGACAGATTGGTCACCCTAGTGTGTGCAACATGGTACCAAGTACCCAGTTAACGTCACAGACGCTTCGAGTTTCACAGTAATAAACTAGATTGGTTACAGAATCATTAAAAGTGTTTAGAACATCTTAGTACCTTACACACATGTACAGAACAGGTTGGTGCATTGTTTAGAACCATAATGGAAACATTTTTACAATTTTTTGAGTATGCGCTAAGTCTTTAAACAAAAAAAGTTCACTTTTTTACCTATGTCGGCACGCGCAGCACCACACCATCAAAATATTTACATTACAATGGAACCTCCTGGGCTCTATTCTACAAGGCAAGTTTACCTGTTTACAACCATTTAAAACAGTAATAAAGACCCTTCTAGCACTAGCAGGGCCATACTAGCTGTCTGGCTAAACCCATACATTTACTAGGTTAACGTCACAGACGCCTCGGATATCTCTACTATAACAGTACTTTACTAGAACGGTCACACAGCCATCAGAAGTGTTATAGGCCTCCTCGTCTCCTCTCTTCTTGCGGGCCCGACTTTCCGCCTTGCGCTGTGCGCCCGTCTTTACCATTCCAGGTGGCAGCTTCGGTCGTACCATACTGCAAAGTAGACAACAATTTATGATTATTTAAAGGAATTTCAGACCTTTTAAATAAATTTGCAACATGAATGATAATTGCTAATTATTGGCAAATGTTCACTTAAGTTGATTGTATAATTAGACACAGGTGTATAGCAAAAGAATGGAGGATTTTGAGCACATCAGACAAACAGAAGTGGGTCTGCCCTAGCATTTAAGCAAAAACAGCCAGGGGACACAGAAGTTGGAAAAAAAAGTTTTAACTACTGCCAATACACCTTACTGGCTCTTTAGATATATAGTAGGGGCATGCTGTCTAAAAATATGGAGAGGTTGGGTGCAGGGGAACTACTATTTCCATTCAATTAACTGCTTTTGAGGCGTCTGTGACGTTAATGAAATGACCTATAAATATATGTAAACTTTGATAAATAAAAACATTTCTTGGTCAGGGCATTAGCTAACATGCCCCTGAAGCATGGTACGAAGTTACATTGTTCTAATGGATCAAATAGTCACTGTACAGTGACAATTTCATTTTCGTCGGAGGCGTCTGTGACGTTAACCCGAAAATGCATAAATTGGCTTGCAGTGGCCAGAAAAGGAGTACCAGCGTAAATATAGCCCACCAACATGATGAGGGGACTTAGTAGGAAGAGAATTAACCATAATATATTATGTTCAGATAGCTTTCAGGTGAGTGAGAGTACATTTTCTGACTGAAAATCCAAAAAATTTCCCAGAATATCTTTTTAAAAGGCATGAAACATAGCCTTAGATACATGGGATTGCTACTAAACTGCATAGAGGCATGGAGGAACATCTATTCTATTGAATCAAGTTGATATGTACCCTCAGGGAAAGATAGATGGATAGCCAGAATGATTTTTCGCCGAGCCCGCATTAACGTCACAGACGCCTCCGCCGAGGGTGCACCGGTTAGAAATTGCGAAAACTAACATGGCGGCGTCCATGACATTAATAAGCGAGTACTCGAACGAAAATAAAAGATCAAGTCTACCTAAAATAGACCGTTCTCAACGAAAATAAATGTATCAGCGAGGGCCTTGGTGCAAAATGAATCAAAATATAACATATTTTAGTCCGATCCCTTACCTTTCTCCGTGGAAATAGCTGAAAAAGAACTCTGAATTGTTGGTTTGGGAGTCACTCCAGCAAGATCAGACGCTTCTTTGCTCGCCGAAACGGTACCCGGATGTGCGCCACTTCCGGTGGGTAACAGGAACGCCGACCTCGTTCCCATGCCAAATTTTGGGTTAACGTCACAGACGCCTCCGCAAAGTATAAATACCCCTCCCGCGGTGCCTGTTCGGTACATATCGAATCAAATGCTGTTGAGGATCCTCAAATACAACCCAATAGAGTACACAGGGTACAAGAAATATATATAAAAACATAATTAAACGCTGGAAAGGCTATAATGCTTGGAGGCGTCTGTGACGATAACACGAGTGTCAATACACTATATTGCCCATAAGGGAGAGTAAAAGTGGGCGTGGCTCAAATTTTTTTTTGCCATGAGCTCACCCATTGGGAGGCTCTAGATTGCTGGTAGTAAGGATATTTAGTGAATACTATTAATAAAGATATAGGCCCTTTTATTAACGTCACAGACGCCTCCGAAACATGTAGTTCCTACATTTGAAGGTCACTGTTGACAAATTTGCGTGGGATATGAAAGTGTAACGAGCTGATTTGTTCACATAACATATATAGCTACTAGGAAATGCTGTTTAGGGATAGTTTTTGATGTGTCAGTTGACATGAGGGCTTTGTTAAACATGGATAATTAGCTAAAAAACATGGATTTTAGCCATTTTTCATATTTGGAGGCTCATAAATCAGCAAAAAATCATCGTATATGCAAAATTATAATTTTTTCCGAAAGCCTAGAGTATGCCCTCTTATGAAAAACCAACAAAGACCATACTGGTGTATGTATTTTTATTCAATGGCTCTTGCAAAGCAGAAAATCCCCCAAAACCCAGATCAGCATCTTTTTTCGATCCAACCCATATATAGCTGTATATGTTATGGTATATTTGCCTTAGAACATTGCAAGATTATCCATATACCATCCAACTGTAATGCAACTGTATTTGGCTCTGCTACTATAGATAAGTAGCAAAATATGCCTTTTGCTAGGCAACCATTGGAAATACAGACAAATAAATCTCACCACAAGATTCCCTATAGTTGATTTTGGGGGGGTAGGTATTGTTAGAAAATTGATAGCTCTATTTTCTAAAGAGACAGAGCCCTTCCTAAGCTCTAATTACACTAATTAGCTTAATTGGCCTAAAAATAGCTCAAATAGTAAAAATCAAAAATGGAGCGGTATCCTATCTTCTTTAGCATCCTTTTATCCATACATTCCACTTGAAAAAGTACCATAACCATGAAAATCCCACGGGATCAGGTAAATGTGACAATTGCCCCCCCACTAATACTTCAATACAGAGTGTAACAACGGGCAATCCATTGGGTAGTTAGTTTCCCTGCAAGCAGGTGGGGGGGGGGGGGGGGTATGTGGGTACAACTACACCCCCCCCCCCACACATACACACACACTCTCTCACACATGTACTTAGCAACGGTCTCTCACAGCAGACCATGTTCAGCAGTGCCCCCTTGTGCAAAGTGAGGAAAGCACACATTGACCAATTCAGTATTTGGAGGGATTTACTATTCTTGCTAAAAACACCACTTTATTGACATATTTATGTCACATATACTAAAGGATTATTCAAAACAGTATGTCTGCAGTGGTATATTCTGGTTTTCTCATATTATTCAAAACCTCCGGAGGTGGTCTTCAATAAATCTATTCACTTCAATTCTTACACCGCTGATGAATATTTTCCCACTCCCATTGTCTTTCCAGTAAACAGAAAACGTTATACAACGATTTATAACGTATTATAACGTTATATAACGTTTCTCTAAGGCTCATTACTATGGCAAAAAGTTATACAACATTAAAAACGTTATTTTGACGTCAAATAACATGTGTTTTTCTTGGCTGTGTTGGTTCAATACGAATTTTAAACAACATATTATCATCATTTCCCTTACCGTTAACATTTTTCCTCTACTTCACAGGCAATATGACAAGCGATGTCAGTTGGCTGAATGGCACCAATAGGGCTGCTTATTGGCTGGCCTACGAGCAACTCTCAGATGCCTTCTATGTTGCTACTGGCATCTGCATGACCATCTTCATAGTGCTTGCCGTGCTGGGAAACGTTCTTACCCTATTGGTCTATTGGTAAGTTTCAATTCGTATATGGCACAAAACCCCTGACATTGTCCCCTATGTCAACTGAGGCAACAACAGCCCATCTAAAATATGATTTTGTATTAGTGCTGTGGCATAGTTAATTGATTCTATTGTTTTCTCCAGAGCCATTTATGTGAGTTTTGTCAGCAAAATGTTAAAAATTCCTTTCATATTGATAACCTTATATAGTAAATTAAGAAGATCATTGTACCTCAGATCGTGAGGTTACTATTGTGTCTTATGCTTGATTTTTGTAATTTGGAGTTTATTGATCCCCAAAATTGTTATAATGCAAGTTATTCCTAGCTCACTGCATTACTGACCGCATAAGCTTTAATTTTATACCAAATTTGCTAATTTCAACATATTTTTCATCAAATTTCAGGCCATAATTCCACTTCTACATGGAGTATTCACATAATTCCTTTGGCTCTGGAACCCTCTTTCATCTCTTCTATGTATACCACCACAGGCTGTAACTGGGTCCTGCTGTCATTGTATTATGTACGTATATTGTATGTAAAGGTATGACACTCCTAGTCTCCGGTCATCTATCCACTTAAGGTGGCACCACTGTACATGGGATTGTAGGTAGACAGTGGCACCATCTGAAGTACAGAGATTTGTAAGTGGATAGATGACCGGAGACTAGGAGTGTCAGACCTTTACATATACACTATACATACACAATATAATGGCCGTAGGACTCCGTTACAGCCTATGTATACGACCAATTAAAAAAAGAAATAACAATTAAAATAAAAAATTCAGGACTAAACTGTTGTAGATATTGAAATAAAGGTGTAAGAATAGTAGATCATTCTTAGAAATATGAGAAGGTGCTAAGCGTTTTTTCTGCTACAGGAATATAAGCCCACGCCGTATATATATAGATATAAGCCTGCCCTGTATATAAGCCTGGTCAATTTACCAATTAGTACTTGTATAAGCCCGGGGTTATACACTAGGAAATACGGTATGCAGAAAGTGAACTATCTATATATCTGAGGTGGTATGATAGCTTTAAACAAGGTGTTCTCTATTTATATTACAGGTCAAGCCAAATGAAGTCTGTTTCCAACTGGTTTATAATGAATATGGCAGTGGCAGACCTGCTGGCCAGCTCTCTCTGTTATCCATTTGTGGTGATAGCTAGCTTCACAGGACACTGGCCAATTGGACACATCGGTAAGTGTATAAATGTAACAAAACCTCATACATGTAGTTATGTACAGTGAAAGTACTTTATTTCGCTGAGTATATAGGTTCACGATTTTCGCGGAAATGAAAAATCCGTGAAATTTTCATATGCTTAAGTATGGAATAAATACCTGTGAAATTGCCGATTTTCACTCTTCCGCGAAAATTTACACCGTGAAAATAAGTACTTTCACAGTACATGCACTGATTATAAGCAGGTACTACTAAGGGCTTATATTGCAGTGCTGCATAACAGAACTCAGTTCTGTAAATGTAGATATTTCGCATGTATTAATTTTTCGCGATGTTGATAAAAAGTGTATTTTCATGTGTGTTTAAATTTGCGATTTTTGGAAGATTGTATTAGTATAACTATCACCCAGCAGTGAAAAATATGACGAGGGCGTTTTTTTATTTTATCTTTTTTTTTACTCAGGGCCAAAATGTATAGGAAAATTAAGACTTTTCGCGAACAGTTTCCACATTTTAGGAGTTAAGAGTCTAGTGATCCACAAAATATGTTTATATTGGAAGTTATTCCTAGCTCACTGCATTACTGACTGTCTAAGCTTTAATTTGATACCAAATATGCCACTATTTGTCCGATTTTTGACATATTTTTCATTAAAAATCTTTTTTTTAAACACGTCAACATAACATTATGCCATACTAAAGAGCCTTAGAAAAACGTTGACATATAACGTTATATAAAATGGTATATAACATTATTTATGTTTACTGGGGTGCCCACTGTGCAGTTGATGTAAGCAAGGAAGGTCTAAAAGTAATGGGTATAGGTTATCAATTATGGCCACTGTTCACCTCACTACATGTCTCTTGCTTTTCTTATATAGGACATGTAATTATAAATGTCAAGAACTTGAAAGTTTCGGGCTAAAGATAATGTGTCCTATGCATTACCATGCATTGTGTAGATAGACAATACTTTCAAAACTAATATTTAGTTTCTTTACTTCTACAGGGTGCTTCGCCTACAGTATCGTGGTGGGCACAAGCAACTTTGCAGGAATAAGCAGCATGGCTTTGGTGGCCATGGACCGCAGCCTCGTGGTTAGAAGATGCACTGGGAATGAACTTGTTGGGAGGGGTATAATTGGCTCATCTCTCAGTCGCAAGACGGGATATGTGGCTATTATCGTCATCTGGCTGTACTCTGCCACTTTGACAATGCCACCGCTGTTCGGATGGGGAAACTATATTTTAGATGCCATGGAGGTGTCATGTACATTTGACTATGTGTCTGACGACCCCACATTGCGACACTTTATTCTGTTGCTCGTCTGCTTTGGATTCTGTTTGCCGTTGATAGTGATTGTCATCTCTTATGCATACATCTTTAGTCGGCTCTCTAAATACAAGAAAATGACAGTGACCGCCCTTCGTACTCACACACCCGCATCCCTCACCCCTCGCATGTCTGATGCTAAAATGGCGAAGGTGGGTGTTACAGTGGTAGCCATGTTTGTGCTTGCTTGGCTGCCCTATGGAGTCATGGCCATGGCAGGGGCCTTCGGACGAGTCCAGATAAGCCCTTATGTTCAAATGGCATCTGAGCTAATTGCAAAGGCGTCAGCTGCGTATAACCCCATCATTTACTCTATGTCTCACCCAGGCTTCAGACGGCGGGTGCACTTCATTGTGGACAAGTCCCCAGTGCTGTCGCTGATCTTCTGCCGCCTGTGTTGCCACAGGAAGGTACCACGTGAAGACAGCCTGAGTGGTATAGAGCTGGAAATTAGGATGAATGTGAATGTCCGCCGGAAAAGTAGTCTCGGAGGCCAAGGCAATTGGATGGTTAAGAGAAAACTGTCAGTCTGTAAGGTGGAAGTGACACAGACTATGATTGATGATTCACCATCCCGCAGGCTAATGGGCTTGTCAGGAGCTACGACTACCCCGTTTGGGTACGAAGTGTAAACGGCTGCCACATTGTCTGCCATTTTCAGTTTGGATTTGTTGGGATTTAAATGCACAGATTTTGGAAGAGGCTTTACAGCATGAAAATTTGCTTGTACATATTTTAACGATTTTTTTTAAAACACAAAGATACGTACCGCGCAAAAATATCTACATCGTAGTATGTTGGACATTGAGCAAATCTAAACATACATCTTGATCACGTCAGATTATAATATCTAAAAGACATCTGTACCGTAGCTCTCAAGTAGCTCAGACTTTTGACACAAGATGCCACCTATTACAATTTCAATAGATTGTGTGCTATATCCACACCAGAAATTCTATATATATAGTTCATACAACTGCAGCTGGCTGCGCCACTCCATCCCATGGCTGCCAGCCTCAACTCTCAACCGGTCAGATTGCCACTTGAACTCATACCGAATACTACCATTGTATTTTGGTGCTTAGAGTAGCCCAAGACTGTGATATTTAGTAAGATGGTTATGTGTGAGGTGTCATGTGTACAGTGATAAAAACAAGATTATCACCAACAAATTGGTGGAGAGAGATCAGAAGTTGGGGGATGGCAAGAAAAAGCTGGACATCGGATATGGAGCTGATGATGGATTTGAATAAGACACTCCAATTTTCTCTGGTCAGTATGCAGGAAAAGTTGAAGGATATGATAGAGGAATCCAGACATCAGAGTCAGGAGAGATATAGGATAGGGAGCCCACGCATTATACACCGCGGCCTAAGCCTGGGCCATTGTGACTGTGGCAGGAAAAACATGTGTCCGTGATGATGGGCATGACGACCAGGAGGATCTGTGGTACGATGACAACGATGATGTCCAAGTATCAGAATTCCTTCACTGGATGGAAAGAATTAAAACTTGACCGTGATGGTTGAATTGAGGCCAAAAGCACTTTTGGATATAGTTCAGTTTTCATTCACAATAGGGCTCTTAAGGGCTGTGAGCTCAGCTCTTACAGGCACAAGATCGGGTGAATATGTTGTAGCTGGACAATGCTCATGGTCCCCTGTTCAAACACTGCTGCCCTTTGGTGGAACTGTTATTTTAGTCTATGTATGGACAATGCTGAACTTATTGCCTGACAGCCCAGCTTTAAGGGAGTTTGATATCATGAAATTTCTCACAAAAGTGAGCGAAAAAAGACTACTCTAATTGACTGTGCAGAAACTCCTGTATTTTGCATCAATGCTCTGATCGATGATGTAACTGAAAAAGGGGAGGAAAATCCCAACGGTATCCATCATCACCTTGATTATGTTACTAGTATGTCTAAGCAGGGCATCTATGATTTTAAGGCCCTAGTAAATTACAATGCCGCTGTCAGAGACAAGGCGGAAAAAAAGTGCATTGTGTATTTCGGTATGGTGGATACATATCTGGCTGTGTCTCATGAGACTGGGCCATTGTTGTCATCTATGACCGGTTGCAATCTATGACTGGTTGCAATCTATGACCGGTTGCAATTTATGGCCGGGTACAATCTTTGATCGGGTGCAATCTATGACTGGGTGCAATCTATGACCGGCTTGGGAAAAAAACGCTTTATCTAGGGCAGATGAAGATATAAATGGTGGAAATTATTAATGGGTCTTTTAAGACTTTATATCACTCATTTTGTTTCAATTTATATATACATCTGCCCTTAATAAACCGTTTTCTTTCAAGCTGGTTATGGATTGCACCCAGTCATAGATTGCACCCGGTCATAGATTGCACCCGGTCTTAGATTGCACCGGGTCATAGCCAAAAACATTGGCCCATGGTCATGAGACACAGATCTGTGTAACGTCCATCTGGGATATGGGGGCTCTTAGCAGACATAACTGGTAAGTGCCAGCAGTGGTAGTTCTGGTCATTCTGACAAACTAAATTCTCAATTTGGGAAGAAATCTAGGGGGGGTGCATTTTTCAATCAGAAGCGCCAGGTTTTCATGTTAATGGAAAAGCTATGAAGGTTTTGCATTCCGACATGTTTGTGCATATTGTGATTCGATGGCACACGGCCTTTTGAAGTGCAAACGGCATGAATCTGGCCGGAGTCATCAAACTGACTATGATGTAAGTAGGTTGTTACTCGTGGTTGGGCCAAAAAAAAAAGTGTGTTTCAGGTTACATAGTCTGAAAATCTAGGTAGGGTAGGTCGGATTTTTTTGATTTTTTATATTTTAATTTTTTTTACCTTGGACTGAAAAGAACCCAAAAGTTGACTCGTAAACTCCAGCGCCGACTCGCCGACAACAGTGTTCACTTGTATACTTTCAAATTTACCTTGAAATATGCCCAAAATTACTTAAAACATGAATATTTTTTCAAAATTGGATAAAAGTTTTTTCATTGACTACGACGTTGGCTCGTACACTATCAAATTGACCATAAAATAGCCCTAAAATCACTTAAAACATAAATATTTTTTCATAATTGGATAAAAATGGTCGGCCCTGTTATGCTAGGTAGGGTCGGGTAACCTGAAACACACCCTTTTTTATATTTGGCCTTGGTGTCAATGCAAGCTGTAATAGTATCCAGGATGTTATTGTTAATGACAATTGATGTGATAAACTTTCTGCTTTAGGTCATGACCCAGAAAGCCAATCAAAGCGAGTATTCATACAATCTGGTTCTCTCAATTACAGTGTTTTCTCCAATTGTATTGACGACAATACTGATGTAGACTTGTACGGAAGCTGTCAAGGGTCACTCCAAAAAAAAAAAAAACTTCAAGAATTATTTTTTTCAATTTTCTTTTTTTTTAAATCAAATTTCTCTAATTAATTGTTTTTCCTGTCAACATCGAAAATCGGTGATGTCAGTGTCAACTGTTGCTGTTTTTGATAAAGTTGACAACTGACAGCACCAATTTTCGTAGTTGACAACAATAAGGCCCTAATAGTAGGTGCCGTCTTGTGTTATAATGACACACCCACGAACTCTTCTGTAGAGTAATCAGGATTATGCTTATCTAAGCACTACTGATCACAAGTGATGACACCTAATGTGCATCATTTATATAAAGACTGAACCACTATGATAATATTATGTGTGTCTAAGATACGCTAATTCAAAGCTACTTGTTAGCCATCAAGCTTATAGTACTTGTTTATAATACTTGTACTAATATGGTCATTTTTCCTGTTGATATTTTGAACACTTCAAACTTTTGATTCAGTACAAATGAAAACGTCACATGACTTGCTCTGTAACACTTTGTAATAAATGAGTCTCGTTTAGAGCTCGCTGAAACGAAAAAAAAAAAAAGGAGTGTTTTTTGAGAAATTGCATATACGATGCAGAAATGTAAAAAAATATTTATTTTTTTCAAAGTAGTTGGGTGGCACCACTGCTCGGCCAATGTTGACAGTTGACAGCAAGAATGTTCGTGGTTGACATTAAAAAAAAATTTAAAAAAATGCTTTTGAGAAATTGCTTGAACGATATAGAAATGTGAAAATTATATAGGGACTTATATTTTGGTGACCCTTGACAGCTACATGGATATTGCTGTTGAAAATAACAAAGATATTATAATAGATTGTGCTTTCCTGGGTTTGTCAGGGGAAGTTTTCAACAAGACGCAATTTGTCTGTACCAGAACCTGTATGGCGACTATAAGTGTGAAGTTATCTTGAATGATGCTTGTGATTCATGATATCTACAGATTTTGTGGGAATTTTAAAAGATATGAGTAGGCCTATCTGTACTGCATTTTCTCATTATCATGATTGTGATGTTTCCATTTGTGTTGTAGAGGTGGTCACTGGGTAACTTCACTCCGTTTTTTTCTCGGTCTAGATTGCAAAGAATTTATGCGCATTTAATTGTTTTGTGGAAAGAGATTATTATGTGGCAACTGGTGTATAGGGGGTTTAGAATTCTTGAAAGGGTTGTAAAGTCAACTGCCTGTAAATGTAATGTGGCCACCCTTGGGACTATGGAAAAGTGGCATTGGTGAGGTGGTTACATTAGAGGGAGTCATATTTTATACATTGTAGTATGTTTGGGATTATTCAAGGTGTCTGCACTACAGTGATTGGCTGCATTAGAGGGGTAGACATTATGAGGGAGTTGACTGTGCCTCTACTTACATGTGTCGAAACTGCTCCATAATTACAAAAGGTCGAAATGACAGAAAAAATGAATAAAGAATTGTCTGAAGGGAGAAGTTCTTATGGTCCACACCAAACCTAGAAGAATGGGGGAGACATTAAGCCAGGCGGGTCCCTAAGTGAGTATTAGTCCCATTACAAATTGTTTCTCCAGATGTTGTCAATACTAACATGTACATGGAAAAGAATCTTGTGGAAAGTCCAGCTATAAGAGTATTGATGATGTGCTTGAAGAACTCAATCAGTCTGACATCTACAGTGGCCCAGGAGGGTCAAATCTTTTTGTAATTTTGAAATTTCAAATTCACTTCAACTTGCAAAAAATCAACTTGAGTTGAAAGTGAAAACTCTAACTTCAACCATTTACTGTCACCTGTCAACTGTCAATTCAAGTAAATCAACTTGTGACTGCTATCTTTCAACACTACATTAAACCAAAAACAATGCAAATGTCAAAGTTGAAAGTGAAAACTCCAACTTCAGTCACTTACTGTCAACTGTCAACTGTCAATTCAGGAACAACAGCTTGTGACAGGTATCTTTTACCACTGTAGGTCACTCCATGTGTCCTATGGAATGTTGCCAAGGGTTCTGCAAAGGGTTCTGCCACACAGTATGTGACATGTTTCATACAAATGTGTGACAAGTTTGTGACAAGTTGTGACATTGTGTGACAAGTGTGTGACAAGTGTGACAAGCATGTGACAAGTATTTGAAAAATGGTATATGAGTGTGTGACAAGTATTATACATACATATGTAACAAGTATATAAGAGCATGTGGCAAGTATGTGACAAGTATGTGACAAGTATGTGGTAATTGTGTGACAAGCATGTGACAAACATGTGACAGCATATGACAAGTACTTGATAAGTGTGTGACAAGCATATGACAAGCATGTGACTGATTAGGTGACAAGTAGGTGACAAGTGTGACAAGTATGTGACAGGCATGTGACAGGTATGTGAGAAGTGTGTGAGAAGTGTGTGACAAGAATGTGACAAGTTGGTGACAAGCATGTGACAAGCATGTGACAAGCATGTGACAAGCATGTGACAAGTATATGACAAGTATATTAAAAGTGTGTGACAAGTTTGTGACAAGCATGTGAAAAGCATGTGACAAGTGTGTGACAAGCTTGTGACAAGTGTGTGACAAGCATGTGACAAGTGTGTGACAAGGATATGACAAGTCAGTGACAAGTCAGTGACAAGTATGTGACAAGTATGTGACAAGTATGTGACAAGCATGTGACAAGCATGTGACAAGCATGTGACAAGCATGTGACAAGCATGTGACAAGCAAGTGACAAGTGTGTGGCAAGTGTTTGACACATTTGTATACTTTTTATAATTGTCACTTTTTATAATTGTCACCTACTTGTCACCTACTTGTCACCTACTTGTCACTTGCTTGTCACTTGCTTGTCACCTACTTGTCACCTGCTTGTTACATGCTTGTCACATGCTTGTCACATGCTTGTCACACACTTGTCACATGCTTGTCACACACTTGTCACCTACTTGTCACATGCTTGTCACATGCTTGTCACACACTTGTCACATGCTTGTCACACACTTGTCACACACTTGTCACATGCTTGTCACACACTTGTCACATGCTTGTCACACCAGTGTTATAGAGACCAATGTTTCAAATAAGAACTTGGTGAGGGGGATTGCTTTCTGTTCTAAGGCAGTCTAGGTTTGACAGTGCCATGGCAGGCTAGGGCAAAAAAAAAAGCAGGTTTGTTTCAGGTAACATGGTCAGAAAATGTAGGGTCGGTAGGATTTTTTTTTTTTTTTTAATTTTTTTTTTAACATGAAAGTACTAGCCAACATCTCAGAAGACCCAAAATTTGACCAAAAAAGGGTAAAAATATGGAAATTTCTTCAAAATTGCATAAAAATAATGTACGGTCGGCCCTGTTTTAGTAGAGTCGGTCCGGTGACCTGAAACAAACCTTTTTTTTTTGGCCTAGGTTTTAGCTCAGGTTATTTCGGGGAAGCTTATGTTACATATAAGGTTACCACCAGTATATAACTGCTACTACTCCGGGGTCCCCTGTGATACCGAGCTGTCTGTATGGTTTTACTGATACAATAAAGTTGCTGTATATTACATGATACTTGCTCATTTATAGTCTTGGTTGTCTCTTGGTTATACTGATGGCTAGACCAGCTACACACATATATCAGTAACTAACCATGGACAATCTATTCCTGAAAAGTAAAAACACTTGACAACACTTGCACAAGTACCACCATATTGAGATCCTATATAAAATAGCCTATATGTAATATAAAAATCAAAACTACCGTAAAACTATGTGTTTAAGTAGGTTCCTAAAGGGTTCCATTGCTAATCTTACCAACAGCGTCTACTATTTCCTGGTGTAGACTACAGATGGCGCTACCTTGTTGATGTAATTAAGTGCTCAATAAAATATTGGGAGTCTTATTTCTTTAAATTTAGCACAGTTAAAAGTCACAACATAGATTGAGATCCTACCAGAACACTGCACTAAGGAGACTATTCAATTTTATAAATATGCATAAAGTGAACTATCTTTATATCTGAGGTCATATGGCAGCTTTGAATAAATATCACAAAAGCTTCAAAAACAGTTCAACTATTGGTTTCAATAATTTTACCTACACTGTAAAAATATTCTGTTGAAATTACAGAGAATCAATATTGAATTTTGTCACTGTAATTGTGATTTACGCTGAGACACTGTTAAACTCATTACTTTTACATTGAAAATCTATAAACCTGTACCTGTAGTGAAACAATGTCTTTATCATTTACGGTGAATCTCACATAAAATGTTTGACAGCTTGGTTCAATAGTGAGACTTTAGTGTAAGTTATTATACAATCGGGCCACTCATCGTGCTTTTTCGGGGATATCCCGGTGGATATCAGCACATTTCCGGGGGGATATCAGCCCGTTTCCGGTGGTCCTGAGCAATTCCGAAATTTCGTCACCTATAAAATCTGAGGTTTCATGGTGATTCGAACACGCTACCACAAGACTTGAAGTCAAACGATCTACGTACCACACCGTCGAGGCGCTGGTAATAGTGGGGGGCGAAACAAGGAGTCAATAGGCAGAGTTTCAGCCTCGTAGGGCCATTATTTACTGAGTTATAGAAGAAAAGACTCTTTTTCATGTAATTTCTCTGAAAATCCATGTAATTTTTTTATTATTTTATCATGAAGGTAGAAGTTGGACTTTACTTACCTATTCGTTAAAATAGTTCTAGGGCCAATTTTTTACATATATATATATATATATATATATATATATATATATATATATATATACGAACCGCGGACCTCTGGTGTGTGAGTCTGACGCGCTTGCTGCCTGGCCACAGCAGTGATGGTACAATGGGAGGGAAACGCTGCCTATCTTCAAGTCTGCTGGGGAGCAGTTAGTTATCAAAACAACAAGTCGCGCGGCGTGAGTACACTCGTATACGTTAACACTGAGGATAGGTTGGGCCGGAAACTAGTTTAGTCGCTTTTAAATAATGAATGCTCCCTGCACAGCTCGACCAATCAGGGACCAGGCTTGGTGGGTTGTTAAAATCAACATGGCACCTTCCTTGCTCTATATAGTTGATGTAAATATCCTTCAAAATGGCGAAATTAGGACGAATTTAAGGTAAATAATTGCATTTGAATCCATAAATTGTATAATAAACCTAATATTGAATGGATATCAGGTCACTCGTGCCGTCTACCATCTACCACCGTCTACCATCGGATATCGGACTCGTGCTGATATCCGAGTGCAAGATGGCACTCACGCCCTGATATCCATTCATTATTGGTTAACTATCACTTTAAAACATACCTAAATGTGTTATAAGGATATCCAACTATCGCATTAATTACATAATCAAAATTGAAGATAAAAAATATATAATTTATAATAATTGAATATAAAAATACATAATTTTCCTTTTTGAGACCCTGAGAACTAGTAAGGATACTATAAATACCCACGTTGTGGTAATTACAATTATACATATTGACACTGTTGTCAGAATTTCTTTGTAAGAATCCTAGAGTATGTTTTGTTCATGGATTGTAATTGTACCTTGCTATGAAGCATTAATTATGCTTCTCAGGCCTAATATCTACAGGCCTGGAATTAATAATTATGATATCATGAAATATACATCAATTAATCAAAAAATAACAATAATCATCATTGAATATGAGCGAATCACCATATGATAATGATGAATCACCATAACAATACAACAGGAAAAGCCTGTCAAATTTACAGGGGAAAACAAAATATGGTAACCGTAAAAAAACGGTGAGAGCCTGGCATTCATTGATGCGAGTGATTCACCGTAATCTTACGGGATAAATCTTACAGTGTATAGAAGAAGCTTGCAGATCTGGGAATAGGTTGTCATATATTTTATTATTCATAGGTCATAAGCATAGTATCATAAATATGTGATATGATCACGGTTTCATGGAATTTGAATGTTACTTGACACGAAACTGATGTATTGCTTAAATGGCAATGTGAATGGAACATTACCATTTGATATCATCAATACATTGCAATGTGGTAATTATTTGATGCAACAAATCTTGATCAGAATATCAGATCTTTTTTGGAGAAATTATACACATAATGCATTGATGTCAACTTCATGCCTGAAGGTGCTTGCTACACTGATGTGATAGATTTGACATCAACATTACTTTACATATAGTATTAGGGGCTAATTCAAATATACATCTTTATCTTAGCACATCTTTGTTTGTAACACATTTGTACTTTAGCTCTCAAGTAGCCCAGATTTTTGACACAAGATGTCTCTCTTTACGATTTCAATAGAATTCAATCTACATTGGCAGATCTTTAACCTAGTGAGTATCTATTTATGGAATAGGAGGTGAGACTTGAATAACGTTTTGTCTGGAATGTATGATCTGTTATTTTAGGGAATTCAAAAACGGGTTAAAGGATTCCCCTGAGTTGGGGGTGCGGGTTATACGCGAGATGCGGTTAATATGCGGGAATTTACGGTAGTATTAATGAGGCCATCATTACGATGTAACCAAATGCTGTAAATATCTGTTGACATAAATATAACATGGTTTCATACAAGTTTTGCTAGCTGGGTAGTGTACATGGTGCAACTGTTGGTGGTAGATCAGCATTTTGTAGATTGGAGAACCTTGGGCTGGTTAGATGGCATGGTCACATTGTACTCTGCAGTAAATGAGGGGTTGTCGAGCGGCACCTGCAAGTAGACAGTGTAAATAGTTAGTGCAGGTACACTATAGAATCTACTTTAGTTATACAGCATCTATTTTACACTGCATTAATAGTTGCTCTCCAAACAGAAATCAAGAATGACACAAGTTAGTATCTTGTGTATTACTCAGGAAAAGCATGAGCTGTATACACATGCAAATAAAAATAAATTCTACAAGTAGAGTGATGACTTCTTGAGTTTCAATCGTTTTACAAAGTGTCGAGTCATGACTCGAGAATGGCGTGAGTTCTGCGTCTGCAAGCAAAGTGAAATAACCCAGTCAAAAGACCTAAAGCTACATTAGACACTGTTAAGCTCCAGACTGTATACGCTGCTATGTTCCTACAATTGCTATTTACGATTTGGCTTTACAGTAGATTCTACTCTGTAGCTACATCACAACTACAGTATATTCTACTTTATATAGTATACCTACAAGAAATGCAACCATTATCACAGTGAAGAATATCAAATTAACATAGAAGTTAGCCACAACAATCGGTAATTCAAAGCTGCTATACAAACTCACACACTCAAAACTATATTTTGTTCATTTGGTTCTCTGATGATTGTATAATCATTTTCCTCTTACAATTTGCCATTCATTCTGCCAAGAAGGTCTCAACATGTGTTAGACAGGACTCCAATCTCAACTTTTATTTATATTCTGGAGGGGTTTGATTATAGTGTTGATAAACAACATTAGGTGGCACTAGTCCACAAGTATCTGACATATCCCTATAGATGGCACTACCCTGTTGATGAGATCAAGTGCTGAATAGAATGCTGGTAGCGTTTTATGTTTTGCTCATCTATTTCCTTAAAGTGGGTACACCTGATTTTTCTTCAAATTCTAAAAATTGCTTGAATGTATTCCAAACACTCTTAAAGTATTTAGAGAATAGAGGTCAATCAAATGTCATCATGGGATGTTAATAGGACACAATGGGATCTAATATCCCCCAAACATGGGGTTTTCTAGTGTATTTTCAATGGGGGGAATAAAAGCATGCACGCTTTTATTCCTAAATGACCATATTTTGGGCAATAAAATCTAATCAGGGCAAAATCAGAGGGAATTAGGGAAATCTTTGGGGAAATCTATTTTTTTGTTCCACAAATCGGATGTACTAACTTTAAATTTAACATGGACACAAACTATGCTGGGATGCTACTCAAACAAGGAGTTTATAACTATACAGAGAGTGAATTTCTCCACGGCGGCGGCAGATACCTCCTCCTTAGTCATGTTGGAGGAATCAAATTTTTTCTTCTCCGGGGTCCTGGGAACATGTCCCTCAGCCTTCTCGAGCTTACATTGCTTGCGGCGGAATGTGATCACCCCCACAGTTCCAGCACCAAGAAGTAGTAGCCATTGCGGCGGCAATGAAAACCTCCTACTGCAAGTTTTGAAATCTAACTGTGGCCAGACCGCGCGGCAGCGGACTGACCAACACACACCACCTAGAGGGTGAATAAGGAACTAACTCCCGCGCCCACCGGATAACAAACCACCAGCATGAGACAAGACACTACAGTATATACTCATATAAATGTCTACGTCCTTTATATAGATATTAAGATACCACGCAAGAAGGATTCTCTGTACAAGGGTACACTGATACATCCTTCTAGTTACTTGTCTGCTTAACTTAGGGAGTGGTCATTTTCTAATAACAGAGATGGGTTGGTGGATTTTTTTTTTTTGGGGGGGGGGGGACCAAAAGATGTTGGTGACAAAAATCTTTGCACCCCTTTTTAGTGAAATAGCCTGCACGTTAATAAAGCTCAAAGGGGTCAGTCACACTCAATTTCAACCTGCCTGGGGGAGAGGGCCGAAAACAACCTGACCCTCTTGTGCGAAAATCCACCAACCCCCCTGTGAGGATAGGGGGATCAATGTTTAAGGAGTGGTCATTTTATGTGTATTTGGGGGATTTTTTGTGAGCGTGCAAAATCTTTTTGAAATACATATAAAATTAAATGAAAAGAAGATAAACGAGGCATGGTGCAATGTATAATGTGCGGGTTTCTTTAGGTAAAACTGTAGCCTTGTTAGGGGGATTCTTGTTGAGAATTAGACCCATATAGATCGTGACTGTCTGAGATATATTTAGTCTACATAATTGTACACATAGTTAACAGTTGGCAGTGAACAAAATAATTAATTTAGTGAAACATGTAATTATTTTGAAATTTTGAATACAGTGTGTTTTTACATGTTATGATCATTTAGGGGTGCTATGGAGACTCTTTACAAAAAATAATATAGATATATGATATATAGATAAAGTAATACCCTCTTCTCTTATATATATTATTTTTTTAATTTGTGTCTAAGATGTATCCTATACCAACACCAACAAGTGTACTACCACCGACTCCCAGCAATTCCACCAAAAATATTTAAGGCCAGGGTCCACTAGAGCGACGCTGGTAGCGCTGCGAAACAATGCAACTGAAACTTCATTTGTTCCAGATGACATTTTGAGCATTCAGGCTGACATTTAGGGTGATGCTTAGGAAAACACATAAGCCCTAAGTCCACGGCGGTAGGAACAGGTCTTTTTCTGCATTAAAACAGTTTCATACCTTTGTCTCTGCGGAACTGACGCGGCAGAGTGGCGATATTATTTTAGCACAGAAAGTGACCTCCCAGTAAACAAAAACGTTATACAAAATTTTATAACGTTATATAACATTAATATAACGTTTCTCTAAGGCTCCTTACTATGGCAAAACGTTATTTAACGTTTAAAACGTTGTTTTGACGTAACGCAATGTGTTTTTGGGCTGTTCCTGCAGCCGTAGGCTATTGGCATTAGGGCTAGATTGGCGCTGCATCCCGCGACATATGCTAGATAGGATTTATAATATTGCAGCGTTTCGCAGTTACACCAGTGTAGCTCCAGTAGAGCCTGGGCTCATGACCAGCTACATGGGAAGTGCAGTGTGTGTGGGGATATCACAGTGCTGTAAAACTTGTACAACAGTTCAATAGGTCAAGAGAACAACCTGGATGGCGTGCACCAATACGTCCTGTCTGTATGGAAATAGTTCAATGCAATAGATTAATACAATATACAACAAACTCCTTTGTCTGGAACTGAATATTGTATGATGTGCTTCTACATGTATTAAAATCCACACGGGCAATTCGGCGAAACAATGGTTTTTAAAATCAACATAGAAGTTTTAAACAATGACAGACACAGAAAGATTAGAGATAAAAATTTACCTGAAGAGATTTTCCATGAGTTGTACTTATGGCCCCTAAAACTCCAAATTTTGGACATGATATAGGAACCAGCTTCAGCTAATTAGTTATAGCACTGGTACTAGACAAAATGGCGCTGTACAGTGATCATTTTGTTAATGCGAAATACAGCAGAGGGTTTAGACCTCAACTATTCTCTGCTCTCTGGGAAAGGTGACAATTGATCTATATACATATGGTGTTATTTCAATAACCTCAGATGGCAGCACTACTGGCTGTTGCCAGGAAATGCCTAGTCTCGAATCCAGTTGATTCTCATGGTGGCATGCTAGGTAAAGCACAGCGGGGGGACGCGGCGGCCCCGCCCTGGTGGCAAACGCATGTGTGATATATTGTTTACTCTGGTATCCAAGTGGGTCGACAGTGATGAGAAAGCCATCAGGTGGTGACACCACTGCCATTTAGGGGAACTAGCTACTATACTTCACAGTGGCATGCTGTGGTGGTGGTTAGACGCAATCTAAAATATTTTCAACTAAAATATTTTCAACCACAAGCACTGATGCTCCTATATGCTCCACTTGATTTTTTTCAAACATCATATATCATTCTATTTATTTCCAATTTTAGCTTCAGTGGAACATCCCTTAAATACTTGCAGGAACAGTTCAAAGTTGACTGATTTTAGGCTTCATGGACAGCCCAATGTCAGGTCAATTAGCATAGATTTCTCTATCCTCATACATTAACATGCTTCTAGAATGTATCAGACTCAAAGGGGAAAGTCTTTTTGGTTTGAATGTAGCATTTGCTACTTCCCAGCTAGCAAAACTCGTATGAATCACGTTATCTCTACATCTTTTCTCAACAGATATTTACAGCATTTGGTTACGTCAGAAAGTGGCGCCCATTACATACTATGTGCAAATCTTTAAGACGTGTTTTTGACTATGTAATATACATGTAAAGAAATTATGTGTATTTTACATATATAAGTTATATGATGTAGACATCATCATAAATAATATATATGATATATATACACAATGTAATTTAGATGGCCATGGGTGACATTAATCTGATCTCAGCATAATTATGTTAAAAACATGTAAAACTAAAACATTATTTGCACCTATATTCTCTGTTTATGGTACTGCATCAGAAGCAAGTAACATCCAGGCAATCAACATAATCAAGGGTTTTTTGCCTGTAGACATCGCCAATAGTCCTGCAGAGACTTAGCACATTGATCCTAGCAAATTGGCCAAGATGTGATGCCAGCTCATGGTCAGTATTTTGATTTGAATAGTTGTAGCAACCACAGAAAAGGTGTGCTCATACTAATCTCCTGGTTCTCCCCTTAAACAATCATTCTACAGGAACAAAAATAACATATCATACATTCCAGACAAAAGTTGATCAAGTTTCACCTTCTTTGGAAATTTATTGTGCTGATTATATACTCATTTATGGTCAAAGTATTGCCAATGTAGATTGAATTCTATTGATATTGGTAGAGGGAGACATCTTGTGTCAAAAGTGTGAACCACTTGAGAGCTAAAGTCCAGATGTGTTATAGACGTCATAATCTGACCAGATACGGATGTACTACATAATGTTAAGTACACGTAATGTTGATGTCAAACTTATCACATCCTTTTAGCATGCACCTTAAGGCATGAATTTGAGGTCAATGTATTATGTGTATAATTTCTCCAAAAAAAGATGTAACACTCTGATCAAGATTTAACCACTCATTACATCAAATAGTGACCACATTCAAACGTACGGATTATATTAAACGACTAATGTCTCTTTCACATGGCCATTTAGATGTAAATAATATGTAAGTTTCCTGTCAAATGACTATGTAAATTGACTTACTCCCTCAAGATGTAATTATGGGGTCGTTTTTATGTATCAACGTGAAAATGACCAGTAAAAGACATACTTTGTACGTAAGGTGCTAGCTGGGTTGTCACATACAGTAGTATTAGAGTATTATGGCATTTTACCAGACATGCTGAGTGCAAGTGCTAAAAGGTAAGTAGATAAAGTTACGCGTGCGTTTGCCACCAGTCGGAGACGCAGCATGGGCCCCCCTGGTAAGGTATCTGGAAAGATGGGTATCCAGTCACTGTTTGGTCAACTCATCAGCAACCAGCGGACTCTCAGAATCCTGGGTAAATCACGATGGCGCCATCGTCATCTGTAACCCAGCCCTGAGCATAGTTGCCCACGACGGCATAAATGAGCGCCCTCAGACTTTATTATTAAATAATAATATATACAATTTATAGAGACGGCATGCCTGAAACTTCTTTTGCACAACACTTAACATTGTAGAGTGTGTGACATTAGATAGCACCATTTTCTGGGCTCTTGTAATTGTGACGGTTGCGGAAAAGTCATCTGCAACACTCAAAAAAGTCAGCGTCATTGTCGCTAAAAACACTCTATATGAAAGTCAGACACTGCCTGACTTTCATGTGAGAGTGGTTTTAGCGACAATGACGCTGACTTTTCTGAGTGTGTGGAGAAAGCGGGACGTGAATCCATGACCTTCTGATTCATGAACGAACTGAATCCTAGACATGCAGCAGATTCATGGTCTCTGGGTTCAAGCTTTTAAACATGTTAAGGTGTTTACCCCATCCCCAATCACAAACATAATTACCTTGGTTTTCCCATTCTGTAAAACATCTTCATCATTTTCTTTGTACAGTTTTTTATCCGCGGTGGTGTCCGTTGTAACAAATCCCCGTACCAGCGGATGGAGGTGGCTTGGGTCCACCCTCCTGCCTCGCATACAGCCTTTAAGGATAACAGCAGGAATTACATAGATGGCTCAATCATTATCATTTCACAAACAGTATGGATATTATTATTTCAGGGTGAATGCTCGGACTGTCAAGGTTAAAGCAATGAGAGCGTGCAATAATCCTAGACCATATTGCACCCTGTGGTCGTATTTCACGCTCTGAGAGTCACGTGATCCCGGGAAAGTTTAATTTCATGTTTTTTTCATGTCATTACAGGTAGATTTTCTCTATATTTCATTGAAATACCCCGAAATAAACACAGAGTGTCACTTAAAAGTCAGCTAAACAGTGGTTACCTCACTTGCAGGGCATTCTGCAATCGGCCCTCATATAATGCTTTGCCCTGATAAGGAACCATAGAGAAACGTTATATAACATTGTATACATTTTTTTTTGTTTACTGGGAAATGAACATGTAGCCTTGATGCATCATGCCCTCATTGAACAAGCTACATAAGAATGACTAAAGAACACAACTCACCTGTAGCTAAACTGACCAAGATGCCCGCTAAGACGGTGACGGCCATACTATAGAGGGCAATCCACAGGTAAGACACCGCGTAGAAGTTGTACAACGGATTGATTGTGGGTCTGCAAATTACCAAAATGGTTATAAATTGATGATTTTGACTTGGGGACCGATTTGATGATCTTGACTTCAAAACCGATTTTGACTCCAAACCCGATTTTGGCTCTACAACCGATTATGGCTTCACAACCGTTCTTCACTTCCAACTAATTTCGATTCCAAAGCCAATTTTGACTCCAAAAACGGGTACACCATAAATTTTGACTCCTAAAACCAATTTTGACTCCAAAACCAATTTTGACTCAAAAACCAATTTTGAATCCAAAGTCAATGAAACCTGTCCATCAGACAGAAAATGTCCACTATTGCATGAGGAACTGTCAATAACAGGACTATTTTCCACTATTGACAGTGTGACCTGTCATTAAAAGAAATATTTTCTACTATTGACAATTCGAACTGTCAATAGCAATTTTGATCTCTGAGGCCACTTTAAAATAATTAAAAAAATGCTTCAGTCACTCACCAGATCAATTTCAAAATGGCATATAGTAATTTTCATTTCATATTTTTATAACAAAATGTTTTTCATAAAAGAAAGATTTCATAAAAAATACGATATTTTCAAATGTATTCATCTTTGTAAATATCTTTATAGAAAGATATTCTTTCCAACCACATGGATATTATCATAGGCATTAATTCTACCCTTCAAAAGATATTACCCTGGAGGTGGCCCAGTCATTCCTGTGAAGACTGTAGTAGACTCAGTTGTCGGCATAAATGTTGTTGTCATGGATTGCGTTGATGCCCCCAGGATGCTGTCTCTCCATGCGCTCTGGTACGTGCTGCAGTTGGCTGTGGTGGTCGGCAGGTAGGTCTTGTGTTTGTCTATGGTGTAGGATCCAAACCCCATCCACAGGGCAAAGATGAAGCCAGTAAAGCCACCCACTGATGCCCCCTGTTTGCATAAGGCATGTTATAAATATAAGAATCGTGTAGGGTATCGCAGGCTATCGGGTAACCAAATTAACATTTTAGTAATTGATAGATTAAAGATGGAGATATATTTTGTTTCCTCCAGCCTATTACATTTCCTTCCCTGAAAGCTTTGATTTGATATGAAATATGTACATACCGTAGTGGCTTGAATAAGCACAGGTCTTGAATTAGCGCAGGGAACATGAGGGTATTGCAATGAAAATTTAGGCCATTTTTGAATCTTGAATAAGCACAGGTCTTGCATAAGCGCAGGGTAAAGGGTACTAAGGAATTTATAAGTCCTGGTGCACTTATTCAAGCCACTATGGTATTTGTCTGATTTTGTCATTTTTTCCATTAAAAGATTTGCAAAAAAAAGAACAGAAAAAATCGCCAACGGTGATTTTGGTAATGCACGTGGTGATGAGAAAGAAGTATATTATTTGGAGAGGCCAAATAGGGGTGCACTATGAAACTCCATTTCTACGTCAAATCCTAACGTACATGAGGGTATATTTGGCATAAAAAGAAAATCGGCCACTGTGTATAGAGACTGGGTGGTCCCAGTAAACAAAAAACGTTATACAACATTTTGGAAAGTTTTATAACTTTATATAAGGTTTCTCTAAGGCTCCTTACCATGGCATAACGTTATATAACGTTTTAAAATAACGTTATTTTTGTTAGCTGGGGTTCTGTAATAACCCATCTTGTAATCAACTTACCAGCCAGTTAGCGAATGGGAAGGCGATGCCCAGGAAGAACATGCCTGTTGTGGGGCCTCCCGTAGAGGAGATGAGTGTGATGACGACTTGCTGAATGGTACCTCCCAGCTGACTCACCAGGAACCCCACCAGGGTGGACGCTACACCAAAGATCACCACTGAAACAGACAATTACCCCTTTAGCCCTTTTAACCCTTTAAGCATTAATACACCATGCCCTTGGTCGGCGTGATGCATGAATGCAGCCCTGGGAAGTAACTCACCAGTGCTGCAGACATGCATCTTGCCGACCCTACTCGGTTGAAAGACTCCTCTATAGTTGTCATGATGCATCAATGCAGCACCAGTGCACCGGCAAGTTACTCGGTAGATCAATGTCGGCATGATGCATGAATGTATCATGTATCATGAAAGCAAAAGTATAGCACATTTAGGCACTATATGTGGCCCTAACCTATAGTTGTTAACCAAAGTGGCAGAAACCCCCATAGCGTGAAATCATTTCCTGTACTGAATTGAGGCCCTATTTGTGACCGGGTTTTTTTCAATGCTATGGCGCAGCTTTTACCACCTACTAGTATATCACGAAATGTAGAAGGTATGTGTAACGGAAGTTCAATCTTACCCAGAATTTTGGTGGCCAGTAGATTGCAGCTTTCTGACATGTTTGGCCAGATCTCCAAGAGAACGTCTTCCCAGATATTTGCAGCTGCAGAATTCAAAGATGAGGAGGCAGAACTGAAATAAATACAGGTGTCTACACTGTAAAAAGTTGTTGTTCCAGAACAGCAAAATGTGCTGTAACTATACAGTACTTTTGCTGTAAAAGATAATACAGTCAATTTTGCTGTACATGTACATTTCTGTTGCTGTAGATGCAGCTTACAGTAGTGAGTTGTTAATGTACAGTATATGTGCTGTAAATATACATAAGCTGACTTGCTGTAGGTCTACAGCACAATCTACTAGTACTGGAACCATAGTTGCCCCTAGTATTTGCTGTACCGGAACACTACTTACTTCTAACAGTGTATTACATGTTTGATAGAGTGATGTTATAGTGGTCAACTCTTTTGAATCATCTGAAGTCAGCTAGGTACTGTAATTCTATATTGGGTATTATAGGTTCTTAACCTATAAGTCTTAGTGAGAGATAATTTCACCTGGAAATATTCATTCTCAAATATTAGCAAGCTTAGGGTAGACCCACCATGAGTCGGATACATACCAAGAGACAGGCAGTGAGATGTATAGTTATCTATGTACGATAAGACGTCTAGTGGTTCTTTATTGGAATAAATGAGACCTAACCTTTACAACTATTCACAGATTAAGATATTAGAATGCTTGAATATATACAGATATCCAAGTGTCCGTCTCAAGGTATGTGTCTGACTCAAGGCTAATCTACCCTATATATAGTCAGTGTCAGGCACATGTCATACACAGAATCTAGGGTTTTAGAAACTAGCCAATTACCTAGGAATGTCATCGATACCCTCAGGTGCACTGACATATCTAGAATTTTGATTTTCGCATCGACAAAACCATTTGTATCACAGATAGACCCATAAATTACCGTACAAAAAGTATTCCATCTACAACTTGCTTTTTATTCAGTTTGAAAATGACATTTGCAGGCCCATAATAATAAGGAGAAAGGATTTCCGACTGTGCTCATAGTGCTACCCAGTGTTCAACTTCACAAACTCAAGTGTAAGAAAGGAAATAAACAGAAGAAAATAGCCTTTTTCGACCAGGTATAAACTGTGTTTACAATATTGAAATGGATCGATACAATCGAAAAGTCGAGACTTAAATAATAATAATCAAAACGGAAATAAATGGGATGTCAATTACATCCCTACAATTACCTCAGAGAAGCAGAACTTAAACCCGCCATGAGAAGTCCAGGTATCCCCGGGTAATTCAGGGTGTCCATGACGAAGTAAGGAATCAACTGTAAGGCAAAACACAAGGTTACATGCTTTCACTCTTAAAAGGGGAAAATCATCACTCACACTTTGAAGATAACATTATGCCGACCTCATGAGACACTCACAAAGGGTTGGCATAATGCACCAATGCAGCACCAGCGAGTTACTCACTGGGACTGCATTGGTGCATCATAACGATAAATTTCATATTCTAGCGACATGTGTCATTAAAGGGTTAACCACATGGTAGATTAGAACAGTGCTAGAAATGTGAATGGGACACGCCACTTTAAGGGCAGAATAGTGTTTTAATGAAGTCCCAGTGAACATTGTTTAATGTGGCCCATATGTGTTTTTGTCTGGGCAAGCTGATTTGCCCACCCTGGGTTTTGGTCCTTTTTGTACAGGGCTACCAGTGGGAACCCAGATTGGCCAACCCGGATCCAAAGTGCCCAGCCCTAGCCCAGATTTAGCGCACTCTATAAAAATGTACAATATAAATAAATGGTAATCTCTGGAGGAAAATCAGATGTCAGAATGTTTCGAAATATTTACAATGTACTTATTGAAAAAAAAAAATTTGTGGGCTGCGACATGTGGGCTCCCACTGGTAGCCCTGGACAAAAAGGACCAAAACCCAGATATGGGTAAGCCCAGCTGGCCCAAGTAAAACACATATGGGCCCCAGGGAGCAATGCTGACTGGGATGGGTTACTCACATTTATGCATTCATGCATCATTCAGACCCTATGGAGTTGATACACTCGTAATTGGTTGCCTGAGTTAAAGTGCGCACCTCAGTTGTGCACTTCAGTTTGTGTAACATAACATATTTTTCCTAGTCTGAACAGAAACTATTTGCAAATGTCTTTTGCTCCCCACCACTCAAATAGCTCTTATACCATGCAATCACATTTACATTAAAACCATACTTGAGCAGCCTGGCTATTAACTTATCGTGACATTTAGTATCAAATGCTTTCTTATGATCTATGCAGAAAGCACTGGTATATTTACCATCATTTAGGCATTTAAGATTTGTACATTCAAATCTTAAACAGCATCTTGAGTTCCTTCTACACTGAAAACCTCAGGGTCGTCATTTTGACAATACCAAAGTTAAAGGGGCATTCTCACCACACGCACTTACCACATAGCAGACTAGAACAGTACTAGAATTGTGAGTGGGAAACGCTCGGTGTGAATGCCACTTAAACAACTTTAGGTCGTCAAGGTGACAACCTTAGGTCATCATTGTGACGACCTAAGGTAGTCATATCTGACTCATATAGACCAAAGTTGTTATAATGACAACCTTAGGTAGTCACATGAATTGGGTAGTCAGAATAACTAACTTATTGTTGTTGTTTTAGGTATTGTAAATTTGAAGACCTAAAGTCATCAGTAATGACAAGTCTCAACACCATTGGGTAGTCATTGGAACAACCTAGGGTATATCTGGGTGTTGGACATGGAACATTCCCTGTGACGTGCTGCCACCCAGGGTAAATTGAATGGTAGTACATTTTCTATCATGAGATATAAACTGGTGACAGGGAGCAGAGTAGTCTCTATACCTTGAGGCCATCATTCTCACCCATACACAACATATTTTTAACAAGTAAAGCTACTTAGTTTAATCAAGAGTAAACTAAATATGTGAAAGGGATGCCTCTCGTTAGGAGGTGAACTAATTAGAGACCCATTGCCTTCCATAAAACTATTGCTTGTGATGTGAAACAACTTTCCCGTAACACTTACCTGGTTAGGGCTGTTGACATACCCTGCCTCTAGCGGGTCGCATCCTAGATTTGTGTAGTAGGCGAACATCGTGAGACCGGCCATAACTGCCAATGACACCATAATTGTGGTCCAGGGTAAGGCTAGGAACACACTCCTGTTGAACAAAAAGGGATAAATACTGTTTAAGGAATGGCGATTTCTGAACATGTTTATTTGGGGGCATGCAAAAATATTAGCGGTCCCCCCCCCCCAGAACTCATAGTAATGTGCAGGCTTTTTGCTAAACAGGGGTATAAGTCTTTTTGGTCCCCCACTAGAAGGGGATCTAATTGTTTTTTGTCTCTCCCTATCAAATAGAAATAATATCATATTAAGAATGTTTTATTCATTTATATTCATATCTAATTGATGGCCTGACCAGAAAGAATACTCTATCTGGTTGTCATTGGTCATCATCAGAAACAGTTCAACACCCATGTTACAACGTGGCCATAATTCTCTGATCCCATGTCATGTTTTTAGAAATATGAGCCTTCAAGCAAATATACTGCACTTAAATGGATAACTCATATTATAAAGGTATGCACATCATTACTGCGTACTGCAATAGACTATCTAGATGTTGTTCACTGGTGACTTATTTATCATACTTACAGCATAGCTTTAGGGAGGCTTGGTAGGGATGAGAAACGTTGTACCGAGGATTGAGTCGTCCCATACAGGTTCAGGAACATGAAGCCTACGCCAAAAGTTAAGGACCATACATTGAAGCGCACCGTCGGGTCAGGGTTATCACTGCAAGGTAAGATATTTTGGACAGGGGTTTATTACACGACCTAATGTTATTCGTGTACACGATCCTGTGTAAGAACAAAGGGGGGAAACGAACCACCTGGGAGTGTGGTATGCTTTTCCATACCACACCTACATGTGGTACGCTTTTTGGTCCTCTAGACCAATCACAAGCCAGCATTTTGGATCACGTGACTGGGCAATGGCGGGGATCTGAACAAAGCAGACGACGATCTGATAGATGCAAATTAACGGAATAAACACTTAAGTTTGCGATATAAACCACAATTAGAAGGTAGGGAGGTTATATAAATGTCTTTGGATCGTGTAATAAATATTGTATTGCAGAGGTTTGGCACAGGCTGTACGCGACCCCGTCATGAAATGATGTCACGAATCATGGAATGAATGTGGTCAATAAACGATTAAAACCCTTCCATAAAATACTGGCTATGGGATGAGTGGCTGATAAGTGGGACAGAACCCCGGGGGGGGGGGGCACTTGGTATATTTTGTATACACAGGTGTGCGGCTGGGAAGGGTACTTTTTGAGCAAAATCCCCCTCACCAAAGGTCTGCTTTTTACCAAAATCCCCCTCACCAAGGGTCAATTTTCACCAAAATCCCCCTCACCAAGGGTCACTTTTTCGGAGATTTCAACAAAATCCCGCCAACAAGGGTCACATTTGCCGAAATTCTTCGCAACAAGGGTCACTTTTGACCAAGATTCTTACACCAAGGCTCCGACTCCTCGGGGAAAATTGCTAAAACCTAGGCACTTTTGTCCAAAATCCCCCTCAGCAAGGGTCACTTTTGCCCAAAATCCCCCTCACCAAGGGTCACTTCTGATCAAAATCCCCCTCACCAAGGGTAAGGGTCGTCAAAGGGCAAGCCGCACACCCGTGTCAAAAAAAATTTGAGTACCCCCCCCCCCCCCCGGGGACAGAACGCATTATCCAGTATCCAGGCTCAGGGGATAGAGACAGAACATGTCACATTTGTTGAATTTGATGATTTGTTGTCATGGAAGCTTGCAATTACAAATTTTATTGTATAACATCATTAATAACATTGTATATATGTTGACACTCGTGACAATTAGCATTAGTGTCATGCATCAACAAAAGGTAAACTACAAGTAACATACCGTAAATTCACACGTATATAAGCCTTATCCCAGCTAACAAAAATACACGTTATTTTATGTCAAAATTACATTTTAAAACAATATATAACGTTCTGCCATAGTAAGGAGCCTTAAGAAAACGTTATATAACGTTATATAATGTTAGTAAATGTTGTATAACGTTTTTTGTTCACTAGGACTCACGTTTAGGCCGCATCCCTAACTTTGACAAATTATCCAAGCCACAGAGGGCGGTCTAATTAGGTGCTATATTATATCAATAAAATGTTTGGTATCAAGGGAAAAATGTGTTGTTACTTGAATTCCAGCCTCCCCCAGTCGTCACACACCTCCCATACGTCAGACAGTGTGCCAACCTTCATCACTGCCTGCAGAGGAAAAAAAACATATTGATATGTTATAGGACGAAAATAGCATTCATAACAAAGTGAGAAGTTCCATGCTTGTCAATTTAGTATGGGGGCACAGTTATATGGAGCGTGCTAAATGGCCAAGAACATAAGTATCTATACGTGTATTTATACTTATAAATATAATCCTAGCGAATTACTGTCATCCTGTATGAGTTTGCCTACCACCAGTGCTAGGTTACTTTATTGTGTCATAGAATTAATAGAAAATACTTTTACAACGCTTCCAAATACATATGAGCATCAATAATTAATCTAAAAATATTGAACTACATCATATTCAGAGGTTTACGTTTTTATATGTACATTGCATTTGTCTTGATTGATAAAGTATTTGACAGAATGTATGAAATAAAATAAAGACGCTGTCAAAAAGGGTCAGGATCGGGCTTAGTAATAAGTAATATATTTTGTATTCCAACTGGAGCTTGAAAGTCTGTGTATGTTTCGGAACACAGTAAGTAAAGCTGTCAAATGTGTCTCCCCGTGGCTCTGGCAAAATGGAGTGTCACTGATACGAGAGACACTGATACTAGAGAGTCAACTCAAGTTAACACTGATAGTAGAGCGTCAACTGAAGTTGACCCTTCATATAAGCAGAGTCATCAGCTGTTTGACTCTCTATTTTACCAGAGCAACATGGGAGACGCAGTTGACTCCTTTACTTCTCACCTGCACAACGACTGCTAGAAGTCCAGCTACCATGACGAGGGTTTGAAACACGTCCGTCCATATAACGGCCTTTATACCTCCCTGTAGGTATAAGACTCAACACAATCAACTCTGAAAGGCTCTAGCTTAATTCAGTACACTATTGATCCTGGCATGGTATATAGTACTACTAATTACTAATTTAAAGTGTTATAACATCCATGAACCTTTTCAGCACATTTATATCTTCATCTGCCCTGAATAAACCGGTCAAAGATGGCACCCAGTCAAAGATAGCACCGGTCAAAGATGGCCCAAAGTCAAAGACGCTCACATTGGCCCAATCTCGTGAGGCATAGCATTAATGTATTTTGACATCTTGTTACCACCAGCATCCCACACACTCCACATTTGTATTATATCTAAGAATCTGACACAATTGATTTTTATCAATTGATTTTAGATATCATAATTTCAAATAAATAATAACGGTTTACTCTTCATTGTCACAATGTTCTTGTGTATACATCAATCCTGTATATTTTCACCAAGTAATCAATCTTCTTAAATACACTTACTATTGTTGTGTATATTATTGTCACGGCACTTCCAATGAAAATCGAAGCCCACGTAGGGAATCCAGTGACTGTAATAGAAACATAGCGCTATTTATTTATATTGCAATGGGAAAGCAGAAGCAGCATAGGGCATTCATTCTCAATGGATGCAGATGGCAGTTTTGGGCGACTATATTATTCTCAAGTCTTATTTGCACACTCATATTCTTGGCATATTTCTTTCTCAATGTTCATTCCGGACACATCACATAATGTTGTCAAAATTGACATTCAAAATAATTAGATCTCTCAAAACGTTGCTGACCATCATATTAATTGGGATAACAAAGTAGTATAGACAAAGATGAGTTTAAACACACTATAAAAAGCACCAGAGATCTTGTGTGAATGAAACGACACTGGGGTATTTGGGGCTCTTGCTGAACAGTTGATTATATTTGGTAATACACCTGTGTTTTCATTGCATTTTCACCAGTCACATATCACTGTTCTGCAATGGACCATAAACCTTGTGCAATAGACCCAGATTTTAACTATCATCTTTCCACGAGATCACTAGGATCATTGATTCCATGATTGTTACAATTACACAAGAAAACCAATGGTTCTGCAAAGGACTACCGGATACCTTCTGCCTAGTGAGTATCCAACTAAACAGCCCCAAAAAATAATTTCAAGAAAATGATATTAAAGATACTTACTTGCATCAATAGCCGTAGCTGGGGCGTAATAAACTGTGCCTGTGTAGAGCACCTGCGGAAGACGTATTAGGACAGATCTGATTTAAGCCACTCCAAAAATACAAACTTGTTTCTCATCACTAAGCCATGAAGAATTTGACGAGGGCACTTCCTTTTTTTCATTTTTTTTTTGCTGAGGTACCAATTGGGTAGGGACATGTAGGCTATCCTTCAACTCAATTAACATTTTAGTAATTCAAATATCAGTGATCTGCAAAACTGTGTATGTCTCATCCAGGTCATTGCATTTGCAGCCCTGTAAGCTTTAATTTGATACCATGTCTTTCTATTGCATATGGTCGGGGGGGGGGGGGCTAGTCTGCCAAGGGCAATTCTAGAGACGCGCGTGGTAATGATAAGCAAGTTTATTTATTGGAGTGAAGTCGGAAGTAGTTATTCCAGACTAAGACAGAATTTTACTATAGCATCGCTCTAACCTGTTTAGACTTAGTATGAATTAAATTATTCTAAAAGGGTTAACTTACCATTTGCACAACACTGGATAGAGTTCCCAATATGGCCACGAAGCGCGAATGGAATCTCTTTTTGAGGTACTGAAGATAGAGATAGAGTGGGGTATTCTTCAGCGAGTTACTCGCCAGTGCTGCATTCATGCAGCATTCTAATAAATGACAGAGGATATTAAAGAAGTGTGCGACCCTTAAAGGGTAAACTACTGGAGGGAAAGTAACTCGCTTCTCTTTTTTTGGGATTGATTATATGTTACAACTCAACTGTGAAAAGTCTCAAGGGATTTACATAGGGCCCAGTCGGGACTCGAATTTGTTGTGGCAAACCTCACCGATAAGAGCTGATAAGATGGCTACAGGCATGCCCCCTCTTTGTCCCCTATTTGTACCCATAGTGGTAGTCTTATCAGTGGGTTTAACCTTAACCCGAGAAATTTAAAATGGCGGACCCACTAGGTATGCCTCTAGATTCCCATACAACCTCGAGATACCATGAATCAACCTTAACCCTTTCAAGATGGCATAACGCATTAATGCATGATGCATTTGGTCATCATGATGCTGCCCTGGCGAGTAACTCGCCAGAGCTGTATTCAAGCATGACTCTCCGGGGCTAATACATTCCCAAGGGGTCGGCATGATGTACCACCACAGCACTGGCAAGTTGCTCACCAGGGCTGCATTGGTGCATCATGATGACAAATATCAGCTCTTTAGTGACTCAAAAACCACCCCTACCTGGTTGATACTGGTGAGCTGTAGTGGGTGGAAGACAGGGATGAAGAGGATGGCGGACAGCAGAGCTCCTACCCCTATACCTACAATAGGGAAGACATAATATCATTAGAAAGTTTAACAGCCTTTTAGTATAGCCGATGATTTGAGCTCTAAAATCAATTTTCTTAAAAATGAGTTCAGAAAGACCATACTTCTTGTGGTATACACTTTTTTCACTCACGTTCTGTCGGGTTTCTCTTATATTTGACATAATTGTCAAATTCAAGCCCATGTTGACACTTTTGCCATGCATAAATTAATTTACATTATTATTACACTGAAAATGAAGTCACTCTGGTGACTAGCCTCTAGGAGAGAGTTAGCCTGTATTTTCTCCGTGTACACACCCCGCAATTCATTCATGAATTGGAGTTACTAGTACTCTATTTCATTATGAATGTCTAGAAATTTTCTGAATGCATACCAGTATATGCATATATAATTATCATACAAAAGAAGACAGAAATTGCAATCAACGCTGGATAATCTTCAGGAGCAATAAAGTGACAGATTTTCTTTTAAAAAAAGTCGCTCAGAGACTTTAGATACGGCGCTACCCACCTACAGCAAACAGCCAGTAGCTGCCACCATTGGTGTAGGACTCTGCCGGGAAGCCGACCATCATGACAGATGAAATGAAGGACACCATAACGGAGATGGAGACTGGCAGGAGACCCATCTGTCTCCCCCCGACCAGGTAGTCTGCCGTAGACGCCTTGTGACGTGCCTTTTGGGAAGAATGTAAAGGTGCTGATTAAAGATGGGTTAGGGGCTAATTTGAGGTCAATTTTTATTTTCCAGTTACACAATGTATTTGTGTTTATAATGTCCATACAGATATGTGTGCAGCTTTTTAAAGCATTTTGATACTTATGCATAACAAATAGAGAAAACCAGGTTAGGGGACACCTCTTTGTAATAGAGACCAGTCGCCAGACCTATTCTGACAATGATTTGCCTATATCTTATGTATTTATAAGTATCAGAATGATTTAAAAAGCTACATGTATATATTCATATGGACATTATGAACACAACTACATTGTGCAACTAAAAAATAAAAATCGACCCCAAATTAGCTCCTAACCCCTCTTTAATATATCTGATTATATATGGAGATGGATATCATGATAGCATCTTAGGAGAATGGTGCATGATTGAATTTGTGAATATCTATGAGTACCATGAAGAGCAAGGAGTGTCTTGAAAATCTAATTTACATCAAAGGTTGACATAAGTAATGATCTTACAGTTGAGATCCATTATGAATATAATTAGAGCTAAAACCTTTACCTTGACAGCATGGTAGATACCAATAGCCATAGTGCCGATCAGCATGGCGGCAAAGATGACATAATCAGCGGTGTGTAGGGTGGTTCTACCCGTAGGTGTCATGGTAGCTGTAGGTGCAGTGAACATTCTGGGTGCTGAAAAAAGCAAAACATTAACCAATTTAAGTTGCTGTATCCTATTTTGACAAATTCTAAATTCAAACTAATCATGTTCACACCAAGTGGGCATAGAACATTGAATCAACATTGAGATATGCTTGCCAATGTTGATTAAATGTTGATTCGATGTTGAAATTAATTTCGCGCCCACTAGGAAGGACTTTAAAAATATGTCATTCAGAAAATGGGGGACAATCAAATATCATCCCTATCTCTATGAGCAAGTTATTCAGAAAGCGTAATATATATATATATATATATATATATATATATATATATATATATATATATATATATATATATATATATATATATATATAAGGTATCATGGCACCTTTAATGCCGTCAAAATTATCATTTCATCCCTATACACACATAAGTCAGAAAGTGTATGTTTGTATATCACCCCAGAGGGAGCACGTGGGGCTAAAGACATTATAAATAATGTAAACTTGTATTAATTTAACAAAGAGTGTACACACTTCACAGTGTGAAAAACACACACACACACACACACACACACACACACACACACACACATATATATATATATATATATATATATATATATATATATAATATATATATATATATACATATATACATATATATATATATATATATATATATATATATTTATTGGGAGAGTTGGTTTCTGCTGCCCTAACCCATGTAGGCCTAGTCTATAGGACAGGCGACCTATGAGAGCAGGGCTCCGGTGTATCACCTGGAGATAGCAGCTACATGTTTGGTCTAGAACCAGATGCACATCAAGCGATGTCGTGATGACGATATGGGACATATCATAATTAAAACAATTAGGCCAACAATTAACTACCTGCTATAAATATCCTAAAACTCCAAGTGGCCTTGGTAGAGACAGTGTTGTGGGGACTCCAAAACAATTTAAAAGGAAGTGAAAGGAAAAGTAAGTGAAGGGGGCAGCAGAGCTACCGATTTACGTATACAAGTCACCAAATCGATGCAGGTTCAAATTCTATGAACGACTGACGTCTATGACCGGCTGACTTCTGTGACCAGCTGACATCTATGACAGCATCTACCGAAGGACACCCCTTGTGGTGGGATACCCCTCTACAACTGGAAGTAATCCGATCTACCCAGTCATATACACTGAAAATAATGAATCTCAAATGTTAGTCCAAAGTTAGTTGGTTTTACTGAGGTTTTACTAACTTTTGTACGATCATTAGCGAAATTTACGTGCCCAAAGTTCCTATCCTATCTTAGCGTTTTGCTGCTAACCCTTAGCTAAAAGTTAGCATTGCCCTGGTCACCTGAACTTATGAGGCTACCATAAATTCCTGTGTATAGCCGCATCGCACATATAACCCACAACCCGACATTGAGAGAATCCTATAACCTCTACCTAGGGCTTGAAAATTGTGAATTTAGTACTATACTATACTTTGAAAAGCCTTTGTATTACCCTCCCATAAACCTGAGAATATTGTATAACCTGCACTAGAGGTTTCGTTCTAGTATAACCCACAGGTTACACACAGGAATTTACAGTAGTCATCCATTAGTGATTAGTACATCTATTACCAGTCAGTGGCATGGCCCTGGTTAATATTCAACAACCACAGCATGAGTTACCTGTGCAATGGTAACTCCATCCATTGAAGCCAGTTTGTCTACCTAACAATTATTGTCCTGTAGAAGTGGCCATATAGAGACTTGAGTCTGTCTTTGATATATGCATTTATCAAAAACACAAAAAAGGTGTCCCATTCAGAAAACCTCATTGGAATAGGTTGATCAGTTATTTTTTTAATCTGGCTATGTAGATATATACATACATTAAGTTACACCCCATATCATATTCAATATTAGAAAAGGAATTTTCAGTGTACCTCAGCCAGTCAAAGACATCAGCCGGTCACAGAAATTAGCCGGTCATAGATTTTGAACCTGTATCAATTTGGTAGACGTGGTCATAGACGTCAGATAGTCATAGATGTCAGCCGGTCACAAATGTCAGCCAATCATAGTTTTTTAATCTGTATCTATTTGGTGAGACTGAGGCATAACTTGTTAAGAGCCAATTGATTACTTTGGTCCAAACCGAAAGTGTTCCGCACAGTAGGCTGTGTCTCATAAGTTTGTAACAATTGAAACGTCTTTGACAGGGTGTCGTCTTTGACCTGTGTCGTCTTTGACCGGTGTAGTCTTTGACTAGCAAGTTTTAAAATGGCTGAAATGGAAGCTATGTACACAGAAATGCCAGGAAGTTTGAAGTATATAGTGTTAAAATATCCATTAACCCTTTCCCCCCATTTCTGTGTACATGGCTCCCATTTCAGCCATTTTAAAACTTGCTGGTCAAAGACTACACCGGTCAAAGACGACACAGGTCAAAGACGACACCCGGTCAAAGACGTTTCAATTGTTACAACCTCATAAGACACGGCCAGTAGGAGAGTTGTAATTTGTCGACAAGAGAGGGGGTCGGTGGATTATGGGGGGGGGGGAGGAGACCCAAAACAATTTAGTACTGTGAACTATTTGAACCCTACCAGAGAATGGAAAAATCTTTGTACCCGCCTCACATTGGGAGAGGGCACAAAAATGTCTGGCGTGCTTCGAAAAATCCGCCACCACCCCTATTATATTATTATTATGCTACTTGATATTGCCATGATTTATTTTTGCGGTATGCGTACATCAAAATCACAGGCCCAAACCTGGAGCCAAGTGAAAATCCTATGTATATATTCAGTATAAATAAAACGATTTAAAAATATCACTCCCTAATTGATAGCTGGTTATGTAAGCATATACTATATAGCAATGTAAGATAACTGGAGCATGCAGGAGATGCAGAATTCCTACTTCACAGGCTATGTTTGTCAAGGCAGTATGGCAGGTCCATCCCCATGGCAGGTCCATCTCTAAATAATGATTGTTATTGAAACACTTATAGGCAATGCCACACCAGCCTGGGCCTTTAACACCAGCCTGTGGTAAATGAGAATATGTTTGACATGAAAGTGTCAGGCTTATACTTATATACCTAATACTGTCCATCTTTATGCTTTATGTAACAAGCTAATTATACAGGTTAGACCCATAAACATCTTGGGCCTGACCTAAATAGCTAGTAGAACTAAGGATGGCAGCACTGTATTAACATCATCAGTACTAGTTTTATATTCACTTTTTATATAAAGAAAATGTATCAAATCCCTCAACGAAAATGAATGTATATGTTTCATGATCAACATCTTCTGATATATGCACAGGAGCTGTATTACACAAACAGGGCCTGGCCCTATGTAAAGCAGGTTAAATAAATGAATTAACAAACAAACATGTGTCTTATGGCGACAAATGGAAACGATGCTTCATAAAGGGTCAAACTATCAAAGTAACCACCACATGATAAAGGTAAATTAAGATGGTATACATAATGAATATAAGTGTACAAAGGTGACTGAGCTCTAGCATAGGACACTTAATTGGTGATGATTCACGATTTCATCGAACTAGCTGTTATTCCAAAGTTAATGGATGATAATTAAACATAGGATTAACTTAATCATCTGTCTGGCCCCGTCAACGGGGAATGACGCATTACGTCTAGGCCCATGTAAGGCCACTTTAAAAATGGTTTCTCATCACTGTGCGCATCATAGAAACGAGGCTTTGAGGAAAATTTCTTTTTTTTCCCGCTAATATCTGATGAAAAACATGATAGAAATGGACAAAATATTGGCATATATGGTATCAAAATTAAAGCTTATACTAAAAGTTTTAAAAAAAAAGAAGTAATGCAGTGGGATAGACATAATGTACAATTTCCCCACTTTTAAAGATCAATTCATTCTGAACTAATCAAATGTGAATTTTGATTACCAAAAACATACATATATATATATAATCCTATACATTTTAGCCCGCAGACTAAAAACTTTTTTTTTTAAATCGTCACATTTTTCACACCTTGGTGATGAGAAACCACTTTTTTTTTGAGTGACCTTACCCAGTTTCGTAAATCACGGATTATTACATCAAATATACAGTTTGTCCAATGTGATTGAGGGGCACTACCAGATCTTACTTCTGTGAATCACATATCCATGTCCTGACCTATATACTGTGACCTTTTCCCCTGCACATAACGGCCTAATAGTAACACCCTTAAAGGATGTCACCTGCCTTCTGAAAAAAATCTGAAATAAGGATCTTTTTACCTTCACTTCCAATGTCCTTAGATTTTAGAATAAAGGGTATTCTTCTCAGGGAAACTGGTTGGATTTTGAAATATGGAGATCTATTCTCATGTAACCTCAGTGGATTTTAGATCGATATCTTTTTTCCCTCAAGGCTTGAGGTACTTGATATATTTAGGAAAAGGCAAGAGTGAATGTGAGGGGGTATTTTAAAGATATTTTAACCATTTAAGGGAAGCATAATGCATCAAAACATCATGCCCTTGGTCGTCATGATGCATGGCCGTCATGCACCATTTAAGGTAATCAAAAGAAATCAAGAATAATGCTGGGGTTGAGGCACCAATGCAGCATTGGTGAGTTACTCGCCGGGGCTGCATCATGACAACAAATGTCATCTTTTAGCGACATCCATCTTTAAAGGGTTAAAGACTATAAACTTGCGTATATCAGGGTATTTCTAAAGGCTGAGAACGCAGGTGACATGTACTTTTGATGCTAAGTGCTGGGCTCAGGCTGACGGCCAATCTCCTGTGCAGAGGTGATCAAAGCAAACTCTCAAATGGGATACCTCTGCCAAAGGCCACCTACGTCATGGTATAGTTTTGCAGTCACATTTGATTGCCCCTCATTAGACAAGGTACAGCAGTGAGTAAAACACAAGCTGGCCCCACCTCGACCTCTGTTCCCGAGCGTCATCGCTGACACCAAAGGTTGCTGGTGAAAATAGTTCCTGTGCGCTTGGTGCTGTTGCATTAAAAGTGCAGATGGGTACCGTGTAGGAATCTCCCCCAATATACGGGGGAAGTGACGTGGTCATGGCCCCTCAAATACCAGCAATGTTGCTCGGACGTGTCCGAGGACGAGTTGGGGCCAGCTTGAGTAAAACATATGAATAAGGGTAAACATGAGTATGAATACGGATGAAATTGGTCGTAATCTGGTACCTAGGACAGAGAGTAATCATCTTTGAGTGTTTGTTGTGATTACCCTCTGCACAGGAGAATGGCTTACAGCCTCATTAAGTGTTGTTTGCTAGATTGATTACTTTGGTCCAAACCGAAAGTGTTCCGCATGGTAAGAGAGTTGTCATTTGTCAACAAGAGAGGAGGTCGGTGGATTATGGGGGGAGGGGGAGGAGACCAAAAACAATTTAGTACTGTGAACTATTTGAACCCTACTGGAGAATGGAGATATCTTTGTACCCCTCTCACATGGGGAGAGGGGTACAAAAATGTTATATTATCATTACGCTACTTGATATTGTCATGATTAATTTACAATGAATGCGTACATCAAAACCATGGGCCCAAAACTGGAGCCAAGTGAAAATCTTATGTATATATCCAGTATGAATAAACCAATTTAAAAAATGACTCCTTAATTGACGATAACTGGTTATGTAATTATATAGCAATGTGAGATAAATGGTGATATGAATGGCTGGTTCAAGGGCGAATTTAACGACCTGGAGGCTGATTTACAAAAGCAAAGTACATGTTATGATTTAAAGGACATTGAAATTAGGAATATCATTAGAAGTGTCAGTGGTATCTTGGAGGTGTAATGTATTGTAACATCCATGTTTAGAATCCATGTTCAATGCAGTGTACCTCGTATTTACAAATTAGTGTAGCATGCAAAAAGGATGTTCAAAAATGTATTTAAACATGAGAAAAGGTCCAAGAAGATAGTGTTTGATTTGATAAACTCCTAAATAGATGTTATTCTTCGTTCATAGGTACAAAAACCATTCACCATTGGATTTATTTAGTTCCACATTATTGGAAAACAAAACCCGCCCCGTGAAGCGCTAGGTATGGGTCTGGGATAAAAAGTTCAATATAGTTTTTAACAGTTTTCTACATAGTGATGGGGGACTTCAGCAATATAACAGATGTTTAATGTCTTTTTGACACGATTCTGCATGACTGCATAGATAACAAAGGAAAGTTTTCCATAATTGTTTTTGTTCCTATATATATGCAACTGTCGGGACATCTTATATGGCATGTACGTTGGCATTTAAATGTAAATGTCACAACATTTATAGGAGGTAGGTTGGCGGATTTTCAGGAAATGGTTAGATGACTTCATGTATCTTACTGGATGAAACAATTAACACTACAATAACAATATCTATATTGTAAACTAACTCCCCTAACTAGAACATTTTAAAAGCTACAAATTCCTACAGATACAGGATTCTGTGCTGCCTATTTCATACAGTGGGATTTGGAGTAAGCATCCTTGTAATAGAACATTTGCAAATTAAAGTATAAGCAAGGCTCCCAGAGTTGGCAGTAAATCAGTCCGATATTTGCTTAAATGCCAATACAGAGAGTGGCACCACCCTCTCAGAGTGTCCCAGACTGGGACGTGGAGCCTGACACCAGCAGCGCCTGATGTGACCAGGATATTGAGAAAAAGAGAGGTACGCATATAAGAATATATATAAGCCTAACTCATGGGTAAGCCGCATCCCTTCTATAGGGCGATCATATAAGCTGCACCAGCGATCCGATTATGGTGACTTTTGTGCTTTATCATAATAGCAAAAACTCAGGTATAAGCCGTACCCGACTCTTTGGTGAGCCTATAAGCCGCACCAGTGACCTGACTTGCGTACTAGCCGCGGCCTATATGGGAAGTTTACACTACATTTCAAAGCCCCTACTGGAGGGACATGCACACAGCGCCATTTGTAGGCTGTGTCAGAGGGAAGGTCATGATGATCGAATCTATGAGGTGTGTGAATGTGGAAAGCATGTCCCTACACTTTTACTGAGGCAATGGTTCTTTTACATGCCATACTATATAGGTGTAGTGTGAGATGGACAGGCCTTTGGTATGCTGTATGTCTACCACAGCAGGAGGAAGGTTGTAGGGTAGAGCGCCCATGTGATGACTAGCTGGTACCATGAGCAGACTAGTATGTCTCAATCAGGGTGCAATTAATCATGCGGCCAATATTCCACAGGGCTATCATAGATATTGGGTCGATCATCTTCAGGACCAATTGTAATAGGGCCTATTGTCCACAGGGCTCCTGATCCACGTACCGGTCGACTCAAGGTACCGACAGACCAGGTAGTCATCTCATGGGCAGTCTACCCTACATGTCACACAGCAGGGCCCTACTGAGGCTCGATGGCATGACCTTGTACGTCATCGGTAAATGCGTTTGGTTTAATATTAAAATACAGTAAGGAGTTTTTCCAGATAACATTGAGTCAACGTTGATCAACATTCAGAATGTGGACTCAAAACCGCTTTCGTTTCTTGTTCTGCAAGGCACTCAAAACACTATGGTAGTGTCTTTAATGACGTCAATGGTTAGAATGTATGGCTAACAGTGGCTAAGCATGCTAATATGCAATCGACATTAGTCGGTAGTACGTATGTAATGGTGCTATCATAATGCTTCTCTGCACGTCATGGTGAATCAGGTAATAGGATCATTAAAAGAAAAGACGATCGTATTTTCAACCAAGTTTGATTCAAAGCACCTGTGATCCTATTATACCAAAGACCTTCATCAAGCCATGGTCCTTTGTGACATCATTTTCACGTCCTTTATCGCCAAATCTCACTACAAAATGGCAGCTTGGTTTGAAGTTGATTAATATACAATGAATCAATAGAACTAGACTTTTAGCTTTGCCAGTCTTTTCTTTTAACCATCCCCTATGGTATATCGGGTGACCCACAAACAAAAGACCCCATGCGGTTTTATAATTGGAATAACGTCATTGCATTATTTACAGTGTATAACCTACACACAGGCAAATATCAGAGTCAGCCAATGTCGCCAATACTACTCTCATACAAGGGTCAGGCACTGCTGGACTATAATAGATGGGTCAAGGGCCATTCTAGTGAGGGTCAGGCTAGGCTGGACATTCAATAACAGGCTGGACTTTGGCAAACTTGCTTGAAAGTCTGGCCATGCTGGATCCTCATGGCATAGTCTGGCAATGCTGGACTCTGGGGCGAGTCTCTTTCAGCCTGCAAGACCCATCTATTATAGTCCAGCAGTGCCTGACCCTTGTCTGAGAGTGGTTTAGGCGACATTGGGTGACGCTGATATTTGCCTCTGTGTACACAAAAATGTGACTTGGGAAATTTCTGAGGAAATTGCCTCATTCTTTTGTATATACTCCCACACTTTGTGGCTCAAACAGGGATCATACCATGATTGCCTGCCCTCTAGCGAATAAGAGTGTCAGATACACATTATTACCATGTATACCGATATTACTGGTTTAACTTCAAGAATAATGCCTCCTCAAAATGACCACTAACATCTCAGACCTGCTGTCCATGAAAGGTCTAAAGATAGGACATTATGATATAAAAAGCCAAAACCGTAAATTTAGCCAAATGTCTGACCTTGTAGAATTGTTTGACATCATGTGTATTAGTGAAACCTGGCTGCTCGAGGACTTCCCAGACACCAAGCTGTTTTATGCCTGTGATAAACTGGCCCCATACTTCTCAATGCTTTTTACTCTGAGCCAATCTAACAGAGACATAGAAGCCATTGCAGTTAACTACACCCAGCCTAAGCACAGGCTAACATCGTTTATACATGTATATCGCCCTCCAAATGGAAGCTATGTTAATTGTGTCGACTCCATCAAGGCACTGTGCCAATACCCTGCATTCCAGGGTAGGGAGAGGTGGCTCATAGGAGATATTAATGTTGATCTCTTCCAAGAGAATGAATGCAAAACTAAATACTATTGTAATGCTGATTCTAATCTTACTAACCTAATTTATGAGATCACGTGCCCCCATCCTAACGCAACTGGTGGGACATGCATAGACTTGATCGCCACAGATAGCGACAAGGTTATGCATAAAGGCACACTGCCCTGTCTTATTTCTGACCACTTGCCTGTCTTCGCCACTAAGAAAAAGGCGAAGGAGCACCATACTAAGGTCACCGTTCGTGGTCGCTCCTATAGAAACTATGACCAAAGTGATTATTTTGACTCCCTGCTAACAATTGACTGGACCAACCTCTATGCAACTACTAATGTGGATGAAAAGTGGTCCATTATGCTACCCAGTGAACAAAGAACGTTTTTTAACGTTCTGAAACGTTACAAAGTATAACGTTATTTTACGTTATATGTAAAACGTTATTTTACGTTGTCATATGGTTCACCTAAAACGTTTGTATTCATAACGTTATAACGTTATTTAACGTTTTTGTATGATAGATTTATCACGAAAATGAAGGAAACCAATACTATATATCTAATGAACTAATGGATAATGTATAGAGTGCTAGAAAAGGGGGGTGCGGGGGTGGATCCCCCACACCCCTATTTTCTTTCTTTCTCTTTTAATTTTCTTGTTTTTCTTTTTATATCAGAATAGCCAACTAGGTAACTAGGGCCTATGTTGGTGAGGCATTTTCCCATGCAACAAAGTTTAGAGTGCTGCTATTGTATAATTCAGGGGCTCCGCCTCTCACCACCATTTTCTTTCTTTTTTTCTTTTGCTTTCCCTTGAAATAGCAGAATAGCTAAAGAAATAAAAAAATGTGTATCAGGTATATCAAAACTTCTGCTCTACATGGGATTCGAACCCAGGGTCTTGAGGTGTAAACCAGAAGTGCCATGTACTCAAGGACCTTGCCATGTACTCAAGGACCCTGGTGGGGTGTCTGGATGAGAGTGACATATGTTATATGCATAGGTACACAAGCGGTACGTCGGGTTTGCTAAAGGTCCCTATTGGTAGCCTACTACTCCCAACACTTGTATGAGCTACGTTGGAGAATATTGGTGAGGAGGGGACACAATGGAGTTAAGAAGTAATTAGTAGTTAATGGCTTAAGAAGTAATTAATTGCATGGAGAAGCATGAGCCGCCATGGCCCAATGGATACGAATGCTGGACAACTGACAGAGCCATACTTTCTACCACAGGTTTGAATCCCACCAAATGCACTGGCGATTTTACTTTATTTTTTATTCATATTTGAATGTAGGCTCATATGAATACCCAAACAGAAAAATATCACATTATTATTATTATATAGTTTCCCGAAAACGTAGTATCCTTATGCCTATCAAATTAAAGACAACAAGTAAAGTATAATTTGTAAGCATTCTATATAATTACGTTGTATAAAATTACTGAAGGCCAAGCATCAGAGCAGGTCCACAGGGCTCATACGGAACGAACCTGATGCTCAGGTGTTAGAGTGATCAAGACACTTTACCTTGACCACACACACATGTCCGGTTAGGTCAGTTGCTACAGCAGTGATCTTCATAATGCAAGGGTCTGCGGTTCCCTTCCCAAAGCTGGCAAGAGGGACCTTTAGCAAACCCGACGTAGCTCATGTAAACGCAGACGTATCCTATGCTTTCTGTACTGCTACGTCTACATTTTATAAGCTTTTACGTGGTTGCTAAAGGTCCCTAATATTGTTACCCATGTACGTGAAGGCCATACATAAGCATCACATAAGAACAATTGTCGATGAAATTATGAACCTTTTTACCTTTTTAATCTTTGAAATAAAGTTTATATAACATCCTTTAAATAACGCAAAATAACGTTATAATAACGTTGCACATTATCACGTTTTTGTATAACGTTAATATACGCAAAATTGAGTCAACAAATTTGCGTGAAAAGGCTAAACAAGTGAGGAGGGATATTAAAGCCAAAACCCGCGCCTCTGAGGACACTTATTATAGGAATGAGCTGAGTGATTTAAAGGACAATCCCAGCAAATTCTGGAGAGAGCTTGCACTACTCCTAGGTAAAACTGGCACTAACAAACCAGACATAGTCCTAAATCACCCAGACTCTGGTACAGAGATAAAAGGTGCTGCTGTGCCCACCTATATCAATGAATTTTTTACTAACATTGGTTTGAATTTATTCAAGTCATTAGGAAACCTACCTGAGGTGTCCAAAACTAACACGCCAACTAACTGTCTTTTTAACCAAACCTAGATACCAATGTCCCATATTCAAGGGTCCTTGAATTGGTAAAGGCTATTGAAGTGCACAAATCTAGTGGACTTGATAACATAAGCTCAGCAGTCCTAAAGGATGCTCTACTAATACTTGCCCCCCAACTAACATCTCTCATTAACCATGGCCTCCACACCATTACCTTCCCAAAACAATGGGCCTGTGCTAATGTTGTTCCCCTCCCTAAAACTGGAGATTTAAAGAATGTGGGTAATTGGCGCCCCATCTCACTCCTCCCCGCACCCAGTAAAATCATGGAGCGCCTGGTATATGAGAGAATTTATATGTCACCCGAATCTCGCAGTGTTCTGAGTAAAAGTCAATATGGCTTCCGTGCGTCCAGGGGAACTAATGATGCAGATTTTAAGCTAGTAAATAACATCTACACTGCCCGAGACAAGGGTGAATGTCTGCTCGCCTGTTTCCTGGACGTACGGAAAGCTTTCGATAGCATCCACCACCTAGAACTCATATCACGAATGAAGAGTAGCGGATTGCCCCGACTTTACACTGACTGGCTATTTGCCTATCCGGGGCAGAGAACCCAAAGAGTTACATGTAATGGAGTGGCCTCTAATACTCTTCCTGTTTCCTATGGTGTCCCGCAAGGGTCTATCTTAGGCCCCCTCTTATTTATCTGCTATGTCAATAGCCTGCCTGATATCCTGAAACATTGTGAAATAATCATGTATGCTGACTATGTAGTTTTTTATACTACCTCAATAGCAGCCGGTAAGCTCCAACATGATGCAACCCGCATATATGACTGGTTTGGTACCAGTGGACTCGTCATCCACACTGGCAAAACCAAGACCCTGATGTTTAATCCTCCGTATAACTATAACTCGCCTGTAAAGATAAAGATGGGTGACTGTATACTAGATGCCTGTACTAGCTATGATTATCTTGGTATAATCCTGGATGATAACATAACGTTCAAAAGCACTATGAGCAAAAATGTAAGCAGCCCTTCTAATCGGTGTTACATGCTCGGTAACATAAGACGTCGCATGTCAATGAATACAGCCATTCTTATCTATAAACAAACAATATTACCTGTCCTAGAATATTGTGGTTTTCTATACAATGGTGTTGTACATACCCAGCATAAATGCCTGCAGTTGCTGCAAAATAGGTGTCTTCGGGTGAGTCTGAATGTCTAGAGACACTATCATGTGGTGGATCTGCATGCAGACGCAAATGTTGATTATTTAAGGTTGATCGCTACTCTTAACTTTTCACCCATAGAATTTCCTAATTTTTTGCCTGAGAGAAGTTTAGATCATTAAGGAATGGAAAATGGAAAAAAATAGGGGGGGGTCCTGAGCTACTTTTTTATTACAGATTTTTGAAAAAAATAAGTATTCTCTATTTTTGCCAAAAAATACCAAAAAATGGGAAACTTTCATGATTTTTTTTCTTGGTGAACCAATGCCCACATTAATCTTGTATTGCACATGAATAATTCTAGGTTGTGTCTTTTAATCGGAAAAATAAAATTAAGGAAAAAAAATGTACCTTTGTATGAAAAAATGAGATGGTTTTATGACAATTCTTCAAATTTAACGCATAATTCTTCAGCAATGTCTGAATATCACTGAAAAAAATCCATGAACTTTTTTTTTTATTTTTTCAAAAAATTGTTTGGATCAATAGCTAACATTTCTAAGGAGTTTTGATAGGTGGTCCCGGGCATATTTTTATAGTTTTGGGCCTTTGAAGTTGAAAAATAATGCAAAAATGGACTAAATTTCATATTTAAAGCCTAAAATAATGGGTAAAATTGCAAAAATCAGGGTAAAAAATGGCTGTTTTTCCTACCCTTGGTTATTTCAAAGAATGTGATGAGATTTATATCTATCTATATAATGGTTTATTGATTAATAAATCCAATATTCTAACTTACATTAAAAATAGCAAATATTATTGGCTATAAATATCTCAAATATTCAAAGTCCAATAAAATGCTCAATTTTGGAATCAGCTCATCTTTTAATATGACTTTATAAGCATGCATATGTATCTAGTTTCCCAATATTAGCCCCATTAGGCGATCATAGATGGGCGTAATACTAGGTCCACTTATACTGTCAGAAATTACTGTGCTACGCTTATTTAAGGCCAAACACAGCTTGTGATAAGCCCACTTCCATGGGTGATCAACCTAGTTGTACTCCTGTATTCGAATATTAGTTCCAGTATGAATGTAATCGGTACAATATAGTAAATTAACACGCATTACATAATATTGTAACAGTTATCTCATTGGACCCATCTGATATCATTATTTATTTCATGGTGGATACGATGACCACTATGCTTAAGTACTAGAAATCCTGTATCCCATGCCCCCCATGGGATACGGTCCTCCTGTATCACATGGCCTATGACATCATCATTTGTTCAAATTCTTATGACCATTTATATGCAATTAAACATATTTTGAAGAATAAAAACCATGAAATAAAGGCAAAGGCTCATGGCCAGAGGATTTTTGGTACCGTTCCCCCCTCGGTGGGGCTGGGGCGCATCCCACTCAGCCTGCGGCTTCGTGGGATACTGCCCCAGCCCCACCTTGGGGGGAACGATACCAAAATATCCTCTGGCCATGGGCCTTTGTCTATGTCTCATATTCATTGGCCCTGTATTGCCTGTATGCTGTATTTGCGGTTGAGTATGATTGATGTAAGTTGGATGAACAGACTGACGCTGTATTATACCCCCCATACGATACTGTAGTGGTAAGTGAATGGGAGGTTTGTATTCCACCCATGGCAAGCATATGGGGGGTTGTATTCAATGGTAGGTGTGTATTTGGGCGTGGGCGTTGAATCCGGGGGTGCAGGCGTGTAATCCGGCGCCCTGGGCGTGTAATCCGGCACCTCTCGCACAACCATCAAGCAAGCTGGCCTGTCTGGTAAGCTTTTGGCAGCTCAATCTCTCGCAACAAGTCCGAAAATAACCAAGGAGAATTCCACGTAAAATAATGATTTCCTCCCAAACCAACTAATCAAAAGTTCCCTAAATAAGACCGAGTCTTTTAAAGGTATGTATGCATTAGCAGCCAGCTTTAGATCCCATCTGCTCGAACAGTTTCTGAGAAAATATGAATTTTGAAAGTGATGCCCACAATTCTGACAGTGCTGTGTTTTGAAGCCCGAAAATAACCAAAGAGAATGCAATGGAAAATAACAATTTCCTCCCAAACCAGTTAATCAAATGTTCCCTAAATAAGACCGAGTCTTTTAAATGCATGTATCAATAAGGGGCCGGTTTTAGATCCCATTTGGTTCAATAGTTTTTGAAAAAATGAATTTTGAAAGTGAGGCCCACGATTCTGACAGTGCTGAGTTTTGAAGCCGAAAAATAACCTAAGAGAATGCAAAAGAAAATGATGATTTTCTTCCAAACCAATAAATCGAAAGTTCCCTAACTAGGACCGAATCTTTTCAATGCATGTATTGATAAGGGGCCGGTTTTAGATCCCATTTGGTTGAATAGTTTTTGAGAAAATGAATTTTGAAAGTGACGCCCACGGATCCACTAAAATAGTCTAAATATAGGCCTACGCCTACTACACCTAGTTCAGCGAATTCTGAACCCTGCGATGCGGGCTATCGGACTGGCCCTGTCATAACACAGCCCGGCTACTGTTATGGTCTGGCACGAACAGACTAACTACACCTTTATGCAAGGTAGCCTGCCTAGGCCTAACGCCGTCTTGGTGGGTCAATCTCTAGTCATATAATATAGACTGTCTATTACTTTGTCTTTTTATTTCATTGGGGGGGGGGGTATAATAAATCAAAAACATAACTTGTTGGCATAACTACGCATAGATTCCACGCGTGGCATCTGCCGTATGCCACTTGTGCCCTTATAAAGGGCACGCGTGGCATACGGCAGATCCCACTTGTGGAATCTGCACGTAGTTATGCCCACTGCGTTATGTTTTTGGTTAGTATCCCATTGCCAAACATTCACTGAATTCGTTCTATCAAAATGCATGATTACCATTGGGACCTCTGGTCCATTGACTTGTATCGTATTGATAACATCACCAAGTGAATGAATACGTTATAAACTCAAATCTCAGGAAGTGGATAGTCGTGTATATTGTACGGTTCTTTTTAAACGTTCATAAATGGCAATAAAATGCTGAATCGGTATTTCCTTGGGTGTTTCTTATGATGACATTTTGCCAAATGCATAAAGAATGCATGGTAGAGCTGATATATAGGCCGATAACATGGTGTATGTATAATGTGTGCAATAATATGAAACACACATTGATTATAGTGACACTTGCCCATTCTACCCTTGCAATGGACTCACAGTACATAGGGTAGGTTCGGTTCACCTTGAGTCGGACACATACCCTGAGACGGGCACTTAAAGTTAGTATATCCGATGATTGGGACTCAAAAATATTTTTTCCTAAAAATGGGTCAGAATCTTCAGAAATAACATACTTCCCTGCCTATCTGTTACATTTCCCCATATTCCCTTAAATTTTGCTCAAATTTGATTTTTATTGCTCAATATTTGGTCATTTTGGAATAAAATCGTGCACGATTTTATTCTACCCATAGAAAATACACTGTAAATACTATGGTTGTGACCCATTGGACCTACTCTCTGAGCTATTACTGTCCATAGATACGATTTAAATGTCCTCCAACCCACTAATGATATTCTTCTAGGGTATTTGGAACATCGTTATGAGGAATTTAGAATTTGGTAAAAAAACGGATACACCCACTTTTTTTGGGCTTATCCGAGCACTTATTTATTTGTGAAAGATGGTAAAGTTTAAGTGTCAATTTTTCAAATGAATAACTAATTCCAGTCTTATTATTTATATATGAATAATTAGAAATAGCAGTGTCTGTCTCAGGGTATGTGTCCGACTCCTGGTGAATCTACCCTACCTACCATGTTATTTATGATAATATAGTCTATCATGGAGAAATGTGCTTGTGGTGACATCAAAGCATGGTTTGTACTTGGGACTGCATGCCTAAGAATGGCTGTATGTTGTAGATATGGTACAAGTGAGTGCAAGCCAAGGACAGGGTAAGTGTACAAGGCCTCAATAATATAACTCTCTAGTCCAATTATATTTAAGACAAAGATGGCCGCCACGGCTGCCTACCTCCATTCCCAGCTGGCCGCCAAGGCGTTTCTTGATGTCCAACATGTTCCTAATAATCCCTGATTGGTGGCTAAGCTCTTTTAGAAATTTCCCACGCCCCTACCTGTTTGTGTTATCAGAAACCCTACTATGACATCAAAATGACAACAATCGCCAAAAATGTTAAAATCTCTATTATGATGTGGTAGGATATACCTATACATATATATTAATATATACCTATGATTGTCAAATTGGGAAACCCGAAAATAGATGTTACAAATATGTTGAAGGTCTATGTCACGTTGGACACACCTCACGCTAACTTACCTAAAGTTTAACGACACCTGATTTATGAAATTACCAGGAGCTCCGCTGCCGGCGATAGTGGCGCGGGTAGCCCATAAAAGCGGCCCCTCTCGATATCTGACTGGAGCGGGGCCGCTTCTATGGCGCGGGAAATTCGTGCAAACAGCGTTCTTCTGACCTAGTAAACTGCACTGTGGGAATGCCTTAGCCTATCAGAAATAGGCTCGGTAGTGTCTTGAAAAATCGTTCTCCTAGCAGATGTTTGGTCCCTTGTTTTCTACAGTTGAACCCAGAGAGTAGGATGGAGAGTGAACAGACGAAATGCATTCTTGGGTACGCTCCCGATTTCCCTGTTGTTGTTTAACAAATTGCATACCAAATATTTACTCTTGACTCGAACGCCGACAAATTACTGCTCTGATTCATCTTCTCCTGGAAGTGAAGTGTGTATGGCAACAACAAAAAACGGGACCCATCGCCTCTTATTATGTTTGCATGCTACATGTTCCCGTGTCTCCACACATAGCTGTGTATCAACCTCACATGAATGGAAAGCCACATAACAAGTTGGCAATGTGCTACTTCCCAGTATAGAGGGTCTCGCCAAATTCTCTGGTCTTGGCTACAGAGGTCAGAAGGAAATATGATTATTCCATGAATGAGTTAAACGATGTCATACTGACACGGGCTTCTTTATATAAATATGTGACCTCAATCTGACCTTGATGACCTTTGACCTAGAGATCCATTACCCAGTAAACAAAAAACGTTAAACACCATTTTATAACGTTATATAACGTTTCTATAAGGCTCCTTACTATGGCATAACAATATATAAAGTTTTGAAACGTTATTTTGACGTAAAATAACGTCCTCTTGTTAGCTGGGTATGTACCCATGGAAACCGGCTAATCTATTGATAATTTCATACACTTAAGCCAAGAATACAGTTCATAAATTGAGCCGAATCGTCGCAAGAAACTAACACCACCCTCCACTATACTTCGATGTAAGAATTTACCCCCCATAAAACCTTCAACCACTCAACTGTAACAAAACTTGTCTGGTTTTGTGTGATATCAAACGCCAGTTATATATTACACTATTAGGGTAAATTCACCTTGAGTTGGGCACATACCCTGAGACGGAAAGTAAAATTTGAGGTTATTCTTTGAAGACTACGACTTTCAGTGTTTGTCTTTTGGGGAAAATACATTTAAACTTTACCATACAAATTAACAACTTTAAATCCTCGAATAATCAAAAGAAAAGGGTCCGTCTTAAGCTATGTGTCTCACTTAATGTGGATCTACCCTAGATGATAAAGTCAAAGAAAAAATGTACACCTCCTTTCGAGATTTCTCTTCCTCATCGCATTTATTTTACAAGATGAGGGCCATGTAGTAAAGCTATTTATACCCTGAAGAACATGTGTTAACTTAGTTGAGCACCCATGTCAACTGATGAACTACAGTATGTATAGCCACCAGTGCAATTGTGGCAGCCATCCTATATAGCAAAGCCTTATGAGGAATGGCCTTAAGAGTTATTATAGCTAAGCACACATGAAAGGTTTCCATTTCTTTCTGCATTCTTTAGACCCCCTCCCCTTGGAACAAGTTATTCAGACTTCAAAGGAGTTCTAACTTCTTAGCTTCATCCATCTATTGAAGTTACACCTTAAATTATGTATAAAATTTGAAATCAAATCATGAAATGTGATTGATCAAAAGTGCAATTACAATCTTGAAATGTGACTGAAATCTCCCAAAAAACACTCGGGGTGCTATCTGGTGTCAATATTTATAAATGTTGCGTGTAAAGTGTGTTAAATAAACATGTATACAGTCACAGTTATGTAAGTTCCTCTTTTTCCATGTTCCTACAAAACACATCTTTACAGTACACCACTGTCCCACAGCAAGTTTACGCCAAACACTGTGTGTGGGTAATATATAATAGCAATAAACACTTTGCTAACCTGAAAGTAAAGGAGAAAGCCAAACAAGGAGAGCACATTTTTATTACACTTTTAACTAACAATATGAGATAAGCATAGCACTGCCTTACCTTTGTTTATGATAATATCTCGTGTCTGTTTTGTAGAGCCTGTCTCGGTTTGTGTATGTCTCCCGTATTGAGGTGATGCTGGGGGGGGGGGGGGGGGGTCGTGACGTGAAGCACCTCTGTGCGCCGTGTGCCCCGGGCCGTGTGGTGTTACAGCCGTCTACATCCCGTCTATATACACTCTACACCTACCGTAAAACCTCTGTATTCTGCTAAGGACTGTGTCTCACGAAATCGGGTCAATGTTGAATTTGACCGGGTGCCATCTGTGACCAGGTGCCATCTTTGACCGGGTGCCATCTGTGACCGGGTGCCATCTTTGACCAGGTGCCATCTGTGACCGGGTGCCATCTTTAACCGGGTGCAATTTTTGACTGGGTGCCATCTTTAACCGGGTGCCATCTTTGACCGGGTGCCATCTTTGACCAGGTGCCATCTTTGACCGGGTGCCATCTTTGACCAGGTGACATCTTTGACTAGGTGCCATCTTTGACTGGATGCCATCTTTGACCGGGTGCCATCTTTGACCAGGTGCCACCTTTGACCAGGTGCCATCTTTGACCAGGTGCCATCTTTGACCAGGTGCTATCTTTGACCAGGTGCCATCTTTGACCGGGTGCCGTCCTTGACTGGGTGCCATCTTTGACCCGGTGCCATCTTTGACCGGGTGCCATTGTTGACTGGGTACCATCTCTGACCGGGTGCCATCTTTGACTGGGTGCCATCTTTGACTGGGTGCCATTTTTAACTGGGTACCATCTCTGACCGGGTGCCATCTTTGAGCGGGTGCCATCTTTGACTGGGTGCCCATTTATATCTTAATCTGCCCTAAATAAACCGTTTACTTTCATTTTTGATTTATCTGATGCTCCTTGATTCACAGGGCTCTAATCGGCCGATCTATGTACAATAACAGATAGGAAATACTGTTTTCGACGTAATACGCGCCCAGGGCGCTTATAAAATTATTTTCATGACATTTTTAGTACCTAAGAGTTTAAATGCAGGGGGGGGTGAGCATTTGGGGGAGGGCAATTTTTTTTAGGGGTATTCAAAGGGGGGGGGCCTTTTTTTTACCCTATTCTTAGGGGGAGGCCTTTTTTTTAGGGGTATTCCTAAAAATGTCGCTAATTTAGTACGTTGAAATGTCGCGAATTTTGGTAACAGCCTGTGTTATATTTTACCAAATTATGTCAATATTTTCAAAATTTTCTAAAATTTTCCTCAAACTCCCAGCAAATTTCTCACTGCATCACTTTTCACACTCAGAATAGCCCACCGTTTTGTCAGTCTTCAAAAAAGTGCTGGCCTCATGTAAGCACTGAGGGTATGGGAGCTTCCAATTTATAAGCTGAGGTTTGACTATTATCACTCACTAGCGAGTATCATGAGAAGTTTACACTAAAACACCTTACGAATGGATGTATTTGTTGCAAGGTAGTAAATTGTAGGTAAAACAGTGCCCAGGATTGAATGCATACAATTAGTAGACACCAACATTGTTTTTGTAATAAAGTTGAAAATGATCCAGGGTGAGGGGGGGGCGCTTTTTTTTCAACCTATTCCAAGGGGGGGGGGCTTTTTTTTTCAACCTATTCCGAGGGGGGGGGCCAATTATTTTTGATGTATTCGATTTGCCAAACGCTCACCCCCCCCCCTGCCATGAATAATGAACACTCCCTTAGAACCGCCAATTAGAACCAGGTGGACAGTGGGGCACCAGACAAACAGAAATCAAACAAGTTTGATATGAGACCAGTAGTCAAAATCGACCTTAGATGCTAAATCGGAACATAAATTGTGTTAAAAAGCCTTAGCAATTATATTTTCTACGTGGTTTATAGACAAAAACATTATTTGTGAACATAGATCTATGGTGGGATCTATAGTACCTCTTGTCTGTTGTATATCATTGTTAGATTCGTGAGAATAGCACCGATTTGAGAGAAAATCGGTTAGTGGAGTCTTAGCTTTTTCCTGGAAATCCAAAGGCCGATTTTGGGTTCATTATCGGGCAATACACCATCATAAAACAAGTGACCTAGTACTTTGTAATGTTAATCTGATCTCTGGGTGCAATGACCGATAATGCATCCGAACCTAGTCAACATTGCCTAATGGGGCCCATAATTATATGTGTTTTTACCTGAGCGAGCTAATTTGCACACCCTTGGTTTTGGTCCTTTTTGTCCAGGGCTACCACTGGGAGCCCAGATGGGTCAGCCCAGATTCAGAGTGCCCAGCCCTAGCCCAGATTTAGCACACACTACTAAAGTGTACAACAAATGGTATAATTTCTTGAGGGAAATCAGATGTCAGTATGTATCAGAAAATATTTACAATGTATTTATAAGAAAAAGGTTTTTGTGGGCTGACACATCTGGGATCCCACTGGTAGCCCTGGACAAAAAAGACCATAACCCAGATATTGGCCCCAGGGACCAATGCTGACTGGGAAGTGCCCAATGGGTTATGGCTCTAAGCCAGACACCCAACTTTGAAAAACCACATACGCCCCAGGGGGGGGGGAGGTGATCTAATTATTGTGATTTTAAACATATAAGACGCACAAGGGGGTCTTATCATGGTGCTTTAAACCATATTAATCAGCACTGCCCAGCTAACAAAAAAAACATTATTTTACGTCAAATGACGTTTTAAACTTTACATAACGTTATGCCATATTAAAGAGTCTTAGAAAAACGTTGACATATAACGTTATATAACGTTATAAAATGGTGTATAACGTTATTTGTGTACTGGCTGTTGTATACATTGACAACGGCATACGAGCCATATCTTACTTATAAGTGTTTGGTATAAAATGAAAGCTAAGGTTGACTCAGAATCAGGCCACGGCTTCCACACGAAGATTTACGGTGGTACATAACCATGTAGGAGACGGGAGTAGGGCACTGTCACGTCATCCATAAGATGAGAGTAAAACCTCCCCCTCCTCCCGTCCTCCCCCGCCACCTTCCCACCTTGTGTTACATGTTAGGTAAAGCCACCTAGCGTCAACCACACACCTTGAGTCGGACACCAACATGTATAGTTATCTATGAATGATATTTCTGTTTCTCTTGAAATCATCGGATATATTAATATTCACATTGTACCATTATTCACAAAAAGAGGTAGTAGCGTGCTTGAATAAATACAAATGCAAATACACTATGTATCCGGTCGTTCTAGGTGAATTCACCCATGTAAGTATACACATCTAAACATACATAGAAATGTAGTCACTCTGTCGGCGAGGGTGGTGAGGCGAAAGGGTGGGGATGGGGGGGGGGGGGGGTTACTTAACCAAGATCGGGATGTGAGAACACAGATCCAAAGGAAATAGTCCTTTTTGGAAAAGCTTAAAATCAATAAAGTTCCAGACCCCCCACCCCCTCCCCCCCCCCCGAGGCAATGAATACACTGCTGTATTTTTCTGCCACGTACGATTGGTCCACGGAACTCCACGGTAGATCACCAAAACATACTGCACAGTTTAATTAATTAGTGTGAGTTGTATGTACACAATCTGTGTTCCCTCTTCTCAAAAGTCGAGAATTGCCACAGCGACTCCAGGGCCATTAGGATGACTCACTGATTCCTCCAATAATAACTAGGAATATCACGAAATTATTGGATATTCTTTTTTCCCCTGGGATCAGACAATTATTAGGCCACTGAAATAAGTGGGAGCTTGTTCCTCCTGACCAAATACAAATATGCTAAAATCAAGAAAAATATAAATATTTGAATTCCAAAAATGGGGGAAAATGCCAGGGTCGGCGGCCGTATTTTGAGGTTATGGTCGGGTCATGAAACACACCTTTCTTGGCCTTATTCACATGCATTGAGCAACTTCCTCTTGTTATCTGGGAGCGATTACGCTATCTGTCCTTGAACTTTTATCTGATATAAACATTGGTATCATACCTAGCATATGATAAGCATATTCTTTAACCATAGGAGGCTGTATGCTCAAGTTGTGGCGTGAAAATGTCATATGCCCATGTGTGGGCATATGACTGTATGCCCACTGCTAGGACAGGCTGTGGGCATACAGCCATATGCCCACAGCTATAGTCTCCAGAACAAACAGCCACTTATCCATCTGTACGCTTCGGAAGATAAAGGGGAAGAAGGGAATACCTATGTGCAGGGTAGAGCTGAACACGACAGAATAACAAAGGCAAGGCTTCTAATGAGCAACTATATTTAAAACACCATAAGCCTTAAATGCAAACAATTGGCCGGGCATTTGCCGATTAGGAACAAACGATATTAATAAGACCACATCCTTTTGATAGCAGGAGCGGCAAAACCCTATCCGAAAGGATTTACGGGAGCGCGCCTGCCGCTTTCAGGTGAAACGCATCTAAGGCAGTTTTTGAGTCATTAGTTTCCTGACTAGAAGTTGGCGGACGAGCAGTCAACACGCCACGTTTATTATCCAATCCCTGCACGAGCACGACACGGCACCTGGCGGCAGAAACAAAACAGAAACATGATTAGTTAAAGCAAGGCTCGTCTCACATTATGCACATGTCGGCTGTATCCAATAGAGAGGAAGAGCCGCCCCCTCCCCACCACCCTTATGCTAATACCTAATGGCAGTATATAACCGCCTGTTGGGCCCAGAGAGGGGGAGAGAGAGGGAAAGGAGAATTGCTGCATCACAAAAATCTAGGGGAGCGCATATTGATCAGGGAGATCAGTTTTATTGTCCGAGTTAGGGATAGCGATTCTCACCGGCCCCGCTCTGGACAGTCATACGGAGAGCGATATTTGAATCTAGACAGCACCCCTTCATAAGAAGGCGACCCCCATGAGTGGAGTTATGTTGGCCGGAGTTAATGGGAACCATTTGTGCCGTCACCATTTGTGGTGAGCGGCTCTGAGCTACGGGAAACAGCCCTAGCAGGGAATAGCGACGTGTGACAGGTAAGCTGTCAACACCGCCGCCGCCGGAGAGCCCGCCGGCCCGCCTCCCGTTCGGGAAGGCCCCAACCGCAACCCTACTGTGCGGCGTTCAGAGATAAATGGGGATATCGCACCTATTGAAAGGCGTAATCTTAAGAAATACTTTATGCCGGGATAAGTGATAATGCTTAGCATAGTCAACACGACTGTCTACTTTCTAGGCCTGAACTACATTTAGATCTTTTAGAGAAAACCTAAGGGGTAAGATTGGACCTGGGAAATTGTCTCTCTCTCTCCTTACATTTATTCTATTTGCTCCCCTATGGAATCTGCTCTCAGTAACATTGGTACAAATGCAAGACATTACCTGAACCAGCTGGTGTTTATTACAATTGGCCTGGAGACCAAGGCCTAAGGAAGGAGTCAAGGGCAGGTACTTGTACCTGTCCAGGTGAGTGTATGGACATTCAGTCCCCCTAGACGGGACCTACATACTTGTCACATTCCATGCGTTGAAAGCCACACGCTATCTTAAAGTACTCTGTCAGGTAGGACAAAGGAAGATCATTGTTAGGTAGTTGCAATGCACTGATATTATTCAAGGTTATTCAGTAGTTAGAATTGTTGTGTAAGTGCCGTTCACCTAGCCTAATGACCGTGTTAGTAACTAGAGGGCTTGCTTCGATATGAGAAGGATGAAATGTCAATAAACAACCATGATATTCAAATGCATTCGTACCTCAATTCATTGGCCGGAGACGTCTTTATTTGTGTGCCTGGAGGCGCTCCTTATGGCGAGTTGAATTAGAACTACCTCTGAGATGAAACTAAGTTACCCCTTTTATATTGTCAAACCGTTATTATAGACTTACAGTAAAATTAATATGATCCAGACCGTTATGGCGCTAAGGGAGAAAGGAGCCCCTTGTATAACAAGGATCATTATCAGTGACAGTCAATTCCCCAAACACTAAATCAGTTCATTCCCCACAACTGGACTCAGGGAATGGCTATCACTGCATAAGAATTCCTATTTAAGTATACCTTAAATGTCCGTTTTATAACTTAAATGTCACATTTAAGTACATTTAAGGTAAAACTTAAATGTCAATCTGCGACATTTAAGTAACTTTTGGTATACTTAAAAGAACACTTTAAGGCGACATTTAAGCAGAATTTAAGTAGATTTATGTTGATTAAATGGCATGGAAAGGTGGCACTTAAAGGTGATTAAACATAATATCAAGGTCCATTTGCTGAACGTCCATAAATGACATTTAAGGATATTTAATGACCTTTAAAAATCGTTAATACACATTGCTATAATTGCTCTACCCATCATCATTCATAAATCATTAAATTCATCTTAACTTCCTTATTATTTTAATGTAGGTAGGTCATATATTTATTGTGGGGGGGGGGGTTCAATAGGGGCCATTCTTTCATCAATTTCATCATTATCAAGGCACCCAGTCTGGGCCCCCTGCTGGCCAGGGGCGCCTCCAGGGGGTCTGGGGGACCGGCACCCGGCCCCTGAAGGCCGGGGGCGCCGCCAGGGGGTCTGGGGAACCGGCACCCGGCCCCTGAAGGCCGGGGGCGCCGCCAGGGGGTCTGGGGGACCGGCACCCGCCCCCTGAAGGCCGGGGGTGCCTCCAGGGGGTCAGGGGGGCCGGCACCCGCCCCCCTGACGGCCGGGGGCACCTCCAGGGGCTGGTTGCTGGGTTCTGTAAGGAGAAGATATGCAAAACAATCAGTTATTGTGTATCATTCTGATTAGAAACAAACATATAAATATTTCTACATACGATTAGTTAATTAAGTGGGTACTATGTATGATGTAGATGTTATATTGGAAGTGTATAAATGATATGAGTAATACATAATATGTAATATATTTCTGATTAATGGCCACTACATATATATGAATGGAAGTATACCCACCATGCTACTACTAGCAGCTACATGTGCTTCCATCCGTTCCCTACTGTGTACTGATTCAAAATGCTAACTGACCACTACTGAAAGCATCTCATTGGTTGCTGTATGTAGGTCGCACAGTATCCATTGTTCAAGTACATGCAGCTAGACAAGGTGTCTAGGCTTGGCCCAATGCTCAGTCGCACCTCTATTGTTCTTACCTGCTGCACTGTTATGACAACATGCACTCAGAGATGCGGGCATAGCAGCTAGGGGCATGTGTGTGTCTTCATGCTAACATTACATTATTATTTCATAAAAGAAATCATTACACACATGAAGAATTAGTTTACAGTCGTTCTTTGTATTACATTATAATTAATACTTGTTGTATAAATGGAGCATTCTATGAGGCTATTATGCATGTGTATATTTTATTATTTACATGTACCTTTTCATATTATAACTATTAGCAGAAACCCTCAAAATGATGTATAATAACGGGATCAGGGTCCCCCTGCCCCACCTGGTTAGTATCACGGGTTGTAGCCCCCCAGAGACCCTCAAATAATGTATGATAACGGGATCAGTGTCCTCTTACTCCCCTGGTTAGTATCACGGGTTGTAGCCCTCCAGAAACCCTCAAAATAATGTATGATAACGGGATCAGTGTCCTCTTACTCACCTGGTTAGTATCACGGGTTGTAGCCCTCCAGAAACCCTCAAAATAATGTATGATAACGGGATCAGTGTCCTCTTACTCACCTGGTTAGTATCACGGGTTGTAGCCCTCCAGAAACCCTCAAAATAATGTATAATACCGGGGTCAGGGTCCCCTTACTCACCTGGTTAGTATCATGGGTTGTAGCCCTCCAGAAACCCTCAAAATAATGTATAATATCGGGGCCAGGATCCCTTACTCCCCTAGTTAGTATCATGGGTTGTAGCCCTCCAGAAGCCTTTAAAACAATGTATAATATCGGGGCCAGGGTCCCCTTACTCCCCTAGTTAGTATCATGGGTTGTAGCCCTCCAGAAGCCTTTAAAATAATGTGTAATATCGGGGCCAGGATCCCTTACTCCCCTAGTTAGTATCACGGGTTGTAGCCCTCCAGAAGCCTTTAAAATGATGTATAATAACGGGATCAGGGTCCCCCTACTCCACCTGGTTAGTATCACGGGTTGTAGCCCTCCAGAAGCCTTTAAAATGATGTATAATAACGGGATCAGTGTCCCCCCTACTCCACCTGGCTAGTATCACGGGTTGTAGCCCTCCAGAAACCTGCAAAATAATGTATGATACCGGGGTCAGGGTCCCCTTACTCACCTGGTTAGTATCATGGGTTGTAGCCCTCCAGAAGCCTTTAAAATGATGTATACTAACGGGAGCAGGGTCCCCCTACTCCACCTGGTAAGTATCACGGGTTGTAGCCCTCCAGAAGCCTTTAAAATGATGTATAATAACGGGATCAGGGTCCCCCCTACTCCACCTGGTTAGTATCACGGGTTGTAGCCCTCCAGAAACCCGCAAAATAATGTATGATAACGGGATCAGTGTCCCCTTACTCCCTTAGTTAGTATCATAGGTTGTACCCCTCCAGAAGCCTTGAAAATAATGTATAATACCGGGGTCAGGGTCCCCTTATTCCCCTGGTTAGTATTGTGGGTTGTAGCCCTCCAGAGACTTCCAAAATAATGTATTGTAACGGTATTATGGTGCCCTAACTCCCCTTCATGAGGTTTCCAATAAATAGAAGGGGAACCCAAATTTACAGAATATGCCAAAGGTGATTTAAGTTTACCTTAAATTTACCGGAAATGTCATTTGACATTTCGGGAAGATTTAAGTTTACCTTAAATTTACCGGAAATGTCATTTGACATTTCGGGAAGATTTAAGTTTACCTTAAATATACCGGATATGTCATTTGACATTTAGGGAAGATTCAAGTTAACCTTAAATTTACTGGAAATGTCATTTGACATTTTCGGGAAAATTTTAGTTTACCTTAATTTACTGGAAATGTCAAATGACATTTCGGGAAGATTTAAGTTCACCTTAAATTTACCGGAAATGTCAAATGACATTTCCGGTAAATTTAAGATATCTTATATTTCATGGCAAGCTCCAAACGACATTTCCAGGACATTTCCCGATATTTTGGTACACTTAAATATACTTAAATAGGAATTTTCATGCAGTGTATTCCCTGAGGCCGTTGGTCAGAAACAGAAGTCGGACGCGGATTGGATAGAGCTCGTCGCGGATCCCCGAAGATGAAGTTGAAGACTCAATAGGGCTTATAGTACATATACGGAATAAGACATTTAGGGCATAGACCACTGGACGCAACACATATCATAGGTAATATAACGAATATCATAGGGTGCACACATCCACCCTGCTTCGCTGGAATAAGCAGGCCTATGAAACTGAAATAGGTAAGTTGTTGTGTTTTACATTAGCGTTCAGATAGGCTACGAAACAACCATCTTTTCGCTATTCATCCAGAAATAAAAAAATAGCTCACAGTTTCACGAGGGATAGCTAGGTGTAATAAAGCCAAAACCACATTTGAATGCTTCTAGACTTCTGTATGCCTTGAGTGTATGCCTATGTGTATGGGTATCTCGTGCTGTGCACTCGAGCCCATACACATAGCCATACACTCAAGGCATACAGAGTCTACATGCATTCTCGTGCAGTTTTGGGTTACTATTACCTCTCATGCTTATACATGATACCCAAGACAGACAGTTTCATAGAATCAGAATCAATGTGTAGATCTTCCTGAGTGATTCTATAACCCCGAGACAACCGCGGGGACAGTCACCCTGGTTGCTATCACATCATTGACCGACTTTCCCAAGGTTGTGTTGAAGTAGTATACTTTAATATACACGTGAAATATACATGTTCAGTATCTTTCCTTACCCAGACAACATTCTTTCGACTCGTGCTGCAGGGCACCAACCTTGTGAAACTCAAAGTTCAGAGATCAAAGAAGGCTATCTTTGACACACGTGGGGACGAACCTGCGGAGTCACTACACGCCGCCCAATTTGTGCGTAATCCTGAATCGCCACTTCTGGCGTAATCTTAATCAGTTTTTTGCCACTTCTGGTGTAATCTTAATCAGTTTCCAGGTGATACCTATCCTCTAGATGGCACCACTGTACATTTGTAACATTGCTGTATATATCAGGGGCTCTGCCCCCGCACCCCCTTTTTCTTTCTCGATCTCTCTTTTTTTCTTTTTCTAGAATAAGATTACGCCAGAAGTGGCGATTTAAGATTACTCATAGAATGGGCGGCGTCTAGTGACTACGCAGGTTCGTCCCTTGTTGCATCTTTGACCGAAGTCCCATTTACAGAGGTGTGCCCCTGCGGAACCAGCTACTGCCGGAGGTCCAGTGACTACCCTACAAAGACTTTGTCAAGAAATTAGAATCTTGACTAGTGCCTTGTAACCTGAGACTGTCTATATTGGAAATTGGAGTATTATGAGCTATATCCTGATAAGTAAGAACTGGACTGTGGCCTTCTGTGCTGACAATGTACAAACCGTTTTTGCATCAGTAATATGCTCTTCTTTGGCATAGATATAAAAAAGTTCCCATGGAACAATTTTTCTTGCCAAATAAAAATATCAACAACAATAACATGCTGGCCACAATATATTACCAAATCATCTGCATACATAGTAAAAAAAAACGAATCTTCTAGATTTTTACGATTTCATCAATATAAATCACAAATAAAAGCAGGCCTAATACAGAACCCTGTGGGACGCCGTAGGATGCAAATTCTATTCAAATGAAGCTTTCTATTGATTTCATGTGATTATAGACTAAGCTTTCTGTTTTAAAACGACATTTTTTAGATTAGGATTTCATTGCTATTTAGGGTAGATTCACCACTTTCGGACGCTCGTTGTCAGTGCAAACGTGACCCCTTTTCTCTGGGCTACAGATTTGTAAATATTTGACACAGAGCGTTCATTATGATACATATAGAGAGGGGAGTATCAGAATATTATACCTATTCAACCATTATTGTATTCTATACCTTCCTTTAATGCAATATTCCTCATCAAAGTTGGGGAATTTAATGTCTCAAATTCACCTGATGTCGGACACTTTGGTTTTCCATTAATATTCCCAAGTACTTGTGACCGATCTGTTTTGCTAGTATAGTAGGAATAATGTCATTTATACAGTGCTTTGATATTATCAAATTAACTCGACATATATAGAGCTAAAATATGTTTTTGAGACAATTGAACCTGTATAATGTAGTAAATCTGTATATTCTCCATTTATACTGAGATATATTGATATTTCTTGGTCCATGCAATTTGAGATGGTGCTTTAAGTGAAATGGAATACATTAAATTAACTGTAAAAGTAGAATTACTGCTTCCTCTATATTTGTGACAAATAGAAAGATACGCTAGACAATGATGTCCGTCTCATGGTGAAATTATATCATATATTTGAACAATTTTTAAGTACTGTTTCTGGCAATTTTCAAATATTTTCTTGCTATAATCTACTTTTAAATGCATATACCTTTATGCTCAGGTCTGGATATATTGCCCAGGTGTAGATTGAATAGCATTATATAAGATGGTAGCACCCTGTCCGACATCAGGTACAATAAAATGATACATTCTCTGTATGATCTCTTAATCACAAAACAGGCCCACTTCATGACATAATTAGGCATAGGTAACATGGGATTTTATGTATGCCCTTTTCCTTGATGATAAGAAGAACACTTTATTTTCACGGCGATACTCACTCTTAGGGCATAGGACATTCCATTGATTAAATATTTAATGTTAAAAGTGTCCGACTTCAGGTGTGTGTCCGTCTCATGGTGAATCTACCCTATGGGGTTCATTTTTTTTGTTACCCTCCACCCCCCTTCTTTTTTCTCCTGCACCACTGCTCATCCAAATCATTCAGAAATATTGCTTTTTTTTTAAACAAATGATCACCTGAAATCTGTCAACAAATATTTGCGAAAGGTTGACGAGTTATTTTTTTGGGTGGGTAGGGCTTCCATCTCGCAGTTTCTTATTAAAAGGGGATTAGCAATGTTATTCTACATTGTATGACTATGAGTCATCGAGTTTTTAGTCCTTTGCATGATGTTTTTTGTTGCAGGAAAGGTTGCTTAAAGTAGGGCCCGCACCTTGTCGGCAGTTCCATGCAGGTTTTCACCTACCGCTGCCTACTGTTATCACCACGTGCCTGAACTGGGTCATTACAATCGCCTGTTGATGTTCTGATATATTACTAACAGTGTAGTAAACTATTTGTCTACCACCTCCTGTGAAGGCGGGTAATTCAGGTAATATGAGCAATCTGAGCGGAATTAGATGTCACAAAGGGTGCAACCCCTAGTTACATTCAAATCAAGTAATACCCTAAGGATGCAGGAAACAGGGATTGATTTATAATTGAGATTTAAGCACTTTTGGGTTTGTCTACCACCTCCTATGTAGTCACAGGGGTCAGTGCAAAAAAGATGGCTGACATGCAGAGTGTCCCACACTGTACCTTACTTTAGGGAACCTCAGGGGTGAGAGTGTAATGACCCAGTTCATGCACTTGGTTATCACCTACCTGCTTTCCTGCGAATTAAAGCTACATTTAATATTAGTGAAACCCCGATTAAACTTTCCTGCAACATTTAGCAAGATATATCATACCTAAAAAAATGCACACTAACATAATTATGAGTCTCCAATACAACTATTTTTTATCAGACTCCTTTGTGAAGGGTGTAGTAATATTATCAGCAGAGCCCGCAGAGGGAGGCTGATAATATTACTATGTATCCACTTCATTGAAGTCATGGAGTGCAGTGACTAGTGCATACCCTGCCATCTGCAGAGTCAACTACCTTAGCCACCGGGAGCCGGTTAAATATGGCACCCGGTCAAAGACACTCACAATGGCCCAAACTGGTGAGACACGGCCGGGAGGGGGAGGGGCATAAGGCCGGGAGTGGGATAAAGAAAAGAAAAGGAGTACCCCCCCCCCCCCACCCCTTTCACCTCTGGATGACTCTGCCTCTGGAGATCATTCATTTATTCCAGTTGGTGGCTTATGTAACTATGTACCCAAATGCACCAAGTATGGCCGAACTCAACCAGCTGCCTGGACATCTGAATGTCCCGCATTAGACTTAGAAACATCCACATGTCTACTGGGTGTAGTTACTACCTTAGGGAGTGGTCATTTTTTACAATGTGGGGGGGGGGGGGGGGTCAGTGGATTTTTGCGCGAGAGGGATCAAAATGTTTCCCGTCCCACCCCCACACCAGGCAAGTTTAGGGAAGATTACCCAGGTGCGCACAGGTGTTTCACCCCTCTGGGCTTTCCACCAGGGTGTGGGTTATCCGACAACTACTATGATATCAAAACCTTGCTGAAATGTACCTATCATAGCCTAAGATCACCGGTACACAAGATATGGAATTTAAGCCCTAGATACTCATCTGTTCCATTCTCTAGCCCCATACAGCACTCCGATTGCCTCTGGAGGTCCCCAGTTCCTATAAATTCTATTTTAATTTTGGCATAGCCTATAAACGGCATTGTACGCGTGCCCAATGCTACCCGATAGGTTTTTTAAAAAATCATATATCATTTTGGAGGATTCTAAAGCATAAGGATGTTGTAAGATTATTTAGGGTAAGGATGTCCAGGCACCCTGGTGAGTTTGTCCCTACGTATCAGTTTGACCTGACCCCGTTCGGCGGATGGTAAACCCTGGCGTGTAGGGCGTCTGGGAAATACGCCAATGATCCTTTACCCCGGTGGGGGGGGGGGGGGGGCACTGAACCAGATTTATATTTCCGTTAACCCATGAGAAGGGTATATTTCTCGATGATTAGGTCATGTCTTTTTGCTAGATTTTTTGTGAATAGGGTAACAATTTTGCTGTCTTCCTCTGTGAATAGGGTCTACATAGCGACTATAGAAATGATAGGGAGTGCCCCCCCCCCGGGCCCTTTACAGGGCGTGTCATGAACTTGCCCTTTTCCAGAAGATTCTCCCATCCGTCTGTACACGCACTACTTCCTTCTCATTGAAAACTTACCTTCACCAAACTTTTGAAATTAACCAACTATGAATTGATTCAAATATATAAAGGAAGGTATGAAGAACCGATGTTTAGAATTAGGGAAGTATCTTCCTATAGTAGAAATTGAACATCATCTTTCTCTGGTGTACGGACATTATAGTTGGTGATAGGAATAGGAGGGCAGGCAGGACCATTGTCCTCCCTTCTTCTACAAAAGATATCCTGAAATCAAGGTTTTTGGCAGACGATTTTTGGGGGCTATGCTGGGGGAGTTATGATCATGAAAAAGGAGAAGTAATTTCACGTACCAGTATTATATTTGGTGAATCGATTACCTGTAGAGTAGTGTACTAATTCCCAGACAGTTAATTAATGGTTAACTGTGAATTTCGTTATGATGGATTGTCTTTTTAACCCAAAGCTCGTCATATGACATGCATTAACTTATTAATACACATGATTCACGGAATTGCTTGTTGTTTCTAGTTAGATATATGACTGTATCAATGTAAATTGGGTTTCTAATCCCGCACACAGGGATCTATTTCCAGAGAGTGAAATAGGTCTTCAGATATCATGCAGGAAAAAAAGAAGTTTTCTTTCTTTTGTATAAATGTCGCAGTCCTCTTCCTTTGTGAAGCAAGCATGTGTCATTGACCCCTATACGGTATGTATAGGTTGACACTAGTCCTCTTTTGTATGTCAGTTATACAACTATCTACCCCATGCACGCTACACAGCTGAATGAACCAACTTGGAAGTCTATAGTTACCATATCATATATATGCATTACTTCTATATGTTTAATGCTGTTTGTATCAGTTATAGGATATATTGCCGGAATCTACGTTGTTTATATGTTATCGCCTGGTTGCCTGTATGTCTTATTTCATATTGTTTATTTATCCTGGCATCAACAGGTGTTACCTGTATTTATAAGAAGATTGAGCGTGTGAGTGGCCTCACAGATGACTCAGGGTAAGCTGGAGCTGGAGCTTATCATGTACTTAGATATAGTACTCCCTTATAATCATTCATTGGTCAATTCTGGCATCAGAAATGAATTCCTCGTTAAAAAGTACCCTCAAGTCATGTGTCATACATGACATCAAGATGGCATTCCTGCATGTAAAGAGAGAAATATGAGGCAGTGTGGCCAAGAACGTGATTTTTATCTTTGGTTGAACATTGAACCCTATGTAACTTTCATTTAGAGGGTAGCAATTTAAGAATAGTTTATGCAAAAGAGAGAAATCAGTACCTGAAGATCGCAGCTCCATTTCATACAGAAGGAAAGATATTTCACATTTCTTTTCGAAGGAAACATTTCCCCCCCGATCTTGCCTATCTCTCCATGGCCTTATCTAATGGCTGTGGGCCATGAACATTGAATGACAGCACTTCTCCCATGCAACGAAAACGTCTTAAAACATGGTTCAGGCGTTTAGTATAACTCAGTTTACCCTGAGTCAATGACACTAGCCATAATTATAGCCATTTGGTGTTATATATGAGGTATAACTATATACTATAAGCATTAGGTATTACCAGTTGAATATATATCATGTGCATACTCTGTTGATACATTGTATTTGCAATTGTGCATTTATTCGTTGGGGTTTCAGCACCTAATTAGTTGTATGGTGTTCTGTAGAAAATAGCCAAGTGTCCCAAAGATAGGTTATAACATTAAATAAAATTACACAACAAAATGTGTGTACGCTGGATAGACGTGTTATCGACCCCGTGTAACTTAATTTATGTCTGTAATTTATAGCATGGCGTTATGCAATGTCATCCTGTGCCACTTTCTGCAGATGACTGCACAGCAATAAAGTACACGTCAAGCATGAGTGGGAGTATAGAGACGGGATCGCGGACAAGAAGATTTGTGTGATCTTGATTCTAATAGGGTAAATTCACCATGAGTCGCACACATACCCTGAGACGGACAGTGAAATTTGAGTTACTGCATGTACACTACGACTTCTAGTCTTTGCTTTTTGGAAAGAATAACACCTAAAATTTACCATTGTTCACATGTAAAGAGCTTAAATTGCCTGAATAACCAGAAAATCAAGTGTCCGTCTCAAGGTATGTGTCCGACTCCAGGTGAACCTACCCTAATCTTAATAACGCTGTAATCTATAATTAAGATTATGAAAATATATTCAAGATTATGGTGCAAAATATCCCTTGATTCGTGGTTAGGTCACCGTATATAGTCCCAAGTATATTCACAGACCTACTGCTGTATAAGGTAGGACTGTGACATTAGGGGTGTTGTGTATTGCAGTTATAATGGCTTTTGAAATATACAATATTGACTCTCCACCTTTTAAAGTTTAACAGCATGACCTTGACCTTTGTAAACCCTTGAAATTGTGAGTACTGCCACAATCTATAGCCTATAAACGGCGTTGTGTGCCTGCCTTACTCTGGGTTTTAAAATGTATCATCATAATGTTACAATCTTGATTTCAAGATTACAACATTGTTAAGATTATATGAATTAAGATTATTCAAAATGTCTTGTCCACGCTCCTGAGTGAGCTGTTCACCACATGCGTACATCCGCTCCAGTCACTACTCGATACACACTTTTCCTACTAAAGGTCGGAACCCCTCCAAAAAGGGGTCGTTGTCCTAAATCCATTAGGCCAAAATAATGGGTGTTTCAGGTAAACTGACGCTATCTTCCCAAAAGGGCCGACCCTAGCATATTTTCACACTAATCTTTAACAATTCTTTGGCCAACAATAAAAAGTTCCTACTAACCTCAGTGACCTGAATAAAAGTCTGACTTCAGGAAATTACATTTGCCATCATGATGCACCAATGCAGCCCCGGCGAGTAGGGTCGGCGAGTTACTCGCCAGGGCTGCATTCATGCACCATGACGACCAATGGCATGATGGATTAAGGCATTATGCCGCCCTTAAAGGGTTAAATAGGAATGTTCAATGACTTCTTGATACTACCACTGAATGGAGTTATTCTGATGAGTTGCAAGCCAATGTAGCAATGCGCAAGTCATGCCTTATACTCTCAAGGTGTGAACAATTAAATTAGATAAATCAAAATCCGACCTACCTATCTTAAGATTTCGGACCATGTTGCCTACAACACCTTTTTTGGCCTTACATCCCACTAACCTGCCTATGATGTTTATATATACACTTGACGGTCTTCCCCGGCGTAACACCAGGGTATTTTTCATCAATAGGGTGCTTGGATCAAATAACCATGAATGAATTGCCCTGAATAACTCTTGTGATGTCGAGTCTGTGTTTATAGCAAATACAGTAGCTATATGTCTGCTCAGCTACACTTTATCAAGGACCAAGTGGGAAAAACTAGAAACTCATGTGAAAAAGCGGAAAATAAGTCACTTATTTCACAAAGGGGGTATTTCACTATATATATATGGAAATCACATCTAGATATGTGAACACAAGGTTGTTGTCCTGGCGTCGTTTGCCCCATTTATATCCACATTTAATTGTGTCGGTATGATACAGACACAGTGTCTTTTTGTAAATCTTAAATTTGACCCGTTTTAACGAAATGGGTCGGAAGTCGCACATTAAAGATGCTCAAGTAAGTGAAAATTAATTAAGATGAGCATTTAAATTAGATATCACCCATATTATAAAAAGTCTATGGTCATAAATTTGGAAATAATGGGAGTTGAAATCTGGTATGTAACTTAGTATTCCAGAGGATGACTATTTATATGTTTGAAAAATGTGAAAAAAATCTTTGTTCAAAAACAAAATTTTTCCACCCTATACTACTTAAATCAGTTAATCTCCCATATCTAGGCTCGACGCCCGACCTATTTCATTAGAACGGGTCACAAATGGCCTCTTACAAGGCACTGACAACTTATTTAGTGCATCGTGAATGATCCATCAATAAAACTCAACTCCTATCAGACTTTTTGAGTATTTTGTATTAAATGTATTTCATAATTATATGAGAATTTGCTACACAATTTCAAGGTAAGACCAAGAAAACGGAATATATTCATAGTTAAATGTTCAATACACACAACATTATTATACATTGTTATGTTATATTTACCAGAAAATCTGATATTTCTCCACTCTTGCGTAGCTGTGCATGTTTAAAGAAAGTGTTTCAACTAGTACACTTCCCAAACTTTTTCCTTAAAAAGAATGCCATGGGTTCTAATATAATAGTAAACTTTACCCAATATTTGCAAGATATTTGTCTAGAAATATATGGTTTGAGATAGTTAACAATAAAGCCTATTCACCTCACTGACTCAGTCACTCCCCCAGGTGAGTACAGGGGAAACTAGCCTGGTAGAGGAAGTACTGAGCCATGCAGTACCACAACATAGAAAGTTTTAGTGTCGACCTACAGCAAAAATTATTGCACTACATGTGTTTATCTCATGGATTTAGACTCTGCCAATTGTTTTAAAATTTAGGGAGTGTGTATAGGATAGGACATGCAATAGCAATATAGCATGATTAAAAAATCACCAAATTTTAGCTGATGCACCATCTTTAAAACACAGAGAGAAGAAACAGCGTCAAAAGGGAGTCCAGGTTGCCTCCAAATTGACTCCCCTCTTTAGGGCAGTCCAGGTCGCATAGGGGAACCTAGGTGACTCTCTGGCTGACCTAAGGGAGTCACCTGGGGAGTCATATAGCTCTCTGTGTCATATGACTCTCCCAGGTGACTCCCTTGGGTTAGCCAGAGAGTCACCTGGACTCCCATAAACAGGGGAGTCATTTTGGAGGCAACTTGGACTCCCTTTTGATGCTGTTTCTTCTCTCTGTGAAGCTAATAACACAGAATGTCGGTGGGATATACAATGACGACACTGATAACAATGCATCACATTTTAGTCTGTTCTTTTTCACCCTCCATTTGACCAAACACTCCATTTCCCAAGAAAGCTGGATTGTCCAAGGAACACTAAAATCAAAGAAACAGGAAAATAGAATGAACAGTAATGTACACAATTGATTAATAGCTTCCCAGCTAACAAATAAACGTTATTTTACGTCAAAATAACGTTATAAAATTTGGAATAACGTTATGCCATAGTAAGGAGCCTTAGAGAAACGTTATATAACGTTATATAACGTTATAAAATGTTCTATAACGTTTTTTGTTTACTGGGTTTAAGATCATATGCATGTATGATGACGGCCCATACTTATAGTTTATATTGGGCCTATTAAAAAAAAAATCTTCAATTTGGTGGGGCTCTTACCCAGGCGCTTATACAAGACTGACGCTTATTCAAGGTCACGATTTTAGTGCTTAAGAATCTTTTGGAGACCTCTATACCCCCTGTGCTTATTCAAGACTGGCGCTCTTTCAAGACCAGGTGCTTTATCGCGACGGTACGGTAGCTTAACATTTAAAGGCAGGACATCCCCCAGACCCCAAGCCTAACTTTTATACAGATATTCAGTATCGTTGTCTTGGGCCCAAAGAGAGGTGTGTTTTAGGCAACATGGTCTTGGGAATTAGGGCAGGTAGGTAGGACTTTTTTTTAAATTTATCTGTTGAAGGTGCCGAAAATGAGTCGTGAATGCCCATTGATCTGTAAATGATCAGGATGACTCGCTGGTTCATCAAGTAAGCAGGAATATCATAAGAGTTTTGATATACTTGTGAAAAAGCAACATCCTTAACACTTATTTAGGCTACTGAAATAAGTAGGAGTTTGTTCTTCCTGATCAAAATTTGCTGAAATCTAGAAAAATATATAAACATTCAAAGAAGAAATAAAAATCCCAAAATCTTTGGATATGGAGATTGAGGGGGGGGGGGTGAATTGATCAAATCTAGAAAAATATGAACATTCAAAAAAGAAAAAACTATCCAAAAATGACAAAAAATGCTAGGGTCCATCCTATCTTTAAATTTAAGATCGGGTTACATGAAACACTTCTTTATTTGGCCTTACCATTGCCTTTTCAATCTGGTAGTTGGTGACGTTCTGCTCGTCCAGGCCTTCTTCCCCTGTGGTCCTCCTCCTGATCCAGGGGTGGATGTAAATAGGGTCCACCTCCTCACCCCGGTTGCAGCCTGCGGGCACAACAGTAGTATAGTATGTATCGGAACGGGACTATAGTTAAGTACTGTTTATTACTCAATCGACATGCAGCCAATCAGAGGCCTCCATTTGGTCACGTGACCGGAAGTGACCTACTTAGGGGATTAGTGGTGCATTCTGGGTAACCCTGCAGCCAATCAGAGGCCACCATTTGGTCACGTGACCGGAAGTGACCTACTTAGGGGATTAGTGGTGCATTCTGGGTAACCTACTGACCTACTTAGGGGACCGGAAGTGACGTCATATGACCTAATTTAGGATCACGTGACCGGAAGTGACCTGATGAGTCACGTGACCGGAAGTGACGTCACATGACCTAATGGCCGACCGGAAGTGAGTGACCTCATTGAGGATCACGTGACCGGAAGTGACCTGATTGATCACGTGAGCGGAAGAAGAAGTTTTTTGTTTAGGAAGTGAGGGTCTTTAGGATCACGTGACTGGAAGCGACGTCGTCACATGAGTGACGCTTTAAGAGACTGCGCGACTTACTAGTAAAAGAAGACGTATGAAAATAAAAACACAACAATATTTATTTTTTTTTTTTTTTTTTTTTTTTTTCAATCTTGATAAACACTCTATTTTTGAAAAGATGCACACGCTTATTTTTTTTTTTTCATATCTCTAAAGGACTCGTTGTCACACCGTCAGAATGCACGCGACGCTTATAATACAAGTAGCGCACGCCGTCTTTCTCTATGGTGTAGGTGACCATTTTGTTTCGCACCACTTTGAAGTTTCTATTTACAGCAATGAGAGTTTTTCGTTGGCGAAGAACATCCAAGAAGTCGTCTGGTTCCTGAGGGTTTTGTTTCTTCTGTACGCCTTTTGCACTCCATTTTTTGGATTTTCTTTCACCGGTGTCGCTGACTCGATCGTAGCAAATGTAAGTCTTAGGGTTGAGACTTAGGATCCCGTCACCTTCCCACTCCGCTTTCATAAGCCCCGAAGTTCTCAGATCGTGAAGGTACCGTCTCTCACAACATCCGCCGGGCGGCGGACACCATTCTCGCACTCTTTCCGTTTTTGTCTTCACGAAAAGCTCTAAGTGATCGTCGCACACCGCTGTCGGAAGCCACTTTCGTTTCTCTCTGAAGTACGTCTCTCTCAGGCGAGGTTTGACTAGGTCATCCAACGTGTCACCGCTGAGAGCCATGTAAAGACTGTTGGTGTCCATTTGACAAAGGGCATAATCGCGCCGATCGACGAATCTATCCAAGAAGTCGTATGTGAACTCTAACATTTTCAACTTCGCGTACTGGTATACCATGAACCCTATTTGAATAGGGAGGTTGTTGTTGACTGTTTTCGGTTGTAGTTCGACTTCAAACAGATCGGAACTCAACTCGGACGCCTTTTTGAAGCGCCACGAATTGGCCAATAGTTCGAACTTCCGACTGTCAGTGTATCTCACCGCCGTGTGTTTTTCTTTGTTGCAGATTGTTTTACCGTACGTAGCGTTTCCCATTAACTTGTAACAGTCTGACAGAATTTTCTCGTTCTCGTTCACGTCGCCACGTCTTCGCGCCGCCGTTACTTCGTCCGCGAAACCGGCAAAGGAGCGTTTAGGTAGGTATTCTACCACCAGCTGCACTTTGGTGACTATCAAACCGTGCTCTAAATACCACTTGAGAAGCGGCGTTCCCAAGAGAATATTTTTTCCGTGGTAACTCCCTATCAGACATCTCTGAGGCGTGTTCAACAGCTTTTCTTCCTGCGCAAAGTCTGACATGTGAGGTCCTATGTCCGATTTTGAAACGGTCGCGTTCTTGAAAACGGGGGTCATTTCTTCGAAGTAGTCTCGTAGGTGAGGCGGCGTAGTGATGTCCACTTGAACTAAACCGAACATTTTCTCCTCTTTCACAGCGGAAAGGATGTCGCTCTCGCTCATCGCGTTTCGAGACACTTTCAAAGCGTCAACCTTCCAGCGTTGTTGGGAGGCCTTGACCCGCTCATCTCGACGCTTCATCTCTCGCCATTCGCACTCCCACACGACGACCAGCTTGTGACCTAGCGCTTTCAAGTAAGCGCTTACTCTGGTCGTTCTGTCGCGTCTCTCCTCTCTCAGTGAAGCGCACTGATATCGGTGCGACGGTATGCACTCGTGAGCGTGGAACCAACACCCGTGAAACTGGAAAACCGTATTAGAGGCCGCGTGAAACCCGTCCACGCGAATTCTCCGACAGCCTACAACCATCTCGCCGCCGTTCAAAGCGTGGCGCAGTTTCACGTCGCGGTCGTGCTCTACGAAGCGTAACCACTCCAAAGCGCTGTGAGAGTTTCTTTGCCTAATTTCGGGCTTGAACTCGGTCTCGGGCCGTCTCACCGCGTAATAGCCCGTGCAGTGCGCTTCGCTCATGCAGCGCAAGTACAGAGAGTTAGCGTCTAGTCCTAGGATGTGTTGGCACGGTCTCGCTTCTTCGCCGTACTTGTGCTCCCTTATCCGCGTGGTGCCCTTCTCGTGAAATCTATGGAAGATGATGGAAGGACCGCCGACTAGATTTTCTTTGATCAGAGCGTGGAGGACGGCGTCGAACTGGGGGAACGTTGTGAACGCGTCTTCTAGGTTTTGGAAGAGGAACCGTAAAGTCAAACCGGCGAGAGAAACTCCGTCTTTCAACATGTCAATGCCGCGATCTTGGAAAAATTTAGCGTGATTTTTCAGAGCTTCTATGAAAGGTTTGACGTCTTTGTTGTTGTAGTGGATCAAGTAGTCTTCCATAGTTTGCATCTTCTCGTCGGACCAAACTTTCTGACATGCGGCGTAGTCGGATTCGGACATTTTGACGCCCGTCAGCTCGCTGTCGAAAGCCGATCTCGGTGGCAGCGTTCTGTTTGCCAGTTTCCTGGTAGACGTCATCCATTCGTAAGGAAAGTGACCTTTCTCTTCGTTCCTGGTGAAAGCTCGCAAATAGGTCGCGTAGTTGTAACCGGGTGCCAAATAGTTGACTACGTCCAAGAAAACCGTGTGCTGTGTGTAAACCGCCAAGTATTGATTGCTTCTCTTTATGACGCTGAATTCTTGGTTTCTTCGGTCTCCGGAGGCGAAGAACGAGTGAAGGCGTATTTTGATCAGGTTCAAGTCGTAACGCCCCGAGTTGAAGCCCACGACTGGAGCTTGACGGATGTATCTCAGAAGACGCTTCTTCAGTTGAACTAACGGGTGTCTGGTCTGAGCCGCAGCGAAGCCGCCTGGAGAAGGGGTGAACGTCGCCTCCTCCAGCAGGAGAGCTTCACCTATCGCCGCATCTAACTTCGCTAAGGTCGGTCGGTAAAGTTCTAGCACAGCTTCCCCGATGACTTTGGCGTTCTCGTTTATGTGATTTAAAACTCGGTCCAACAAGGGGTCGGAATCTGCGTCGGATTCTCTGACGAAGCAGACGGGCCCCTCCCACCCCGGAAAGTCGGATGCGACGCTAGCCGACAAAGGGACGTGATCCCACAGCAGGGACACGTGTTCCGTCGACGGTTCTTTGCACGGTCTGAAGAAAGCCTCGAAATCGAAGGCGATCTTGTAAGGGTAGATTCCGGAATGTCCGTCGGGGGGAAAAATGGAGAAGTCTGCTAGCGCTTCGAAAATCGTTCTCGAATTTTGGTAGATGCCACCTACGTAGCGCAACTTGACTTGTCGGCAAGAGGAAAGCTGATTCCTGTGTCTCTTCAGCAAGAACTCGGTGGTGAACGCCGCCTTACACTTGCAACATTCGTATATGCCCGCGTACGCGTTGAAGTCCGTGACGAGAGAGACGTGCAAACCGCCTTTCGCCGTCAGGTGTAGGTTGACTTTACCTCGGGCGGCCAGAGTTCTGGAAGGCGGTCTGATCAGAGTAACGCGTCTTCTCAACTTCCGCCCCGGCACTTGACGCGACGCGGTGTAAACCGCTATTTGTACGTCAAACAAGTTCTCTAACGCGGGTAAGTCGCGGATGTTCAGACCCGGAAAGGATTCAGGTGTGGCAGCGGGACAGAACTGACGTAACAAATCTGAAGCGCGCTTGCTGGTGTTGTATAAGTGAAAGGAAATGCAGCGGAAGATGCAGAGGTTGTCCTTGTTGGGAAAATCTAACACGCCGCTTCTCTTTCCAACTCGACCGGCCTGAGTGATCCTACCGCCTATGGGGAATTCCCCCGGTCCCATGTAAACGCAAATGTTCAAATTGGTAGGAAAAAGAACGTGCCACTTGGTGTCAGCGTCGCAAAGTTTCCGTACTTCCTCGCAAGCGACGGTGTTTTCCATCTTTGAGAGGAGCTCTTCCAAAGTTTCTGAATTAGTTATAGTAGGGAGCGGTTGTATGAGAGTTGCGTTGTTCTGGGAGGCGTGAAAGTAGCGCAGTTTGCTCTTGTCTTCTCTGTGTTGTAAGAGTAAGCCTACCGAGAAACCCACTTTGTATCTGAATCTTTGTGTCAAGTGAATGCGACGCATAGTATCTACAGCGTCACTCAACTCGCCGGTTGGTAGCCTGAAGTTTGTTACACTCACGCGAGTCCCGTGCATCCTGACGCCCGTTTGTATCGCAGGCCAATTCGCCGTGAACGTTTCCTCCCCGTTCGGTACAGCACATATGCGCGGAGGGACGGTCACCCCGTCCAGAGATTCGCGTCGACAGGCGATCTTTCGGCAATCGCCTTCGCCGCATAGAGGGCAAAACTTAGGTACTACTCTACAATTTTCTACGTGTCTCTCGTGGTTGTACGGTCTTTTAAACATTTTGAAACACTTTTCGCATACGTACTGTGTCATGTTTTTTTTCACTCAGTTACCAACTACTTAGCCGTCTAACTATCTATCTATCTATCTATCAATCTATCTGTCTATCTATCTATCTATTTATCTTTCTGTCTGCTGTCTGTGTATCCGTCTGTCTGTCTCATACAGCGTACCTCAAACGCTGTGTGTGTGTGTGCGCGCGTGAGCGTTGAGCGTCTCTCATTCCGAATCTATGCCGAGATATTTCAGAATGATCTCTGTTTTGTCATCCAACTCTTTGAGCGCTCTGGCGGACAGCTTCACTCCCTGCTGTGTGGGTTTTTTGTCAGGACCTTCGTACTTGCGCACGTGGACGAGGTTCTTACCGCTGTAGTAGCTCACAGCTGCGTACACTTCGCCCTCCTCATCCAGCACTGCGAACCAGGGGGTGTGATTAGGTCTTCCTTGCGCGGCCGCTGTGTCGCGTATGCGCACCACTGCGCGGATATCGGCGATGCGTGCTATTAGCTCGCGCAGCACGTCGGCCGTGAAGTGCACTCGCTTGCTTCTGGTCAGAGACGCCTCTTTCACCTGGCCGTCTTTTGTGTAGCGCGGCCTCCTAGACAGTCTAGCCACGTCCTCCCAGATCTCCAGCGTCAAAGCTCCGTCTAAGCAGAACTCTAACCCGAGAAGACGGGAGAAGGTTTTCTCTGCTTCTTCTCGTCCATCTCGTTCTTTTTCTTGTATTTTTCTCTTCTTACTAGGCCTTGTTGTTCTGGAACTCACCTTAGAACGTTTCACACCCGCAGGATGAGTAACACCATCAGCGTGAGCTGAATCAGCAGCAGAACCGATAGCAGGAGCAGCGTCAGCGCTGGTGGTATCCGAGGCCTCGTTGTTGGAACAGAGCAGCCACACGCCGTCGGTGCTGAGTGTAGCGGTAGAAGATGAAGCGCCGCCGCCCTCGTAAGGTGGCGGTGAGGGCAGTCGCCACGGACCGGACGGGGCCCTACTAGTGGAAGTGAGGTCGAAAGGTCGAAGAGGGGAGCCGAAAAACGTACCGCCCACCCCTTTCCCTTCGGGTTCTTCGTACGCCTCGTCGTCAGCGTCATTCTCTGTCTCACCCTGTTGCTGCTGCTCCTCCTCCTCCTCCTCTTCTTCTCGGTTTAGGGGCTGAGTGTCCGAATAGCTGTCACTCTCAGCGCGAGCGGCGTCGAGGGCGTCGGTCGATGTAGTGGTGGAGGAGAGGGGCTGTGCAACGTGCGGCAGGTCATCAAAGTCATCAACAGTAGTGGGGAGGTAAAAACCCGGTTGCCAGTACTGCGCTGTGCCAGGAGCGTTGTCGTCAGTAGTAGTAGCGGTAGCAGCAGGTGCAGCAGAAGCAGCAGCAGCAGCAGCAGCAGCAGACGCAACAGTAGCAGGCGCAGCAGCCTCAGCAGGCGCAGCGGTAGCAGGCGCAGCGGTAGCAGGTGCAGCAGCAGCAGCAGCCGCAGCAGCCGCAGCAGCCGCAGCCCGAGGATCACCAGCAGGCGGGGCGGCAGTAGCAGCGGCAGCGCGCTTAGCAGCAACGTGTACCGTCGCGAGTGTAACAACGTCGCTAGCACGACGACTACTACCAGTAGTACTACTACCACTACTACTACTACTACTACTACTAGTACTACTACTGCTACTACTACTGCTACTACTACTACTACTGCCGCGAGCGCTCGCTACAGCGGGAGGGTGATAAGACCAAGCGGCTGCGGCGGTAGTCTCATTTTCAGTAGCAAGAGGAGGCACTGACGCTAAACGAGCGCTGTTCCGCGTAGTCTTCTTGTTCTTGGACGGCGCTAGGTGTTGTCTTTTGCTCATGGTGGTGACTGTAGAGAGCAGCAAAAGAATGAGTGAGTGAATGGAGGTTTCCAGGCCCCTTATATACGCCTTCTCGCTTCTAGAGCTAAGCTACTTACTGACCCTGTTCAGCTGCCGCCGGCTGGCCGGCGGCCATTCACAAAGAGAAACAAAAGACATAAGGCATGACGTTTTCAGCTGGATCCCTTTCCCCCCTTTTGAGAGATCGACTGTCATGAGCTAAGCCGCTTACCACCCTGTTCAGCAATTCAACGCGCATTAGCTGTATAAAGGATTAAGCGGTTGCTGCCGTCGACTGACCGGCGGCCATTCACAAAGACATAAGGTATGACGTTTTCAGCTGGATCCCTTTCCCCTCTTTTTTTTGAGGGATCCACTGTCATGAGCTAAGCCACTTACCACCCTGTTCAGCAATTCAGCGCGCGTTAGCTGTATAAAGGATTAACGGTGATGAGCTTAGAGTGTGTATACAAAAAAAACTACAGGAGGCGTGTGGCGTGAAGCAGGACCCCCCTAAGACGAACGTGTCTGTCTGTGAGTAGAGGCGTGTGCATGTGGTGAGCGACTTAAGTGTAAGACAAAAATCACCACCTCCTGCCGTGGTGAGTAGACCGGGCCGGCCAGGCGGGCGGGCGGCCGGCTAGTTCAATAGGGAGGGGTGACAGCTGACTAAGGCTGTGCATGAAAAAAAAATCCGATTTTCACCTGACCTCTGACGTTTGTTACAATGAATGTCAGAGGGAGGGAGACGTCCTCGGGTAGGGGGTAGGAGGTATTAAGGCTATGAGTGAGGAAAAAACACCGTTTTCAGCTGGTCTCCACGGATAGCGATGCCATACCCCCTCGTCATCTAAGCTCTTAAGGAGCGGAGCGGCTGAAAAAGCGTCATGCGGACAGGGCGCTAGACAGCTGGAGCGCTGTTGGAAATGGGATTAAACTCCCTCTGTATAAAAAGCTCTCATTTCTGTTGGAAAAAAAACATATCGCCTCTGACCCCAGTAACGGCTACTACCACCACCACCGCCACCACCACCACCGCCGCCGCCGCCGCCGCCGCCGCCGCCGCTGCCGCCGCCGCCAAGACGAGACGAGATGGCTCAAGCTATTCCACTTTCAAGCTCGCCTTCACCGCCCGGTGCGCCTGAAAAAAAGTTAATGCGGCTTGACGACGTGAGACGCGACGCGAGGCAGACCGATGATGGGGAGACCCGACAGGTAGGACAGCGGCGGTTAGCCTATAGCGACGCCTTGCTTCGTCAACTAGGTAAAGAGTTGAGCGGCTGTTGGAGAGAGTTGGGCAGTAGCTTAAAAGTCAGCGCCGCCCGTATGGATGCTCTAGTAGAGCGCAGTGTCAAGACACCGGAGGAGCTGTGTACGGCGATGTTCCGAGTGTGGTGGGGTGAAACCCCGCATCGTCATAGATGGGGCGAGCTCGGTCGCGTCTTCAATAGTTCAATAGGGAGGGGTGACAGCTGACTAAGGCTGTGCATGAAAAAAATCCGATTTTCACCTGACCTCTGACGTTTGTTACAATGAATGTCAGAGGGAGGGAGACGTCCTCACCCAGTGGGCACAAAATCCTGTCCAATGTTGAATCAACATTGACTCAATGTTGAATCAACATTGACAACCATTTATCAATGCTGATTCAATGTTCTCTGCCCACTGGGCAGGTAGGGGGTAGGAGGTAAGGCTATGGATGAGGAAGAAACACCGTTTTCAGCTGGTCTCCACGGATAGCGATGACATACCCCTCGTCATCTAAGCTCTTAAGGAGCGGAGCAGCTGAAAAAGCGTCATGCGGACAGGTCGCTAGACAGCTGGAGTGCTGTTGGAAATGGGATTAAACTCCCTCTGTATAAAAGCTCTGATTTCTGTTGGAAAAAAACCATATCGCCTCTGACCACAGTAACGTCTACTACCACCACCACCGCCACCGCCGCCGCCGCCGCCGCCGCCGCCGCCGCCGCCGCCGCCGCCGCCGCCGCCGCCGCCAAGACGAGACGAGATGGCTCAAGCTATTCCACTTTCAAGCTCGCCTTCACCGCCTTGTCCACCTGAAAAAAAGTTAATGCGGCTTGACGACGTGAGACGCGTGAGGCAGACCGATGGGGAGAACAGAGAGGTAGGACAGCGGCGGTTAGCCTATAGCGACGCCTTGCTTCGTCAACTAGGTAAAGAGTTGAGCGGCTGTTGGAGAGAGTTGGGCAGTAGCTTAAAAGTTACCGCCGCCCGTATGGATGCTCTAGTAGAGCGCAGTGTCAAGACACCGGAGGAGCTGTGTACGGCGATGTTCCGAGTCTGGTGGGGTGAAACCCCGCATCGTCATAGATGGGGAGAGCTCGGTCGCGTCTTCACCCGCATTAGACGCGTGGAACTGTTGGCTCAGTGGATGTCCCTTCTCCACAGACAGGGGTTGGATTTCGAAAACCCCGACTCGCGCGCGATGCATAAGCACTTGGGCACCCTCGGCAGACGTCTAGGTAGCAGGTGGAAAGAGGTGGGGGACCATTTAAAATTGTCGCCTGAGAGGTTAGATAAGATCGCTGAAGAATGCGAATACGGAGGAAGTCCCGCTGAGTGGGCCTTCCGAGTGTTGAAAATGTGGCAAGATGAAGCTGAAGGTGCCGGCGGTACACCTTTTGAACTCCTTCGAGTGTTGACTGAGGACATGGGAAAGTTTGACCTCGGCATCGCGATATTACTTGACTTTATCAAGCAAGAAACAACGAGAACGACGGACATGTGAATTGTTGTGTTTTATTTTCATACGTCTTCTTTATTAGTAAGTAAAAAAAAATATCATAACAATTAAGACGCGCGCCCTCTTAAAGTGTCACTTCCTCCAGTCGCAGCTGATCGCCTCATCGAGGCACGTGATAAACAAAAAAAAATGAAGAGACACGCTTCTTCCTCTCGAGAGGAAGAAGCGTGTCTCTCGATTGAAATCTTTTTCTTTTCTTTTTTTCTTAAAAGAGACAAACGCCCCTTAGAGTGCCCCCCCCACCCCCCTAGAGTGCCCCCCTCCCCCCTCCCCCCCTCCCCCCCACCCGCCCCATGCATCCTGAAAGCGCCCCCCTCCCCATGCATCTTAAAGGGGCCCCCCTCCCCTTCCCTCCCCTCCCCTCCCCTCCCCCCCCCCCCCTTATACACTCTAAAGAACGCTTCTACCTAGTTCAATAAGTCACTTCCAGTCGCTCGTAAAACAATAAAAAATGAAAAAAAAAAAAACTTATATCGTAGTGTTTTTTATTAGTTTACCGAAAAAAATAAGAGACTCGCCTCCTCCTCCTCTCCTTCTCCTCCTCCTCCTCCTCCTCCTCCTCCAAAAAAAAAGATATCACATTTTAAAGCGCGTGACCCCTTAAAGACGCTCATCTCTTCATTAAGTCGCGTGACGTCACTTCTTCTTCCGGTCACGTGATCAATCAGGTCACTTCCGGTCACGTGATCCTCAATGAGGTCCTCACTTCCGGTTGGCCATTAGGTCATGTGACGTCACTTCCGGTCACGTGACTCATCAGGTCACTTCCGGTCACGTGATCCTAAAGTAGGTCATATGACGTCACTTCCGGTCCCCTAAGTAGGTCATATGACGTCACTTCCGGTCCATAAGTAGGTCATATGACGTCACTTCCGGTCACGTGACCAAATGGCGGCCTCTGATTGGCTAACTAGGTCACGTGACGTCACCACTAATCCCCTAAGTAGGTCACTTCCGGTCACGTGACCAAATGGAGGCCTCTGATTGGCTGCAGGTCGATTGAGTAATAAACAGTACTTAACTATAGTCCCGTTCCGATACATACTATACTACTCACAACATATATACCGTACTGTCTTGTATAACCACATATGCTTGGGTCGTATTGCGCAATATGGCCCAAGCACCACTCGGGCAATAACCACTGATTCATTCACTTTAGCGTGAAGGTTTTAGGGTATTAAACATGAGTTAATGCAGCCTTACCTGTAAGTAGACTGATTAGGACGCCACCAACCAGCGACAACACAAGGCCAAACAGGGCGAACCACAGGAAGGACACCGAGTAGAAGAGCTCCAGGGGGCTGGGGGCCGAGCTGCCAAATACAACACGCTGAGTTTACACGTTGCCAAGAAAATCACACTAAAATGCACAATTTGGCGAAACTCCCCACTGAGAGGTTGTAATGTCCCTTGATAGGTGTTAACATATTATCATTAGATACGATCTTACAATGCTAGTTTAACAAGCCCTTCAAAATTTGATTAAGGTTAGATTGATATACCACTTCTGATGATTTATGGGCATGCCCTTGGGTCCGGGGTAGTCATTTATGGTGGTGATAGGACCCTGGAGGTAATCAAGCTGACCAATAGACATTTACGGATGCTCCCCTGTTGAGAATGCTACACTCACCTAATGACGCCCTAAAGTTTTATCAGTTCAATTTCTCTTTGGCGGTTTTGCCTAATTCTCCGTTCTTGACTATATCAAAGTAGTTTTATTAGGCTTAAACTGTTCATATCTCCCCTTGAATGACCACATTTTTACATAAAATAATATTCAATTTTTTGAATGAAATGTTGATCTGCCACAAGTTGCGGTGCGACACTTTTTAGTACGTTGGTGTTTGGTGGACCCCTCCTGCCCCCCCCCCTTTTAAATTCCTGGGTCTGCCCTTGGTACTGTGTGAGGCCCCAAACTCCCAAAAGCCCCTATCCCTCAAAAGTTTGTGGGATAGGGGCCTTTTGAGACTTAGGGCACACCTGAAGTCCTTAAATGTCAAAATGTCCCTATCCCACAAATATTTGAGAGATAGGTACCACATTCAAACAGCCCCTGTCTCACAAAGATTTGAGAGATAGGGACATGTCAGGCCCCTATCCTACAAAAGATCTCTAAGAATCAAATCCCTATCCAGCAAAAGTATTTGTAATCAAGAGGTCCAAATTATTTTGGCCCCTCCCTTCAAGGGGTCCAAATGATTTTTGTCCCCCCCCCCCCAAATCCACCAAACCCCCTGACTTCTCCTTAAGAGGGGGGGGGTCGAAACACTTTTACATTCCCTCCCGAACGCACCAAACACCCTGTTATTAATAAATGACCATTCTCTTTCCTATTTAGGGACTGGTAATCTCTTACCAATAGGGGGAGGCAGATGAAAAGGCTTGACCCCTCCAGAGACAGGATGGGATGTTACTAAGGGTGAGGTGGTACTGGGAATATTATCCAATATCCTATAGATGATCTATCTATTACATATTCTGCACATATTCAACCAATGGGACACCTTTGAGGGGTAGTGGCTTTTGAGGGATAGGGACATGCCAAAAATATTTGTGACTTAGGGACTTCAAATAGGCCCTATGTCTCAAACCGTTTTGGGTCAGTTTAGCACATAGGGACTGCACCTGGTCCCTACATCTCAAAGAAGCCGATTTTGAGCGATAGGGGCCTTTTGAGGGATAGGGAACTCACAACTAGTTCCATGGAGCCTGGTCCCAATGGCCTAGTACCCTAACTGTCGTATTTACACTAGTTTAAGGGGTCTGATAATTTCAAGTACCATCAGAATTTTTGGCTTGAGTTTCATACAATTTGAATTTTAAAGTAGTATGTATGTAGGGTAGGTTCACTCCAAGTTGGCTGTATACCTCAAGTCGGCCACCTCCTCTCCAGGGTGAATAAAAGTCTTTTAAATGTTGTTAAATGATATATACTGTTAAGCTAATAATACCAACTAGTTAAAGCAATGTTATTCAATGAGATACAAATGTCCATTCATTATCATTTTGCTTTTTAAAATGCCCTTTACAGAGAAAAGAAGTAGAATCACGATCGAGTCTGAACTTGATCACTGAGTCAACTCTTCCCAGGACTCTAAAGTGACTCCCAATCATTAGGGAGTCTTAGAATAGGAATCATTATAGAGTTATTATAGAGTGCTGCTAATGTTAGGAAGTCACTTTAGAGTCCTGGGAGAGTTAACTCAGTGATCAAGTCAGAGTGATTTTATTTCTTTTCTCTGTTTAGGACCAGAGAACAGAGGTGGCTGACTTGAGGTATGTGGCCGACTTGAGGTGAACCTACCCTATGTCTGCCCCAAATGTTGTATGTTCCAAGCTGGAGTCTGTAGACCAGAGGCTGCTCATCATTGACTGTGTGGTGGTGTTTAGGCCATGCCCCGTCCAGGCCACAGCACCTAGAGAGCTGCAGTTGGCTGTGGTTGTCTCCAAATAGTTCTTGTGGCTCTTGATGGAGTAGGACCCAAAGGCCAGCCACATAGTCATGGCAAAGGAGAGGAGAGCCCCGGACGCAGCCCCCTGAAACATGAGAGGAATATCAAGAAATAAGTAGCATACAGTCTGGGGATTTGCAATACTTGTGTCAAGTTCTTTATTGCTTAACCTTAATGTAGGGTGGCCGGACCATTTTTTTAAAATGTTCTGATATACAAGTGTTATACATATATTTAAAGCCCTAATATTGGCATTTAATAAACCGTTCATGTTTTGTTGATAAAATGATTGCTGAAAAAAATACACTCAATCATAAATGCCTCACCACTGCAGAGCTTCTGACAGGTTTTGAGTTCTTCTTAGACCTGCAGCTAGGACCAAATCCTCATAGTGCTGCAGCATTGAAGGCTAATTAGCTGAACACCCATCACCAAAAAAGACTAAAGGTCACTATATACCACTGGAAAGCTCTGATCATGGGCTTTTCAAATATGGTGAGCGTTAAAGAAAAGGTTGCGAGGAATCCAAGATGGCCGCCAAAATCCAAAATGGCCGCCAAAATATCAGAATTCCATCTCCAATGACCTAGATATGGCTTAGAATACTTTTTAAACACTGCCTACCCCCCCTAATTTGGACCCAAGGAATCCAATGGTTCTATTGGTTTGTTTCTAAGACAGCTGGTTGCTTAGCAACAGCTATTCTAATTGTTTATCTGCCTAGCAACACAGTTTTACATGGTCCTAGGGTTGATTACAACCATACCTACCCCCCCTAAATTGGACCCAAGGAATCCAATGGTTCTATTGGTTTGTTTCTAAGACAGCTGGTTGCTTAGCAACAGCTATTCTAATTGTTTATCTGCCTAGCAACACATATTTCCATGGTGCTAAGGTTGATTATAATCATACCTACCCCTTTAAACTGCACCCAAGGAATTCAATGGTAACAACATATATTTCATGGTCCTGAGGTTCATTATCAACAAGCATTGCAACAACTAAACAGCCTTGGATCCAGATTATTCTGTGGTGTGAGATTGATAAAGAAACAAGCTCTGTGGACTCTTCAAGTAGCTCTTGGGACCCCTTTAGCAGCTCTTGGGACTCTGCAAGCAGTTCTGGGTACCCTCTCAGAGGCTTTGTGGGACCTTCCAGTTGCTCTGGGACCCCTTTAGTGACTCTGCGGATCCCTTCAGCTGCTCCAGGGACCCTACATGCGGCTCTGTGGACCCTTCAAGCTGCCCTGTAGACCCCTTCAGTGACACTCAGGGCCCCTCCAATGACTCTGTGGACCCCATCAGTGGCTCAGGGGACCACTGCAGTGACTGTCTGGACCCTTTCAGTGACTATTGACACGCCTTAGTGACTCTGTGAACCCCTTCAGTAGCTCTGGGGACCCTTCCAGCTGCTCTGTGGACTCCTTAAGTGATGCTGGACAACCCTTCAGTGACTATGTAGACCCTCTAAGCAGCTATGGGGACCCTCCCAGAGGCTTTGGAGGCCCTTTCTAGTTGCTCTGACTCTAGGAACCCCTTCAGTGACACTGTGGACCCCTTCAGTGGGTCTGTGGACCCCGTCAGTGTCACAAAAAATCCATAAGTTGAAAGGGTTAGTCAGTGCAGACTATCCTAGGTTTGTCATATGTGTGTTAATCACAATGACAAAGTTATTTTCAAAAATGACTAAGGGGTCAGTCAGTAGTGGCTAACCTAGGTTCATCATTGGTGTGTTGTATTTGTATACCACTAGTTGGTGCCACCTGTAAGATACTATGATGACCACTTAGTGGCTCCCCCTGGAAATGAAAAGACTCAGGTGGGTTGGTCAGTACTGACCAACCTGACAATAATAACTTACCTAGGTTGGTCGTATAGGGAGCCAAAAAATGACTAACTAGGTTTGGTACTAGTGACTGATAGATTGGTCGTATAGGGAGTCTAGGAATATCAGTGTGGGGGCCTCTTCAATGGCTCTACGGACCCTTCAATGACTCGGTTGACCCTTGCAGTAGCTCTGGGGACCCCTTTAGTGACACTGGGGACCCCTTCAGTGACTCTGTGGACCCCTTCAGTAGCTCTGGGGACTCTTTCAGCTGCTCTGTGGACTCCTTAAGTGTCTTTGGGCACCCCTTCAGTGACTCTGTGGACCCTCCAAGCAGCTCTGAGGACCTTCCCAGAGGCTTTGGAGGCCCTTCCAGTTACTCTTACTCTAGGGACCCCTTCAGTGACTCTGGGGACCCCTTTAGTGACACTGGGGACCCCTTCAGTGGCTCTGTGGACTGTTACAGTGGGTCTGGGGACCCCTTCAGTGGCTCTTGGGACCCTTCCAGCAGCTCTAGGGACCCTTCCAGTAGCTCTGGGGACCCCTTTAGTGACACTGGGGATCCCTTCAGTGACTCTGGGGACCCCTTTAGTGACACTGGGGACCCCTTCAGTGGCTCTGTGGACTGTTACAGTGGGTCTGGGGACCCCTTCAGTGACTCTTGGGACCCTTCCAGCGGCTCTAGGGACCCTTCCGGTGGCTTCAGGAGGACCTCTGTACACTGTGGTGGCTGTGGGTGCATCTTTGCTGATTCTGTGAACACCTCTGCTGACTCTATGACCAGCTCTACCCCTGGAAACACCCAGACGGGCTCTGGGTATGCATACCCTGGCATTAGTAGATGTCTACAAGCTCTGAAAATCTCTTTGCTGGTACCAAGGAAGACTCCTCCCCTATACCAGAGACAACTGGATCATCTTCCCCTATACCAAGGATGGCTAGATCATCTTCCCTTATACCAGAGATGGCTAGATCATCTTTCCATATACCAGGGATGACTATCATCTTCCCCTATACCAGGGATGACTAGATCATCTTCCCCTACATCAGGGACAATTAGATCATCTTCTCCTATATCAGGGATGACTAGTACCTAGGTCGATTGTACCACCTCCCTCAGTATCCGGGCTGTAGCTGAAGGGTCCCAAGATTTACAGAAGCGGTTAACAGAGCCACTAGAAGGGTCCACAGAGCCGCTGGAAGGGTTCACAGTGCTGCTGAATGGGTCCACAGAGTTGATGGGAGCCACTGGAAGGGTCCCTAATCAACCAAGTTTTATTACAATAGCTACCCCCCCCCCCCCACCGTAAGAAGCTCAAGGGCTCTTGGGGGCCATCCACATGTATCTAGCTGTTATGTACATACCCCCTAGCTAATAAACAGGTCCACAGCTGGAGGGGTCTGCAGAGTCACTAAAGGGGTCCCAGAGCAAGTGGAAGGTCCTACAAAGCCCCTTAGAGGGTCCCCAGAACTGCTTGCAGGGTCCCAAGAGCTGCTAAAGGGGTCCCAAGAGCTACTTGAAGAGTCCACAGAGCTTGTTTCTTTATCAACCTTAAACCATAGAAAAGCCTGGATCAAAGTTGTTTAGTTGTTACCATGCTTGTTGGTAATGAACTTCAGGACCATGGAAATATGTTTTGTTAGGGAGATAAACAATAATAACAGCTGTGTTAGCAGCAAACCAATTGAAGCATTGAATTCCTTGGGTGCAGTTTAAAGGGGTAGGTATGATTATAATCAACCTTAGCACCATGGAAATATGTGTTGCTAGGCAGATAAACAATTAGAATAGCTGTTGCTAAGCAACCAGCTACCTCAGAAAGAAAGCAATAGAACCAGCGAATTCCTTGGGTCCAATTTAGGGGGGGTAGGTATGGTTGTAATCAACCTCAGGACCATGTAAAACTGTGTTGCTAGGCAGATAAACAATTAGAACAGTTGTTGCTAAGCAACCAGCTGTCTTAGAAACAAACCAATAGAACCATTGGATTCCTTTGGTCCAAATTAGGGGGGGTAGGCAGTGTTAAAAAAGTATTCTAAGCCATATCTAGGTCATTGGAGATGGAATTCTGATATTTTGGCGGCCATCTTGGATTTTGGCGGCCATCTTGGATTCCTCGCCACCTTTTCTTTTACGCTCGCCATATCTGAAAAGCCCATGATCAGAGCTTTCCAGTGGTATATAGTGACCTTTAGTCTTTTTTGGTGATGGGTGTCGCCAGAAATAATGCTCCTGGCTCTCCAATGCTGCAGCACTATCAGTCATAGCACCTACCTGCTGCAGTGTTAAGTATGTGAACTAAAGGTCTCCTCTTTAACCTATACAACAGTGGTGCCGTCTAGTGCTGATTATATGATATTAACCTTTGGAAGACCCCAATATGACCCTCAGCAGATAGTCTGAAGCTGGCTGGCGGTAGGCTGTTTCATTGCCATTCCAAATACATAATTTTCAGTTGATTTAGCTCTATTTTCAGTAGTCTACCGTAGTCTACCAATTAAAGAGTTCTAGAAAAATAATTGAGCTAAAAATACTTAATTTTAGGAGGCTTATCTAGATAAGATATAAATGTCTCAAGTACTTATAGGAACCCCCATGACATGCCTGCATACAAGACACTTCAAACAAAAAAAGAATTTCGTTGATACATGGATTTGCCATCAAACAGTGTCAATTCTCCCAGAGGATAGGTTCAAGAGATCACCCAGTTATAGAGCTCAAGATAGACTGAAAATCTGAAAGTCTGTCAACATTGTCCTTAAATTACATTATGTAATACAATTTATCATGCTAATTCCAGCTCACGTATGAAGGATCCATTCAAGATCTCTTGATACCAAGTTACTAGAGGTCTCTATCTGCTTGCTAGCCAAAATGAGAGGCCATCATAAAAGGGTCACTGGACATAGGATCAGATAGGGACCGGGCGATCAGCTGGAACCTCCGGCCACCCTACTTAATGCCATATTAAGGGAATAATACATGGAAAAGCAAGAGGGTTGGTTATCCATGGTTATTATACAATTGAACGACTCATCGTGCTTTTTACGTGATATCCCCGTGCCGATATCTAGTGATATTGGCACTCTTCCGGTGGATATCGGCACTCTTCCGGTTGACGGGAGTCATTCCGAAATTTTGTCCCCCATAAAATCCGAGGTTTCATGGAGACTCGAACACGCTACATCAAGACTTGAAGTCCGACGTGCTAACCACCACGCCGTGGAGGCGCTGGTAGAGGGAGATGGCGAAACAAGGAGTCTACAGGCGGATTTCCAGCCCTGTAGGACTATTATTTACCGAGTTACAGAAGAAAAGGCATTTTTTGGTATAATTTCTTTGAAAATCAATTTTTTTTTCTAATTCCTTTTTCACTATAAAAGTGGAAGTTGGACTTTACTTACCTATTCGTTAAAATAATTCTAGGGGCTTTTTTTCACATACATATGGGCATTTTAAAAATGGTTCGTTTCCACCCAGGATCGATCCGGGGACCCTTGGTGTGTGAGGCGTAGACGCTAGCGGCCATGCCTATCTGGCTGTGGTGAATCTGGAGGGAAACGCTGGCTAGGCTATAACACCGCCCCAAGCTGGCCTCCTTACAAATTCTATGTTGGACTCAGTGTTGGAGATTGAGGGCATGACGTAGCCAGGCTCCACCAATCAGCAAACAGGGTTGGTGCGAGGTCAAAACAACATGGCGCTACTGGTGTTCGAGTGATATTCAGTCAATAATCCTTCAAAATGGCGAAATTAGGACGAATTTAAGGTAATTAAAGACATTTGAATGGAAATATCGTATAATAAACCTAATAATATATGCCTGACGGGGTCACTTGGGGTTATATCGCTGGATATCGTCCAGCGATACAACCCCTCGTGACCCGGTCAGCCATACATTATTGGTTAAATAAGGCACGAGGTGAAGCTGCATTCATGCATCATAATGACAAAGGGCATTGCACGCTAAATCATTGAGCATGGTGGGGTTTGAAAGCAGCATCATGCACTACACAATGCCTAATACTCTTTAGTCAGAATGATGGATAGATGCAGCACCAGTGAGTAAATTGGTTACTAACCAGAGCTCATGAATGCCAATAAATTGAAGATACATTACCAGCTAATTTTGGGTGATTTTTCATTTTCATTATGTTTCCATATACAAAGTGCCTGTAAGTCTTTATGAGGAATTTGGAGTCTTTTATTTCTCTTTTAATCTGTAAATGCGACCATAATAGCATGCAAAATATATAACTGCGAGCCACTAGAAATGGGGTGCATTATGAACAATCAAAACACCTATGCTCTCACAGTGAATTCATAGGTCTACCAAAGAAATTTCCATTCAGTATTTCATTTATATTTCATAACGAATGGATTTCATATGATAAAGGGCCTGTCAATTGATAAGGAAATGACTAATGGAAACTATATTGGGTTTATTTCATAACTTGATTTTGGGTCGATTGAGGTGGTAGTGTATCTTTAACTAGCAGCTCCACTCTATCACAATCCTGGAATGTACATCCACATTGAAACATTGAAATCACTTGAATGTTTCATGTATCTATATTTGTCATACTGTGCCATGCATCCTTACACATCATGAATGTTTTCCAATGCAATAACCCAGCGAACAAAAATATGTTGTTTTATGTCAAAAGAAAAGTTAACCTTATATAACGTTTTGCAACATCAAAGAGCCATAGATAAACGTTATAAAAAGTTGTGTAACATTTTTAGTTTACTCGGAAGACCTTTCTTAAACACTCGTGTTTAAGGATACACGGTTGGTGTTGGGGTTGAATTGTACTGCATATACATGATATACACCAACGTGCATGTGCCGCTTTCCTAGTACTACTGAAAGGTCTGAATTGCCTTCGGCAGAACCGAGTGTATGTGGGGGAATTAAGCTGCTACAATTGGTCATGAAAAGTCATGATATTTAATTCTAGATTATCTTATTATTATTTTAATGATTTATGACCTGTTATCATACACTGAGTACAACAATGGGGGTGGCATACCTTAATGAACATTACCAATTTACAGTAAGTAGTTACGTACTCCTGTTCATAGGGGTGTTTTCAACTTTGCATGAGAGTTGTTCAAGATTAAGTAAATATAATGTTGTGTTCATTTAGAAATACAATGGGAACAGGCCCAAAGCATTGCCCCTGGACACAGGCACCATAGAGGTGATATAGGGGCAGCAAAGAGATGCATGCTTCCAAGTTTTATGAACATGACATTTCCATTTTTTACCTTACTCACATACAACAAAGATGGGGGGCAGAGTAGCTTGGGCCTCAAATCAGAACTAAAGGGGCCTCAAAACTACTCTTTCATACAATTTCAATACAAGTGTGTATATGCGCCGTCATGCTTAAAATCAGATGTATAAAGCCAGTTGGGGTGGGCCCCCCTGGGGCCCCCAGTGAAGATTTGCTTCCTACGCCTCTGCTGTATCTGTTCTATTACAACTTGTATAACCTATGTGTACTTTTAGAAACATCACATGAGATAACATGTCTATTTTCTGAGAACTGACATTATAACTGTCATATCAGCATGCAATATCGTAATGGTTTTCATAACGGTTAATTGATTGATTGAAATTATACTCAAAATATATAGGCAGATTATGCTTGTATCTGTTTCAAATCTAGTTGATGGTCTACATAATTCACATGTACATGAAATGATGTAATTATAGAAAAAACGGGCAAATAGATGGAAGAAAATGTTAGTTCTCAAAGTGAAAATAGAAACAGCCACAGAAGTCAAGAGTTCACTGAGGAAAATGTGAGAGTCACTGTCGCTAAAAGCACTTTCGCCTGAAAGTCAAACAGTGCCTGCCTAAGTGTGCGTTTCCCAAGTAGCAAGCCCACACAGGACCAAATAGGATTTTACTTGGGCAGATCTCAGTACCTGGGTTTTACCTGGACAATTGGCTGGGTTTCAGGAAGGACCCAAACAGGTTGCCCGAATCAGAAACCATCTTGAGCCCATTGGTTTTGGTCTTTGGGTTTTGGTGTGGCCCGATGTGGGTTGCCCTATGTGGGTTCAGATCAGTTTCAAAGTGAGTTACCTGATGTGGGCTGAGGTGGGGTTTGCAAATGGCAAACCAATGTGGTAGTTCTAAAACTTGACACTAGATGACCTCTACTGTACAATATGTAAAGCTTTTATCTAAAGCAGGATCTATTTTCAATTATACAATAATTATAGCGAAATAGGTAACTAAGTTGTAGAATAAGTAATGATGATCAGATTTTCTAAATCTTTGGAAATAAATTAAATTTCCCATTTGAATGTGAAAAATGAGGTTCTCCAGGTAGAAATAAACATGTATAAGTATGACTTATAGTTATAATTTGATGTTCTGCACACCATCAGAAGGGAGATAGAACGGAGCCAGTTCTCGGAACAAACGGTTAAGTCAAATGAAGAGGCCTTATTCACTAACACAGGATGGTAGACCTACCGATAGGGGTTGATTGATAAAATAGGAAAAAGACAATAACCCAAATGTATGAAGTGGTGCAATGACTATATTGGCCACCATCCGTGCACATAATTCCTAGGACAAAAACCTATTAATAAACATGGCCATATCATTAATAATAAAACGTCACTCACCTCACATATATGCATAAATCTTCATGTGAAATTCTAATTAGTTAAACAACCTTCCCAGTAAACAAGAAAACGTTATCCAACGCTTCAGAGGTTCTTTATGGCTCCTTATTATGTCCAGAAGTTGCATAACGTTGAAAACTTCTTTTTTTTGCTGGGTCTTTTTTGATAGAAATATATTGTTCTTATAGAATCACTTACCAACGCTGTGTTTGTTGCATCATAGTCCTTATTACGTATTTGCAGATGGATAGGCCAAATATTAAAACAAGGTTTGTTTCAGGTTACCCGACCCTATCTAGCAAAACAAGGCCGACCCTAGAAATTTTTATCCAATTTAGAAAAATATTCATGTTTTAAGGAATTTTGGGTCAATTTGATAGTCTATGAGTCCACACCGTTATTGGTGAGTCGGCGCTGAAGTTTGCGAGTCAATTTTTCAGTACTTTTCAGTCCAAAGTAAAAATCTGACCTACCCTACCTAGATTTTCAGACTATGTAGCCTCAAACACACCTTTTATTTTTTTGGCCATATTAGCGTAAATTATTAAATATTTGTTAGTAGTAGCTTAAGTTGTTAAATATTGTTAAGCATCAGCATATTTTTTACGATGTTTTCTGTGACAACCCCCAGAGGTGTGTATTAACCACGTAGAGTCAACAAGCACTGTGCAGCCCTTAAATGTTGAATAAGTACTCACAATCCAGTTGGCGAAGGGACAGGCCAGCCCGAGGACATACATGCCCATGAAGGGTCCTCCCATGGATGAGGTGAAGGTCCCAGATACCTGGATGATGGTGCCCCCTACGTTACTCACCAGGTACGCCCAACCAGTAGCCACAATGCCAGATATCAGAACTAGAATGAAATACGATAATGATATAGCCACAATTCCTTATACCAAAATAACAATGATACAAACATAACTATATCCACAAGTCCTGGTTGCAGAACTCTAGAGAATAAAACAGACATTACCAAAACTAGAATAAAATACGACATTGATATAGCCATAATTCCTGATACAGCCACTACAATGATACAAATGTAAATATATCCACAAATCTTGATACCTAGAATAAAACAGACGTAGTCACAATTCCTGAAAAAAACAATAAAATAGCTATACTTCATGATACTACAACTTCTACAATACAAACATTGATGTAGTCACATTTCATAGGACCACAACTGAAGAGATTGAACGTTTGATTTATGTTACAATCATGTATTCATGAATTGTAAGTTCATAAATGTGTTCCAGATTGGAAACTAATATCAAATGATGTATTACACAACTTTATCAGACACAGCTTGACCAAACACACCTTCGCCATACCCACACCCTCCCAAAAACAGAAATTTACCACTATTAATTTCATTCCAGTTTGTACTCTTCAAATTGTCTCACTATAGGGCTCATGTCTCATAAGACTTGGGGAGGACCTTGAGTCAATAAGCAAATAATGATATAGCCATAAAATAAAACAAATTAGACATTATTGATACCAAATGTACAGCAAAACACATTGATATTCCTACAATTTCTGATGATATACAAAAGGACTCGCATATAAGCCGCACCCCAAACTTTGATGGATTATGATTATAAGCTGTAGAGGAAGTCTGAAAATTCGTACTATAGTATACTTATGAAAACTCTTGTATAAGCCGCACCCTATATAGGCATGTTTGGTATCAAAAGAAAACTGAGTCTGACTCGCGTACTAGCCGCGGCTTATACTCAAGGTTTTACAGTATAAGAAGTTGAATAGGTACCGAGTAGTTTGGTGATCATTAGGTTCCTCCTGTCCGTGAGGTTGGGCCATATCTCACGCAACACGTCGTCCCAGAGGTTGGCAGCAGTGGAATTCAACACTGAGGAGACTGTGCTGCAAAAAGTGAAGCAGGAAATTCTTTTCAAGGAGTGGTCTTTTTTTTCTTTCTTTTTTTAATTTTCAAATTTTTTTTCATACCCCCACCTTGTTGAGAGTGTGACATATATGGGGCGGTTGACATGTGTGGAGAGTGGCATAAGTATGGAGAGAGTGACATCAGGTGCAGATTCCAGGACCCCTGGACCTGCCTATTCTTAGAAAAGGGGGGGAAATTGAATGATGTTTTAATCTGCCACAACTTGTACCTTGACACTTTCACTACTTTGGTGTCTGGTTGACCCCCCCTTTTTTAAATTCCTGGGTCAGCCGATGGACATGCATGAAGAATGTGATATTTATATTGAGAAAATGACATGAAAATGTATGGAGAGTGTAACATATATGAAGAGTTTGACATTACCTAAGTGAGGCTGCAAAGAGGGCAGCCAGCAGCAGACCAGGAACCCCTGGGTAGTTCAGCACCTCCATTACAAAATATGGGACCAACTGAAATAGGGTGAAAAGTGTGAATGCCATGCCATCACCATCGCTGGGTGCTCTTCAATTTGGTAGGGCTCTTACTCCTGGTGCTCATACAAGATCATGCTTTAGTGCTTAAGAAACACCCCGGGCACTTATTGATGGTATGGTATAGGGTTTTCTACATTTCATTTGCGTACAATGCAGTTTAAATAAGATGTAAACAAATTTAATGAATATTCAACACAAAGTTGCTATGAGGAAATTAATCAAAACACATAACATGAGCCCTATGTAGGTGTCAGTAAATAAATAGTAACTGACCTGATTGGGATTGGATATAAGCTTTGAACTCAAGGGGTCACAGCCAGCTAGCGTGTAGTAGGCAAATATGGCAAGGCCAGACAGGCAGGTAAGAGATCCTAGTGTTATTGTCCATGGTAATACAAGGAGCACACTCCTAGAAACAAAGGTATAGGTATGCTATCAGCATCATTTATTCCTTGCATGATTTCTCTAAATTTATGATGCAGTAGTTAGGTATAAGGGTATTTGTTCAGAACACAGAGGGGATATATAGTGAATATGCTAACAATCAGGCCTTAGTGAGGCTGGACCAAGAGACGTTATATTCACAGAGAAGAAACAGCGTCAAAAGGGAGTCCAGGTTGCTTCCAGAAAGACTCCCCTGTTTAAGGGTGTCCAGGTCGCTTAAGGGAGCCTAGGTGACTTTCTGGCTGACCCAAGGGAGTCACCTGGGGGAGTCTAACTTAACAACCTAACTTTTCCTTAAATACAATGTTTCATGCAGTGTCTCATATTAGGGGGAATACACCGTCTTCTTGTCATACTTACATGGACACTACGATTTAAAGTACTCACAGTCGGGCCTTAGTGAGGCTGGACACAGAGGAGTAGCGTTGAACGGCAGCCTGTGTGTTACCAGAGACGCTGATGCTGCCAATACATCCACCAATTACCATAGACCAGAAGCTGTAACGGATCCTTGGGTCAGGGCTGAAGCTAGAAGATGGGAAAAAATGTTGACATGCATAATGTCATTAGTTTTACTTCAGTCCTTAAGTGGTTTTATGTATCTTTAATTAAGGAAAGTTCGCTATTGGGGTTCTTATGGCTTATTAGCCGCACCCGTAAATACTTCAGATTTTTCAGAAACTGGTGATTGTACGGAATGATGAATACCATATTTTATGCATGGCTCCCCCCTCCCCCGCCAAAAAAAGCACAAAAAACGCCACCCCACTTGTGAGATTTGAGAAAAATAAATAAAATGATAAAATCAAGTTAACCATTCATATGTATATATGCAAGTCTGCTTACTTTGAAAAATCCAGTCTATCCCACTTTCCACATGTTTCCATCATAAGTGACAGACTGCCGATTTTCAGTATTGCCTGAAAGAAGACAGAAGTGAACAAATCATCCAATGCCACATGGAGGCAGGGGAGTACTGTAAAACCTCGCGTAGAAGCAGCGGCTAGTACGCGAGTCAGATCGCCAGTGCGGCTTATAGGATCGGCGCAAAGTCTGGGTGCAGCTTATACGCGAGTTTTTTCCAATATGTATTTATAAAATGACTCTAAATGGCCTGCCACATAGCCTTAGGGCGGACATACCGCTATACACCCCCTCGCCCCCCCCTCACACGCCACCCCAACCCCCTACCGCGCTCAGAGAAAGCTGTTACTGCCTTAGCCCCCCCCCACATTACTGGGGGTACCGCTAATCGCCCCCTCCCCCCATGCGCACACACTTTGTCAGGCATCCCATTGTTAGATGCAAGTGAGTGGGCAGTGTCACTTCTTCGCACCTCAATCCTAAGACAATGTAGACCACCGCTAGCATCTCTGCTAGCATCCTTACAGACTAAACAGTAAGGTCACAGTAAGAACGGGCCATGAGGAGGCGGTACGGGCCGTCAGGAGGCCACACAGGGCCACCAGGAGGACCCTCAGTCACTCCATGTGTGGGTTACAGACTACAGGCCAAAGAAGGGGGTGCGGCTTATACGCGAGTTTTTACCAGATACCATTCAGAAGGCTTCTGCGGCTTATAGGACCGCACCAAAGTCGGGGTGCGGCTTATACGCGAGTTAGGCTTGTACGCGAGGTTTTACGGTAGGCATAAACTGGCATGCAGTCATGCAGTGCAGTAGCACATGTATATATTGGAAGTACAGGGTGACCCTATTATCTTCACCTTTCCCCTGCCCAAATCCACCTACCCCCCCCCCAAAAAAAAAAAAGAAAAAAAGGATTATCTACCATTAGTTACATCATCAGTACTATCACTACTATTAGGCCACTTTACAAAAAAGATCATCACCAAGCACTGAAAAATATAGACGAGGCGTTTTTTATTTTAATTTCTTTTTTTTACTGTGGAGCTAAAATGTATGGGAAAATATAATCTTTTCGCAGACAAATTTTTACAATTTAGTAGTTAAGAGTTTGTTGATCAATAAAAGTTGGGAAAATGTATCTTATTCCTAGCTCACCACAATACGTTTAGTTTAAGCTTTATTTTGACACCAAATATTTGACAATTTTTGACATATTTTTCATTAAAAATGTCCAAAAAAAAGAAAAAAAAAAGTTCACCAAATCATTTTTACGATCCGCGCGGTGATGAGAAACAAGCTTTTTTTTAGTGGCCTTAGTATTATACTACACCGCAAAGCTCGGCTTAGCTGAGGGGTTCATGGTGGATTTTTATACTACCCCAGCTCTCTACTTCAAACACAAAAATACTTAGATAACCATGGTATCTTTGATTTACAGGATATTGAGTTTATACCTGAATTGCTATAGCTAGAAGTCCAGCGACCAAGACCAACGTTTGAAAAACATCCGTCCATATCACTGCTTTGAAGCCACCCTGAAAACATTTAACATCAGTATACTATATTACACAGTTACTAGATTCATATCCACTTGGTAATATCTACTGTTTCATCAATAGCGTATTCAAGAGCTTGGGTATAGGGTTTGCCTTAGAAAAATGAACAGGACCAAAATCGGAGGCATTATTTTTTAAGATCTATAATGAACACAATGACCTTGATATATCTTTTGAAAAGTACAGCTACTAGATTTTTTGATTTTTCTTTTTTAGTCTGAAAGGTTTGAAAACATTTGAGGGAAAATCATTAAACACGTAAACATGTGGATGCAATAAAAACTTCAGAAAGACGTTTTTGATATCCGACTGTTGAAATAATGTTTTTGTACAAAAGATTCTCTACAAATCATTTACAAACATAGGGAATATTTTTTCTATTAAGACCTTGATACAAACCTTTAAGTCTTAGTAAAACAGCTGAAGAAGATATTTTTGGTTCTCTGGAGACATAGTCCCACCCCCAAGTATACCTGTAAGCTACTTACAATCGTTGTGTAAATGATGGCCAGTAAATTCCCAAACAAGATGCCTGCCCAGGTTGGACACCCTGACACTGCAATAATAAAGAAACCTTAAATGGTTGTACCCAACGTTAGAATCGCAACAAACTGACAAAGCCTCAAATGGAAACAGAGGTTCACAATGAGAGACAGTTTTATTGCATTGTTCTTCACAAGTTTTGGTACTGACAAATATGTTCAATGTGTAAGCCTCCATATTTATTTGATGTATTCTAATAAAAATATGTAAAAGAACCATTGAAAACTATGTTATTAATTATGCAATTTTTTAATTTAAATTTATAGAAATGGCACACATACTGGTCTCCAGGGCTGTGGCTGCGGCAGATGACACTACAGCACTGAGGAATATCTGCAATTTAAAATGTATAGGTTTCAGTATAAGGGAATGTTAATGTTTTAAAGAACAGGGTGGTGATATTTTCCATGTGTGCCAAAAACAAGGGGTTTATTTGTTTTTAATAGGGATTAAAAAAAGAGGAATTTCTCCCCCCATCCGCTTTGGTACAAAATGGCCACCCACTAAGTTGGGAAATAGAGCCGTGGTCTTTGATATTTCATGACAATCTTCACTTGTAGGCAATGTCTGAGAGTTTGAGATTGATAATTACAGTATCCATATTATTGTTAACCGCTACATTAATTCACCTTTTTGATGTAGGTGATATAATATTATATATGCATGGGAATGTATATGTACTACCTACCATCTTCAATGCATTTGACACAGTTCCTAGAATAGCCACGAACCTTGAATTGAATCTCCTATTTAGATACTGAAAGAAAAGCACATACACAACTTTATATTGAGATGGAAATGTAAGATTAGAAAATGTAGAAGCAAAATTTAGGTAGGGTTAGGTCACCGAGAATAAAGTAATATAGAACACATTATACAATATATCCTTGCTTCATTATGCTTGCTTTTCGATTCATGAAGTAATTCCCAAATTTTTATGTTATTTTTAACACTATTATAATGTTTTGCCACACTAAGGAGCCATATAGAAACGTTATATAACGTTGTATAACGTTGTATAACGTTGTATAACGGTGATTAAGCATGTTATAGCATATAAATGGAATATCCTTGGCCCTAAAACCTATGTAGCCCACAAGAGAACAAATTAATGGTCAATTATAACGAGAGATAAAGGGTCTCTTCTCACAACCTTTGATGCCCTCTAGTGGAGGTTGGAGATGCAACGTTGGGCCAACGTTTATATTTTTCCCATTGCAGGGAGTATGCCAACTTTGGTCCAACATAAATTTTGACATTGGCACAATGTAGTTTTGACCGCTGGCATTCCATTTTAGCCAACGTCAGCATGCCAACGTTGGGCCAACGTAACCTTTGCTTGCTGGGTTCAGTGAACTAAACCTAGACATTTGGCGCATACCAATCATCAACACACACACATACATATGCACACACACACGTGTAGTGCCTAGTTATGCATGTATTGTGTGTCTAGTGCCCCTCTCCCAAGATGGATCAAGAAAATAGCCCATCCCCCATTTCAAAAACATGGATCTGCTATTGGGAAGGCCCAGGCCTACATGGTGACTAATCCACCACAGCTGCGTTCATGCATAATGGTGGCAAAGCGGAATCTAGTGTATTACAGCATCATGTTGCCCTTTGAAGGGTTAACAAAAGGCTGACCTACCTGATTGACACTGGTGAGTTTGAGTGGGTAGTAGACAGGGACAAAGATAATGGCGGCCAGCACGGTCCCCAAGATGTCCCCGATCAGGTTTAACCACAGCTGACCACCCCGTGTGTACACCTCTGCAGGCACGCCTAGAAATAGCCCAATAGTGAGTTTAGCATAGAGATAAAGGAGATCACTTTATATTATGTATATACCTTTTGCAAAAATAATCACTGCATGGTTGTGTAGTGTAAGGCAAGATTGCTGTTGTCATGATGCTTGAATCCAGCATCAGAATAGATGTGTAATTAGATTTTGTGCCGCATTTGGTTCATGTTAAGTCTTCAAAGTGGTTCTTGTGAATTCAGCTGGGGGGGCAGAAAAGTTTTGGTGTGCTTGTGTGACACCAGTTTGTTCAACAGTGTTGTTAAAAATGACCATTCTCTAACAAAAATAATAACTGCAACAAAGAGACTCAGTGAAGAAGCCTTACCTATGACACTGATAGGGGAGACAAAAGACACCATGAGGGACATGGAGACGGCGACCACGTTGAGGTCACGACCCCCGGTCAGGTACTCCTCTGTGCTGCTTGTCCTCCTCCCAGACCTGATGGCGTAGTACACCCCTATAGACACCGTGCCCAGCAACATGAGCACAAACAGGACGTAGTCTGCTACATGAAGCATCATCCTGGTGTGGGGGGACTGCTCCTGTAAAGAATGATCGTTTATTTAATACATTTAATGTGCCATTGGTTTATTCTGTAATTTCAAAACATATAAAAACACAAAATGATCATATTTGTTTCCATGAAGGTGGATCGCTACCCTTGGATCAAAGTCACTGAAAGTTAACAGAAGCTCGCAAATTTTATTTTACAGGCAGTTTTTAAAAATCATATAGAATCGGAAAATGCAAAGAAAAGTAGTGGGTCCCGATTTACTTTTTTGAATATAGAAATTTGAAAAATTAAATTATTTGAATTTTTTCTGAAAATGAGAAATAAATGTGAAAACTTCCACGATTTCTTTTCATATCAGCCATTATGCGCAGAAATACAAAACATCACATGAGAGACCCCTATATGTCCATCTTTACTGGCAAAACAATTTTACAGTTTTATGCCATAGCATTCTGGGTAAAAATATGATGTTAAGGGAAAGAGTACAGAGAAATTGTCATTATTTGCAGCCTTATTGGCTAAAAATAGTATTCAATATTAACACTTTTTTTTAACTCACTCAAGAAATAGCTCAGATCATTTGCTAACATATAAAAGTAATTTCGATAGGGGGTCCCGGGCATATTTTTAGGGTTTTGAACCTTTAAAATTTTTTAAATAATGCCAAAAATGACTAAATTAAATACATATGGCATTGCATGATGGGTAAAATGGAAAAAAAAACATTTTAACACAGCTTATGGAATGTATATATATGTATCTAGCTATGCAATATTAACCCATGCTGATAAATTCAAGAATTTGAAGAAATCAAAGGGTAGCGATCCACCTTAAATCACAAAAGAGGTTGATACTTTGATAACATTTGCATTCTGATTTTCAGCAGATCCTTTTCAATACTACAGCATGATGACTTACAGAAAAAGTCAAACATGGTGATGATACTTAGGGAGTGGGGTAGGGGGAGATGAAATATGTGATGATACCAAATTAGAAATTTGCAAATCAGATAAATTGGTTAATGGAAAAATGCCAAGAATAATTATCAATAATTTGTTTGACCACATTTGTTTGTTCCCCCACATTCTGACCCTGTCCTCCCTGGGGCTGCTCTGGGGGGCGGGGCCTAGGGGCACTAGATCCTCACACCGGTTTGGTGAAATAAAACTTAAATAAGACTTAGGTTTTAAGTTTTAGTACATCATCAATCCTGCATAAATTCACCCTATGCAAACAAATACAAAACAAAACAACTTAGGGAGTGGTCATTTTGTTAAAACATGGGGGGGTTAGTGAATTTTCGCGCGAGCGGGTCGAAATTTTTTTGGTCCCCTCCAGGCAAGTTGAAATTGAGTGCGGCCGACCGCTTTGAGCTATAGTAATGCGCAGGCTTTTTCGCTAAAAAGGGGTGCATTTTTTTGGTACCCCCTCAAGAGGGGTCGGACGTTTTTGGTCACCCCTCCATTTTTTTTCAAGGGCTGCATAGTGCATTAATACAAGTAGTATATATTGTATCGGAACGGGACCATGCTTAAGTACTGTTTATTACTCACTCGATATGCAGCCAATCAGAGGCCTCCATTTGGTCACGTGACCCGTTGCCATGGTAACGTGACCTACTTAGGACTCTCAGCCAATCAGAAGCCAGCATTCTGGGTGACCTACTGACCTACTTAGAAGCTCTCAGCCAATCAGAGGCCGGCATTCTGGTAACCATGGTAACGTGACCTACTTACGTCACGTGACCTACTTAGGCTCAGCCAATCAGAAGCCAGCATTCTGGTAACTATGGTAACGTGACCTACTTAGGGTTTGTTTGTAAACAACACGACGTGGCTCTCTTGTTTGTAAACAACACCACGTGACACGTGATGTGACGTGTTTTGTTTGTAAACAAAAAAAAGTTATATAACTTATATATAGAAAATAAAACACAACAAGATAATTTCATTTTTTTCATGTTATGCTAAAATTATATTTTCAAAAAGCACATCTGTTACAGTGTCTATGTGTAAAAAACAGATGGTAAGTACGCGCGTTCTCATTCAAACACTATAACACTATTATACTGTAGCAGCAGCAGGTAGGGCAGGAAGAAAAGGAAGAGCACGAGCAGAAGCGACGACACCATTTGCACCATCCGGCCGTCGCGTTGGTAGCCCTACTACCCGTCGTGCATTCAACTGGAGGCTTAAGTGTGACAAATGACGATTCTTTGTCGACGCGACTACTAACATCAGCAGCATCAGCAGCATCAGCACTAGCAGCATCAGCAGCAGCATCAGCAGCATCAGCAGCAGCGGCAGCAGCATCGGCAGCAGCGGCAGCAGCAGCGGCAGCAGCAGTAGCGTGAGCATTAGCAACAACAGCAGCAGCGGCAGTAGCAAGGCCAACAGAGCGTACACTAGCAGCAGCAGTCCTAACATCAGCAGCGACATCAGCGGCGACATCGGCAGCCGCAACAGCATCAGCAGCAGCAGCGTCGGCATCGGCGGCATTAGTAGCTGCATCGGCAGCAGCAACAGCAGCAGTCACAGCCGCAGCGGCAACAACAACAACACCATCACAACGAGCATCACTAACAGCCGCAGTAAATGCAGCAGTAGCACGATGAGCAGCACTAGCAGCAGCAGTAGCAGCGGCTACAGCAGCAGCTTCACATTCGCGCGCTGCTTCATCATACCACTTCATGTCACGGTCGTAACTTTCCATCATGGTGATCTGCGAATTGAGGCGTGGTGGTGGTAGTAGTAGTAGTAGTAGTAGTAGTAGTAGTAGTTGTAGTAGAGAGAATGATGATGATGATGATGATGAAGACGGTTTCACTCCCCCTTATATACCCTTACTCCGCGGTAGGGCGGCGAGTCCTCCCTTTTTCAAGCCACCGGCCAGCTGCCCACTCACGGCAGGTCTTTAGATTAGACTTAAGTCGCTTACTACGCGCTCACCCCTCTAATCACATTTTCCAGCCGCCGGCCAGCTGACTGCTGACGACAGGAGAGGGTGATTTTTTTTCTTTAGATTTAAGTCGCTTACCACACGCGCACCCTCTAGTCACAGACAGAGTGACAGAAAGGGAGGGGGCCGCTTTGTTCACGCTACCTGTAGTTGCTTTCTATACACACTCTAAGCCCATGACCTGCTAATCCTTTATACAGGTAACACGCGTTCAACTAATTACACTATTGTATGACAGTCGGTACACGGATTAATTTTAAACCACCCTCCCATCTGGATCCATGACTGGTGGGTGGAAGGATCCAGCTGAAAAGCGTGATTAGGGCTTTTGTTTCTCTTATGATAGCAGCAGGTCAGCATGCGACAGCTGAAAATGTCAGACTAAGTCGAACTCTCATCGCTCCTATAGAAGACTGAGATGCATTCTCTTTCCACACACCCTTCTACCACCGCCACCGCCACCGCCATCGCCACCGCCACCGCCACCGCCGTCACTAACTACCACCGCCGGCCAGCTGACCGCCGCCACCGCCAGTCACCCGGCCGCCCCTACCGTCACCGCCATCACTACTACCGCTACACTTACACGCCAGCAGGAAATTTCGAGCTGAGTCTGCTTATTGCTTATTTTTTTCTTTGAGCTTTTTGTTTTAAAATTTTTATTTTCACTCAGTCTTTTTTTTTCGGAGGAAAGAAATATGGCGCCGCAGAGGGCGCGAGTTTTTAAAAGACGGACACTCGAACAAAGTGCCCTCCTCAACTGCCCGGCTATTTTTTTATCTCAAAGTAGAGAGCGTCACGTAGTTGAGGCTCACGCTTCTCTTGAAGCGTTCCAAATTCTCGAGAAAAGCAAAGCCGAGTGCCAAAGAAATCGTCGTTATACAAGAGCGGAAAAGGAAAACGTAGCGACATGGCCGAGAGCCGTCTTCTCAGAACAGTATTTACTCCACCAATGCATAATAGCCGCTCTCAGCGCCCCCACTCGTTGGGCGTTTCATGAAAAGAAAGAGCGCTGCTACTCTCACCCTGCCTCCTCTTATAAAGTGAGAATAAGCGCTATGAAACGATTCGACAAGCCGATCGGTTTTTTGGGAGTGACTGCAGCTCCCACTCGGTGGGCGCGCGTTGTGGCCGACGTGAACAGGGTCTCTAAACGTTTCGAGTCTATAGCGGGAGACGTGGAAGTAGCAGAAGACGCTTTACGACCACACACTCTACTGATATTGGACGATCTGATGAGCAGTTCCAATCAGCAAGTGGTAGCTGACATCTTTACTAAATACTCCCATCACTGGAACGTGAGCGTCATATATATCACTCAGAACCTATTCCAGAAATCACCCGACTTTCGAACTATGAGTCTGAACGCTCACTACATGATCGTTTTCAAGAACCCGCGCGACATGGGGCAAATAGCTAGTCTGTCTCGCCAGGTGTTTCCCTCCAACGCGGCGGCCCTCTCTAGTATATTTACCAATGAACTCAAGCGGCCTCACTCATACCTCCTTCTGGACTTCAAGCAGTCAACACCTGACGATCTGAGAATACGCTCCTCTTTGACATCCATACACTCTCAGCTAGTATTCGTACCGCTAGACAAAAAAAAGAAGAAGAGAAAGTAGTAGCAAATGGCTTCTCATCTACTCGAAAGACACTTTGGCACTCTCAAGCACTTAGCTAAGTGCTCGCCAAAGGACTGCTCGCATTTAATAGACTCTGGAAGCGACGATCTGATCGCAGCGTTGAGTGAGATCTGTCACAATTTACTCGTAGGGAACATCCCGCTCAGCGACAAACAACTGGACAAGCTTCGAGAATCGGCTGACGTGTTGAGGGAGGTCGGCAAAAAATCTACTCCCATAAAAAAAAAGAGACGCTTCCTCATTCCGGCTCTCATAGGGATGGCCTTACCGCTTATAAAGAGCATTCTCCGTATATGAGACACCTCATTCGACACCTACTCGCCGACACTACCACCACTACCACCACCGTCAGCGCCATCGCCACCGTCGCCCCTATGACAGAGCAGCAACAACACAGAGCAGCAACAACACTACAAACGCTTAGCGCTCGTGGATCCTGAGACGCTCTACAAATCATCACGAGGAGGTCTACTTCATCATGTGCCCACTGCTGCTACTACTAGCGCTGCTACTACTGCAGTCGCTGCTGCTAGTACTTCTACTGCTCCAAACCTTCCTCCTCTTCCTGATGAGCGTAGTGAAAAGAACGAGAGTTCCGCCGCCTCCTCTTCCACCCCTGCCACCGCCGCCCGCCTACCTACCGATATGGCCTATTACCACAAGCAGGCAGAACAATCCCTTCATCCCAACGCGGCATTGCACCAGGTGCTACAGTTTATCTACAGGGACTTGGACTTAGTGTTGAACGATCCCACTTTGGAATCGCGCGAGAAAATGTTGAAATACCGAAGGTTGTTGAATAGATTGCAAATTTTTCTCGCTAATCCCAACAACAGCAACATCTCTTCATCCTACACTTCTTCGCCACCGGCTCACCTCCGTCAGTCTGCTGAAGAAGCCAGCGCGTCCCTACTTGAGCGGTTGGTGAACCAAGTTCCCAAGAGGAATCGCATCCGGACCGCTGCGCTGTACAAGAAATTGGAGAAATCCGGTCTGGTCAAGTGGAACGAGGACGGTAAGGTGCGCGAGATGTCGGGTCGGAGAATACAACCTGAGCGTCACATCAACATAGTGGAATTACTGAGCGACGCCGCCAGGTTCAGGAAGACGGCGAACAGACCGGCGGGCTACTCTCCGTTCACAAAAGCGCTGCACGAAACAGATCCCACAGACTCCTTGATCGGAAACTATCTGTATAAAGCGAGCGGACCTGGCCAACCTTTAGACACACGGCTTACTGACAGAGGTCGGAAACGGGCGAGCTCCGACTCGGAAGAAGAAGAAGCAGCAGCAGCAGGCTCTTCTTTCCAGGTGGACGATCAATCCTCTGACGACGATGAGGGCGGTGAACTTTTCCAAACTCCGACTACAGTGAAACCGTCGTCATATAGCAGCGCGGCGAGTAAGAAAAAGAAAGGTCGCAACCGCCAAGCGCAGGCGTCGTACACTCCCGCTCCTGGTGCTACTCCATCAGGCCGACGATGGGAAAAGCAGTGAAGAGACTGACCAAGAAGGAAAAAGAAAAGAAGCGCGTAGTAGCTAAATATACCGACGTCAAAGCACCCTCCAGTTTCACTAGCGTGACTAAACTCCAGAAACATCATTTTCGCGACCTAAACCCGGCCGTCATCCGAGATGCTTTAGTGTCGCTGGACGCCTACACTAAACATAAACCCATTCGGAGAAAATTCGCAAGGAACAAGACTATAACCGGTGCAATCGATCAGCAGTGGCAGTTAGATCTGATGGACATGCAGGCTTTGGCGTCTCACAACGACGGCTTCCGGTACGTGGTGACGGCGATCGACGTTTTCTCTAGGTATGCGTGGGCCGTTCCCACTAAATCCAAGAGTGGTGCTGCTGTTACCGAGGCCTTCCAAAAGATGACAGACACTGGCGAGAGACAACCGCGCACTGTTCAGACAGACAAGGGGAAAGAGTTTGTGAACAAGATCTTTCAAGATCACTTGAAGAGCGAGGGCATAGAGTTTTTCACTGGCGAGAACGACGACATCAAAGCTAGTCTAGTGGAGCGCTTGAACAGCAGTCTGAAGGAGAAGCTGTGGCGTTATTTCACACACAAGCGCACGTATCGCTACGTAGACGTACTGCACCATGTAGTGTCTTCTTACAATCGCACTCACCACAAGACGTTGAAAATGGCGCCGGCTCAAGTCAGCTCGGAAAACAGCGAAACAGTTTTCTACCGACAAGATCTCCCAACTAACAAACAAATCGACGAAATATGGAAAAAGAAGAAAAAAACAAAGACGTCTGCCGTCGACGTCATCGCTCCGGGTGACAGAGTGAGGATGTTGAGAATTAAAGGCGCCTTTGACAAAGGGTACGAGGGAGACTGGCGCGAGGAAGTGGTCGACGTTGCTAAAACGTTGGGAAGCAGAGGGTTCGAGCTAAAAGACGACAGCGGCGAGGAGATAAAAGACGTCTTCTACCCGGAAGAGGTTCAGAAGGTGTACAAGAGTCGTTACGACAACAACTACCTGATAGACGAGGTGTTGCACCGCAAGACCGTCGACGGTAAAGAGCTAGCTTTCGTACGTTGGTTAGGTTACGACGACAAGTTCAACGAGTGGATCCCCGTCAAAAAAAATAACGTAGACAAAAATGAACATCACCCTACCTAGCAACAGCTCTATGGAGTATTATCCTGACAACAGCTTGACGTCTTTCCGAACTCACTTCGACTCGCCGCTCCTTCTGCCCGAAGCGTACGAAGCGGCTCTGACTGAGATCATCCTCCCTACAGAATGGAGTAACGTGCACGACGACGACTTGATCATCGTTGTTCCTCTGCGCACGAAGGGTTCACTAGCTGAGGCGATGAACGTTTTAAAAGGCGCTAAATTCCCGGAAAGAAGAATACCGGACGTAGACTGGAGGGGAATGAAAGACGCGATCGGTCTGAACAAGCTAATCCTCAGCGAGAAATGAAGGAAGCGAGCTATGTAACGGTGGAAGAGATGTCAGACACGTCGGAAGAGCAGCGATTGAAACCGGAAACAAAAAGGTTCAAGAGAGAGGTCGACTTGAGACAGACGAATGCCGTATACAAGCAGTTCTTGTCCCCGGCCATGAAGAAGAAGGCGATCAGCGATCAAGCAAAACAGATGATCGAAAAGATGGAGAAAGACATGGAAGTGCGCACTTTGATGCCAAACATATTCAAGATAGCTCCTATTTTCACCGGAAGCAACTACACCCTAGTCGAGCGCTTGAGTGAGACGTTGCGAGATAACAGACTAGGGGGCTCCAGCTGCCTGCTCAAACCGATGGGGATCTTATCGTACGACTCCAAGACGAAACACGTCACCATCAAACCGCCGAGACACTGTGCTATCCTGCTGACTCAGCATCTCGCATGTGTTCTAGGCTTCGGAGAGAAGACTTGTTTCGCGTCGCCGACTACTGGCGCCTACTCGATGGATGTTTTCGGGGACGTGCACTCTGTGTACATATACACCGACATGATCCAGGAGAGACTTGTGGGCGACATGCAAGTGCCGCTGTTACGCTGCGTCGCGGTGGACAGAGGCGGAAGGCGTCGAGGTGGCGTGCAAGCTATCAGTTTTCACCATTTGGATTATTTCCCCTTGAAATCCAAGAGGTTGACCGAGGTCGGCATCTATTTAAGAGACCGATCCGGCCATTCCATCCCATTCAGTAGAGGCGAGGTGACCGTGACACTTCATCTGAGACCTATTGAGCGCTAAGACAAAAAAAAATGATGCGTGAACGCGTTCCGTACTTTCCACCCAAGCGCACCGTCGGCAGAGGGTACAGCGATAACTACAACGCGCAGCTGGGCAACGGCATCAACGTGTACAGCGGGCGCTCTTTCCAGAGCGGGCACGGTTTGGGCGGCGCTCTGTTAGGTCTGATGCGCTCGGCTACCCCGCTATTGAAGACAGTGGGAAAAACGCTGCTCCGCGCCGGTGTGGGTGTAGCTAAAGATGTGCTGGCGGGTCGGACTTTAAAGAGCAGTGTGAAAGACCGAGGCGCAGGCGCTCTGAAGAGTCTGGCGAGTACGGCGTTCTCAGGAGGAAAGAAAACTGGCGCGTCTAAGAAAGGGTCGGGAGCGGGGACGAAACGTCGCCGACGTTCTCCTCAGACGGGCGGTGGCTCTTGCAAGAGACGTAGAGGGGATGTATTCGACCGGTAAGCGCCTAGGCGCTTAGGTATAAATAAAAAGACCTGGAGGTGGCCGGCGTCAGTTTGTCGTCAGCGTGAAGAGAGAACACAATGGCTTACGTACACGAGAGCAGTAACGAGTGCGCGCTCTCCGAGCTCGACCTGCACACCGTAGCGCCGACTCAGACTACTATCTTAAAGTCGTCTTTCCTCGGGATAGAAACAAAAAACTCTTTAGAGGATGGAGGTAACATAAATTTCACCATCAACAAGTCGCAAGAGTACACAGACCTGAACGAGAATTACCTTCATCTGGAATGTCAAGTGCTGAAACCGAACGGGGCGGCGCTAGAGGACACCGACAAGGTAGCTCCGGTGAACAACTTGGCTCACTCGCTCTTCAAAGACGTCCAAGTCTCCATCGGCGGTTTCAAAGTGTCTGGCAACACCGAGACCTACCCTTACCGAGCTTACTTGGAAGGGTTACTCAACTACAACAAAGACGTGAAGCGCGGCGTCATGAGCGCCCAGGGGTGGCATGAAGATACGCCTGGTCAGTTTGACACGTTGACTGACGCGAATGCGGGGTACGCTGCGCGCAGGAAGCTAATCTCCAACCAGCGCTTTTCGCTGATGGCGCGACTGCACTTTGACCTGGCTCATCAACCGAAGCTCATCGTTGGAGAGACAGAAATCAATCTCACTCTGAAACAGGCAGCGCCCTCTTTCTATCTGATGTGCGCCCCTGACGCAGGCTACAAATTGAAGATCTACAAAGCAAAGCTCTACGTGCGACGTGTGTTGGTGGCGGACGCTGTAGCGGAAACGCACGAAAGAGCAGTGATAGAACACGGCCCCTTCGACTACCCGGTGAACAGAGTGGAGGTGACGACGTACGCCATCCCTCAAGGTAACAGAGATCACACCTACACGCACTCCAACACAGGCCAGCTTCCCAAGTCGATGATGATTTGCTTCCTGGACCACGACGCCTTCAACGGTAACTACAACAAGAACCCGTTCGAGATGAAGCATTACGACATCAGCTCGCTTCAAGTGGTAGTGAACGATCAGAAGGTGCCGAACGACGCTTACGTGCCCGACTTTAAAACCAAAGCGGCCGTGAGAGAGTACTTGGCGCTACACACGGAAACGGGGATGTACGAGGGCGCGCGCTCCTGTGGTATTTCATACGAGCAATTCCTGAACGGTTACACGGTGTTTCCCCTCGATTTAACCCCAGACAGATCGCACGACGGGTGTCGCGTGAACCTTATAAGAGCGGGTCAGCTGAGGGTGGAAGTCAGTTTCCGCTCGGCGCTACGAGCGACAACAACGGTGCTACTCTACTTAGTGTACGACAACGTCGTCGAGCTGACCAGAGATCGACATCCCACCACCGACTACCACATAAACTGAAGACAAGACAGCAGTACTTAGCGTATGAATACGCTTGAAATAAGTAGAGTGTTGAAGGAAAACGTTCACACAAAACATCGTTTCCTAGGTGTTTTCTCTTGTGACACTATTCCGAAGCACCCTATCAAAGACACTTGTTTCGTGAGCAACACAGATCCGCAACATTTACCAGGTCAGCATTGGGTAGCGTTTTACGTGTCGAGCACGGGTGAAGTGTACTACTTTGATTCCTTCGGCTTACCGCCGCTGAGTGCGGAGTTCTTGTCTTTCGTGGAACGCTCTGCTCCGTTCAAGTGGCAAAGAAACCGTGTTCAACTACAAGACACTTCTGCTGACACCTGTGGACCTCATTGCGTTCATTTCCTAATTGAAGCATGTCGAACAAGAAACCCCAAGAAGTGCGTCATGCGAATGAGCAAAATCCCAAAGCTAAGCGACCGGACAGTGAGTCAGAAGCTATCGATGATGATGTTGTGACAGAAAAAACGGGTTGTTGCGATGGCGGACGTTTCATGGAAGCAAAGATTCTCTGCCTTGCCGAAATGGTGTTGGATTTATCCATAGTCGTGCAATGTCTATTGGAAAGAGGACGTCAGGGGTGTGGTGCGAGTGACGGCGGCGTGAGACTTTGCGGCCTGTTCGGTTGCAAATCGAAGAAGAAAGCTAAAAAAGCATAAACTTGTGTGTTTTTGATTGAAATGAAAATAAGAATAAAATGGAAAAAAAAAGAAATTATCTTGTTGTGTTTTTATTTCTATATATAAGTTATATAACTTTTTTTTTTGTTTACAAACAGTCACGTGTCACGTGGTGTTGTTTACAAACAAGAGAGCCACGTGGTGTTGTTTACAAACAAAAACGTAGGTCACGTTACCATAGTTACCAGAATGCTGGCTTCTGATTGGCTGAGCCTAAGTAGGTCATGTGACGTAAGTAGGTCACGTTACCATGGTTACCAGAATGCCGGCTTCTGATTGGCTGAGAGCTTCTAAGTAGGTCAGTAGGTCACCCAGAATGCTGGCTTCTGATTGGCTGAGAGTCCTAAGTAGGTCACGTTACCATGGCAACGGGTCACGTGACCAAATGGAGGCCTCTGATTGGCTGCATATCGAGTGAGTAATAAACAGTACTTAAGCATAGTCCCGTTCCGATACAATATATACTACTAATACATCATTCCCTTGATCATCATGATGAATTACTAGTAATTAATCTGTTGAGAAAAGATGTAGAGGTAACGTGATTCATACCAGTTTTGCTAGCTGGGTGGAGGTTTGGACATGAGAAGCTGATAGAAGAGTATGAATTGAAATTGAAGTAGTTGTAGGAATAACGAATACTGTGATGTTTGGACACACAAAGTTGAGACCAGAAGGTATCATGGCAGCCAGGACCAGGACTGCAGCAAGTGCAGTGTGTTTAGCCATCCTTCCTGCTGTACTGCAAGGTCAGGATACTAGCACTAGAGTATTAAATTAGTAATCTTAAAGATAGGGTTCGGAGCTCAATTGGGAGATTATTTGTGTCCCTGTGTCAATAAATATTATGTGCTTGAGACCTTTCTGATAAAAATAGGTGTTTAAGATGCTGACCTGGGTAAAGTGAGTACTGCAGCCTGTGTGTGGTGAATCCCGACTAACCAGGAGCCTTCTAGATACATCCCTAGTAGCAAGCCCACCAAGGACCAAATCGGGTTTTGCTTGGGCAGATCTCTGTACCTGAGTTTTACCTGGGCTAGTGGCAAAAATAGGGAAAGCTGATCAGAACCTGTCTTGATCCCATTGGTTTTGGTCGTTGGGCTTCAGTGTGGCCCCATGTGGGTGCAGATCAGTTTCAAAGTGGGCTACCTGATGTGGGCTTAAGTGGGGTTTGCACATGGCAAACTGATGTGGTAGTTCCGGGCACTAGATGGCCCCTACTGTACAATATGTAGAGCTTTTATCCAAAGCAGGATATATTTTCATGATTTTCTAAAAGTTTGGAAATATATGAAGGTTGTCAAAGTGAGGTTCTCCAAGTAGCAATAAACTGTAGACCCCATTTCTGTCACTTTCAAATTGCCCTAAGATGGGGCGCCTGCTTCAAGGCAAATGTGTCCCTATATCAGATGAGTGTGACTAGCCGAATCTGCATGACTCAACTGTTGTATGATTATACTTCATAATTATAATTATAAGTCCAAACTAAGCCCAAATTGGTTAGCCTGCATGGGGCCACAGCAAAAACCAATGACCAAACCCACTGGGCTCAAGCCGGGCAGCCCACTCAGAGCCACATGGACCCACTCTATGTTTGCTACTTGGCATATACATGCATGTAAATCTGGTACTTAAAGATAGACATTTACGCCTTCTCAATTATATTAGCAATGACATCAGTCAGAAGAAATGGATTCATCAAAAACAAGACAATTTGCAGTGATTAAAGTGTTTGGCAGTCAAGCTAATTACAGATGTGATTCACAACTGGGGCTGCTGCTCCGAGGTCAACATTCCAGAGCAAAATAAGTTTTTATTTAAATGGGTGTTGTTACCAATAACATACCAGTAGTCCTATAGACCAATGCAGCAAGAAAGAGCGACTTCTCAGAAAAGTTAATAATAAACTTTTTGAACATTTCTAAAGCGTGACCGACTAGGGTAGAGGCACCCATTTTGGACGCTCCTGGACAGCAAAGTTTGCCTATTAAATTTGAAACCATTAAAGGATATGCATTTTGATATGGGATGTGCCATTGGGCACATTATATAATAATAAATAAACATTATATAACAATAAATAATATAATTCAAGTAGGAATAAATTCACATCTTATATAATTATCATTTCAAAAAGATGAAACTGCACTTTAAGTCGGACACCTGCACCTAAAGACGAACTGTGAACTTGAATTGTCACAAAAGATGCATATGTTCCTATAGTTTCCAGTATACACCATTTTATAACATTATATAACGTTATATGTCAATGTTTTTCTAAGGCTCTATAGTATGACATAACATTATGTAAAGTTTAAAACGTTATTTTGACGTCAAATAATGTTCTTTTGTTAGCTGGGTTATCATTAGGAATAGCATAGATAAAGAGGAAGCTAGAAAACATTGAACAAGAAAACCAATTCCCCATTTACTCTTCATTATTTTTTGAGAATATAGTAAAAACACCCAAGAAGTCAAGCAGTCACAATACCATGTACGCCATGGCAAATATTTGGTATATTGTATTTTTTAGAAGGAGGAGCCCCTCAATTATAAGATTTAGTGGATATGAAATAGTAATATTAACTATGTAATTGAATTTCTAATATATACAATTTGAAAGATTGATGTCCTGTGAATCCCCTGATATGAGATGTTCACAAACATAGCAATCGCAGAGAACGTTATGAGGATTCTGCTAAAACTAACGTTAACACAAGTTTATAATGAAAAAGTCACCCTTTCTTCCTGTATGGGTCTATAGTTAGTAGCCAATGGGGTTGATAAGTCCAGGAGGCCAATTAGACATGGCCAAGCTAAGGCAATCCTTGCTAGACAAGAAAAAGTTGGGGAATATACTGGGATTTCTGGGAATGGACAAGGGAGGCGTCAGACAATGGGCAGAGGAGGTCAGGAATAGGATGGATGTGTTGCCATAGGATGGGCAGGGGTTAGACAGGTGACCATAGGGTTGACAGAGGAATGGGATGGCGTCTACATGACAGTTGTACCCTAATGTATACATATATATATATACGTACTTGACCAGCATATGATGTATTTGACCGGCAGGGAGACTGGTTACATGATGATAAACAAGCAGGAAAACTGAAATAAAGCACCCCCCTCCCTAAACCATGCTGTAATGCAACTGTATCCTACAGTAAAACAATTTAAGGTCCACAAGACATCACCGTTTCTAAGGCCTACTTGTTTTCCCTATAAGTATTTGTTGTCTTCAGAGCAGAATATTAGGAACATTGGGGGTGCAAAAAACTGTGCCTTTTTTCACAGAAAGTACTTCAAGGTTCCCACCTTGACTTGGTCCAAATAGACTTGGTCCAAACCTTTATTCAGTTAGATTGATGAAGCATACTTTGATACTTTCAAGGGTATGTCTTATGAAGAAATAGGGAATGTACTGGTCCCTGTGGGTCACATATTTCAGAGGCCATTCAAGTATGATTATCATCACCTTTTAGGCATTTTCCAAGACCCCTGACCCCCTGTGTCATCATTTCTATTGTTGTGAATTAGTATCGTATAGGAACAGCATGGTCATGTCATCATTTTACATATTCTCGGCACCCATTATTGATCAGGCCTGGACAATCCGGGACATTTTCCATTATAGGTATATTAGCCTACAGTGGGGTTTCTTCCACCAAGGGGAAATCTCCCCTTACTCAGTGCAGCCCTCAGGTCGGTCTCCTGCCCTTATCTCTGTAGAGATAAGGGCCGCCGGTAGAGATAAGGGCCGCCGCCGGTCCCCCCCTCCAAGGGGGAATCTCCCAGTGCAGTATCTTATCCAGGTGTGGTGGTAAGGGAGGGGGGAGGGGGGAGGGGGGGTCCACATATAAATGTACCTTATTTAGGCTATATTTTGACATTTAAATCATTATATCTCGAGAAATACAAGAACGTCATACAAGCCCATTCACATACAACTGGCTAACTATATTGTGTACCTATAGATAAGTTAATCATTTTCAGCAAATTATGGTAAGATATCAGCAAATTGGATTTTCTAATTGTACCGAAAATTAATGTATAACAACCGAAAATCAAGGGAAGAAACCCCCTCACTCTATTTTCTCCCTTCAAGGTATGAAAGGCAGGATTTTCCCAACCTGTTGATAACGTCATACTTGAATAGCCAAGGTCAACGATGCATGAATGCAGCCCTGGTGAATAACTCACCCATGCTAGATACTTAGGGGAGACCTGGGAGAATTGGGACAAAGGAGAACTGGGACACTGTGTATTCTGCCCATGACCAATAATTTCAATGGATCACCACCGATGCTATTTTTTGGGCCAGTTTTTTGTGATAAAAAAAATTACTGTAATGTTATAATAGTTGGAACCATAACAGATTACAATATTTTCAAGAAAAAGAGTTCTTTTCCTGGTCTCCAATGGTTAAATTTAGGTTTGAGGAAAAAATATTTTATTGTTAGATTATCTAGCATTGACAGTTGGCAAAATGACCAGCTACTTACAAAAACACAGTTTAGCATATTTTGAACTGTACTAATATTTTGCTTAAAAATGTCAACCTTGGGAGAAATGGGACACTCATTGCAGGGGGAATTGAAACACTCTTGACTATCGGGGAGAACTGGGACACTCCGGGTGAAGATTTATTGTGCGTTAATTATTTTTCTTTCAGACCTTTGACTGAAGCTTGTAGGTTATAAATGATTATACTGAATATAAGGTAAAGCAAAATCATATTTTATTAGCTAATAATCACACCATTTACACTGTCCCAGTTCTCCCTTGTGTGTCCCAGTTCTCCCTAGATGGTGTCCCAGTTCTCCTCAGAAGTGTCCCAGTTCTCCCTGGATTTTCTCAAGTCTTCAAAATGCCCTAGACAGGAACCATAGCAGGCTAGGATAAATTTGAAAGGTTTATTAATAGTCTTTCTTCATGAAACAAAAGCATTTGGTTATTTTTGGCATTGTAGAAACCACAGGCAAACATGGAATGATTTTAATTTATTGTCCCAATTCTCCCAGGGCTCCTACATCAATCTGACCAGACATTGATGCCTCACTGCAGTGCCAACAAGTAACTCACCTGATCTATGCTGTTGCAGGCTGGTGGATCCAAGAATTAGAAAAAGGCAGTTGGGGGGTGGGACACCAAAGTAATGAAAGCTCTCATATTATGTCACCAGACATTACAAAAGGTTATGTACATCCTTTTTCACTGCTGAGCTGCCCTGGTTTTATAACTAGACACATTACTCGGTCTACATGCAGGTAGTCAAACTAATTGGAGGCAAAAAGTCAGTTAATTGACAGTTACAAGTTTTCATTATCCACGGGAGTGAAACATAAACATGGAATTAGGATAAATAAAGTGTAACAAAGTCACGACAAGTGAGTTGTTCACCATATGCGTACCTTGGCCTCAGTCATTACTCGATACACACTTTACCTATTCACCTCAGTGGCCTGAATAACAGTCTGCCTTCAGGAAATTGCTTTTAACCCTTTAAGGACGGCATGTCACTAAAAGATGACATTTGTTGTCATGATGCACTAATGCAACCATGTAGGGTGGGCATGAGTCTTAAATGCATTACTCGCCAGGGCTGCATTCATGTATCATGATGACCAAGGGCATGATGCATTAACCCTTTAGGGCCGAGCCAGCCATGGCATAGACTATAGTCAATGCCATGGCTGGCCGAGCATCAACTATAGTCGACATAACTCTATGGGAATCAGCAAAGGCTCGGCCCAAGGAAAGTTCCTGTGAAAATGGCTCGCCCTCATTACCAGAAAAAAATATTTTTGGTCGGCCTTAAAGGGTTAAGGCATTATGCCGCCCTTAAAGGGTCAAATGACTTCTTGATACTACTACTTAATGGGGGAATTAGTGAGTCATTCTGATGGGTTGCAAGCCAATGTGGCAAAATTAGATTAGATAAATCAAAATCCGACCTACCTGTCTTAAGATTTCGGACCATGTTGCCTGAAACACACCTTTTTTGGACTTGCATCCCACTAACCCGCCCATGCTGTTTATGTATATACTTGATGGTCTTCCCCGGCATAACACCAGGTCCTGTGTCTCCCAAAATCCAGCCAAGTTGATAGTCTATTACCGGGTACAACATATGACCGGGTGCAATCTATGACCAGATGCAATCTATGACCGGGTGCAATCTATGACCGGCTTGGGGAAAAAAACGCTTTATTTAGGGCAGATGAAGATATAAATGGTGGAAAATGTTAATGGGTGTTTTAAGACTTTATATCACTCATTTTATTTCAATTTCTAGCTACATCTGCCCTAAATAAACGTTTTCTTTCAAGCCGGTCATAGATTGCACCCGGTCATAGATTACACCCGGTCATAGACTTTCAACTTGGCCCAATTTCATGAGACACAGCCCAGGGTATTTTTCATCAATATGGTGCTTGGATCAGATAACCGTGAATGGATTTCCCTGGAGAACTCTCGTGTGGCAGACTGTGTTTATAGCAAATACAGTGGCTATATATAGAAACACATATGTCTGCTCTGCTCCACTTTATTAAGGATCAAGTGGGAAAAACTAGAAACTTGTGTGAAAAAGCAGGAAATGAGTCACTTATTTCAAGTGGGTTATTTTGCTATATGGAGATCATATCTAGACCTGTGAACACAAGGCCATTGTCAGCACGTCCTTTTCCCCACCCAGTCAGCATTGGTTACTGGGCCCATACGGGTCTAAAGGTGGACCGTTAGGTGGGACCCACGTCCCTTAGTCCATATGGGGCCAACCACATTTTTGTCCTGGGCTAATTGCTGGGACCAAGATGGGCTTGCCCAGATTTAAATTGAGCGTATCCACATGGGCTTAGGGTGGGGCCCATGTGGGCTTTTTTTGGGGGGGGGGGTCATCTAGGGTTGTAATCTCTACTGTAGTTTTTTGATATTTTTTGATATCCCGATGTTATAGCCCATGTTCCAACTAAGTTGGTTCCTCCTGGTAGGAATCTCTTCTTCTACCATTTAGAAGGTAGAGAAACGCATCCTTTAGCTGATTCACTTTTGGGCTGGACAGTTCTGAACATGTGTGATGCAGCCAGCAGGCAGGCAGCCTGTGTGTGAGAGCATATTTTGAACTGTACTAATATTTTGCTTAAAAATGTCAACCTTGGGAGAAATGGGACACTCATTGCAGGGGGAATTGAAACACTCTTGACTATCGGGGAGAACTGGGACACTCCGGGTGAAGATTTATTGTGCGTTAATTATTTTTCTTTCAGACCTTTGACTGAAGCTTGTAGGTTATAAATGATTATACTGAATATAAGGTAAAGCAAAATCATATTTTATTAGCTAATAATCACACCATTTACACTGTCCCAGTTCTCCCTTGTGTGTCCCAGTTCTCCCTAGATGGTGTCCCAGTTCTCCTCAGAAGTGTCCCAGTTCTCCCTGGATTTTCTCAAGTCTTCAAAATGCCCTAGACAGGAACCATAGCAGGCTAGGATAAATTTGAAAGGTTTATTAATAGTCTTTCTTCATGAAACAAAAGCATTTGGTTATTTTTGGCATTGTAGAAACCACAGGCAAACATGGAATGATTTTAATTTATTGTCCCAATTCTCCCAGGGCTCCTACATCAATCTGACCAGACATTGATGCCTCACTGCAGTGCCAACAAGTAACTCACCTGATCTATGCTGTTGCAGGCTGGTGGATCCAAGAATTAGAAAAAGGCAGTTGGGGGGTGGGACACCAAAGTAATGAAAGCTCTCATATTATGTCACCAGACATTACAAAAGGTTATGTACATCCTTTTTCACTGCTGAGCTGCCCTGGTTTTATAACTAGACACATTACTCGGTCTACATGCAGGTAGTCAAACTAATTGGAGGCAAAAAGTCAGTTAATTGACAGTTACAAGTTTTCATTATCCACGGGAGTGAAACATAAACATGGAATTAGGATAAATAAAGTGTAACAAAGTCACGACAAGTGAGTTGTTCACCATATGCGTACCTTGGCCTCAGTCATTACTCGATACACACTTTACCTATTCACCTCAGTGGCCTGAATAACAGTCTGCCTTCAGGAAATTGCTTTTAACCCTTTAAGGACGGCATGTCACTAAAAGATGACATTTGTTGTCATGATGCACTAATGCAACCATGTAGGGTGGGCATGAGTCTTAAATGCATTACTCGCCAGGGCTGCATTCATGTATCATGATGACCAAGGGCATGATGCATTAACCCTTTAGGGCCGACTATAGTCAATGCCATGGCTGGCCGAGCATCAACTATAGTCGACATAACTCTATGGGAATCAGCAAAGGCTCGGCCCAAGGAAAGTTCCTGTGAAAATGGCTCGCCCTCATTACCAGAAAAAAATATTTTTGGTCGGCCTTAAAGGGTTAAGGCATTATGCCGCCCTTAAAGGGTCAAATGACTTCTTGATACTACTACTTAATGGGGGAATTAGTGAGTCATTCTGATGGGTTGCAAGCCAATGTGGCAAAATTAGATTAGATAAATCAAAATCCGACCTACCTGTCTTAAGATTTCGGACCATGTTGCCTGAAACACACCTTTTTTGGACTTGCATCCCACTAACCCGCCCATGCTGTTTATGTATATACTTGATGGTCTTCCCCGGCATAACACCAGGTCCTGTGTCTCCCAAAATCCAGCCAAGTTGATAGTCTATTACCGGGTACAACATATGACCGGGTGCAATCTATGACCAGATGCAATCTATGACCGGGTGCAATCTATGACCGGCTTGGGGAAAAAAACGCTTTATTTAGGGCAGATGAAGATATAAAGGGTTGAAAATGTTAATGGGTGTTTTAAGACTTTATATCACTCATTTTATTTCAATTTCTAGCTACTGTAGCTGTTGGCTATTCTAAGATAGACATCTGCTATGAAAAACTCCAGATTCGAAAATAGGTTGTTCAGAAATTACACTTTATTCATTCTGACATACGGCTCGTAATCATACAGACGGATAGCAATAATCAAATAGGCTTCTGAACACCAGTGGTCATATGAACATACAGGAGGTATACGCTCACGGTCTAGTACATAGTTCCCGAGTTCCAATGCTCTCTTCCATCTTGGTTAACTCCTCTTGGGACAGACTCCCCCGTAGGGAGTTCTGTACCCGGAGTTGTACACCAGTGCGTCTATCTCCTCTAGTTCCCCCAGAGGGTAGAACAGAGAAAGACGCAGGGTGACCAAGGTGGAAGCAGCGACAGGACTAGGCCTAAAAGGTACAACAGAGTTCGGGGAAGCTCTGTTGTGGAGCAGCCAAGCTGGCCGAAGTGCGCAGCAAGACTGGGTCCTCGATTAGCAGAACTCCAGGTCTTATGTACTGGTCGTTATGTAATTCTCTCCATTACTCGTAAACACTTGAGTTCCCGAGGAACTCCGGGTAACCACGCGCCGGTGCATCCGAGCCGACACTGTACCCGAGATATGTCGGGTGACACGTGGCGGTCACGGCTCAATGCACATAACCAGGCCGCGCTCCACCATTCCTCAGGTGGGCTTATATAACCTTATACTCGGCAGTAGACAGGAGTGCGGCCTGGATACACGACAACACATATACCAAATATAACTCCAACTGGTTCCCTAGAAATAGTACAGCGGCGACCCACTACACTACCCCCCTTCAGACAATATCACAGCGTCTAAATAGCAGCACTAAGTGCAGTATTATTATACTACCTTAATACAAATGACAAATTTTATCTCCAAACAACCCAAAAAACAAATATATTGTCTCCAAACATATACATAGTGGAGGCAAGCGTAACTCTTTCTACTAGAACCACTAATATATTTCTTGGGTATCATAGATATGTATTCATCCTTTTTGATATTAACGTCAATCATATCAACCATCAGGATCCAGTTACACAATAATCGAGTATAATCCTTCAATAACAGTCATGATTTATGGGACTAAGAGGATAAACTCCACACAGCCAGTCAAGCCCTATAAAACAAACTTGACTATATATCATAAAAAAATATAAAACCTTCAAGACATATTTATCGCATACTAACCATGTCTCATCGAAAACGATTTGTTACAACAGGTATCGTATACATACAGATCAAATATGAGCACTTCTCCTTAAAAGTTACCAAGTTTTAGTACAAGACATATTGGAAACAAAAAAGGTGGCAAGTGTCGACTTTATAGTAAACCTTGACCCAACCCGTCTATTTGAATAGACTCACTCGCTTTACGTGCCAGAGTAAGGTTTGAAAGATCAATATTTTTGGAATAAATGAACATATAGCGTAGATCCGGTAAATGCAGTTTTCAATCCAATCAAGGTCTCCAAAACCTTATGCACCATGGTCACATGGGTGTCTTCACACAATAACACAAGTGACATTCTCCATATAGGAAATACTGTAAGCAATCAGATCTAGTGTTGGCGTAACATATTTCAACGATTCAGGGAGAATTAGTCTCCACACTTAGTTCAAAGATCAAAAACGCAGCAAGCTGAAAAATAGAATGACCCGGCTCCTCACTCGATACCTTCCTTCTGAAAGTAATCAACGGGAGCCTACAGATCTCCATAACAACTTACGCAATTTCCACTCTCAGTACCTGAATAAATTTTGCGTTTTTCAGGTTCATTGATATGTTATTACCACAGATCTACACACAGTACGAATGTAGTCAAGCAACTTTTCCTCTCAGTAGGTATCATCAGGATCCAGTCCCTCATACCCTTACTTATTGGACGGTTAAATCAGAGTATCACAATCGGCATACAATAATCATACCTATAGCACATGTCATCAACTCAAACAGAACCCGTTTCACAAATACTGTCTTATGGCAAAAAAATATAGAACACTCTTTGGTGATGGTTTTAACAGTTTCATATATAGCGATAACTGCAAACCTAGATCATATCAAAGTCTTTTCATAAATAGGTGATAATGATCCACTGTTCTTGTCATCTCAGTCTTTTATAAATATATATATATATATCTATCTAGTCATCTTGTGACTCATAGTCTATGGTATAAAGCATCATATGATCCGTGGTGTACTAACAACCCCACTACTGCAAAAGTTCAACCTTGATGACGACACATGGTAGAGGTTCCATATATGCTGCAACTGGGAATGTTTTTATGACTCGCCACTCAGCAAAAGTTCTTCGTTTCTGGACACTGGAGACATACATTCACTAGGTCGATTGTCACTCATCTCAATGGATATGTCCATCCCAAACCCTAGCTGCGAAGCGTCAGGGTTAGGACCATGCATTTGAGCACCCATAGCTACACTCGCCATGGATACAGGAATGTCCAGGGTAGATGGACGATGGTTCCCAGACATAGAACCAGTCGTCACAGGTAGGTCCATTGGAGGATCCACCATCATGGATTGTTCGAGTTCGTTTTCAGGAGCCATAAGCGCCTCAGCATCACGGATAGACAGACGTAAGTCAGCCTCTGCAATTGCATCGTTCAGCTCCATCAGTATCTGAACCGCCTCTCTAGTCTCACTTTCCGTTATCTGGTACGGTGACTGACAAGAGGTGGTGTCGAGTATTGGTGTTGAGACAGGAGTCGAGTTATGTGACTCTGTCTGCAGTTCATTCACCACCATCCTCGCTAGAGTGGACACCCCGGCTGGAGTATCCATAGTCTCAAAGGAAGACACGGTTTCGTCCACCCCCATGGTAGTATACTGCATCGTCTTAGCATCAGACGACACAGAGGTAGACGTCACAGCAACAGGTGTCACCGAGACTGGTGACACAGGGACAGACGTCACAGCCACAGACGTCACAGGAACGGGTGACACCGGAACAGACGCCACAGCAACGGACGTTACAGGAACAGGTGACACCGGAACAGACGTCACAGCCACGGATGTCTTAGGAACAGACGTCACAGGAACCAACTCCGATGACCCACAGGCCATGGAGGTGGCAGCCACGTAACTGCAGTCGGCCAGGTGCGTCTCATCTTCTGTAGATGGAGGTGGAGGACTCCTAGGGGTATTACTAGCCCTGGAGTCGGCTCTCAACCTTTGTGCGTATGCATCACCGTCAAATCCTAAGGGAAGAGGGGCGGAACCCCGTTCAACCCTGTACACACTCTCGTCGTACCAACTTGACAATGGTATCTCATAGCAATCCTCAAAGAACTCAGCCAACTCCTCATAGAAGTCATCGTTCTGCTGAGCTTCCTTTTTATAGCTAGAAAATTCTTCTGTTAGACCACCAATTTCGTGTTCCAACTTCCGAATAACTATGGTTTTTAGACTTATTTCAGTCCTGGCAGCAGTTAGCCTATGTTCAGCAGAACTGACCATATCCTTACTGCGATCCAACTTGACTTTGAGATCATCAATTAAAAATTGACTTTCCATACGAGATTTTTCAATGTTCAATCTCAAATCATCTACTATTCTGCTAGAGGTTGCTACCATGTCATCTCGTTGTCCCAACTGTCTTTTGAGGGCTTCATTCTCCTCAGTCATTTTGGACATTTTAGATAGGAGTTCTGCTTTAGCAGTCTCCACTTTCTCTAATTCGGCCAAACGACTTTCTTTTACCAATTGCTCAGCTTGAGCCCTAGCTCCTTGCAGAGCTAGTTGACAAGCGAGATCCAGTGTGTCAAATGAACTTTTCAGTCCAGTGACATACTGTTCTTTCAGAAGATTCCTGATACTTACATTCTCAGGGTGATCAATATCACCAGTCAGCTTGGGCAGAGGGACCGACTCCAAAGAGATATCTTCCTCACCCACTCCAGATGATGGAGAGTTTAGTGAGAGAGCCCCCATACAGGTAGATGGTGATGGAACGGAGGATAGTCTACGACCAATCTCCTGTTCCTTCCTCATCTCTATTTTACTCGATTGAACCCTGCCTGCGGGTGGGGTGAATTTTTGATCCACCCAATCATCTCCCTCAGATTGGAAATCAATCGTTCTATAGATCATTTTAGATTTGGAATCCTCTTTCCCACTTACTGACTCTATCTTCCCTGTTACATACCCTTGACTATCAGTAGAAGTATTCTCTGTTTTTAATATCCTCCTTGACACTCCCGGGTTCCCTCTAGCTTCAGAGATTGTGGTAGGAGGTATTACCTCCTCTCCCACAAATACACAGTCGTCCTCCTCCTCTACAGGAGAAGCCAACAGGTCATTTACCATTTTCTCTTCTAAGGCTAGCCTTGGGCTAACAGCAACCCTCGGTAAAGTTCCACCAGAGCCCTCCTTGTTGGATTCAGTAGTGTTCCTACTAAACCCACAGGAAGACCCCGGAGCACGTCTTTTGGTTGGGGTAGATCGGCCGTCAGGTGATGAGTCCAACCCAGCAGAAGCTGAGGACTCCTCTGAACCTGTGGTCCGCATCTCTCCTAAGGTAACCGAGACAGGAGTGTACACTCCATGGTCCACAGTTTTACCTTCAGACAGCATTTTACCTTTAGGCGGAGTGGCCAATTCCATTTTACTACGATAATCAGAGGCTTTCTCTGGAAAGTCCTGAAGGTAGTATGGCCACGCCTTTCGATTCAACCACAACCTTCTCGGGTTATGGTTAAACACTAAGGTGTATGCCAACCCCTGTGGTACCCTCACACACTTTTCTCTGTCCGTGAGTCCTAAGGCCTCCGGACTATTCTCGAGAATATCTAGATTGGACATGGCAGTTTCAGCCTTCATATGGTGTACATCCACTAAATGCCTTACCATACAACCCTTTCTAGATGTGCTGAAAGGTTCACCATCTTTCATACATTTACTTGAGCGATTAGGCCTGGCCCGGCACTGCCACATCATTTTGGAGTGCGCGTGGAACTCCACTAGATGTCGTGCGAACTGGTACAGGTCCAAATACTCAGCTATTGGATTTCTATCCATACACTCATTGAATGGGCATTGCCCCGAACCTATTCTCCAACCTCTACCAGGTTTATAAGTAGGCATACCTGGCGGGACAAATGTCATCCACGCCCATTTCAACCGGTCTCTATCTTCGTTGGAGAGGTCGGCAGCCCTGTATGTCCCCATACTTTGCTTTATAACCTCATCCCAGAACTTGTAAGCTTGATGTGCCCCTGAACTAGCATGCTCTAACCAGAACTCCATATCCCTCTCTGTATCTTCGTAGGATGGTAGCCTAGCTCGGCTCCCTATCTCCCCAGTAACCTCTCCTGTATAGGGTCTGGACTTAGAATTATCGGAAGGAGGTCTGAATAGTTTAGTACATTTCTTCTCGTTGAATTTGTCCAACTCTTGGATGTATGCCCCCCTGCATATCTTACTCCCGGGAATCACTGCATCCGGCTTAAATTTCTCAAATTTTGCTGCTAACTGCATTACTGCCATAACTGGAATACGTTCCGGAGTTGACTGTGCAGGGGCATCCCAATCGGGTACAAAGTTACCATGCACCGGATGTAAACCATCCGCACGGTCATACGACATAGCACCCCACGGAGCACCCACTGGCACGTCACTGACCGGGTACACCGGTATCCCGGGCATATTCGGGTCAGTCCGGGTCACTCCCGAAGTAGGTGGTGACGCAATATTCCCAACCTGGAACAAGGGAAATCCCCCGGCCTCGAGTCCTTTTAACCCCGGCCCTGACACGAACCCCCTAGCTTGCGCCACTGATAAACCCATATCTACCAGTTTCTTAACATGTTCTCCCCGAGCTAGGAGATACTGTGTGGTTTTAACCTTTTCAGCTTTCCTTATCTCAGAGATATTACTGTGATTTCGGCGTTTCACACCCCTATTCTTCATCTTAGCTGGTGGATGATACACAAATTTAGGTAAATCTGCCTCCCGAAATCGTTTTGGAAGATCATACTCGACCGGAGCTGTTGACTCCAGGTCCCCCAAAGCTAACAACTCTCTCTGTTCCTGCGACAGAGGGGAAACTTCCGTCGAGTGACTCCTTCTATGGGAGTCTCCCGACGGATAGTTATCCGCCATGATAACTACACAGAGGGCGGCCCAGAGGAGCCCACTCTTAAAATGAGCTTAAATGAGTAGTAAAATCAGGAAAATTGTTACAAATGTGTCCTCCTGTACTACCTCACTTTAGTGTCTCCTCTCTCCCTCACATGTAGATGTTCTAACCGGTGTTACATACGCGGAGAGAGGTGCCTTCGCATCCACCCTCTCCAACGGTATGTGCAGGACTGACGCTTTCCGCGCCAAACCAGCATGCGTGCGCACCCAAGCGCAAAGGATCACGGGTACCGGATAGCCCTTCCCGAAGAAGTTATCCGATATTATCCGAAGAAAACCGGGTGGCGGAGTTAACTGCGTAGTAGTTGCAATCTTCGCCGGGTTTTCTCGGATTGTATTTTTGCACATCATTTCAAGTAATAGCAATTCCTCAGTTCGTCACGGCTGTCTCATTTGTAGCTTATGAACTTTCAGAACGCTGTTTTAAACAAACATTATAAAAAAATACGTGTCAAAGTAAATTTCTTTGGTTGTCCGAACAAATTCGGAATACGTATGAGTCCCTTTTCTCATGTTGTTGTAACGAGTTTTACACCCGTACTTTCCACATAATATTTCGTATTAGGATCCTCATATTATCCTTAGAAAAATTACTGACTAGGTTTGATTGGATTCTAATCCGAAACCATCACGACAAGTACTAAATGGGAAACCAACTCACAGACCATAGCATGTAAACATTCAAAACTAACTTTAGTAAAGCAGAACGTTGGGTACCCCAATGCCATCTACTGGTCAATTTCACCATTATTCCTGTCACAAAGACTAAAGAATAAAATCCGGTATTTCTCGTTGTGTTTTTGACAATCAGCACCAGTTACGCAACTTTCCGGGGTTTACCGGGTAAGTCCTTGGAGACCCGAACTATTTCGGGTAACCACAACAAACAAACCCAGCCCCGCCGCTCTTACGTAACAGCACCTCGACCCGCTATACGAGCACTTCTACGTATGGGTCCTTGGGGTTTCTTCTTCTTAATTACTGTAGGAACCTCTCTAGTTTCCTTTTCAGTAACTAACTTCTTCTTCTTCTTCCTACCATCGACTTTTCTAGCTGGCGTTGCTTTTCTAGTCTTCTTTGTAGGCGGGGGTGCTGTAACCTGTGTTTTACGCACCCACCTGGGTTGGGGCATTGGCACTTCTACCAAAGGCTCATTCTCATCGCCGGGCCGGCGACCTAGCCAAGGCTTCAGGCGATCTACATGGCCTGCAACAATCTTGCCTTTCACATTTTTCAATAACACAGTAACATCCGATATTACTTTTGTCACTTCAAATGGCCCATCCCAACCCTTCGAGATTTTTCCATGTACAGGTGGTTTCAATCTCACCACCTTTTGTCCAACTACATACTTCCTCTCTCTCAAGCCTGTATCATACCCTACTTTCTGATGGATGGCCGCTTTCTTCAAATGGCCTCTCACCAATGCATAGCCTTCCCGCAATTCTCTGCGCAGGGATTCCGCAAATGCCACTCGGCATGGGACATCCTTTCTCCGCAGTACACTGCCAAAGACCAAATCTGCAGGCATTATGATCTCAGATCCAAATACCAGGCTGTTAGGAGTGCAGCCAGTTGAAGCATGCACCGTACCGTTGTATGCATGAGCCACATACTGGGAAAACGTATCCCAGTCATCCTGATTAGAATTAACCAGCGTGGTCAGCCCCTGAATCAACGTGCGGTTGAATCTCTCAACCATCCCATCCGACTGCGGTCGGTACGGATTAGTGCGTGTCTTAACTATGGCTAATTCTTCCAGCATCCCCTGAAAGAGACGCGATTCAAACTCCCTACCCTGGTCTGAATGTAACATGAGAGGTGCGCCAAATGTTAGTACCCACTCCTCAACCAAAGCTTGTGCGCAAGTTAATGCCGTGTGATCCTTCATTGGGATCACCTTCACGTACTTTGAATAGTAGTCTTGTACCACCATCATGCACACGTTGGAGTTTGGAGTTGTCTGGAAGCCAGTGATTATGTCAATGGCTATCCTCGCAAATCTGACTCCGAACAGTTCTTGTCTGAGAGATGTTTTACCTTTCCCAGGGCCCGGCTTCACCAGGCAACACGTTGGGCATTCACTCAACCAACGTATTACGTCCTTAGACATCCCAGGCCAGTAATATCTCCTCGCGAGTTTGTCCAAAGTCCGTTTCCTGCCAAAATGAGCGGAAGTCTGATGACCATGGAAAAACTCGAATACTTCCCATCTCAGAGAAGCTGGCAAGACTATCTGTAGCCTCCTCCTGGCTTTGCCTTCAAGAGTTTTCCATCTACACAATAGGCCGTCTCGCACTACCAGCTGCGACCATTGGCCCACTAAGTTCCTTACTTCCACACATTCTAATGACAGAGCAGGTCTGACGGGACGAGCAGCTCTCTCCAGGATCAGATTCCGTATCATATTGATACCATCGTCATCCTGCTGAGCTTCAAGTATGGACTCCGCCGACCAAAACACCAAGTTCTCTTCCCAGGCCGGATCAAAATTCATTATTGGAGCCACCAACGCGTTATGTATGCCACAGTCTTCACAGTCCATTCTTGCACATCTTCGGATTGGTCTCCTAGACAAACAATCCGCATTTACGTGCTTCACTCCGCTCCGATGCTGAATCTGGGTATTCTCTATCCCTAGTTCAGACAACGCGGAGATCCATCTACCCATCATCCCATCTGCTTCCTTGAAATTAAGGAGCCATCTCAAGGATGAATGGTCTGTTCGTAGAATAAAATTCCCACCATACAAATAATGGCGGAATTTCTTTGTGTAAACTACTATGGCCAACAACTCTCTCTTGGTGGTGCAATAATTGCGTTGAGTTTTACTCAAGCTGTTGCTAGCAAATGCCAAGGGCACTTCTCTACCTTCCTGCACTTGGGATAAGACAGCGCCTATGCTATCGTTGCTAGCGTCGGTGTCCAGGATGAACTGATCACCCTCAGTAGGATAGCTCAGCACAGGAGTTACCGTGAATAACTCCTTCAGCTTCTGAAAAGCCTGTCCAGCTAATTCCGTCCAAATAAACGGTGGTAGCTTCAACATTCCCTTCCTTTTTCCTACTACCAGCGCCTGTAATGGAGCTGACACCTCAGCAAATCCGGGAATGAAATCGCGGTAGTACGAGCAGAAACCCAAAAATGACCTCACTTCTTTCTGGTCTTTTGGCGTTGCCCAATTAGCTACAGCCTCTAATTTCCCTGGATCCGCCGAAATACCTGTGCCACTGACTATTCGGCCCAGATATTCCACTGATTGCCTGAAGAACTTGCATTTCTTAGCTTTCAGTCTAAGGTTGTAGGATCTCAATCGATCCATCACCTTGTTCAGATTTGATAGACACTCCTCCCGAGTTTTCCCGAAAACTATGATGTCGTCTAGATAAACTAGACAGTTTTTCCACAACAATCCCCTTAGCATTGTCTCCATCATATTCTCGAAAGTAGCCGGAGCATTGCATAAGCCAAATGGCATTACATTGAACTCAAACAACCCCCGGTGGGTTGTGAATGCTGTCTTTTCCTTATCCTCTGGGTGCATCCCAATCTGCCAGTATCCTGACTGGAGATCTAAGGTACTAAACCAGTGATTGCCTCCCAAGGAATCCAGACTTTCGTCAATGCGTGGCAAGGGGTAGGCATTCTTCCTCGTAATCCCATTCAGTCTCCTGTAATCTATACAGAACCGACAGGTGCCATCCTTTTTGGTAACCATTACCACCGGACTAGCCCATGGACTATCTGAGGGCCTTATTATCCCTTCCCCTAACATCTTGTCCACCTCATCCTCCAATGCCTGTTTCTTAGACAACGGGAGGCGCCGGTATGGCAAGCGCAATGGTGGGCTAGAACCGGTGTCTATCCGATGAGTTACTCGGTCAGTTCTACCCAATTGCTCCCCTGGAGCGGAGAACAAGTCTGCATTCTCGCATAATAGCTGAGCTAGACTCTGTTTGTCCTCCTCCGTCTCCAAGTGGCTATCTGTCACTAATGGTAAAAGATGCAGTGGCAAACCATATCCTTCCTTCCTATCCTGCTCTCCAGTGTCTTGCAATACCACTGGCATAGCGGATGGATCCAAAGCTCCTATTTCCACTGCCCTCTTTACTGCTAACTCCACTTCTGGTGAGTCAGCCCTTCCTACCACGTCAGCATATGTTACGTCCCCAAAGGTCGTCCCCTTTTCCAGGTACACATCCTGAAAAGTCATATTACTGACCGGTACTACTGTTCGTCTTGAACTTTGCACTAAGGCACTGGTGGAAACCAACCCCAGCTTACTCAAATGCTGCTGATTCGGTTCCACCACCCCCATGCGGTCAAATTCCATTTCCCGGCAGTATACAACTACATTGCACACATGGCGGGGAGGAATTCGCACTGTCTGAGAGACAGACGAGACGCCTGAAATCCGGCGGAGTACACACTGGACTTTCATCTCTTGTGGATATCGAAGAGTGAGTTCCCCTGTCACACTATCCAATACCGCCCCATACAGAGAACAAAAATCTACTCCCAAGATTCCCTCATCCGTCAATTCAGCCACAGTTGTTGAAACAACAAATGAATGTTGATTCACCCAAAAGGGTATCACCTGTCTGCCATGTGTCCGCATATGAGACCCATCAGCACTTCTGACCGACCCAGACCCCACAGGGTTAGTCGACAGACCTGCGAGCTTCTTGAAGAAATGGTGACCCATCATGGAGTGACTAGCTCCAGTATCAATCAGAAATTCCCCCAAGCAGCCCTGAATCTGCACAGGCAAGTACCATCTCTTCCCTTGTAAAGGGGAAGGTTGCAAGGCAAATCTCTGGATTCCAGCTTCACCGCCCAAGTCATATCCCCTCGAGTTGAGAAACTTAACTATAGGATCATCGGGTTTGAGTCGCGAAGCACAAAACCTTTCTACTTCTTCCGCCAACTCAATTCTGCGGACGGTGTCCAGATGAGCTAAATCTTCAACACCATTCTCGTCCGTTCCCTGGGGCCCATCTCCACCTGGCGGATCAGACTCAGGTGCGGCTAACCCCAGCGGTTCCCATGAAGTGGAATCTTTTGATTCTCCCCTAACAGTACCTTTGACAGTCACAGGTGGGGTTGTTATCTTGTCATCGACAACAACCCCTGTTAGTTTTCCGTCGGTGGTGGGCTTTGGTCAGAAGAGGGTCCGTCTTTTTGTTTCTCGACCGATGATACATTCTTAGTATCCTTGGACCAACATGTCCTTGCAAAGTGACCCTTCTTCCCACAATTATAACATTTCGTGTCTTTGTTGGGTTTCCCCTTACCGCGACCACGAGATGCGACCTTTTCAGCCTTCTCAGCCTTACTACGCTCCTCCATGACTTTTCCGATCATGGTCTTCAATGCACCCTCCTCTGGCGCTTGAGCGTCTGATCCTGGAACCCTTCGTCTTACATAAAAAGAACGACGTCCTTTCCATTTAGGATCTATTGCTGCCACCTCTTGCACTCCCTCTGTAGTCAGTTCAACCTCTTCTACGGGCATTTCTATTACTGCTACAGGGGCTGCCTCTACAGTTTTCAACAGCTTCCTCTTTCTCAGAGCATCTTCCGTAAGCTCGAAGATATCTGCTAGTGACATAGTGGTCTTCCACTGTGAAGCAATCTCGCTCGACAATCTTTCGTCCTTAAGTCCATCTATATACAGGCTGGACAACTTCCTTACCAGCCATGGATCACTTGGACTCATAGATGCAAATGCTTCTGCTGCTAGCACTCTGAGAGCCATTCCAAACTGTCTGTGCCCTTCACCGGGCTTCTGAACTCTTGCCTCTAGCTCAGATGCGGGATCTGCACCGGATGTGGAACCTAAAGCCCAAGAAGCTGTTTCCACTAATCCCTTGTACGTTCTACCCCCGCTTAACTCAAAGCTTGTTAGAGCGGGATCACCAGGACCATCCCGCAGACACCATGACAAAGCTGCAAGGCATTCATCGCCTTCCCAACCATTATGTCTCATATCTGCTGAAAATCGTGTGAACCATTTTCTCCATGGAACTGTGCCATCATACTGCTTCATCTTGATAGCCTGCTTTCTCACAGGTGTCATCCCCGTTCTCAACGGTATATCAGTCTGACTCAAAGCATAGTCCACTGCTTTAAAGTTCCCCACGTCATTCGGTACCGCATCAATCCCCAATCTTCTAATTGCTGGATTGTTTTGGAACACTACCTCATCTTCCATAGACATATTTGCCCTATGTTGGTAGGGTGTCCCACTTTGAATAGTACCTCCTGTCCTTGGTGTATTCATGCTTCCTGGAGTTACATGACTGCCAGGCAATGGGGGAGGTGGTATATTGAACATAGGTCTTGCGTTCCCATAACAGTTATCCGGAGCAACATTACTCCACCCCCCATAGGAGGTGTTAGGCCCTGCCAGATTCCCTTGACCTGGCGGCCGAGCATTCATGTTTACCCCCTTGGGCAAACCTGGTCTACCCACTGTAGACACGTTTACCGGACCTGTAGGAACCTGCCTTGTTCCCGGAGCTGGAGTAGAATGAGCACCTGGAGCTGGAGCAGTGTTACCTGGTCCCACAGGAGGCTTATTCCCTGTAGCCTGGGCTACCGGAACGTCTCCTTTTACTCCCTTGGTGTCATTCTCCACACTCACTGACTCTGTTTCCTCAAGAAAGCAATCTAACTTCTCCTGAAACAGCTTTTCAACTCTACCACACAGTTCCAACATGAACTCCTCATTCTTATCAAACTTACTGCCATGCATGGATGAGTGTCCACTCACACTGGATAACATGTCAGCTGTATGTATCACCATGGAACCATCTAGATCCTCAGTGGCAGGTGGTTTCACCACCTCTTCCACTGTATTGACTATAAATACCGAGGGCTCGTCGGCAGTCACAAAGGTCTCATCTTTAGACACTTCTTGTGCTGTCCCCACTGAGTCCCTTTGTACCTTAGTCACTTCTGGTTCCAGTTTCTTCACCATGTGATTCTCAGCTTGTTGAGCTAGTGCTTCCAACTCTCCTAACTTACTATCCTGTTTCTTCAACAACTCATCATACTCCGCTACTTGTAACTGTCTTGCCAGTATCTCGGAACTAATTTCTTTATTCCGCACCACTAGCTTTTCTGTTTCAGACTTCAATCTGACTTCAGTTCCCTCAAGTAGACCTACATTGACTGAAATTTGTTCCAGATGTTTTATCTGAGCTGCATGTTCCCCAATGTTTCCCGACCTCTTTGCCAAAAAACTCTTTTCGAAAGCTTCCCTTTCCTCCTTCAGCTTTCTAAGGGATTCCTCCTCTAATCTTATCCCTTCTTTCATATGTTCATGCTCATTTCTCAATCTGAGCGTCCTTATGTCATCCAGGCTCAACCTCTCCCTGGGTTCATAAGGTGGAACCTCTAGACCTGGTATCGTCAGCCTAAAAGGATCTGGGAACAGCTTATCTCCCCTGGAGATCACCTCAGCTGTCTCTTCCCCTTCCTCAGGAGTTTCCCCTAGGTCGTCCCTTTTGACTACCTCAACTCCTTCCTGACTGACTGGGACCACCACTCTAGTCCCTTCCACTGCTTCCACAGTGGGTACCGGTCTAAGTTCCCATCTCACTGGTACATCTACTGTACCCTCCAGACTAGGTATACTAGAGTCACTATCCTCTCCAATATCTTCTATGGTCACCGGTCCAAGCATCACATCTTCTCTTGATGTTTCCCTTACCTGGACCCGGCCTACCATTTCCCTATCTGGCTCCAGAGCTGGACGTTTCGCTGGAGGGTCCCCTAGTGAATCCTCAGATCTCACTTCGTGGGCGCTATCTTCCCCTCCATGTCCAATTTCCCTATTCTGATTGAACGTATGCACCTTCTGCCTAGCATTAAACCTCACCCTAGATCGCAATCTAGGACGCATCCCCTCCCCTTGGTTAGTAACCGACGGGGGAGGTACCTCTGTATCTGACATATCTTCACCACACAAAAGCAACCTGTAATAGCTATCCTTGAAACCTACCAATTCTGGTTCAAACATATAAGAGCTTACCTCTCAATTTCAGAAAGAAAAATAACAAAAATAAATGTAAATCAATACTTACCCAAAGTGGTCACGGCACCAGTGTAGCTGTTGGCTATTCTAAGATAGACATCTGCTATGAAAAACTCCAGATTCGAAAATAGGTTGTTCAGAAATTACACTTTATTCATTCTGACATACGGCTCGTAATCATACAGACGGATAGCAATAATCAAATAGGCTTCTGAACACCAGTGGTCATATGAACATACAGGAGGTATACGCTCACGGTCTAGTACATAGTTCCCGAGTTCCAATGCTCTCTTCCATCTTGGTTAACTCCTCTTGGGACAGACTCCCCCGTAGGGAGTTCTGTACCCGGAGTTGTACACCAGTGCGTCTATCTCCTCTAGTTCCCCCAGAGGGTAGAACAGAGAAAGACGCAGGGTGACCAAGGTGGAAGCAGCGACAGGACTAGGCCTAAAAGGTACAACAGAGTTCGGGGAAGCTCTGTTGTGGAGCAGCCAAGCTGGCCGAAGTGCGCAGCAAGACTGGGTCCTCGATTAGCAGAACTCCAGGTCTTATGTACTGGTCGTTATGTAATTCTCTCCATTACTCGTAAACACTTGAGTTCCCGAGGAACTCCGGGTAACCACGCGCCGGTGCATCCGAGCCGACACTGTACCCGAGATATGTCGGGTGACACGTGGCGGTCACGGCTCAATGCACATAACCAGGCCGCGCTCCACCATTCCTCAGGTGGGCTTATATAACCTTATACTCGGCAGTAGACAGGAGTGCGGCCTGGATACACGACAACACATATACCAAATATAACTCCAACTGGTTCCCTAGAAATAGTACAGCGGCGACCCACTACACTACATCTGCCCTAAATAAACGTTTTCTTTCAAGCCGGTCATAGATTGCACCCGGTCATAGATTACACCCGGTCATAGACTTTCAACTTGGCCCAATTTCATGAGACACAGCCCAGGGTATTTTTCATCAATATGGTGCTTGGATCAGATAACCGTGAATGGATTTCCCTGGAGAACTCTCGTGTGGCAGACTGTGTTTATAGCAAATACAGTGGCTATATATAGAAACACATATGTCTGCTCTGCTCCACTTTATTAAGGATCAAGTGGGAAAAACTAGAAACTTGTGTGAAAAAGCAGGAAATGAGTCACTTATTTCAAGTGGGTTATTTTGCTATATGGAGATCATATCTAGACCTGTGAACACAAGGCCATTGTCAGCACGTCCTTTTCCCCACCCAGTCAGCATTGGTTACTGGGCCCATACGGGTCTAAAGGTGGACCGTTAGGTGGGACCCACGTCCCTTAGTCCATATGGGGCCAACCACATTTTTGTCCTGGGCTAATTGCTGGGACCAAGATGGGCTTGCCCAGATTTAAATTGAGCGTATCCACATGGGCTTAGGGTGGGGCCCATGTGGGCTTTTTTTGGGGGGGGGGTCATCTAGGGTTGTAATCTCTACTGTAGTTTTTTGATATTTTTTGATATCCCGATGTTATAGCCCATGTTCCAACTAAGTTGGTTCCTCCTGGTAGGAATCTCTTCTTCTACCATTTAGAAGGTAGAGAAACGCATCCTTTAGCTGATTCACTTTTGGGCTGGACAGTTCTGAACATGTGTGATGCAGCCAGCAGGCAGGCAGCCTGTGTGTGAGAGCTCAGTGAGTAGCAGGATTATATGTTGATATTACATTCAGGTAACAGGTGTTTGTATCAGGGTGCTGCTTGTTTCCATGTTCATGTTCAGAATGGGGTTATAAAGCATGGCATTCCAAGAATCTATTATGAAATCTGTTATATTCCCAACCATTCTGGAATTATTGAGAAACCATAAACTTTTGTAATCCAATTATAAAAAGCTCTGCGGAACATTAATGTTGGATCACTTTAAACGATGACATCTAGTGGTTTGTTCCAGAACATGACTTGCCCACTTGACCCAGGTCCAGCCCAGATGAATCCCATCCATGAGAGGGAATGGGATTTGAAAAGTAGCCTTGAAAGTTAAGTTGATGGCCTGAGCCCAGAAAATTAGATGGCAGGCTAACCCAAATGGGACCCACCTTACAGTACATCCAAAGCCCATATAACACCCACTGTTCCATTAGCTGGATTATTAGTAAGACATGCCCTAGGCTACTGTAATACTCCAGGATAACTAAAAGAAATTTCAACTTCAACTTCAACTTCTTCCTTTAACCCACTTTGCCCAAGTCCATCCCAAGTGAAACCCATCCTGATATAACAACATCGCGACTTTATTTAACAATGTTAATTTCAAAGAATTACTTCTAACGGACACAAATTAAAGTATTCCAAATGTAGTTAAATGATTATATTTGAAGTTTGGTCTCTGGGCTGAGCCCAGCTGGGGCCCACCTAGTAGCCCAGGTTTACTCCCATAGTAATCCCAAGGAAGTCTAGCCCATATTAACTAGATCCAGCCCGTGCAAAACCCACTTTGATGCAAAGCCATGAAAGTGGTACTTTAATTTATAATTTCTAAGAACAACCAAAGATGAGTATGTTTCAGAGTATGTACAACATATTTTAGGAAAAAAATGTTGGTGGGCTTGGCCCATCTGGAATCTTACTGGTAGCCCTGGACAAAAAAGAGGAAAACCCAGATATGGGCAAACCCACCAGGCCCAAGTTAAACACAAATGGGCCCCACGGACCAATGTTATCTGGGCACTTATATCCACATTTAATTGAGTCGGTATGATACAGACGCAGTGTTTTTTGTAAATCATAAATGTGATCCGTTTTAACTAAATTGGTCGGTAGTCGCATATGAAGGTTATACAATACAATTATAAATACTATGGTCATAATTTTGGAAATAATGAGAGTTGAAATCTGGTATATAACTTAGTGTTCCAAAAGATGACTATTTATATGTTTGAAAAATGTGAAAAAAAAAGAAATTTCAAAAATTATCTCCCACCCTATACTACTTTAAGTGCCCATATCTAGGCTCTTAAAAGTGTGACTTCTGACGCATTTCGTTAAAGCGAGTCACAAATGGCCTCTTACAAGACCCTGACAACCTATTAGCTGCATTGTGAATGTTTCATGAATAAAAGTCAACACCTATCAGACTTTTTGCGTATTTTGTATTAAATGTATTTCATCATTACATGAGAATTTACTACACAAATTCAAGATAAGACCAAGGATACAGAATAATGTCATAGTTAAATGTTCAATACACACGCCATTATTATATATTGTTGGGTTTTGTTTACCGGGAAATCTAATATTTCTTGACTCTTGCGTAGCTGTGCATGATTACAACACATCGAGAAGAAACAGCGTCAAAATGGAGTCCAGGTTGCCTCCAAAATGACTCCCTTGTTTAGGGTAGTCCAGGTTGCCTATGGGAGCCTAAGTGGGGGAGCCATATATAGCTCTCTGTGTCATATGACTCTCCCAGGTGACTCCCTTAGGTTAGCCAGAGAGTCACTTAGGCTCCCTTAGGCAACCTGGACTCTCCTAAACAGGGGAGTCATTTTGGAGGCAACCTGGACTCCCTTTTGACGCTGTTTCTTCTCTCTGTGAGGCTAATTACACAGAATGTCGATGGAATGTACAATGACAACACTGAAGACAAGGCATCACATTTTAGTCTGTTCCTTTTCACCTTCCATTTGACCAAACACTCCATTTCCCAAGAAAGCTGGATTGTCCAAGGAACTCTAAAATCAAACAAACAGGGAAATAGAATGAACAGTATTGTACACATTTGATTAATAGCTTTATGATCATATATGAATATATGATAGAATTATGTTTGGGAAACTTAGCATCATAAATATGAAAATCCTCGTCAAAAACTTTGATTTCTTATTTACATAATTGTCTACTTTGATAACAGCCCATGTATAATTCATACATGTATTACCATTTGAGATTGATATAGAATCTACCTTTCCGGATTGTCAGAGTGTGAGTGGAAGCTTCTGACATAGTCAACAGGTCACTCAATGAAGCATTGGTGAATGGTTCATGTTTTCAAATTACATTCATTTCAGAAGACTGTGCATACTTTCCCAAATTATTACACAGCTGAACATTTGAAGCCAGGGCTTCCCCTAGACCCCAGCCTAATTTATTTTATACAGATGTTCAGTATGCTTGTCTTGGGCCCAAAGAGGGGTGTGTTTTAGGCAACATGCTCTGGAGAATTAGAGCAGGTAGGTAGGATTTCTTTTTACATTTAACTGTTGGAGGTACCCAGAATGAGTTGCGAATCACCCCATGAGCACTCGCCGGCTAAAGACTGTCAGTTGGGCCTTACAGGTGAGGCCAGGTAAACACCGCACACACCTGGCTGCTAGGTGAAGCGAGGGGGCACCTCAAGAGTTACCACCGGCCGGGGGTCGACTCAAAAACGTCCAATACTTGCAACACCCCGAGGTGTTTTCCACACCAACAATTATTAAGGCTACTGAAATAAGTAGGAGCTTGTTCCTTCTGATTAAAATTTGCTAAAATCTAGAAAAATATGAACATTCAAAAAAGGAATTTCCCAAAATCAGAAAAGAAGTACTCGGGTCGGCCCCAATCTCTTTTTAAATCGAGTTGCCTAAAACATACCTTTTTTTTTGGCCTTAGGTAGTGGTCGGTGGATTTTAACGCGAGCAGATCGAAAAAATTTGTTGGCCCCCCCCTCGGAAGGGGTCGACATTTTTTTGGCCCCCCCTCAGGCAAGTTGAAATTGAGCGCGGCCGATCCCTTTGAGCTATAGTAACGCGCAGGCCTTTTCACTAAAGAGAGGTGCAATTTTTCTGGTCCCCTCCTCAAGAGGAGTCCAAATCTTTTTGGTCCCCCCCCAAATCCACCAACCTCTCCATGTTGTTAAAATATGACCACTCCCTTACCATTGCCTTTTCAATCTGGTAGTTGGTGACGTTCTGCTCGTCCAAGCCTTCCTCTGTGGTCCTCCTCCTGATCCAGGGGTGGATGTAGATAGGGTCCAGCTCCTCACCCCGGTTACAGCCTGCAGACACAACATATGGAGACTCAATAAGTATATACCGGACTGTCTTGTATAAAGCTGGGGCTCCATTTACCGATTTTATTTACAAATCTGGGCTATTCTCATGAATCTGACTTAGTTATATACCATAAAAATTATATACCTTAAGCAAGGAGGTACTATAGACCGTGCCATAGGCTTATGTTTGTAAATAATGTCTACTGTATACATAATGCATAATGCATATGATGAAAATATAAACAAACCCTAACACTTTATTTCTGATTTGATTGTCTCCCTAATATATTGGATAGCTAGCGGTACCAGGTTATAATCGGATCGTGAGAATTAGCCAAAAATTGGCTAGTGGGGCCCCAGCTATGCTCTTTAAGGACATATGTCACTAATGGATGCCATTAGTGCATCATGAGACCCTTCAGGAGTGTCTTAAAGTGGCATAATCACCAAGCGTATCCCACTCACAATTCTAGCACTGTTCTAGAGTTACTCGCCAGGGCTGCATTCATGTATCATACATGTACATGAATGCAGCTCTGGCGAGTAACTCGCCAGTGTTGTATTCGTACATCATGCCGACCAAGGGCACAATGCATTATGGCATGATGCCGTCCTTGAGGGTTAAGCACCCTTGCCCTTATAGATTTGGAGATGTGTTTACCCCTTGCACATATACAAGACAGGAGCTAATCTGAGATCCTATTGTAGTGCTTAAGACTGAGCTTATTTCAATACCCCTCTACCCCCCGCGATTACACAAGACAGATACTTAAGTAAAACCCAGCGATACAGTACGTGATACCTTCTTTGTGAAACGTATATTTACCACTCCCATGTCTATACTGCAGATAGATAAATCCTGTCACTTTATTGTGTGCCAGGAATGTACCCTGACATAATGGTTTCGATAAAAGATCCCCCTGGATGAAGATATATATGGAAGCATACTCAATACTTACCACACCGTGACTTCCTGTTCTGAATCAAAGCTATTTGTAACCGGCTTATTTCGATGCAAGACAATAGCTTACACACCCTACAATAATCTACTATCTAATTGTCAGTTTGGCTTTACGCCAGGTAGATCAACCTCTGATGCTGTTCATGAATTAACACAAGAGATATATATGTCAATTGTATGGTGTGTGACGTTGCGTTGATACTCACTTCACTACTGCATGAAAGAAGATGCCTGAGATCTGAAAATCCGCTCATTATAACCCCTCATATTACCCAAGGTGCACCATTCTATACCAGGGTGCATTGGGGTGGGTTGCTAGGCACCGCTTGCTGTTCTCTCCTCTGGTTGGCTGATCGGTTTTACAGAGTATGGATGTGATTGGATCCTCACCCATTGGCCCATCTTGGGCTCCCTGCCATAGGCCAGTGGTGTATCTGGACCAATGAGCAGCCTTCTACCATCCTGGTTGTTGTTCCTCTGGGGACCACAACAATCAATCCAGAGTCAGTCAGGTGTGACTGCACTCCCTCTTTTATAACATGTTGACCTCTTATGTAAGTGGACCAATCATTTGTGCCTCTCCTTTACCATTGGTTGTGGTTGGGGGGAGGTAGTTATAATTATTGGAGGTGACTGGAGATGTGGTAGATTTGAGAGAGTTTCAGCTCTGATCTTCCATCAAGCAGTTTCGGTTTTAGAAAACCTCATCAGGTGAAATATTATGAGTTGGTTTTTGGGACTAAAGTGGCCCATTTTAGTGAAATTGTTCGCCCTCCCCCCATGTGTTGGGAGTGGCCATTAATTTACTGTGCGCGCGGTGGTGTGTCCTATATATTGACGTGTGGACTTTTAGTTATATATTTTCGGTCTATAGGAATGTTGATTGGCTGTGTATATTCCAAATATACATCACCCTGAGCGGGGTTCAGTGTATGTCTCGGCATGTAGTGTACAGGAACCGGGTGGTCTCCCACTGGTGTGGGGTTTTCAGATGTCATTTCCGTTTATATCATTTTGATATATACGGAAAAAAAATTTGACATTGCTTTAAGTTTTTTGTGGGACCTTCCCTATCCATATCGATTGTCCATGGTATTCATTCCTTTTGGTGTTTGGGTCTTCAGCCTGTGAATCCATTTGAATTCTATCAGATGTCTGAGCTCTAGGGCTCTGTCGCTGCCGGGATGTCTGTAGAAAGTCTAGCACTGAGATGCTTACATCCTCTTTCCCATGGTGTCCTGGTTTTTTGAAGTGGGTGGGGACATCATTGTCGCCCTCCCCTGCTTCTATCCTCCCTAGGTGTTCCTCTAGTCTCTTGCCTAGTTCTCTCTTTGTTTGTCCTAAATATTGCATCCCGCAAATTTTGCAGGTCAGTATGTAGATGAGGTTGGAGCTTTTGCATGTGACATTCCACATTGTGTTGTGGGTGCGTCCTGTGGTTTTTGATTTTACTGTACCGCTGCGGTCTATTTTCGGGCAGAGGTCACAGTTTGGTTCGTTGCATACGTTTCGGTTTTTGTTGTTGGGATTTCGTGTTTCTGGTGGCCTGTCTGGCTGGTAGTCTGTTCTGGCCCTCACCAAGTAGTCTTTGATGTTTTTTGGGCGTTTGTAGCCATTGACCAGTTTTGTGTCCCAGATTGCTTTTGTGGTTTGCGACCCTCCTAGTTGGTCCCAGTTTTCTCCTATTATTTGGTTTATGTGGTTGTGGCCCTCTTGGTAGGTGGTTATTAGAAAGGTTTTTGTTTGTTCGGTTTTGTCTGTTTGTTTCTTTTGTTTTTGTAGGACATCTGTCCTGTTTTTCTCCGATGCTTTTTTTGCACACTCCTGTAGGATCCTTTCGGGGTATCCTTTTTCTCTGAAATCGTCCATTTTCTGTTCTTTGTGTTTCTCATAATCTTCCTCTTGTGAGCATATTGCTAGTAGTCTCAACATTTGTGAGTATGGTAAGCTTTTCTTGGTAGCTGGTGGGTGGCTGGAATTGTATTCCAGGTAGGTGTTTGTGTCTGTTGGTTTCGTGTACAGGTCTGTGTGGAGTTTGCCGTGTACCATTTTGACTGTGGTGTCTAGGAAATTTACCTCTTTGTTTGAGGTTTCCTGGGTGAATTTTATGGTTTTGTGCCTTGTGTTTAGATGCTGCATCCATTTTGCTAGTTCACCCTTTCCGTGTTGCCAGACAAAGAAGATGTCATCTATGAATCTCCACCAGACCTGTGGTTTTAGGTGGTAGGAGTTCAGTAGGTCTTTTTCTACTTGTTCCATGAACAAGTTTGCATATGATGGTGCCAGTTTTGTGCCCATTGCTGTGCCCTGTATTTGCATGTAATGGCTTCCATTGAACTGTAGATTGTTGTTTTTGAGTACCAATGCAGTCAGGTCTACTATTGAGTTGTTTGTCAGCTTTTTTCTGCCCTTTCGGTCTGAGTCTAGTGCCAATTTTATGGCTGCTAGACCTTCCTCATTTGGGATGTTGGTGTATAATGCTCCTACATCCATAGTGCCTATCAGTGTTCATTCTGGTAGGTGGGGGATTGATTCTACCTTGTTTATGAAGTCTGTGGTATCTTTTATGTATGATTCTATTTTTGGTACTATTGGTTGTAGGAAGAAGTCTACAAAAGCAGAGATTTTTTCTGTAGCGCAGTTGTTAGCTGATACTACAGGTCTTCCTGGTGGGGGGTTCTCTTTTTTGTGAATTTTTGGTGAAAAATAGATATGGGGAGTTTTTGGTGCCGGGGTTTTCATGGCCCCTGCCATTTTGTTGGTGATGATATGTCAATTGGTCGGGGAAAGCTGTTCTCATGTCTATTTATAGACATGAGGAAAGCTTTCGACACAGTCCACCATGGCAAACTACTGGACAAGTTAGGTATGATAGGGCCAACCGGTCGGTCATTAGATGGTTTGATAGCTATTTGGGTCATAGAACCCATAGCACATTTGCTAATAAAATATTGTCTAACCCCATTGAAGTTAAGTTTGGAGTCCCCCAGGGGTCTATCCTTGGGCCCCTTCTTTTTTCTGTATACACCCAGCCAACACACCCAAATGGGCCCCATATGGGCGTGTCCCTGGGCACCATGGGCTATCCCATATCTGGGTATTAACTAGTAATTGTCTGGGATTCCAGATGGGGCCCATCTGGGCTCAGCCCAGAATATCAACATGTTATGTTTGCACTGCAAATCCTTCAACTCATACTCTTTTCTGAAAATATTCAATTAATTCACATTCAGCTCGGTCTATACATGAGGTTTTACGGTATTAAAGATGGGTTAAAAGGAATGCCATGGGTTCTAATATAATTCTAGCTGATAAACATTACCCAATATTTGCAAGATATTTGTCTATAAATATATGATTTGGGAAAGTTAACAATAAAGCCTATTCACCTCACTGACTCAGTCACTCCCCCAGGTGAGTTCAGGGGAAACTAGCCTGGTAGAGAAAGCCCTGAGCCATGCAGTAGCACAACATATAGACGTCAACCTACAGTAAAAATGATTGCACTGCCTGTGCTCATTTTATAGACTGAGACATTGCCAATAATTTTAAAAGTTAGGGAAGATGTTTGGGATAGGATATACAATAGGAATATGGCATGACTATAAAGTCCCCAAACGTTAGCTGATATGCCATCTTTAAACATGAGTTAACACAGCCTTACCTGTTAGTAGACTGATTAGGACGCCACCAACCAGGGACAACACAAGACCAAACAGGGCGATCCACATGAAGGACACCGAATAGAAGAACTCCAGGGGGCTGGGGGCTGACCTGCCAAATACAACACGGTAAATTTACACATTACCAATAAAATCATAAGTCTACACTAGGGCCACTAAAAAAAAAAGCGGTTTCTCATCACTTAGTTCTGAAAAATATGACAAGGGAGTCTTTTCCTTCTTTTTTAAATTCTATTTACGGCCAAAATGTACAGGATTTTATGTGTTTTTGGTGACCATAATTTAATTTTGATTACTTAAGAATTAATTGATCGTTAAAAGTGGGAAAGTTGTAAGTTATTTCTATCTCACTGCATTACTTTCTGTATAAGCTGTAATTTGATACCAAATATGCCTATACTTGTTTATTTTCATCATGTTTTTCATTCAACAAATTAGCAAAAAAAAAGCTTTCCTCAAAACCTGATTTAGACTATGATAAGTGCAGTGATGAGAAACCACTTTATTTTTTTAAGTTGCCTACAATGCACGATTGCTTATGATCAGTATATATCGAAGTAGTTTTATTAGGCTCAAACTGTTCATATCTCCCTATGAATGACCACATCATTTTCATGTTGATGTTTTTAACTATTGTCTATGCCTAAAGTAAAAAGGGTTGTAAAATAAGGCATTTGTTCATTTTGAGTTAGAACTGATTCAGTGTATGCAGGGATGGATCCTGGAGTCTGGACCCCCTTTTTGGGAATAACAAATTAAAATTTTTCTGGTGAAATTTTGATCTGCGGTGCAATGTTTTTCGGTACTTTGGTGTTTGGTGGACCCGCCCCCTTTTCAAATTCCAGGGTACGCCTCCGATACTATGGCTGGATGGCTGTTGGTTTGAAGGACTCTAGTTTGACAGGCCCTGGTTCCAATAGTCTGGTACGCTAGCTATCCAATATACCATGGTTTAACGGCTCTGAATATTTTAAGTACCATCAGAATTTCTGACTTGAGTTTCATACAATTAGAATTTTAAAGTAGTATGTAGGCCTACTGTAGGGTAGGTTCACCCAAAGTGGGCCACATACCTCAAGACAGCCACCCCCTCTCCAGGGTGGATAAAACGCTGTTATAATGTTGTTAAATGATATATACTGTTGAACTAACAGTACCAATTAGTTGAAGCAATGTTATTCAGCAAGATATAAATGTCCATTCATTATCATTTTGCTTTTTATCCACTCGAGACAGGCTCATAACTGGCCCCCATCGTTATTGGATATGGTGGAACTTGACTTGATTATTTTCATGGTAGAACTGGACCTTTTTAATTTGAAAGTAGAGCTTTGTGGGATATCCAATGCATTCATGAATTTTTCTCTAGAATCCTTAGTAATTGTCTGACCGACAAGCCATGAACAATGGTGTGTAGCCAAGGATGTCCTCTTTACACTCAGCTAGGGGGGAACTCTTTTCCCTCCATGGGGGAGGTGGGTGGTTCCTTCGAAACGACGACCCCCCCCCCCCCCCCGCCCTCGCCTGTTAGAACGGGGGTGGCTGACTTGAGGTATGTGGCCGACTTGAGATGAACCTACCCTATGTCTGCCCCAAATGTTGTATGGTCCAAGCTGGAGTCTGTAGACCAGAGGTTGCTCATCATTGACTGTGTAGTGGTATTCAGGCCATCCCCCGTCCAGGCCCCAGCACCTAGAGTGCTGCAGTTGGCTGTGGTTGTCTCCAAATAGTTCTTGTGGCTCTTGATGGAGTAGGACCCAAAGGCCAGCCACAGAGTCATGGCAAAGGAGAGGAGAGCTCCGGAGGCAGCCCCCTGAAACATGAGGCGAATATCGGGAAATGAGTAGCATATAGTTTGGGGATTTGCAATATTTGTCTAAAGCTTTTCAGCGCTTAACCTTACTGCCATATTAAGGGAATACTACATGGATAAGCTAGCAAGGGGGTTGGTTATCTATGGCTAAGGCACGAGGTGAAGCCGAGTGCTTTAGCCATGGATAACCAGCCCAAGTGCTGGCTTATTGATGTATTAATCACAATCCTGGAATGTACATTCACATTGAAACATTGCAATCATTTGAATCAATGCAATAAGACCTTTCTTAAAAAATGTTTTTCACTCGTGGATAAACATACACGGTTGGTGTTGGAGTTGAGTTGTACTGCGTATATATGATATACACCAACGTGCATGTGCCGCTTTCCTAGTACTACGGAAAGGTCTGAATTGCTTTCGGCAGAACCGAGTATGTTTGGGGGAATTAAGCTGCTACAATTGATTATGAAAAGTCATGATATTTAATTCTAGATTATTTTATTATTATTTTAATGATTTATGACCTGTTATCATACACTGAGTACAACAATTGGGGTGGCATACCTTAATGGACATTACCAATTCACAGTAAGTGGTTAAGTACTTCTGTTTATAGGGGTCTTTTACAACTTTGCATGAGAGTTGTTCAAGATTAAGTAAAAATAATTGTATTTCCATTTAGAAATACAATGAGAGCAGACCCAAAGTATTGCCCCTGGACACAGGCAACATAGAGGCGATATAGGGGCGGCATGCTTCCAAGTTTTATGAACATGACATTTCTCATGAAAAAGTATTGCTTTCTGACATTGACTTTGACATTGTCCACGATCTAGCTTACTATGCAATGTCAATGACGAAATTTTGCATACATGTACTTCCACTTCCAGGCTATGGCTCTTTGTGTTCTTATCGACTATTGGCCCAGCCCCCCCCCCCCCAAAAAAAAAGAAATTCCCAAGACCTGATAATATAGTATACACATTTTCATTGTTTACGTCTCTCACATACAAAAAGGATGGGGGCCAGAGTGGCTTGGGCCTCCAATAAGAACTAAAGGGGGCTCAAGACTACTCCCCATTGGGCTCCCCAAGGAAGATTTGCTTCCTACGCCTCTGTTTTATCTGTTCTATTACAACTTTTATAACCTATATGTGATTTTAGAAACATCACATGCGAAAACAGGTCTACTTTCTGAGAACTGACATAATTACTGTCATATCTGCATGCTATATCATAACCGTTTACATAATGGTTAATTGATTGATTGAAATTATACTGAAAATGTATAAGTAGATTAGGTCTGTATCTGTTTCAAATCTAGTTGATGGTCTACATAATTCACATGTACATGAAACACTGTAATTATAGAAAAAAGAAAAACTGGCTAATAGATTAAAGAAGATGTTAGTTCTCAAAGGGAAAATAGAAATAGCCACTGCACTCAAGAATTCACTGAGGAAAATGTGAGTCATTGTGGCCAAAAGTACTTTCACCTAAAAGTCAAGCAGTGCCTGCCTAAGTGTGTGTTTCCCAAGTAGCAAGCCCACACAGGGCCAAATCTGTTTTTACTTGGGCAGATCTCAGTACCTGTGTTTTATCTGGACAATTGTCTGGGTTTCAGGCAGGACCCACAATGGTTGCCTAAATTGGGAAAACCTATTACCCAGCTAGCAAAACTTGTATGAATCACGTTATCTCTACCACTTTTCTCAACAGATATTTACTGCATTTGGTTACGTCAGAAAGTGGCGCCCATTACATACTATGTGCAAATCTTTAAGACGTGTTTTTGACTATGTAATATCCATGTAAAAAAATCTTGTGTATCTTACGTGAATAAGTTACATGATGTAGACATCATCATCAATTATATATGGCGCCAATGTTGCGCGGCAACATTGGGATATATTCCCCAGGTGGAGTAAGTGTTTCCCTAGTTCACCACCTGCCCACCTAAGGGAGCTAGGGTCCTTGGTGCCTTTGTTGGTGGCAACCAATCAGTAGGCCATTGCTTGTAGTATGGAAAGGTGATATATGTGATATACATATGTCGGGCGCAGTATAGGAACCAGCCCAATTCCGGAATTGCCCAGGTACAATTCCGGAACTGCGCAGGGCAATTCCGGAATTGCTCCCTACTTACATTGGGCAGTTTCAGAATTCCTAGCTGTTCTACACATATAATATTAGATATATGTGTCAATGCTGTTTGAGTATGATGTGCCACACCTTGGAGGTGTAATAACATTCAGTAGGAAGTCCCCATACATCTAACACCTCACTGTAGGTGTGAATAAGGTGTGGCTGTAATCCCTCTTGTGTGATAAAGCAATGGGAGTTCAGTTGCCTGTAACCCAACAAAGAGCCAATTAATACTGTAACAATTCTCGGCAAATATTTTTCTACCCTACCTTTCTGTTTGTGCCATGCACTAACTTATTTCATAAGACTTGTTATTGAGATGGGAAAGTTCCGATATTGCGCAAATTCCGATATTGCGCGTGACATATACACAATGTAATTTAGATGGCCATGGGTGACATTAATTTGATCTCAGCATAATTTTGTTTTTGAAAGAAATCCCTATGTATCGTATACACAGACAGCATAATTATGTTAAAAACATGTAAAACTAAAACATTATTTGCACCTATTTTCTCTGTGTGTGGTACTCCATCAGAAGCAAGTAACATCCAGGCAATCAACATAATCAAGGGTTTCTTGCCTGTAGACATCACCAATAGTCGTACAGAGACTAAGCACATTGATCCTTGCAAATTGGCCAAGATGTGATGCCAGCTCATGGTCAGTATTTTGATTTGACTAGTTGTAGCAACCACAGAAACGGTGTGCTCATACTAATCTCCTGGTTCTCCCTTAAACAATCATTCTACAGGAACAAAAATGACATATCATACATTGCAGACAAAAGTTGGTCAAATTTCATCTTCTTTGGAAATTCATTGTGTTGAATAAATACTCATTTATGTTCAAAGTATTGCCAATGTAGATTGGATTCTATCGATATTGGTTAAGGGAGACATCTTGTGTTAAAAGAGTGAACCATTTGAAAGGTAAAGTACAGATGTGTTATAGACGTCATAATCTGACCAGATGAGGATGTACCACATTATAAAGTATACATAATATTGATGTCAAATCTATCACATCATTTTCGCATGCACCTTAAGACATGAATTTGAGGTCAATGTATTATGTGTATAATTTCTCCAAAAAAAGATGTAACATTCTGATCAAGATTTAACCACTCATTACATCAAATAGTGACCAAATTCAAACATACGGATTATATTAAATGACTAATGTCTCTTTCCCATTGCCATTTAGATGTAAATGATACGTAAGTTTCCGGTCAAACGACTATGTAAATTGACTTACTCCCTCAAGATGTAATTATGGGGTCGTTTTTATGTATCAACGTGAAAATGACCAGGAAAAGACATAATTTTTACATAAGGTGCTAGCTGTGTAGAAACCATCTTGAGCCCATTGGTTTTGGTCACTGTGTTTCGGTGAGGCCCAAAGCAGGCTGCCCGATGTGGGTGCAGATCAGTTTCAAAGTGGGCTACATGATATGGGCTGAGGTGGGGTTTGGACAGGGCAAACTGATGTGGTAGTTCTGAAACTTGACACTAGATGCCCTTTTCTGTACAATATGTTAAGACTTTATCCAAAGCAGGATATATTTTCAATAATACAATATAAGCGAAATAGGTAACTAAGTTGTAGAACAGGTAATAATGATCAGATTTTCTAAACGCTTGGAAATAAATGAAATTTTTGTCAGCTGGGTGGCTCAAATCTGAGGATTAGGCCTATACTTTATGCTTGTCCATAACTGGATAGCAAGAGTATGATTTAGCCTTGGGTGTATTAATTAGCAGCCAGTGGTCATTTGGTCAGCAGGGGGAGGGCTGCTATTGGGGGGGGGGCATAATATCTCCACTCTCCCGGGGGGGGGGGGGACCAGGGGTGTTTATTCTGTAATATATGTGGTGTTACTTGGGTCACAATGAATTGATAAATTATGGCTGGACAACCAAGGTAGATGCTGGGACACCTTTTCTGTGTCCTTTGAAATTGTATAAATCAAAATACTGGCTTTGAGCTGATATCACATCTGGGCCTTTTGGCTAAGATAAATGTGTGTTGTGGAACTGGAAAATGACTGCAAATGTCTTTGACAGACCCGGCGTTACCAACTTCCTGTACAGAGTGTCTATGCACATGTCAGATATTGACATGGAATAGACATCATATTATGATGTCTACAATGTCTCTCAGAAGTATCCTAATCATGCTAGCTGATTTACAATCACTACTGTGGGCGGGTATTGTAAAAACTGGTATAAATGTCACCCCTACCACATGCTCCCCTAATGTCCTGTAGATATCTTCATGTTACATCTTTCTGATATATGTAAATTTATCTGTTTAAGACATCTTTTACAGCTGATCATATATACTATTGTTAAAAAGTATCACTGATTAGAACATCTTTTTTATGTAAATATTTTCATGTAAAATACACACAAATACTCTCTCACATGAGAAACCCACGCCAAAAAACATGTAAAAACCATTTGCATATAAGACATCTTGGTAACCAAAACCAACGTAAAGTAAATTATCTGTGAGTTTTACGTAAGGTGTTAGCTGGGACTTCAACTTTTATAATAACCTGTATGTAATTTTAGAAACACTACTAAGATACCATGTCTACTTTCTAAGAACTGACATCGTGACTGTCAACTGCATGCTATATCATAACAGTTTATATGACGGTTCATTGTTCAATTACATGTGTTCTCCATGAAAATGTTTAGACGGATCATACCTGTATCTGTTTCAAATCTAGTTGATGGTTTATTTAATGAATCGCTGTAATTATAAAAATATCTGGCTAATAGATTGAGGAAGATGTTAGTTCTCAAGGGGGAACTAGAAATTGTTTCATGTATTTTACTCTGGAGGTATGGTGTTATACACTCAAAGCTTATTGGCGCTCTTAATGATTCCAAAAGAATTCATTGTAAATTTAATAAATAATGACAATGTTAATGAGTTTATATAGCGGTTATCCATGTTATGCACTGAAAACGATTACCTTATAGAACCGGATAACTGCTATAATTATGCCACAAGATGGCAGAGGTCTGTACTGTTATAAACTAACGAATTACATCATGAAGTGCGGAGTTTACATCATAAAGTCAGTTACCCATGAAGTATTACAAAACAGATCAATACATGGATAACCCAGAGCTTCCCAGTGGGCACAGAATTCAGTTAAATTGAATCAATGTTAAATCAATATTGAATCAACATTGGCAACAAGTTTGCAATGTTGATTCAAAGCTCTATGCCCACGTTTAGGCTTTTTGTCACAGCTACGATTTGCTGCATGCCTTAGCCATTTATATCATTTCCTCGTGCCGGCCTAGCCATAAGTATTTCCTTAATGTTCCCAATTGCTGTCCAATTTCTAGCTTTTTGTGATGTTATACTATAAGTATAACTTATAGTTATAGTTTGATGCTTTGCACGCCCTCAGAAGGGAGATAGAATGTAGCCCATTCTTGGAACAAACAATTAAGTCCAATGAAGAGGCCTTATTCACTAACACAGGATGGTAGACCTACTGATAGGGGTTGATTGACAAAATAGGAAAAAGACAATGACCTGAATGTTTTCTCGGATTGACCGGGGCCCGGGAATGAAGTGGCATCATAAGTATATAGGCCACCACCCGTGCACATGATCCCTAGGCCGGAAACCTATTAATAAACATGGTCATATCACCTTACATATGCGTAAATGATCATGCTGATTCTAATTTGTTAAACAACCTTCCCAGTAAACAAGAAAATGTTATACAGCGTTTCAGAATGTTTCTTTATGGCTCCTTATTATGGCCAGAAGTTGTATAACTTTAAAAACTATTTTTTTAGCTGGGTTTTGGTCTTTTTTAATAAAGATATATTGTACTTTTGATATCACTCACTAACACTGTGTTTGTTGCATCATAGTCCTTACTACGTATTTGCTGATGGATATTAGCGTGAAGTATTAAATATTTGTTAGTATAGCTTAAGTTGTTAAATATGTTAAGCATCAGCATATTTTTTACACTGTTTTCTGTTACAGGCCCCAGGAGTGTATTAAGCAGAGTCATCAAGCACTATGCAGCCCTTAAATGTTGAATAAGTACTCACGATCCAGTTGGCGAAGGGACAGGCCAGACCCAGGACATACATGCCCATGAAGGGTCCTCCCATGCAGGCGGTAAAGGTCACAGATACTTGGATGATGGTGCCTCCCACGTTACTCACCAGGTACGCCCAGCCAGTAGCCACAATGCCACATACCAGAACTAGAATAAAATAGATAAAAATGAGGCAAACATTTATAAAAAAGAATATCCAGAACTAGAACCAGTCACAATTCCTGATACTACAACTGTATTAAAACAGAGAAGAATATAGCGACACTGCTTGATACTACGACTTCTACATTACAACATCGATGTAGTCACAATGCATATAATTGTAGAGGTCGCGGAAAACTTAGTCATTGGATCGGCCGGGAATCGAACCACAGACCTCTCGCACCGGTGACAAGCGTGCTAACCGTTACACTACCAACCCGTGTCTGACTACTATCCGCTCCCTACGTTACTGGATCGGTATGGTACAGAGGGGGAGGATTACCCAGGTGTTTCACCCCTTCGGGCTTTCCACCAGGGTACGGGGAATCCGGCCCCTACACTACCCCCACCAGCTTCCATTATGTCCTCTCGATTCGGATTTTCCGGGGGGTTACCAACCCTGGGCTTTCTCTCCCTCCTAGAAGGGGCTTTATCAAGCAGTTACAGAGAGTCCCAGCCCCCGGAGTATAGAGGCACCTAGCACCAGGCATTCTCACCCACCAGAGACCGAAGGTCCCAATGAGGCTTTATCAAGCAGTTGTTGAGATACCCTGACTTCCCAGCAATGGAAGCTTTCCACACCATACCGATTCAGCCAATTCTGTTGACTAGACTCCATGCTTAACTCCAACTACCCGTACTAGGATCCAGTTCTCCTTCCCAAGGCCCTTGTACAGGGGGCCCTGTTTTCTCCTTCGGAACCCTAGCAAGTTGGAATGCTCCTGCCGACTAGTCAACGTACTACCTGATTCATCGCGGCAGATCCACCAGTGTAGAGGTCGCGGAAAACTTAGTCATTGGATCGGCCGGGAATCGAACCACAGACCTCTTGCACCGGTGACAAGCGTGCTAACCGTTACACTACCAACCCGTGTCTGACTACTCTCCGCTCCCTACGTTACTGGATCGGTATGGTACAGAGGGGGAGGATTACCCAGGTGTTTCACCCCTTCGGGCTTTCCACCAGGGTACGGGGAATCCGGCCCCTACATAATTATGACTACAACTAAAAAGATTGAATGTGTGATTTATATTCAAATTGGTTTAAAATAAAGGTTGTCAATACAGTACATTGTCTTATCATTTTAATGACATTTGCAACTTGAAATATGACATGTTGCACGACAATATAGGCCTAAATGATTACCATAAAACCTCACGTATAAGCCTAATTTAACTCGCATATAAGAGGCACCCTTACTTTGACGGTTTATAATTATAAGCTGCAGAGGGGGTCTGAAAATTGGTCCTGTAGTATACATATATATACGGATAAGCCGTATAAGCCGCACCCTAGATAGGCATGTTTGGTATCAAAAGAAAGCTGAGTCAGACTAGGTACCGAGTATTTTGGTGATCATCAAGCTCCTCCTGTCTGTGAGGTTGGGCCATATCTCACGCAACACGTCGTCCCAGATGTTGGCAGCAGTGGAATTCAACGCTGAAGACACTGTGCTGCAACAAGTGGAGCAGGACATTTTTTCAAGGAGTGGTGTTGTAACATAACACAAGGAGAATAAATTGAATAAACCAGGTTCTTTATTTCTTAGCCCAACTTCATTCCACCTCCAACTACCACAAGGTCTTCATACAGGGGCTGCTCTCCTTCTCTCTCTCTCTCTCTCTCTCTCTCTCTCTCTCTCTCTCTCTCTCTCTCTCTCTCTCTCTCTCTCTCTCTCTCTCTCTCTCTCCTTCTCTCTCTCTCTCTCTCCCTCTGCTTTCGCAGCTCTCTCATTATATTGGCCCTACCTCCAGACACAGGGGGAGGGGCCTAGCATGCAGGGCCCTCACCTCAGGTCCCAAAATGGTGGTACCTGTGCCCTGAGTGCTCCAACCCCAAGCGACATCACAGCCACTCACTAATCACACACCTGTCACCCACATCAGACAACTACCACCCTCCGTCCCCCTGTCTGGAACCAATTCGAAGAACGTTGGGAGGGGAGGGTGGTGCAGAGGTGCCACCACACAAACACACCAATTGACATTACCTGAGTGAGGCTGCAAAGAGGGCAGCCAGCAGCAGACCAGGAACCCCTGGGTAGTTCAGCACCTCCATTACAAAATACGGGACCAACTGAAATAGGGTAAAAAGTGTCAATGCCATGCCATCGCCATCACCGGGGTGCTCTTCAACTTGGCGGCGCCATGCCATCGCCATCACCGGGGTGCTCTTCAACTTGGCGGCGCTCTTACCTCCGGTGCTTATACAAGGTCATGTTCTAGTGCCATTTTTTTACAACAGGGGGTTTGGTGGATTTTGGGGGACCATAAAAATTGCACCCCTTTTTGGTGAAAAGGCCTGCTTGTTACTACAGATCAAATGGGTCGGCCGCGCTCAATTTCAACCTGCCTAGGGGGGGACCGAAAAAGAATTTGACCCCTCCCATGGGGGGACCAAAAATTGTTCAACCCGCTCGCACGAAAATCCATCGACCCCACCCCTCGCCCCATGTTGTCAAAAAATGACCACTCCCTAAGAAGCATTTGGAGGCCCCTGTAGCTCCCGGCACTTATTGAAGACTGGTGCTCTTTCAAGACCAGGTGGTTTATTGTGATGGTACGGTATAGCTTTTTCTACATTTCATTTGTGTACAATGTAATCTAAATAAGATGTAAGCAAATTTAATGAATATTCAACAAAAGTTTTTGGTATTTTGCTATGAGGAAATTAATCAAAACACATAATATGAGCCCTATTTAGGTGTCAGTAAATAAATAGATACTGACCTGATTGGGATTGGATATAAGCTTTGAACTCAAGGGGTCACAGCCGGCTAGCGTGTAGTAGGCGAATATGGCGAGGCCGGACAGGCAGGTAAGAGATACCAGTGTTATAGTCCACGGTAGTATCAGGAGAACGCTCCTAGAAACAAAGGTATAGGTATGCAATCAGCAAGCAGTTTATGCCTTGGCCAATTTCTCTAAAATTAGGATGCATTAGTTTAATAGGGGAGCAAATCCCTCAGAATTGAGGTCTTGTGACCCCGGAAAGTCTAATGGCTGAAAATCATGTTTTTGGGATGAGGAATCCCTTTCCGGTATTAGTTTGGCTCAAAATGTCTAGCACCATGTCCGATTCCATGGAAACAGAAACATTATCCTATTTCCTTGGAAACGGCCATTTTCTGGTCAATATATGAACAATTCTGGTCTGTAAGGAGAAGGAGGTGACAAATAGTAATATATTTGGCTCCATTTGCGCTACAGGTACAATCAAACACTCTAAATGGATGTTTCTGAGTAGTGATAATCTAATTTAAAATACTGGAAATCCCATGTAGTATGTTGGCTGCCATCTTGAATGAAAAGCTATAAGATACACTCCAAACTGAATGTTTCACTCTCAAAATGTCCCACAATCTTTACAGACATTAATAATAATGGAGTACCAAAATTGAGGTCTAAATCAGGGAAGTAGTATATCTGGTCAATACAGACCTCAGTAATCTGATTAAGACTTTTTTTTTGGCTCAAAAGGTGTAGCATCATGTCTGCTTCCAAGAAAATTGTTATTTCTTCTTTCCAAAAAACCCATATTCGTGGTAGACATCATAAATTTTGGTCTGTTTTTTCCAAGGAAAATGGATAATCTTTCAGTTTCCATGGAAACGGACATGATGCTACACTTACAACTGAATACCGGAAATGGATCCCTCATACCAAAATTACCCAAGTAGGGCCTACATGATTTTCAGCCATTAGACTTTTGTGGGTCGCAAAAACCTCTTTCTAAGCATCTTTCAGAAATTCAATGGGACTGTCTGTCGTATTCACCATGAAATAGAAAGAATGCACTCACAGTCGGGCCTTGGTAAGGCTGGAGACAGAGGAGTATCGTTGGACGGCAGTCTGTGTGTTACCAGAGGCGCTGATGTTGCCGATACATCCACCAATCACCATAGACCAGAAGGTGTAGCGGACCCTGGGGTCAGGGCTGAAGCTAAAAGAGGGGGAAAATGTCCACATGCATAATAGTATTTTCACTTTGCATCTCTAAGTGCTTTTATGTATGTTCTTAGATGCTTATGGCTGTTAATGACGTCATCTTGGATTTTTTAGAAACTGCATAATAGTATTTCAGTGTAGTGCACTGAATTTTCATATTGCATCTGAAAGTGATTTCATGCTTGTTTCATGTGAGTAAAAATCTCTTGGAATAAAAGAAAATTAATTTGATAATTATTTTGTCTTTTTATCTTGCAAGGGGGTGACTAAGGGTTTACCCTTCTCAAAATTAAAAAAGAAAGGTGATACTAGTACTAGATTCCTTTATGGTTCCCCTAAACACTTTGCACTATACTCTACCCCCTAGTTGTGAAGTTATAGAATCATTAATAAAAGAATAAAATCAAGTTGACCATTCATATGTATACATGTATATGCAAGTCTGCTTACTTTAAGAAATCCAGTCTATCCCACTTTCCACATGTTTCCATCATAAGTGACAGACTGCCAATCTTCAGTATTGCCTGAAAGTATGACAGATGTGAACAAAGCATTCAATACCACATGGGGAAAAGGGGCATATACACTGGGCTGAGGCTTGCTGTGTAATATAGTGGTAGTAGGGTGTGACCTCTATTATCTTTGCTAAAAGGGGTGACAATGTTTTGGTAGCCACTGCTCGCAAGATGGGGTTCAATTTTAGTCTGCCCCTCTCCAAGAGGAGTGTGAAGTTTCTTATGTCCCCTGCCTAAATCATCTAACCCGCCATCCCACCAAATGACTGTTCCCTAATGCATGTACCATTAGTAATATCAGAAATACAATCACTACTAATAGTAGTATACCCAGTAAACAAAAAACGTTACACAACATTTTATAACGTTATATAACGTTATATAACGTTAAATAACGTTTCTCTAAGGTTCCTTACTATTGCATAACGTTAAATGAAATTTTATAACGTTATTTTTACGTAAAATAGCGTTCTTTTGTTAGCTGGGTACTGCACTGCAAGGGCCAGTTCAGCTAAGGGGTCCATGGTTGGTTTTTATCTTACCCCAGCTCTCTACTTATATTCATGAACTTCAAACACAACCCTACCTAGATGACCATGGTATCTTTGATTTACAGGATATTGAGACTATACCTGAATTGCTATAGCTAGAAGTCCAGCTACCAAGACCAACGTTTGAAAAACATCCGTCCATATCACTGCCTTGAAGCCACCCTGAAAAGCGTTAACAGCAATATATTATAATTATCTTATAGTTTCATAGATTCATATTCACTTGGTGACGTGTGCTGTCCCATCACATAACGTAGGCCTATCACAATGTTGCCATCTAAGATTACAGGGGGGAAAACTGGTGTTTAGGGGGTCAGGTGTAAGGTCTGCCTTAGGAAAATGTCCATGACAGGACCAGATCAGAGGCATTACTTTTCTTTTTAATCTATAGTTGATACAATGACCTTGATATATCCTTTAGGAAGCACAGCTACCAGGTGATTTCCTGTCTGTAGTGTTTCTGTTGAGTCCCCATAGACCTATAAATGGCTATATTTATGCCAGCAAAGAGAAAAGCATTTTATGACGTGTTTTGTTTATTTTTGGTCTGAAAGGTTTGGAAACATTTGGAGGAAGACCATTAAACATGTAAACATGAACAAAAACTTCAGAAATACGTTTTTGATATCTGACTGTTGAAATGATGTTTTTGTACAGAAGATTCTCGACAAATCATTTACAAACATGAGAAATATTTTTCTACTAATGCTTTACTACAAATCCTTTAAGTTTTAGTATAACAGCTGAAGAACATATTTTTGGTTTTCTGGAGACACAGCTCCCTCCTAAGTATATCTGTAACCTATACTCACAATCGTTGTGTAAATGATGGCCAGTATATTCCCAATTAGGATGCCTGCCCAGGTTGGACACCCTGACACTGAAAAAACAAAGAAACCGTAGATTGTTTTACCCTGAAATTGCAATCACAACAAAGTCTCAAATGGAAAAATAAAAGACAAAGGGTTCACAATTCATGAGAGACACTCCCATTGTTCTTCACAAATTTGGTACGTGATGTAGTGAGATGCTCCTGAGACAGATGAATAATGTTGCTCAACGGGTATAGTAAGCCTCCATATGTATTCAAAGTGTTTTCATAATAATATATTGTGTAAAATGACCACTGAAAACTATGATCAGTGAATAGATGGAATTTTGATTTTAGGTTCATAGGAAAAAGACTTCTTCAACATAGTAAAGGGTCAAGCATTTGGCTGGTTGAAGGTTCGAAATTCCACGTCGAAATTCCACATCGAAATTCTCACCAAGAAAGGGATACCCTAGGGTAAGCCTCCATATTTATTCAATATGTTTTCATAATAATATGTTGTAAAAGGAACATTGAAAATTATATATAGTCAGTTATTAATTATGCAATTTTTGATTTTAAGTTTATAGAAGTGGTCCACATACTGGTCTCCAAGGCTGTAGCTGCGGCAGATGACACAACAGCGGAGTAGAATGTCTGCAGTTTTAAAATGTATAGGTTGTAGTATAAGGCAATGGTGATGTTTCAACATAGACATACATACATTTATGGTTTCAAGAATAGGAGAAGGGCAGTGTTTTTTTGTATGTGTGCAATAATAAAGTATTTATATGGTTTTTAAATTACATAATAGAAAAGGCCCCTCCCCCCCCAAAAAAAAAGGAAAAGGAGGAATTTCTTTCTCCATCCCAGTTGGTGCAAAATCAAGGAGCTTAATATGGATTCTTGACAAAATGGCCAAGTCCGGAAATATTTAGTATTTCATGACAATCTTCACTTGTAGTCAGGGTTTTATTAAGTTTGATATGAATCATTACAGTACCCACATTATTCTTTAATAGTTATATATTGTCTTCATCCTTTTGATGTAGGTGTTAGATATATGCATGCCAATGTACATGTACTACCTACCATCTTTAATGCATTTGACAAAGTTCCCAGAATAGCCACGAACCTTGAATTGAATCTCCTATTTAGGTACTGAAAGAAAACCGCACACACCATTTTATATTGAAAATGTCCAAAGGAAATTGAGGTAGGGGCAGGTCACATATAATACAGTAATATAGAACACATTATATAATACATCCTTGCTTCACAATGCTTACTCTTTGATTCATGAAGTAATTCCCAAATCATTTTACGGTAAAATAACGTTTTTAACTTATTATAACGTTTTGCCACACAAAGGAGCCATAGAGAAACGTTATATAATGTTGCATAACGTTTTTCTTTGTTAACTGGGATGGAGTGCCCCCTAAACAATATAATAATAACGCCTATATTATATCAGTCTAGTGGTATGTTATCCTCAAACCTTATTTATAAACACGTAAAACTCCAGTGTGTGATTGTTCTGGTCAAAACCACAAGATGGCAGTAGGGAGCATGCGGAACATGTCTAGATCTGTGGTAGCTTATAACTACAAAAGTGTGTCCTCTTCCTTTGAAAGAGTTCATTATACACACAGCACACACACACACACACACGCACACGTGCACACACACACACTGGTAGTGCCTAGTGACGCAAGCATTGTGTGTCTAGTGCCCCTCTCCCAAAATGGATCAACCGAATAGCCCATCCCCCGTTTCAGAAACATGGATCTGCTAATGGGAAGGGCCAGGCCTACATGGCGACTAACCCACCACAGCTGCATTCATACATGTTAAAGGGACTTGCTACTTGTCGCAGGATTACTGATGTTCTATTGACTTTTGCATATAACTCAGGATTATGTTAGTTTGATGTAGTATCTAACAGAAAAACAAAAGAAATTGCCATGTCATGGTACTAACTTTCGAGATACAGCCATTTGAGCAAAGGAGTACCCTAACTATAGAAATGAATAGGAAAACAGCATTTTCACATTATCTGTCATGGATAATCCCATTCTTCTATTGATATTGCAACCAAACCTTGGGAATGTATAATGGACATACAGGTAGATCTATACAAACATTTTAGGGCCAATAAAACAGGGGGTCACGGATGAAATGAGAAAGACATGAATTTTGGAAAAATATTTCTTTTGCCTTAACTGTAGGATCCTATAGGTGTCCTAGCAGTGAATATATGTGAACAATGGAGGTTTACAGTCCAAATGCCAAATACAAATAGTTGATTTAGGGAAAGTGGTGTATGTAGGAAAATGAATACAGCTTAAAGAATACTTTTCATGGGCTTCGATTTTTCGCCACCAGGTGGCTTCTGTGTAGGAACTATTCCCTTTGAATGGTGGCAAAGGGGCATCTAGTTTATTACAGCATTATGCTGCCATTCAAGGGTTAACAAAAGGCTGACCCACCTGATTGACACTGGTGAGTTTGAGTGGGTAGTAGACAGGTACAAAGACAATGGCGGCCAGCACGGTCCCCAAGATGTCCCCGATCAGGTTTAACCACAGCTGACCACCCCGTGTGTACACCTCTGCAGGCACGCCTAGAAATAGCCCAATATTGAGTTTTAGCATTCGCCCCCTTATGGCTGCCATTTCACGCCATGCTTCAGCCCATTTCGGGGTTGATTGTATGAGGATCCCAATGATTTTCTCTCTTTGTCAAATTCGATTTTCTCAGCTATTTTACAGTTCTCACAGAAAAGAGTAGTACTTATCAATAGAACACAGTCATTTCTTTCAGAGGTGTAAAATGACCAAGAACATAGAGATAAAAATACACTTCACAAAATGGGAAAATCTGTGGGATCCTAGTACAAGGAGGTGCGAGAGTTAGTGCAACCATAAGAGGGCCTATAGAGATAGATGAGATCACTTTATATTATGTACATGTATATATGCCTTTTGCAAAAATAATCCCTGCATGGTTGTGTAGTGTATAGGTTTCAACTCTTTAATGGCAACATTTGTAGTGATGCATGAATCCAGCATGAAAATAGATATGAACTTAGATTTTGTGCAAATTTGGTTCATTTTAGATAAATCATTGATCTGTAATTATTCGCTCTTAATTCAACTGGTTCTTGTGAATCCAGCTTTAACTACAATGAATATTTTCAGTAAGGGAGTGGTCATGTTTTAGCAATAAGGTGTTGTGTATCTTTGGTTGGGCCAAAACAAATCACTTTAAGAAGGGTGGGTGGGGGGTAAAAGAAGCAGGGACACTCTTTGGTGGAAGTACCACACAGAGAAAAGAAACAGCGTCAAAAGGGAGTCCAGGTTGCCAGAATGACTCCCCGGCCGCCTAGGAGAGCCTAGGTGACTCTCTGGCTTACTTAGGGGAGTCACCTGGGAGAGTCACAAAAGGACCAGGGCTCTCCTTTTCTTTGTGCACATGTAACTGATACTAGGTGTTGGCCAGGAAAAGGAAGAACCCTGCTGCCCAGTGGGCACAAAATTGAGCTCATTGTTGAATCAACATTAAATCAACATTGAATCAACACTGTCAACCAATTCTGAATGTTGATTCAATGTTCTGTGCCCACTGGGTGTGTGTGGATATTTTAGACCACTCCTAGAATGGAAGAGGGGGACGAGAAAGGTTTTTGCGCTTGTTTGAATCTCCACCCGACACCATTCTTTTCCACAGTGACCATTCTCTAACAAAAATCAATAACAACCGCAAAAATAAGACCCAGTGAAGAAGCCTCACCTATGATAGTGATGGGGGAGACAAAAGACACCATGAGGGACATGGAGACGGCAACCACGTTGAGGTCACGACCCCCGGTCAGGTACTCCTCTGTGCTGGTCCTCCTCCCAGACCTGATGGCGTAGTACACCCCTATAGACACCGTGCCCAGCAACATGAGCACAAACAGCACGTAGTCTGCCACATGAAGCATGGTACTAGTGTAGGGGCTGCTACTGTGGGGAATAAAAGATTTTAATCATTTTAATTTGTCCTGAGTTTATTCTGTAATTTCAACAAATATGTAAGTACAAATTAATACGATCATATTTGTTTCCATTGAAGCACAGAAGGGGTTGACATTTTACCATAATGAAAGAATTAATAACATATTTTGCATTCTGATTACAGCACCTTAATTCCAATACTGCAGCATGATGATTTACAGAAAAGGTCAAACATGGTGGTATTACTTAGGGAGTGGGGTAGGGGGAGATGATATATGTGCTGATACCAAATTAGAAATGTGCAAGTTAGATAAATTGGATAATGGAAAATGACAAGAATAAGGCCACTCAAAAAAATAATCTGGTTTCTCATCACCGCGCCTGTCATTATGCTTTGGGGAAAACTTTTAAAAAAAAGTTTTTTTCACATTTTTGATGGGAAATGTGTTAAATATTGCCATATTTGGTATCAAAATAAAGCTCAGTAATGCAGTGGGCTAAGAATACCTTACATCTTCTAACTTCTGTAAATCAATAAATGCTTTTACTACTAATGTGTGAAATTTGTTTGCAAAAGTTAACATTTTCCTATACATTTTGGCCTATACATTAAATAAAAAATGCCATTGTTTTTTTGAGTGGCTTATCAATAATTTGTTTGACCACACTTGTTTGTTCCCCCACACTCCTGTCTCTGTCCTCCCAGGGGCTGATCAAGGGGCAGGGTCTAGGGGCACTAGCCCAGCTAACAATAAAACGTTATTTTACGTCAAAATAACGTTTTAAAACTTTGTATAACGTTATGCCATAGCAAGGAGCCCTAGAAAAACGTTATATTACGTTATATAAAATGTTCTATAACGTTTTTTGTTCACTGGGAGATCCTCACACTGGTTTGGTGATATAAAACTTAAATACGACTGGACATGTTTTGGTACTTTGGTATTTATCATCAATCCCGCATAAATTCACCCCATCCCCCTATGCAAGCAAATACAAAACAAAACAACTTAATCATGTGCATTTAGGAAATGCCTAATAACAAAAACAAACCAGTTTATCATTAGAATTGCCATTGTTAAACCCTTTAATGACAGCATAGTGTTCAAATTAACATTGGGCCCTTGTCATAATGATGCAGGAATGCAGCATGCTCACCTTGCTTGGCCTATACAATCTTTGAGGGGTCGGAATAATGCACTCATGCATAGGTAGTCTGTCAGATAGGTGGATCATGGTGAGAATTAAACATGAAGCATTGAGGCATCATGCCGCCATAAGGTGTCAACACTAAACCAGCCCCATCTAAGTCTGAAATAAATTACCTGGTCCTTGTTGATAACTTCTTAAGTATTGATTAATTGAACTACAAATATTCAAGCGGGCAATTTGTATACTACAGAATCAAAGTGAATTACATGTCCTTGCTCTCACTGTATATATAACTAAGGATTAGATGAGTTACTGAGACATGGGGTTGACACATTCAAGCCAAAAAATAGTTTTGCTTACCTTATTATATTATAGACCTTCCTATACTACAACAGTAGGTGTACACAGTCCTGAATGCTCACCTGTGATGGGTGGGAGTACTATGCATTGTTTGCACTGGTCTAGATATACATTCAGATGGCCCACTGTATGCCCTAAGGCTCACAGGTGACATGAGAGGCCAGCAGGAAAGGTGTTTCAGGCCACCCGACCCAACCTATGATCGTCCCTCATAATCATTACTCAATTGTTGAGAGAGAAGAAACACATTTTGTAAGGCTATTTTGGCTCTATCAGTACTATCTAGGTGTGATTTGGTACGCTGCAAAATGATGCCAGGGATGTTGCTTGATCCCATACCTCTGGAGTTGATTCCTGGATGCTTTCTCAGCCTCATAAATCTATTTTTTTTAAAGGAAGAAAAGGAAACTTTCCTAACTTAGATTTCTTCATCATGTTACCTGAAACACCTTCTTTTTAAGATTTCTCATTTTCTCTTTCTTTTTTAAGCAAAGCATCACATTGCAGTGCTCTCCTGATAGAGGCTACTTAAACCTGGTTAGTATAAATGGCTGACCTCTAGCAGTAGCTGGAATTTGGTCACTTTGTATAATGGTAGCCTTGATCTCACATAGATTTGCATAACAGTATAGCCAAGGGTCAAACATGATATATATATAGATATATATATGTGTATATATATATATATATATATATATATATATATATATATATATATATATATATATATATATACACACACACACTCTGGGATATGGATAGACGGCAGTGGTGAAAAGGGGCAGAGTGTAGTGGGAGACAGGGGCAGAAGGTAGTGGGGGACGGGGTCATAGGGCAGTGGGGGGCAGAGAAAGAGGGGCAGTGGGGGACAGAGACAGATGACAGTGGGGACAGGTATAGAGGGTAGTGGGGACCAGGGACAGAGTGTAGTGGGAGACAGGGAAAGAGTGTAGTGGGAGACAGGGACAGAAGGTAGTGGGGGACAGGGACAGAGTGTAGTGGGAGACAGGGACAGAAGGTAGGGGGGACAGGGACAGAGTGTAGTGGGATACAGGGACAGAAGGTAGTGGGGGACAGGGACAGAGTGTAGTGGGAGACAGGGACAGAAGGTAGGGGGGACAGGGACAGAGGGTAGTGGGATACAGGGACAGAAGGTAGTGGGGGACAGGGACAGAGTGTAGTGGGAGACAGGGACAGAGGGCAGTGTGAGACAGGGACAGGGGGTAGTGGGAGATAGGGGCAGAGTGTAGTGGGAGACAGGGACAGAGGGTAGTGGGAGACAGAGGGGATTGGGGGACAAGGACAGAGGGCAGTGGGAGACAGGGACAGGGGGCGGGGACAAAGGGTAGTGGGGGACAGGGACAGAGGACAGGGACAGTGGATGACAGGGACAGGGGGCAGTGGGGGACAGGGACAGGGGGTAGAGGGGGACAGAGGGGATTGGGGGACAAGAACAGAGGGCAGTGGGAGAGAGGGACAGGGGGCAGGGACAAAGGGTAGTGGGGGACAGGGAAAGAGGACAGGGACAGTGGATGACAGGAACAGGGGGTAGTGGGGGAAAGGGACAGAGGGGAGTGTGGGCGAGGGACAGGGGGTAGTGGGGGACCGGGATATAGGACAATGGGACAGAGAGAAGTGGTGACAGGGACACGGACTAGTGGGGGACAGGGAGAGAGAACAGTGACAGGGGGAAGTTGGGGACAGGGGCAGAGGGAACAGGAGTAGTGGAGGACAGGTACAGAGGGCAATTGGTGACAGTAGCAGGTTGTGGCCACCATATTTAAGATGGTACTGCCTGCTTCAGGTTGGAGGCAATGGGACCAAGTGTAGGCATCACACAAGTCCTACTTAGACCATCTCTGGGGACTGTTTCACTTGTAGGAGATAACTTTTTACCAGCAAATAGTTCAACTACAACTCACATTTTTAATGATTTATTGGGGGTAAAACTTTTTCCTTCGTTTTCAATATTCCAAAAAAAAAGGGTTTGATTGAGAAAACAGGGATGAAAGTGACCAAAGCAAAAAATTGAAATGTTCAAATGGAGGCCCCTGAATAAAGGTCCTCTATAGATAATTACAGGTCTTCGCAACATAAAACAACTTGAAATCAGAGGGAAACTTGAAAATTAATTCTAATGGTAAACATCATGATTATATCCATAGATATTGCAAGATGAAGGTTCAATCTCGAGTCAGCTATATTGAATTTTAAACTTCAACAAAGATAATTTTGATAAATATCTACGTCGGTATTCATGTGATGAAATGAAGACGTGGGCTGTGAACATGGCCATTATGACTGCATTATCTTTTTATTCACCTTTTTCACAAATGGTATTCTCGTATATTAGAGAAATTCTGGTATCAGATCTTTTAATCACAAATATAGTCTGTTAACATCAGATTTTAAAGATAATCTCTACCTCTCAGTTTTCATGAGAAACAATTTTAACATGATATTACAACAACCCATTTCTCCTACTGATTGCTGTGCACCCTACAAACCCCCCCCCCTTTTTTGAAGCCCCCCCCCCTAAAAAACTATAAAATATTTTTTTCCCTTAAAATCCACCAATATACACCTCTGATTCCAGCCTGACATGGTCTTGACTGAATCGATAAGCTTTACGATTTACATCATGGCTAATATATGTGGCCCTTGATGCGGCCTAGTTTGTTTACTCATGCCCAGTGTTTACTGGGAATGTGTAAACAAACAAATATACTTGTAACTTTACATAAGATCATAAGTTGATATCATATACACCTACCAACATCAAGGTGTGCTGGGTATTACGTAATACGGGCCCGCGGCCTCTGTAATTTACTCAGGATAAATAAATGAATACTATACTATACTATACTACATTTCATTGCTTTGTCTCTTTTCTTTGTATGAGTTTTACATTATGTTTTTCATCACACTTGCATCTTTCATGTATTACATCTTTAGAACATACTTTCATGTTATGATCAGCAAATTCCAGACCCCCTGCGTGGCTTATGGGATTGGTCCAACGTCTAGTCGCAGCTTAAACACATGTACACAGGTTCGGCTTTTATGCAAGACTTTATGCTGGTCCTGGAATTGTTGTCTTTCCTTAATCATGAGTACTTACTTTTATCTCACATTACAGTTACCATATACAGGGTCACTCCGGGTGAAGATTTATTGTGCGTTAATTATTTTTCTTTCAGACCTATGACTGAAGCTTATAGGTTATAAATGATCATACTGAATATCAGGTAAAGCAAAATCATATTTTATTAGCTAATAATCACACCATTTACACTGTCCCAGTTCTCCCTTGTGTGTCCCAGTTCTCCCTAGATGGTGTCCCAGTTCTCCTCAGACGTGTCCCAGTTCTCCCTGGATTTTCTCAAGTCTTCAAAATGTCCTAGACAGGAACCATAGCAGGCTGGGATAAATTTGAAAGGTTTATTAATAGTCTTTCTTCATGAAACAAAAGCATTTGGTTATTTTTGGCATTGTAGAAATCACAAGCAAACATGGAATGATTTTAATTTATTGTCCCAATTCTCCAAGGGCTCCTACATCAATCTGACCAGACATTGATGCCTCACTGCAGTGCCGACAAGTAACTCACCTGATCTATGTTGTTGCAGGCTGGTGGATCCAAGAATTAGAAAAAGGCAGTTGGGGGGTGGGACACCAAAGTAATGAAAGCTCTCATATTATGTCACCAGACATTACAAAGGGTTATTTACATCCTTCTTCACTGCTGCGCTGCCCCGGTTTTATAACTAGACACATTACTCGGTCTACATGCAGGTAGTCAAACTAATTGGAGGCAAAAAGTCAGTTAATTGACAGTTACAAGTTTTCATTATCCCCCAGTGGGCACAAAACTCAGTTGAATGTTGAATCAATGTTGCATCAACATTGAATCAACATTGTCAACCAGTTTTCAATGTTGATTCAATGTTCTGTGCCCACTGGGCCATGGGAGTGAAACATAAACATGGAATTGGGATGAATAAAGTGTAACAAAGTCACGACGAGTGAGCTGTACACCATATGCGTACCTCAGCCTCAGTCACTACTCGATACACACTTTACCTATTCACCTCAGTGGCCTGAATAACAGTCTGCCTTCAGGAAATTGCTTTTAACCCTTTAAGGACGGCATGTCACTAAAAGATGACATTTGTTGTCATGATGCACCAATGCAACCATGTATGGTGGGCATTAGTCTTAAATGCAGCGAGTTACTTGCCAGGGCTGCATTCATGTATCATGATGACCAAGGACATGATACATTAAGGCATTATGCCGCCCTTAAAGGGTCAAATGACTTCTTCATACTACTACTTAATGGGGGAATTAGTGAGTCATTCTGATGAGTTGTAAGCCAATGTCGCAAAATTAGATTAGATGAATCAAAATCCGAACTACCTATCTTAATCTTTCGGACCATGTTGCCTGAAACACACCTTTTTTGGCCTTGTATCCTACTAACCCACCCATGCTGTTTATGTATATTGGATCAGATAACCATAAACGGATTGTCCTGAATGACTCTAGTGACACGGAGTCTGTGTTTATAGCAAATACAGTAGATATATATAGAAACACATATATGTCTGCTCGGCTCCACTTTATTAAGGATCAAGTGGGAAAAACTAGAAACTTGTGTGAGAAAGCGGAAAATAAGTCACTTATTTCACAAAGGGAGTATTTTGCTATATGGAAATCACATTTAGACATGAGAACACAGGGTTGTTGTCCAAGCGTCTTTTGCCCCACTTATATCCCCATTCAATCGTGCAGTGTTTTTTGTAAATCATAAATGTAACCCGTTTTAACAAAATGGGTCGGTAGTCGCACATTAATTATGTTGAATTAAATGAAAATTAATCAAAATGAGATAATTAACATTTAAATTAGATAATCTTTATCATAAAATACAATTATAAATCTTATGGTCATAATTTTGGAAATAATGGGAGTTGAAATCTGGTATATAACTTAGTATTCCAGAAGATGACTCTTTATATGTTTGAAAAATGTGAAGAAATTTTTCAAAATTAATTCCCCCCCCCCCCTTTACTACTTTAAGTGCCCATATCTAGGCTCTTAAAAGTGTGACGTCTGACTCGTTTCGTTAAAGAGAGTCACAAATGGCCTCTTACAAGACACTCACAACCTATTCAGTGCATCATGAATGTTTCATGAATAAAACTCAACACCTATCAGTCTTTTTGAGTATTTTATATCAAATGTAATTCATTATTATATAAGAATTTGCTACACAATTCCAAGATAAGACCAAGGATACGGAATAATGTCATAGTTAAATGTAATCGAAGTCAGCGTGTGTCATGTAATGGTACCACATCAAACACCCTCCCTATAACTTATGGTGTCCCCCAAGGCTCCACCTTGGGCCCACTGTTGTTTATTTGCTATGTCAATAGCCTGCCTGATGTCCTAACAAACTGTAAAATAATAATGTATGCAGACAATGTTGTTTTCTATGTCTCATCCACTAATCCCCATATTGCGTCTAGTAAACTACAACATGATGCCACAGCTGTCTATGACTGGTTCTGTGCAAGTGGCCTCGTCATTCATACTGGCAAGAACAAAATAGAACTGTTTAATCAACTCTCACAGAGTACCCCACCCCCTACAATTAAAATGGGAATACTATTCTCGAATGTTGCTTTAGCTATGAGTATCTAGGCATAGTCCTGGACAGTAATATAACGCTGAAAAGTACTATTAGTAAAAATATTAGCAGTGCCTCCAATAGATGCTACATGCTAGGAAATATGAGACGGCGTATGTCAATGTCAACTGCCATCTCAGTGTATAAGCAGACGATACTGCCTGTTCCAGAATATTGTGGTTACCTCTTTAATGGAGTTGTGTGTATGCAGCACAAACGACTCCAGCATATACAAAACAGATGTCTACGTGTAAGCCTTAATGTCCAAAGGTGTAATCATATCAATGATCTACATGAAGAATCTAATATTGACTATCCATATGTTCGTTTACTCCTTGTTCACAAATATATGTACACTGGAAACCACAACCCGGGTGAGCTTGGTCTTGTGTTCCAGAGGAAAGCTGTGGGTGGTCATGTTACCAGATCAACTGTCACTGGGCTGCTGGAATACCCAGCCTCCCGCACTTAGGGATACAGGAAGAGGCCCCTGTATAGAGCCATTGATCTTTGGAATGCCCTAAACACTTAGTGCCGGCTCTCTTCTGATAAAGATACCTTTAAGGCCAAGGCCAAACCCACGGTGGTCAAATTATTCCGCGCCAAATCTAAGGCCTGAGCCGTAATCTTAAAGTACCACCGATACCATATTCTATTGTGTGATCTGAACAATACATGTGAATGTAAGCACATTAAATATTGTAAAATACCATACTTTACATAATATTGATATGCTAACATGTACTAATTGCAGTGTATCCATGTTATCTTTATGCTGTATATGCGTAGGCGCCATACGGTGACCCTGGTAGTATACTCATAGATTGATTGATATGTTCATTGTATACAAACTGAAACATCCTGATAATAATCATATAATATTGGGACTATAAAAGTCCATTGACTTGTATCGTATTATAACATCACTTTGTGAATAAATACATTATAAACTCAAAAAATGTTCAATACACACGCCATTATTATACATTGTTGTGTTAGGTTTACCGGGAAATCTAATATATCTCCACTCTTGCGTAGCTGGGCATGATTAAAACACAGAGAGAAGAAACAGCTTCAAAAGGGAGTCCAGGTTGCCTCCAAAATGACTCCCCTCTTTAGGGCAGTCCAGGTCGCATAGGGGAGCCTATGTGACCCTCTGGCTGACCTGAGGGAGTCACCTGGGGAGTCATATACCTCTCGTATGACTCCCCCAGGTGACTCCCTTGGGTTAGCCAGAGAGTCACTTGGACTCCCCTAAACAGGGGAGTCATTTTGGAGGCAACCTGGACTCCCTTTGGACGCTGTTTCTTCTCTCTGTGAAGCTAATAACACAGAATGTCGGTGGAATGTACAATGATGACACTGATGACAATGCATCACATTTTAGTCTGGTCCTTTTCCCCTTCAATTTGACCAAACACTCCATTTCCCAAGAAAGCTGGATTGTCCAAGGAACTCTAAAATCAAAGAAACAGGGAAATAGAATGAATAGTAATGTACACAATTGATAAATAGCTTTATGAGCGTATGAATGTATGATGGAATTCTGTTTGGGAAACTTAGCATCATGAATGTTAGATAAAACATACAATTCCTACACTGTAAAAAGTTATTTTCCATTTTTGTAGGTGTACAATAGATTCTACTGTATGTGTACAGTTTATTGTAGGTAAACAGTAGAGTCTACTGTAAATCTACAGTAGATTCTACTATAAATCCATTCTTTCTGTAGATTATACTGTAGATGTACAGTAGATTCTACTTTGTACCTAGAGTAACGTTTTATTGTGTAGTCAAACATGATTAAGTTAACTTTACATTCTTATTTGCCTAATGGTGTACTTTGATGACAGTTAATACTCTGGTTAGGTCCAGACTTATGATTTATATTATTGTAAATTCCTACGTAAAAGCCGCGGCTAGTACGCAAGTCAGATCACCAGTACAACTTATAGGATCGGCCCAAAGTAGTCACAACCAGATGCCCTGATCGGCTTATATGATTCTCCAAAGTTTTGGAGACGGGTTATACATGAGTTAGGCTTATATGCAAAAAGTTAGGTACTCAGATTGAATAATCATTGTTCATCTTTAGAAATTGCAGTTATTTCAGAAGACTGTGCATACCTTCCCAAATTATTACACAGCTAAACATTTGAAGCCAGGGCTTCCCCCAGGTCCCAAGCCTAATTTGTTTCAAACAGATGTTCAGTATGCTTGTTTTGTGTCAAAAAGGTGTGTTTCAGGAAAGATGGCTTTGAGAATTAGGGCAGGTGGATAGGATTTTTTTTTCACATTTAACGGTTGGAGGTACCCAGAATGAGTCGCGAATCGCCCATTGGCTCATGGATCATCAAAGACTATCCAAAAATGGCAAAAAAAAATACTAGGGTCGGCCCTATTTCAAATTTAAGATTGGGTTACCTGAAACACCTCTTTTTTTGGCCTTACCATTGCCTTTTCAATCTGGTAGTTGGTGACGTTCTGCTCGTCCAGGCCTTCTTCCCCTGTGGTCCTCCTCCTGATCCAGGGGTGGATGTAGATAGGGTCCACCTCCTCACCCCGGTTACAGCCTGCGGGCACAACATATATACCGTACTGTCTTGTATAACCACATACGCTTGGGTCGTATTGCGCTAGGCCTACGGCCAGCGTGCAATATGGCCCAAGCACCACTCGCGCAATAACCACTGATTCATTCACTTTAGCGTGAAGGTCTGTCTATATACACGAGGTTTTACCGTATTAAACATGAGTTAATCCAACCTTACCTGTTAGTAGACTGATTAGGACGCCACCGACCAGCGACAACACGAGGCCAAACAGGGCGAACCACAGGAAGGACACAGAGTAGAAGAGCTCCAGGGGGCTGGGGGCCAAGCTGCCAAACACAACACTGTGAATTTACACATTGCCAAGAAAATCCTAAGTCTACACTAGGGCCACTCAAAAAAAAATGGTTTCTCATCACTGAGTTCTGAAAAATATGACAAGGGAGTCTTTTTCTTCTTTTTTAAATTCTATTTAAGGGCTAAAATGTACAGGACTATATGTGTTTTTGGTGAGCATAATTTATATTTGATTACTTAAAAATTATTTGATCTTTAAAAGTGGAAAAGTCGTAAGTTATTTCTATCTCACTGCATTACTTTCAGTATGAGCTGTAATTTGATACCAAATATGCCAATATGTCTTGTCCATTTTTATCATGTTTTTCATTAAAAGAATTAGCAGTGATGAGAAATCAATTTACTTTTTTTAAGTCGCCTAAAATGCATGATTGCTCCTGATTAGAATATATCAAAGAAATTATATTAAACTTAAATTGTTCATATCTCCCCATGAATGACCACATCTTTTTCATGTTGATATTTTTAATTTTTGTCTATGCCTAAAGTAAAAAGGAATAAAACATTGTTCATGTTGAGTCAGAACTTATGCTGTGTATGCAGGGGGTGGATCCTGGGGAGCCGGACCCCCCTTTTGGGAACAAAAAGTTTTCTAGTGAAATTTTGATCCGCCACGAGTCGCGATGTGAAGCTTTTCAGTACTTTGGTGTTTGGTGGACCCGGCCCCTTTTCAAATCCCAGGGTTCCCCACTGGTACTATCCCAGTAAACAAAAAACGTTATACAACACGTTATAACGATATAATGTTTCTCTAAGGCTCCTTTCAATAGAATAACGTTATGTAAAGTTTTATCCCGTTATTTTGACGTAAAATAATGTTTTTTTGTTAGCTGGGATGGCTGTTAGTTTGAAGGGCCCTAGTTCCATAGGCCCTGGTTCCAATGGTCAGATACCCAAGCTGTCCAATATACCCTCGTTTAACGGATCTGAATACTTTAACCATCAGAATTGAGTTTCATACAATTAGAATTTTAAAGTAGTATGTACTGTAGGGTAGGTTTACCCCAAGTGGGCCACATATCTCAAGTCGGCCACCCCCTCTCCAGTGTGGATAAAAAGCTATTATAATGTTGTTAAATTATGTATACTGTTAAATTAACACTACCAACTAGTTGAAGCATTGTTATGCAACGAGATATAAATGTCCATTCATTATCATTTTGCTTTTTAATATGCCCTGCACAGATAAAAGAAGTAGAATCACGATCTTCACCGGGTGAACTCTTCCCAGGACTCTAAAGTGACTCCCAATCATTAGGGAGTCTTTGAATAGGAATCATTATAGAGTTATTATAGAGTGCTGCTAATGTTAGGAAGTCACTTTAGACTCCTGGGAGAGTTACCTCAGTGATCAAGTCGCAGTGATTCTATTTCTTTTCTCTGTGCAGAACCAGAGAACAGAGGTGGCTGACTTGAGGTATGTGGCCGACTTGAGGTGAACCTACCCTATGTCTGCCCCAAATGTTGTATGTTCCAAGCTGGAGTCTGTAGACCAGACGCTGCTCATCATTGACTGTGTGGTGGTGTTCAGGCCTTCCCCCATCCAGGCCCCAGCACCTAGAGAGCTGCAGTTGGCAGTGGTTGTGTCCAAATAGTTCTTGTGGCTCTTGATGGAGTAGGACCCAAAGGCCAGCCACATAGTCATGGCAAAGGAGAGGAGAGCCCCGGACGCAGCCCCCTGAAACATGAGATCAGTATCAGGAAATAAGTGGCATACAGTTTGGGGATTTGCAATACTTGTGTCAAGTTCTTTAGCGCTTAACCGTAATGCCATATTAAGGGAATAATACATGGATAAGCTAGCAAGAGGGTTGGTTATCCATGGCTAAGGCACGAGGGGAAGCCAAGTGCTTTAGCCATGGATAACCAGCCTAAGTGCTGGCTTATCGATGTATTAATTACAATCCTGGAATGTACATTGAAACATTGTAATCATTTGAATCAATGCAATAAGACCATTCTTAGAAAATGATTTTTCACTCATGGATAAGCATACATGGTTGGTGATGGAGTTGAGTTGTTCTGCATATACATGATATACACCAACATGCATGTGCCGCTTTCCTAGTACTAAGGAAAGGTCTGAATTACCTTTGGCAGAACTGAGGAATTCAGCTGCTACAATTGATTATGAAAAGTCATGATATTTAATTCTAGATCATTTTATTATTATATTAATGATTTATGACCTGTTATCATACACTGAGTACAACGATGGGGGTGGCACACCTTAATGGACATTAGTAATTTACAGTAAGTGGTTACATACTCCTGTTTATGGGGTGTTTATAGGGGTGCCATATGCATTAATGACCATGCTGCTTCTAATTAGTTAAACAACCTTCCCAGTAAACAAGAAAACGTTATACAACGTTTCAGACCGTTTCTTTATGGCTCCTTATTATGGCCAGAAGTTTTTTTAGCTGGGTGTTGGGTATTTTTTAATGAAGATGTATCGTAGTCATAGAATCACTCACCAATGCTGTGTTTGTTGCATCATAGTCCTTAGGGAGTGATCATTTTTTATCAACAGGGGGGGGGTTGGTTGGGGGGGCAAAAAAATCGGGACCCGTTGACCGGGGGGTTAAAAAATTTCGACCCGTTGACCGGGGGAGTGAAAAAAAAATTGCACGCTCCGCGCAGAAAACCACCCCCTTTGTTGTTAAAAAATGATCACTCCCTTACTACGTATTTTCAGATGGATACATGTATTCTCGTAAATTATTAGATATTTGTTTGTACACATTTATAGCGTAAGTTGTTAAATATTGTTAAGCATTAGCATACTTTTTACGCTGTTTTCTATGACAGCCCCCAAGAGTATATATATTCACCACGTAGAGTCAACAAGCACCATGCAGCCCTTAAATGTTGAATAAGTACTCACGATCCAGTTGGCAAAGGGACAGGCCAGGCCGAGGACATACATGCCCATGAAGGGTCCTCCCATGGAGGAGGTGAAGGTCCCTGACACCTGGATGATGGTGCCTCCGACGTTACTCACCAGGTACGCCCAGCCAGTAGCCACAATCCCTGATACCAGAACTAGAATGAAATGGGTTAAAATGAGGCAAATATTTTTTAAATACCCACAATTCCTGATACATATAGTACCAAAACTAGAACTAGTCACATTTCCTGACACTACAATTGTATTAAAACAGAAGAATATAGCGACACTTCCTGATACTACGACTTCTACATTACAATATTGCTGTAGTCACGATGCATATATATGACTATAACTAAAAACGATTGAATGCATGCTTTATATTCAAATTGGTTTAAAACAAAGGTTATCAATACATGACATTGTATTGTTATTTCAATGACATTTGCAACTTGAAATATGGCATGTTGTACCTGTAAGTAATGTCCTAAGTTTTTCCCTGTGAGAGGTTTAGAACTATCACACCATACTCAATAAACAAATAATGATATAGCCATAATTCCCAATACCATGAAATGAAACAGAACAGGCATTTAACACATATTGGTATCACCCACAATTTCTGATGATATACAAAAGGACTAATGATTACAGTAAAACCTAGCGTATAAGCGGCACCCTTAACTTTGACGGTTAATGATTATAAGCTGCAGAGGGGGTCTGAAAATTGATACTGTAGTATACATATATATATATATAAGGATAAGCCGTATAAGCTGCACCTTTTATAGGCATGTTTGGTATCAAAAGAAACTGAGTCTGACTGAGGTACTAGCCACGGCTTATGCACAGGGTTTTAGGGTATAAGAAGTAGACTAGGTACCGAGTAGTTTGGTGATCATCAGGCTCCTCCTGTCCGTGAGGTTGGGCCATATCTCACGCAACACGTCGTCCCAGATGTTGGCAGCGGTGGAATTCAAAGCTGAGGACACTGTGCTGCAACAAGTGGAGCAAGACGATGTTTCAAGAAGTGGTAATTTTTTTGGGGGGGGAATTCTTTTTCCTACCTCTGTGACCTATATGAGGAGTCTAACATGTATAGAGAGTGTGACAAGTATGGAAAGAGTGACATCAGTTTTTTTTTAAATGTTTTCATTTGTCGCGACTTGTGCTGTGAAACTTTTCTGTACTTTGCTGTATGGTTAACACCCCCCACCCCCACCTTTTACAATTCCTGGATCAGCCCATGGACGTGCATGGAGAATGTGATATATGTGTAGGGGCCCGTTTGATATGAGTCAGGAATCCAGAGGGCGTCCCGATCGCAGTCGAGTAGTATAAAAGCCAGCCCTTCCCATACAGAAGACAGACCTTATAGTCCAGTGAATTAAGGGAACGAATTAGCATTATACTTTATTGTTGGATAAAAGTGCCAATTTTATTTTACACATGGTTTGAACCAAGAACTTTCACTTTTTTCCTTGCTCCAAAAGAAATTTCCATGCTATCCCCGTTTTTCAGCCATTTTAAAATGTGGTCACCAAAATCATTAAAATAAAGAGGAAATCTTAATTTTAAGAACTTTTATAGAAATATTTAGGACTGAAAAAGATGCTGAACTGGTAACTATATATGTAGGTTAATATTCAAATCTAAATCAATGCATTAAAAATTCAAGATGGCTGCCCACCATAAAGATGACTGTCAGATCACATGAACCCATATTTTTCAGGATTATTTAGTTGTTTCTTTGATTTGAACAAAGCCCTATACCAGAATGAAATATAATATATACCAGAACAATATCATGGAACCCCTATATGTTAATGGGTGAGAAGAAATGTCGGATAAATGTGCATATTGAACTGGTAAGGAAACAGCAGCAGTCACTGCCCGAGGCACCTGTACCTGACAGGCAGGGTTGCAAGGTAATTGGTGCCCCCCCCCCCTTGGTAGATCCAGGGGAGAGGGGGGGGGGCAACAGGCCTCTCCCCCCCCCCCACAAAAAATAGAGAGGAAAAGAAAGATGATGGGGGAAAAGGGGATGGAGGGGGGAAAAAAGGGAAAACAGGCAATTAATCAAAAAGAGTATTTCAGGGAAGTAGATGGGAAATCTTTCCTGGAGGGGGGGGGGGCAATGCATATATGTGTGAGCAGGTGGTGGAAAAGTTGTCGGGGAGGGGGGTTAGTTCTTGATTTGACCACCAGGTAGCACAGGGATAGCAAAAGAGTGACAAATAGGCTATAAAATGCACTAGGGTACTTTTAAAGAATATTCTTCTCCAAATAATCTTTGCTGCAAGGGTTCTACATTTATTTGGGATATAATGCATTTATAGCATTTTCAGTCATACATTTCAACTCATGTTTGAGAAGCAATTCTGATAAAAAGTGCAGAAATGTTTACTATATTTTATATAGATCCTGACACCTGCTTTAATTTCAAATTCTCCCTGGGGTGGGGCCTTGTCCATCCTTCTGGCCCTGTTCCAAAGCAAAGCCCTGGGACATGAGGTCCTTCTGGAACCCCACCCCTCAGGCTTCCACCCCTCCTACTGGGCCCCATGCTACCAGCTTCCATCCCTCTGCCTAGACCCCACGAGTCCCAGGACTTTTATGACTCCTCACGGGGTTGCTACAATTAATGCTACCTACTGTATATAAGTTACTATGATTGGACAGGACTGCTGGTAATTGGATTTGTGTAAAAGATTATTTGATTACAAAATGGACATCCTGAGCTTCCACTCCTCTTCCTGGGGCCCCACTCATCCCCATTCCTCTTTTCAGGTCTGGGGGACATGTTGCTTGCTGAGGGATGTGTTGAGGATGGAACGGGGATGTGGTCCCTTCCCTATACCTTGTCTGGGGAAACCTGGTGAGGCTGACAAAGAGCCTGGCTAATGAGTTCTCTGTGGGAATCTTATACCTGTGGTCAATGGTTGAATTGAGACCTCAAATAAACCAAACTTCTCACCTCATGAACCCCTTCCTCCAGTGTATTTAATTGCAGTGCTAAGGATATCCCCCCTCCTCTCCCCAATTTTTATGGCCCATAATGACACCACCAAAGGGATGAGGCTTGCCTCCTCCTGTAGGTGTCAAACTTAACACTAATAAAGGTACTAATGCCCTCACAGTCAGGGGGCTTGCCAGGATATGCCAGACAAGGTAAACCATATATACACCTTCCAATTTCCCTGACCCTCACCTTCCATCCCATGTCCACTCTGCTCCCCTCCAGGTCGCCTTCCATGCCCTGGCCTAACCCTGTGGTGGCTTCCCCCCCTCTAAGACCCATGTATTTCCTACTCAAGCCTGGGAAGATGGAAGCAGTTGAAGGGAAAAGGGATTCATTTGAAAAAAAAGGACTGTCTGGAAATGGGATGCAAGACAAGAGTAGGAAATCAATCTCTTACATTTTGAAACAAAAACACCCAACTAGAACGCCCCCTGACTGGTGGCTGCAAATGAATCTGTACAGCTCTGAGAACCCACCATTTGGCTGCTAGATTTCAACATTTTCCAGGGTGTGCCAAGTTGACTGTACCCCTCTTGCAACTATATATGTGTGACCTTATGGTTTCTATAAAAGGTCCATATGTTCAGTTAAACTCTCCAACCCCACCCCTCCTTTCCTCTCAATGTCACTCCCTCCCTCTCAATGTGTTCAAAATATTTTGTAGGTGTGGGAGATATGCCTTCAGGTGACAAAAGAATCTCTCCCTCAAAAACAAATCGCAAATAAAATGATAAAGGCTAGATATAGATCATACTTGTGATTAATTGTGTACCAAATTCATGTGAAACCACCATTTCAAGATTATATGTTAAAACATTTCTTGAGGGGGCATGCCCCCAAATCCTTGTGCTTCATTTGCGGTGGCCAGGGCGCTTCGCTTGCGGTGTTCTGCTGCAATACCCAATCCGTCTAGAATCACATCAAAACAATCCTACTACTACCAATTTTATACCGTAACAGTATCTGGTTAGACGTGGCGGTACTCACTCACTTATACCATAACAGAGTATAACATACATGGAAACACTTAGAATTACCCTTATAATAAATTAGAGGTTAAAAAAAAGTACTATTGACTGCCTGTGAAAGCGATTAAAATGAAAGCATAAAGTCACATTTAGTTTTGCCTTTCAGCTTTAATTCTGAGCCCATATTGCATTTTTGGGGGCTAATTGTTTCATATTTATGACAATTAATGTCTATTGTAACAATATTATTAGGTCTCAACACCAGGATCCTGCAGAAGATTAACATATAAAATTATTTTTGTCATATTTCACACTTTTCAGGAAAATGACCCAAAAATGGTGTTGCAAGACACTTTTTTCTTGGAGCAAGGAAAAATATTCAATAACACATATTTATCTACCTATAAACCAACTTTGGTACTTTTATCCAGAAATAAAGTATATTTCCCTTAATTCACTAGACTATTACTGGGTCTCCTCCCGAAGCTGACTGTTTGTATGAACCGCTCCCTATACCATAAGAAAGATTTGCATCAGTGTTCGAATGATAGCTGAGAAAGGCTCCCGATTGAAGTCTAATTGTACAGATTACTCGTAATAAACCATAACTTCTCTTTCGCATCCGAGAACTGCTGTTCAAATTGTCTATTAATCCAATTGAATATACAAACTCTACATATGTATGGAGAAAATTACATTAAAATGTATGGAGAGTGTAACATATATGGAGAGTGTGACATTACCTGAGTGAGGCTGCAAAGAGGGCAGCCAACAGCAGACCAGGCACCCCTGGGTAGTTCAGCACCTCCATTACAAAATACGGGACCAACTGAAATAGGAGGAAATGGCAATGCCCATTGATACCGTCTCTGTCATATTTCAAGAGTGGAAGCTGGGGCAGTATCCCACCAAGCCGCAAGCTAAGTGGGATGCAACCCAGGCTCCATGAGTGAAATACGTCAGAGAGGTATCAATGTAGTTGGCATTTGCATTTGTTTTTTTATTTGAAGCCATTTCATGAGGAAAGACCACTTTTTCTTAACCCATTGAATACCACCACGTTGTATTTAATGGGGGCATTGAATATTGCTCTCCCTATGCATACTAAAGCATTAGGAATCTTGTATTTCAAAAAAGAATAAAAGTGTGAATACCATGCCATCGCCATCGCCAGGGTGCTTTTCACCCCCGGTGCTTATACAAGGTCATGTTTTAGTGTTTAAGAAACATTTGGGGGCCCCCATACCCCTGGCACTTATTGAGGATTAGTGCTCTTTCAAGTCCAGGTGCTTTATTGTGATGGTATGGTATAGGGTTTTCTACATTTCATTTGTGTACAATGTAGTTTAAATAAGATGTCAGCAAATTTAATGAATATTCAACATAAAGTTGCTGGTTAATCAAATTAATCAAAACACACAACATGAGCCCTATGTAGCTGTCAGTAAATAAATAGTAACTGACCTGATTGGGATTGGATATAAGCTTTGAACTCAAGGGGTCACAGCCAGCTAGCGTGTAGTAGGCAAATATGGCGAGGCCGGACAGGCAGGTAAGAGATCCCAGTGTTATTGTCCATGGTAATGTAAGGAGCACACTCCTAGAAGACAATGTATATGTATGCAATTAGCAATCATTTCACTAAAAGTAGTTTGCATTAGTAAGATTATACCACGGTTATCCACTTTATACACTCAAAACGGTTCCTAAACCGGATAACCACTGTGCATTAGCAGTGGATAACTGCACTGCTATGACGTCATATGATAAACTCTAGTCTAGGTTGAAATTAGATCAGATTTTTGTCTCAAATGTTAAAACTGTGGTATAAACGGAATAATATATGGATAAGCCAGTACTCAGGCTGGTTATACATGACTAAGGCAGGAGGCTCAGCCATGGATAGCCAACCTTCGTGCTTGCTTATTCATATATTATTTCCTTAATAATGGTATTTGTTCAGAACACAGAGCGGATATATAGTGAATATGCTAACAATCATGGCTCAGTGAGGCTGGACCAAGGGGCGTTATATTGGCAAACATTTCCAGCTGTCTTGTTCCCATCCCTAAAGCTAAACAGACCTGCCTCCTGGCACAATGAATTCACTTTGATAAGAGTGTAATGTGACAATGCCAGGCTACTTGTAATAAAGGAACAACCTTCACTGCATGAGACCTGGCATTTAAATTAAGCAAAAGTTTAGATGACTTCAAGTGCACTTTTCTCAACCTTTAAATCCAGGAAAGTCCATGAAAATACCATTCCAATGTTGGGATGACATTGTAATGGCATTTACATCGGATTTAATGCACTTTTAGTGTCACATTTTAGCAACCTAACTTTTCCTTTAATGCGATGTTTTATGCAGTACTTGTCTCAATTTACGGGGAGTCCACCATCTTCTTACGCAGTCTTTATGAAATATTTTTCACCTTACAGGACATTTGGTCTTGCAGATTTTAGAATTTGCAGGACCGGTTTGAATTTTGCAGGACCAGATAGCCTGATTGTGCCGGCCAATGATATCCACACGAGGAGCTCGTGCATATAGGAGCCCTTATTCGCACGAGGAAACGGGAAGATAGGCAACAGCGAGAGAGGCGACCTGCATGAGGAACAGGCGAGAGAGGCGACCTGCACAAGGAGCCGGCGAGAGAGGTGACCTGCACAAGGTGTAGGAGGATGGGGAGGGGTGTAGATGGAGGTGGCCACTGAAATATAAAGAATATACTCACAGTCGGGCCTTAGTGAGGCTGGACACAGAGGAGTAGCGCTGTACAGCAGCCTGTGTGTTACCAGAGACGCTGATGTTGCCGATACATCCACCAATCACCATAGACCAGATGGTGTAACGCACCCTGGGGTCAGGGCTGAAGCTAGAAGAGGGGAGGAAAAATGTCCACATACATAATATCTTTATTTTTGATTTTCATCCCCAAGTGGTTTATGTGGGAAAATCTCCACATACATAATATTCTGATTTTTACACTGCATCTCTAAGTGGTTTTATGTATGCTTTAAGTAAGGAAAGTTCAATATAGGGGTACTTGTGGCTAATGGTGGCCATCTTGGATTTTTCAAAAACTGCATAATAGTTTGAACTGTAGGGTGCACCCTATTTCTGTATTACATCCGAAAGTGATTTTATGCATGTTTAGTGTGAGTAAAAGCCTCTTGGATTAAAAAGAGGAATTAAAATTGAATTAATTTGATAACTGTTTTGTCTTTTTGTCTTCGGAGGGGTGACTAGGGGTGTTACACTTCTCAAAATGTAAGAACAAAAGTGATTGTACAGAATAATGAATACCATATTTCATGCATGGGTCCCCTCCCCCTCCACCAACAGAAACAACAAAAAAAGTCACCCCTCTATTTGTGAGGTTATAGAATCTCTTTTTTTTTAAATCAAGTTAACCATTCATATGTATATTATGTAAGTCTGCTTACTTTAAGAAATCCAGTCTATCCCACTTTCCACATGTTTCCATCATAAGTGACAGACTGCCGATCTTCAGTATTGCCTGAAAGTATGACAGAAGGGAACAAATCATTCAAACTGCCAAATGGAGGCAGGGGCGTAGGCTTAAACTGGCCTATGGCATGCAGTGCAGTGTAGAAGTACATAGTGGTAGTAGGGTGTGACCCTATTATCTTCACTTTTGCCCTGACCAAATCCACTTTAACCCCCTCCCCCCCCAAAAAAAAAAGAGAAAAAAAAGAGATTATCTACCTTTAGTAACTTCAGAGGTACTATCACTACGATTAGTATTATACTACACCGCAAAGCTCAGCTTAGCTGAGGGGTCCAAGGTGGATTTTTATCTTACCCCAGCTCCCTACTCATACTTATGAACTTCAAACACAGAAATACTTAGATGACCATGGTATCTTTGATTTATAGAAAATATAGTCTATACCTGAATTGCTATAGCTAGGAGTCCAGCTACCAAGACCAATGTTTGAAAAACATCCGTCCATATCACTGCCTTGAAGCCACCCTGAAAAATGTTAACAGCAATATTAGTGGGGATCCTTATGTAGTTCTGTTGGGGTTTTGTGAGAAAATTGTGAACTTTACAATTTTGGAAAGCTAAGAACCCCCTGAATCCAAAAATCACACTTCACCAATTTATGCAATATTTTTTGTTGCCATGGCAACCATTTTCCTTAGCAACCCTGAAAAGTGACAAGAATCACACTAAAATAACTCAATAAATTGGTATACAAAAGATAAAAGTACTCCTACCCCTACATCATATCATACAGTTTCAAACATTGATATAGATTCATATTCACTTGGTGATGTGTGCTGTCCCATCACATAACGTATCACAATGTTGCCACCTAAGATTACCGGGAGGGGGGGGGAGCTGGTGTTCAGGGGGTCGGGTATAAAGTCTGCTTTAGGAAAATGTCCATGACAGGACCAGATCATTACTTTTCTTTTTAATCTGTAGTTGATACAATGAACTTGATATATCCTTTAGGGATACAAGCAGCGAGGTGAGTTGCTGTCTGTAGTGTTTCTGTTTGAAAACATTTGGAGGTTAACCATTAAAAACGTAGACACAAGGATGCAACATCAACTTCAGAAAGACGTTTCTTTAGTAAGAATACGTTTTTTTTTCGCATGTTGAAATAATGTTTTTGTACAAAAGATTCTCTACAATTCATTTACAAACAAATGTTTTTCTACAAATGCTTTGGAACAAATCCGTTACATTCTAGTAAAGCAGCTTAAGAACATATGATATATTTTGGTTCTCTGGAGGCACACACCCCCCCCCCCAAGTATATGTGTAACCTATACTCACAATCGTTGTGTAAATGATGGCGAGTAAATTCCCAAAGAGGATGCCTGCCCAGGTTGGACACCCTGACACTGCAATGATAAAGAAACCTTAAATGGTTGTACGCAACGTTACAATCGCAACAAAGCCTAAAATGGAAAAAACACAGAGGTTCATGATGAGAGACAGTTGCATTGCTCTTCACGAATTTGTTATGTGATGAAGCGAAATGCCTCTGACACTGATGAATGATGTCACTCAATGAGTTAGGCTCTATATTTATTCATGGTGTTTTCATAGTAATATATGTTGTAAAAAGACCATTGAAAAGTATATATAGTCAGTTATTAATTATACAATTTAGATTTTAAGTTTATAGAAATGGCACATACTGGTCTCCAAGGCAGTGGCTGCGGCAGATGACACAACAGCGGAGTAGAATATCTGCAATTTAAAATGTATAAGTTTTAGTATAAGGCAGTGGTAATGTTTCAACATAGCCATACATACATTTATGGTTTCAAGAATAGGAGAAGGGCAGTGTTATTTTGCATGTGTGCAATAAGAAGGATTTATATGGATTTTAAATTCAATAGGAAAGGCCCCTCCCCTCCCCCCCAAAAAAAATTAATAAAAAAAAGGAGGAGGAGGAGGAATTTCATTCTCCATCCCCATTGGTACAAAATCAAAGAGCTTAATTTGGATTCTTGGCCAAGTCCGGAATTCTTTAGTATTTCATGACAATCTTCACTTGTAGTCAAGGTTTTATTAAGTTTGATATGAATTATTACAGTACCCACATTATTTTTAACCACCTCCTGTTGAGCTACAATGGAAGGGACTGGCTGGTTACTACAACAAGAGAGGTTGGTAGGGACGCCCTGGGGAGGGTGGCTCCTAGGAACTAGACTATGGTCTATCCCCTACCACCTGACATTTGGTTACATAAATTATATACCATTATTAGTTACATATAATTACACAATATTGGATACATACTACCTACCATCTTTAATGCATTTGACAAGGTTCCCAGAATAGCCACGAACCTTGAATTGAATCTCCTATTTAGATACTGAAAGAAAAGCGCATACATCATTTTATATTGAGATGAAAATGTAAAATTGGAATATGTAGAAGTGAAATTGAGGCAGGGCTAGGTTATCTATAATACAGTAATATAGAATGCATTATATTATACATACTTGCATTTCGATTCATGAAGTAATTCCCAAATCATAGGTAAATCAATCATCATGTTTACCAAGCATTGACTGTTGTGTGTTCTCTCCCTTTGAAAGAGTTCATTATTCACGCACACACCAGGACTTTTCCCACTACAGGAATAAAGGCTGACAGGGGGAATTCACCAGTGAGGGAAGATTTCCCCTTGGAGGTACGGACCGGCGGCGGCTCTAGAGATAAGGGCCGCCATGCCGCCAACCTGCACCACCAAGGGGAAATGTCCCAGTGCTGTATCTTATCCAGATGATGTGGTGGGGGGGGGGTGAAAAAGGGGGGGGGGAGTCCACATATATATATATACCTTATTTCGGCTATATTCTGTCATTCAAATCATTATATTTCACGAAATACAAAACAGTCATACAAGCCCAGTCACATATACCCAGATAACTACATTGTCTACCTACACATAGCTTTCACTTTCAGCAAAAAATGTTTAGATATCAGCAAATTGGTTTTCTGAATTACATTTATATTAACCTGAAATCAAGGGGAGAAACCCCCTCATTCTCTTTTCTCCCTGCACGGTATGGTTGTCTGGTAGTGCCTAGTGACGCATGCATTGTGCCCCCTATCTCAAGATGGATCAACAAAATAGAGCATCCCCCGTTTCAAAATCATGGATATGCTAAGGCCACTCCAAAAAAGTTGTTTCTCATCACCCGGCAGTGAGCAATATGATGAGAGCGTTTGTTTTTGTGGGTTTTTTTAAACTGGGACCTTGAGTGGCCTAATGGGAAGGACCCTGCCTACATGGTGACTTACCCACCATTCATACATAATGGTAGCAAAGAAGAATCTAGTGTATTACAATAGTATGCTGCCCTTGAGGTGTTAATAAAAGGCTGACCCACCTGATTGACACTGGTGAGTTTGAGAGGGTAGTAGACAGGGACAAAGATAATGGTGGCCAGCGTGGTCCCCAAGATGTCCCCAATCAGGTTTAACCACAGCTGACCACCCCGTGTGTAAATCTCTGCAGGCACGCCTAGAAATAGCGCAATATTTAGTTTTAGCATAGAGATAAAGGAGATCACTTTATATAATGTATATACCTTTTGCAAAAATAATCACTGCATTGTTGTGTAGTGTAAGGTTTCAACCCTGTCTGGGCAACATTGGTGTTGTCATGATAAAAGACATGTATCGTAACCATTTATCTGTGTCGTGATGCATGAATCCAGCATCAAATCAGATGTAAAATTAGATTTTGTGCTGCATTTGGTTCATTTTAAATAAATCATTGATCTGTAATTATTAACTGGTTCTTGTAAATTCAGATTTAACTACCAGGAATATTTTCAGTAAGGGAGTGGTCATGTTTTAGCAACAAGGGGGTTGTGTATTTGTCATTGCGGCAAACAAGAATCACCTCATGAAGAGGGGGAGGGGCAACAAAACAAATTGGACCCTATTTAAATGTTACTTTACATATAAGGTGTCAGCCAAGAAAAATAAGAACCCTGCTAGAGGTGTGGATATTCTAGACCACTCTTACAGTGTGAAGGGGATGGTAGAAACGATTTGGTGTGCTTGTGTGATTATATCCGCCCGATACCATTTTGTTCAACAATGTTGTTAAAAAAATGTTGTTAAAAAAAAATTAAAAAAATAACAACTGCAAAAATAATGACCCACTGACGAAGCCTCACCTATGACACTGATAGGGGATACAAAAGACACCATGAGGGACATGGAGACGGCGACCACGTTGAGGTCGCGCCCCCCGGTGAGGTACTCCTCTGTGCTGGTCCTCCTCCCAGACCTGACGGCGTAGTACACCCCTATAGACACCGTGCCTACCAACATGAGCACAAACAGCACGTAGTCAGCCACGTGAAGCATCATTATAGTGTGGGGGCACTGCTCCTGTGGGGAAAAAAATGTCATTTTAATATGTCCTGCGTTTAGGCCACTCAAAAAAAGGTTGTTTCTAATCACCGCACGCATCATAAAAATCATGATCTGGGGGAAACCTTTTTCTTGTACATTTTTTGATGAAGGATATGCTAGAATTGGAGAAATACTGGCAAATTTGGTATCAAATTAAAGCTTATGTTGTCAGCAATGCAGTCAGCTAGTAATAGCTTGCATTATGACAACCTTTGCTGCTCAATACACGTGCAGCATGGTCCTTGTGTGTGTGTCGGGGGGGGGGGCTGCTCCTGTGGAGAATAATGGAAAATGACAAGAATAATTATTGATAAGGCCAAATATAAAGTGTGTATCTCAATTAGAGTGACTATAATTGGTTGAAACCCCTGAATATTATACTTCTCTTCTGAAATGGGTACATAATTATTGTTGCCAAACGTCTTAAGTGTTTCAATTCAAGATAGTGTAATTACAAACATGTACAGCTTTGTTTGAGAAAACACAATCATGGGCCACCATCTGAGATATGCTGCCACCTGTATAAAAGTTGAAACACTAATGTGTGCATGTATGGTAATAAGCTATTGTGCCTGCAGTGGAAATCATGTAAACACTATTTACTACTGGCAGCTTGTGTGTTGTAAGAGTTAATTACCCAATTCATGACTGATCAGTCAATAATCATTTGAACTATTTTACAGGAATTTTTGTATAGAAATATTTCCCACAGAGATTCAATACTTTCACATATGACATACAACTTCACCATACTTATCCTCATGTTAAGAGTAGAAATTAGTCACCGCAGCAAGTTGAGATACCAACTTTTACAAAAGGTGCGTTTCAGGTTACTTGACCCAGAGCAGAACAAAACAGAGCATACCCTAGAGATTTCTATCTAATTTCAAAAAAATAATACAGTTTAGGTCACTTTGGAGGGATTTCTGGGTACTTTTCAGGCCAAAGTGTTTAAAAACAGCAAAAACATTTAATAAACCACACCTACCTATCCTAGGGTTTCAGATCATATTACCAGAAAAACACACCTCTTTCAGGAGAATTATTCTTAATGAAGAGATCTACACCTCGCCCAGTGCTCCCAGGGGCTGATCCAGGGGCGGGGTCTGGGACGGTCTACATTCTCCACATGTTTTGGTTCTTTATCATCGATCCCGCATAAATTCACCCCATCCCCCTATGCAAGCAACTACAAAACAAAAATAACTAAGTCATCCCAGCAAACAAAAGAACACGTTATTTTACGTCAAAATAACATTTTAAAACTTTATATAACATTATGCCATATTGAGAAGGCTTTGAGAAACGTTATATAACGTTTTTTGTTTACTGGGATGTATATGTAGGAAATGCCAAATAACAAAAACAAAGAGTTATTTTTTATCAGAATTGCCATTTTCAACCCTTTAATGACAGCAGAGTGTTCCAATTAACATTGGATCTTTGTCATAATGATGCATGAATGCAGCATGTTCACCCTGCATGGCCTAGACATTCCTTAACCCTCATAGCTGCTATACCTCCTCCCACTCTCAAACCTACATTTTCCTCATTTGATTCTCAGATGATTGTATAATCCTTTCCCTCTTATGATCTGTCATTTATTCTGACAAGAAAGCCTTAATATTATGTTAGACAGGATTCCAATCTCAACTACTATTTATATTCTGGAGGGGCTTGGATATTCAGTGTTCCTCAAAGCCATCAGGTGGCAATAGTGAGTGGAGGGGAGCATGGAGGTTTTCCATTGCTCAACTCACAAACACAAACAGTCTACTAGTACAGGTGTATCCCTGTAGATAGCACTCCCTTGTTGATATTGTCAAGTGCTGAATAGAATGCTGGAAGCATTTTATTTTTCCTCATCTATTTCCTTAAATTCAGCATGGTTAAAAGACACACATATTATTGGGATGCTACCAGTACACTCCAAGAAGCAGACTCTTAACAACTATGCAGAAATTGGACTATCTATATATCTGAGGTAGAACAGCAGCTTTAAGGGCCGCATAGTGCACGAATACATAATTCCCTTGATCGTCATGATGCATAAATGCAGCCCTAAATGCAATGTGACTAGCCAGTGCTGCATTCAAGCATCGGCCCGATGGGATTGAGACACTCCCAAAAGGTCGACATGACATAATATTGGCAAGTTACTGGCCGGGGCTCGTTTGATGCATCATGATGACAAATTTATGCCAACCTTAAAGGGTTAAAGATGGGTTAGGAGCCAATTTGTGGTCAATTTCTATTTTTCAGTTTTTCAATGTATTTATGTTGATAATGTCCGTATGAATATGTGTGTAGCTTTTTAAACTACTCTGATACTTGTAAATTCATAAAGAGTAGAGCAAATCATGGTCAGAATAGGTCAGGGGACCCGACTCTATTAGAAAAAGGGGTCCCCAGTCCTGGTTTTCCCTATATTTTATGCATTTACAAGTATCAGAATGATTTTAAAAGCGCACACATATTTATATGGACATTGTGAACACAATTACCTTGAAAAAATGAAAAATAAAAATCGACCCCAAATTAGCTCCTAACCCATCTTTAAAGGGTCAGAATAATGCACCGATGCATAGGTCGTCAGTCAGATAGGTGCATCATGGTGAGAAATGAACATAAAGCATTGAGGCATCATGCCGCCATAAAGTGTTAACACCATACCCCATCTAAGTCTGAAATAAATTACCTGGCCCTTATTCATAATAGTATGAGCATTGATAATCGAACTACAAGTATTCAAGCAGCCAATTTGTATACTACAGAATCAAAGTGAATTACTTGTATGCCCTCACTCTCACTGTACATATAACTAAAGATGAGTTACTTGGCCATGAGGCTGACACATCCACGCCGAAAATAGGAGATTTTTGCCTACCTTATTATGCTATAGATCTTCCTATGCTACAACAGTAGGTGTATACAGTCCTGGATGCTCACCTGTGGTGGGTGGGAGTACTATGCATTGTTTGCACTGGTCTAGATATATATTCAGATGGCTCACTGTATGCCCTGGGGCTCACAGGTGACATGAGAGGCCAGCAGGAAAGGCGTTTCAGGCTCCCGACCCAACCTATGATCGTCCCTCACAATCATTACTCAATTGTTGAGAGAGAAGAAACACATTTTGTAAGTCTATTTTGGCTCTAGCAATACTAGCCAGATGTGATTTGGTAATCTCCAAAATGATGCCAGGCTTGTTAGCCATTACTCAGGAGTTGATTCTTGGATGCTTTCTCAGCCTAAGTTTTTCATAAAAAAAGAATTTTAGAGAAGAAAAGGAAACATTCCTACCTTAGATTTCTTCACCATGTAACCTGAAACACCTTCTATTTTTAAGCTTTCTCTTTTTCTCTTCGTCTTTTTAAGCAAAGTGCTCATCACATTACAGTGCCCTCCTAATAGAGGCTACTTGAACCTCGCTAGTATTGGCTGACCTCAAGCAGTAGCTAGAACTGGTCACTTTGTATAATGGTAGCCTTGATCTCACATAGATTTGCATAAACAGTATAGCCAAGGGTCAAACATGATATATATACACACTCTGGGATATGGATAGAGGGCAGTGGTGAAAAGGGGCAGAGAGCAGTGGAAGACAGGGACCGGGGCACAGTGGGGACAGGGACAGAGGGGCAGTGGGGGACAGGGACAGAGGGCAGTGGGGGACAGGGACAAGGGGCAGTTAGGGACAGGGACAGGGGGCAGTGGGGGACAGAGACAGAGGACAGTGGGGGACAGAGGGGATTCGTGGACAGGGACAGAAGACAGTGGGGGACAGGGGCAGAGGGCAGTGGGGGACAGGGATAGAGGGGCAGTGGGGGATAGTAGCAGGTTGTGGCCACCATATTTAAGATGGTACTTCCTGCATCAGGTTTGAGGTAATGGGAGCGAGTGTAGGCATCACACAAGTCCTATTTCTGGGGACTGTTTTACTGGGGAAGAGATAACTATTTACCACCAAATAATCCAACTACAACTCACATTTCTAATGAAATATTGGGGGTAAAACTTTTATATTTCTCCTGGATGAAAGTGACCAAACTCAAAAAAAACTGTAAATGTTCAAATAGAGGCCCCTGAATTATAGGTCTTTGCGACATAAAACGACTTGAAATCATGGGGAAACTTGAAAATGTTGATCCCTGAAGATAATCAATTCTAATCGTAAACATATTGATTATATCCATAAATTTGGCAAGATCACTCAATATTCTATCTGGAGGCAGCTATATTTTAGACTTCAACACAAATGATTTTGACAAATATCTACGTGGGTATTTATGCGATAAAATGAAGACATGGACTGTGAACATGGTCATTATGACTGCGTTATCTTTTTTATTCACCTTTTTCACAAATGGTATACTCGTATACCTGGCAGGTATTAGAGAAGTTCTGCTATCAGATCTTTTAATCACAATTATAGTCTGCTAACATCTGAGGTTATAGATAATCTCCAGCTCTCTGTTTTCATGAGACACTATTTCAACATGGTATTTCAACGACCTATTTCTCCTATTGATTGCTATGCAATATTTCATTGCTTTTTCTTTTTTCTTTGTATGTGTTTTAAATCATTTTCCATCATATAGGCACACTTGGATGGAAACATCTTTCATGTATCACATTTTTAGGACACACTTCCATGTAATGATGTTGATATTACAGTTAACTTACAAATGTATCATGTATACACACACTGGCCCCTCGGATAATCATGTAAATCCTAGTCCTCTATATTGTGTTTGGCCTTTTACTCTATACCATAAGTCTCATGCAGAAACTGCAGCTTGTATGTAAATCAAATCCAGCTTTAATTTGGATTTTACCTAATATAGTAGAGTACTAAGGGCTGAGTCATTTAGTGGTGGATATTTTTTTTACCCTCCCCCCCCTAATTAGCCAAAAGTAATCTCGCCCAATAATCACATGTGCCTGTAGAATCATGTGTGGTCAAGCGGAATAGTGGTTTCCATTTATTTTTTAATCTCTTACAAAGGCCAGAGATATTGTTTCCTATTTTTTTTGTCATCTTCAAAGGTTGGAGATATTGTTTTCAATTTTTTTTGTCTCATTTTCTTTCCTGTGCTAGATTAAATATGTGTCTGGAGTCATAACGAGTAAAGAGCCCGAATATGCAATACAATTCCTATCTTGTAAGTGTGAAAATGGGCAACAACACAACATTGATATCATTTCCAAATGCATTCCCCCCATGGGGATGAACTCCACCAAAAACAGCAGTACTACCAAATATATCTTTTACTGTTGAGTTTGTGGCCCTTTCCATAAACATCATAATAATGTGATGACTTAACCCTTTAAGGATGTTAATGCTTATTTGTCATCATGATGCACTGAAGCATCATCAGCACATAACTTGCCGGTACTGCATTGATGCATCATGCTGGCACTTAAGGAGTGCATCAACCCCACGGGATCATCATGATGCATGCGTGCAGTACTGGCAAAACACGCGCTAGCTCAGCCTTGATGCATCTGGACAACAAATTCAATGCACTCTGCTTGCCTTAAAGGGTTAAAACCTACACATTCTCCATCGTTGATTCACATCAGCACCTCTTAGACACATAATTCAGAAACATGGCAATAATCCAGGCATAATATGCACACATATACATGTATACATTAAGTACATGCCCAATGAAAATCCATAAATAAGTTAAAGTTCACAATACACCTGTATATTATCAATTAAAACCATCCGAGGAGAAATAATTTGTATATAGAAGAACAGATCCGTAAATAGGACTGCCAACAAGGCAAAGTAAGAACATAGAGTAAAATAGCTAATTAATTCAAGATCTACAATATTATAGCAAAAAATAGATTATTTTGATTTCAACATAATAATTATCCTTAAATGTATGTGTCAACAATATGTCTTAAATATTTCTAATAAATCAGAATAGTCATTGCGTGTGTTTATGCTGTGTGTTGCTAGAATACTGGAGTCCTGGCTTGCGTATTTGGCAAAATACTTCAATACAATACAACAAAGCCGGGCCAAAATCGCCAAAGAATAACAACATCCTGACCTAGCCTGTTAACCCTTTAAAGGTTGCATTATACTTAATGTACTTTGCCCTTTGTCTCCATGCTGCATTCATGGATCGTGCCAACCCTTGGGAATGTATCCACATCATAAGGTCTGTATGATGCTTGAATGTAGCACGGGCAAGTTACTGACTAGGGCTGCATGAATGCATCATGACGTCAAAGGGCATAGCACATTAAAGGACTATGCAGCCCTTAAAGGGTTGATACCATCAGGGAAAGTTTAATAAGTCTTATTCCAGGGGTAAAACATATAAACTTTACTAATAGACCTCTCTGCTATTTCTGTGATTTACTTGTATAATAATTTAATTATTTAAGTCTCTTATATGTTGTAAAATGGCATGAGAAAAAATATCCTACATGGTCAGCGATATTTATCGTATCTTGAGAATTCTGACACTATGGCCCAGCTTTACATCGTTTTTGGCATAATCATCTCACATTGCACATCAGGTATACTCACAACTTAATCACTCACAAATCACTTTTTCTCACTAGCACCATTTTAAGACCCGTCCCCTCGCTTTGCTTCTTAACACTGAACATATCCATAATCTTTGGCTGTCCCGGGCAATCTTTCAGTTTTTTCTTACTCCGGGTTTTGACTTTTGGTTTCACCGCAGGCTCCTTCCTCCCTGCCCGCTTCCGCAGTCTCGGCAACTCATTTTCCTCCATTGTCCCATTCTGCTGATCACCGGTCGATGTTTCAGGTTGGCTTTGCTGGACGACAAAAATATCATTATCTGAATCATGTTCTCCGTCTTTATCTTCTTCATCGTCTAAGTTGTTAATCTCTGCACTATCCTTAGCTTCTATACGAGAGATATCCTGATCAGAACCATTTAAGTTGGTATCTGCGTTCTTTGTGGCTCCCCGGTCTTGTCCGAGTACACCACCTTCATCCACCTTCTCCAACCTGATCTGCAGGACACGACCCGTGCCCCCACGACCTTCTATGTTAAAACTTGAAATGCCACGTTCTGCGTTACGACCTTCAGTGTAACCTTCAGCTTCACCACCTTCATCATTACGACCTTCAGCTCCATTACTCACAGTGGGACACTGGCCATCTCCACTGCCATCAGCTTTTCTTGTGGAACTCCTTATGGCCTTGGTCTTTAAACTTGTAGATGGTTGCTCCTCTGAAGGTGTTTGACCTCTAGTTGGCTCCTCTTGACAAGCATCATCAATATCCATAGCGGACATTTCTGGTACTGTAACATGACCTACATCCGTATGACCTACATCCGTATGACCTACATCCATATGACCTACATCCATATGACCTACATCCGTATGACCTACATCCATATGACCTTCAGCACTGCGACCTTCAACTTTATGTTTTCCACTGTTACACTTCGCTCCGTTTCCTGAGTTGGTAACCATGGCAACACTAGATTCCGAGCTGGTGTCTATGATGAGTTCTATGCTGCCGTTACTCTCCTCACTCTGGCACCTAGTCATGGCGGCCGCTTTGGTGTTATCTATGGGACTCTTGACATCTGACTCTCCATTTTCAGTTGAGAACTCAGAAGGTTCAGCAAAACTTACAGCAGTATTTTCTGGAGTTTCCTGGAGAGGTATCGGGACTGGGGATGTCTTTAGTATACTGACATCAGGGTCGTCATTGTTAGCATCAGGACTTAAGACGTCCACGGCCATAGTTTTGTTAAATGTATCTGCAGGACCAATTTCCCCTAATACTGTAGACAATTGCTCATTGCTATCATCATCCATGGTTTCCATACTGGAGTCTTTGTGTAGAAGACCTTCGAACCGACTGAATAAGGAGACCCTAGCACCGGGTTTGACGCGGCTCACAGAATGGTGGCCATTGGTCTGACTTCCTCCCTTTGGAGACTCTACAACCTCCTCCGCTCTGGCTGCTACTGCTTCGATTCTTGGATTTGGGTCTTTTTGTTTGGAGGAATGTTTCCCATTTGTCTGGGCTGTCTCATTGGTAGGTTCTGGAATAGCATCATTCGGTTTGCCGGCCGCCGCCTCGATTCTCGGTTTCTTGCGTTTCAGCATGTCACCGATGGTGTGACACCCGGCCGCAGCTTTCAGCATTTTTCTCTTAGCTGGTGTTTCTGAAATAATAAAATGTTAAAGTGAATAAACCTTTTTTATTACATTTTTTATTAGATACTCATGTAGTACAACTTGACTGCATGATGCCACAAGGTTTCATCTTCAGTTGTCATGACCAGTAACGTGACGACCCTTTGGGAGTGTTATCCACATAGGGTCGGCACTGCGCGTCAATGGGGCATAATGCGAGTTAATCAACAGGGCTGGTGGCTTTTTAATCCATATATAGAGACTGGACGCAAAAAGCAAATAATATTACAAATTTCTGGAACTGCCCTAATGATGATAAAAACTTCTGAGATTACACACCCCCTGAATGTCGGCTGGACACTCCATCCAACAGGGGGCGTCATGGGGTTGTGTTTGCTTGTTTTTTGTGGGGAAGGGAGACAGGAAATCGGCCAGTGGGCTCTCTTATAAATCTGCGCTCTTTGAAAAAGTAGATCCTTCCTAAATAACTCTTACTTGTAGATTTTGGAGGTTTTTTCTGCTCAGCCTCGTACCCGCTGACCAGGTCAGGATGGACGTCACTCATGACGTCATAGAACTCCTTCGTCGTCACCGCCTCCTTCCGTCCGATCTGAAGACTTGGGTCTGGAATTAGAGCTCGGGCATGTACTTCAAGACTTCCTTGTATAGCCGGCTATACCTCTGGCTGCAGCGAACTTTAGTGTCTGAGAAGAAACTGGAAATTACTGCTTACCCCTACTTTACACAACCACTGAATGCCTTGTGTAAAGGCTCTCTATGCTGTTGTATATCATGGTTACCCAGTGGCTCTGGCCAATCAGAGCAAAGGATTAGTGTCTGAAAATACGAGGTTAATACTTTGATTCTAATTCCCCTGGGCTTAATATTAGGTTCTCCTGTCTGAAAAGATGGATTGTGTGATATACATCACAAGTGACCCAGGGCTTTTTGGAAGATGTATAATATTCCAGTATATCGAAATATTTATCCAATATAATGTTTCAATGAACGTTGGGAAATTGAAATTCATTTCTCAGGGTAAGCTGGATCTGTAGCTTATCATGTACTTAGATATAGTACTCCCTTATAATCATTCATTGGTCAATTCTGGCATCAGAAATGAATTCCTTGTTAAAAAGTACCCTCAAGTCATGTGTCATACATGTATGTTATTCCATTTCAGGCTAGCAGATTTTATGAGTCTGATGCTCACCCACACCCACCTGGCATCCAAACGTGATCTGCATCAAATCAATGTGATCTGCATCAATTTTGTAGCTGTTGGCTTTGTGAATACATTTTGTATGTGTATGGGCATTGTCCTATCTAAAATTCAAAGGTGTTCTAAGTTTCATAGTCTCCCAAGATATCTCTATCTTATCAGCATAACTATGATGATTAGAAAAGTATCATGACATAGACCGAGAATAGTACCTATAATAAATCACCATTGCCCAATAAAAATGCTGGGTGCTGTGATACAACCTCCAGATACTTCATAGATGTCGCATGTGCCCCTCTGCGTAATGCAAAGTAAATTTCAATTGACGCAGAAAACAGACTTCTGCACCATATAAAGTGATGCAGATCACGTTGATTTGATGCAGATCACATTTTGATGGTTACTGCAGATCAAGGTTGTACATGTACAAAGGTCCTCAATTATTCTGTGTGTACCTTTAATTTCAGCTCAAAAGCGTCTCATAAAAACGTCTCACCTGCTATTAACCATTGCAGGTATAGGAAGTCTGTGTGAACGTGCATCTTTTAAAGTCAGGATTCAAGGTCACTGGCCTATCTTCAGCATTAGTTCACAGAGACATGTTTTTTGGGTTGTTTCTGACATTTTTTATTAGTCTTTTTTCGCTAGGAAAAAAATTGTTCGGAAATTTTGGGAAAAACAAGAAGAGAAAGATAGCTCCCGAGATGTGTATGAGCTTTTTTTGGGAGAGAAATACCAAAAAACAAAAGCAGGGTGAATTTTCAAAGTCAGCTGACCAATCTACATTTTTTGTAGGAAAACCGTCTCACAGAGACCCAGGGTTCCCTGGGTCAATTACACAGGGGGCTTCTTATATCTATCCTTCACGGTCTAGACATCGATTATACAAATGTACCAACTTGGGGACTATTTTTCATGCCGCCCTTAAACCACTTAAAACTAATCATTATCTTGGCGGTCATTTTTTTCGTCAAACAAATGTCCCTACGCCCGATTTTTCAGTAAATCTTACCTTCATATTTCCATTCAACTTCTATCATCTTCTGTCCGTGGTCATGGAATATCTTCAGGATCCTTGGGGGAAAACAGAAACAGAAAATCAGTTGATGATCATCACTTTATTCTCTTTAATAAGAAAAAAGTGTGCTTCAGTCCAGTACTGTTAATTCTCGCGTAGAAGCCTCGCCTTGTATAAGGGTCAGAACTCCAGTGCGGCTTATATGATTGTCTCTAAGTTAAGGTGCAGCTTATACAAGGCTTTTAATAGCGTAGTTAGGACCATATTAATAACGATGTTGCTCCCATAATGCATTTCACCCGAGGCTATTTTGTTGGGTCCTGGTCGGTGGTTAGGTTCCCGCCCTGCGCCATGTTGTTATTGCAACTTTCTTCTGACAGCACCCCCAAGGCACCAAATGTTCACACTTAATAGTAGCGCCTGCAGCGAAGCTGCTGGTATAGTACTAAAGTAGCACTTTTCAGACCCCAGATGCGGCTTATAGACTTGTCCCAAGTTATACGAGTGTTAGGCTTATACGCGAGAATATATATAGTAGCCATAATCAGACCCCAGCTGCGGCTTATATGATTTTCCTAAACTTGAGGTGCAGGTTATAAGTGAAGTTTTACTGTAACATCCCCTCACCTGAGCGGTAGCAGTGCCGTGTCCCACGGGTGGCTGAGGTCCCAGGCGGTTAGCAGCGGCACAAAGCGCGCCTCCACCTTGTCCGCTCCCCAACCCAGGTGCTGCTGGTTGAACGCCTGAAATGGGGATGGACCACAGGTTTAAATTGATTTTTTTTAAAGTGTTTTATTTTGGGAAAATAATACCGTTACATTCAAAAGAATAATAAATGCATTAAACCTAGCATGTGCACATTGCATTCCTTCCGCTAGAGCCCCTTTAATGACCGTATTTCAACTTATGGTTTCTTTCAAAAAATGTTTCAAATACTGTACTGTTGTGTTTCAGCGCCGGTGTATAAATAAGCGTGTCTCAAAGCACAGGCGGTATAGGGGTCTTGAAATTCTTCTTCAGGAAAATAGGATCTCAAATAAGCGTTTTATGCCTTTTATGAAGTGTTGGCATGTACTTAATGAATAACTCATTTTTGATATTAATCAATAGGCGTGTGATTTACATCACAGGAGACTCAGGGTGTCACCATGCTGACCATGAATCATGATGGCGGTAAACCATAACTGTGAACCATAACGACCTGATGGTGGACCATGATGGCAGTGGACCATGATGGCAGTGAACCAAGATGACTGAGAACCATGATAATCATGAACCATGATGGCCGTGAACCATGATAATCATGAGCCATGAACCATGATGGCCGTGAACCATGATGGCCATGAACCATGATGACCATGAACCATGATGACTGTGAACCATGATGGCCATGAACCATGATGACCTTGAACCATGATGGTCGTGAACCATGGCCATGAACCATGATGGCCATGAACCATAAACCATGATGGCCATGAACCATGATGGCTATGAACCATGATGACCATGAAACATGATGACCGTGAAACATGATGGCCGTGAACCATGATGACCGTGAACCATGATGGCAATGAACCATGATGGCCATGAACCATGATGGCCATGAACCATGATGGCCATGAGCCATGATGGCCATGAACCATGATGGCCGTGAACCATGATGGCCATGAACCATGATGACCGTGAACCATGATGGCCATGAACCATGATGGCCATGAACCATGATGACCGTGAACCATAATGGCCGTGAACCATGATGGCCGTGAACCATGATGGCCATGAACCATGATGACCGTGAACCATAAAGACCGTGAACCATGATGGCCATGAACCATGATGGCCATGAACCATGATGACCGTGAACCATGAACCATGATGGCCATGAACCATGATGGCCATGAACCATGATGGCCATGAACCATGATGGCCATGAACCATGATGGCCATGAACCATGATGGCCATGAACCATGATAATCATGAGCCGTGATGGCCATGAACCATGATGGCCATGAACCATGATGGCCATGAACCATGATGGCCATGAACCATGATGGCCGTGAACCATGATGGCCGTGAACCATGATGGCCGTGAACCATGATAATCATGAGCCATGATGGCCATGAAACAATAATGGCCATGAACCATGATGGCCGTGAACCATGATGGCCATGAACCATGATGGCCATGAACCATGATGACAGTGAACCATGAACCGTGATGAACATGAACCATGATGGCCACCCAGCCAGCATGCCCATATGGGCCCCACCTGGGTAGAAACTGGGCACACTGGGCTAACCTGGGCTTGGGCTCTGGGTGGGGTATGAGCGGGCTCTCAGTTGGGCCCCACCTGGGCTAAGCCCACTGAGTTCCTGTTAATCATTGCACAGGGAGTACCTTAAATCACACCCAAATGTCTTTCATTCATCCTTATTTCAACTTTAAGTCTCATTAACACCAACATTTCTGAAACTGGGTTTGACATGGGCTATGACTGGGCAAACTGGGCCAAGATAAACCTGGCCGGTTGGTGGGCTGCAGGCTGGGTATGAGGTGGGCCCCAGCTGGGATCTGCCTATTGATAAAATATTATTATTGCAGAAAATGTTTCTTACATCAAATCCATAATTGCCTTTTTGTCAAAGTGTACTGTTATTTTCATTTTTCTTTTTGTTTGTCTACTGGGCTACAACCGGGCTGCAACTGGGCAAGCTGGGCAGAGTTTCCGAATTCCTCACTAGATGGCAGCACTGCATGTGTTGTGAAGTTTTAGATGTAAACACAGATCTATTTCTTTATTTACAATGGTAATCAATGCTCTAACAGTATGCAAAATAATTGGGAAATAACACTGATTTCATAGTTAGTCGATATGATCTAAAGTTGGAGACTAAATAGTTTTAATATTAGGAAAACAATAAATACCTAAGTGTGGACACCTCTTGTTTGGATATGAGCATATGCTATAACCCTGGGTGTGCTTCTCACTATTATCACTTGCTTGCCATGCATGGACTGCTTGGCTATGGTGGTAGTGTCACAATAAAGTGGCCTTACCTTACCTGCAGTCAATAGATGTATAATTTGGTTCTCTTTACTCCTTTGATGAAAGGAACAGAGGGCAACATACAGTTGTGTACTGTGGGAAAACCATCTGGGCTGGCCCACTTAGGACCCGGTTATGGCCCACCTTTCAGGGCCCAGTTGGAATATAGGGCACTTGATACACCTAGCCTCTAAATAAACAACAACAAAAATCAATTTGATAATTTAATATTCAGGGTAATGTTACTCCTAAATGCCCATATGGGCCCCAGCTGGGGCCCGAGTAGCGCCGAAACTGGGCAGCCCACCTGGGCTCCGCATGGGTGCATGTGACAGCCCCAGGTGGGCCCCGTCCGGGCGGCCCAACTGGGTCCCAGATAACAGCCCTATTGGGACCCAGCTGGGGCCCACTAACCAATGCTGGCTGGGCATGAACCATGATGGCCATGAACCATGATGGCCATGAACCATGATGGCCATGAACCATGATGGCCATGAACCATGATGGCCATGAACCATGATGGCCGTGAACCATGATGGCCGTGAACCATGATGGCCGTGAACCATGATAATCATGAGCCATGATGGCCATGAAACAATAATGGCCATGAACCATGATAATCATGAGCCGTGATGGCCGTGAACCATGATGGCCATGAACCATGATGGCCATGAACCATGATGGCCATGAACCATGATGGCCGTGAACCATGATGGCCATGAACCATGATGGCCATGAACCATGATGGCCATGAACCATGATGGCCATAAACCATGATGGCCGTGAACCATGATAACAATGAAAACTGTGAACCATGATGACCATGAACAAGGATGACCGTGAACCATGATGACCGTGAACCATGATGACCGTGAACCATGATGACAATGAACCATGATGACCATGAACCATGATGGCCATGAACCATGATGGCCGTGAACCATGATGACCATGAACCATGATGGCCATGAACCATGATGACCATGAACCATGGTGGCCGTGAACCATGATGGCCGTGAACCATGATGGCTATGAACCATGATGACCATAAACCATGATGGCCATGAACCATGATGACCATGAACCATGATGGCCATGAACCATGATGGCCATGAACCATGATGACCATGAACCATGATGGCCATGAACCATGATGACCATGAACCATGATGGCCTTGAACCATGATAATGAATGGTATAGGCGATTGGCATCACATGTGACCCAGGGGAGAGGGGAGGGGGGACAGAGTTCAGGGGGTCGAGGGACGGGGGTCGAGGGACGGAGGTCGAGGGAAGGGGGTCGAGGGAAGGGGGTCGAGGGAAGGGGGTCGAGGGACGGGGGTCGAGGGAAGGGGGTCGAGGGAAGGGGGTCGAGGGACTGGGGTCGAGGGACTGGGGTCGAGGGACGGGGGTCGAGGGACGGGGGTCGAGGGACGGGGGTCGAGGGACGGGGGTCGAGGGACGGGGGTCGAGGGACGGGGGTCGAGGGACGGGGGTCGAGGGACGGGGGTCGAGGGACGGGGGTCGAGGGACGGGGGTCGAGGGACTGGGGTCGAGGGACGGGGGTCGAGGGACGGGGGTCGAGGGACGGGGGTCGAGGGACGGGGGTCGAGGGACGGGGGTCGAGGGACGGGGGTCGAGGGACGGGGGTCGAGGGACGGGGGTCGAGGGACGGGGGTCGAGGGACGGGGGTCGAGGGACGGGGGTCGAGGGACGGGGGTCGAGGGACGGGGGTCGAGGGACCAGGGACGGGGGTCGAGGGACTGGGGTCGAGGGACGGGGGTCGAGGGACGGGGGTCGAGGGACGGGGGTCGAGGGACTGGGGTCGAGGGACGGGGGTCGAGGGACGGGGTCGAGGGACGGGGGTCGAGGGACGGGGGTCGAGGGACGGGGGTCGAGGGACGGGGGTCGAGGGGCGGAGGGACGGGGGAGGGGGGACAGGGGATGGGAGAGGGGGGACGAAGGGAGGAGGGATGGTGGAGGGGGTACAGGGGAGGGGGGATGGGAGAGGGGGGATGGAGGGAGGAGGGACGGGGGAGGGGGATGGAGGGAGGGGGAAAAAAAAGATTTGGAAAAGAAGAAAAAAAAACAAAGTTTGGAAAAAACGAAGTTTGGAAAAAACGAAGTTTGGAAAAAACGAAGTTTGAAAAAAAAAAAAAAAAAAAAAAAAAAAAAATTTATTAGAGGGAGGTAATCACCAGGCGTCTCATATACCGTCTCAAAAAGCGTTCCCCAAGCCTTTAACATGGAGCTCTATGGGTTCAACAAGTTGGTGGAGGGCATTAGAGGGAGGTTTTTCCTATACCAGCAATGCTAAAGAAATTAGTGAAAAAAAAGCCAAATGTTACACTTTTTTAAATGCCTTTTTTGAGAATTTGAGGAAACGCACATTTACAATATTGGTATCGGGAGATCGGCATTGAGCTGTACAACTCAAAACACAGATATCTGTTTGGCAGGAAAATTTATTTGCTGAAATATTTGAGGTACAAGTCATGGGAAAAATGTCTTAAATTGGGTTGAGAACCGTCGTATAAGACCCTGAGGCACAGTAGTGCCCCTGGGTCAACCATGAAAACCGTAAACCATGATGACCATGAACAAGGATGACCGTGAACCATGATGACCGTGAACCATGATGACAATGAACCATGATGACCATGAACCATGATGACAATGAACCATGATGGTGACAGACCATGATGATCATCCCAAGTGGCAACATGGTCAACATCCCCCCCCACCTCCCAACAACATGTGGCAACATTAGCAACATCCCAAGTGGCAACATGGGCAACATCTCCCTCATGATTATAGGCCATTTCCCAATTTTCAATATGGTTGAAGTTGGAGAACAAACCCACTCCATTTCGGCAGAAACCGTCTCCCTAAGAACCCGGGTGCCCTGGGTCAACGAGCAATGACAGTGCACACACGGGTTGTCTAGTCTAAAACACTTTCTTGTGCACTAAGCCTATAGCAAGACAAGCATACATTGGTATATAGAACTTTTATTGAATTCAAAACATAGCACGGCGCAGGGTTGTCTAGAATGGTGCACACGGCTTCAGTATAGGATCCAATGGGAGGGCATGTTTGGTGTTTTGTTGATTCAAGAAAATGCAAATTTTTTGATGACCTTTTATTCACAGAAAAAATTCACAATTCCGTCTAGAGTGAATTGGATGATTTAGATGAGATATGAAACGACCATATAATACATAAATTACATCATTGACATGGCGACTTTCTGAAATATGATAGATTGAAAATGAAATTGGGAAAATCTCTTAACCAAGGTTTCAGATCGTCTATCTAGACTCAGGGGTGCACCCTGAGTCAATAAGCGCCGGGGGTATATAGAGCTCCAAATCTATAAGTGCCGGAGAGCTTAAATACAACAGTACGGTATCCTCAACGGCAAAACGTCCGACCGTCAGTAGGTATGTCAGGGGTAGGGGTGGGGGTTGATGGTTCCTATAAAGCGATAGCGTAGGAGGAAAATGCCCAGTCTTTAACCCTTGAAGGACATTATAGTGTTATGTCCTCTGTTGTTATAGAGGACAAATGCAGCGCTGAATAACTTGCCAGTGTTGCACTCATAAATAACCCTTAATTTATTGGATTGATACAGTCCCAATGGGTTATTATGATGAAACAATATAGTACTGGCTAGTAACTCACCAGCAGCTTGTGGGCGCATTATACCAATAATTGTTGCTTTAACGAAATATGCCATATTCAAATGCTTAAAGTGTCATGTCAATTGGTCAAAATCTAAAATGCTTACCTGCAGCTTGTGTACGGAGGGTTTGTGCCACTCCAACTCGTGGTCTGGGGCGCGGTAGGACGGCTTCAGGAACGCGTCTACCACCTGGAACAAACAGCGTATTACATGGGATGAGTTTGTAGGGATGTTATCGATACCCCCAGAATCGATACACCGACATTTCTTGAATTCCGATTATCGCATCGACAAAAGCATTATATCGATACAGTTTTTCTATCACAGTTTACCTCATAATTTACCTTTCTAAAACTGTAAGCATTGTGTGAATATTCCATCCAGAACTTGCTTTTTATTCCATTTGAAAATTGTAACCTATTTTTGCCTAAAACATTGAAGGCAAAACACCTCGGATTGTGTTCAAATTGCTACCAAATGTTTGTGCCTATAGACTCAAGTATGAGGGAGGAAATAAACTAATTTGAGTTCCATGTCCCAAACCCAGACATTTTTAGGTACATTTCCCAGAACTGCAGCTACCTAAAACCTCGCATATAAGCCGCGGCTATTACACAAGTCAGATCGCCGGTGCGGCTTATAGGATCAGCCCAAAAGTCAAAGTTAGGCTTATATATGCAAGTACAGTGAAACTTCGTTATAAGGAACTCTGATATAAGGAGATCTTGCTTATAAGGAGCAGATTTGTGTGGTCCCGATTTTTCCCTATACATTTATATAGTAAGAAAACTCTCTTAGAAGGAGTTGTTTTTACCTTAACCTCTGATATAAGGAGGTAATTTTGGCTCATTTTCTTATTTTGTACGCGCAAACCTTACACAGGGAAGTCATTTCTCAGGATTACAGTCACATACTGCTTAAAATTGCCCACTGCCCCATCCCATAGAGGTGGGGAGAATACTTTTGTAGCTGCCCTGGGAAGGAAGGGAGATAAAAGATCTAGAAGGGTTGTTGACTTGAAATAATACACAAACCCATCTGAATTCTATTCAAATCAAGTCTATAAGGGTATAAGATACACCTGTAGGCAGTGTACTGTTGTCTGTGCCTTGATAAGGCTGACCTTGCTTATAAGGAGACCTTGCTTATAAGGAGCAAATTGCACTAGTCCCAAGGTCCTCCTTATAACGTAGTTTTACTGTATTTTCAGTATGTAGAGATATGGCTTATGGACCTTCTCTGGTGGGGAGGAGGGGAGCATTACACGCACCTGTTGTGGTGGGAAGTCCGTCTCGTGCTGGATGTGGCGGTATATCTTGATGCCGGCGGCGTGTTCGGCGAGCTGTCGCCGGTCGGCGTGGAAGGGGCAGGCACACGGGTGGTCGGGTGGGTTGGTCTGACAGCCGCCCTCAGACTTACACAGGATACAGCCCTGCTTCTGGTGCACCTCCTTACTGCCTGGTAGTACAGGGAACAACAATATAATGCATTATATAGATTCTATTTTTTCCTTTTTCTCTAGATTAATATAGATTTCAGGCTATAGATAGTTTGTAATTATCTTCTATGATTTGGACTAAAACCTTACTTTTGGAGGGAAAGGTTTCAGGCACTTCGGAACGACTAGCCTATTTTATTTTGTCACTCTTTTTTATGCCTGATGAGCTCTTTCATAAGCGAAACCTTATCAAGTCTCCATTTGTTGTTTCATCCAATAACAATCATTATCAACAACCTTTAGAAACATTTGCAATTGGTGATTGTATCCAGTGTGCAACGGATTCGTTGAATACCTGGGTTCGGCTAATAGACAAGACTTTTATACAGCTTTTTGTAGACACATGGCATCTACATCTAAACATACCTGGATGTTGACACTTGAGGCAATGTCGTCGTTTTGTCGTACTGCCAAGGGTACTCAGTCTCTTGTAGAAAGCACCAGTTCTTAACTCCCTCAATCTACAAATGTGGACAATTATTTGTTATTGATAAAGAGTAAAACACAATAAAAGTATCAGTTTTATGTATAATGTTTAATCTTGTGGGGGTTTGCAATAATAGTACAGTTTAATATTACTTTTACTGCTTCCTAGCATGATATTGATGACGCAAGAGTTAGATGGTAGCTCGTTACAGCGATCACAGCGTGTTCTCTCAAATATTTCAGATTGAAATTCTCTTACATTTCCTGACTTTCCATGGCAATAAATTACTATTTTCCATCACAATATTCACACCGTGATATAGTGTCCTAAGAGAATGTAGAGAGCAAATGCTTCTTTCTAGAGGGATCAATTCAATTGTTTTCATTTTCCATAACTGAGGTAAAATTTCAAAAGATTCAATGACATTCCTTATCAGGGGGAAGGCGCTTATTACGTCGAATACGGTATGTCAAGTTTACTTTTTTGACCGTTTGAACTTTTGTATCCAGTGGGTGAGGGCGTGGCGGCCATTTTCCAAGATGGCCTCCTTGCCAATTCCGTAACGTATACCGTACTTACTTGTGTATGGGGTCGTGACCTTGGATCTCCTTCATGAAGTCCTCTGCGTACTTCCTGCCCACGGCCTTGACCCCTGTGTAGTAGTCGCAGCCGAGGAGCAGCGCGAGACAGACGAGGTGTCGTCGTGTCAGCCCCAGCCGCCGCTGTACGTCCTCCATGTGGTACACGCACATCCCGGCCGCCTGCAACCAAGCAAGGTTTATAATATCATTCACTATCACGAAGTCTCGAGTTTTACCCACAGCTTGTATGTGAATCAGAACCAGCTTTCATTTGATTCCAGACATGCCTACCTAAAATCCCGCCTATGAGACAAATTTTATTTGGCGTTTTTATTTTTTATAAACCGATTTCCCCCCCTTAATTGGGGATTGTGGGGTTTTAATACATTTGAATAAAGAGAAAGCAATTTTGAAACCGATTTTGCATAGAACAATTTTTTTTCTCAAGTCGGGAGTTCAGCTTATAAGTGGGATCCTATAGGGTTGGTTTTACAGTATATAGGATGCGGCTTATACAAAGGTTTTTGAAAGTATACTACAGTGCTGAAATAGCTAGAATAACATGGGCACATCCCCGCCGCCTGCCAACTGCAACCAAGGAATGTTAACCCTCTAAGTAGGGTGGCCGGAGGCTCTAGCTGGTCGCTCAATCTATATCTGATCCTATGTTAAGTGACCCTTTTATGATGGCCTCTCATTTTGGCTGGGGAGCAGATAGAGACCTCTAGTAACTTGATATGAAGAGATCTTGAATGGATCCTTCATACATAAGCTGGAATTAGCATAATAAATTGTATTACATAATGTAAGTTAAGAGCAATATTAACAGACCTTCAGATTTTGAGTCTGTCTTGAGCTCTATAACTGGGTGATCTCATGAACCTATCCTCTGGGAGAATTGACACTGTTTGATGGCAAATCCATGTATCAACGGAATTCTTTTTTTGTTTGAAGCATATTGTATGCAGGCATGTCATAGGGGGTCCTATAGTTACTTGAGACAATTATATCTTATATAGATAAGCCTCCTAAAATTGTGTATTTTTAGCTCAATTATTTTTCTAGAACTGTTTAATTGGTAGTTTACGGTAGACTACTGAAAATAGAGCTAAATGAGCTTAAAATGATGCATTTGGAATGGAAATGATACAACCTACCGCCAGCCAGCATCAGGACATCTCCTGGGGGTCATATGGGGGTCTGAGACCCCAATCCCAAGCATTTACCTCATATAAATAACACTAGACGGCACCACTTTGATAGGGCTATAGAGAGAATCAGACTGGGTAATTAGTACACACACTACACATTGGTGGCAGCAATGTGCTGTGGGGGAGGCCTTGCCCCTATGTATGTTCTAGGTGCCTGCCTTCAGATCTGTCAGAAAGGTTGGAGGGGTGAGGCATAGGTAATCAGCTACAGTTAGTTATCTAGTTACTGTATCAACAGAACAGTGGTAATTTGTTAAATGCGAATATTGAGGCATTCTAGACATACATGATACATATGTGTTTAATTCATTTAAAAAAATGCTCCGGCCACCCTACTCTAAGGGCTGCATCTAGCATTAATGCATCATGCCCTTGGTCGTCATGATGCATGAATGCAGCCCTGGTGAAGTGCCTGTATATACTGATGGTTTGATAAACATTTGTCATATATAGTGATATGTAATGTTCATTTAGGTAATAACGAGGAAACATTACCCATTAATGATACATCTACAGCCACTTTAACCCTGGGACTGTTGCGTCTTACTGCCACTTAACCCTTTAAGGATGGCATGATACCTTAATGCATCATGCCCTTGGTCGTCATGATGCATGAATGCAGCCCTGGCGAGTAACTCGCCAGTGCTGCATTCAAGCATCATGCTGACCCTATGGGGTTGAGACACTCCCGAAGGGTTGGCATGATGCACCAATGTAGCACCGGTGAGTTACTCGCCAGGGCTGCATTTGTGCATCATGATGACAAATGTCATCTTTTAGCGACATCCGTCCATAAAGCATTAAATTACGGGTACACTCTTACCTTTTGACTATTACACGTGAAGTTGCGGTATACGGTATGGGCACCGAAGAGAAAGGCGTCACCATCTTGTGTGACGCACCCATCGACGACCTGCAGGTAAAAGTTACAATGTTAGACGTCACGTCATAAAACAGCACCATGTAAGCCTAACTCACATATTAGCTGCACAGCTGACTTTTGACATCCCTATAAGCCTCAGAGAGGGTTTGAAATTTTCTGATTTAGTACTGTATTATACTTATACTCGCATATAAGAAGCAATCCGACTTTGGGCCAAACCTAAAAGCCACACTCGTGATCTCGCTTCTATGTGAGAATTTACGGTTTATTCATTGTATTCCAGATGAACCAGTAACACTATCATAAATTTTCTATTACAGATAAGTGCCTATACATGGGTCCTCACATTATTGGCCGTGTCGCCGTGTCGATCTTTAGCAAAAGGGCCGTGTCACTGTGTGTCGATTTTTATGTGTATAGCATATATAAGGACCTTATGAAGGTGTCTATGTCCGTCGATTTCTAAAAGGGCCGTGTCGCCCGTGTCGATTTTTAAAAGGGCCGTGTCGCCCGTGTCGATTTTTACCCATGTAGAGGCACAGATAAGATAGATTGGGGTGGCTACATGTAATATGTAATGTGAGAAAGGGTTAGGAAAAACATAGGGGCAGGATGTGTGAGTAGTACAGAAAGTGGGGTTAGGGGCAGAGTGTGTGAGTAGTACAGAAAGTGGGGTTAGGGGCAGAGTGTGTGAGAGTAGTGAGTAGTACAGAAAGTGGGGTTAGGGGCAGGGTGTGCGAGTAGTACAGAAAGTGGGGTATGGGGCAGGGTGTGTGAGTAGTACAGAAAGTGGGGTAAGGGGCAGGGTGTGAGAGTAGTACAGAAAGTGGGGTTAGGGGCAGGGTGTGTGAGTAGTACAGAAAGTGGGGTTAGGGGCTGGGTGTGTGAGTAGTACAGAAAGTAGGGTTAGGGGCAGGGGGTGTGAGTAGTACAGAAAGTGGGGTTAGGGGCAGGGTGTGAGTAGCACAGAAAGTGGGGTATGGGGCAGGGTGTGAGAGTAGTACAGAAAGTGGGGTTAGGGGCAGGGTGTGTGAGTAGTACAGAAAGTGGGGTTAGGGGCTGGGTGTGTGAGTAGTACAGAAAGTAGGGTTAGGGGCAGGGGGTGTGAGTAGTACAGAAAGTGGGGTATGGGGCAGGGTGTGAGAGTAGTACAGAAAGTGGGGTTAGGGGCTGGGTGTGTGAGTAGTACAGAAAGTAGGGTTAGGGGCAGGGGGTGTGAGTAGTACAGAAAGTGGGGTTAGGGGCAGGGTGTGTGAGTAGTACAAAAAGTAGGGTTACGGGCAGGGTGTGTGAGTAGTACAGAAAGTGGGGTTAGGGGCAGGGTGTGAGTAGTACAGAAAGTGGGGTATGGGGCAGGGTGTGTGAGTAGTACAGAAAGTGGAGTAAGTAACTGACAGTTGGGAAAATCACTCACTAATAGAGCTCAGAACAGGCTTGAAATGTGAAGGTCTGTCAACATTTCCCCTGATTACATTATGTAATACAATTTATTGTGTTTATTCCAGCTCATATGAGATTGACCCATTCAATATCTCAATATACCAATTCACTGTAAGGCTCTATCTACTCCCTAGCCGAAATGACAAGCCATTATAAGAGGGTCATTTAACATAGGATCAGATACGCATTGAACGATCATCCAGACCCTCCAGCCACCCTACTGAGGAGAGATCATGTGCCAGACCACAGATTATTAAATTTTAGTACAGAAGAACGCTATTATATGTAGAAATCATAGTATAATACATTGAGAAAGAGAGGATATCGCCACCACCCCTATATAAGTATCACAGGCAGCTGGAGTGGTGGCCTAAGTTATCATTATTTATCCCACTCGAGGTCGTGTTTGAATCAAATATCAACACATCAAATATCAGCTCTCATTCGTTATGATCAAGCTGTGAGTGAGAGTATCTGGGCCTGGAGGTATACTTTTATGGGAATAATAACTTATTTTACGAATTTATGGGGGTGGAAAACCTTAGACCAAGAAGTGAGGAAACTAAAAAATCCCAAAAACGTGAAAAAACCTCCTCATCTGGTGGTGCCAGAAAGTCAGGTTACTGCTGGAATTACAATTCCGATAGGGGGTGCAGTGAGGATCCATGTGCCTATACGCATTAGGCAGCTTAAAAAAATTATCAGCTTTAGGCCACACCAAAAAAAAAAGTTGGTCAATGGATTTCGCGCACCTTATTTTCGGAAATGGAAATTTTATTTATTTTTTGAAAAAAAAATTGTCAATGGATTTCGCTCGCCTCATTTTTCTTCAAAATTGAGAATTTTTTTTTTTCTTTTCAAATTTTCTTCCAGTAATTCCCCCAGATCAACCAATAAATTTTTATGTTAGAGGTCCAATAAGAACTTTTGTCAGAGGCTGGTTAAAAAAAAAAAAAATTGTCGCTCGCTCCAGTTTTCCACCGACAAAATCCATTGACCAAAAAATATTCTTTAAAAAAAAAATAAAAAAATTCGCTCGCTCGCATCATTTTTGGAAAAGTGAAATCCATTGACCAACTTTTTTGTTGTTGTTTTAAGTGGCCTTAGTGTACTTCATGTGGCGGTCACCAAAAGGCTAGTGAGTGCCCTTCCAACTGTAGCTGGCGGCTATAGAAGATAGCTGTTCGCTATTGAAAACTCCAGACGAGCACTTATGAATAAGGGTCTAGGGTAGACCGCCCATGCGATGACTAGCTGGTCTGTTGGTACCATGAGTAGACTGGTATGTCTCAATAAGGGTGCCATTGATCATGGGGCCAATCTTCCGCAGGGCTGTTATAAAAGTGGGGCTGATCGTCCTCAGGGCCAATCGCTGTAGGGCCTATTGTTCACAGGGCTCCTGATCCATGTACCGGTCGACTTAAGGTACCAACAGACCAGCTACCGTACCGTCACGTTTAAGCGCTGGGGGCTCTTCACTTTGGCGGGGCTCTTACACAGGCGCTTATACAAGACAGGTGCTTATTCAAGGTCATGATTTTAATACTTAAGAAACATTTCGCTGCCCCTATACTCCCGGCGCTTATTCAAGACCGGCGTTCTTTCAAGACCAGGCGCATAATTGTGACGCTACGGTAGTCATCTTATGGGCGGTCTACCCTAAGAACTTGTGCGTTGCTGTACTTACCCCGTGTAGGTTGAGCTGTGCGCAGGTGGCCTCGGCCTCCCCGTCACTGTGGACGTAGCACACCCCCAGTGCCTCCAACAACTCACAGCACTGAAACCACACCAAACACATGCATGTTGTCTGAGGTGTAATTGGCAAGATTCACAGGCTTTACATCCATTTGTTGTTATAAGGCCACTTAAAATTGATTATCAGCTTTGCGGACACTTTTTGGAAAAAATCGGTGAGGGAGGGAGGCTTTTTTTTTTTTTATATATACTTTTTCTTGGGGGTGCGGGAGGGCCTTTTTTCTTTTTTTGCATAAATTGATGGTCTGCACATATAAATAAGGTCTAAAATGCCCTTTAAACTTTGTTTCTACCCCTATTATTAGCTGAGATATTGATATTTTTGCAACAGGTCTTCTGAATTTTTTTAGATGCGCCCTTTTTTTGGCCTTTTTTTTCTTAAAAGGTGATGAAAAAGGACCAATGCGGCCCTTTTTAGAGGATGCGCGCGGTGTCCGCAAAGCTGATAATCAATTTTAAGTGGCCTAATAATGCAACAACTGGTGAGTAACTTTGTGACACTGAATTGGTGTAGTATGCTGATCTTGCAGACAGAGGTTGATGCAGAAAATTAACAAGCTGGATACTATCAGGAGTACTCTAAACTCTAATGTTGGACTGAGAAAGTCAGAAACAATTTACATGGTGTCCCAACACAAACCTTTTATAGCATGTATATATTGATATGCTACAAAGCCTTGTACATCTCATTAATATGGAAGTGAGCATTTTAACAATAAATTTAGTTTTTTAGATTACAAACCTCCTGTATTTGTGCTTCAAACTTGGCATTCTTGCCGCGTGGGGAGGCGTTGTTGTATGTTGGTGCGGGGGCGCCCTTTTTCCTGGGCGTCCCGTGTAGGCGGCGCTCTAACTCGGCGTTCTTGAGAGCCGGTGGCGCCCCCTCTACGACAAACACAGGCGTCACCTGGTGCCGCAGCAGGTGCAGCACCCGCCAGAAGATGTTCCTGTAACAGTCATGAAGGGTTAGGGACAGTTGACGAGGAATTTCTTTTTTCTTATTTGTTTTCTTTCTTTTTTTTAATACAAGATTTATTATGCTTAAGTACTGGATGCCCCCCATTGAATACAATGTTGCCGTTTCAATAGGCTAAGAAAAAGTTGTCTTTCCTTCATTAAATGGCTTCAAATTTAAAAAAAATAATACAAATGCCAACTGCATTGATACTGCGCTGACGTATTTCACTTAAGAGGGCTGGGGCCGTGTCCCACTGAGCCACAGCATCAATGGGTCTTTCTATTTGTCTATTTTCCCTACCAATACTCGTTCAGTAGTGGTAGGGAACAATAGTATTTTCATCCAACACTAAACTCTACATTCATGGTCCAGGTATTCTTGATTTGGGTTTTAGCGCGGAGTATGTGAAATTTGTGAAATGTGAACCCCCCCTCCCTTACAGGTCGAAAATCAGCACGCGCGTGGGCCCTTTGAGGCATAGTAATGCGCGGGCTTTTAGGCTCAAAACAGTTTAATTCACCCCCCCCCCCGGTCAAGGGCTCCAAATTTTTGCCCCCCTCCTCCCCCCGGTTGTTAAAAAAGGATCACTCCCTTACCTGAGGTAGGGCTTGTCGACGCCCGGGATGACTTCCCGCTCACGGATCCAGATACTCAGGTCTATAGCCACCTTCTTACCCTGAAGGTCATGCAGGGTCACTGGTTGTCCAACAGGTTCAAGGATCGGCCATAACTCCCGCACACCCATGACCTAAACCTGACAAGAGAAACATATATATCAGACATTGTGTGATACAGTCTTCTTAATATAAGACAGAATGTTGCCCCACAAAAGTAATCTGTCCCCTTTCTTCAAATGCACTAACTAAGAAAATGTAATTAGTTTTAGTAGCTGTCACCGCATCGTTAGCGGTAGCCTGATATAAATTTAAAATCAAAATGGGTGAACTAGTTTTCCCTGTATTACTCATCCCTGTGACCCTCATCCTTTCTTTTCTCAACTCTCACTTGTCTAAATCATAATCAATATTACGTAAAAATCACAATAAATACGTCACGTTTACATGGTAATGGTGTTATCCCTCCATCCCTTACAATAAACGATCCCAATCCAATTCGTAATTTTAGGCATGTATATAGTGATACATTTTGCAGTACGAAGGGTGCATTCCGGTGTGTAGGATATAATTGGATATGGGAGGTGTACTGGGGATCCCTTGCTGGATATACCAGGCTTTTATCACCTAATTTTCTGACCCGTAGTAGTAAGCAGCTCATTGTGTTTGACCAACCACTATTGTTATTATTATTATTATTAAAGTGGCCCCTGTGTGCTAATTTATTGTTATCAAACTGTACTTCAAGACACTTCAAAGGATCACTACTGTCTTCAGATCCAGATAATTTGGTCATGATAACAGTATAATGCTAGTAATTAAATATGCAACTTCTAATAATTTCAATTGTAAATATATTTCTAATCTATTGATCTCTGATCCGATTTATATTTTCGCCTGGTCTCAGCCTATCTGCTCTTCACTCTGTCACAATTAGTCTATAAATTTTCTTGTTGCAATGGGCACCAGCTGTCAATGTCATATGACGCCACCTTTTCTTTTTAATAAAATGCACAATATCATTAACAGACAATATTATCTCAGGCATTTATATTTTAAAATATGTTTGCTGAGCCTGAGGTATAGACTGACTCTCATTGAATCCAGAGCTACCCTCACACTTGTCTGACCTCAGTCAGTCAGTAGCTGAGTCACCATACCGGTGTCTACGTCAGAGTGGCTCACGCTGTCTGGGTAGGCCTACCGTACTGTCCACTGACTGGTGTGAACTGTGTTGTGGTACAATGTGTACTACTTGTGTAGTGACGAAGTACGTGTGGCCTCCAGTCTTGGACAGTAGGGTAGATTTAACATTAAATGCCGACTGAAATCTATAATTTAATACAGTGACAACGTAGCTCCGATACACTTTTGATATTACATGAGGATATAGAGGGCGATCCTTACTCCGATCTACGTCATTTGTCTGTATTTTGGTGAACAATATGGATCATCAGCAAGAGTAAACAGCCGGAGATGTTCACGTGAAGTGAGGTGAACATAGCGGACGTTAAATGACCCGTCGAACCCGTTACAACGGGGGCGTTCGGACCCACGCAGGGTTTGACAGCAGTTATCTTCGATCTGATTGAATGTCATTCCATTGTAATTGTGCCACTCAATACACATGCACATTGACTTCATTTTTATGAATCCTGCTCGGCAGATTGCTCGGCTATTTCGCTTGATATGTGTCATTGACGGAGAGATACGAAAAGGGCGACTTCGTACGGACAAAAAACATAGTCACGTGATCATGGTTGATCATGTGAGAAAGTAGTACCAAGACTGGGATTGGTGATGCGGTTTCATGTATCAAATGAACTAAAGTAGTTCATCAATTGATATACGGGTTTAATCAATTCGTTATCTTACTGATGAAATTGACTCTCGTGAACGATAGTCCGATATGAAATAAGCAAAATGAGAATACAATTTGATAGATGTTTATTAAATATTCTAGACATCCTTTCTTAATCTTGGCGGATGGACATAATTCTCTACTGCGCTATCTGTCACCACTGACAGTCGAGTGATTCGAAATCGGAAAGGAGAAAGGGACGAACCAGCAAATCGTTCACGATATTTCCTGTAGAAATTCCAGCTCAATTTACATTTAATTGAACCTGTAATGTTAATATTTGAAGACTTTGATCAATGGAGTGTCCACATCTAGAAGAAAGTGTAAAGATAGTCGAGCCAGCTTGCACGAATCAGAATTATCTATGGTCATGTTCAGGTTTGTTTTGTCTTTGACGTTTCACTTTCATTCTGGCAATTTTGACAATTATATTTAAACGAAGACCATGTCAGTCATCTATTTATCGGGACATTTTACAAATAATAAGTCCATGGCTTTACTGGATATTCAAGCTGTCAATCAGGCATTGCATAACAGTCAAGACATGTCATTGGCATGACGTCAGTGCACTCATGTCTTGCTGACTTGTTTTGGGTTTCAAAACGCAGATGTCATTGTTCGACTCTTTATCAGACGTTCCATTGACTCCATGCAATCGTTGTAGAAATCTACATTTGTGTACTAGGGCTAGGCTACCTTAGCTTACTGCCCACTTATTTTCGTCATGTCTAGACTACAATGTAGATATTGCCAAATCTGTTGTCACACAAGAAAAAAAAAAGGAACCCATCTGACGTCATCACAATATTTAAATGCCAATTTTAAGATCCAGGCCTCTAGTCATCTGACTATCATATCTAGTCATTATGGTGAAGGCGTTATTGCTACTAATCCCAGTTTGAAATGATAATTCGAGTTTGCGTCTTTCCAACATATTTGGGATCAATGACAAAGAACCATGCTAGTAGATCAATGACAGCACGGGGCCCTTCAGGCTTCAGCCTTCAGGGATGAGTCATTTATTAACACCCCCACTCCCCCCCCCCCCCAAGGCCCCATACACTTTAGCCTCTATAAGCAGCTCTGTGTACTCTCCCAATCCTCTCCCGAACAGCAGCCAGTGGAGCGCAGCCCGTGAGAGATGATACTTAATCTACATACACTTAGGTATTACCGGTACTAGGCCTAGATCTAATCTCATCCTTCAATCAATCGTTGTCTCTCAATGTCGGCTATATTTATTTGCAGTATGCGAGACGGAGAAGAGTCCCTGGCTATGTCTGCATTGTGGAATAGTTCACTGTGGAAGGTCTGTGTTGATATTTATGCTCTCAAAGAATGTCTATAGAGATATAATAGTAATAGGAAGATCATGGTTAATTGATTATGGTCATTCAATAAATGGGTACTGTAACTTATCAGCATATAGAGGCCTAACCATAAAAAAGAATGGGGATGAGTAAATCAACGCCGGTGCTGCATTCATGCATCATGACTTCATGTCGACCCTGTTTCTGAATGTTGCCATGTTGAACCTTTCAGGTATATAAATGCACACGCAAAGGACCACAATGATAAAACACTTAGCTCAGAGAACCCAGAGTCACATTCAGTGTGTATGGACTGTGACTCAACAGCAATCTTTTGGTAAGTTTTGTGACACCAGCTATATTTTTTGCTAGTATAGCCGAGTACTAAAGGAACAATTTTCAGAACCCCTGTGCAACCTTTAGAATCGTCCCAAAGTGTAGGTGCGGCTTATACGTGAAAGTTTACGATAGCTCAACTGGAAAAACAAGTTGTATTATACAATACTGTTCATATATTTTCTCTGATCTGTGGCCTTATCCCAACCCCCGCCATACAATACAGTACTTGATGTAACACATTTCATGTAGTACTTAGCTTGTCACTGTTTTTCAGTTATCGCTGTGATGAGTTTGTGATGAATGATACGCCGACCGGTCAGCTGGCTCTGATCCGGACGCGACTCAACTTACTTGCCAAGTAAGTTCACAAACACGTTTCCATATCGAGATGTGTAGATTGGCTTTTAATTAGATTCACAGTTTTATGACGATTTAATCATGAAAGATTTTTAATGTAGGCATTCTTTTTTATTCTATATTGAAATTATGAATAAAAATGATTAAAGAAAAGCTATTATTAAAAAAGGTAGAGAAATGGTTGTGACTTTGTTGAAAAAGAACTTATTTTAATTATGTCATGTTTCCAGCGCTCATCAAGAAAATCATCTGAAAGAAAACTGTGAACAGAAGGTAGAGAAGCCGCGACGACGAAAAACTTCAGAATCTGGTGAAAATAGTAAAAAGAAAATGAAAACGGTATGTGTGCTAATCCTAATACGATTCGTTAAGATATATTAAGTTGTGGAACAGTAATCAACTGTCATGGGTATATTCACTTATTTTTACACACAATACCAATAATTAAATGTACATTTTGTATTGCTATCTATTCTATTATACAAAATGACAAAAAAGATGTACTGTTTTCAAAGGACATTTAAACCCAAGTCAAATCAGATTGTCTTTAAAAAAAAATACGTCCAAAAAAAGGTTTATATTTTGTAAATCCAAACTGAATACATGTATAACAAATCATTTTCAGGATGATGGTATTAAAATAAAGCCCAAGACGTCGGGGCTGCGTAACCTAGGCAACACATGTTTCATGAACGCGGTGCTTCAGTCCCTGAGGTAAGCTGGTCACTAACTCTATACAAGTGCACTTAGGAGACCCAACGTTTCGGGGTTTAGAATGGGAAATACACATTTTCAGCAGTAAATTTAAAAAATAAACATTTGAGGGAAATGTTATCAATGAATCCGACCAGCAAAAGGTCTGTGATTTTAAGTTCTTAAAAGTTTAAGTACAATAGCAAGTATCAAAACTACCTGGGAATCGTTCACACCTGTGATTATGTGACCTTAATGATACTGTGTCAATGTTGTACAAAATCAAACTCATGTTTACAAACTCTTCAATGGTGTAGATAGGGCAAGTCTCGCGATAAAATGTTGTCGTAATTCTTTCGCCTGTTCTAACTAAAAAAATACCACATCTAAGTTGGCCTAAATAGGTCTCAGATCTAAAATTTTATAGCCCAACTCTCCATATTAATGTAGATATATGGAGACAAAAAGATTTCGCCCATCCTTCAAGCCTGCAGGCGATAATTGGGAGAGTGCACAAAGGCCCAGAGGTTGGCTATCACGTGACAAGACTTAGTCGCCCTATAAAGAAGTATGTCCTGATGTCTCTTTGTTGGAGTGGGCTATGTTCGCTGTAACGCTATGAAACTAGGTCAAGCCCACTCTTATATAGTCACCCTGTTTTTTTGTGCAGACATGTTTTGCCTGATCTGTTACAACTTGATGAAATATCCTGTGGACTATTTGAGCTATATCATTCTTTTGCAAAACACCTCAGGTATCTATATCTGTAAAAAGAAATGGGAAAAAAAGAAGTTAAATCACCTAAAATAAGAGATTTCTTTAAAAAACTGAAAAAAAACTCAGATTCTGCCAAAAAAAAAGTGAATGTTGGGAGAATGTAATTTTCTACATGATTTCAGTATTGTACCATTTCAAATATTGCTCTGTTGTATTCCCTACTAAAAATGGTGATAACTCCTGTTGTTAGTTTAATGAAAATACTTAGCATCAAAACAATATATTGATGTGAAGTTGGCGTTTATCGATTCGAATCGATGCGAGTTGGCGCTCGCCATGTTGGATTTCGACAATTTTCGGCGTGCCGACGAGTCGATATCTCCGGATCTTCTTCGTTTTCAGGGTTGCGACCAGCGCCATTCTCTTTATTTTCGAATTCTAGGCCGAAAACATGTGGTGGGGGGGTGGAATGGTGGCTATTTGGACCAATTTGAGTAGGCTTCACACTGAGTCTCGTATTTCGCAAAAGCTGAATAACCAGCCCCCGTCTTGACAGTGGCAGGCCGCGAGTGGTTTCTTCACATTCCCCGAAAAATGAAATGGTCGTTTTCAGCTTTAAAATGGAGTTATATTGAAAGAAACATAGCGCAGGGTGGAGAAAAGATCCTATATTTGGAAGTACAAGAGATAAAATAGGCCTTAACCCCCCAGAAAATTTGGTTGAGGCTTTCTAACATGATGGATCGTGGCAAAATTGAGATGATAAAAATGTGGCCGCTCGGCTTGCGATCAGCTGATCGTTGACCCACATTCAGATTGAGACGATATCTTCTTTTTTTTCATTGACTCCGTTTGGGGGTTAAATACCTTATTTTTAATGGAAACAAAGCCTAAGCACTACAAAACATCCCATATTTACACGTACAATAGCTGATTTAGGCCCTATCCCCCCAGAAAATTTGGTTGAGCCTCTCTCAGTTGATAAATCGGCGAAAAATTGAGACGATAAAAATGTGGCCGCCCGGCTTGCGCTTGATATTTCGTCAAACCATTTAAAAATAATTGACCGTTAGCGATGGGTTTTCGAGGGAATTCGATAAGAAATGACCTGTATTGGTCAATATCAGTCAATATTGGCGAGTATTTCGGCATTATAAGGTTAGATTCGAAATCTATCGTTCGTTCAATGAGAGTTGCGGCACTCGGCGGCGATTGACCCGAACAGTAAATTAAAAACATCTCAATTTAGTTGCTAGGGGCAATATTTTGAGGTGGAATCAATCAACAATGACCGATATTGGCCAATACAGGTCGATATTTGTTAGTATTGGCGAGTATTTCGCCTTTGTAAGGTTGAATCGTAAATTTATTTATCGGCAAAAATTCTTCATTTCCTTGCCGCCTGCCGCCACAAAGACGTCGTCTCCTGCGTGATTTGCTCTTGACCAATCAGAAGTCAGGACTGAGGTCACATGACTCTGCGCCGCTACTAAGATGTATCAATTTGGCCGCTACTAAGATGTATCAATTTGGCCGCTACTAAGATGTATCAATTTGGCCGCTACTAAGATGTATCAATTTGGCCGCTACTAAGATGTATCAATTTGCAGCCGCTACTAAAATGTATCAATTTGCAGCCGCTACTAAGATGTATCAATTTGCTTCCTATATAAATTCAATTCCTATTGGTACTAGGCCTACATTTTAGCTTGAGGGGATAATAAAATCTTCCTACATAAATTCAATTCCTATTGGGACTAGGCCTACTTTTAGCTTGAGGGGATAATAAAATCTTCCTATATAAATTCAATTCCTATTGGGACTAGGCCTACTTTTAGCTTGAGGGGATAATAAAATCTTCCTATATAAATTCAATTCCTATTGGGACTAGGCCTACTTTTAGCTTGAGGGGATAATAAAATCTTCCTATATAAATTCAATTCCTATTGGGACTAGGCCTACATTTTAGCTTGAGGGGATAATAAAATCTTCCTATATAAATTCAATTCCTATTGGTACTAGGCCTACATTTTAGCTTGAGGGGATAATAAAATCTTCCTACATAAATTCAATTCCTATTGGGACTAGGCCTACTTTTAGCTTGAGGGGATAGTAAAATCTTCCTATATAAATTCAATTCCTATTGGGACTAGGCCTACTTTTAGCTTGAGGGGATAATAAAATCTTCCTATATAAATTCAATTCCTATTGGGACTAGGCCTACTTTTAGCTTGAGGGGATAATAAAATCTTCCTATATAAATTCAATTCCTATTGGGACTAGGCCTACTTTTAGCTTGAGGGGATAATAAAATCTTCCTATATAAATTCAATTCCTATTGGTACTAGGCCTACATTTTAGCTTGAGGGGATAATAAAATCTTCCTACATAAATTCAATTCCTATTGGGACTAGGCCTACATTTTAGCTTGAGGGGATAATAAAATCATCCTACATAAATTCAATTCCTATTGGGACTAGGCCTACTTTAAGCTTGAGGGGATAATAAAATCTTCCTATATAAATTCAATTCCTATACTACTTATCTAACAGCACCAGGACGCAGGGGAAAATCGCGCACCAACCCTAACATACGGGTCTCTCGCTGGGCAACTCCCCATACCTTTACCATTGCTGTGGTAGAGAATCAACTCGTATCTACCTTATGCTATACTTTTATGTGCTCAACTCGCTGGGAATAACCTTCCCGATCATGCAGATGTGTTTGGTTAGTTGATATGATAATTATTAAAGCTTCTAGACCTAAAATACCGAAATGCCCCATTGGCTTAGCACTGCCGCTGCCCGTGGACAATGGGCGATGATATGACGTAATACGGGTGCGCCGCCTGGTGAGGGGCGCGAGCACTGCTGGTAGTTCAGTAGTATTGGGACTAGGCCTACTTTTAGCTTGAGGGGATAATAAAATCTTCCTATATAAATTCAATTCCTATTGGGACTAGGCCTACTTTTAGCTTGAGGGGATAATAAAATCTTCCTATATAAATTCAATTCCTATTGGGACTAGGCCTACTTTTAGCTTGAGGGGATAATAAAATCTTCCTACATAAATTCAATTCCTATTGGGACTAGGCCTACTTTTAGCTTGAGGGGATAATAAAATCTTCCTATATAAATTCAATTCCTATTGGGACTAGGCCTACTTTTAGCTTGAGGGGATAATAAAATCTTCCTACATAAATTCAATTCCTATTGGGACTAGGCCTACTTTTAGCTTGAGGGGATAATAAAATCTTCCTACATAAATTCAATTCCTATTGGGACTAGGCCTACTTTTAGCTTGAGGGGATAATAAAATCTTCCTACATAAATTCAATTCCTATTGGGACTAGGCCTACTTTTTTAGGCCTACTTTTAGCTTGAGGGGATAATAAAAGTCCGAAAAAAGTCGAAAAAAGAGGATCCACTCTCGACGAGATTATTTATGTCCCGCGACATTCGACTAAGAACACTACATTTTAGCCCTCAAGCCCTTCCTTGTTTTGGATCAAAATTACAATTAGGAAAATTCCAAGATGGCTGCCAAGATGGCCACCAAAAACTCAAGATTGTCTGATTTCCTTGTGTGATACATGGATTTTAGGGTACTAGGCCTACATTTTAGCTTGAGGGGATAATAAAATCTTCCTACATAAATTCAATTCCTATTGGGACTAGGCCTACTTTTAGCTTGAGGGGATAGTAAAATCTTCCTATATAAATTCAATTCCTATTGGGACTAGGCCTACTTTTAGCTTGAGGGGATAATAAAATCTTCCTATATAAATTCAATTCCTATTGGGACTAGGCCTACTTTTAGCTTGAGGGGATAATAAAATCTTCCTATATAAATTCAATTCCTATTGGGACTAGGCCTACTTTTAGCTTGAGGGGATAATAAAATCTTCCTATATAAATTCAATTCCTATTGGTACTAGGCCTACATTTTAGCTTGAGGGGATAATAAAATCTTCCTACATAAATTCAATTCCTATTGGGACTAGGCCTACTTTAAGCTTGAGGGGATAATAAAATCTTCCTATATAAATTCAATTCCTATTGGGACTAGGCCTACTTTTAGCTTGAGGGGATAATAAAATCTTCCTATATAAATTCAATTCCTATTGGGACTAGGCCTACTTTTAGCTTGAGGGGATAATAAAATCTTCCTATATAAATTCAATTCCTATTGGGACTAGGCCTACTTTTAGCTTGAGGGGATAATAAAATCTTCCTACATAAATTCAATTCCTATTGGGACTAGGCCTACTTTTAGCTTGAGGGGATAATAAAATCTTCCTATATAAATTCAATTCCTATTGGGACTAGGCCTACTTTTAGCTTGAGGGGATAATAAAATCTTCCTACATAAATTCAATTCCTATTGGGACTAGGCCTACTTTTAGCTTGAGGGGATAATAAAATCTTCCTACATAAATTCAATTCCTATTGGGACTAGGCCTACTTTTTTAGGCCTACTTTTAGCTTGAGGGGATAATAAAAGTCCGAAAAAAGTCGAAAAAAGAGGATCCACTCTCGACGAGATTATTTATGTCCCGCGACATTCGACTAAGAACACTACATTTTAGCCCTCAAGCCCTTCCTTGTTTTGGATCAAAATTACAATTAGGAAAATTCCAAGATGGCTGCCAAGATGGCCACCAAAAACTCAAGATTGTCTGATTTCCTTGTGTGATACATGGATTTTAGAGTTATCTAGGGTGTAGAATCCATATTTTGGGTCAAAATCACAATTTGGAAAATTCCAAGATGGCTGCCAAGATGGCCGCCAAAAAGTCAAGATTCTCTGATTTCCTTGTGTGATACATGGATTTTAGGGTAATCTAGGTTGTAGAATCCATATTTAGGGTCAAAATTACTATTTGGAAAATTCCAAGATGGCTGCCAAGATGGCTGCCAAGATGGCCACCAAAAACTCAAGATTCTCTGATTTCCTTGCGTGATACATGGATTTTAGGGTATCTAGGGTGTAGAATCCATATTTTGGGTCAAAATTACTATTCGGTAAATTCCAAGATGGCTGCCAAGTTGGCCGCCAAAAACTCAAGATTCTCCGATTTCCTTGTGTGATACATGGATTTTAGGGTTATCTAGGGTGTAGAATCCATATTTTGGGTCAAAACTACTGTTTGGAAAAATTCCAAGATGGCTGCCAAGATGGCCGCCAAAAACTCAAGATTCTCTGATTTCCTTGTGTGATACATGGATTTTAGGGTTATCTAGCGTGTAGAATCCATATTTTGGGTCAAAATTACTATTTGGAAAATTCCAAGATGGCTGCCAAGATGGCCGCCAAAAACTCAAGATTCTCTGATTTCCTTGTGTGATACATGGATTTTAGGGTATCTAGGGTGTAGAATCCATATTTTGAGTCAAAATTACTATTCGGAAAATTCCAAGATGGCTGCCAAGTTGGCCGCCAAAAACTCAAGATTCTCTGATTTCCTTGTGTGATACATGGATTTTAGGGTAATCTAGGTTGTAGAATCCATATTTAGGGTCAAAATTACTATTTGGAAAATTCCAAGATGGCTGCCAAGATGGCTGCCAAGATGGCCACCAAAAACTCAAGATTCTCTGATTTCCTTGCGTGATACATGGATTTTAGGGTATCTAGGGTGTAGAATCCATATTTTGGGTCAAAATTACTATTCGGAAAATTCCAAGATGGCTGCCAAGATGGCCACCAAAAACTCAAGATTCTCTGATTTCCTTGTGTGATACATGGATTTTAGGGTTATCTAGGGTGTAGAATCCATATTTTGGGTCAAAATTACTGTTTGGAAAATTCCAAGATGGCTGCCAAGTTGGCCGCCAAAAACTCAAGATTCTCTGATTTCCTTGTGTGACACATGGATTTTAGGGTTATCTAGGGTGTAGAATCCATATTTTGGGTCAAAACTACTGTTTGGAAAAATTCCAAGATGTCCGCCAAAAACTCAAGATTCTCTGATTTCCTTGTGTGATACATGGATTTTACATGGGTTATCTATGGTGTAGAATCCATATTTTGGGTCAAAACTACTGTTTGGAAAAATTCCAAGATGGCCGCCAAAAACTCAAGATTCTCTGATTTCCTTGTGTGATACATGGATTTTAGGGTTATCTATGGTGTAGAATCCATATTTTGGGTCAAAATTACTATCTGGAAAATTCCAAGATGGCCACCAAATACTCAAGATTCTCTGATTTCCTTGTGTGATACATGGATTTTAGGGTTATCTAGGGTGTAGAATCCATATTTTGGGTCAAAATTACAATAGCTCTCTAGCAACATAGCCCACTCCTTTAGTTAACATTAGTGTTACTCTATAGTAGCTATAGTTTTAAACCACTATTTATTCTTCCACCTTGCAGCAATATCCAGTCTTTCTGCGGTTACATCAAACAACTTCCCTCTCTAGAAACTAAAGTAGCCAAGAAGAAAGTTCACCAGACTCGCCAGTCTAAAGATGGTGACGATGTGTAAGTATTACCTTTATGTTTCACAAATCATGCATCCAAACAAAAGATTTGACTGCGTAAAACTTCGGATCCAACATCATAAAATATTCATTATATTTTGCAAATGCAAAATTTCGACATTTGAGCAACCTCCTTGTATTGATATAACTGTAGGTCTCACTGAGGGAGGAAGGATCTAAAATGATCTTCGCCATGAGCCTTTGCCTTCACTTCTTCTTATTTTCTATTCAAAATATGTTTAATTGTATTTAAATGCCCATAGCAGTTTAAACAAATGATAATGTCACAGGCCATATGAGACGGAAACATGGTATCCCATGGGCGGCATGGAATGTGAGATTTCTAGTACGTAACTTAACCCCCTCTTTTTACTTGCAGGTTTGTTGTAGAAGAGCTGCGTAAAACTCTGGTCTCACTTTGGGGCGGCAACAAAGGTGCGATCTCTCCAGAGGCACTATTCTCTGTCATCTGGAAAGTTGTACCTAGATTCAGGTAAGGAGCCTTACTCTTATCATACGGTAATCTTAAATTTGTTGTAGACCCTCTCGCTGAATGATGAAATTTGTCGTCACGTTGCACCAAATTGTCCAATACAGTTCCGGTAAGTAAATCGCCGGTGCTGCATCGGTAAATCATGCCGTCCCATTGGCAGTGTCTGAGGGCATGATGCTTGAATGCAGCACTGGCGAGTGACTAGCCGCTGCATTTATGCATCATGATGACCAAGGGCTTGATGCATTAAGACATTACACTGCCCTGAACGGTTACTAACTATGAGCTCCTCTATAATTGTGTTCCGGCATTTTAGAGAAAATTTATGACGTTCTAAATTTTACTACCGGTACTTACTTATTTTTACTTTTAAAAAAAAGGAAAAAGTTTTGTTTTTTTTAAAGGGGGAAAAAATATTGTATTAACCACGAGCTGGTCTTTCATACAGGGGTTACTAGCAGCAGGATGCCCATGAGTTTATGTAGTATAGCACTATGCTGTCCTCAGAGGGTTAACAACCTGTATTAATACACTATGCTGTACTTGATAACCATTACCTCCACTTAGGCCCCCCAAAACAAAATAAAATAAAAAGCTGTGTTCTGGTATCCCCACCAACCATACGTTTTTGGGGCCGACTCAAAAAAAATTGTCTATTTTTGGATTTTAGAGAAAATTTATGACGTTTTTACTACTTACTTTTTTTTACATAAAAGATATTGGTAATTTTTTTTTTTTTTTTGAATAGATGGTACTAACCATGAGTTGCTCTTTAATGCAGGGGTTACCAGCAGCAGGATGCTCATGAGTTCATGCGGTACTTGCTGGACCGCCTGCACACTGAGCTCATCACCCTGCTCCCCTACCCCACCAACAACGCCACCTTCATCGGCCCCAAGAACAAGTCCACCATCGTCACCGCCATCTTTGGCGGCATTCTGCAGAACGAGGTCAACTGTCTCATCTGCGGCACCGAGTCCAAGAAACAAGATCCTTTCCTAGGTAGGTACCGGGAATTCTCACCTATGAACCGCACCTAGCAGTGGCTTTTGCCGGCGTAGAATCTGAATGGCCGGCGTATGGTCCGCCATGATCTCAGCCTTCTAATGGTGAAAGAATTTTTCAAATTGGCCAATTAGAAGCAAAGATAGGGCCATATTTGTAGAATTGGATATTTTTTCAAAGTTTTTGCAGTAGTTATAAATTATATTGAAATTAATAAAATTGAAATATCAAAATTCATATGGCCTGCATGAGAAGGAAATGGCTTGCGTAAGATGCCGAGCCGCAGGCCACCTTGGCCTGCGTTGAGAAAAAGTTTTCGGCAACACTGAGGACCTAGACTTTGGGACACTTCTATATGCCTCACATGGGTTCTGAAAATTGCTGCTCTAGCGCTTTATTAAACGAGCAAAACTCTTGTATAAGCCACACGCTATATAGACATGTTTGATATCAAATTGAAGCCATAGGATTGGAGATTGCCAGGTTGATTGATTTTTATTTTTTTTACCATCAGAGTGACTTGCGAAGAGTTCATTCCAGACTGAAAGTAGTTTCCACAGATCTGACTTTTACGACCCAACTTAATAGATATGCTTTGTATGTCTTGAAGTTGAAGAGATTTGAGCGTTTACAATGAGAAAGTATGTATGTATAATACTGCATATTTGACATTCAAGATTACTCACTAAAATAATTTCCTTGTCTATTCCAGATTTGTCGTTAGACATCCCTTCGCATTTCACATCTAAGACGCCTAAACCAAAAGAAGGGGAGACCCTTTGTCATATATCAGGTAAGCTTTGCGTGCTATTCCCCGTAAGCTTTGTCCTTAGAGCCCGCTAGATGCAATATTGATAGCGTAATGTCTTCATTGTATGAAAGAAGATACAATCAATCCACTGTGTTCGACATAAGAAATACACTTATGGCTCGGTTACTATGCCGATAATGCATTGTATGTATCAGAACGCACCTGTCACTACCGTAAAACCTCGCGTATAAGCCGCACCCAGACTTTGGGTCGATCCTATAAGCCGCACTGGCGATCTGAATGTGCCGATTTTAGTACTGTGCCATAGTGGCAAAAACTCGTGTATAAGCCGCACCCTGACCATGGGCCGAACCTATAAGCCGCACCGCCGATCTCACTCGCGTATTAGCCGCGGCTTATACGCGAGGTTTTACGGTATTCATAGAACAATAGATAGACAAATGCACACGTCCATTGCCATTGGTACCGTCTCTGCTGTTTGTCACTAGTTGGGGGTGGATGCGCACCAGCCCCGACGATGTAGTTGGCATTTGTGTTTTTTTTAATAATTTTTAAGCCATTTATTAAATGAAGTAAAAACAACTTTTTTGTCCCATTGAATACAGCCACATTTTATTCAATGGGGGGCATTGAATACGGCCCTTCTAGTACCTAAGTATAGTGAATCTTGTATCTCAAAAAAATAAAACTATCAGGAGAGCCTAAAACAAGCAGCGTGAGTTAATCCCGTGATTTCCTGTCTTTATTTCACAGACTGTTTGAGTAGCTTCACGGAGGTGGAAGAACTGGAGGAGTCTGAGTTGTACTTCTGTTACAACTGTAAACAGAAACAGCGCTCAACCAAACGTTTCTGGATACGACGCCTACCAAACGTAAGTTACCAAACGAAGTAAAAGTGTTGCACTGTTAAGCCAACTCAATACAAAATCAAATACATAAAGTTTAATTTCAAGCAAAGATCTGTTGTCAGCTCATGTTATTGAGTTGTAACAATAAGACATGCCCTTAAAAAATTATGTCAGACATTGACCTAAAATTTCTTTCTGGGTTTCATCAAATTTCCTCATGAATGTTTTTATTTTGCCAGGTGTTATGCCTACACCTGAAAAGGTTTCGGTGGAACACGTACTTCCGCTGTAAAGTAGACACGCACGTAGACTTCCCTTTACAAGGTCTAGACATGAACAACTTCATGCTCGACAATATGGTAAGTTACCGCAGTAAAGTTGTACATCTCAAGTCTCTCAAACTACCCGCATAAACCCCACCTCGACAGGAAAATGGTATATAATAAACTGCACCTGGGGTCTGATTATGGAGACTTGGGGGCTATTCATGTATGAGGTCATCGATAAGGGGTATGTGGGTATATAGAGAATGATGACATGACCATGCTGTTCCTGTACTAAATGATGACAAAGGGGGTGGGGGCTCTGAAAAATGATGACGTCATACTTGAATGGCCCCTTATGTACTAAAAATTCTTGTAAAACCCCAAAAAAACTGACTTGAATCAATTTAGATTTGGTTCAGGAATCACCAATTAAAATTTGTGAGTCTTTTCCTGTTTCCAGCACGGCACGCGAAATAGCTGTGCAAGTACTAACGAGTATGACCTAGCGGCTGTCATAGTGCATCACGGGTCCGGGTAAGTCATAGGGTTTACATATATTTCTTGCATAGAGTTAACTGCACAGGCTCAGGCCACACCAAAAATATAAGTTGGTTAGTAGATTTCACTTTTGGAAAAAGGGTGCTAACAAGCACATTTTTTTACCCGTTCTCTAAGGTCTTAGTTGACCCACAGCAATAGACAAAATAAGAAAGAAAAATTCTCAACTTTTATAGGGGGGTGGGCGGGGGGAGTGGAGCGAAATCTAATGACATATTTTTGAATGTATTTTTTGAAGACAAAAAATGTGCACAAAATCCAGTGAGACCTCGTCTTTGTGGTAACATATTTTGTCAAGAAGTAAAAGCACAGTAAACCAATCTACCCTGGGGTTCACACAGTCATAAAAAATAAATGTATTAAAAATTCCCCTTGCAGTGCTGGTTCGGGTCACTACACAGCGTACGCCATCCATGACGGGCGCTGGTACCACTTCAACGACAGCACTGTGTCAGCCTGCGACGCCGAGACCGTCTCTAAATGTAAAGCCTACATCCTCTTCTACGTACGGCGAGAGCTCAAGCTACCTGACTTCTTTAACAACCTCAACCAGAGCTAGGGATAAGGAACCTAGCACAAACTAATGGGAGGAACTAGGGATAAAGCACCTAGGACAAACTAATGGGAGGAACTAGGGATAAAGCACCTAGGACAAACTAATGGGAGGAACTAGGGATAGAGCACCTAGAACAACTAAGGCTAAAAAAAAAAGTTGTGTTCAGGTATCCCGACTGACCCTATTTTTTGGGCCTACCCTAAAATTTTCTGGAAGGCACTTTAGGGATTTTACTACAAAAAGTGTTTTTTTTTTGCTGAAAACGGAAATTTCGTCCCATCCTTCAAAAAGTATTGGTAAAACAAGAAAATTGACCTACTGACCCTATATTTTTGGGGCCTGAATGTTACTTGAACACAACTTCTTTTTTAGGCCTAATTGGGGGAACTAGGCTAGGTGTAAAGAGCACCTAGGGCAACTAGTGACATGAATTTCCCTCTGATAATCTACCTCTTTACTGTGACATCAGGGATGTGGTTTTCCTTCGGTTTTATTAAAGTTTTCTTTCGGAATTTTTTGCAATTTTTACCACCACGATTTCTATACATAACTCAGAATCACGATACCATCAGGGGCAAAATGCATTTACTACTTCTCTTTCATCAACTGAACAAAACACTAAAGCTGACCCCTCACAAAAAAAAAAAGAAAAGAAAAAAAAAGTTGTCAAAATGAAATCACATCTCTGTTTGTAGTAAGGTGGTATAGGGATCAGGTGTTGATAAATGTTGCGCAGAATGTGCGTCAGGGAAACGCGCGCCCTGCGGCAGTGTGATAATGTTGTGTGAACACTCGCCATCCCGTACCGTAGTGGCGCTACTCGTGATATGGTATTCACTATAATATATGTAGTGGGTGTTGTGGCTGCCCAACTATTTCTAACATTAAACTACTGGTACTTTTCCCTCCTCTTGTCCTTAAATATCACAGAAAATAGTTGTGGTGTGTGAAATATCCTCAGCAGAGGAGAGCCGTAGATATCATTTGAATATATTTTTGTTTATTATGATATAAATATAAAAGAAAAAATATATAAAAAGGAGAAGCAAAATGACCAATGGGAATGGACCCTACTACTAGGAGGTCTGATATAAATCTGCAGATGTAATGTAAGACTGTAGTGATATGGTGTGAGTGGTAAGAGTTTACCGGCGTAGTAATATTATAATACTATTGTGGATGTGAGTAGGCTGGGGTCTGGGTGCTGTGTGTAGATGTGTAGCGTGTGGACGTGTGACGACTGCCTACTTCGGTGCAGGACACTATGAGTATGAGAGAAGCATAACTTAGCGCTGCTTGCCGCATGTTTAGTTAACATGTAGCAGGGTTCCCAGCACTCATTACAAATCAGTTTATATTTTAAAATCAATTTAGAGTCAATAATTAATGTGTATATTGAATATGTTGTTGTTTTCTGAGGCATGGGGGGGGGGGGGGCAGGGGCAGTTGAAATGTTTCAGAAAGGACGTTTTATATTAACAAGAAGATTTAGCATTGATTCAAAAAAGAAAGTTTAAGTTAAAAAGAGGAATGCTCACTATTCATAAATTGCTTCTTCAATTTGAACCACTTCTTTTTTTTTATAAAAAGTGAGTTAATTTTCTTTTGTTGGAACCCTGGTAGTCTTCACCTGGCAGTGCCATATTTTTTCAAGCATTGCTCCATAGTTTCACCTCAGAATGTTGTGATAAATCTAATATTAATATATTGCTAATTTTAATATGGATGTCTATAGAATAGAGGTGTTTTTAAATCCAAATTAAACTCATCATTCTAATATAATAAAACATTATTGAATTGACATAAAGTAAAACTACGATTACCGCTATTGTACGGTACGGTGCAGAAGTATACATAGCGGGGTGTGCGGTCCTATTGGATATTGTGCATTCTGATTGATTTGTTTGTGTTCCTTTTTAACTGTTAATGGAGTCTACCTGTCAAAGAGAGAAAGAAATTGTTGGTGGATCAAAAAGTTTATAGTGCATGCGAAGTATACACTTAGTGTTTGTAACGTCGTAATTTATTGACGGAGAAGCCGGTCTTGGTTAATAGCGGTGACGTAAAGTTGTAATGGATGTGAAACGAGGAGAAGGTACTCAGGATATCTTCTGGTATTTGCTGCTGTCTAGGACCTTTTAAACATGGAGTGCAGCATGTCTGTCTGAAGTGGGTTTATCAATGATATAATAGTATACAGTACATGCCACCACCCTACCCCTCAATAACAGAAGAGGAAAATACTGCGTTATACAGGTTACATTTAGGCTAAAATTAGGCTTTATTGTTGGTCGGAATTTCAGAAAATATGCTTCAAAAATTATTGTGATTCTTCGATCATCGCTTTGAATTGTCAATTGCTAAAAATTCAGTGTTCATAGATTTGTGGATCATTTTTGTGAATGGAGCAAAATCGGTCCTACTTTACTGTTTAGTAGGTAGGGTTTGTAACCTGAGACGCACCCTTCTGTCCGTGTTAACCCTTTATGGACCGCATAATGCTTTAATACGCTAAGACATTTGTTGTCACGACTGCAGCCCCGGTGAGTCTACTTACCGGGGCTGCATCCATGCATTGTGACGACAACAGGCATATCGCCTTAAAGCATAATGCTGCCCTTAAAGGGTTAACCAACCGGGGCCTGGACCCCCTAGTACATATTTAATAGGTCAGTATCCGCAATTCCGTGATATGTACAGTGTCATTCCGTCTGATATTAGTGAACTTTAACATGAAAAGAAATGTACAAGTATCCTAAAGAGTGCCCCTCCATAACATGATCAATAGCCTCCGCTCACCATGTTGGTGCATATTGAAAAGTCTATTGACTAGAAAAGGGAAATGTTAGTTTTTGTCCCAATGGAATTAGGCCATATTGTGAAAGTCTGTAGGGAAGTTGGAGTCAATACATGGAAAATATCCTTAATTAACATCAATAATTCTGCCTGCATGTCTAAATGTGTGAAAAACTAACATCGTATAGACCATAATCGTTGTCGTGCATGGCACCGCGATACTTGCCCCATCTCGCTTCTAGGCATATATAATAGTACCTGCCGTCTTGTAAACTACTCCATTTGATTGGAGAATACGCCTAGTAGAAAATGAATGCTAATATGGTCGGCACAATTTACATCCACTTCACTGTCACGAGATGATGACCCTTTCAATCAGTTCTCTTTTTGGATTTCATATTGAATATTAGTTTCCTCCTCGCGGATTTTGGATTCTTGTCTTTACCCACTCTTCCTGTTTAACCCTTTAAGGGCCGCATAATGCTTTAATGCATCATGCCCTGTATCTATCATCATGGTGCATGCATGTAGCCCTGGCGAATAACTCGCTTCAAGCATCATGGCGACCCCACGTGGTCGATGCATGACTGCGACCCAGCGAGTAGTCGAGTAGTCGCCTGTAGACTTACCAGGGTTGCATTTATGCTTCATGACAACAAAGAGCATAGCTCATTAAAGCACTCTGCGGTCCTTGACGGGTCAACCAGGAGCTCACCCATGTGACCACGGTGGTATCGTCACCCACAGCCCATGTCTGGTTTCATATCTACACTCCATAGTCAGTTGGACGTCATATGTTCATACAAGAAAATAAAAGCATTAAAAACACACTCTGTTGTCATGAATTGTCTGCTCAAACGTAGTAAACGTCTATCATTTCGTATGCCCTTACTCAATTCGTACCCACTTTTGATGATGGCCAAAGAAGAAAGGAAAGAATCCCTCCCCACATATCAGTCAGAAAATGTAGTTCAAATTAATGAATTACTTGCACATCTTTGTGGACAAAGACAATAACTTTATACTGTAGATTATTTTATTCACACAAACATGTATTAGCTCATCCACTCAATCTTTCATATATTTACATTTAATAAACATCTGCTACTACAATTCCCCAGCACTGTCTACCTCAGAAGTACACAGCGTTGCGCGGGTACTCAAACCGCCCGGGTACATAGTGAGGCAGCGGTTCCTCCCCGGTATTGTTAATATATTTCCTCGTAGCGCCTGGTGCGGCTTCCTCCGGGAGGTACGGCCTCATGTTAATCCCGCGCTCCTGGGGCTCCAGAACGAGGCACTGCAGCAGCTGCCGCACCACACTGTCATTGAAGCCCTTGACGCGGCCATCTTCTATGACGTCATAGAGCGGGAGCCGCGGGGAGGACCAGAGCAGGTTGCCTCAGAAGTACACAGCGTTGCGCGGGTACTCAAACCGCCCGGGTACATAGTGAGGCAGCGGTTCCTCCCCGGTATTGTTAATATATTTCCTCGTAGCGCCTGGTGCGGCTTCCTCCGGGAGGTACGGCCTCATGTTAATCCCGCGCTCCTGGGGCTCCAGAACGAGGCACTGCAGCAGCTGCCGCACCACACTGTCATTGAAGCCCTTGACGCGGCCATCTTCTATGACGTCATAGAGCGGGAGCCGCGGGGAGGACCAGAGCAGGTTGCGGCTGGGGTTGGCCACGTTGTCCTTCCACAGCTGCAGCGTGTTGAGCTGGTACACAAAGAAGCGGAACCAGCGCCCGTCCGTCACCAACACCTGGTTCACCAGCGGGTAGGTCAGGTCCGCCCCGTAGAAGAACCCTGAACATGCAGCAAGGAGGGAGAGAGGTCAGCATATAGCTTAGATACATAGAAAAATGCCAACGCCCATTGATACCGTCTCTGTTGTATTTCACGAGTGGGGGCTGGGGCAGTATCCCACGAAGCCGCAGAAGAAAGTTGCAATAATAACGTGGCGGCGGGCGGGAACGTGACTGCCGACCAGGACCCAACAATATCAGCCCCCACGAGTGAAATACATCAGAGCGGTATCAATGTAGTTGGCATTTGTGTTTATTTTTTATTTTAAGCGACTTAATGAAGGAAAAACTGCTTTCAGATTCTCTTGGGCCATTGAATACGGCCACATTATTCAATGGGAGGCATTGAATACGGCCCTTCAGTACTAAAGCATAGGAAGTCTTGTATTTCAAAAAAATAAAGTCAGAAACTTGTGGTCAGGGTTTTCTAAATTTCATATCAGCCTAATATTCTGGTCCATTTCTTTTCCTCCATGAAAGAGTATTCTGGTCCAAATTATGTTGGCGGGGGGGGGGGGGTCAGCTCATAATCATTAGGTGGGATTTTACGGTAGCTTGGATACAGTCGCTTGGTACTAAAATTAAAAATTAAAAATTGACTTTTCAACCTCAGAATCAAGAAGATTCCTTTTAATATCAAACCAGCAGTTTCGCTGCTGTCGATAGGCTAATATGAACATTTGATGCCATCAGAAGAAAGTTGCAATAATAACATGGCGGCGGGCGGGAACGTGACTGCCGACCAGGACCCAACAAAATCGCCTCGGGTGAAATGCATAATGGGAGCAACATCGATTTTAATATGGTCCTAACTAAGAACACTGTTTGTAAGAATTTCCATTTTTTAAACACATCTACTGCCAGGAGATTGGTCTTTTTATCCCACTTACCCTGGTTATGTGCTTGTGCTAGAGTTGACCCGAACCCTGCGACGATGCCCCAGCCCAAGGTGTCCTCATTGAGGTACTTCTCTCCGTGCGTCTCCAACTTGTCGTCGTACACGCTGTTAGCGACCACTCCCGTCAGGTGGCCAAACTCACACGGGTCTCCGATCCAGTGTCCTGCAATATTAAACGATAAAATACAGTTAAACAAAACTAATTACAGTCAGGGACATGGGAAATAGGAAGGAAATTGTAGTTTCACCTCAGATTGTGTGTGCTTTATCAATGAGGGTCTGTCTGAGATCTACATATGAGGAAACTAAACCACTGGAGCGTCCCCAGCCAATGTTTATTGAGGCCATCAGGTATGAAGCTGACTGCTATATGACAGTTGTGGAGAAATAAGGCGACACTTCAAGTTTGGACACAAATTCTTGGCTGTTTGCTTAACATAGCCATACGGGTAGATGCTGCTGGTGCGGGTTGGCTTATAGGTGGGTTTTACAGTACCGTATTTGACGTAATAAGCGCACATCTCTTGATAAGCGCGCACACTTTTAGGGCCGATTTTAAACTATAAAACCTCAAAAATATGTCAAAGTTTGAGCCTAAATAAACTACTGGAAAAGGGCCTTAGAATAATTTATGGGTACTGTGTACTTATTACGTAAAATAAACGGCATGCAACACCAAAACAAATGGGGAAATATGGCTGGGAGGTGTGCGCTTAATAGGTTGGTTTACATTTTGTTTTTGTTTTCTAGTCTAACATATTTTTTAAACGCACTATGGGCTTTCTGCGTCAAATACAGTAATTATTATTTAGTGTTATTTGTCGTTACCTGAGACACTGATTGGCCGTGCCTCTTCGTGCTGCAGACCGGCTGCCCGCGGACTATACTCAAACTCAGGAACCTCGCCGAGCTGACACACCGGGTCCTCCGCCGGTAAAACCTATACGGGTATGAACCAATGTTAAAGATAGGATCTACCAGGTATTTAGAGAAAACAAGCTATTGATTTAGTTAATTGGATATGCAAGGAACATAGTCTTTAGATCCATAATTAATGTGTATGTCATAGCTATGGTAACTTGATAAAGGCTGACTACACTGTACTTGATGAAGACAAAAATAAAAATCACAGGCAAAAATGTACATTTTTTATTTTTAAATTAAAAAAAAAAAGTGACAACTTACCTCAGGAAGTGACAGTTCTGTCCGTACTTGGTAGTTGACATTGTGGTCAAGCTGGAACGTACCAATGCCATGGTCTTTAACACCTTTAGCATTAGAAACCCTGTTGTCTGTAAAACCAGCGCACTTCCAGAAACTTGCCACTCGCACGTTCTGATCTAGCTGAGACCGAAGAAGGTGCGGCGACGTAGACGATAACCCGGCTAGGGCTATGTTAAGCAGACGGCCGAGCAGTTTGTGTCCAAAGTTGTAGCGAGCCCCAGAATGCACGAACTGCTCCTCCACCGCTTTATTGTGGTAGTCAGCTTCGTATTCGATGGCGTCAATAAACATTGGTCGGAGACGCTCCAGCGCCTTACTGCAATCCACTTCGCTGTAGATCTCTGGCAGGCCTTCATTGACAATGTGTGTTTTGGTGACGTGTTGTTTGAAGGGCAGCACACCAGGCCCAGGGACAGCGTCTATGAGTTTTACCCTATATAGAATGGGCTTTTTATCCTTGAAATCCCCAGCCAGTTTCTCTAGCCGCAGTTTGGCAGTGCGCTCCTGCAGAATGCCTTCTGCCTCTTCGTGCAGTTTCCAGGCCTTCTTTGGACTCAACTTTCCCCATTTTCCAGGCGGATATTTGGGTTTTATCGGTGGGTATTCTGCCTCTTCTGTGAACTCACTGGTTGGGAGATTTGACTGCGACAAAACAGAGGATGTAGAAAGGGAATTTGTTCGCAATTTCTCTGAATATCTCCTTGACAGGAGCCTCACGCCGACACATCGCATGGAGGTCGCCATGTTGACTTTGATGGTGGAAGGACCGCAGTGAATTTGTCAAAATAAAAATAATCATATCTACCAGACTATAAGCAATTTTGCAATTCTAATATCAAATCAAGCAACGATGTAATTCTATAGTGATACACAATTATTTGTGCAATTCAAATCGATGATTTTACCAGTCTGGCATGTGGACTCGTACGGAGTAATTGTGTCACATGATCAATACTTGGTCAAGATGGCGGACGTACCGGCTGTGGTGAGCCTCCCTGGCGATCTGCGGTAAGTGTTTACGTGGTTTTAATGTGTATTTGACCAATAGTGCGGTGCCTTACTCGTGTTATACTTGTTCTTGGAAGCGCTGTTTCGTTTATGTTAATTGATGTGGATTGTCACTTGTCATATGTAAAACGTGGCAGTATTTAGTGTGAGGTCTCACAGTCACTGACTCGGACGCTGTGGCCTGTGCTCGTGAGTCGTGTGATGTGATGGTGGGCAAGATTGCAAGGAGAAGGGGGCGTGGCGTGTGATGAAGACACACTCACAGCCACAGTGTTGTCAGGCTTTGGATATCCTGATCCTTTTACTTTCCGCCAACACAGCCGAGAGAGGTTGAAATGGAATGGGGGGGGGGGACTTTAATTTTTTTTTTAAAGAGTATTTTAACAGTGTTGCCGAAATGACATCGGCTTTTGCCGATGTAGAATCATAATGGCCGATGTGAGGCCATCAGACATTAGCCACAATGGCCGGCCATGACCTTAGCTTCCCAGCAGTGAAAGAATTTTTCAGATAGACCTGGTAGAAGCGAAGTTATAGCCATGTAACCATTATTCAATGAATTTACACATTTCTCAATATATTTAGGCAGTTCACATTATTTATCAATATAAAGAACATAATAAATCCCCCATATGACATTCCTGTATACATGCTAGTTTCATATGGTCTGTGTTGAAGGCAAATAGCCTGTGTAAGATCTCACTACACAGGCCACAAAAGTTTTCGGCAACACTGTTTTAATATGTTAAACTATATATATAATAGGGAGTGGTGATTTTTTTAAGAACAGGGCCTTGGGCCAGGGGAAATATTTTGTGTGCTACGCGCGAAATCTCACCACCCTCCACCCTGTTGTTGAAAAATGAGCACCCCTTGTCATTTGATGTGTTATTAACTACCCCCAACCCTACTAGCTGTCGGAAAATACTTTTACATGTATCAGCAATTCTTATCTAACAGCCCCTGACATTGGTATTGATGACAACTTTTTACCTCTTGCAGTTACAAAAACATCGAGAAACTTTTCCAAGAGAAGTATGGAGGGAAACCAGAAGTATTCTGTCGTGCGCCTGGCCGAGTCAATTTAATCGGTAAGAGCCGTAGATAAATGTTTTGTATATGATTAACATTGTGTCAATGATAACTATTTGAGCGGCCATGCCAGCACACAGAGCAACCTTTCTGCTCGGTTGCTCACCTTATTGATATTCATTATTAAGTTTTCTCATGGAGGAAAAAAAATACTACGGTTGTTTTGATAGAAACTGAAATCAGCCATGACTGTGTAAACTCAATTACCGATAATTAAATGCATGTGCATGATAGGAGAGACCGAATATCAGAAAAGGGGCATTCCATAAAGTATGTCACACTTGGGGTGTGTGTGTGTGGGGGGGGGGGGGGGGGTATTGGTCCCCAATGATAGAGGTATGGGGAACCAAAATGGCCAAAAAAGCATGACATACTTTATGAATAGCCCCAAACATGTAAGTAGGGGCCTATGCCAAACATAGCAATAGTGATTGTAGATAAAGAGTCTCGGGATCGTACAATAGACATGCTTATCAGTCGTGTTATCAGCTGCTATGATCATCCCTCATCTTGTTACGATTGGTGTGATAAGGCCACACCAAAAACAAAAGTTGGTCTACGGATTTCCCGCACCATATTTTTTCAAAATGTAAATTTTTATTTTTTTTGAAAAAAAAAAGTGTCTACGGAGAGCGCCCGCATCAGTTTCTGAAAAGTTGTAATTATTTTTTTTGGTGGCCTTTTCTGTCATCGTTAGCCATAAAATATATTTGTAAAATTCCCTCAGGAAAAAAAAAAGTCGGCCGCCCCCCTATTTTAAGGTTGAAATCCATTGACAAAAAAAAAAAGGGGGAAAAAAAAAAAAAAATTCGCCCTACCGCACCTACTTTTGAAAAACAAAATCCGTAGACCAACTTTTTTTTTTTGGTGTGGCCTAAAAGAACAACGGCACCGGGGCCGCCAAAAAAGTCGTGTTCAGGTAATATGCCAAAAAGAAATAGGGTCGGTAGAGCGATTCTTTTTACCTTTTTTTTTAGGATTATGAGAAAAAATCTCATTATTGCAGCAAGAAAAAAATCAGTAACATATTAATGGCATCGGAGTCATAAAAAAGACTATTACCCCTTAAAATGATGAGTCAGTTTCTTAGAAGAGTTCCCTGGTGAGGTTGCACACAAATTTTCTCTTTTTTGGCCATATGATTGATCATATGACTTTCTCTCCTCCTGCAGGGGAGCACATCGACTACTGTGGTTACGCCGTCCTCCCGATGGCCATAGAGCAGGACATGGTGATTGCCGCACGCCCCAACAACACCGACACTATCCGACTCTCCAACACGCACCCCGACCAATACCCGTGAGTGCACTCAGGGATTAATCAATTACAGGGAGCATGGTGCTTTAAGGTACTACTGGGCATGCCCTTTTGTCATTATGACAAAAGGGGAAACCAACCAGCAACAGCTGGTGAGTAACACAAAAGTGCATTCATGCAGCATGACGAAGGGTAAGAATGCTCAAATGATGCATCAATGGAAGCGTCCCTGTATATTATGAACGGTTAAATAAAAAAATAAAAAAAAACACATAGAGAAAACAGGACTAAAGGGGGAGGGGTTCAGAAATGGGTCAAAAATAGCATGACATCATTTATGGACACTTCCAATGCAATGCCATCGAGCGACTTGTCGGCACTGCATAGGTGCATCATGATGACAAATGAACATAATGCCTTAACCCTTTAAGGATCGCATGATGCCTTAATGCATCATGTCCTCGCTCGTCATGATGCATGAATGCAGCCCTAACGAGTAACTCGCCAGTGCTGCATTCAAGCATCATGCTGACCCTACGAGATTGAGACACTCCCAAAGGGTCTGCATGATGCACCAATGCAGCACCGGCGGGTGCATTGCTACATGACGACAAATGTCATCTTTTAGCGACGTCCGCCCATAAAGGGTTAATGTATTATTAATTCATCCTGACCACGTGACCTTGCAGGGACTTCACATGTAACACCAAGGACTTTGTGATAGACCCCGGTGCCCCGCGCTGGTACCACTACTTCCTGTGTGGGTACAAGGGCATCGTGCAGCACTGCGGGCTGGAGGCGCCCCGCGGCATGGACGTGGTACTAGACGGTACCGTGCCACGCAGCGCCGGCCTCTCCAGCTCCAGCGCACTCGTCTGCTGCTCAGCCCTGACCACCAGCGGCTGCAACCAGAAAACACTCACCAAGGTAGGTACCTGTATGTACCCTATACTGAGATTCAGAAAATGCTCACCAAGGTAAGCTCTAAGGAAATAGGTGCTTCCGGTCCTCTGCCTAGCAAAACAGGGGCGACCCTATTTCTTTTTCCGACATTTTCAGAGATTTTATCATTTTTTAATGTCATTACGGTTAAAATCGCAAAAGAAAAAGAATTTTAAAAAAAGTGGTTCCGACCCCACCTATTCTTTTTCCAGCATGCTACCGGAAAACACAGTAATAATGCTGTATTTTTTGTTCGCCCAAATATGTCTACCCTAGGCTACTGGGGTATCCTTATGTAGAGGGATATTAAACGTGTCATATTGCATAGAACTGACATTTTAGTTTTGGTTCTTAGCTGTTTCATTTGGACATATTCTGAGGACGACTTGAACCATGAACCTACTTACTTAGTGTAGATTCATCCCTGGAGCTTTATATCCTTTAGCTGAACCACGTGAATGTGGCCACATACCGAATATGAGATTTACGTAGAAAACAATCAAAAAAGCCCTAAGGTGTCTTTGTATAAAGTAAATACTGTGTTTTGCCAGTTGGAGTTTGCTGAGGTGTCTCAGAAGTGTGAGCAGTACATCGGTACGGAGGGCGGTGGTATGGACCAAGCCATATCCTTCCTAGCCGAACCTGGAACAGTGAGTACCGGTCTTTTACCTTTATGTAAATATGTCAAAAATGTCCACCAAAAAATATTAGAGCTCTGTAGTAACTCACCATATTTAAACCAAAAATTTACTTGATGATTGCAGTTATAGAAATATTGCACACATTTATCAATGATAGCTGCCAAAAGGTTTCATCATACATTAAACCTCTAGAATGTTCGTCGTTTTCCTTTATGTAAAGGACCTGAGACTTCTTGGTATCGTTCATTTTTATAATTTTGTGACTCTCCTCCAAACAGGCCAAGTTGATTGAGTTTAACCCGGTCCGTACAACAAACATCACATTGCCGGATGGCGCGGTGTTTGTCATCAGTAACTGCTGCCGTGAGATGAACAAGGCCGCCACGGGACACTTCAACACGCGAGTAGCCGAGTGTAGGCTCGCCTGCCAGGTAATCTATAGTAGCCGAGTGTAGGCTCGCCTGCCAGGTAATCTGTAGTAGCCGAGTGTAGGCTCGCCTGCCAGGTAATCTGTAGTAGCCTAGTGTAGGCTCGCCTGCCAGGTAATCTGTAGTAGCCTAGTGTAGGCTCGCCTGCCAGGTAATCTGTAGTAGCCTAGTGTAGGCTCGCCTGCCAGGTAATCTGTAGTAGCCTAGTGTAGGCTCGCCTGCCAGGTAATCTGTAGTAGCCGAGTGTTGGCTCGCCTGCCAGGTAATCAGTAGTAGCCTAGTGTAGGCTCGCCTGCCAGGTAATCTGTAGTAGCCGAGTGTAGGCTCGCCTGCCAGGTAATCTGTAGTAGCCGAGTGTAGGCTCGCCTGCCAGGTAATCAGTAGTAGCCGCGTGTAGGCTCGCCGCCCAGGTAATCTATAGTAGCCGAGTGTAGGCTCGCCTGCCAGGTAATCTGTAGTAGCCGCGTGTAGGCTCGCCTGCCAGGTAATCTATAGTAGCCGAGTGTAGGCTCGCCTGCCAGGTAATCTGTAGTAGCCGAGTGTAGGCTCGCCTGCCAGGTAATCAAAGTATAATAGCCGAGTATCCCTTTTACTTATCTGGCAGTTAGCAATAATACAGTATATAGGCATTGACAGAAAAAGGACAATTGAATACATAAACATAAATACAATGCAATCGTCTATAATGATACAAAATGATTATAATATATAAACTTTAATTTGTTGATTTCCTGCTGCTTAGATATTGGCCAAGAAGAAGGGGTTGGACTGGAAGGCGTGTCGCCGGCTGGGTGACCTTCAGACTCAGCTCAAGGTCAGCATGGCCGACATGGTGACCTTGGTAGCCGCAACCTTCCACAAGGAGCCGTACACCAAGGCTGAGGTGTGTGAACTCCTCGAGGTCACACCCGATGAGCTCAACGACATCAGTCTGGGTGAAAAGACTTACCATGGTAGGTACGGCCACTCTAGGGGAACTGGCAACATCTTCTGGGTAACCAAAAGAAAAATAATGTGTGCTTTTCAGGTCATCCTAGGCACCAACCCCACTACCTCAGACAATGTTACCAGAAGCAGACTTCTCATTTTGGCCTGATAATTCCCTGGTTTATCCCTATATATCAAGGAAATCTTGCAAGCAAAGCTGAATTTCACTGAATCTCTTATCCATTATAATTTGAGATGCACAGTTAAATGAGGTCACATTACTGTAAACAGTCCAATCTACATGAGAACCTGGAGGTCAAGTTAATCTTCAAAAATAAACAATATATATATACTTATTTTTTTGAAATACAAGCTTTACTATGCTTATTTAATGGGCTGAGAAAAAATTGTCTTTCCTTCATTAAATGGCTTCAAAATGAAAAAATAAACACAAATGCCAACTACATTGATACCGCTCTGATGTATTTCACTCATCGGGGCTCAAGGTCTACATGAGAACCTGTAACACACTCAGCCTGCAGCTTCATGGGATACTGCCCCAGCCCCCACTTGTGAAATACAGCAGAGACTGCATCAATGAGCAATGGCATTTGTCTGTGTATATTGCTGATGTACCATGAGATTGACCTTGTACACTTCAGTGGAGGAGTTCAAGCTGTATGACCGTGCGACGCACGTGTACAGTGAGGCAGACCGGGTGTGGCAGTTTAAGGCGGTGTGTGACGCGCGGACGGAGGGCGCCCTGGAGCAGCTCGGGGAGCTGATGGACGCCTCACACACGAGCTGCTCACACATGTACCAGTGCAGCTGTGAGGAGCTAGACCAGCTCACCGCTATATGCAGGTAGGTGCATAGACAAATGCCAATGCCCATTGATACCATCTCTGTATTTCACTCGTGGAGGCTGGGGCCATATCCCACAAAGCTGAAGGCTGAGTGGGATATGCCCCAGTGAAATAGGTCAGAGACGGTATCAATGTAGTTGGCATTTGTGTTTATTTTTTTATTTGTACCCGTTCAATGAAGGAAAGACAACCTTTTCTTAGCCCATTGAATACAACCACATTGTATTCAATGGGGGCATTGAATAAGACGCTTCAATGCTTAAACATAGGAAATCTTGTATTTTTGTAAATAAATTCCTGGTGGTTATTATTACATGTGTAATACAATAATCACTATACTCAGGCTTTTCTTAAATAAAAAGTATCTCCAATTAGGACCTAAACAGAATGGCCGATCTCCTAGTTTTTTTCTCCCTTACAACATGTAGCATAACTGTGATCATATTGATATATTTTCCATGAATTTACATAGGAAAAACACCTGAAAACTAATCTCGAACCACACATTTTGTTACAGCCTAAATAAAATGCTTCGAATTAAATTATATTGAAAATTTTCAGATTTGTAACAAGATTCATCACTGTCCATCCTTGTCCTGTTTCAGGGAGGCGGGAGCGTTGGGGTCGCGGCTGACCGGTGCCGGGTGGGGCGGGTGTGCCGTGTCGCTGGTACCCACAGACAAGGTAGAGTCGTTTGTAGCCCAGGTCACAGACAAGTATTACACCCCGGCCGGCATCACCGGCAACCAGCTCCAGGAGGCGCTCTTCTCCAGCAAGCCGGGCGGAGGCGCTGCCTTCTACACGCCCAACTAAATCTACTCAGCCATGCCCCGGACGAACTCCGCGTGAGGAGAGGGTCCAGAGAGCTGCCATTGTTCTTCCAATGATAATCCTTCCAATGATAATAATGATATTATCATTAATTTGTTTTTGATAAATTATCAGAATACTAGCTGGTTCCTAGTAACTCCACTTTGTGTGATGGGTACCGGTAAACCAAGATGGCGCTGGTACAGTCCAGACATTATAATAGGGGGTAGGGGAAGCCTGGTAGATGGATGGGCGGTTTCTACACTCACATTCCGCAATACTTATATGTGTCACACAATACATGAACTTGAATATGAATATTACTTCTTTATACAGATTATATTTTTGGTACTAGTCTAGTAGTTATGTGGGAGCTAATTGGTTATGGCATTGACAATGTACAATTATTTAAACATGTACTTACACTATTTACATGATAATATTTTCAAGGCAATTATATTTTTAATCATCTGTGCCATATCAGTACTTGTAGTAATTTAGAAATCACTCAATTTAAATAACTAGTTACTCTACTGCTGTAAGAAATTCCATAGATATTTAGAGTCATTGAATATGTAGAAGACATTTACAAGAAAAATATATTTTCATAATTATTCTCTGGACCACTAAACCATCCGTTACATGCATACGGATAACGTGGGATGTGGATGTTCTAAATATTGAAGTGCACCGCCTCTGCGCTGTAGGCTTAATGTGTGGACCAAATGTGAGTGCAATAAAATGCTATACTAATTTACAATGCAGTATTGACTTTTGTGTTTTTATTGATAGGTGTGTTTTTGAGGGAAGTGATGATAAAATTAAGATAGATCTATTTGAGTAAGTTGAAACAGAGATGATCAGGTGAAAACCATGCACAGGGGCGTCACCGTCAGGGAAGAGAGTATTTGTTTCGGGTCAGTGAAATGTCAAGGAATTCCACATTTTGTCGATTTTTTGAAAACGAAAGAAAATTTCAAAGACACACACCCCCTCAAGACATTACACCCTCTCCCAGCCATAATTCCTTCAGCATAAATAATATCTTTCTATGATCCCAGACAGCATTTGTTGTATCTCGTGAACTAGCAGCCAATGGCAGGAAGCCTTGCATTATGACCTCCCTGGCAGCTCTAATTAATTAAATACCGAGATGAATTAAAGGAGATCAATGTAACGTGCAAACAAAGGGACAGGAAGCAATTTTGTATTCGAGGTCAAGGGTCTTAATTGAGGGCCCTATAGCATTTTATACAGCCTTATATAGTGAACCCTATCATTATTGTCCCCCCCCCCCCTTTACATACGCCACTGGAAAACAAACCATCACTCCATCCAGTATAGCCAAAAGTTACAAAAATGAACTAGATAAGCACTGAGTCACAGTGACTGCACATAACATGTTTTGTCTATGGATGTTTCAAAATTATGTACAACGCAACTAGAGTCCTACCTTAATTTTACTGATGGCATTTATTGAGGTGAATAAACCTACATTTTTGACTTTAAAGAAAGTCTACGTCAGGGGTCATTTTATCCTCATTGTATACATGTATTTGTATGCTATTTGTGTAAAGGGCATTCAATAGATTAAGACAGAAATAAGTTATAGGTGTAGTAAACTATATGATTCTATATACTTTAGTATGTAGTACTATCATACAGCTCAGAGAAAATAAGGTTACCACAAAGCATATCTTTGGATTGATCCATGTGCCATGTTCATGCCCCAGTAGTTGAGTAGTAAGGTGAATATATATATATGAGTTGATGATTTGTAGTTCTTTCTTGTTTGCATTGTACAGGATAACAGAGATTTAACAGCACAATTGGATCATAAACCTGGTTGTTGAAGGTAAAGTGGTGTCATATATGGCGAAAGGCCTTTCTGACTGTAGTACGTCAAGTGCATTGTAGTACATAGTGACGGGTAGTGGTGATACACGAACAGTCATGAATGTTACAAGATAATGTATGGCAATATAGATATACATGAATATAACAGTGAAGTAGTATAGTATGTATCGGAACGGGACTATAGTTAAGTACTGTTTATTACTCAATCGACATGCAGCCAATCAGAGGCCTCCATTTGGTCACGTGACCCGTTGCCATGGTAACGTGACCTACTTAGGGCTCTCAGCCAATCAGAAGCCAGCATTCTGGGTGACCTACTGACCTACTTAGAAGCTCTCAGCCAATGAGAGGCTGGCATTCTGGTAACTATGGTAATGTGACCTACTTACGTCACGTGACCTACTTAGGCTCAGCCAATCAGAAGCCGGCATTCTGGTAACTAGGGTAACGTGACCTACTTAGGGTTTGTTTGTAAACAACACCACGTGGCTCTCTTGTTTGTAAACAACACCACGTGACACGTGACTGTTTGTAAACAAACAACGTATATATAGAAAAAAACACAACAAGTTCCATCTTATGTTAAAATTATATTTTCGAATAAAAAAGCACATCTGTAACAGCGTCTATGTGTAACTACGCGCGTTCTCATTCAAACACTATAACACTATCATACCGTAGCAGCAGCAGGTAGGACCGGAAGAAAAGCAAGCGCACGAGCAGAAGCGACGACACCATTTGCACCATCCGGCCGTCGCGTTGGTAGCCCTACTACCCGTCGCGCGTTCCACTGGAGCGGCTTTAAGAGTGACAAATGACGATTCTTTGTCGACGCGACTGCTAACATCAGCATCGGCAGCAGCATCGGCAGCATCGGCAGCAGCATCGGCAGCAGCGGCAGCAGCCTCGGCAGCAGCGGTAGCAGCAGTAGCAGCAGCGGCAGCAGCAGTAGCGTGAGCATTAGCAACAACAGCAGCAGCGACAGTAGCAAGGGCGGCAGAGCGGGCACTAGTAGCGTTATCAGCGGCGTCATCGGCAGCCGCAACAGCATCAGCAGCAGCAGCGTCGGCATCGGTGGCATGAGTAGCTGCATCGGCGGCAGCAACAGCAGCAGTCACAGCCGCAGCGGCAACAACAACAACGTCATCACGACCCGCGTCACTAACAGCCGCAGTAAATGCAGCAGTAGCACGCTGAGCAGCACTAGCAGCAGCAGTAGCAGAGGCTACAGCATCAGCTTCACATTCGCGCGCCGCTTCGTCATTCCGCTTCATGTCACGGTAGCAACTTTCCATCACGAGGATCTGCAAATTGAGGCGCGGTGCTGGTGGTGGTAGTAGTAGTAGTAGTAGTACCGTAAATTCTCGCGTAGAAGCCGCGGCTTGTACGCGAGTCAGACTCAGCTTTCTTTTGATACCAAACATGCCTATATAGGGTGCGGCTTATACGAGAGTTTTTATTAGTAGGCTACAGTACCAAAATTGCAATATTCAGACCCCCTCTGTGGCTTATATAATTTGTCAAAGTTAGGGGTGCGGCTTATACGCGAGTTAGGCTTATACGCGAGAATTTACGGTAGTAGTAGTAGTAGCGTGAACGATGATGACGATGCTGAATGTGGTTTCACTCCCCTTATATACCCTTACGCCCCGCCTTTTTTCAAGCCACCGGCCAGCTGCCCCTTCACGGCAGGTCTTTAGATCAGCCTTAAGTCGCTTACTACGTGGCTCATCATCCCTCTAATCGCATTTTCCAGCCGCCGGCCGGCTGTCTGCTGATGACAGGCGAGGGTGATTTGTTTTTTTCTTTAGATATAAGCCGCTTACCACACGCGCACCCTCTAGTCACAGACAGAGTGACAGAAAGGGAGGGGGTCGCTTTGTTCACGCTACCTGTAGTTGTTTTTCTATACACACGCTGAGCCCATGACCCGTTAATCCTTTATACAGGTAACACGCGTTCAACTAATTACCCTATTGTATGACAGTCGGTACACGGATTTAATTTTAAACCGCCTTCCCATCTGGGATCCATGTCTGGCGGGGTGGAAGGATCCAGCTGAAAAGTGTGATTAGGGCTTTTGTTTCTCTTATGATAGCAGCAGGTCAGCATGCGACAGCTGAAAATGTCAGACTCGCCGCTCCTATAAAAGACTGAGATGCGTCTCTCTTTCCACACACCCTTCTACCATCGCCGCCGACACCGCCACCGCCGGCCAGCCGACCGCCGCCACCGCCTGCAGTCACCGCCATCACGCCAGCAGGGAATTTCGAGCTGAGTCTGCTTATTGCTTATTTTTTTTCTTTGAGCTTTTTGTTTTCTTAAATTTTTATTTTCACTCAGTCTTTTTTGTTTCGGAGGAAAGAAATATGGCGCTGCAGAGGGCGCGAGTTTCTAAAAGACGGTCGCGCGAACAAAGTGCTCTCCTCAACTGCCCGGCTATTTTTTTATCTCAAAGGAGAGAGCGTCACGTAGTTGAGGTTCACGCTTCTCTTGAGGCGTACCGAATTCTCGAGAAATGCAAAGCTGAGCGCCATCGTCGTTATACAAGAGCGGAAAAGGAAAACGTAGCGACATGGCCGAGAGCCGTCTTCTCAGAACAGCATTTACTCTACTATTGCATAACAGCTGCTCTCAGCGCCCCCACTCGTTGGGCGTTTCATGAAAAGAAAGAGCGCCGCTACTCTCCTCACCTTGCCTCCTCTTATAAAGTGAGAATAAGTGCTATGAAACGATTCGACAAGCCGATCGGTTTCTTGGGAGCGACTGCAGCTCCCACTCGGTGGGCGCGCGTTGTGGCCGACGTGAACACGGTCTCTAAACGTTTCGACGTCGTCACTTGTTATCCCGCATATTGCAACGCAGCCGAATTGAAGAAGATAGGGACGCACTATTTTAAACCATACGCTCCAATATGTATTTGTCACCGCCGCGCTCACACACCTTATTGCTTTTTCGAGACGATCGTGTCACAACACAGAAATAGAAAAAAAAACGGCAAAGCGACGAGCTTTGCCTAAATGATCAAAAAAAAAAAAAAAAAAAAAAAAAAATTAATCTCCTCCTCCTCCTCCTCCTCCTCCTCCTCCTCCTCCTCCTCCTCTTCTTCTTTTTTTAAAAAAAAATAAATATTTGTATCAGACTCCTCTGGAGTCTGATACAAACATTTATGACTATTGAGTGAAAATAGAATTTTATCGCAAAAAAAAGTCACTTCTGCCGCCGCTACTGTGACACCGGCCGGTATCAATAAAAAGGTCGGCTGACTTTTCTCCACAACCATTCACTACCGACCGTTCGAGTGAGAAACACAGCAGACAGTCAGACACACAACCGCTCTCTGACGCGTCCTGAAAAAAAAACAAAAAAAAATGTCCAGTAGTAAAAGCAAACTCTTCACAGAAATTCATTTCGACGCTCGACTACAAGGACCCTTTAGTTGTATCATTAGCGGTCCGTCGGGTTGTGGAAAATCGCGCTTGGTGGATCAATTTCTGAGCGACGTGAACAATTTGGTCACGCCGCCGGTGGAAAAGACTTTTTACCATTACGGCGAGTGGCAACCTCTGTTTGAAAAAATGCAAAATCAGTACGGTGTGGAATTCAGAGAAGGTCTTCCTAGCAAAGAGTCTATAGCGGGAGACGTGGAAGTAGCAGAAGACGCTTTACGACCCCACACTCTACTGATATTGGACGATCTGATGAGCAGTTCCAATCAGCAAGTGGTAGCCGACATCTTTACTAAATACTCGCATCACTGGAACGTGAGCGTCATATACATCACTCAGAACCTATTCCAGAAATCACCCGACTTTCGAACTATGAGTCTGAACGCTCACTACATGATCGTTTTCAAGAACCCGCGCGACATGGGGCAAATAGCTAGTCTGTCTCGCCAGGTGTTTCCGTCCAACGCGGCGGCCCTCTCTAGTATATTTACCCATGAACTCAAGCGACCTCACTCATACCTCCTTCTGGACTTCAAGCAGTCAACACCTGACGATCTGAGAATACGCTCCTCTTTGACGTCCATACACTCTCAGCTAGTGTTCGTACCGCTAGACAAAAAAAAGAACAAGAGAAAGCAGTAGCAAAAAAAATGTCTTCTCATCTACTCGAAAGACACTTTGGTACTCTCAAGCACTTAGCTAAGTGCTCGCCAAAGGACTGCTCGCATCTAATAGACTCTGGAAGCGACGATCTGATCGCAGCGTTAAGTGAGATCTGTCACAATTTACTGGTAGGGAACATCCCGCTCAGCGACAAACAACTGGACAAGCTTCGAGAATCGGCTGACGTGTTGAGGGAGGTCGGCAAAAAATCTACGCCCATCAAAAAAAAGAGACGCGTCTTGGTACAAGAGGGAGGTTTCCTCATTCCGGCTCTCATAGGGATGGCCTTACCGCTTATAAAGAGCATTCTCCGTATATGAGACACCTCATTCGACACCTACTCGCCGACAGCACCACCACCACCACCACCACCACCACTACCGCCACCACCAGCGTCATTGCCACCGTCGTCCCCATGACGGACTCAGAGCAGCAACAACACTACAAACGTTTAGCGCTCGTGGATCCTGAGACGCTCTACAAATCATCACGAGCAGGTCTACTTCATCATGTGCCCGCTGCTGCTGCTACTACTAGCGCTGCTACTACTGCAGTCGCTGCTGCTAGTACTTCTACTGCCCCAAACCTTCCTCCTCTTCCTGATGAGCGCACTGAAAAGAACGAGAGTTCCGCTCCTGCCACCGCCGCCCGCCTACCTGCCGACATGGCCTATTACCACAAGCAGGCAGAACAGTCCCTTCATCCCGACGCGGCCTTGCACCAGGTGCTACAGTTTATCTACAGGGACTTGGATTTAGTGTTGAACGACCCCACTTTGGAATCGCGCGAGAAAATGTTGAAATACCGAAGGTTGTTGAATAGATTGCAATTTTTTCTCGCGAATCCCCACAACAGCAACATCTCTTCGTCCTACTCTTCTTCGCCCCCGGCTCACCTCCGTCAGTCTGCTGAAGAGGCCAGCGCGTCCCTACTCGAGCGGTTGGTGAACCAAGTTCCCAAGAGGAATCGCACTCGGACCGTGGCGCTGTACAAACAATTGGAGAAATCCGGTGTGATCAAGTGGAACGAGGACGGTGCGGTGCGCGAGATGTCGGGTCGGAGAATACCACCTGAGCGTCGCATCAACATAGTGGACTTACTGAACGACGCCGCCAGGTTCAGGAAGACGGCGCCCAGACCGGCGGGCTACTCGCCGTTCACGAAAGCGCTGCGCGAAGCAGTTCCCACAGACTCCTTGATCGGAAACCATCTGTATAAAGCGAGCGGACCTGGCCAAAGTTTGGACACACGGCTTGCTGACAGAGGTCGGAAACGACCGAGCTTCGACTCGGAAGAAGGAGAAGCAGCAGCAGCAGCAGCAGTAGCAGCAGCAGACTCTTCTCTCCAGGTGGTGGACGATCAATCCTCTGAAGACGAGGAGGACGACCGTGAACTTTTCCAAACTCCGACTTCCTATAGGAGCGTGCCGCGTAAGAAAAGGAAAGGGCGCAACCGCCTAGCGGCGAGCTCGTCGTTCACGCCCTCAACAAGCCCACCATGGGCAAACCAGTGAAGAGACTGACCAAGAAGGAAAAAGAAAAGAAGCGCGTAGTAGCTAGATATACCGACGTCAAAGCGCCCTCCAGTTTCACTAGCGTGACTAAACTCCAGAAACATCATTTTCGCCACCTGAACCCGGCCGTCATCCGAGATGCTTTAGTGTCGCTGGACGCCTACACTAAACATAAACCCATTCGGAGAAAATTCGCAAGGAACAAGACTATAACCGGCGCAATCGATCAGCAGTGGCAGATAGATCTGATGGACATGCAAGCTTTGGCGTCTCACAACGACCGCTTCCGGTACGTGGTGACGGCGATCGACGTTTTCTCTAGGTACGCGTGGGCCGTTCCCATTAAATCCAAGAGCGGCGCTGATGTCACCGAGGCCTTCCGAGAGATGACAGGCACTGGCGAGAGACGACCGCGCACTGTTCAGACAGACAAGGGGAAAGAGTTTTTGAACAAGATCTTTCAAGATCACTTGAAGAGCGAGGGCATAGAGTTCTTCACTGGCGAGAACGACGACATCAAAGCTAGTCTAGTGGAGCGCTTGAACCGCAGTCTGAAGGAGAAGCTGTGGCGTTATTTCACACACAAGCGCACGTATCGCTACGTAGACGTACTGCACCATGTAGTGTCTTCTTACAATCGCACTCACCACAAGACGTTGAAAATGGCGCCGGCTCAAGTCAGCTCGGAAAACAGCGAAACAGTTTTCTACCGACAAGATCTCCCAACTAACAAACAAATCGACGAAATATGGAAAAAGAAGAAAAAAACAAAGACGTCCGCCGTCGACGTCATCGCTCCGGGTGACAGAGTGAGGATGTTGAGAACTAAAGGCGCCTTCGACAAAGGGTACGAGGGAAACTGGCGCGAGGAAGTGGTCGACGTTGCTAAGACGTTGGGAAGCAGAGGGTTCGAGCTGAAAGACGACAAGGGCGAGGAGATAAAAGGCGTCTTCTACCCGGAAGAGGTTCAGAAGGTGTACAAGAGTCGTTACGACAACAACTACCTGATAGACGAGGTGTTGCGCCGCAAGACCGTCGACGGTAAAGAGTTAGCTTTCGTACGTTGGTTAGGTTACGACGACAAGTTCAACGAGTGGATCCCCGTCAAAAAAATAACGTAGAAAAAAAAAAAAAAAAAAAAAATGAACATCACTCTACCTAGCAACAGCTCTATGGAGTATTATCCTGACAACAGCTTGACGTCTTTCCGAACTCACTTCGACTTGCCGCTCCTTCTGCCCGAAGCGTACGAAGCGGCTCTGACTGAGATCATCCTCCCTACAGAATGGACTAACGTGCACGACGACGACTTGATCATCGTTGTTCCTCTGCGCACCAAAGGTTCGCTAGAGGAGGCGATCCAGGTTTTAAAAGAAACTAAATTCTCCGAAGGAAAAAAACCACAGGTAGACTGGAAGAGAATGAAAAACGCGAACGGTCTGAGCAAGCTAACGTTCAGCTCAAAATTCCCGCTGAGCTGGAAGGAAGCGAGCTATGTAACGGTGGAAGAGATATCAGACACGTCGGAAGAGCAGCAATTGAAACCGGAAACAAAAAGGTTCAAGAGAGAGGTCGACTTGAGACAGACGAATGCCGTATACAAGCAGTTCTTGTCCCCGGCGGTGAAGAAGAAGACGATCAGCCATCAAGCAAGACAGATGATCGAAAAGATGGAGAAGGACATGGGAGTGCGCAGTTTCATGCCAAACATATTCGAGATACCCCCTATTTTCACCGGAAGCAACCACACCCTAATCGAGCGCTTGAGTGAGACGTTGCGAGATGACAGACTAGAGGGCGACAGCTTCTTGCTCAAACCGATGCGGATCTTATCGTACGACGCCAAGACGAAACGCGTCACCATCAAACCGCCGAGACACTGTGCTGTCCTGCTGAGTCAGCATCTCGCATGCGTTCTAGGCTTCGGAGAGAAGACGTGTTTCGCGTCGCCGACTACCGGCGCCTACTCGATGGATGTTTACGGGGACGTGCACTCTGTGTACATATACACCGACATGATCCAGGAGAGACGTGTGGGCGACATGCAAGTGCCGCTGTTGCGCTGCGTGGCGGTGGACAGAGGCGGAAAGCGTCGAGGTGGCGTGCAAGCTATCAGTTTTCCCCATTTGGATTATTTCCCCTTGAAATCCAAGAGGTTTACCGAGGTCGGCATCTATTTAAGAGACCGATCCGGTCATTCCATCCCATTCGGTAGAGGCGAGGTGACCGTGACACTTCATCTGAGACCTATTGAGCGCTGAAAGAGAGAAAAATGATGCGTCAACGCGTTCCGTACTTTCCACCCAGGCGCACCGTCGGCAGAGGGTACAGCGATTACTACAACGCGCAGCTGGGCAACGGCGTCAACGTGTACAGCGGGCGCTCTTTCCAGAGCGGGCACGGTTTAGGCGGCGCTCTGTTAGGTCTGATGCGCTCGGCTACCCCGCTATTGAAGTCGGTGGGAAAAACGCTGCTCCGCGCCGGTGTGGGCGTAGCTAAAGATGTGCTGGCGGGTCGGACTTTAAAGAGCAGCGTGAAAGACCGAGGCGCAGGCGCTCTGAAGAGACTGGCGAGTACGGCGTTCTCGGGAGGAAAGACGCCTGTCGCGTCTAAGAAAGGGTCGAAACGTCGCCGGCATTCTCCTCAGACGGGCGGTGGCTCTTGCAAGAGACGTAGAGGGGATGTATTCGACCGGTAAGCGCCTAGGCGTTCAGGTATAAATAAAAAGACTGGAGGCGGCCGGCGTCAGTCTGTCGGCCGCATGAAGAGAGAACACAATGGCTTACGTACACGAGAGCAGTAACGAGTGCGCGCTCTCTGAGCTCGACCTGCACACCGTAGCGCCGACTCAGACTACTATCTTAAAGTCGTCTTTCCTGGGGATAGAAACAAAAAACTCTTTAGAGGATGGAGGTAACATAAATTTCACCATCAACAAGTCGCAAGAGTACACAGACCTGAACGAGAATTACCTTCATCTGGAATGTCAAGTGCTAAAGGACGGAGCGGCGATCGAGGACACCGACGCGGTAGCTCCGGTGAACAACTTGGCTCACTCGCTCTTCAAAGACGTCCAAGTCTCCATCGGCGGTTTCAAAGTGTCTGGCAACACCGAGACCTACCCTTACCGAGCTTACTTGGAAGGGTTACTCAACTACAACAAAGACGTGAAGGACGGCGTCATGAGCGCCCAGGGGTGGCATGAAGATACGCCCGGTCAGTTTGACACGTTGACTGACGCGAATGCGGGGTACAAAGCGCGCAAGAAGCTAATCTCCAACAAGCGCTTTTCGCTGATGGCGCGACTGCACTTTGACCTGGCTCATCAACCGAAGCTCATCGTTGGAGAGACAGAAATCAATCTCACTCTGAAACAAGCGGCGCCCTCTTTCTATCTGATGTGCGCCGCTGACGGAGGCTACAGCTTGAAGATCTACAAAGCAAAGCTCTACGTGCGACGCGTGCTGGTGGCGGACGCTGTAGCGGAAACGCACGAGAGAGCGGTGATAGAACACGGGCCCTTCGACTACCCGGTGAACAGAGTGGAGGTGACGACCTACGCCATCCCTCAAGGTAACAGAGATCACAGCTACACGCACTCCAACACAGGCCAGCTTCCCAAGTCGATGATGATTTGCTTCCTTGACCACGACGCCTTCAACGGTAGCTACACCAAGAACCCGTTCGAGATGAAGCATTACGACATCAGCTCGCTTCAAGTGATAGTGAACGATCAGAAAGTGCCGAACGACGCCTACGTGCCCGACTTTAAGACCAAAGCGGCCGTGAGAGAGTACTTGGCGCTACACACGGAAACGGGGATGTACGAGGGCGCGCGCTCCTGCGGTATTTCATACGAACAATTCCTGAACGGTTACACGGTGTTCCCCCTCGACTTAACCCCAGACAGATCGCACGACGGGTGTCGCGTGAACCTTATAAGAGCGGGTCAGCTGAGGGTGGAAGTCAGTTTCCGCTCGGCGCTACAAGCGACAACAACGGTGCTACTCTACTTGGTGTACGACAACGTCGTCGAGCTGACCCGAGATCGACACCCCGTCACCGACTACCACATGAACTGAAGACAAGACGGCGGTACTTGGCGTATCGTATGAACACGCTTGAAATAAGCAGAGTGTTGAAGGAAAACGTTCACACAAAACATCGTTTCCTGGGCGTTTTCTCTTGTGACACTATTCCGAAGCACCCTATCAAAGACACTTGTTTCGTGAGCAACACAGATCCGCAACATTTACCAGGTCAGCATTGGGTGGCGTTTTACGTGTCGAGCACGGGTGAAGTGTACTACTTTGATTCCTTCGGCTTACCGCCGCTGAGTGCGGAGTTCTTGTCTTTCGTGGAACGCTCTGCTCCGTTCAAGTGGCAAAGAAACCGCATTCAACTACAAGACACTTCTGCTGACACCTGTGGACCTCATTGCGTTCATTTCCTAATTGAAGCATGTCGAACAAGAAACCCCAAGAAGTGCGTCATGCGCATGAGCAAAATCCCAAAGCTGAGCGACCGGGTCGTGAGTCAGAAGCTATCGATGATGCTGTTGTGACGGGTTGTTGCGATGGCGGCCGTTTCATGGAGGCAAAGATTCTCTGCCTTGCCGAAATGGTGTTGGATTTATCCAAAGTCGTGCAATGTCTATTGGAGAAAAGTCGTCCGGGCAAGCTAAAAAAGCATAAACTTGTGTGTTTTTTCTGATTGAAATGAAAATAAAGAATAAAATGAAAAGAAAAGAAATTATCTTGTTGTGTTTTTATTTCTATATATAAGTTACATAACTTTTTTTTGTTTGTTTGTTTACAAACAGTCACGTGTCACGTGGTGTTGTTTACAAACAAGAAAGCCACGTGGTGTTGTTTACAAACAAACCCTAAGTAGGTCACGTTACCCTAGTTACCAGAATGCCGGCTTCTGATTGGCTGAGCCTAAGTAGGTCACGTGACGTAAGTAGGTCACGTTACCATGGTTACCAGAATGCCGGCCTCTGATTGGCTGAGAGCTTCTAAGTAGGTCAGTAGGTCACCCAGAATGCTGGCTTCTGATTGGCTGAGAGCCCTAAGTAGGTCACGTTACCATGGCAACGGGTCACGTGACCAAATGGAGGCCTCTGATTGGCTGCATGTCGATTGAGTAATAAACAGTACTTAACTATAGTCCCGTTCCGATACATACTATACTACTCAGTGAAAGTAGAAAACCAAAAAAAAATCACCTTTTTACATTTCCATTCCGTTTACTCTCTTTTCCAAGTTTAAATTGTATACACCTCAAATATCATAATTGATTGTGTGGCCCTCCTGGACCACGGTAGTGCCAGATTAAAAATACACGGCCTTGGATGTTAGATGGGGATGGTTGGTAGGGGTAAACTGTAGAGATAGGCAAGGGTGAATCGGTTCATCAACTGTAGCCAGTCTACCAATGCTGATATGGGTGTACACGTATAGCACCAATTATATGTGTGTATGACATGTTTGGGCCAAGTAAAAAAAATCATATTCAATTAGAGAATGTGATCCCCTGTATACATCTCATTATTGACTCAGGGTCCTCCCTGAGTCTTATGGGTGACGACTCAGGTTCTCCTTAAGAGAGGAAAATTGCAGTATATCGTATTTCAATTTGCAAATGCCATTAAAACATATGTAAAGGTAGCTCACCTAACTGAGTAAACGACAAACACGATTCAGCTTCAGTCCATATGCAGAAGTGGTTTTATATTTAATATTCACAGCAGCCGCAAATAGAGTTGACAAATTAGGATATTTCAAACTTCGAAATTGGTAATGTAGTGGAATTTTGGCTACAGATTTGTCAAACAAATACCTTCAAGTTCAACTACAGTTTGTCACATTCGACTATAAAAAAAATCTACCTAAGTCTTTACCTCTCATGATGCCCTGAGCCATTTGTGTTATAAGTCACACGTTCAATCCTTACTGCATGGAAAGCGGTAGTCAGGCTATATAGATATACATTGCTTAAAATAAATTAGTGAAAGAACCAAAAAAAACTAAGGAAATATTGAGCGACAAGTCAACATCAAATGGGAATAAGGAATACACAGCATTAAAAAATACATGGAAAGTACTTTAGCAAACACAAAGGCAGCGCGGCCCCACAGCTCTTGTGGACAGTACTGTGTTCAGATGTAAATATTTGGTGTTTTTCATATGACCTCTGTGCTTTCTCGGTTCATTCTGGCAATCACGAGGTCATGGTCGAAGTTTTGTGTCTAGTGTTAGACAGTAATTGTTATAGAATTTGGTTCTAGTACGATCCCAATAAAAGATGCTGTAATAGATGTGGAAAGTCATAGACCTATAAAGACTATAGATCATAGACCAATGTAGCAGGAAAGGGCGACTTCTCAGAGACCACTGCTAGAAAGGTTGGTGCATTTCTGGGGGTGCAGATGGGTCCCCCCCCCCCCCCGAGGTCGGAAAGTCACTGAAACTAAGGGGTCCAGGTCACAAAGTCGCTTTTTTGGACCCTTTCTCCTATTGTCATTATTGCCCAAAAGTTGCTAGGTCGCTTTTATTATTGCAATAGGTCGAAAGTCGCCTCCAAAACGGCCCAGGTCGCCAGGTCGCTTTTGACCCATCTGAAGTCACATTTCTTGTACCGTAGTCAGACAAAGGAAAATATGATATTTTCTTTTGAATCACCTGCTGTAAGTTGTTTGTACATGTTTACATTTGTACGTTACAGACAATATAATTAAACACATTTTACTTGTAACACTTGTTGAGAGTCACTCCTCCTTATAGCGTGTGGGTCCAACAATGATATGGGACAACGATTGGCAGTAGAATAGTCGCAGGAATAAGGACATATGTGGGGATTGTTCTTATGATGTACCTGGCCGGAGGGGATGGTGATGTAGACGTCCTCCTGGTCTGTGGATATAGTAGACGGACTGTGTCAATGTGACCCTGTAAACTCTTTAAGGCTCGCATGGTACGTTAATATGCAATACTCTTTGTTGTCATGGTGCAAGAATGCAGCCCTGACGGATCTACCCACCAGAGCTGCATTCATGCATCATTCCGACCCTTTGGGAGTGTGTATCAACTCCACAGAGTCGGCATGCATGAATGAATAAATAAATGCAGCCCTGGTGAGTAGACTCACCAAGGCTGCATTCATACACCATGACCACCAAGGGCATACTGCACTGTGAATAGTGACACCAAGATACGTCCAAAAATTTACACTGTAAACTAACGATATATTCTACAGCCCATATATACTAACACAGTAATTTATATTGTAAATCTACAGTACATTCTGCGGCTCCGTTACATTAACTTCTCAGTGGCGGATCCAGGATTGTCTAGAGGGGGGGGGGGCCCAAACCTGGCCAACCCGGAGTCACTATGTGTTTCCCGCGAGCGAAGCCCATTAGCTATACGTGGGGGGTTTGGGGGCATGCCCCCCAAGAACAGTTTGTTGATCTAGACTTGAAATGGTGCATTCTCATGCCTTTTAGGACACAATATTTTAAGACTCAGCCCCCCCCCCCATCCAGATCAGAGGCCCCCAGTCAGGCCCTATGAATGATGCTCCAAAATCTCTTTATCTCTTTTTTTCTCCTTTCTTTTCTCTTCTTCCTCTTTTTTCTTTTTTTTTTTGGGGGGGGGGGGGCAAGGCCCGTCGGGCCACCCCCTGGATCCGCCAATGCTTCTAACAGTGTGCATTAAAGCACTATGCGGCCCTTACAGGGGTATATATGGTGTTGTTGTGTGTGCTGGCTGTATATTGTTGAGGACACCACAGGGAGCACCAGTTGGAGAGGTGACAGGGGTGTGTGTTATAGACCACACGGAGTACTATAGAGGTAACACCAGACACCCAGGTGAGGCACTAGTCAAACACACACATGTAGAGCACAGTGTGGGACATACAGGTGAGCCTTTATGCTGCTAGCCACAGCCAATTCTATTCAATTTGTCACGAGTTTATTCTGTGATTTGGGCTTCCCTAGCCCATCTTAAGAGGGTTTTTATTTCGTTCTATCTGTTCCTCTTTTGCTTGTCTGGTGCCCATATGCACAGGGACAGACACATGTATATCTAACTGTGAAATTGATGTCTAATATCGCCACGGATATAACCTTAGTTGTCAAAACCCTGTTAAACAAGCATTCCTTACCCACTCACTGTTCTGGGATTTTCAAATAAAGTATAATACGATTATATATGTCCATCGAATCACAGAAGAAGTTGATACTTATGATGAGACACAATATCACATTCGCATTAAGATTACAGCACCTCTATTTCAAATATACAATATGATAACTCGGTAAATAGGTGCATCATGCCAACAAGTACTTCAGGAGTGTACCATCCCAGTCGATATGATGCATACATGCAGGACTGTCAAGTCACTCTCCAGGCCTACATTCAGTCACTTAAGAATCAACCCTTATTCTGTGAATACCATGCTTACAGAGTTTCTCCTTCCAATTATATTTATTATACACTATATACCGTAGCAATTCTGTTTGTAATAGAGAGTTGCTAAGAACAGATATCAGCACTCCATAATATACAAAGTACTCTGGTACTTTATAGTCATTTTCCATATCAAAACCAATGTCTTTTACGATCTTGCGATGGATTGAAATACATTTAAGATTATTTTTGGTCCACATTATAAATCATATAGTTCGCCATAGGTAACTATAGACAATCCTCACTTATATAATCCCCCAGCCATGAAGAGCTCTTCAAGCGTTTATAGGTGTATCTCCCAAGAGCAAAAGATAGTTTTCAATGCCATTTCTGTGAAATAGGTTGCGTTGTGTCAACCTAGCAGGTCACACACTGTTGCCATGTGTTTGTAATTCCCTTTTCTGTGCCTGCCTGGCAAGGTTACCACTGGGGTATCCAGGGCTCTATGTAAGGCCGTGTGGCCCTGGTTCCCTATTGTGGCGCATCTTCAGTGGGAGTGGACTTTAAAGACAGGCTGTGTCTCATGAGATCGGGCCAATGTGAATGTCTTTGACTGGGTGCCATCTTTAACTGGGTGCCATATTTGACCGGGTGCCATCTTTGACCGGCCACCATAAAAAAAAAAGATTTAGAAAAATAAATTTCTTCTTTAATATGTAAAAGATAAAATAAAGAAAATGGTAGTGGTTATATCTCAATATATATAGTGCCCTAAATAAACCTTTTTCCATCAGGAGGTCAAAGATGGCACCCGGTCAAAGATGGCACCAAGTCAAAGACGTTCACATTGGCCCAATCTCATGAGACACAGCCGAGATGAACAAGGCCGCCTCGTGATTAAATGCATTACACCTTTTGTCGCCGTAATGCATGAATTCCGCCCTGCTGACTAGCTCTCCAATGCTGCATCTATGCATCACGATGAGCATAATTATGGTCGGTATGATTTACCAATATGACGCTGATAAGTTACTCACAAAGAATCATGTCATCCTTGAACCTTTAAGGATGCATGTTGCTTGTCGTCATGATGCACCAATGCAGGCAAAAACTGGATAGCTCTCCCAAGTGAGAGGACAGACGTTCAGAGCGTTATCTTAATAAGACATCTTAAAGTCTTAATTCAGTGTCTTACCCAGGGCCGCTCTTATCATCAAAAATAAATCATTTCAAGCCAGCAACCAGCTCAGAGGAACTCAGGATGTCTCTAATAGAAGAAAAAGAAGAAAAAGAAGAAAAAGAAACGGGGGTTGGGGGGCAGAGCCCCCCATTACATACTAGTCGTAATAGTAATACTTTCAAAATATTATTTATTTTTAATGACATAAGCGGCCTCTACTAAAGTTAAGACTATTCAGACTGTCTTAAAAGTCTTATTAAGATAACGCTTTGAACGTCTGTCCTCTCACTTGGGAGAGCTAACCCGTGCGTGCCCAATGCAGGCCTGGTGAGTAACTCGATGATGCTGCATTGTTGTATTATACCGACCCTTTGGGAGTGTCTCAACCCCGTAGGGTCAGCATGATGCTTGGATGCAGTACTGGTAAGTTATATGCATCATGGCGACCAAGGACATAATGCATTAATACATTATGCTGCCCTTAAAGGGTGAAAGGGTTAGACCCTGAGGTCATCTGGGTGTACCAGTGACCCTGGATTGTCCCTTGTCGTTTACAACTCTACACGCTACCCTATATCGCTTTAAAGGCCGCATAGTGCTCCGGGGGGGGGGGGGGGGTTACTCAACCCCAGTTTGGATACCAACTGCAAAACAGGCCCCGAGGGATGTGGCTGTGAACCTCCGGAAGATAAAATGATCAAGGGAGAATGCGAGGGCTGTCACACCATAGCATGAGTGGGCAGTAGTTTAACTTTCGGTACTTACCATCAAAGAGCCAGTACCCTCGCCGAGATAGTGCTTTAATGGGTGATGCCACTTATCATGATGCTTGAACGGTAAGTAGGTCGCCAGTGCTGCATTCAAGCATCATGCCAAACTAATGGGGTCCAAGAACTTACGAAGGGTCGGCATGTTGCACCAATGTAGGCCTAGCCCCGGCGAGTTACTCGCCCGGCCTGCATTGGTGCATCATGATGACAAATGTCATTATTTTAGTGACATGCCGTCCTTAAAGGGTAATGCGGCCCTTAAAGGGTTAATGAGGTGTGTATCAACACGGTGTGATACACGCCGTAATAAGGCAATTGTCATACATCATCTGTAACGTGGAGTATTCTATATAATTTTCTCATTTCCCATCAACAGCTACCCCTGAGTTCGGCCTCTGTATAACATTAACCCCCCAGACTGGGGGTTCCATTGACATTTGGAAAACCTTTGTACAAACTATTTAAAATATAGGCTCGATGAAGAAGACCTATACTAATCCAATGTTAAAAACAGAATTATAAAAGATATAGAAGTAAATGATTGAGAGCCTTTGGAAGATGGAAAACTCCCTATAATTTTACCCCACTGGCTGCCTGCTGTGGCTACCAGGCCCGTGGCACCTGTACTGAGTGTATCTGGGGCATGCAGCACACTGAGTTATTACCCTGCGTGCAGCCACAGAGCCTAATGGGGGGGGGGGGGGAAATACATCAAGTTTACATGTCAATAGATTAGCAACCCTATAGTATATGTATCTTATTATCTTAGCGCTATAAAATATGATTCAATATCTTTAAGAGGATATATCTTTTGTTATTATTGTGTAGGGCATTGGGTACTTTATTGTGACCTTCATTAGGCTTAGAATCCGGGAGAAATGGTAATAATTAGATCAGTTTTAATTTGTGCATTCAATTCTCATATATCTAGTTTATAAGAGGACCATACCCCTTTTTCATTTTATTATTCTGTCTGCATTATACAGCAACATTTAATTCTGTTTTAACCATAACTTATTAATCAAACATGGTACAAAAAAAGGGGTGGGTTGGGGATGTGACCCTGAATGTGTAGAATAATACCATGCCTTTTGATTTGATGAGAAATGCTTAGATTTCCCCGGATTTAGCATTAACTGAGAAGTGTCTGTTGCATGGTAATACAGAGGGACGTGCCACAGCCACCCTGTACTCACAGTGGGAGCAGTGGGGACACGCACTGCTGACTGAGTGGAACCCCCTACCCCAGTCGCTAAATCGTTTCTCATCACCGCGCTCATCATAGAAATCAGGTTCTCATGAAAAACATCATATGAATGGATAAATATTGGCATATTTGGTATCGAATTAAAGTTTATACTGAAAGTAATGCAATGAGGTAGAAATAACTTACAATTTCCCCACTTTTAAAGATCAAATGTGAGTTTTGTTCACCAAAAACATATAAATCATATATAATACATTTTAGCTTGCGAATTCTTTTTCTAGGGGAAAAAGGCCTCCCTCGTCACATTTTTCAGAGCTTGGTGATGAGAAACGACTTTTTTTTATGAGTGGCCTTATAAAGGATTGAGCATCTGCCCGGCTCCACTCCGACTGTTCCTATAGTACCAACTTGTTGGCTTTAAGGTGGGTGCAACCCATTGAAAGGGGACCCTATGTGGGAGCCTCTGTGCGCACAAAATAAGCCGTACATACACTCATATTGTTTACATGTATATGGTTGGGTTTCATATACTCCTATAAAGTATTAAAGGATTTCCAATAACGATTTACAAACAACTGCTATTTGTTATCATTTTCTAAGATTCAACATTGTATTCATAAAATTAATTCATTATCTGGGAAAAATCATCCAACTGGTTGAGTCGCTTGAGATACTACCAAGGGTACTTTGTATGTGCTGAGGCCAGGGTATACCCTGATTGTTGCATTGCACTGTTTTTTTTAAAATATAAAATGTTTGTATTTTTTTCCAACGCCCTAACCCCTACATTTATGCACGTGACTCGACATAATACTTACTTTGTTTTGTGTTAGTCTCTTTGTGTAATTACATGAGACCCAACCCAATACATTCTCTCCTGCATGTCAGGCCAATTAAAGCATCAGAGAGATGCTGTAAACCTTGATTAAAGTGTAGCGGTTAACCTTAAACAAGCTGTGTCAATTATGTTAAAAAATTTTCATAATTCTAAAAATGTTTTACATCTGCAGCATGTCTACAGCTCCCCCTGCCCCTGTGGGTAGGACCACCCTACACGTGGCTGACTATGTCATCTTTGCCGGGATGTTGGTTGGCACTATGGCAATTGGTGTCTACCAGGCCGTCAAGGTAGGACAAGCTCCCAGTCAATCACAGGCTGTAACATGAGCCCTGGGTAGACAGTGGCACCATCTGCAGTACAGAGATTTGTAATTCCTACCTTTCTACTAGATGGTGCCACTGTCTACCTACAATCCCATGTACAGTGGTGCCACCATAAGTGGATAGATGCCTGGAGACTCGGAGTGTCAGACCTTTACATACACTATACATACATAATACAATGGCAGCAGGACTCAGTTAAAGCCTGTGCTGTCAACATTGCTTAAAATGGGGCCATATATATGTGTTTTTACTTGGGTGAGAATAAAATATGCCCACCCTGAGATTTGGTTCTTTTTGTCCAGTGCTACCAGTGGGAGCCCAGATGGCTCAGCCCAGATTCAAAGTGCCCAGCTCTAGCCCAGATTTCGCCCACTTCAGCACACACAATAAGAATGTACAATAAATGATAATTTCTATAGGAAAATTAGATGTCAGTATGTTTTGAAATATTTACAATATATCTATGGAAAAAAGGTTTTGTGGGCTGACTCATCTGGGCTTCCACTGGTAGCCCTGAATAAAAATGAACAAAATCCAAATATGGGCAAACCCAGCTTACCCAAGTAAAACCGATATATGGGCCCCAGGGGCCAATGCTTGTCTGGGAGAGCGTCGCAAACAATATGCTCCAATATGACCTGCAAGGAGAGCCATTGCAAGAATTTTACCAGCACAGAATAGTTACTCATCTGGTCTTGAGGCGTTATGTGCACTTGGCAACTTGCCATCATGATTCATCAATGCAGTGCCCATGAGTTACTGGTCAGTGCTGACCTGTCGGGAGTGTATCACACTGAAAATCCATAGGTCAGTACAGACTATCCTAGGTTGGTCATTTGAGTGTTAGTCACAATGACAAAGTTATATTAAAAAATGACGATGGGTCAGTCAGTAGTGGCTAACCTAGGTTCATCATTGGTGTGTTGTATTTGTATACCACTAGTTGGTGCCACCTGTGATGACCACTCAGTGGCTCCCCCTGGAAATTAAAAGACTAAGGTGGGTTGGTCAATACTGACCAACCTGATGATAATAACTTACCTAGGTTGGTCATATAGGGAGCCAAAAAATGACTAACTAGGTTAGGCACTAGTGACTGAGAGATTGGTTGCATAGGGAGCCTAGGAATATCAGTGCACCCCTGTAGGGTCACTGCATTGGTGGCAACAGATGTTTCTTTTATGCTATGGCCTTGGAGGATTATAGATGGAAATTTCAGTCAATTCTTTTTCAATTGATTATCTAAATTCCATTTTGACTTATTATCCTTCATCATATTCGATTAGTACAACTATAACTGTACTACAGTGGCCCAGGAGGGTCAAATTTTGTTGTAAAATTGAATTTGGTAATCCACTTCAACTTGCAAAAAAACAACATGAGTTGAAAGTGAAAACTCCAACTTCAACCTGTCACCTGTCAACTGTCACCTGTCAACTGCAAAGTCAACTAAAACAACTTGTGCCTGCTATATTTCAACACTACATGAAACCCAAAAACAATGCAAATGTCAAAGTTGAAAGTGAAAACTCCAACTTCAGTAGCTTACTGTCAACTGTCAACTGTCAATTCAAGGACAATAGCTTGTGACAGGTATCTTTTAGCACTGTAGTTCACTCCATGTGTCCTATGATATGCTTCAAAGGTTGTGTGCCATGCTGTGTGCCATGCTGTGTACCCTGCTGTGTGCCATGCTGTGTACCGTGCTGTGTGCCATGCTGTGTGCCAATTTGTGTACTGCACTGGACCACAGTGGACCACTGTGGCCCACGGTGGCCCACGGTGGAACACGGTGGAACACGGTGGCCCATGGTGGAACACGGTGGCCCACGGTGGCCCACGGTGGCCCACGGTGGAACACGGTGGCCCACGGTGGAACACGGTGGAACACGGTGACCCACGGTGGAACACGGTGGCCCACGGTGGCCCACGGTGGCCCACGGTGGCCCATGGTGGCCCAGGGTGGCCCACGGTGGCCCACGGTGGAACACGGTGGCCCACGGTGGAACACGCTGGAACACGCTGGAACACGCTGGCCCACGCTGGCCCACGCTGGCCCACGGTGGCCCACGGTGGCCCACGGTGGAACACGGTGGAACACGGTGGAACACGGTGGAACACGGTGGAACACGGTGGCCCACGGTGGCCCACGGTGGCCCACGGTGGCCCACGGTGGCCCACGGTGGAACACGGTGGAACACGGTGGAACACGGTGGAACACGGTGGAACACGGTGGAACACGGTGGAACACGGTGGAACACGGTGGAACACGGTGGAACACGGTGGAACACGGTGGAACACGGTGGAACACGGTGGAACACGGTGGAACACGGTGGAACACGGTGGAACACGGTGGAACACGGTGGAACACGGTGGAACACGGTGGAACACGGTGGAACACGGTGGAACACGGTGGAACACGGTGGAACACGGTGGAACACGGTGGAACACGGTGGAACACGGTGGAACACGGTGGAACACGGTGGAACACGGTGGAACACGGTGGAACACGGTGGAACACGGTGGAACACGGTGGAACACGGTGGAACACGGTGGAACACGGTGGAACACGGTGGAACACGGTGGAACACGGTGGAACACGGTGGAACACGGTGGAACACGGTGGAACACGGTGGAACACGGTGGAACACGGTGGAACACGGTGGAACACGGTGGAACACGGTGGAACACGGTGGAACACGGTGGAACACGGTGGAACACGGTGGAACACGGTGGAACACGGTGGAACACGGTGGAACACGGTGGAACACGGTGTCCAAGCTGTTGGACCCCTGTGGAACACCCCATGTTCATCCTGGTGTTCTACCCCATGTTCCATCTCGTGTTCCACCTCATATTCCACCCTGTATTCCACCTCTTGTTCCACCCCCTGTTCCACCCCCTGTTCACTCCCTATTCCACCCCCTGTTCCACCCCCTGTTCCACTATCCAAATCACTGTCTAGCACCCTTTGAAGCATATCATAGGACAGATTGAGTGAGTTACAGTGCTAAAAGATACCTGTCACAAGCTGTTGTTCTTGAATTGACACTTGACAGTTGACAGTAAGTGACTGAAGTTGGAGTTTTCACTTTCAACTTTGACATTTGCATTGTTTTTGGTTTAATATAGAGTTTAAATATAGCAGTCAAAAGTTGCTTTACTTGAATTGACAGTTGACAGGTGACAGTAAATGGTTGAAGTTAGAGTTTTTACTTTCAACTCAAGTTGATTTTTTGCAAGTTGAAGTGAATTTGCAATTTCAAAATTTACAAAAAGATTTGACCCTCCTGGGCCACTCAACAGATATTTGACCATAGTACATGTATCTATAATGTTATAGTGGTGTCATTTAAATGGTAATCCAGTTCAAATAGTCGTAGGGTGTATCTCACGTCTGAAATGAAGTACCCGTGGTGGCCACCATCATGAAATGGCAATAAAATCAATATCACATGATTCCACCAAGGCACGTCACAAGGCGTCTACGGCAGACTACCTGGTCGGGGGGAGACAGATGGGTCTCCTCCCAGTCTCCATCTCCCTGATGGTCTCCTTCATATCGTCCATCCTGTTTATCGGCTTCCCAGCTGAGTCCTACACCAACGGCGGCAGCTACTGGCTCTATGCTGTAGGTATGTGTGCCAGGAAAGTGTTTTTATTGAAAAGAAATATGATTTCAAAATCCTTAGATGAAAAGAGAGTAGATGTCTTCTTCGTAATTCCCCCCACCCCCCCCCCCCAATATTTTCTTCTTAAAATAAGATTAACCCTCTCACCACCATATTTCTGCAGTTTTCACCAACAAATTGACAATTTTACCAACTTTCCCCATCAATTATTATGAATACTGAACTACGAATTTTCCATGTGAATCATATAAATTGCCTTGTAGAAAATAAAATTCAGAAATAGATAACCTTACAATATAACCGTACATGTGTGTCCTCTGTAGGGATAGCGGTAGGGGCGCTGCTGTCTGCCTTAATCTTCATACCCGTCTTCCACCCACTGCACCTCACCAGCGTCAATCAGGTTAGTTTTTCAAAACCTTTTCTCTTTTTAAAGTTGATTTGAACAATTTGAACATTGCAGGCTTACTGTGTGGGCCTTCGTCTTAAAGTGAGGATATATACCTCCCTTCCTACCTATGTTATTCATGTTCAGTGTCTATCTATGGAAATGCATCAGGGTTTATTTGAACCATTTTTAACACTTTATTCTTCGTCTTCAGTACCTCAAGAAGAGATTTCACTCTCGCTTCGTGGCCATATTGGGTACCTTATCCAGTGTTACTCTTATGGTAAGTCAAGACTTTTGAAATAATTGTATTTAGGCGACAAACTAGACTTTCAGAAAAGGTCAGTCTTCTATATAGGTTTGAATCATATATACATGATTTTACAGGGTCTGTGGACAACTTTGGGGGGCCCAAACATATTCAGCCCCCCCCCTCTTCTGTGATTTGGGGGGGGGGGGGGGCTGGTCCCCCTGCCCCCCCCCATTTTCCTACGCATGCACTAATCCCACTACATCTTCCTTAGATCCTCTACACAGGCGTGGTTTACTTCGCCCCAGCCACGGCTATTGAAGCAAGTAGGTTCATTTACTGTGTGTTAATATTTATTTCCAAACCTTTCATTAATACGTGATTTTTCGGTTGAAACATAGGCTACACATAAAGTGTGTGCAAGGTAGAGCCATATAGTTGGATGACATAGTGTATGCACAGCATGCAAAATAAAGGATTGGATTGAGGATTTTATATGACAAACCATGACATTGTAGTACAACTATGTAAGGTTATCAATATCAGGTAGGTTTATGTGTACATGAATAGATTTAATCTATACATGTATATGTTACAACTAAATCATAAACCAACTAAGGGACGATTTGATATGACATTTTCCATGTTTTATATATCACACCTTTCCATTGCAGTCACTGGATTCCCCACATGGGCTTCCATTTTGATTGGAAGTGTTTTGACAATAATATACACAACTATAGTAAGTGTATTCCTCATCTACAAATATCGCCCACTCGGTGACAATATCCACAATTCCACTCTAATATCCTTGTTATCGATACATTAAGACAACAAAATCCCCCCTTTGTAATTGTCATTCATAGCATCTAGCCTTGCTCAGCAAATAAAAGCAGGCATGATTCAAATTTGTACTTAGTTTTAGTATGTTAACCATCTTTCCAGATGGTCTGGGTGATATTCTACTAGTTTATCTCAAGCTTAGTAAAACAGTCACGATTCAGAATTTTGTCTGATTTTAGTATTTTCCCTATTTCCCGGAAAAATCCAGCTATCGGAATTTGGAAAGCATCCGTCTCAGAATCGGTCTGGTCTAGCTGGTACTCTCATTGTATCTACACACTCAGAAAAGTCAGCGTCATTGTGGCTAAAACCACTCTCACCTGAGAGTCAGGCACAGCCTGACTTTCTGAGTATGTATAGAGAGAATTGCCCCTATCGCACGAAGGGAATTTTGCACTAATAATGACAAATAATATACCAACAGGGAGGTATCAAGGCTGTAATATGGACTGACGTATTTCAAACCCTTGTGACGTTAGCTGGACTCTTGGCAGTAACTATTCAGGTACAGTTTGAGTTTTGTAATATGTCATTGCCAACTTACATGTCATCAAAGTGCAATATTGGGCCGACATGAACCCTTTAAGTGTTAATAAAAATAGATGATGAGCAATTTTTTTTTGCCAAATTTTGATGAAAAACCTCATCAAAATGGACGAAATTGGTCATATTTGGTATCAAATTAAAGCTAATAATGCCAGCAATGTAGTGGTATAGAAATAACTTACATTTCCCACACTTTTGAATATCAATTAATTCTTAACCAATTAAATGTGAATTTTGGTCAAAGAAAGATGTAAATAAACCTATACATTTTGGCCTGCGAGTAAAAAAAAAAAAAAAAAGCCTCTCTCGTCAGATTTCTCAGACCTTGGTGATGAGAAACCACTTTTTTTTGAGTGGCCTAATCAATACGTCACCGAATTACGTACAATTACGTTCTAGTCTGGTGCAGGTGTCTGCTATATGTTACTTTGTGCTATAGATTATACTGTGTCAACTTGTGACATACATGTACTGCCCAAACTATAGCACACACTAGAATATAGATTTTTCCTGTTGGTATGATCGAATTTTGAGATTTATACCTAACATTAACTTCAAAATGTTTAATACCCAATTCTGCTTAGAAATTACGAGGGGTATTCTATCAAATGCGGGTTGTTACAGTACACTAGTTAATTGTTTCCCTACAGGCAGTGATAAAGGTGGGCACGTTGTCTGAAGTATGGGAGGTGTGTGACGAGTGGGGCAGGCTGGAATTCAAGTGAGTATATATACTTGTGTACTGAATATTATGGCAATACATATATTTAATTTAACACACAGGAGTCCTCTATATCCACAGAATGCAGAATTTTGAGGTTATATTTTACTTCTTTGTCAGTCAATCTTAAACTACAGAAATGTTCAAACGCTCATTTTTGTTGCATTGGTCGATATTAATGATATTAGAAGTGGTATTTATCATCCGTCTCAATACCTTGCAGTGCCGACCCTGACCCCAGGATCCGCTTCAATGTGTTGTCCCTCTGTGTCGGAATCGGGTTCTTTTTCATGAACTTGTATGGAACAAGTCAAACCTCAGTACAGCGCTACTCGGCACTACCCAGCCTCCCTAAGGCCATGTTGTAAGTATGAGAGCTCTAAGGCTTTTTTTTTCTTTTTTTTTGCTTTTTTTTTGCTTTTTTTACTCGCGGACCAAAATGTATGGGATGATATATGTTTTTCATGACCAAAATTCACATTTTAGTAGTTAAAGATTTATGGATGTTTAAAAGTAAGTGAAATGTAAGTTATTTCTATCCAACTGCATTACTGGCAGTATTAGCTTTAAGTTGATACCAAATAACCCAATATTTGTCCATTTTTATCATATTTCTCATCAAAAATTTGCAAAAAAGAAAAAAAGTTTTCCTCAAAAGCAGATTTTTATGATACGCGCGGTGATGAGAAACCATTTTATTTTTTTGAGTGGCCTAACTGATATCTACCTGAAGGCTACACATGATTTGGGGACAGGATAAACATGCTTCTCTAAGGGAGGGGCCTTACATATCTTAAATTACATAAGACAAAGATTTTGATTTGAAAGACAACTGATCCACAGGTATCTCACTCTCCCCTGAGCCTGATGTATTGTCAAGAAAGTAGAAATTTGTTCAGAACTGATAACACACCTGATACCCAGAAATTATTAATGATTGAGATTATGTAGTGGTAGATATCAGCTCTAGCACATCTAGTGTGATGATATGAATTGATTTTGACATGAATTAACAGACTTTTAAATGTGCACATTTTAGTATAGAGGCGTTTGAAGAGTTTCGCTGCAAAACGCAACAAATCCATTCCAGAATTGAAGCATGTAGTGATTTCTCTAAGCTACCATATTGGCAATTGTAGTGCCCCAGATATAATGTGTACATCAGAGAGGACCTAAAGACATGAAAAATAGAATTTTGAAGAAAAATTGTTTCAAAATTGCATGTACCTTTTCCTGACCCACACCTTTGTCAAAAATTGGTGTCATTTTTCAAAATGGTGCTTATTGCATTTTGGAACCAAATTCTTCATTTCTTCATTACTTTTCTAAGACTTGATCTAAATACATTGTCATCCTCCTATCTCTAACAGGAGCGTCTTCCTGGCCCTACCCTGGACCACCCTGATGGTGTCATTGGCAGTCATGGCTGGTCTTGCTATGTTCGCCTACTACACCAATCTGGGGTGTGACCCACTGCAGGCAGGGTTTATAAGGAATCCTAATCAGGTGAGATAAACAACATTTTATTTTCATTTCCGTAATTAGTATGATGCATGGGGTTAGACAAAGGAAAGACAGAAAGGAATACACACTCTGAAAATGATATGCACAGCGAAAGACATGGAGGAACCGAAAGAGTAAGGGATAGAAAACATCATTCCCTTTAATGAATTTAGCTATTCCTTTAGGCTAATTTAGAGTGCACACCATCATGAGTACCACTGGAAAATTACTGTATTATACCTTCTCTAGACCGCATAGGACCCCCTGTCTGCCGTGCTACTGTCCAGGAATGACATTTTATAGTCCCTCACTATGCCCCAAATAGGACACTGTTACATTGTTTGAAAGTAGGATTTAAAATTTGAGTAAAATCAAACATAGCAGTTTTAACTTGGATGCGAATGACAAAATAATCAATTGCAGCTGATCCCCTACTTTGTCATGGATACCTTGAACTACCCAGGAATACCTGGTATCTTCATGGCTGGCCTCAGTTCTTCATCCCTCAGGTAAGAATTGTATGGCATAAGGCCACTCAAAAAGGGTTGTTTCTCATCACCGTGCACATCATGAAAATCGTGATTCTTTTAAATATTTTTAATAAAGAAATCTGTCAAAAAGTGGACAAATATAGACATATTTGGTATCAAATTAAAGCTTATACTGTCAGTATTACAGAGAGCTAGAAATAAAACTTGCATTATAACAACTCTCCTGGATCAATAAACTCTTAACTACTAAAATGCGAAAATCGTGCCTGAAAAGTCTTAATTTGGTGATGAGAAACTTCTTTTTTTTTGGGTGGCCTAAGATTTCATACATGATTTTGTTATAGGTAGCATTATGTGGTAGACTGCATACAGTATAATATTCACTAACCTGCCTCATGTATCAATATATGTAACCCTGAATCAAATTGATTGGTAACATTCACTCTCTAAACATATTCTTTCATCCGTTTATCTCCATCTCCATTTCTGTCCTAAGCTCCAATCTTTCAGCAGCAAAAATGGTCACATGTCAGATATTGATATATTACCAGTAATCAAGTCCACCCATTGGTATAAACACAAAATTTAAGGTATGGGACACCAGCGTGTACCCAAACTTCCTAATCAAATATTGTTAGGGCTGAATAGTTAAATAGCTAATAACTAAAACACTCTTACCTCCATCAAGGGATTTGGGGATTCATTAGAATAATCTACATAAAGACCACCTGTACTAAAATTAATCTGAAACTGTAAGTTTAAAAATCACCCCATCTTTTAAAAACAGGCAAATTCGGGCAGAGATAAAAGAAAACTGAGCATTGTGTGCACTCTAGGGGAAAATTGCGTGATCACTTCCCTGTTATTCCAGTTCTGCTTCTTCATCTCTGAACTCTGCAGCGGCCAATATCTGGGAGGACGTTCTGTTGGAGATCTGGCCCCACATGTCAGACAGCCGCAATCTGCTGGTCACCAAACTGCTGGGTAAGAGGTAACAGCATTAAAGGTACATACATGTACATCCTCATACTTTAGCCAAAGTGTCAATTGTCTATTGATATCTGTGTGTGGTTATATACAGTACCATCGCATTTAAGTGTGGGGTTTTGAATAGGTGCTGATCTCGTATAAGCGCCTGTCTTATATAAGCTCTGGCGTAATCATATGTCCAAATCTATAAGCACCTGGGTGTTTAAACACCCTAGTGTATGATACTATAATTTTATCACTTGATACCATTTCCATGGTTTTATTGGTTAATAATATAATAATTATTAACGCTACTCCATTTCTGCATTCAGTGGTGCTAGGTCTACATACAGCTACATATATAAACCTACATGACTGCATTACTTTCGGTACTGAACCTTGTTGTAGCATCCATGTTCATGAATGTACCGTAAATTCTCGCGTATAAGCCTAACTCGCCGCACCACCAACTTTGGCTCATTCCATAAGTTATGCAGGAAATCTGAAAATTGCTAATTTAGTACTGTAGTTTATTTATAAAAACTCGCATAGAAGCCACCCCTCGGCTTTGGGCTGATCCTATAAGCTGCACCGGTGATCTGACTCGCATACTAGCCACGGCTTCCATGGGAGAATTTATGGATATCAAAATATGAGAGAATCCCCAATAATTAGGCTAGCTAATTGTGTGTTTCAGTGGTGATCTTTGGAGTAGCGTCCATGTGTATGGGCTTCCTGGTGAGTCACCTGGGAGGTACCGTCATCCAGGTGGTTGTCATGCTCATATCCTCCACCGGGGCGCCCACCACCGGCATGTTCTTCCTGGGCATCGCCTTCCCCTTTACTAACTGGATTGTAAGTCAATGTCAACAGATTGTTTATCCGGCGAGATTAGGTATAATTTTTTGGTGAAAATTACTCACTTTCCTAAGTCTAATGTCTGACCTCCTGCCATGGTACTGTGTACCCAGGAAGCCATGCATCAAGCCTTCTCTCTTCGAGAGGAGTGGCTTTCGGTAAAAAAAAAAAATTGCCCAGCTGTCCTTGTCTGACGCTCCCTCGGACGGCACACAAATATGCAGATATATTGAAAAGATTTATTTTATTATAGATGGTATCGGCCTGAAGTTATATTTGGGGGGGGGGGGGGCGGGGGGGGGGCACAATGTCACTTTGTTGTCATATTATGATAAACTGCTGCAATTCGATGGACAGTACCCTCTACCTCTCTCTCTACATATATATTACATATAAGAAATGCGATTGATAATGCATTCTAACCTTTTTGAATAAAAAAAAGGCTACGTATTTTATTAATCCAAAACCTTTTTTTATATGCACTATGGTATATATGTATATATGATTTGTGTTCATGCAAATTGTTAGAGGTTTATATCTATTGAGGAGAAAAGATCCATGATTGTGTATAGTGGAGCTACACATAGATATATGTTAGAGGATAAAAGTGAGTCATACAAGATTGGTAATGATACTTAGATTTTATAAGAAAACAACCCACAGAATCACACCCTTTCTCTGATATGCCTTAGTTGTACTCTATTCTCTGCCCACAGGGAGCATCAGTCGGTGGGTTAGTTGGCTTCATCTTTGCCCTGTGGATATCATTTGGAGCCTACACCATAAAGAAACCCACAAAGTACCTGCCGACCACCATAGCCAACTGTAGCCAGTACCACAGCGCCTGGAGAGACAACCTGCTGGATGTACAGAAGAAGACGGCAGCATTCACGCCTTCTACCACAGCCTTCACAGGCACCACTGGGCCACCGTTCGTGTAAGGGATGAGTGGTTATTTTTTAAGAATAGGGGTTGAAAGGTGTTTTTTTTGGGGGGGGACCAAAATAAATCAGAACCCCTTGAAGTGGGGGGGGGGGGAAGGAAATGTCACCAATTTTTGCCCCAAAAAAAGCCACAACATTACTATATCTCTCACTCCTTTATCAGCCATACAATTCATATAATATTGCAGTAGACATTTGTCGGGATGTACAGGAATCACATTCTTCACCTAATCTGTCCTCCAAGATATTGAAAAATTGATATTGATACATCCTCTTAAATATATATGATCAGTTAAATCAAACAAACTTACCTGTCATAAGTATAGTAAAACGATAACATGTATACTTCAATTGCGATTCACACACAAGAATTATAAGGTGAGGTGTGAGATAGAAATGCCTAGAAATCGATAGAAATTTACTAATTTTGCCTGTTGCAGACCAGCTGAGAACCCTTTGTACAACTTTTATGCTGTGTCTTATCTGTGGATCGCCCTGTACAGTATGGTCATCACTATCATAGTGGGAGTCCTAGTCAGTTTGGTGACAGGTCAGTTATACACATTTCCTTTCTTTTTTATTTCTAACAATTGTGTTAATTAGTACAGATTTAAGAACATAGAAGTCTAAAACCTAAATTTCTAGGTGTGGTTTATCATCCAATGTGAGATTTTCCATCCGCCAATCTCAGTAATGCTATGAATAAGGCTATTTAAAACCTTATGTATTTACCTCACGCACATATAAACCACCCCTGAGTTTCAGGAATTGTATAAGCCGCATCTGGGAAATTACTAATTCAGTAGAATATTACTCATTTTTGTCAGATCGGTGGTGCGGCTTATAGCATCGGCCCAGGGTCATGGTGCCACTTATACTCAAGTTTTTTTCCATTATTGTACAGTACTAAAATTCACCATAATCAGATCCCTGGTGCGGCTTCTAGGATGGGCTCAAATTCGGGGTATGGCTTATACGCGAGTCAGGATTATACGCGAGGTTTTATGGTAATACTGTAGTATACTTTTTAAACCCCTCATATAAGTTGCACCCTAAATGAGGATGTTTGGTATCAAATTAAAGTTGCAAAAATTTGAAAAAACATAACCATTCAGCCATCTAGCATATACAACCTTTTGTGAATTGAAGGCTGTATGCGAGGCAGGAGAGTGGACCCGAGCCACCTCCATCCACTGGTACGACGGTTTGCCACACCGGACACCGATGAGGATAAAAAACTGTACAAAGAAAATAACATGGACATCATTCAGGATGGACATACCAAGGTAATCATCTTCTTAATGGCCTAAGCATTTCTCTCCAGCCTGAAGAACTGGCCTTAGCATTCTACATGGGGGTCATAATTTTTATGCAAAGTCAGAATCATATCCATGGAGAGAAATTTAAATCTTTCTGTCAGCAGCATAAACGTCATTTTTCTACATGTATATAGATGCAGATGGTGCCTGATTTTTCTATAGACAAGAGTTCACAAGTTTTAGTCTGTTGAAAGGGTTCTTTCACGTGTTCACGTGTGTTTTTTCAATCAAAATTACCAAAATTATGATAGCTGGATCCTAAAATAGCCTCTTTCTACGCTGTACAAATGTAAACAAACCGCCATTTTTATTACGCTATAGGCCCGGGAAATAACCCATGCTTGAATATATTAATGGGGGGGGGGGTGAAATATGGCCTTCACTGAAAAAGTAAACGTGTCTCCAGACTCTTCTAAGTGACTGTCATAAAATAAATGAGTTAAAGATTGTCTAACCTATCAGGTTAACATCCCACAAACCCGTCTCCAGACTCATCTAAGTGACAAGGAAGTGGGCCTTCTAGCTGGAGTTGTCAGATAGAAGACCCACCTGGCATGTGCCAGCCCAAAACCCGACAATTGCCAGCTCCAGATTCTATTTGTGGGATAATAACCTCATAGGTTAGACATCCTTTAACTCGTTTATTTTATGACAGTCACTTAGATGATGTCTGGAGACAGGTTTACTTTTTCAGTGCTCCTTTGTTAAATTGGGCTATCGTATTCCATTAAGAATTAATTCCAATGGGTAACCATGGTACACAAAAGCATGGACAGCCTTGTGAACAAGGCATTCAGTGGTTGTGTATGGTAGGGATCAGAAGTCTTTTTCCGTTTTTCCCTCCATTAAAAATTAAATACAGACTATATGCATCAGAGAGGCTAAGTATGGCAAATACGGGATAGCTCTCCTATAGGTGCACGGACAAACGTTTAGAGCGTTCTGTTTTACCCTCACCAGCGGCTGCTGAGTGTCTCTGAGGCTTGGGCGTTGTGATATGTGGAGACAGCGTAAAGTTCAGCTTCCTGGGGTCAGCGCGGATTGGTGGAGTTGTACTTGGTGCTGCTCTCAAGCTTTGACCCACGGCCTGTGTAGGGGGTTCTGTAGCGCTGGCGTTGTCCGTTTGCCTCTGTGGTGGAGGGGGAGCTGCTCTGCGCTGGTGTGTGGGAGAGGCTGACTGGCTCACACTCTGTATGCTTCTGTTCAGCTCAATCGGGGTGGTCACTGTGGTTGTGGCTACTACTGTGTCTGTTTGAGCAATAGGCACCGCGCCCCTCACATCTGCTCCTTGAGCCCCGACCAGCGCTGGTGAAGAGGTTACCATGGTGACGATCTGTATGGGGGGTGAGTGAGGTGTGGTAGTAGTATGTGTAGAAATGGGTATGGGGCTGGCTACTGTGGTTGGTGGGTTGACTCTACGTATCAGTTCTTTCCTGACCTTCATTAATATTTCGCCTCCTCTGTTTTTTCCTTTGAATTTCCCATTTAACAAGGATTTTGCTCTCAGTCCTACCCCAGCTCCCCAGAACATGTCTGAAGTCGCCTCCAGTAGCTTCCGGTCCCCACTGCCAAGTATCATTTGCATGAGTTCATCATCCTGCTCGTATTTGGCTAGATTCAAGTCCTCCAGGTGCTGCTCATCAAACTTTTTCCAGTCATCACACACGATGGATTTGGCAATGCTTTGAGCAGCTCTTGCTGAGAAGGTGTCTAGGATCCTTTTGGCTTTGTCCATTTTACCTGCGTATACTGCCTTCTTGTATGACAGAGCCTGCTCCACAGATGTAAAGGTTCTCCCATCCACAATAAGGGTGCAATTGTAAAAGTTACTAAAGGGTGCCAGCTCTGACTGGTAGGCCACAATAGTGTCGGTGATGATTGTTTTTGCTTTTGCAAGTTTAAGCTCAGGGGGCAGATCGTTCAGGTCGTGGTGGTGGTAGTATCTCCCCTCGTACAAGAGGCCTCTTCCTCTTGGCTTCACATCCAGACCCGCTTCAAATGCCAATTTTGCTATACTTGCAATATCATTTTTTTGCCTCCTGACCTCTGCATTCACGTCCTCCTTTATATACACACCTCCATAACCATCAATTTTACTCAATTTGCCTTTGAGTGTAAGGATTTTATCCCTGACGTCCCCTTTGGTTAGTACGACAACGATATTCCTCTTTGCTGCTGAGGGTGGTCCCTGTCGGTAGGCTATATCGATCTCGTATATGTCAAGTTCTTTATCAATGAGTTTTAAAAGCTCATGCACCACCAGTCTCGTATCTTCCCCTCTCGTGAACGGTACCCCTTCAATGATCAGATTTCTGCGTTTTGTGGCATTGTCTAACAGGCTCAAAGTCACAAATTGTTCTTTTAGCTCACAGGTATTTAACCTTACTTGCCTTTCCACCTCAGCTATTTTACACTCCGCCGTGGCTATTGCAGTTGACATCCGTGTCTGATCACTTTTCAGCTTGTCGACATCACCTTGTGTGAACTCTAGGGAGCGCTTAAATCCTTCCCATTTGAGTCTATCTTTGAAAAGTTTCTCTCTCTAAGCAACTTGCATTTCAGCTCATACACCCATGTAAACAAATCAAGGTTGTTACCATCAAAAAGTCTCTGTCTGTATACATTAAACTTTATGGAAAGAAGAATATAATTCTCAAACCGAAACTGTCTCCCTTTATTTGGGTTGTTAAATAAGCGACCGGCTTCACTTTCCATCTTCGAATCCATACCAACTACTCCAACTAACCAGTTACTAACAGAAGTCCAGAACCTACCTACATTCGGACAATACAAAAAGAAATGCTCAATACTGTCTATCTCATCACAATAATTACAGGTCGGAGAATCGACAACCCTTCTTTGATGCAAATACTTATTACAAGGTATAATTCTATGGTAAATTTTATACTGAAGGGATTGCAATTTAGTTTCACGGCATGCCTTATACACAGTCATATACAATTCTGTCCAAATAACTGGGGTGAAATCTTTATAGACTTTCATCCACTGAGCCCGCGAGGAGGGTTAAATCTTATATCTTAATTATTACGATCTGAATGTGTAGCTCCTTCCACCTAGTGTCACATACCCAAAGTATGCTACCTGAGATTTGCCTTAGTATAGTATAAACCCTGCACCCAGATGAGACAACATATACATCTAAACGAAAAGAAAAAAAGGGAGGTTGGGGGGCAGAGCCCCCACAGTACATACTAATAACTAGCCCACAATAGACTTATTGCTACAATAGACTTATCCTACAATAGACTTATTGCTACTATGGGCGCCATCTTCATTTGCTTAGTGATACTTTTAAGATAGTCCTAGGAGAGCTATCACAGACGAGCCTAAGTATGATGCTAAATATTCCTTCTTCCTTTGCAGTCACCAATTGAGGACCACTGTACAACAGATTACACTGCTATCCTGCCAAATGATAACCAAGGCATCATCAAAACCACAAAATGCTGACCGATAGATAACCTATGTACACTCATCTTATGGCTGCATTATAGCATTGAACAATTAATGAATAGGAAACGTCACTCTAGGTGGTCATTTATTAACGACGTGGTGAATATTTTAAACCCCGCCTATTCCACTGTAAAATATTTAGATTCCTCTCTACCATTCATACAGACTGATCTGGCATATCAATATTACTTATATTCAATGTCAACCTTAAACTCTAGTGTAAAAGCCGCGGCTTGTACAACTGCGGCGCATATGGTTCTCCCACGGTGGGGGTCTGGCTAATAATAGGATTTTCAAACTGTACTACAGTACTTAAGTGGCTAAAATCAGACCCAAGTTGTCACCTATAGGATTTTCCCGATTATGGGATGCGGCTTATAGGGGTCAGGCTGGTCGTTCTCTGGGCGCATCCATTACTTAAACTAGTACTGGCGAGATAAGCACTTATAACAGCTGTCATATGGGTACCAGATGTCAAATAATGCACCCTAAGAATTCTGCAGTGAATGCAGGGAATTTTCTGATTGGTTGATAATGCATCCAGTCACATGCCTATACGAGAGTTAGGCTTTTACCTGAGAATTCACAGTACCATAAATTCTCACGTATAAGCCGCGGCTTATACGCGAGTCAGATACGTGAGTCAGCTTATAGAATCGGCCCATAATCGGCCTGGGCTCCACTAGGGCGACACAAGTACCTGCGAAACGATGCGATCCTTTTATTGTTTGTTCTTGAACATTTCACCTGATTTCGCTTCATTTCGCAGCAGTTTCACCCTGAGTGTCGCCCTGCTAGTGGCGTTACATAGGGCGACACTGCCGCGAAATAAAGCGAAATCAGGCGAAATGAAGCGAAATCAGGTGAAATGTCCAAGAACAAAACAATAAAAGGATCGCATCGTTCCGCAGGTACCTGTGTCGCCCTAGTGGAGCCCAGGCTATAGTCAGGGTACAGCTTACTAGTATACGAGAGAATTCACTGTCGTAGTGCTTGTTGAAATGTAATATGTCCTGTACATAATATGCATCTTGTTAGTAGTTTAATAAATATTATATGAAAAGAACTGTTGTTGCTTTGTAATGGAATGCAAACTTCTTTTTTATCGAAGGTATCCCTATGCTATGGCAGAAGCCAGTGGCGGATTTAGAAGGGGGCGCGGAGGCGTGCGTCCCCTCCCTTTTTTGCCTATTTAATTGTCTTCTTTAATTTTGGTCAAAACTAGGGGGTGCGCCTCCGCCTTTTGCCTAGGGAAGGGCGATCCTGCATCCTCCACTGAAAGCTTTGATTATCTAAGGAGAAAAAGGGTGAAATAAAACCGAATCTAGGCATTTTTATCCAACATTGAAAGATGTTGTGGTATTTAGCGTCGATTTGGTAGTCCCTGAAATTTGGTTGTTCCTGGGGTTTGGTAGTCCCTCATTTTGAAGATAGGGTGCACCTTATAAGGTAGGTCTTCTGCCTGTCTGTGGATCCCTTCATGGTTCATGCACAGAGAAGAGAGTCAAAAGGGAGTCCAGGTTGCTCTAAAATGAGGGAGTCATTCTGGAGGCAACATGGACTCCTTTTTGACTCTCTTTCTTTTCTCTGAGGACACCTTACAAGGTAGTCCTGGCTGCCTGTGCCCTCCGGTCTCTGAAGACAGTGTAAGCAGGATGGCACATGATGAGGCCAGCTATCACCATCAGGCCCCCGGCCATGTTGAAGGTATAATAATAGATGTTGGTGAAGGCGTACAACCAGGCTGGAATCAAAATGAAGCTCATTGAGTGTATCATATCAAAGTTTTATCTTCAATACGACATATTTGAGTAATAAAGTGCCCCCCGATACATTGTTGGATACATTGTAAGAATATGCACAGTAGCAAAGGCGTTGGTGAACAATATTCTTTAATAAATACCTCATCTAGTCCTAGGCTATGATAGATGCATTTCATCTAGGTTTTAGGAGTATAGTAGATACTACAGGGAAGAAGGGGGAGTTGGGGCACAGTCCCTGCTGAAAAATATACTACATTGCGGGACGATATGCAGGATATGGATCTTAAACCTACACACACAGAAAGGTGAGAGTCATTGTCGCTAAAACTACCTTCACCTGAGGGTCAGGCAGTGCCTGACCCTCAGGTGAAGGTAGTTTTAGTGCCTGACCCTCAGGTGACGTTAGTTTTAGCGACAATGACTCTCACTTTTCTGAGGGTATAGCTGAAATGCATCCACCAATGGCTGCAAGACTATGCCAGGTACTATCTTTTTAAGACGCCAGGTATGCAATTATTCAGGCATCTCCTGAGAGTTTATCCCTACAAGCATCGAGACCACAATGAAAAATTGCATGACCTTATTTCTTTCTTTTTCATTGTGCTTAATGGATTCCATGCTTTTAAAATTAAATTTAATCAATGCTTACCGGCGAGTGGTGCCCCAAGGACATTACCCGGTGCACAGAAGCAGCAAACCAATCCGAACCCAGTGGACACTTGGGGAGCAGGCACTGACTCCATAACAAAAGGTGGTGCCAGGACATTGGACGTAGACAAAAGTGCACTGAACACTACTGCATACACATACATCAGTACTAGGTTGGTGGTGAGAGGCAGCGCAGCAGTCAGCACGCCATTAGCCACATTTGTGATGAGGATGACAGCTGCAATATTGGCATTGGTGGCCTGGGCTAAGGACCCAATTAAGGGTCTACTCAGCATGGAAGTAATCCCTAAAGCCATGTACAACCCGACTATGTCACTTCTGGAGTAGCCAAGTGTTAGTACATAGTTACCAAAGTGGGTGTAAATAATGGTGACTGAAAACTGCCCAATGAGAAAGAAGAGGATGAAACAGAGGAAAGGTGTGATTCTGAACAAGGCCAACAGCCTCTTAGCAAAGTTATAAGAAGCTTTAGGAACTTCATGATAAATCTTTAGATCATTGATGGTCCTGGATAGGCCTTTCACATCACCAGAGCTCTCGTAATGCCCACTTATATCACTTGAGCAGTTGTTGGGTAAATCCTTATCACTAGGGCTCCTGTAGGATGGGGAATTTATTTCAAAGGAGTTTATACTTGATGTGCTGTTGTTGAACTTATAACCATTGCTAAAGTCTTTGTTGTTATCAAGTATAGTTAAACACTTTTCATTTTTCATATTAGTTGAAGTTCTTCTGGCATTCAGAGGTATCTTAGATCCATGTTCAACAGTATCTAGATCAGCATCCATGTCTCCTTCATCCTCTTGCTTCTTCTCTAGAGGCCTGAAGCTGCAGCAGAGTATGATGTTATGACTGTTAATTCCGGCTAACATCAGTATAGCCCCTCTCCACCCATAGTACTCCTCTAGAGCTTTAAGTACTGGTGGTATCATAAACGAGCCAGCACCAAGCCCACACATGGCACATGCACAGGCCACCCTCTGATGTTTGTTGAAGTACTTGGAGAGGATCGTGATACACGGGTTGTAATTCATTCCGATACCGACACCAGCGAAGAAGCTGTAGAAGATATAGAGCTGGTAGACCTACAAACAAGATAAACAAATTAAACTGTGTTATTTTCATGATTGCAGGTATATGGACAATATTCGATGCCCATGATACAATGTAGGAGATGTATATTTCTTGTGATAATAATAACTATGATATTAACCCACTAACCTACACATGAGTGGATATGTTCACATGGGAGTGTCAACAAGAAAATCTTAAACTGGCCAAATTGGGGTGGTGCTACTTAAAGTTCAAATCATAACATTGATTTAAGATTATGACTGTAAGTCCATTTGAATATTTAGATACGAGATGGTACAACTAAACAGCACAACATGTGTCCCTATTATTAGTGGCGCCATCGTGCGGAGATGGCCAGAACCAATAATCTTAAATGAATGTTAACTTTAAGATTGTCACGTTTTAGGATTGGTCATTTCAAGATTGGATAGATTTTCTTGTTGACGCTCCCACGTGAATGTGTCCTGCCGAGCTTAACCTACCATAGTTAAACACTCTCTTAAACACCAAGGAAGATGTTAATCTGAAGGATACCTTATCTCTGGTGCTTGTATGAGACCAGTGCATCATTTGACATTCCACAAGGAGCTAATAGTTCCCCGTTCCAGAGGGCCCATTATATTGATGGCCCTGAGCACTATAAGCAATACATGCCTGTGTTGTGAAGGCACTTGCTGCCAGGCCAACTGTAGACAGAATGGCGCCGAGGATAGAGATGCGCCTCTCTCCGTACCTGTCAGAAAACATCCCGACCGCAGGACCTACAAGTGAGTAAGAGATCTGACATTGAGAGGCAACAATTCTGAGGTGATATAATACCGGTGGGAGTAAAAGTGGTACCAGCGGCCTGTGAAGTTCCTACAATCCTGATGTTCAAACATGAACGGCAAACAATGAATAATTGATCAGGGCCACATTAAAACCCTTTGCTGACACTGATATGAGATGTATACCTCAGGTCTATACATTTAAATGGCCTGGGATTGTTGACTGAGATTGGTGGTCTTGCTCACTGGGCCCTGTCACACTCCAACACATGTTAAGTCATTTCACCTAAAAGACATTGCCTACTGTTTAATAATTTATAGTATCGGTCATTGGTTTACAGGTCAGACTTGGGTTGGTTTATAAATAAATCATGATTAATCAATGCACTTGGTATTAAGAGAGCAAATAAATGTCACTACTCACAGACGATGAAGCTAATGCCGATGTTGAGCGATGTGATGAGGGAGAGTGTGCTGTCTGAAGCATCTATGCCATTCTTAAACATAATGTAGAAGATACCGGAGGTGAACAAAAAGCCACCGGTCATCACTTGGGCAAGGAAGGATGCTGCACACACCACCCACGCATAGCCACCGTCCTGTGACATCTTCTGTGGTAATAAACTGCAATTAGGCCACTCAAAAAAAAAATTGTTTCTCATCACCCAGCAGTGAGAAATGTGACGAGGCCGTTCTTTTGTTTTAATTCTTCTTTTTTTTTACTGGGAGCTGAAATATATAGGGAACTTAAAAGTTTTTGCATACAATTTTCACACTTTGGTAGTTAACATTTTATTGATCCACAAAAAGTTGTTGTAATGCAAGTTATTCCTAGCTGTATGCATTACTGACCGGGTGCCGTCTCTGACCAGGTGCCGTCTCTGACCAGGTGTCAGAAAACAGGTGTTTCAAAAAGAATTATACTCATATATATAAGGATTTGGAAAAACGTTATGGCGGTTGTTACATAATCATAACTATAATTATAATTAGCCTCCTGCTGTTGGTATTTTGACCTTATCAAGCCAAGCCGGTCAGAGACGGCACCCGGTCAGAGACGGCACCTGGTCAGAGACGGCACCCGGTCAGAGACAAAAACATTGGCCCAAGGTCGTGAGACACAGCCATATAGGATTTGTATAGAAAAATAACTATGATTTAATTTTGCCACATTTTGTAATAACTATTTTGAACTTCAGTGTGAGGGGCGGGGCGAACATTTTTTTTCAATAATAATATGTTTTCTAACCTATTATTTTCTATTAAATGCTACAAAAGTAATAAATTTTAATAATTTTCGTTTGTCCCGGGGACCACAGTGAAGCCTGATGTGTATTCTAATCAATGGTGCTGGTATATTTCATGTGCAATGTATGGTGCAATGGGAAATCCAGTTTATATGACAGAGAGTCAAATCAGCTGCAGGAAAACAGGTAACAAAACCTGTAATTTGACCCAAAGTGACCCCCAGTGAAGACCCATTTGCACATGCATAGCAAGTACAACCTACTTAATACTAATGATATTTCAAACTAGCAGATCCATATCTTTCTGTTGAGGGGTTTGAGATTTCTGTACATTAATTTTTCTGGTCTCTGGAGCCTTGTAAAGATTGACATTTTTTCTCTGAGGATCGACAATTTCGCCGCTATGACTCGCTTATGCGCGGTACCTAGTATAAGCTTTAGTTTTGATTTCAAAAATGCCTATATTTGTCCAGTTTTCAACAGATCTTTCATTAAAAATCTATAAAAAAGAAATTTTAAAAGTTTTCCCATGTCAAGATTTTCATGATGCGCTCGGTGATAAAAAAACTACTTTTTTTAGTGGCCTTGGGGAGTAGTTACAGGGGGATTGGTTGATTTTTATGCAGGTGTGCTAAAATCTTTTTGAGTCCCCCACAAGAAAGGTTTAATGTCTACCCCTCGCGGGGTTCAAATTGCCCTACCCCTCTAAGCTATAGTAATCAGCTGGGTTTTTTTTCCGCTAAAAAGGGGTGTGCCAAATTCTGGGAAATTTTACGCGGAATTGTACTTTTTTAGCAAATTTGCGAAAATGTATAGACGCGAAGATATCTAAGGTTACAGTAGACAAAGCACCCATACTTAGCTACAGTCCCTGGGGAATAAATGTAAAAAGGAGGGGAAACAACTATTGACTTTACCTTTATCTAACATCACCTGTAGATACAAGTATACCCAATGCACTAGATAAACTTAATGATATAAATAGTGAAGCTCTACATAAATATACTTCTTTCAATGATCCATAAACCACCTTAAACAGCTAGGTCAATAACCTGTCAGGCTGGTGCACCTTTTTAGACTGACTGGGCCCTCTGTCAGTTTGCCAAACTAGCACGAATGAATAAATAAACATGGAATTTCTTTTTACAACCGGACTGATATTTTATGTAAACAGCTTGAGAGTACCTTCTCTAACCAAGATAGATATTGGATCTACTATACATGCATAAATATTACTAGAAGCCCAACAATTTTATAACTATTCCAATCCTAATTGGATTCTCCATAATAAGTCTGTTTCTTATCATATACTAGGATTATCATTCTGTTACCATGGGGAGTTATTCATACTCAAATTTATTGATATCAATGATACGTTACTTTACATTTCTTAGCATAGAGATGACAAAAAACTAAAGACATGGAATGTAAACAGAGATGTATAGAAAATAAGTACGCCTACCTTGATTATTCAGATTGTAGTTCTCTGGTGGATAGAGATAGGCATCAGAGTGGTGGAGGGATGGGAATAGTGAAAGAGTCGGTATGAAGAAGGGGCGGGGAGAATTGGGGTGGTGCTACTTTAAAGTTGCCATACCACCTCCGATTTGTAGATAGTTCATTTTCTGTAGTATTTTAGAAGTCACCTTAGTGTAGTGTACTGGTAGGATCTCATTCTATTTGGTGACTTTTAACTGTGCTAAATTTAGAGCAATACATCAGGAGAAATAGTTCACTTTCTGCATTATTTGAATTATAGAAAGTCAACTTAGTGTAGTTTACTGGTAGGATCTCAATCTATGTTGTGACCTTCACTGTAAGAAGTAAGTACTGTACACCTAAAGCAAAAGTTGCTGGCAACTTTTGTTCCAGTAGAATTTGCTGTAAGTGTACAGCAACTGACTTGCTGTAAATTTACAGCAACTTCTACTGTAAACTTACAGCAACTTCTACTGTACATCTACAGCAAAAGTTGCTGGCAACTTTTGTTCCAGTAGATTTTGCTGTACATGTACAGCAACTGGGTGCTGCAAAGTTACAGCAACTTCTACTGTAGGTCTCGTATTGTTATTGACATCAATTTCTATCAATTAATATGCATGCATGGAGAGTACTTTCCTGCATGATAGTTCAATTTCAGCTAGGATAATACACACTACACAATGTAATGGTTTAATCCTGCTTTAATACAGCTGAACTGTGTGTGATACCAGCGTTTTCCCAGTCCAGGCACTTAAGTATTTAACTTTCCCACCAATGTGGTGTTTATTCTATACTTTTGCTGTTTTTCTGTATTATTCAACACAATTATGCAAATATCGATACACTTTATTATAACTGCATTCAGTCTTTCTCATCCATTCTTATTCTACAATGTCTTGAGAGTTTGTGAGGCTTTATTTGACTTGGGAAAGGGTTGGGTCGAATAATTACTACAAAAATGGTATACTGCTGCCACCTGGTGGCAGAAATCTACAGCACAATGTACTGTCAATATACAGCAACATGACTGGAGAGCCAAATTACAGTACATAATGCTGTAATTATACAGCAAATAGTGCTGTAATCCCAACTACAGCAAAAAGTGCTGTAAATGTTTAAATACAGTAACTTCTTACAGTGTTTAACTGTGCTAAATTTAAAGCAATATATCAGGAAAAATAAAATGCACCCAGCACTCTATCCAGCACTTAATTACATCAACAAGGTAGCACCGCCTGTAATGATACACCATGTGACTCTGTTAGTAAGATCAAAAGGGGAAGACTTTCAGGTAGGAGCCTACTTAGTACTGCCACCTGATGACCTTTATCAATACTGTAGTTGGTCTCTTACTACGTATGTAACACTTGAGTACAAAAACCAGACAAGGTAAATTAGACTTTAATATACGGCGACTTTATTGTAAAGGTAACTCTTGGGTATTATAGTACAAGTATAACCAGCGGATATACAAGATCAGAACAGATATATAATACAGTGGGGCAACCCTATAGCATAGAGTTAAGCCCGTGAGCACAGGGTGGTCATGTCACGACAGTCCCAAACCTGACTGACTTCCAATGGAGAAGTAGCCGTCTTATATACAGCGCTGCATAGCCACGTGACCGTACTAGCAGCGCCACCTGTTAGGTTTAGTTATGTAAAATGCTTATGTAACAACTACCGACGGTAACCGAAGGTGGTACTGGTACACTACCGTATAGATAACCGAACTAGAGGAGTCGGTGTATGTAACGAACCGACGACACTAGTTAGATGAATAAAACAGTTATTAAACACAATAGAACCGTGTTGTCTTACATCATACAACATACAATAGATATACAACAATAACAGTTAGACTTTATAGTCAACCCGTTACAATACCAAATAATAAAAGCCCAACAGAATATGAATAATAGTTGGAATAAGAGTCTTGTATTGCACATATTAAGGATACCTTACCAAAATGAATAGCAGCTTATAAGAGCGAAAGAGCTATACAATCATCTGAGATACAAATGAAGACAACATAGGTTTGAGTGTGCCGACTTGCATAGCACCTTTAAAATACATAATTAATAAATGGATGGCATACTCAGTGCTGCGAGTGCACAGAGGTAGTGAACAGCGAGTCAATATACTCATTGTGCTTTATTATCCACACATTATATTTCCAACACTGCACAGATACCTAGACCTAATCCTGGGTGGGGTTATCTAGAAATGTCGTGATATTTTGAAAATGTTTAGAAACCTTGACCCGGCTAACAAAGTCGTTTTCCAAACAATACAAAAGCGGTTGTACTAGCTGGGTCACTCCTGGAGTATAGAATACTCTATTTGTCTCCAAAGCGGTACTGCAGATGAACAAATAAGTCGATTCAAATAGAACAGCATAAGAAGTGTTTTAACTGCTAGAGATTGAAGTCAATTGACCATACTCCTTAAAATTAGCCGAAGGCCACTCAGAAATCAAGCATCTGTTGATAAGTTTACGATTTTAAATTGGAGTCAATATAGAAGGTGTTTGAGCTGTGAGCTATTTCTTCCCAGCTATATTTTTATTATTTGCAAAAGAAAGTGGTCCTTCTAGTAACAGCGACTTGATCATTTTGTCCATTACAATCATATTGATATTTCATGATGATTTGAGCCCCTGAGATGTGTTTTTCAATAGCAGATACATTTTAAATAATGGTAGAAAAACAGAGTTAGGTCCCAGACCTAGCTTAAAGTGTCCTTTACAATACTTGCAGTCCATCAGATAAACTCAATTCAAAGCCACTTAGAGCGGAAATGGGAACATAGAAGGTGTGTCTAATTCAGTGACTTCAGAAAAAGACCCACTCAGTGAAACAACTGCTAGTCCGAGAGTTTCTCCTTGGAGATGCCACAATTACACTATTAGAAATCAAGTGATTAGAAAACCCCTACATCATTAGAAAGCCCAAACCCTTGCTTTCAGGGGATGTCAAAATATATCTGATATTCCTTTCCATTCTTAGTGAAAATGTAAGAATATTGAAGAATGGCAAAGAAACGGCCGTTTTACTGGCTCTCAGCGGTACAGGTAAACACTCTACTATATGGAAGCACATATCATGTGGCTGACCAGGCTTGGGTTCTCTCTGGTAAGGCAGCAGCTATTGTTGTGACTAGATACCTTACGTAGAATCATTTAGTTATCATTGAAATAGGAAGTGTTTCCTCCATTTACCAGAGAGACATGTCTACAACAGTTTTAGCAAGTACACTAAAATTCTATCCCGGTCATCCCAACTGTTATACTGACTTTAAGAGATGGCCATTGTTGCTACCTATGAATCCCCACATGTTGAGGTCAGGGTGCATCTTACAAGTAGATGTGGAGATCCAAGATCTTGCAGAAAGTTAGCTGAGTATCTTACTCACCTAGTATCAATGTGCAGATAAGTGAATCAAGAGAGATATGGAGTGGATTTTATGTCCACATAGATGCAGACTTGCTGTTTTATTTGTGAATTAGTTTTTTTAAATGTGCATGTATCAAAGAGGTGAAAACCATTGAGAAACCTAATGTAGCAATTTTTTTGACCTTGAAGTATTCATTCACTGGACTATCTGCTGAGCTAGGTCGTATATACCCTGTAGATCCCTTTGGGTTGTAGACAGGGTAGGTGGACACCTTACGATGTGGACTTTTTGGCTTCCTGTGCCCTCCTGTTATTGTAGAGGGCGAATGCAGGAGGGAACATGGCTAGGCCAGCTATCACCATCAGGCCCCCAGCCATATAGAAGGAATAGTCATAGATATTGGTGAAGGTGTACAACCAGGCTGAAATGAAAGTAAAGATCATCTTGTCTGACATCTTATTTTGTTTCTTAATAGTTGAGTCATCAGGTGTTGGCCTTGCCTATGTATCATGTTTTAAAAATGGCATCCTCTGAGCGTTAAAGATAATTTGTTTTGTCAGACATTTTCTTTATTTAGGTTAAATACAGTCACCCCTAGCTACCCTTACTATCCCATCTAGATTTGGAAATTGCATGTCTGAGGCAGTTGTAAAGGCTTCTGTCTGAGGTAGTGTGTTGGAGATAGTGAGGGTTAAATGTATAGGTATAGGAAGATATTACAAGTATAGGGAACATTTGACTTGCACAGGTGTGTATAATAGAAATACAATTGTAGCATCAGTAAAGAACACACGCGACAAAATTTTTAGTTGTGATTAATGGAGTCCATTAAAACCTGAAAACTTGAAATAAACTCTTTAATAATTAAAAAAATAAATAATATGCTTACCAGCTAGCGGTGCCCCAAGGACAGTGCCAGGTGTACAACAAGAACAAATCAGTCCAAAGCCCATGGAGGCCTGAGATGCTGGCACCGACTCCATAACAAACGATGGTGTCAAGACATTGAAAGGGGTCAAAAGTGCACTGAACACTACTGCATACACGTACATCAGTACTAAGTTGGGGGTGAGACTGAGAGGCAACGCAGCAGTCAGGACACCATTAGCCACATTTGTGACAAGGATGACAGCTGCAATATTGGCTTTGGTGACCTGCGCTATGAACCCAATTAAGGGTCTACTCAGCGTGCAGGTAATCCCAATAGCCATGTACAACCCAACTACGTCACTCTTGGAGTAGCCAAGCGTTAGTACGTAGTTACCAAAGTGGGTGTAAACTATGGCTACTGGGAACTGTACACTGAGGAAGAAGACGATGAGACAGAGAAATGGTGTGATTCTGAACAAAGCCAAGAGCCTCTTAGCTATGCTATCAGAAGCTTTTGCATCTCCTGTATATATTACTAGATCATGGGAGCTTCGTGATAGGACTTTAATGTCACTTAGGCTCCTGTAATGCCTGCTTATATTACATGAGCGCTTGTTGGGTATATTCATATCAGTAGAGGTCTTGTGTGGATGACTCAAATCACTGGCACTTCTACAGAAGGCTCCCATATCTGTATGATTTGTGAAGGTGGCCTTCATGTCAGAACAGTTCTTCTCTATACTCATTGAGCTGTTGTTGATATTGTTTGTATTGCTGAGGCTTTTGTTGATACCATTCAGTACGACTAAACCATTCTTATTTTCCACATCAGTTAGAAATCCTGTGGTATTCATAGGGATCTTCTTCCCAAATTCCACAATCTCGACATCAGAATCCGCACCTGCTTTCTTACCATGCCACTCCTTAAGAGGCTTGAAGGTGCAGCACAGAATGACATTATGGCTGGTAATTCCAGCTAACATCAGTATAGCCCCCCTCCACCCATAGTACTCCTCTAGTGCTTTAAGTAGAGGGGGTATGATGAATGAGCCGGCACCAAGACCACACATGGCACATGCACAGGCCATCCTGTAATGTTTGTTGAAATACTTGGAGAGGATCGTGATACATGGGTTGTAAGTCATTCCCATGCCTACACCTGCTAAGACACCATAGAAGATGTAGAGCTGGTAAACCTAAAGATTTTAAACAAACAAGTTTTACAGTGTGATGATCAGGACTGGAATGGTGCTCATACTGATGTGAACAACTGCACTCTAAATCCTGTGTTGTTTCTGAAATTTGAAATTGCAAGTTAAACACATATCATGAATATAATAATCAGGACAAACATAACAATAACCAACCAACCTAACATAATTGTGTGTATTCTTCCATGCATAACCTAGGCCCAGTGTATAACACTGCTCCATGTATAAGCCCGAGTGAGGTCCCTCAGTGTTATTTCATAAGCTAAGCCCCATTGTAGACCCTTCTACCATTCGAAGAGATATGAAACTTAAATTGCTGAACAAATTATTGAAAATATTAAAATTAATGTAAATAAAACAGAAGTAGAAATTTCTTGAGATCATGAGAAGGTGCCTCAGTGCTTCTTCAGGTATAGAAATATAAGCCCACCAGTGTGTAGAAGCCTGGTCAAACCCTACCTGTGTTGTGAAGGCACTTGCTGCCAGGCCAATTGTAGACAGAATGGCGCCGATTATGGCGATACACCTCTCTCCGTACCTGTCTGACAACAGCCCCACGGCAGGACCTACAAGTGAGTAAGAGATCTGACATTGAAACAAATCATTCAAAATGTTAAAAGTGGTTGATAGAGAATGAACTGGGACTGAAGATATCAGTGGTGGACAGACTGGAGCAAAGTGCAAAGTATGCATTACTAGGGATCTTAATCATGCCACAGTTAGTTAGGCATGGTTTGAAATAGTTTGAAATATCTGAATATTTTTTGTTCATCCATGGGTTATTTAAGTTTATATCATACTGTATATAGAGGTCTAGAGCCATGGCGAGTGAGTCAGCTCACTGGTTGAGGTTGAAAAGATTGGAAGTGTTAGGAACTTCAGAGGTATGTCAGGCATGCATTATCAATTGATATTAGGCTGTAACTATTAATGATTTCAAACTGTCAATAACTTAACCACAGTTTCTTATTAACAGTTCACAATATCAATCCCAGCTAACAAAAAAACGTTATTTTACGTCAAAATAACGTTTTAAACTTTAGGTAACGTTATGCCTTAGAAAAACGTTGACATATAACGTTATATAACGTTATAAAATGGTGTATAACGTTATTTGTTTACTGGGATACCATGATGAAAGTCCCTCATTGACAGTATGAACTGTCAATAAGGCTTACGATTATCAGTTGTTGTACCAAAACAGACAGTCCCGGCATGAAGAAAGTCATTATCAATCCCTAATTGGTATCAAAAGAGCAAGTAAATGTTAACTTACAGACCATCATCATTAAGCCGATGTTGAGGGATGTGATGAGGGAGAGTGCACTGTCTGAAGCATCTATGCCGTTTTTAAACATGATGTAGAAGATACCGGAGGTATAGAGAAAGCCACCGGTCATCACCTGGGCAAGGAAGGATGCAGCACACACCACCCACGCATAGCCACTGTCCTGTGACATCTTCTGTGATAATAAACTGCAATTATGTCAAGTATTAATGTGATATGGTCCGATGATTAGGGGTCAAAAATCAATTTAGTTTGAAAAATGAACCAGAATGTTTCTTATGGCCATACTTCATGTGCTATATACTTTATTCATTGTCATTTGTTAGGATTCAGCTTAGGATTTGCCTTACCTTCAGATTATGGCTCAATTTACTAATTTTGGAGTGCACACTATAATTCCCGTATTGAAAATGCTATACTTGGATGGTTGGGCCAAATCTGAACCTTCAATTAGGTTCTCATTGCACATAGATCACATTTCATTGTGCCCTATTCTTCAAAATTGGTATTGTATTTACATTTGAAACAGGTTTAAGCAGGATTTGAAAACTAGTAAAAATTCGGACCATGCCACTTTAAATACCTAATATCACCAAAACATAGCATCCATACTAAGCCATAACATGTGTACCGTAAAACCTTGCGTATAAGCCTAACTCGTGTATAAGCCGCACCCGAGTATTGGTTGATCCTATAAGCCGCGTCTCCGATCTCACTTGCATACTAGCCGCGGCTTATACAAAAGGTGTCACGGTATAACTCCCACACCTTCCAGCTGCTGACCAGGTACACACTTCTGGGCCCAACTATAATCACATTAAGAACATTACATCATATATAGAAAAGAGAAGTCCTACCTTGGTTGTTCAGATGGTGGCAAGTTGTGAATATGAAGACAGGCGTCAGAGTGGTGGAGAGGCGATAATGGTGAAAGAGATGGCATGACACAGGAGAAGTGTCAGCTCAGTTCCCACTACTAATAACCAAATTACATGCTCATGTCCAAAGTGGTAGTCAGTGTGGGATCAACATACCCTTTGCGAATTGTTCTCCACACAGGCTATAATCCCAACACTGAACAGATATCTGTTCTTGTTCCTGTATACATTACCGTAATGCGAGAGAAGAGATGCTGAAAGAGAAGGATGCTGCTTAGGCTGGTAGTGGGGGCACCCCTGTAAACACACTACGTAAATCCGACGTAGGTGAGAAGTCTGTATACGTTTGCTTCCAACCATAGGTTTGATTTACGATTTTTTACAAGGTTTGTGGACGTCAAAACGTGAAGGTTTATTGACGTTCAATGGACGTTTATGTCTAATTTACGTTTTTCAACCTCATTCAAACGTAAATAAACGTAATAAACCTATGTAGACCAACGTTAAAAACCATATTTTTCCAACCTGAACTGTACATGCAACTTCTCGCGGTCCCACATGGTGGCAGCACTATCAAATATAGAGAGAATTCTACTGCACTTTAGCAGATTTACCTCATTCAAGTCAGTAAACTTGTAAAAGATAACGCATTTAGTACTATGGTAATTAGCCACAAATCTCTCAGTATTCATATATAGGAGACTAGATGAAAAAAGGTCATATAATTTGTAAACAGTAGGGCTCTTTACTGATCAAACACCACACTGCTGACAATAAAATAAATACAAAGTCTCAGTACACAGGCAAAACCTGGAACATATTATAAAAAATGTACCAGTTTCACGGGAGACTGGATATGTCAGGCTTTGCAAAGAGAGTAATACACAGCATATACTCATCTATTATAGAATAAAAAACGGGGGGGGGGGGTCCACAATCACAGTAGGCCTACTATCTGTATGAATCACGTTTCTTATTGTAAATTAATGACAGATATCTATGGCCATTTACATGGTCATGTTATACACCTATTCTACCTAGATTACAGGTCATTTGACGTCTTATTTCAATGTTTATTTACGTCTGAATGAGGTAGATAAACGTAAATCAGACATAAACGTCCATTGAACGTCAATAAACCTTCATGTTTTGACGTCCACAAACCTTGTAAAACTACGTAGGTTACCCCTAAAATGAACGTAGATTTACGTCTGATCTACGTATCTGTGTTTACAGGGACCTTTCTCCAGTACAGCTGTTAGGCATGGTCTAGAGGCCAACACTGGTAAGATTTCTAGAGTTACTGGGCGACAATTGCTGATAAATGCACTTGAAGACCTTCGTTGATATGATAGGCTTAGTGTGTGATATGATGGGACTATGTAGGTGAAGTGATGATTGCCCCACTTCAACGCTGTCTGCCAATCTACACCAAACCACTGATCAGTGAGTCTAATGGTGGTAAAGTTTGGGATCACTGTGGACTCTTTAGAGGGGGATCTTTTTCCTTACAAGGGATTGTTTTTTTGTAGGTAGGAGCCCCATTTGTTCACCCCTCGCCAGCCAAAGGGTCCACATCTTTTACACCCCCCCCCCCCCTCAATGGGTCGAAAATTACCCCACATGTGGGCCCTTTGAAGCATAGTAACGTGCAGGCTTTTTCACTGGAATCGGTGAATTGTGTGCCTCTACATGGGTACCTGATTCTTTTACCGTGTCGCCGTGTCGATTTTTAGCAAGATAGGCCATGTCGGTGTGTGGAATTTTAGGTATATAAGAACTTGGAGAAAAATGTCTGCAGGTCGATTTTTATTCTTTATTTTTCTGTGTCCGTCGACTTTAAAAAAACCTGTGTCGCACGTGTCGATTTTAAAAACCCCTGTGTCGCCGTGTCGCACGTGTCGAATTTTACCCATATAGAGGCACAATTGTTTTTGCCCCCCCCCCCTAAGACTAAGAGGATCAAATTTTAGATTTTTTTCCCAGTAGGGCCCCCTTCATATATATAACGTTTTGCCATAGTGAGGAGCCTTATAAAATGTATGTAACGTTTTTTTTGTTTACTGAGAGGGGGAATATGAGAATATATGGCAGTATTTGATGCAGTGTTGAGAACGTAGCATATATGGATAAACATGTACAGGGGATAATAGTTTAGAACATGAAATGGATGTCATGTGGGCCAGGCTATTCACACGGCTGCATCTTGTTTTCTGCATTTTGGGCAATAATTGCCTGGCAAGACAGTGTACTTTTTTTTCTTGTTATTGTCAGATTCATCAGGTTATGGAATTGACCCATGCATGTCATCATGAACATCACCACGCGAATCACCAAAATCGTGTTTTGAAGCTTGCAGTGCTGCAAATGTAATAGGATAGAGGAAACATGTATATTCACAACTTGTGTAGATCTTGTATCTCTTAAATACTGAAACATGAGTTTGCGAGAGCCTAGGTTCCCCTACCCATTTAACAAAAAAGAAAAGGAGCTCCCTCGTCATAAAAGTATTTCTCATGGCTTGGTGATGAGTATATTATTTGTAGTGGCCTATTAGATATATGTAGATGACTTGATGTCTAGGAAGGCCTGCTCACATCAATCCCATTTAGTCTCATTTAGAGATCATAATTGAAGTGAATTTTATCCCCAACTGATTTCTTTAAATATTGAGCGAGGGTCAGCTGAATCTGTAGCTTATCATGTACTTAGATATAGTACTCCCTTATAATCATTCATTGGTCCATTCTGGCATCAAAAATGAATTCCTTGTTAAAAAGTACTTTCAAGTCACTTATCATACATGTATGTTATTCCATTTCAGGTCAGCAGGTGGGTGTGGGTGAGCAGGTGGGTGTGGGAGAGCAGGTGGGTGTGGGTGTGGGTGACAGTTGCAGGCTGTGGGCATGTACCACCTTCTGTTCCTATCAAAATGCCAGTCGATCTGACGATAAACTGCGACGATACGGGTGGTACAGTTTTGAACTGCTTGGGACACTCCTTTTATCCTGACGCTATCACTGGCAACTCTCGTGTTGTCTTAAAAACGTCTTAAACCATGGTTTAGTAGACGTATATTACTCAGTTACCCTGTGTCACAAATACCTTTGGTTCTGATACTTAGAAGGTTTTGTTTTCCAATTAAAGGCAACAGCATTGTCCTTTGAGAGGAAGGCTTACTATTAGGCCATCACTTCATAAATCTGGATATTTGACATCTTATCAACCAAGATTGGGATACATGATGCAAAGATGAAGTTCACGCATCCACATGTACACAACCTTGGCTACTGAAACTATTTTTCCTGTCTTTTATTTAGTACTAGGGCATTCGGCCCTAGGGGACATCCATATATTACATACGCACCAAGGGGGGGAGGGGTGGTCAAGCCAAATGCGTACAGAATTGTAAGGAGGGGGGGGGGGGGGGTTGGAGCCACTTTGGCATACGCATTGTGTATATTTATGGGCCCAAATACCATAGCAAACTTTCAAGGTTTTCCAAAAAAGAATACTTATTTACCACTCTGACTCCTACAGAATTGACCAATCTGCTAAGCCTAATCAATGACTCGCCCAATATGTACAGGATAGAAATGATAAAAGTGATATTTTATGATGATGTTTGGATATAACCCCCTCGCTATTTAGTTGGGAGGGGGAGGGGGCTAAGCGATTTGAGTGTGTACACAAGGGGGGGGTACTCCCAATGCGTACAGGGTGCAACGGGGGGGGGGGGGGGGTAAATTTTGGTCAACATTTTGCGTATATAATTAATGGATGTCCCCCTAGCGGGCATTCCGTCTCACCATGAGCACACTATCTGGTTTCACTGACCTGACCTACATGACTAGACTGGCCGCGCCCCAACTGACCGCTCAGTCTGCACATACTTACAGTATGTGAAGTTCAGTTGAACCCCAGGGGGGGAGTCAAGTGCTGTGGCGCCCTCTACAGTGGCGGATTTAGGGGGGGCCACACGGGCCCTGGCCCCCCCTTGGGAAATTTGAAAAAAAAAAAAGGGAGAAAGAGGAGAAGGGAGAGAAGGAAGAAAGAAAGGGGTGAAAGGGAAATCTGGTCTTTCTGGAAGCCAAATATGACCCTTTTTAATGCCAAGATATCGGCCTTCTGATCCCTGAAATTGGCCCCTTTCTGATGCCCAAGCTTTGGCCCTTTCTGACCCCTTAGCCTGGCCCTTTCTGACCTTCAAACTTGGTCCTAAACTTGGCCAATTCTGATGCCCAAGCTTTGGCCCTTTCTGACCCCTTAGCCTGGCCCTTTCTGACCTTCAAACTTGGTCCTAAACTTGGCCAATTCTTATGTCCAAACCTGGCCCTTTCTACCCTGAATCCTGGCCCTAAACCTGGCCCTTGCTGGCTAGTTTTTACTAGGCCCTGGGATTAGGCCCTAAACCTTGCCCTTTCTGACCATCAAACCTGATCCTTTCTGATGCCCGAGCTGGGCCATTTCTGACCACTGAGCCTTCCTTACCCTCAAACTGGGCTGTAAACCTGATCCTTCCTAACCCTGGGATCTGGCCCTAAACCTGGCCATTTCTGACCCAAAACCTGGTGAGCAAGCCCTGCCACTTCGACATTTTCCAATCTCTTCCAGTTTAAAAATAATATCCCAGCCACAATGATAAAGGATAAATACATATCTTTCAGCCATGATATATGTGCCAAAATGCACCAGATTTCACCATTTCTAATTTAGACTATCAAAATTTTCAAAATTCTCCACTCCAAAAAGTATGTCCCAGCTGCAATGATGGAGAATAATACAGATCTGAGCCATATGTTAGGAGCCAAAATGTACCAGATTGCACCATTTCAAGTTTAGACTTTTTCCAAAGAAAACAATTTTCCAGGCCCAATCAAACAGAATAAATACAAATCTCAGCCATGATAAATGATGTGCCAAAATACACCAGAATTCACCATTTCAAGGCTAGAAATTGCAAATTTTCTTGGGGGGGCATGCCCCCAAACCCCCCAAGGTTGACCGCTTGCGCTTTGCTTGCGGTGGTCGGTAGCATTCACCACAATTTCCTAGATCTTGGCCCCCCCCCCTTAAATAATTCCTGGATCCGCCACTGCTCTATACCGCGGAGCATATATGCAGCTGCACCGTCCTAGTAGCGGCAGTCTCACACAGGGCAGGGAGGAGGTCATACTGTACGGTCCAGTGTGGTCCAGGGGGGCCCACGCCGCGGCTCCGACTGGTGTCAAACACATGCGTAACTTTATCCACTTACCTGTTAGCACTTCAACTCAGCATGTCTGGTAAAATGCCATAATACTCAAATACTACTAAATGTGAGAAGTAGTCAATGCTACATCCACGCTAAAAAGACTTTCCGCTTAGAGTCTGATACATATTAGAGGCATGGCAATGTAGGAGAATAGAGAAATCTATGCTAGTTCCCCTGACATTGGGCTGTCCAAGAAGTTTCTGCAAGTATTTAAACCCCCAGCTCTCATATAAATAGCATTCAGCTTGGGCATATGCAAATGACCTCTCAGACCATGGTTTGTCAGAGGGAGATGACATATTTGTGTATTGGCTAGAATATAGTTACTTACCACCTCTATATTTTGTCATGGTAACTTATGAATATTTCCCAGAGCAAGCTATACCAAAAGAATTTTACACATGACACTTGAATCAGTAGAATAATAGGATACAATTCCAAGTGTATGTGCTGAGTGGGTGGTAGGGGCTGTGTGATTGACAGGTACCCTGTGTTGTTTGTGTATACCTGGGGCACAGAAAGCATGGGACTGAGGTCTGAGTACACCTCACAGGCCAGGACCCACACCTGGGCAGGCCTTATGACCTGTAAGTTACTGATGTGGTCACTGTACAGGTCTGCCCTCTGTGGAGAATTATGGCACTAAAGACCATTAGGACCTCCCCTCCTACTGCCCCACTGGGGCTAGTTATACACAGCACCTGTCCGTCACCTTACAAGCCACTCCCCTGGACCTTACTGGACGTGCAGTAAGATCTGCGGGTTTAAGGGATGTTCCACTGAAGCTAAAATTGGAAACAATTAGAATGATATATCATGTCTGAAAATGTCCAGTGGAGCATATGGGAGCATCAGTGCTTGTGGTTGAAAAGAATATTTTAGATTATGTCTAATCAGCACAGCATGCCACTATGAAGCATAGTAACTAGTTCCTCTAAATGCCAGTGGTGTCACCACTTGATGGCTCTTTCACCACTGACCACCCACTTGGATACTGCAGTGGACAATATTACGCACGCGTTTGTCACCAGGGCTAGCCGCGGCGTTTCCCCCCCCTGGTGTGGTCCAAACCTGTTGGAAGGTCTTTAGTACACATGATTGGCATGAGGTGGCACTACTGGGCTGTAGGAGGGCCATGGTCATATAGCCTACCCTCAGTACATTTGCATTGCATTGAAAGAGCATGAATGAAACCCTCATATTGAGATAACGACAGAAGCTTTGTAATGCTGCATTGAAATATAACTTCGAAAAGGGTAAATCTTCCCAGGAAAAAATACAACAGAATTTAAGCTTGAATAGCTTTTGTGTAATAACTGCTTAAAATATGGTTAAAAATGACTGTGTGTAGTTTCCACTCTAGCCACTCCATGCGGATGGCGCTGTGGCACTTGATTGCCCCCCTGGTTGAACCCTAAGTCTCACCTTACTCACAACAGGATGTCCCAGAGTGAATCGGAAACATGGCAGCCTGTATGGTGGTGGTGGGGCTTCGTGAGGCCCAGCCAATATTGTAGTGTAGTGTAATAAGTATAATGGCCTTTAATTATGTCCCTTATCTCAACATTTATCTTGCAATAGCTATTCATGTACAAGTGAAATCTATAAACGTTAAACTAGATATGAAGCGAATACATGCATATGCCCAGGGTAACATTGAAGAAAAATATTTAGCTCCACAAGACCTAAACGGTTTGGCCCGTGGTGCCCCGTGGAGGAGGCTTCATGAATCAACATGACCAGTTCATGTGCTGATCACTAGGGGGGGGGGCACCTGCTGTGGGTCTAGTTCAGGCAACTGCCACCAGGGCTACACACAGGGAATGTGCTTAAAATTCCTTGTGAGATACTCCAGAACACTCCAGGTGGTGTAAGGTGTAAACTTCCTCTAGAATCAGGGGGGGGGGAAACGCCGCGGCTCGCCCTGGTGACAAACGCGTGCGTAATATTGTCCACTGCAGTATCCAAGTGCGTGGTCAGTGGTGAAAGAGCCATCAAGTGGTGACACCACTGGCATTTAGAGGAACTAGCTTCTATGCTTCATAGTGGCATGCTGTGCTGATTAGACACAATCTAAAATATTCTTTTCCAACCACAAGCACTAATGCTCCCATATGCTCCACTGGACATTTTCAGACATGATATATCATTCTAATTGTTTCCAATTTTAGCTTCAGTGGAACATCCCTTAAATACTTACAGAAACAGTTCAAAGTTGACTGATTTTAGGCCTCATGGACAGCCCAATCTCAGGTGAACTAGTATAGATTTCTCTATTCTCCTACATTACCATGCCTCTAAAATGTATCAGACTGAAAGGGGAAAGTCTTTTTTGTGTGGATGTAGCATTGACCACATCTCACATTTAGTAGTATTTGAGTATTATGACATTTTACCAGACATGCTGAGTTGAAGTATTAACAGGTAAGTGGATAAAGTTACGCATGCGTTTGACACCAGTCGGAGCCGCGGCGTGGGCCCCCCCTGTCTAGAATAGTGCCAGTCCTTCTAGGTCTCAGCAAAGGAAATCCTTCTACTATATGATTTAATATAGCGGAAAACGCAATAACAGCTACCAGGACGTTTACAATTTCTGAAAATCACCCTTGACCTAAAAGATACATATTTTCTACAAAACATTTCCAACCAAAATTAGCTACTGACCACGGAAAATTTGAGCACTGGTCTGTAGCGTAAAACCACCTGAATTCAGCCTGAATTTGCACTGAATAATTTGCATTTTCACTGATCCCCAATCTAGCCTTTGAAAAGAAAGTAAACTCACTGAGAATCCCTTTCATAATATTGGCATCATTTCCAACTTAAATATGGACCATTCAGTGCCCCTGCAGTATTCACTTCTGACCAGAATCGTATATGACTCTCAGTTTTCTGCGGGATTACCCCCACTGAGACCATGAAACATGATTCAGTTTGTAACTCATCGAATTGTCTTAGCACAAAGTTACAAGAGGCTTATTTCTCATTTTCTTATTCTTGATGTACATGTAACTTATGCAGTCAAGTGAGTTTTACTGCTGTCCTTGTTTCTGTCATGGAGGTTTTGGAAATATTTGCTTTAGCTGTGCTAATGCACATGGAGTATGGGGTGCTGATTTCCCTGAGACCTACCAGCTTTCAGCAGGTACTCCTCTCCTGAAGGATACATGCCCACGATAGTCCCAGGCTTTCTAGACATTTGTCCCCAACCCTTGTAGCTGTTTGTCATCACCTAAAATAATATCATAGGACTTAGCTAGGCCAGGAACTTTGGAATAGTTGTGTAGGCCTATATGCACACAATGTACTAGCTATGGTTGCAATTCCTTTCCCATAGAAAAGGAATTGCACAGGCAGGTAGGACCAGAGCCAAATAATCCGATTTGACCCAAGAAATGCCTTGTTGGATAAAGCAGTCAGGTGATTCAAGAAGTCTTCTTGAAGCACCTCTCTGGTTTCTTCAATATTGGTGTATGAGGGATTCTATTGTCTGTGTGTGTGGGGGGGGGGGGGGGTGTACTGCCCCACCAGGGGGTGTTAGAATGTATACTGTTTATACGCCGGGCCCAAAGGTTGCTCTAATATAAGCCAGGGTTCAAATAATTAATATAAGCCGAGGCATAATTATATTTCTATATTGATATGAAGAGGAAAGTCAAGACTGAGAACACTATTCATCATTTGAATAATATGTTTTATTAGATAAATAATGATCACATATAATAGAGACTAAATTACATATTTGGTGCAAAAGATCACAGGTTGTCATGACAACGTTTATCTGATTGCACAAGTTGACGTGTTTTTTCTCAGGATTTTTTAAATATTTATTTTTACATTAGGAAGACTGCAGTGAATGGTGAACTGTAGATGGCAGCAGGAGGCTTGAGGAACAGAACCGTTTTTCTGGGTAAATAAAATTATTTTAAAGTAATTAAAACATGAATATGGACTTTTGTTTAGAATACAAATCCTTCAGGATCCCCATTTTATTTATTTTTAATTTCGGGAGAATAAGAATCATTATTACAGAACCACTATACTTTCCATTCACACGCTGCCACACTCAAAAATATATTACTGATTTGTTTTGTCATTTCAACCGAAGACTTTGTCGCTGCTCGGTGCGAGCCGACATACTGGAGGTGTAGCTTCGCGTTGTGATGTGCGAAACAGTCTTTATATACTATAAGAGACGGACTCGTTAGGGACTTGAACAGAACACAACAGAAGTGAATATATATGTATGTATCAAAAATAATTTGTTTCTGTCATTTGTTCCTAAGAAGACAACAGATGAGGCAAGAATTTGAGTCTTGTAATGATAATAATAAAAGAGTTGATGTCACACATCACATCCACCATACTGATTCTGTCTCTCAAAAGAAAAGAAGAATTTTGAATATAATTACAATGAAATCCTGGTATTTGAGATATGTATGTTTTCCTACATTTTTTTTGGATGTGATCATTTGATCCTTGACTTTTTTTTTCCAAGGAGCGGGGAATACAACCACTTAGAGACTATTGAGGGAAATAGAAGTAAGGCTCCTGCTGCAATCTCATTGGACAGCATTCCACCAATAGCAATACGGGGTACACAGTTTACATGGAGCGACATCTGCTGGCAAAAATTGACATGATGCGGCTATCAAAGCCCTGTCCAACCGGTCTGATATAACCCCACAAACTAGTTGTATTTGAATACTTCAATTTTCTGGCCATACATAGATTCCATAACGCACATCTTTCATTTGTTTTGTGATAAAAATAATCTCATTTCAATGCCTCCATTCAACATCAACCATTAAAATGCCATTCTGCGTGTCCATACGTCATACTGGTCTCTTCCCATCTCTCTCCAATGGAGAAGCCACTCCCCCAAAACACTAAAAGAAATGTCTACATAGTATTGCATAGAAATGCAACAGAACATTGTTTTTTCTCTCTTTGAATGAGTTCTTTTGACATGGAGGAAAATTTGGGTAAAATCATATACATCCAAAAAATTTGCAATCATTCAATATAATTTCTCAATTGATTATTTGTTTGTATGACAACAGTGGGCAGTAGTAATTCGGTGGTGTATATCGGTAATAATAATAACAACCACATAACATGCTATTTTCATTTTCTTGAAGTCTTCAAATACAGACGACTTTTTGGAGATCACTCTAACTCATCGCGGAAACACGTACAAGCTCCCCAACTCGCTGCGCCTCTGCGTCCTTTTCACAATGGCAGTATGTACAATAGACTTCACCTCAAACAGGCTATGACAATATAGAGTTTTCCATATTTTCTGTGGGCTTTTATTTTTTGTCATTTACTAATAAAATATACAATTGTATGATTTGGTACCTTCAACTCTCCCTATTATCGTCCATGATGGAGAATGGGTGTTCATGAAACATGTTATAACTCTGTCTGTTGTTGACATTAGTTTTATACAGAAAGGCAGCGAGCAGGAACAGAGCTATGTAACAAAGGCCGTTCATCACTAGATACCGCTTCCAACAACTAGTTCATGATCCCTGATAAGCTGTTACTTCTTTTGGATCCTTGGAAAAACATAAACAAAAAAGAACTACAAATCATCTACCTTTGTACATTCACCATACCACAACCTCTGTGGTACAAGCTTGTCGCATAAATCAATCCAAAGATAAGCTTTGTGGTAACCTTGTTTTCTTTGTTCAAAACTGTAAGCATAAATAAGCGGTATAAAATGAGAGTTTAACGGACCATTGCAAAACATACACAATAGAAAGCTACGACAAACTCATCTGGAGGAGTATTAAATATATACAATGATATCATCTTCTACACCTACAACTTATTTCTGTCATGAACTTTTTCATCGTTTTCTTCTCTCTGCTAAAACTGTATTGACCATTGAGGACACTTGACAACACAAATTCTATACAAATATACTAAAATGATTAAATATATTACACACAGACCTTTCGTTAATTCTTGTCCAGGTTTGTAACTTTTTTTGCTACAGAAGGGGGGTGGGTCTGTTTTCACACTTTAATACACTATACAATGATAGCGTCATACGACATGGTTTCTGGGCCCTTTTGCACTCTTCACATAGTGCTGTCTTTTTATAATATAATATTTCGTTAGTCCCTAAATCAAATTGCCAGGGAGGTCACAATGCAAGGCTTCCTGCCAGTGGCTGCTAGTTCACGAGATACAACAAATGCTGTCTGGGATCATAGAAAGATTGTTCCTGCATGGTATTCAAGTCGGCCCTTGGTCCAGCTGGCTGAAGAAGATGCTCCCCTCATTTTACCACACCACACTAGTGTGAGGGCTGGGAATACAACATCTCTTTACCACTGATTGGACTTTGTTTTCTTAACTCTTCACATGTATATCATCATAACAACAAGGAGAGACCAGCGCCTCACTCGCCCACCACACCCGGGCCGCGACGTGTAATCACGCATCCAGCTCCCCTCACACCCACACCAGCCTACAGCCTTAATCATATTTATCTCGAGGTCAATCTCTTTCATCGGAAACTTTATATATATATATAAGTGTATGTATATAATATATCATCATGTAAGTACAAAAATTAAATAGGTTGTTCAATTTTGCAGACAATTATCTTGTTTTCAGTCCTTCTTATGTCCTATATCTTTCTTTTTACAAATGTATATCATATCTCGATATGTAGCAAAGTTCTCTGTTGTTCCCCTCATCTACTAGTGGTGACATCCAATTTATATCATTTAGCTTCCATTTGTTTTGCATGTCATGGTAAGGAAAATATGGTTTGTACATTTGTGACATATAACAGGGACATGAGTCGTATTAAGATTCATATAAAGTGCCACTGGGAACCTTTTAGTGTACACTGGTGTGTACTGGTGACAATATAGGCCTATAACCATCGTGTGACCAGAGGTGGTTGGCATGGGAACGAGATCGACCATAGTAACCGTGGCAACCATAGAAAATTCATGTAGCAGATCCCTATGGTAATGCTTGGGTTTTGTTTGATACATAAACTGTTTGTACATTGGGCCTACTTGCACTGCTGCGGTTTACTCTCAACAGAGAAACATATTATTTAATCTTTAACTACAGATAGTCCATCTTATAATTTATTTGCTTGTAAGTATATCGAGGTGCACGAAGCATAGGAGAAAGGGGGGAAATCACAAGTATTGCTATGGTGTTTTGCTGCTACCATTTGCTTGCTAGAACTGTCTGAACTGTTGCGGGCTGGCTCGCTTTGTTTTAAGTGGGCTCTTGGGTTATAATTATAATAATAATAATAATGCAGATAGCAATATTTGCAGTACACATCGTCATTGATGATGAATCCCATTGTCAACATTAAGTACAAATGACATATACATAAAGAGATATTCTTTGCTTGATCTGTGTTATTAACATCCTTGTTTTTGCTTGAGGGTGCGGCCTTGCTGGGCCCGGTGGTGGAGCGGTGAGGTGCCTCGCGTGGAGGTGTCCCGCGGTCTACGACATATAGCGTGGGCGACCGTCCACACAACAGGCTGCGTCATGCTAACGTCCATATGACATCCACCTGTTCATCTCGCCTCTCACTCTCCTCCTCATTAGGTGCCCTTGCGCTCCTCCTCCTCTTATAACATAAACCAACCTTGCTCTGCAAGTGACGCTTTCACAAAAAAGTATGTATACATATAAAAAGAAAGAAGGTTGCCACCTCCAGGGCGCTAAGTGCTTCCTTCGCACCATGAGTGGGGGCAGCGGGGGGATGGGGATGTACGCAGACATGTCCCCCTAACCCCGAGCACACCCCCCTCATGCTGTACTGTCTGTAGTATTGTAGTATGCAGTAGTAATATGTAGTAGATGTAGTCAAGGAGTGCATCATGCTGAAGCCATGATGCGCCCTGCTGCGTACTACAGTATCATTCCCGGTTCTTCTTCTACCGCGGGCCGTAACATCTGGATCCACGAGATACCAGCCCGGGTGCTGCTGCAAGTTGATGTATACCGGTTGTTCCGCTGCCAGTTGATTATTCCGGTTGGTTTGGGACGATTGAACCCGGCGGTGCACACACACAGAGTCAGCAGTCGTGACAACAACAACAATAACGGTGACGTTCGCTTAGATAGCCATTGCCTGTTCCTCCTCTCTCCCCCAATAATCACACAGGTCAAGCCAACAAGTAGAGCTGCCTTTATTTGTTTTTTAGTTTTTTCTCTGTCTTGAATAAATATAGATTATTCACCACACAATGGGCCATGTGTAAACACCAATAAATACTGTGGCCTCTGCTGCGTGTGAGGAGCGAGCTACCACCTTCCGCTATGTGGCACCCTCTCCCTGTGTAACTTGTGTGTCGCGACTCGAGCATCGCGACTTACGACCACATTGTGTATATACAACATAGCATCGAGCTGTGCGCTAGTGACCCCTGCTTGGAGGGAGGTGCCTCATCCTGGCCAGGTCCGGTAGGCTATTGTATCAGTCCCTACGGGTGGCAATCACTCGGAGCGGGCACGTCTGCCCGGGAGTTGAACCGCACCCGCATTCTAGCCTCCGCACCCCCTCCATAGCACTAGGGTCTAGTCAGGTCTTGATAGCAGTTAAGGCATGGGGTCCGTGGCCTTTTTCATTTATTTCAATGTCTGTTTTTTTTGCCTGACAATGAGGTAATAGCGGCACAAATGGGGGTTCTGTCTCTATATTTGCTCTTCTTTTCACAAGAGTCCATATTGAGTCTTAGGAGTCAAACAATGACAATAAGTCATCGTTGTTGTTGTTGTTGTTGCCACCGCTGTTTCCATTTGAGGCGTCGGGGGGTCCGAGATAGGATAATAATTCCATTGGGTCACCAATATTGTCCGGTAAAAGCTGCAACACAAAGATATTTAGATTGATGAAAATCATTTCAAGTAAAATTGAATTTATAAGCGCAAACCACACTGATTCTTTAAGGGCAAAATTACAAACAATGCATAATTCTACTGGGAAAGAAAACAGAACATTTCCAAATAGTTACTACTTTGTAGTTTCTGAATCCTACTTCTCAGTAGCAGCTTTTGATTTCACCTCAATCTATTTAACTATATATATTCTAAAGTGAAGCTTCTTTATAAGTGAAAACCATACCGTCTTTCTGCTCTAATTAGGTTTACAACATGGCATGCAGTCTGGAACATATCACAAAGAGTAAATAAAGCCATCACTTACATCCAAACCTTCCTGTCCTGTACCTTCTCCTTCGATAATGGCCGTCGGGTCAAAGTTCAACTCGCTACCAAGGTCGTTGCTATGTTGCTGTTGTAGCGTGTGATGACTACTTCCGCTCTCGGTGGCACTGTTGCTGTTGTTACTGGACTGGTTACTATGGTTTGCCGGCGACGGTGTCGGCCCGTGGTTCAAGGTGGGCATGCCGTTGCCGCTGGCACCAGCCCCGGTGGGTGTGTTGTTGCTGCTACTGCCACTGTTGCCACCACCATTGCTGCCACCATTGCTGTTTGTAGGAGTCATGCTACCCGGAGGTGGATTGTTCGAGCCTGGAGTCGCTGGCCCGGCGTGTTGCTGTGAGCCGGGGCCTTGCTGTTGGGCCTGTATGGGCGTGCCGGGACCGGCGTGGGACGGGGTGGCCGGGCCGTGATTGGGGCTGGGCACCGGATGCTCAGCGTGACGCAGGGGATGTGATTGGTGAGAGTCCATTGGTGGAGTCATGTTGGGCATGCTGACCGGGCTGAGGAAGTCAGATGCTGCACTTTGGAACCCAGGTACTCCGTCTGGTTGACCGTTGCCTTCAAACTGGTTGAAGCTACCTGGTGTTCCTGGACCATCTACAGGTGGAGAAAACAAGGTAGCTGCCATTAATGTCTTTTTCAAACACAATTTCTAAAGCATTTTCATCCATTTTCTAATCTTTGAAAAGCAGATGATATGATTTCAAAGTATCTTCTCATTCAGCATTGGGAAATGACTCATTCTGCTTTGTATGAGATATGGTGGATAACATTAACTGTTGTAGAGTAAACCTGGCTATCCCAGTAATTTACATGCTCTACAGACTGGGGTGGGAGACTAAGATTATTTGGTTGACAGATTGTACTTTGAGAAAACAAAACCAGCATCAAGGAGAATACCCTTTTTACAGTAATATACACTAGCTCGATTCTACATCACTTTATAAACCGTATCCATCTCACAAAATCACTTTTAGCAGAAAAGCAGTAAGCCTATTCATACCAAATTGATCCTAAACCAATGCAGTTCATGACTTAATGCCTCCCGATAGCCTGCAATTAGTGGTTGCTACTTACTTTGTGAGGTGGGTGGTCCCATGCTGGGAGGGCGCTGACCCTGGAACATGTTGTCCCAGGTGTTCATGGTGGGTAGCGTCATGGAGGAAGGCGACATGGCCTTGTTCCACCGGCCGGCACCACCGCTACACTGGTCCGGTTCCTCCTCCTTAATGACCCCGTTCCCGGACGACTTGACGATGACCGGCTTCCAGCTGGCTGTCGGGTCTATCGTCACCTCCTCGAACTCGGTGTTGGTTAAGGAGTGGAGGATGCCCCAGATGTACTGGTCAATCTCCAAGCCTTCAAGAAGAGCTGTCTTGTTGCAGACGGGGCATCGCCAGGAGCCCCGCTCGCAGTTCAATTGTAGATATGCCTCCAGGTCAAAGCACTGAAATAACCAGAAAGTTATCAATGATTAGGTCATTACAAATTAAGCAGGACATAGCAAGATTTTGGGCTTACTTTGTTAAGAAATAACATATTATCATCCAAAAATGCAGACTGAAATGTAGAAATTCTTACAAAAGTAGAAAGTGGGAGGCTATGTCTGTTGGCTTATTTAGTAACAATAAATTTGGACTATCATATTCTCTATTCAGGAGCAAGTCTCATTTCATGGCTCCTGCTTGAATACCTTGCACTTGTCTTGTTTAACTACACTTACCTGTATGTGTTTGCAATCATGTCCTCGAGCAGGCAATGTGATCCGCCGGAAAGTAATCGGGCATTTCAGGGACACCTTAATCGCCGTTTGTTCGACTCCATCCTCGCCATTAATGGCGTTGTTGGAGGCGGCGGCGCTTGTGAAGTTTCGTTTTACTAGAAGAAAAAAGTCATATGTTTAATATCATGGCAAAAATAATGAAATCTAATATATAAAATTGTCATTTCAGCTATGAATTTAACTGCAGTGTTCTTTATGTGCATCTACTATATGACTTGAGGCTAAGACTGACATATTGAAAGTTCAATTCTGATCAAATTACTATCAAATATTGCAATATGCAATACATGTAATTAAGTTTCAGAGGAAAAATATACAAGACATGTACTTACTCTTAGTGATACAGTGTTCTGCGGGTAATAAGCGCTTGCGTAATAACCCTTGCAGAACAGAGCGAACACTAGGTCGGTGAACCAATTGCAATACAAAGAGATGAGACTGAAATCAAAAGAGAAGAAGGATATGAGACATGAGTAACATAGATTACCTATAGAAACATCATTAATCAATCAAATCAAAGTACTTCACAATTATGATGCAGTTCTGGTAAGGGTGTCAGAACTCCACTCTGAAATACCCAAAATTTGGGCAGGTATGAGATTTAGTCCAGACTGCTGCGATCCTAAAAGCGGCCCTGTATGTGAACAATTATTTTGCAGTAAGTGATAGGAATCATTCGACCAGAGCCTGCGTATAAAATATGTCAAGATACCAATACTTATTACTATACCCTATCCTAACATCATCCCACCCAGTCTACACTAATTGTACCAAGGAAGCCCCACTTACACAGCAACATGCAGTGACGGTGATCTGGATGGTATTCCTGCCCGGTTGACAGACATCCTTCAGGTATAAAGGCTTGTGTGACGTCTTATTCTCGCCACGTTCAATGTTGAGCGGGTTAGCGTTGACGCTGACAGTTACCGAGGCCGGCCAGTTGGTGTTCATCTGCCGGTCCTCGTGGTGGAAACACTTCAGCTGGAGCTCAAGGTCGGACCTAGAGAGGGGATGAAATGTTAATTATGAGGTCTGGATATCCTGAACAACCAATATAAATGTTATATTTCACATACTACTATTAATTGCATACTCGCAATACTCAGTAATGCGATTGAACTCTGATCTTTAAAGATCCAATGACACAGATGTTTAAAGATCCAATGACACAATTTTTGCCTCTGTTATACTCCCTTTCTTTATAAAGTTTGCACACGACCTCAGTGATTATAATTCTCTCTCAATTTTAGTATGCGCAACTTCGGTTGATATACAGAACCAGTGAGGATATATTTGGGTGTATCTTTTGGAAGTTTAATGCCTAATTGGTCTTCGAATGGTCACTATATGAATGTTTTCACTTATTTTTGGTGACCTAGTCTTTATCTGCAGCTGCTGTTTAACTCACCTCCACATGAGGGTCTGGTAGACAGACTCTCGCAGTAGGAACACGTGGTTGCTGACCGCCAGGTTGTGTTCCAGCCGGAACGGGGGAAGCACCACACCATCTCGGACGGGGAACGTCAGCCGTAGTTCGTCGTTTTCCCGCTTGATGCCGCCACCAGGCAGCAAGGTGGGTTTGATGTCGGCCATGTTGGGTTTGATGTCCGGCCCGCCCGGTGGTGACATGTAGGGCGGCACGGCTGACCCCGGCGTCATAGGTGGCGTTGGGTTGCCAGGCAACGGTGAAGGCTGGTTGTACATCTGAGACTGAGAGAGGAGACATGGGATGATTATTTTTGTCAATAAATATTTTGAAACACCTACTAGTACTACAGAGTCGAGAGTAATCTAATTGAAGCAAGAAAGTGGTATAAAGTTTTGTGAGGTGCCACTGCATTAACAGAAAAATCAAAAATTTAAAAACAATTAATACACTTTAATACACGTATGGATACTATTATATTCAGACTTCTGTAATTCCAGAAGCCCTATATGCCAGTCAATATTCATCAGTATGCATTCATATTGGAGCCAGCTTTTCGGAATCATAAACCTTACTCACCGGGTAACTTTGTTGTTGTTGTTGTTGCTGCTGTTGTTGTTGTTGTTGCGGGAACTGTGGATTGTAGCCCGGTCCGGGCGCTCGGCTGTAGCCCATCTGGCCAGGGTGTTGTTGTTGTGGATGTTGTTGTGGGTGTTGTGGATGTTGTGGGTGTTGTTGTGGATGTTGTGGGTGTTGTTGTGGATGTGGATGTTGTTGTGGGTGTTGTTGGGGGTGTGGTTGACCGGGCTGCATATAGGGGTTCTGTGGGTTTCCGTAGTGGGGTCCGCCGGGCCGCTGCAGCCCGTAGGTGGGGGAGGTCATGGGCTGTGCGGTGGGTTGGTACCCGGGCTTGCCACCAGGGTAGCCTTGGGGATATTGCTGAGGTCCGTTATACGGTGTCTGAAACGGAAGGCAATATCATCATTATTAACTGACATTGAAATTATCACGTAGACGCAGCAGCTAGTTACACAAGTCAGATCGCTGGTGCGGCTTATGGGATTGGCCCGAAGTCAAGGTGTGGCTTATACGAGAGTTTTGCTACTATGGTACAGTACTAAAAGTCACCATAATCAGATCTCTGGTGCGGCTTATAGGATTGGCCCGAAATTGAGGTGCCGCTTATACGTGAGCTAGGCTTATACACTAGGTTTTACGGTACACAGTGTTAAACTGTCCTTACAGTCCGAAAAAATATGGATAATAGTTTCCTCTCAGACTGCATCATATCAGTATCAATGTATGTCATGAATGTATAAAAATGAAAAATGTGATTCTGTCAGCCTCAGTGTCCACTCACCTGTTGACCGTTGGGGAACTGTTGCCTCTTGTTCGCCATATACATCTGCGGGTTTGGGTACGGTCCTGGTCGCCGTTGCGTATACATGTTGCCCATCTTATTCATTGACATTGGTCCTCCTTGGGGGCCCTGCATCCCCGGGCCGGGGGCCTGCCCCATGCCCGGCCCAGGCCCTTGGCCCATGACAGGCCCCTGGCCCATGCCGATGTTGACGGTCATCGGGGAGTGTCCGCGGGTGGGCCGCTGCTGGGGGTGACCATGACTATAGTTATTGTACGGTGTCATATGCATCTAAAAGGGAGAGAGAAGAAAGAAGAGACGACACATCACTACACTGACCATCCATCATGCACGGCATGCGTTAAGTAGTAAGACTGCTGCTGCCACCTACCGGCGCTACCTGCTACCATATGTACAGGGGCGGTACGTGTGACTCCCAGCTAACAAAAAAATCACGTTTTTTACGTCAAAATCACGTTCCTAACGCTATATAACGTTTTGCCATGATAAGAACCATAGAGAAACGGTATATAACGTTGTTCACTGGGTTATAGCCCAGAGGGCTAGAACAGTGAGGCATCTTATAATTATATTTCAAGCATTTACCCAAGAACTCCAACATCAATTGCAAGGATTATGGTAATGCTAAAGGGTAAGGTCGCTAGGTTTTAAAGGCCCCTGGGACAATTCACGGTGTAGGTTTGTAAATAGCAGGCATAACATGTCCATCATCTGTGAAATGGCTTCAACCTGTGAGGGCAATATGGTGTGTTCATGTGTGAATGCAGCCCTGGCGTGTAACTCACCAATGGTGCATTTATCTATAATGTTGACGCTACAGGGTTTACACATACACTGCCCAGAGGTTCTGCAGTGTTGCTGAATCTGATCATGACGACAAATGTGTAAGGTATGATGCTGTCCTTAAAGAGCTAAAGAGTAAAATCTCAGGCTTTTAGCACATGATCTCCTTTTATAAGAAGGAATTTTGAGGTGAAAATATCCTTGTTTTAGAAGGCCAGAGACATGTCTCTGGTCTCCAGAGACACTAGCCTCCTCTTTTAAGAAGGCATCATCAACAAAACAATCATGATTGTTTCTCAGAATTTGGAGAGAGACATACCCTAATGCTAACCCTAACCCCAACCCTAACTGTAGTCTGTTAGAAAAAGGTATGGCTCAGTCTTTATTGTAATTTGTGGTCAAAGATAGTGGTCATATGACAGGATTTTTTCTCCAGGTTCTGACTACAATTCCCGAGGTGATACATCCTTGTTATAAGAGAAATAAATATGTCTCTGGAGACAAAAGACATGTCTCTGGGCTTTTAATAGAAGGTGTTTTCAACTGAAAATTTGTTCTTGGAAAAGGAGATCATGTGCTAATACCCATTCGTATGAGGTGCCACGTATAAATAGCTTGTGCCTACAGAATCGTACACCACATTGTAACAAAAATATCCAAAGTCGTTACACTCTGAACAAATAATACATGTACAACGATCTGCTATTTTCATCCCCCAACTACCCTACTTCCCGCTTTTAGCATCATTTTTTTATCTGCATCAGTGGTGTAATAATAACTCTCAGTCCACTTTGGTATTAGAGTTGGGACTATTTTAGTCACCTGCTGGGATGATGTGAGGTGTGTGGGCGAGGTCTCTGGTGAGGCCGTGACTGCGACTGGCATACAGACAAGGGGCGAGTCTATTAACGGCCACATCCTTCACTACATGGCGGCCAGTGATTTGTCTGACCCCCTTCTCTTGTCTTTTTTGAGGAATAGTTTTATATCACAGGTGACAGTAAGACAGGGATGGTAGTCTACCTGAGGTCACGTTACTAGACACCACAAGGTGGCAGCACTGGACGTCTGCTACGTCACAAGACGCCAGCACCTACGTCATAGCGTCCAAGGCCAGACTAACTTCCGGTATACAGAATCATAAATGTTAAATCAGTGTTGGTGTATATGTACCTATAGATTTATTCCTGGTGCGAATCTGCAGATTGTCGGCTTATTGGCAGTTATTGAATAATGTATATCACATTAAGTGCCTTGTGATAAGGACTGCACTCACAACCTAGTGACGTAGACCCCTAGGAATGGTGACGTCAGGACTGCCTGCACATACCACGATGACACCGGTGACGAAACTGTAGGTTCAGAGACGACAAGATCGTGTCGTTATTACAAGATGCTACTGCCACCCCCTCCTCCTCCCCCTCCTCCTCCCCCTTCCCCTCCTCCCCTACCCACGACACGGCCTCAGCCTCTTGGTTACACCCCACCCCCATCCCCCAGTCATCTTATTGATTTCTGCCGGTGGAGCCCGTGGCAGTGCGGGGTGGGTGGGGGTGGGTGGTACATTCTGGTCGGGGTGGGCGGCTTGATAGCTGCTAAATGATTAAACAGGCCGCCTGTGTCGACGCTGTTAGAACCCCCCCCCCCCCTGGTAGGTTGGTTGGGGATTGGGGGATGCACTACTTACTGTAATATCGCATATTTAATAGAGGCCACACCGAAGACACTCTGTGATAGGGTAATGTCTGCTGCCACACGTGTGGTGACACTTAATTGTAGGCTAGGTTTAATAATGTAGGATCCAGTGTTAAACACCATTTCATATAGCCTATTATCAATTTATGTCCGACCATGTATCGGTATGTCCATCCTCCTATACTGTAAGATAGACCCATCAGTGAGAACCCTTAATGGTACTGGAGAGCAGCGATACGTGTGGTTATAATAGATGAGGGAGGAAGGTGCATTCAGCGATTAGCTGGCCTGTCTCTCAGCGTCCCGTTATTGATATTGGTACCACTAGCAGCCACTAGGTGGCTCTGGTCGTGGCGCTGTAACACATGGTTATTATGCTGACCTGTACCGCGGCTCCAGCATCAGGTCCTCCAGGGCATTCATGGCCGCCCTGCCGCCTCCACACCACCCAGGCACCACCAGGTGCTGCCGGGTAGTGGTAGTGGTGGGTAAGGTCTAGTTAACACCAGCACCATTTTTTGGTTTTGAAACATATCTATATCTTTCACTTAAAAATGAGATTACAAGACAATGATCTTCCAGTGATTTGTTATCGCTGGTGTCAGTCAGTCAAGGTAGAACTTCCTGGAAACCAGCCAGTCTTTAGAATAGGATGGCAGAACAATGCAAAGGCGTCACTGCCGTAGGGAATTTCCTGCATGATGGCATTGCTGCGAGCCTCATGACCCTTCCCTGGTTTAGGCTCCGGATAGGGCTAACCCTGTAAGGACCGCTTACGCATGATACCCTCTTGTATTGCCTGATGCCTGAGTTCAGCCTTGGCGAATAACTCGCGTTGCATTGAAGTATCACACCCACCCAAAGAATAGGCATGATGCATGAATGAAGCCCTAGAAGTAGACTCACCAGGGCTGCATTCATGTATCATGCTGACAAGGAGCATTAAAGCACCAGGCGCCCCCTGCCTGTCCCCATGCCGCCTGTTGTACGACCCCCCTGTGGGCTACAAACTGCTGCTTGTTGTCCAGTTGGGGCCCACGATCCCCAAACCGCACACAAAACGCATCCCGACATATTACATCTCCACGCGGCTCACGCTATAGGCGAGCCGCACAAAGCTGGTCTTGATAAACGCACTCAGCACTTAGAGAAAGGGGGTATCTATAGAGTAGTAGTATTCGCCTTAGCTATGAGTATGGCCATCTTTAGGATATACAGTGAGGCCAGCACTGGCGAGTTACTCGCCGGGGCTGCATGAATGTGTCATATCGACAAAAGTTCATAACACATTAAAACACTATGCGGCACTTACAGCGTACCAAACCATAATTTGCGTTTCATGGATAGGCTGAGGCAGTGATGGGTGTGGGATGGGAGTGGGGGGGGGGGGGGGGGGGTGAGGGGGTGGAGGGGGTGGTGAGCAGCTCGTCATGTTAAGTCATTTAGCTGGTGACAGACTGGCGCCGGCAGGAGCATCTCAGCTCACCTCCTGCCACCAAGAGGTAAGGGTCCTGGTGGTACCTAGCCATACCTAGACTCTTGTCACAACCAGGTGAGGGTCCTGGTGGTACCTAGCCATACCTAGACTCTTGTCACAACCAGGTGAGGGTCCTGGTGGTACCTAGCCATACCTATACTCTTGTCACAACCAGGTGAGGGTCCTGGTGGTACCTAGTCATACATAGACTCCTGCCTTCACAAGGTAAGAGTCCCGGTGGTACCTAGCTATACCTCCTGCCACAACTGGGTAAAGGTCCCCAGACGTTTTGTAACTAGATCTATTTATGCCACTGTCATGTGCTGTCGTTATCTTTCGCTGTATTCTAAGAATCCTCTTTCACTCCTCGGAAGCACGTCTATTCTAAATGCGTGTCTATTCATAAGTCATCCAAACTTCCTGACCGTTGGCTAATGACCGACTTACAATGTACATTTATAGTATATACGTATAATAATGTGCGGGTACAATGTATGTCTATTTCGGACATTGCCCGCTAGCCACACTGGCCATTGATGACGTCCAAGGTTGTAGTGTCCATATCGACCCGACCAACTCCATTCCCATCCATTCCTCAAGGCTATCCCCACCCCCCCCCCCCCCCCCCCCCCCCCCCCCACCGCCACTCCCCCCGCCTCTCTACATGACGACTGACCCCAGGCTGGGTGAGTAGTAGTGGACGAATGGCTCGGCAGATGGCGACAGTGTCGCGGGCGTATGAAATGTAATTAGAGTGAATCGCCAACCCCCTCCTCAGAACTCTCCTCACCCCGAGCTGCTCCCCTCACCCCGAGCTGCTCCCCTCCTCACCCTGAGCTGCTCCCCCCCTGAGCTGCTCCCCCCTCACCCCGAGCTGCTCCCCTCCTCACCCCGAGCTGCTCCCCCCCACTCGCACTGCTCCCCCCAGACGGGCGCTGCTTCATGACTGCCTCGCTTTGAGTGTTGCCATGGTAACCACAGTTGATGTGGGAGTTGGGATGATCCAGAAGCTGTTGGGGCAGGGTGGGTGGGGAGGGGGGCAGGGTGGGGAGGGAGGGGGGAGTTTACCCAGAGACTGGGGGTAATGCCTCTCCCCGATCAGTCACTCGGCTTGATAGAGATCCGACACTTATTCCTCTTTCTCAGCCCGCTCTCTGCCCGGCTGCCAGCCTTCAGCACCTCCATGCCTCCAACTAGACTGGGCCGCACAGGGCTCTAATGCCTTGGAGGCAGCCCTGGTGGGTAAATCGCCAGTGCTGCCTTCAAGCATCATGACGACCCTATGGGGTTAATGCACCCTGGCGAAACTCCCATCACAGGAGAGGCAGGAAAGAGGTACTCACCAGGGCTGTATTGATGCATCATGATGACCAAGAGGGTAACTTATGTAAGCATTATGTGATCCTTAAAGGGTTATACTGGCTTATATTCATACTGCCCAAACCCCACCCCAACAGGCCCACACCCCACCCTTACAGGCACCCCACTAGCCGTGTTATTCCATTCACGCCACATGAGCACACAAACAGCGCACACCGACTACACAAGAGGGGCACCCCGGAGACAACAACAGCTTAACCTCTCATTGGGGAATAACAGCCGCTATACTCAGCCCCCTTCATACCTTCATACCCTTGTGTCTGGTGGGGGGAAAATAGGGCTTGTTCATGCCCTAGAGGGGACCAGCTATTCATGCATTAGTCGACTGTAAAAGAGCAGTCATGTACCACTCATATTACACCACATATATGGGGATTAATTCAGGATTAAGACACTGATACTGCTAGATATCTGCCCACAACCTACACCTACACGAGTGGGCGGGGAGGGGAGGGGGGTTTAGTTGCTGACATGCTGTCCTTGTTTTGAAACAATAGGATGCTGCGAGCTACTCAGAGTTGATTAGTTCTGTCCCATGCTCAGCTTAGTGCTCAGTCCGCCATTATTACCATTGCCCCTCCTTATCGTGCTGCCATGGACGTCATGCCCTGCTGGGGGTCTACACCAGCAGGTGAGGGTCCTGGGTCATTGTGTTATCGTGTAGAGGCGGTCTGGGTGGGAGGGTGTCATGTACCCTACAGACAGCGACAGGTGACATAGATGCCAGTCCCTTGACGATAAAAAGTAGGAAATCCTAACATTTCTGGTCAATTTTCAGTGGGAATCAGCTTAATTCAATACAGAAATTCCAGCAAAAATATGTAGGAATTCCTTCGAAGGTAGGAAAAGTGGCATCTCTGCACCATGGTTATAGAGATCAAGGACAGGTGCACACACGTGCCAGCACCTTCCCCTACCTGGTGGTACTCAGAGATGCCACTCACTGGTCACCAAAAAATCGGATATTATCCAATTTTGTTCAATTTTTTAAATACAAATGAGACAAATTATATTACAGGAATTACAGACCGAAATTCGGAATTCCGAATAAGTTAGGAAAAGTGGCATCCCTGCCACATACTGTTGGTTGGGGGGGGGGGGGGGTGAGTAGCCATGATGCCTATCTCCGCCCACCTCCCTAGCACCCCCCCCCCCCCTCCCCCGCCCCCAGCACACGGCCGGCCATGTGGGTTAATGCCGTGTGTTTCTGCATAATGCATGGAGGAGTTCAGGTGTCGCCGCCCACGGGTCTCCTCCGTGACATGTCCGTGCTGGGGGGAGGGGGGGAGGGGGTGGCTGAACTTGTACTTGTGTATAGAGGCTTCTTTGGACAGAGCAGCTCCATAATGATACAGCCCTCCCCCGGCCTCCCTACCTCCAACATTGTCTACCTCGGCTCCCTCTACACAGTATTGAGTAGTACTCATTGATCGGACAAAAGCCCTTCCAACTGCCCTTCCATTGTATTTGGACTATTTGGATCATTTGCTTCCTTCCATTTTAAATTCCCAAATCAGGGGAAGAGAGGACAGGTGTAGGTGTCGTTCTATTAACAGGGCAGCTTTATCATGATAGAGTACCTATTACCTGGATCCAACACCTCATGGACGGGCTACATTATGGACATGCCCTATGTAAGGAGACCTGGTGAATGCCGCAGTTGTCATTGTGAGAGAAGACTTTAAACCGGGAAGCCTCGTAAAATATGTACTTTGGACAGGGAAGCTTTTCTTACGGCCTTGGTGGGGAGGAGGCGGTGGTCTACTTTGGACAGGGACTTACTGTATGTTCAAGTACATGTAGTATCGTACACTAATTAACAAGATAAGTTGGGCGGTAGATGGAGCTGGATTTGTGTAGTGGCCTCCAGTACTATCTAAGGTATTCTTTTAATAGAATCATTAAATATGATTCATTGACTCCATAGATATGGATCCCATAGATATGGATCCCACAGCGAGTGATGACCACGATACCTGGTGGTGGCAGGAGGCCATACACCTGGTCATCACTTGTACCTTACGTCACTAAGCCTCCTCCCCAGCCTGGTGCGGCTACTACGGAGGTCGTACAGTGTAACATGTGCTACACATCTCTCTGCGGACACGGCATAGTGACGACTTACCGCCGCCTACCTGTAACACTATCACTCCTCCCTCCCACCCCCCCCCCCCCCCCCCCCCCCACTCACAGAGAGGGGGCCGCCCACAGTAGTCGTCACCCACCACGCCCACGGCAATGTCATGCTGCAAATAGTCCAGTTCCCCATCACCTTCTCCGAAAAAAGGAAAGAGCGCGGGTCCGGAGAGTATCGGCGCCATTTTCTTTTTTTTCTGGTACATTGTACCTTTGTCACACCAGTGTGGTCGTCAAGAACCAATGCATTCTGGGTGCAAACAATGTAATGACGTCACTTCCGGCGGGAGTTCGCTGGCATCACAGTGCGCAATGCCCTTCTCCCATTGACCTTCATTGCCGACTAAAGCTCCACCTGATTATTAGTACCGGCCGCCGCCACCAGGGACCGACACTGACGAGATGGCGCGGCCGCCATCTTGGACGGCGGCGGAGCAACGCTGCCGGAAGTCAGCCTGATTAAAAAGTGAGCGTCTCTGATTTTCTGAATCTGAGAACCCGTATATTCCGCCGCGCATGCGCGACGAATAATAAGAAAGGTGGCGTCTCATGATGGTCGTCATATTTGTACTTTATTAATTAACACCCCCTCCCTCCCCTACCTGCCTCATCCCCACAGCGGGGGGTGGGTGACATGTAATGGATTGGCTGTGGAGGAGTGTTTAGGGCGCTAATAGTGCTGCTTTCTCAGCCCGCTTTGTGGAAGAGGCTGCTGCTGTGTGCCAGCTATGGGTGGCTGCCGTGTGTGTGTGTGGGGGGGGGGGGGGGTGACTGAGAGCGTCGGAACTGTTCTGAGAAACATGAGAAGTGTAGCTTCTAAAGATAGGAATGTCACTGTAGCAACAGCGGCAGCAGCAGTAGCGGCAAGAGGTAATAGCCCTGCCTCGACTCATTACACAATTAGGTAAGGGTCCTGACTGTATACGGCATTAGCACATCCTGATACACCCCCATCTCCTTATCAAGCTAATCCCCTCATCTAAAACAAAGAGAATAAATTCACCCATAATACACTGCTCTGGAGTCGGGGAACTAACCACAATGCATTGCTCTGAGTCAAGATGGTGGCCTCCATAGCCTAATATGCTTGTCCCCTTATAGTCATTAGTGGAGCCGATGATATATTGTATATGTATTACCACTACAGAGAGCAATGTCTTATTTATGATACTAGTAGCAGAGCATCACCTCCTGCCATGCAACAGTAAATCTACCCCAGTCACCAGTTTACCCCGACCCTGCCCTTAGTGACCCGCCCCCCCCCCCCCCCTGCAGGTTGTGCAGGTTGTGGGGCAGGGATGGACACACTGACCGTCTAGATATGGATCCCGGTGAGTGGCCGCACACAGCGGTTAGAGGGATCAATACTCCTCCTTCTTCTCCTCCCCCCTTCCCTCACTCATCACCCTCTGTATTCCCCCCCACCACCGGTTACCCCCCCCCCCCCCACACACACACCCTCACCTCACTACCTCGACCCCTCTCACTCTCACCCCACCATTCTGAGCGGGATGACAAGCAGACAGTCAGTGATAAGACCTCCTCCTCTTCCTCCCTCAACAACCGACCACTGCACTACTGCCCATAGCCAACTTGTGTCCATGAGCAATGGTTCACCAAGACAAAGGCGTCTAGTGCACTACATTAACTCTAATTAGTCTGATGAGCTACTGCTCCTGGTAATACAGTATAGCACACTGAGAGTGAACCGCACACTGTTACATGTATTACCAATCAGCCTGGCAATTATACACCAACCGCCAGAGGGCCTACTAAGCTGCTGACGCCAAACTCGTAGCAGTCTCATCTCTGTCCCTGTGATTACCTCTGACCCAAACACACAAGGTCACGTGACCTCAACACGTGCTGCTATTGGCTGAGAGCCTGTCCCTTTATACACAGGGATGATCCGGATAACGACCTGGGTCCTCACACCGCACCAAACCACTGCCATGATACATGCAATCCACTCCCCACCAATCCCGCCACCGTCCAGCTAACCTGCTTACCCTCATTCTGGCCATTGTTGTCGATAAACACAAGTGACAAGAGACCCGGGTAAACCGGGGAAGCGGCCACTCAGTCCAGCCCAGTACTCATCTCCAACAATAAGCAATTTCTTCAAGATTACTTTCTGCAGAGAAAGTAAGCACTCGTATTGAACTGGTCAATTTCCCAGTTGTCCGAGTTCTTTCCTTTTAGCCCATCCATTGGTACAATCATAGAGTTCTTATACGCTCTATGGTACATCCAAATGTATTATTGGTACAACCAAAGACGTCTTATACGCTCTTGATACATCAAATGTAGTTCATGCACCTTTCCAAGAAGCTTAATCGTTGCATATCACTCGGCAGTGACTCGCCGTGGGTTGGAGCAGCTTGGGATGAGCAGTCGGTGACCGGGTCGACTCCTGGTCAGAGACAGCGGCCAGCACCATTCAATTTGCATTAATGAGGCGGCGTAACTGTGTCTGACCGCGCGGCATTAACCTGATTAAGGACCCGGTAAGAGCCACATGGCGCTTAATGTGCCCCGCCCTTTGTCGTCAAGATGCATGAATGCAGGCAGCCCTGGTGCATAACTCGTCAGGCCTGCATTCATGCCTCCCCTTCAGCAGAGTATAGCAAACCCATAGGGTCGGCTTAATGCTTGAATGCAGCACTGGCGAGTTAGTTATCAGGGCTGCATTTATGCATCATCACAATAATTATAGGGCATAATGCATTAAAGCAATATCCGGGCATTCAAGGGTTAAACACCCTTTGTGTGAAGCCTCACCCCAGGATGGCCGAGCGACTCAGAGCAACTCAGAGCAGGAAAAGCTAGTGGGTGTGTTCGACTGGTCAGTCCTATCTGGGAGGGTTACACCTGATGGGTGCGTTCGGTTAGTCCACTGTTGCTGCGGCTACAAATGTACTACATTTATATCAAATGTACGTAGTAGGCATATGTGATAGGTCACTGTTGTATTTACCTACTGCGGTCATACTTTACTTCGCTTGGTATATATTTTCGCGGAAATTAAAAATCCGCGAAACTTTTATATGCTATACAGTATGGAATAAATACCTGTAAATTAGTCTATTTAGCCACCTCCGCTAATGTATACCCATGAATATAAATACTTTCACAGTATCTAGTGGACGTGATGTCCCACTGTTAGCCCTACTACAGTACAACATGCAGACAGGGGTGGACGTGCAGGGCAGCATGCGGACCTCTGGGGGCGGCTACTCCAGTCTACTACTCTACTGTATCACGGGAACCAGTTAACACCAGGGGAGGAGAGAGAAGACATTCTGGGCATTCCAGGAAGATGGAAGATACACAGAGAGGGATATAACTATCATGTACACCAGTTATCTTCATATTGATATTATCGTAGGTATATCCAGGTATCCGTGTTAATTGTTACGACCTATGGTTGAAGGTATTCAAACTATATTTTTAAGCATTTTTTGTTTCAGTTTTAAATGTTGATAATATATCTATGTGTAATCTAGTACAGCAAATGGACACGATATCTACTAGGGTAACAACTATGTTATGTATAAAAGATGTGTTTCAGGGTTCATTAGTGGAAATTTGTATGAGTTTTTCAAAATTTGTCTCAAGCTAAGAGTGTCCGCATCAACTTTGAAAGTGTATTTTACATACATAAAACGTAGTGATCTTGCACTAAGCCCCGCCCTTTCTCGGTGTATGAAATAAATCCCAATGAAATTTCAAACACAACATGTCTGGTGATGTGTGGAGTTATAATTAACCTCAAATTTTACATATTGCATGTGTAGAAATCGTTTTCTTCAAGGTGACTGAGAATATCACTGTCAACGCTGAACAATTAGATATAAAGTCTATAAAGCTTTCTGTGATTCTTATTTGGAGTAGATAGGCCGAGGAGGTCCCCTAAAACACATCTTTAATGGGGATGGGGGGGGGGTGGATGAAACAAATATCAATGATAATTATTTCAATTGACATTTTTAAAAGTGGTTAACATCGTCCATGCTTGCACTCACCTGTTGCGGGCCGCCATATTGGCTGCTCATCTGGTTCATCTGACTCATGGGGTTCATCTGGTTCATTTGTTGCATGGGGTTCATCTGTTGCATCTGGTTCATCTGCATATTCACATTCATGTTCATGTGCGGCGGCGCCCCATGTTGCCGCTGGTCCTGCATGCCCATCACCGCCGTCGCCGTCGCTGTAGCGGTCGCCGTCGCGGCCGCAGCGACCAAAGCCGCCGCCGACAGCGCCTCTGGCGGCGGCTGCCCGTTAGGGGGGCCGTTGGGGTTGGATCCCGGCGTCGTCGGCGTCGGAGGGTAGCCACTGTAGACGGGGCAAGAGTGGGAAGAGAAGAGAAGAGTAGGATCGGTTAGTTTTATTGTGGGATGAAAATTGGGGTACGTGTTGAACCTGCAATGGCGGATATTCACAAATGACGTCATAGCCCAGTGTCTAGTGTATACATTGGTCACAACAGCTCTTCCCAAAATGGTCTCAATCGAGGGGGCGTGGTCATAAGCAGGGAGTACATCAGTAGTATCGCCTGTCACAGAAGGCAACAGGGTTGGCGGGGATACTCTGAAGCGGTTCCAACATGACGTCATTTGTGAACATTTTTGAAACAAGTCAGATTTAGTAAGAAGAGGCAAGCAGCAGGCTGCAAGGTTCAGGGGCACCCAAAGCAACAGACGTCCCTCACTGCGACACCTACCAACTAGGTAAGGTACTACCGTTAGTACATCTGCAGGTCAGGCAGTTAACACGAGTGGCCACCCGAAGTGGCTTGTTATAGACGCTCAACGATAGGCAAGCTGGCATCCCTCTCACCACAAACTCGAGAATCATCACTAGCATTCGGAGATTCTGGGAACAATATCTGAACTACTTTCTGTCCAATGCATTGTGTGCATTCATACGGCTGCGATCCCAGAAGCTGCAACTGCCAGTGATGATTCGTGAGTCGCTGGGTGAGTTGGGGCCTGCTTGCACTATGGGTATGCTGCATGTTAGTAGGTACAATCTCTACAGAAACAGCATGAGCTGCTCACCAGGCCTAACGTGTCAGATCTACTACTTGTGTAAGTTGGTTATTCAAAATTGTAGGATGGTGACTACTTTAGTTAGAGCACATCATTTCCTGTTTTCTGTTTCAGAAGTATTCTAGATGATCAAATATCTATTCGAAATGACTATAATCTAATACCAAGAAATTCCGGATTTCCGACAGTGGTAGGTTTACTAAAGGGCCTGTCTATACATTGTGGTTTGGGATGAGGGGAGGTTAGTCAACATGAGGCACGGTTAGTGAGGGCCTGTTGCTGTGTGCCCCCCCGAGTGGTAGTCGTAGTCCTGTCGAAACATACCGTAATACTCTGTAATAACAATCTGTCACAGTGTACCCGGGGCAATCTTGAAAGCTTGGGAGTTCCCCTCTCCAAGACTGGTCTCAGTCAACAGGGATACACGTGACAGACTAAAACCACAGAAGTATACGGTTTGTTACAACAGATCTAGTGACAGCCGCTGAGTAACATCAAGCAGATTCATATTCAAGATGGCGGCATAATTCAAGATGGCGGCACGGTTCAAAATGGCGGCAGCATGCAAAGTTGGGTCATCTTTCTTGTTTAGTTCCGCGGCATCAGGCAGGGCGGGACTCCCCCCAACTAGTGCTACGCAACAAGAAACTCGACTCGTACTAACCTTTGGCTATAAGTCTTGAGTGTGTTATCTGGTGCTTTAAGGTGGTACAATCTGAAAGCAACAATTAGTCTCTTCACTACCAGCCTCTGCTAAGCCAATCAGAAGCCACCATGTGCTTCAGTCAAGGGCTTTCGGTTGTCAATTGATTTGTCAATTGATTAGTCAATTCTTTCTTTTCCCCTTTTAGTTCTCTCGAAAGAGTCGAGGAATGATTCGAGCATGCTTCCCTCTGGAGGGAAGCTGGGGAAACACTTGCCTGTTAGAGGCATGATGGGAAGATGGCTGCCACCAGCCAAGATGGCCGCCATTAACCAGAAGTGGCCCTGAGAGTGGCCAATATGATAATTGCACCGTTGGGATCTCTATCAGTAGTGACACCACCAATTGCACCTTAAACAATTAACACATTTCTTAAACCTACTACTTACCACCATACAGATTGTTGTACGGTTGGGTTGTATCGACTTACTTTCACCCGCCATCTACTGATGGTTTCTCCCCAAGCTGACCTACTCTTGATCACTGACTGATGAACCATCACTGGCACAAGGGACTTCTGGGACTCTAACTGTCTGAACTAATATTCATACACACCCGTTATATTGGATATGTAGAAAGTAGTTCCGGCATTGTTCCCAGAAGTTGTAAATGCTAGTGATGATTCGCGAGTGAGCCATCAGAATGGAACAGCTTGGCTTTACATCTTTTGAAAGTTCACCCCAATCACCAATACCTCGATGACATATCGATGACGTAAAAGTTGCACCAAACTTCCACTAGGTGGCAGCAGCGGCGCTATTACTTAACGCAAATTCTACTCACTTTGGCCGGTTGCCGTAGGGTGCGGACGTGGGCCGGTTGCCATAGCCCATGGCGGCCGGGTTGTAGCCGGGTTTCTGCATGCCGTTGCCGGGGAAGCTGTTGCCCTGTTGTTGTGAGTTGTAGGGGGCAGTGGTGGACATGGTGGTGTTGGTGGTGAAGCCGGGGCCCCCAGGTTGTTGTTGGTAGGGCCCGCTCTGCGTGGTGTGCGTCAACCCCCACACCGTCGTCACCACGCTCAGCGCCTGCTGAGGAGCCCCCTGGTGGGGCTGGGACGGCACCTGCTGCCATGACAACGGCTCCCTGTCAGACCAAACATAGAGACATACATGAATACATAGGGTCACAACCAAAGTGTCAATACGCACTATCAAGGTCTACAGTCATAGGTGGGACCTTTAGAGCCCCCTCAAGTGGTCACTATCAAAGTCTACAATCACAAGTAAGACCTTTTACAAACCCCTCACCCCCCCTTCAACACATAGTCTATCCTATCATCTTACAATCCAATATGGCGTCGGGGACCATTTGCCCAAGATGGCGGCGCCCCTGGTTCAATTTGTCAAATGGCGTAGGTCACAAACTATCCCTGAAATTTAGACCCCCCCCCCACTTGGCATTCTGTCATTTGTGAATGTTCCCTAGGGTTTGAGGCAATAGACGATAAGCCTCCCTATTTCATAACATTGGTCACAATGACACATGTCTAAGGTTTACATGTATTCATTTGAGACAACAAAGGGCTAGCACTGTGGGTATCGTCTAGGGATCACACAGCACCAAGTAGCTTGTCACGCCTCCTTCTCCGTATGTTAACTCTGTAAGGGCTGCATACAGCTTTAATGCATCATGCGCTTCATGTTGTCATGATGCACGAATGCCTGATGAGTCTACCCACTCGGGCTGCATTCGAGCGATTGATACATTCCTGAAGGATTGTCATGATACTTGAATACAGCACTGGTGAGTTACCCACTGTATTATTGCACACTGCATTATGACATCATGCGGCCTTTAAAGACTTAAACACAGCCTGTAGTTAAGTAATGGTGCAATAATTACATCAATAATGAAGCAGGCCTATATAAGGCGGCAGTAGGCGGCATGAGAAGCTCACACCTGACGCCGACCACAGTGACGGCGTCTGTGTTACCATGGCAACCTGTGTTTGTAACCCGGGGCGGCATGTAGCGTCTGCAGGGCGTCTCCGTCAACGTTATAACGTTATAGTCATTAGGCAGACATTACTCCATATACCCTGATTGTTGGACACTGACAGTCCTGTTAAGGATACCTGTACATGTTTGCACTGCACATGTATATGCTTGACACACCATCCACTTATCATGACCTTGGTCCTCATCAGATTTATATCCCGTCTCAAATGAACATCAATCTACGATACCTATTTCCGTACACTAATAGTGCATTGAGTACCACGCTATTTTAACATGATGTGGGATGGGATATTCTGGTTAAACCCAAGTATAGACATTCCCTGAATTGGTGTTTTATATAGAACAGAACAAGACATTCTCTGGGTCGATTAGGGTTTTATATAGAACACAGAGTACTTACGGACAAGCTGGCATCTCAGATGAAATAACCAAAGAGAACATGGCGGGAGGGAAGGCCTGTCTACACCCAAGTAGAGCAGGGCCCAGACTGACCTGTCAGTTCTACAGTCTCCAACAAAGACTCCCACCACCCTCCATGTCCGCTGGGCCGTGGCCGCCGCCTACCTCCCTTTTCTATTTTATTTATAATTTCCCCATTCACCCCCGGGCAATGACTATTACGGGCAAAACGATAAGGCATATGGTGTACACACATATGACTAACAGTGGTAGGATCGAGCCTATGAACTAATACCCCTGTTGGTATGTGTGTGTGTGTGGGGTGGGGGGGGGGGGGGGTAAGGGTGAGGAGCCCTGTGACGTCACTGTATGCACCTAGAGCTGCTGCTACGGAGACTTTCGTGGTAACATCCTGGATTGAGGAGAAGGAGGAAGCCGGTCACTCGGTGAAGGTGTACCCGGCGCTGAGGTCGGAGGAGGCCGGTACCGCCCGCCAGTTCACCCCCCCCCCCCTCTACCCCCCCTCCTCCAGCCCCAGGACTCACAGGAGTAAATCAGGCCCGCACCCAGTGCCCCAGGATCCTCCCGTGCTCATCCAGGCCCCGGCCGCCGCCCACAATGAGAACAGGGTCCAGAACATAGCAGCGCCGTCTGGTGTGTTATAGGAATGTTCACTTATCAGGGAGATACCTAAAGGACCCTTGACAAGACTGTAATCCCCTTCACTCCTTGTGCATTACCCCTTCACTCATTCTACAATAAAATGTATAGCCTGGCTCAATATTGAAACTCACTGCCCCAGGTGTAAGATTATGCCCAGGTACACCACTAGTAAGACTTCTGTTGTTGTTGTTGTTGTTGTTGTTGTTGTTGTGATTGTTGCTCTACAACAGGATATTAATACCCATGTCAAGTCAGGAGAAAGGCAGGATTGGGTACAAAGAACAATGGCATTATGACGTCACGTCCGGAGCCCCCCCCCCCCACAAGATGGCGCTGCTGCTGCCCGGTGCCTCCCCCGTACAGCAGCACCCCCTGGTGTCTGCCTCCCTCCCTACACGCGCCCCCTACCGGCATCCACCGACCTCCGCCCAATACTGCCCCCTCCCCCAGGACCGAGTAAATTTGCCCTTTTTCTCCAGACTCCATTCCCGTCCCCCGTCCCTCACTCACTGCTGGCGCCCCTCTTTGCAGCAGCAATAGTTTGATCCTTTAAGGACAGCATAATGCATTATTGTATCATGACCTCGGTCGTCATGATGCATGAATGCAGCCCTGGTAACTGGCCAGGCCTGCATTCAAGCATCATGCTGGCCCTACAGGGTTGAGACACTCCCAAGGATCCACAAGATGCACCAACAAATGCAAATTCGGCGAGTTACTTGCTGGGGCTGCATTGGCAAATGTCATCAGGGGTGGGCATATCTGAACACCCTGGAGCCAATACACGACTTGTTGTAGCCTGTAGCCAACACAAGTATTGGCAGGATGTGCAAAAAAAGGGCCTCCCGGTGGGCATTTTCCATAAAGCGCAGCATGGGATGTGCCCTCCTCCCCCCCCCCCCCCACAAGAAATTTCAGAATTCTAGACTTAAAATGGTGTGTTCCCGTGCATTGTGGCACACAATTTATTATTGCCCCATTTTGTCCTCTTTTTATTGGCAGTGGGACATTGTTTTTGGAGGGAAGGGGTTTGGAACTTTTTGAAAATCTTGTAATAGTGCAATCTGATGCATTTTAGCACATTGTACTATGGGTCAGATCTGTATTCATCCTCTACTATTGGGTGTGTAAATTATTTTAGGAAACAGACCAATGAAAGAAAACATTGATAGATGATACAGGATATTGACCTGAAAAAACAATAGATAGATCTATAGGGTTTGAAAGAGCTGAGCTAGACAGTCATGGTCTTTGGGCACCAGAAAGGCCCAGAGCTTGTTCCTTGGAGACACAAAGAGCTAAGATGGCATCAGAAAAAGCCAGGGTTGGGCGTTAGAAAGAAGGAGCTTTGGGATCAGAGAGGGTCGGTGGAAATTTTGAAAAATCTGAAGTCAAATAATGTCTTTTAGTGCAATTAAAAAATAGTCACAACTTTGGTTCTAGTTGGATGATTTACAAAATTCTTTCAGCTTTGGAAAGCTTGGGGTCAGGAGGGTATTGTCGCCAATTTCAAGGCCAGTGTCGCCACTTTTTGGCGACATGGCGACAGTTGCCCACCCCTGGTCATCTTTTAGTGACATGCGTCCTTAGACACACAGTTCATGTTGCCTTGTTTTACAGCGCCCTCAGCCCGCTGCTGCTGCTGCTGCTGTCTCCAATCCACATCCAAAACAAACAAATATGTAGCCCGCAATGAGTGACTGGAGCAGCTCGTGGCGGCCTCTGGTGGCTCCCGGTGGTTCCACAGCCTGCTGCCTCCCGCCTCCACACCTCTGCATCCTGGTCATTACGGGGTAACCATGGCAACACAGCCACTGGCCATCTCCACTGGTTCCCACCTCCTCACCCCCCCCCCCCACACACACACACACACCTCTCCTCTAGAGTCTGATCGTCTATAACCACCACAGCAAGCTGGCCCCACCTCGACCTCGTTTCCCGAGCGTCATCGCTGGCACCAAAGGTTGCTGGTTAAAATAGTTCCTGTGCGCTTGGTGCTGTTGTTTAGGAGTGCAGATGGGTACCGCGTACGAATCCCCCCCAATATACGGGGGAAGTGATGCGGTCATGGCCTCCTAAATACCAGCGATGTCGCTCGGACTTGTCCAAGCGCGAGTTGGGGCCAGCTTGCCACCACAGCAGCGTCCTTGGGGCCGGGCGTGGTACCACCCATGCAGTGACAGGAGACTGCCACCCCCCCCCGTCTCCCCCCCCCCCCACACACACTCTCACAGGGCGGCCACTGTCGTCGTCGTGTTGCCATGGCAACCACACAACAAATGAGATGGGTTTTCTAGTGACGCCCTGATTGTCTCTGGCTACTGGAGGAGTCTGGTCTCCTCCTCCTGCGTCAATCGGAGATTATTATTATAATTCACGCACGTAATAACGTGCCATCTATTTATCGGAAGTCAATGACGATGGACACTTCAGATTATTATTATAGTGTCTGGGAAATACATATTATATACATTTACATCCCTCCAACATGATATGAGACATCTTTCAATTTCTTCTATATGACATTAATCTTATTTAATGCTGGAAGGTTGGTAAATATGCCGGGAGGGGGTCGTTAAAAGGTCCCAACATCTATGGCGTCATTTGTGAATGTGCAGTACATATCATCCCTCCTGCTTAATAGACTCCCACACAGTCAAACATAATCATCTCATTTCAAGAAAATAAGATAAATAACTCTCCTGGTTGACAAATGACTAGTTTTAAGAAAAAAAACTTTATCTTAAAACTAGTCATTTGTCCGCCAGGCCAGATTATTAGTCTTATTTTCTTGAAATGAGATTATTATGTTTGGCTGTGAACACACAGCTCACATGCCCGTGCACGGGAACAGTGTCCGAGACTAAAGGTGAAGGGGAAGCATCAGGTTGCCATGGTAACATAGGTTAGATCAGGTAACAAGAGTTTCACATTTATATCGTCATTATACATTGTGTCAAACCAATATGAGACGTCACAAAAAGGAGTATTTGTGGCGCCATCTTTTTCAGACAATGTAATGGGAATATCCTTTCCTGTTATTCATGGTAAACATATTTTACACTTAGCACAACTATTTATGGATAGGGTTCCGTGAATTAATATTGAGCTTGTTCTAGCATTTCTACCGCAACATGTCAAAAAATCTATTTGTTATCACTCAATGTAAATGATAATATGTTATAATGAAACATAAACTGAGACGCAGTGAAAAGTGTATTTACAGCTCAAGGTCGGCTTTAGTCCCCTTTTTACCAACAAAAAGACAAAACAGAAAATCAAACATGGAGCGTAAATTAAGTTTACAATAAGGAGACGGCGAGGGATGAAGAAGTGGGCGGGGCCGTGAACGTGTTAATGTAAAGAAACAAATAATACAAAGAACCGAACAAAGGGACCAAATAAAACAGTGCAAAAACGGCCAACTTAATGTACGGGACGGCGGGATGGGATTCAGTGGCCTTTTTGATTGATAAAACTAGAAATATTGAAATTGCAGATTTCAAAGATGATTAAACTGTACAAAATGAAAAGCTCTCATAGTCTCAAATTGTCCAGACAAGCGTTGTTACCCAAGTCCCAGATATAAGTTGTTAGCTAAGTCCCAGGCAAGTAGGACTATCAGGGGACCAAAAGGGTTGTGAGGGCGTTTGGACGAACAGATCAGCACGAAATGACTAACAACGAATAAAAACGAGAGTTGCTTTTCCACAGAAGACCATACATACACCGAACATACGGATGCAGCCCTATAACCATCATTCCTACACTCCCAACACTAACATCACGCGCCTTAACCCTTTAAGGACCTGTGTCGCTAAAACATTACATTTGTCGTCATGATGCACCAATGCAGCCCCGGCGAGTAACTTGTCAGTGCTGCATTGGTGCACCATGCAGACCCTCCAGGAGTGTCTCAACACCGTAGGGTCGGCTTGATGTTTGAATGCAGCACTGGCGGGTTACTCACCAAGACTATATTCATGCATCATGATGACCAAGGGCATGATGCATTAAGGCATGATGCCGCCCTTAAAGGGTTAATATACAAGTATCAGATAATGCACCCTATCACGTGACATGTCAAACATGACTTTGCAAAAAGGTAGAAAAATCTAAATTTCCATCAGAAAATAAAACCTAAAATGGGGTATTGAAAACTAAAGTCATGCCTAACCAAGCCTGTGGGTGCTAGCCCTGGCTAAGACGTGTCTCTTAGTCTTGGGTAGCGCCACCTTGGGTTGGGTCAGTCATGTATAGGGGTCAAGCTGGACGTCCTGTGGGCGCATCCATTACTTAAGCCTGTAACTGGCGAGACAAGCACTGATAACAACGGTCACATGGGTACAAGCTGTTACATAATGCACCCTAAGAATTCTGCAGTGAAGGCCAGGGAGTTATCTCATTAGTTGATAATGCATCCCGCTACTTGCATATTAGTTAGTGCCTTAATTTAAGTGCATAGTCCTATTTAAATACATGGTACATGTATGTATACGAACGACGACAGTAGATATAGATACATGTCTGAAGTCAACGAAAACAAACGACCACAATGCAAGGACTTTTGATGTAACCCTTTAATGACGGCATGATGCATCAAGGCTTTAGCGCCCTTTTGTTTTCATGATGCACGAATGCAGCAGCGTCAATTAACTTACCGGCGCTGCATTCGTGCATCATGCCGACCCCTCGGGAGTGCATCAGACATAAGCATTAAATCACATCGCTGCTATTAAAGGGCTAATCCTTTGGTGTTTTAATGCATAATGTCCTTTGCCATCATGATGCATGAATGCAGCCCTGGTGAGTAACTCGCCAGTGCTGTATTCAAGCCGACCCCTGAGGAATGTATCAACTCCGCAGGGTCGGCATGATGTGTGAATGCAGCCCTGGCGAGTTACTCGCCAGGATTGCATTTATGCATCATGACGACCGAGAGCATAACACATTAAAGCGCTATGCTGCCATTAAAGGGTCAAATATAATTTTTTGAATTTTGACAACAGATAAGGCTACATACCCGAAGGACGCCGAGTCCCAAGACCCGGACGTGTCCTCCCCCATCCTGACAATGGAGGAAACAAACGGCAAGATGGACATTAACCGGGGTGTCATGGAGAACAGCGACCAAGTATGTCGGTCTTATACCGATATTAATTAATAATGCCGACCCTACGGGTCTGATATATTCCCAAAGGGACGTCATGATGCATGAATGCAGCACTGGCGAGTAAACCATGGGGAGACAGTATATCATATATTTTAGTTTTGTCTCTAGCCCCCGCCCGCACGTTACGGTGTTATAGTAACCCGTTAACGATGGCATAGTGCTTTAATGTGCTAGTCCCTTTGTTGGCATGGTGCAGGAATGAAGCCCTGGCGAGTAACTAGCCATGGGTGTATTCATGTATCATGTCTACTCTACAGGGTTGATACACTCCCAAAGGATCGGCATAATGAGAGATGAAAACCCTCTATTTCTGACCAATGTGTAATCTTACAAGCTATCATTTGATTAAGGCATAGAAGATGACAGTTCGCATAGTCCAGCTAATTATACCTACTATAGAGGGGACGGAAGAAAGTTTCATATAGGAAATTAAAGACCTATACAGAACGGCGTTTTGATAGTGGAGATGGGGGTTCTATACATTTGAAATAGCCCGGGCAAAGAATGGAAAATGTGTCTTCATTGACGACTTAATGAAAGTAAGTGATTTAATATTGTTTTCTGACAGCCGTTTTTGAATACAACGTCATGTTATGGTGAAAGCACAACACACTCCATACTATTATTGTGTATGTAAGTTAGTACTTATCATATTATTGCTAATAAAAATAATTTCACCTTCAATATCAATACAAAAGAGGGAGGAAATGAAAGGTGACAATTTTCACACAATTCAGACAATAGTCTAGAATAGACATCATGAACCAATATAAAAATTGTTATTGGAATAGCTCACTTAGGTTATGGACAACGTGTCAAAACATGTTTTGTTTGTTTTGAATTTCTAATCGTTTTACGTACCCAAAATCTGACGTTTCCCAACCGCCAGGCGTTTGATGGTTCATCCTGATATAAATAGAACAAATTGTAAAACTGGATAAGACTTGGCTGATAAAGCTGGCATGGGAAGGCGAGCGAGTCTAACGGGAAATCAAAAGGCTGTGGGATAAAACTATAGGGTATGTAGACTTTCATCAGTCAATTTCCTGTAACCTATATTTTGGACAACTCAATATATATCACCTCCTTCCCTACTTATTTATTGGACTATTTCCCCCGGTCTATACATCTTATCTAATTCTTTAGAACTCTTGACATTAAATAACAAATAGAAATGTATCAGTGTAACATCATCCACTGATATTGCTCCCTTCTGATGACGCCAATAATCAATGACGTTCCACGCCACAATGCCTATTTATCTATACTGACGTCATCAGAAAATGGGTCATTCCATTACGTCAGGTGACGTCATTACGTCATGTGACGTAGCCTGGACGATCCTACATGCGTTCACAAAGTGACCCAATCCATATCACACATGACGTGACGCCGACAGACCCCATCACGTGTGACGTCACGCCGTATGTGTGACGTCACGTTGTATGTGTGACGTCACGTTGTATGCGTGACGTCACGTCCTATGACGTCGTTGAGTACTTACCCGGGCGGGAGCTGGGACATGTTTTTCTGCATGGGTTGCTGTTGCTGGATCTGCTGTTGCATCTGCATGGCTGCCGGTTTCTGTCCGTCCCCGGGCCGGTTCTTCTGATGTCGCAGCAGTAAAAGTCGGCCCAGGTCCTCACACCATAGCGACAGCATAGCTGCAAGGTACAAGACGGATATACATCAGTCAATGTCATCTACATACAGCTTTAACAACTCTAAGTGTTAACATTAAATTACCATATATCTATTTGTTATTTCCTAGGTTAATCTTCTCAATCTCAATTAAAATGTGTATTATACAGAGCATGCAACCTATGAATTAACTTAAGTCACTTGAATTGCCCAGTTAGGAGCAAGAAGGCTTTGGATTCTTCCTTATATCCTCAAATATATATACATGTAATTGTTGCATAAATACTTTGTGAATTAGAGAGCCTTCTACCTCACCACACATTGCAGGGAAAACGGACAAGATGAGAAATACATTAACAAATTGATGTATGCTTGTAACATTGGTTATCACGATGGCCTACTGCGGCCTACTTCGTCAGCTGCTCATTAAGAGCTTGTATAACGAGCTGTGAAAGGCTCAGGGCTATATGCCTACCTGTACGTGTACTCAAGTAGTCAGGTGTCAGGCGACACCCCCCTCCCCCCCCCCCCGACATACATCTACATGTACCGTAAACCTTACGTATAAGCCGCACTCCTAATTTTGACAGATTCATACAAGCCACAGAGGACGTCTGAAAATGGTTAATTTGGTACTGAAGTATACCCGGTACTTATATAAAAAACAAAAAAACTCTCGTATAAGGCCAAAAAAACCCGTAGGGTCGGCCCTGTTCTGATAGGGTGGGTCGGGTTACCTGAAACAAACCTTTTTTTTTGGCCTAAGCCGCACACTTTTGGTATCAAAAGAAAGCCGAATCCGACTCGCGTACAAGCCTATATGCGAGATTTTGCGGTATTGCCGTTATGTAGGATTTTATTTAGTATGATTATAGAACAGTCGTATCAGAGTCAGCCACGTACCCTGAGATGTCCACCTTATTCGTGCATAAGCCCTCTTTTGTGTATCAGAGTACACCATTAGTGTTAATCTGTCCAACAAAGGACAAAATAGAGACAATACCATACATGAATAACTACATAATTAAGGTGGCCATCTCAAGATACCTGGTTCACTTAGGTCAAGCTACCCTTTATATACATATCGTATACTAGTAGGCCTATATATGCCTCTAGGCTTATTGTAACCTTTTGGTCATATCATGTACCATATATGGCGTACAGAAAACGCACTCTATTTATGATCACCAACCGTTTTATTTACGGGAAGAAGGAACAGGTTGACTGGGCACTTGTAGCCAGGTGATTCATAAATGACTTTTATGGCACCATTTTTTTCCGAAGGCGCAGAAGTTCACACGTTAAAGAGTGTGCTCTTCATGGTAATAGGCCAACACAAGTAAGGCATGTTCCAGGCCCATGGTCACAACAGCTAGCAACTAATGCGCTTTATATGATAAATATGTGGCAATCCTTGATATTGCTCCTGGATGTGTGTGGCACTTTAAATTCGACTCATAAAGATAAATTCTCTAAAAATATGAAAATATATCCCCCCAACGATGAAACATGCATTGCTGTGGGGAGAAAATGTGAGGAAATTTGTCTAATTTATTTTCAGAGTAAACTATTTTCCACTGTATCCATGTATGTAACAACAACAAGAGTAGAGGGAGAATATCAAATGAAAATATCTTAAGTATTTCTCACAAGATGTGGGGCATGGTGTTTTGCCTGTGCGAGTCGGGTCTCCTGCACACACCTTTTGTGCTGCCTTTTTCACAATGCCTTTTGAGTGACCTTAACACGCCAGGACCGAGTAAATCACCGCCAAACGGCATGACTCATGGCAATGTTTTCTAAATTTACAAACAAGGGAGAAATAAGAAATAATAATAACAGTAACACTTTACACAACAGCCTGGGACCAGGCTGCCGCCTGTCAGCTGGGAGTGGGATTTAAACCTGGCCAAGTGGGGCTCCTAATTAATGCGGTTGCTGTATAGGAGTTGGGGTGTGGAGGTATTTAGGAAGTGTGACATATAGGGGGTCAGGGATTGGCCTTGGTTGGGTTCGTGGCTGGTGCCAAATGTATCACCGTCCCAAAACTGGACTGAACTCACCCCCGGACCATAATATACAAGACCTACACAGACTTATACTCATTCAATATACCTTTTATGCTGCTGTTGTTATTATTACTGTTATTGAATTGTTGTTATTACATTGTTGTTGTTTGGTTATTTGTATACTGGTTTCTGAACATGTAGCATTGAAGCATTATGTCATTCTTTAAGGATTAAAACTGCACCAATAAGGGGAAACCATGTACCGTAGTGGCTTGAATAAGCGCACCTGCGCTTATTAATTTCGATGGTACCATTAACCCTGCGCTCATTCAAGACCTGCGCTTATTCAAGATACAAAAATAGCCTAAATTTTCATTTCAATACCCTCATTTACCCTGCGCTTATTCAAGACCTGCGCTTATTTGAGACCCCTGCGCTTATTCAAGCCACTACGGTATATGGTCCACATCCTGATACCTCGGGTAGTCAGGGGCTACACCCCATCTCCTTATCAAGCTAATCCCCTCCTCTCACACCTAGAACAAAGGGAGTGATAGGAAATTCACCAACAATCCACTGCTCTGGAGTCGGGGGCATAACCACAATACATTGCTCGGAGTCAAGCGGTATAGGCGTGTAGCTGGTTGAATTATCATCCAATGAGATGACTCCCTTGGCTTCACTGCGGAATTCTTAGGGGGCATTATGTAACAGCCTGTACCCATTGTGATTGCTGTATCAGTGCTTATCTCGCTGGTTACCAGATCAAGCAATGGTGCCCCCTACTAAGGAACCTGCAACCTCGGTATAGGGGTCAGTCTGGTCGCCCTGTGGGCGCATCCATTGCTTGATCTGGTAACCGGCGAGATAAGCACTGATACAGCAATCACAATGGGTACAGGCTGTTACATAATGCACCCTAAAAATTCCGCAGTGAAGGTCAGGGAATTATCTCATTGGTTGATAATGCATCCAGCTAGACGCCTATATCAGGGGGGGGGGGTACTTTATTCTCCTACAGGGGCCTACGTGTGTAGTTGTCATATTGAATCCCAAAGACAGGAGAACCCCCCCCCCCCCACACACACACACACTAGTCCCCCACTGCCCACCCCTACAGTACCCTGACCCCCCAGCCGCATCTCTATACAGAGGGACCAAGGTTCGGCTCCACGTAGTAGAAAATGTCTCAGGTTTCCACAAAGTATTAAAAAGTTTAAACAAAAGTCACAAGTGGCGTGATCTAGATAACCGAGGCGGCACACTGGGTGGAGGTGAGGTAGGGTGGGTGGGGGTGTGGGTGGGTGTGGGTGGGTGGGGCAGACCGACTAAACTAGTATTTTATCTGTGACGTAATCTCTGCCTATGAAGCAGGTATTATGACGTCAGCTCTATACGTCATACCTTTACAGGCTGTTATATACGTCTATACTTAAAAGGTCATCTAGAAAGCAGCACTGACATACAGCCATACATGCTCAGTAAACATACATGTCCCTTTGTAGTAGACTACAGTGCACATCTATAGTATACTGTATAGGGACCAGACAGAATACGAGAGGATCATTGAAAAAGAGCTAGTCAGTTGGATCATATATAACCACTGCTCTATTTAATATGGCTTGTGGCCTAACGCGTGTGGCCCCTGACCCTGGTGACTAACACAGATTCGCGGTATCTGGTCTCAGTTTAATAGAACCGTGCATGCTTGTATAGATTAGATTATATATTTAGAAGCTGGTATGTAACTTAGGGATCTCACTATTGGTCACTTAATTTAACTACAGCTGTCTTAGATAACTGTACAGGTGAGACATAAAGACGGTTACTGCAGGTGGCGATCATTGTTATTGACACAGAGGTGTGAATCGGCCCCATTATCTACCGGTAGTTTGTACACGATATACATGTATAGAGGCACACTGGCTGGACACCTTGTCTGGATGGGTTTAAACCACAGCGGGATAGGACAAAGGAATTGACACCTTGGTTTTTTCCACTTATACTTGTTATGGGTGAATGGGTATATGCACGCCATACCCATAGCCTATAAATGGTAACCTTCTGACATGACAGGTTTGCCTCTTTACATTAGTCGACTTCTTTAAATAATAATCTTTGGTCAGACCGGGCCAGACCCAACCTTCAGACCTTTCTCAGCATGCCATGTCACTATAAAACACGCCCTTTTCAAGGGGTCTTGATATATAAATGGACACAATACCTATGTTAAAACGTAACATTATTCTATGAATTATTAACATATAGACCACAGATTATCTAGTCTTGTGATATGATTTTTGAAAAAAATATTTGAAAAAACTAAAAAAACTAAAAAAAACTCCTTTACCCTCATCGACCTCTATATCCTCCAGGTCGAGGTCGCTGACGTCGGGGCCTGAGGGCTCCATGTCGGGAATCATCGGGAAGTGTGTCACGTGGCCCTCCGAGCAATCACAAGACGATACAGCCACATGTATAATACCAGTACTCCCCTCCCTCTCAGAGCTCACAACAAACAACAACAGTCAAGTATCCTAATAATCCTGCTGCGATAAAAATACTCCAATCCCAGGTCTAATTTCACTCCTCCTCCTCGTCGCCTTGGACTCCCACTCATCCTAATGATGAGCAGCTCATTTTGTTGCTCACTGCACTCATCATGTTACAGCTCTCCTGTTGGTGTTGTCCACGACGTGTCCATCCATTCTGGTACTCCAGGGCGTCCAGGGAGACTGTGAGCAAGTCTAGTAGTAGTACATAGACTGAGTGGGACTGTGAGCAAGTCTGAGACTATGGGCTAGTCTAGTGGTAGTACATAGACTAAGTGAGGCCGGTGTGAGACTATGGGCTAGTCTCGGAGTAGCCTGAGTGAGACTGAGTTAGTCTAGTGGTAGTCCATAGACTGAGTGAGACTATGAGCTAGTCTGGCAGTAGAACTTGGACAGAGTGAAACAGAGCTGGTCTGGTGGCAGGAGCAGCTCAGGTCAGAGTGTGGGAGGTGGCCCAGGGCGGTGCCAGATAAGAGCTGGTAGTTGGTGAGTTGCTCACTTGGTGGTGGATACAATACTTGATCTCTGAGCTGCTGGCTGGCGCGGCACACAGACACGGAACGATTAGGTATCATTCAGGTTTGATAGTAACACGATAGCACTCTCAGTCATGCTACACTACATACAATAACCCAGGTCTGCTATGGTGTTTTTGATGTGGAGATCAACAGTGCTTAAGTCCGCTGTCAGTAATATAGCTCTGTAAATACCTAGGGCTATGAAAATACTACTGGTATCAAGTCCTTCTAACCGCACTCGGCCATAGCTATACTATACACCATCACTCAGCTCCAGTATATTAGTGTCATCCACATGTAGATCAACAGTGATTAAGTGTGCTAACAATGTTGAATGTGTGATGAGTTAGGTGTGTATATCAAACACTAGTGGTATCAAGTCGTCCTGGTATGGCAGCAGTGAGTGGCCACATGGCGGCGGACGGACTGTGTGTATGTAGACCTGCTCAGTCAGTGTGATGTACTGTAGTTGTAGCTCAGCGAGCAGCTCACACACTGGGCGCTGATCTGTGTGACCGCTGCCTCCCCAGTCACTGGGTGTGTGTGGGTGGGTGGTGAGCTGCTCTATACGTGGTAGTAGTGGGAGACTACAGCACTCAACACATCATCATCATCTGAGCAATTCCTCCCACCACCACCTCCTCCTCTCAGTTCCAGTTGTGCTCAGCCAGCCCCTGAGCTGCTCTCTCGTCACACACACAATTCCCTGAAGCACCCAACAACGCCACGAGCTGCTCTTAATCACCGCAGGCGGACAACAGCAGCAACAAGTTAATAACGCCAACTGCTGCCGCTGCTGCTGCTGCGCAGGGATGGAAGTGACCAATCTTTTAAAAGAATGAAATGCTCAAATTGAGGCCCTGAATAAAGGTTCTCTATAGTAGTACAGGTGTTTATGATATAAAGAAAACCATGAAATCAGGGGGAAACTTGAAAATGTTGATCCCTGTGCTGCGGCGCGTGGTGGTGTCTCAGTGGTGGCACAGATTACAATACTCAATGAGCCTACAGAGGCTCTATACTCAGCGCACTAATGAAGACATCACTCTCCTCCTCCTTATGTTAAGTGGTGACTGTACCGTGATACTGTGGGTAAATCCGGGACTGGTTTCTCACTCAGGTGTTGAGGATGTTGTATGTAGCTGTGTGGAGGTGTGTTTGTGCTGCTGGCCTGGTACCAGAAGGTCAGGGACACGTGGACAAACACCTTGATGTTGATTACCATGGTAATATCCCAGGATATGTCATGGAACAGGCACCTGGATTCAACGTGTGTATAATGCTAATAGTGCATATGTATATTCTCTGTTTACAATGCGAATAACATTGTATATATATTCCCTGGTTGCAGTAATAGTATGTGCTACATAGTGTTATCAAATCACAGGTAATCTTTTGGCATCATTAGTATATCTATTCTGCAGCCATTCAATCACCATAGGTTCAGTATAGAGGTCTGTCTATACATAGGGGTCTGGTACGTCTAAGTCGTCCGTGCCACCAGACCCACACTATAGCATTGTGTCCATCATAACAACAAGGGGCACATCTAGAGCACGGCCTCCTGCAACCTTTGCCCAGTGAGACTACTAGAGTGAGAGCTTCCTCCTGTTGTTCTATAACCCCTCTGTGTGTGTGGGGAGTGCCTGCCCTGGGCGGCCAGTGCTGAGGTGGTGTGGTGGTGCTGGAGGTGGTTCTGGAGGTGGTGCTGGGTGGTGCTGGTGGTAGTGGTGGTGGTAGCCAGGTCACCACCGGAACTCTCCAGTTCTGCTGGCCAGTCGTGATCTGTACACACGCGTTTTGTCTCCCATTCCCCACTCACAGACACACTCACCCACCCACCCACTCATTCACCCACAGACCCACCCACTCACAGGCTGTAACTGAGTCCTGCTGCCTTGTATTGTGTATGTATAGTATATATGTAAAGGTCTGACACTCCTAGTCCCTGGTCATCTATACACTTGAGGCGGCAGCACTGTACATGGGATTGTAGGCAGACCGTGGCACCATCTAGTAGAAATCTAGGAACTACAAATTTCTGTACTTCAGATGGTGCCACTGTCTACCTACAATCCCATGTACAGTGCTGCCGCCTCAAGTGTATAGATGACCAGGGACTAGGAGTGTCAGACCTTTACATATATACTATACATACACAATACAAGGCAGCAGGACTCAGTTACAGCCTGTGCACCCACTGGCCTCAGCTGACTGGTTACCTCCAGTGACACCCGCACGGGGGCGCCACTGGCCGCGGACGCTGACCAAACGCCCGTGTGACGCACACACTGTGATTTAGGATCCAGTTCGATCAGGCCAATCAGCGACAATGGTGGAGGCGTGGGGGGGGGGGGGGGTATAAACAGGTGGCGTGGGTAATAACGGGATCTTTGCACCGGCTCTCCTGTGCCTTATGCCATAGATCACTGTTATATAGGCTATTATAGCTGCGATAGATACCCCGGGTGACCACTGTCCCACCCCGGTTACCGTTACATCAGTGTGACGTCTTATCCCACATCAGCTCATGGGAGCTGGTGGACGCACTGACCTTGCCAGTTAGCCGACATCCGGTTGTTTTCTCAAATCAAAATACGTTTTTCTTTCCTTGTTAGCTTATTTATTAGCCTATAACCTTGCTGCAGTGCAGAGGACATCCGGTTCGTCCTGTATCTGACCAAACACTTTCATACCCCTTGTTATCTGGAAGCCCCCCCCCCCCCCCGGTGAGTGATAGCCTGACCTCCCAGAGGGTAAGTTCTGTTTACGCCACCTGGTGGAATTTACGTACACTAACTCACCTATAGGTGAGCAGCTCACTTACTTCTGTCATAACATATACTGCTATGTCAATCTTCATTATAGATCACATTGTATGGCGACGTGGGGCCAGCCTGGGTCCATAAGAACTATAACCCATACACACTTCTAGGATAACTGTTTACTCGCTTCTGCTCTGAGACCTCTCCGGTTGATGTCATGTAAGCTCTAGGAAGTACCAGCACCATCTTGTTTCAACACTCCCAGTGTCCTAATAAATCACATGCATGTATATATGGGTAGTACAAATGCATGTTTATGGGTAATACATTTGGACTAGCACCTGCCGAAGGGCCATTGAAACACCATGAAGGACCATGTAGGCACTAACTATAGAAATTAGAATCGTCTTGTATGAGCGCCGGGGATGACCAGCCTCCAAATCCTTAAGCGCCGGGGGGAGGGGGGGGGGGCTTATTAGGACGGCATAGTACAAAATGCAGTATAATAACCTCTGATATATAACCAAGTATAGGTCTAACTACGGGTCCCTTCGGCCTCCATGGGAAATCGCCCTGGTATGGTGGTGCTGCGGGCACCACTGCAGGACCCTCTCCCCGTGCTGTGGTCGGGCAGGACTGGGTCTGGAGCCGCTCATGAGTCGTGTACACCCAAGTACACAGAGGTTAACGAGCTGCTCACCGCGTGTCATGTCAGCTACTCACCTACCTGTACCTGTGTGTGTGTGGGGGGGGGGGGGGGGTACGATTAGGCCAAATAAAGAATCTGTATCAAGGTAATAATCCAGGTCGGTATTAAATTGTCGATAAATCTAGGTCGCCCACTACATGTGAAATATGTTTGAGTGAGTATGGCGATGTCCAACGGCCCGGACATCAAGTGTGAATTGAATTGTTGTTATTGGAGGAGGACAAACACAAAGACTCGCTGTAAAGGTTATCAGGTGAACCCCCACCACCGCCACACCTTCCCTAACTGGTCTAAATAGCATGTAGCCCTCCGTCACATGGGGTATGTCATACAAAGGTTACAGAGAAACCTCTACGACTGTGTTTGTCACAGCCTGACCTGTACTTCTACATCTATAGTGTTTGTCACAGCCTGACCTGTATTTCTACATGTATAGATCATGGTTTCCATCTCTATGCGTACAGGGGTCTACATAATACGTGTAGAATATGTGTCATGATGGATCATGTGTGCCTCGTATCACATACACCATAATTATACACAGTTGATACGCCATTTGGTGTCAGTATAAAATCTGGTAATTATGTTTACAACAGAGAGCCATTAAATCGATGGAAATACGCAGGGATGCTCATGTCTGCCTCATATCACATATATCGTAAACACAGTTAATACAACATCTATCTTTTTGGTGTCAGGATAAAATCTGTTAGTTTTGTTTACAACAGAGGGCCATTAAATCCGTGAAAATACGCAGGGATAATTAGCATAACAGATGCTCTCTGCACTTTCTAGGCTAAATATGTAGGACTTTATTATGAACATATGAATGCAATATAAATGTACAAAGAGAAAAGCGACTCTGAGCACAGACAAAGAAGGCAAATAATAGAAGTTAAAAATCGTGGTTATTTTGACATACACTCACTAGTTTGATATCTTATTACCACTACGATGTAATATGAACGTGTGGAGGTCCTGCCCAGAAAATGTCCCATCTTGGATTACTAGTAAGCCCCCCCCCTCCCCCCAACACACACACATATCGTGTGTCATTTTACCAATGTATGTCATTTGTATATTTCTTTTCTGTATATCACTGGTTTTACAGAGAGTGGTCGCCGACCTGGGGGTGACCACGGGTCGAGCTACACACTCGTATTGCACGCGGATCCCGTTGTATCCATGTCACTCACAGCCACACACCAGAATAGACCCAACATGGTATTGTAGTCAGGCTGACTGACACCCACTAACCCTGCAACGGCCGCATAGTGCATTAACCCTTTAAGGACGGATGTCGCTAATGCATCATGCCTTTTGTCATGTATCATGTGGTCATGCTTCCTGTCAAGCCTATGGGGGTTGATACACTCCCGAATGATGCTTATGATAGACTCACCATCTGCATTCATGCATCATAACGAGCATAGGACATTGCCGCACCATGCGGCCCTTAACGGACTCGGGGACCAGTAACGAGTCTACTCACAACTCGGACCGGATCGTCATCACTGATGAGGGTAGATGTGCGTGGGTGGGGAATGCCTTGGGATCAGCACGTTACGTAGAGATCGGGGTCTGCACTTCCGGTAACGGTGCCACACTTCCGGTTTAATTCCGCTCGTGTCCTTTATGTACAGGTGCGCGCCTGTACGACCACTGTGTATTCATCGACGTATTAATAATAACTTACCATTCTATGACGACCCTATGAACCTCGTCATGGGGGGGATCTAGAATACACGGGAAGCGCTAAGACTATATATAGCACGCGTACCAATATCCATGGTCAATATCCCACCTATATGGGGCCGTCCATAAAGCATGTCATGATTTTTTTAGACACCCTGTCCCCCCCCCCTCCCTTTGTCACGCTTTTGCTCATACCTCTATCGTTGGGGACCAACAGCCCCCCTCCCCTCACGTGTGACATACTTAATGGACGGCCCCTAACTGTATGGTCTGATTAGACTCATCCTTATTAAAGCGTCATGCGAAAGAGTTAGAAATCAGTGCACAGTGAGTGGAGGCAGCTGTCCCGTTACCTGTCACCATATCACACACACACTCACACACACACACCAGGTGGTCACACACGTCGCGGTACACACACACGTGCGTTTACACACACACGCGTCATAGTCATCCTAATACCAGTAGGATGAATCTGAGATGGGTGTCAAGCAATATTACAGTGAAACATCGTTAGCAAATTTGCTTTAAGAACAGTTCCTTGTCTGGTTGTGAAAACGTGCTCCTTATAACAGGAAGTTCCTTTTAATTAGCAGTCCTCCTTATAACGAGATTTCACTGAATATCTATGATGGATTATAATACCACAGGTTTTCCATATGGAAGGGAGGGAGTACGTGGGGGGGGGGGGGGGGGGGGGGTCTTTCATGGCTGATACAAATGTAGTATTTTCCAATAAGGGATCCTTTTTATTTCTTCTAGTTTTACTGTTGGCGTTTACTCAAATTACTGGGCCCCGACACCTCAGAGAATACTTGGTCCGCCCCATTTCTCAACTGTCTGGCCTTAGTGTAACCCTTTCCCCACTCTTTCCTGAACCCTGACCACCTTTGTGGTGGAAGGGGGAGACACAGCTCACGGGGAAACCCCTACACCCCCAACTGTTGCCTAGCAACCTGTCACCCCTCCGGATGGGGGAATGAGAACGGTCCATGCCGGCCCTGTAGTCTAGTCTGCTAGTCTAGTGGGCTATATACTCGGGTGACGTTAGGAGTCGCCTTAGGTCAAAGGGATTCATAGCCACGCTTTTATAGATGAATCATTGACTCAATGTTGTATTATTTGGCTACTATGATATGACGACAGCGTGCTCTAAAGAAATAGGCATGTCAGGAATCTCCACAAGGTTGACTGGATTAACCCCAACCCTTCAATAAAATAACACCTTGTTTCACAATTTCAAAAGATATTGGGTAAGTCTAGAACAGGTTAACCACGACTCAGTGGTCTAGACTGTCAATCTCTAAAGACCTACATTCTACACGGATCATGTGGTGGAGATGGGGTCAGCTTGGCATCGATCTGCACGTGTTGGATGTGTAATGCTAGGAATGTGGTGGTCAATGCTGTGCCCAGTCACAAGTCGATACCCTGACTGGTCATGGACTTGGACGGCGCACCACTTCCCCCATATTTGGAAGCTGCCCCTACCTTGTCTGTAACCAATGACTACATTTTAATGCCATTGCTGTAACACGTGACACATATCGGTCACGTGGGTCACACATACCACGTGGTGTGGTGACATGGCTAACAGACTGAAGGGGGAGACCCCAACATTTAAATAAAACTCCTAAACACTTTATCTTCAGCCACTCAAAAATAAACGTGTATCTCATGAAAATACCATGAAAATCAATTAACAATATGGACAATATGACCAGGGCCGTACTATATTGGGCTACACCCAAATAAGTAAACGTCTTCCAAACCACATATATACCCGGTAGGTATAATACCTAAGAGTATTTTATGGTTTCTATTTAATAGACCAGGTTGTGGTGTCGCCTGCAGAATGATGGTGATACCACGTGAATCAAGTTACAAATCATAATGCACACTTATATAGAAAGCGTGCCGATCCTTATACGATCTAGGACCATGAATCCTATATGGGACGCTGCATATGACGTCACATCCGCTCTGGTGCAAGATCTATACTCATCACAAAGGTCACATGTAATTGTATACGTATACACGCGCCTCTGGGTCAAGCTTCCTTTATTATTGATGTAATGTAGAAACATAAAGGGCGCAGCGGATGCAAAAGAGAAACTTACTGGGCCACTGACACAAAAGTCAGGCAGATCTACTTTGTATAAGAGTTGGATCAATGTCACCCCCATCCCTTCCATTCTCTATTACATCTTCTGATGCATATTATACGTGTTCTTGCAAATTGATGTGCGTTAAAAATGGAGATGTTTATATATAGTTGTAGTGCATTATATTGGCAGTTCTCTTTCTCATTAATGTTCTTTCTGATGCAAAAAAGAAACTGAGCCATTGACACAAAGGTAACGCAGATAAACACAAAAGTAACGCAGATATACATTGTATAAGAGAGGGATCCACACTAAAAAGAAACTCCATCCATCCATTTTCCCAGTGTATATAGCATTATAAGTGCACCGTGGATCCCATAACCATTTCAGTATGTTCTAGTGCATTGGTATGTGACCCGCACCCTATCGCCATACTAGGAAAATGTTATAAAGGGAGCTGTATAGATATAGCTGCAGTGTATTCTATTGACAGTTCTCTTCTATTAATATCATTTCTGATTACAAGAGCACATTTCGATCTAGGCCGTCTGTCCACATCCCGGTAGTAGTGCGGCCCCCATGCAGAGTGACAGCTTACCATCAACAACCTAATCCCAGCCTATTCTGGTACAATCCGCACCGTCTTCTGCTGTCGGCGCTAAAAATACGCCACAGGCTGAGTGGTGTGGGTATTTTTAAACCTGTCTGCATTATTGGCTCACACACGGCGGAGACAACAACACATGTTGATGCCAAATACAACCTGGTGGTGGCATCCAGGCAGTGGTGTGGTCACAATCTCACAATCTCAGCTCTTTTTTAAACAAATGTAATTTAAAATGGGTGGATTTTGCCGAGTATGGGAGAAATTCGGGACCCCCGGGCCTCCCTCTTATCGTTTAAAAAAATGATAAAGTGAGGCCAGTCTTATCTTGATGAGCGAGGTCGAGTGCAACGCAGAATTCACCTTTGACTCCAACAAACTGGTAGTTCAACCTGGTCTCAGATGGGAAATGTTATTTGTAGATATATTTATATAACTTTATTTTATCAACCTTTTAATGAAGGAGTTGTTTCTAAATTTGTTGCAGTGTTGGGTGTGTGGTGCCGATGCTTTGGGAGTGGATCAACCCTGTGGATTCAGCATGTTACCGACATAAGGAGCAGCAGAGGTAACTTAGCTATGGCACTAATGATGGTCATCTATCACATTACACTGATAGATAGAACAATGCAGCTAAATGGCAGTTCATATTGTAGAAACAGAAAGTGGACGCTAAGCAGTGCAATGTTATAGTTGGTACATCCGACTGTAGGGGTTCAAAAATTAAATTTCCTAAGGTATAAGTCAGGATGTTCGTACTGATCATACTTCATTTGCTGCATGTATATTCTATTCTCATTCCCTCGATTTATGCTTGTATTTAGAAAACATCCTTAGATTTATTGGTCTAATGCACATTTTGGAGGGCACGAATTAATGTGCACCCATTGAAAATATACTAGACCAAGCCTTTAGGTGGGTATAATGGTACCCCTAACTTCAGCCTTTATAGCCAATGGATAACATTTGATAATCAATCACCATTTGGGATGGTATTGTCAGTGTATGGACCAACTTTAAGTAGAATTCACAAAATTTATTTTTTCGGATATACTAACTTTAACATCCATATAAGCCAGTTCTGAGACGGTGCGATAAGGCTATACACAAATGTACATTGTGTATAAACCTACACAACAGTGTGTCCCAATTAAACTCCGCTATCTTACATTATTATGACAAGGCAGTTATTGGTGCTATGGTGGTGCATTGTCAGGTCTCCGTCCTCGTGTTGTGACACAGGTAGATGTGTGTACCACTAATTACAGGTGTACTATAGCTCCACACAGGGCACCTGCTCCTTTAAAGCTGTTTTACATGTATTGGGTTAAATAATACAAATACAAGAAATGCATTGCACCTAGGTACTGCGTTTTGCATTTTTAAGGCTAGGACCCCTTCTGTTTTCATAAAAATCCATGATGTTACACTATGACGTTAATTTTGATGTGAATCTTAATATAAATTGTTATATGGAGACTATGTTGCCCTGATAGTTATCATGTTCCAGATTCTCTTGATACTAACCTCTTTGAATTATGGATTATTGGAATGAGCAACGATGTATTTCATACGTTCATATGATAATATTGCATTGACCTATACATGGTCATATAGTCATATGTTATCAGGACGAACCGACCTAGGCTTTTTTTTTCTATAACCCTCTTTAGGGTGGGACGAAAATTACAAAACACGACCTAGGAGGTATACCAGAGTTCTTGGTTTCTAATCCATGGGGAATTTAAAAACAGAGCTATACATGAATAACCGCCATGCTAGTCAGCCCCACGGTGGGTGACACCACATGACCAGGGGAGATGTACCAAGTGACCTCAGACCCAGGATGGGCACTATACATGTAGGTAACACTCCCGATGTCATATGACGGAGGTAAATACTAGCAACACATGTTTACAGAATTCCTGCCAGAATCCTGGTGTTAAATTTAGCTCTGCCCTCAATGACACCGACTTGGGGGATGCAGTGTATCCCGGGCAGCACTGAAAAAGTAAACTTGTCTCCAGACTCGTCGAAGTGACTGTCACAAAATAAACGAGTCAGGTTACCATCCCACAAATAGAATCTGGAGCTGGCAAATGTTGGGTTTTGGGCTGGCACATGCCAAGTGGGTCTTCTATCTCCAGCTAGAAGACCCACTTCCTTGTCACTTAGACACGTTTTTGACTCGTTTATTTTATGACCGTCACTTTGAAGAGTCTGGTCTGGAGACAAGTTTATTTTTTGAGTGAGTGTGCACATCTAAACTGCTCTGGGTTGGGCCCGTGGTGTACATGGGTATACCGGCTAGTACTGTCATGACCTTGGTGGATGAGGGTTGACCTTGGACAGGAAGCATTGTGCCGTGAGGTCCTCACTGAGGGGTGACAGGGTCAGGGGCTGTGACCGGCCTTGACCCCTGACCTCCCTCACGCACCTGCCGATTGGAGGACCTTAGTGACCGTTACTTGACATGGATAACCATGTCAACTTGACATATAGTCACCTGGCGGGGTGGTGACACGAAACAAACAGAATGTATGCCCACCTCATATTCCTCCACAGAATAAACTATCTTGCTGCTGGGGTAGATAAAGTACTGGTAACTAAGGTTTTGGTAAAATAATATTATGCTAAACCAGTTGTCTCAGTGTGAACATCTTTGTTTTTACAACACAATTATTAATTCTCCGGCCTAACAATGGTTAATCCTACTCCCATTTTAGATGTAGCCTATATCTTTGTGTATGTGTGTGTGTGTGGGGGGGGGGGGGGGTCCTGCATGACCACAACGGCACAAGGTGGCTAAACCTACTTCTACATTTTCACTCCTCTCACTAGTACTAAGATGAAGGCTACCTCTGAATATATACACAGTACACTGGAGGCCAAGTGGGGGTATGGGACACCCTGCAATCTCTAAACACCTACTTCCTGCAGGGAAGTGGGACCAGCTTGTGTAGCTGCCCTCATGCTGAGGTCACATGCCCCCCCCCCCCCCCACGTGTCGTCCCGTGTTGACTCACGTCGTCCTATGACACACTGAGTGTACACCACCACAGTGCAGGGTTACCACAACGTGGCCGTATACCCCGTGTTTCGGGGAGGCGTGTGCCCATAGTATAATATCACTGTAGCTTTATAATAAATATAGATTGACATCTCTGCTATTGTATTACATTTTGAAGGAGTACCCAGTGGTGTCATTATTGCGGTCACGAGCAGGTGGTTTCGTGAACTGCCCAGTAAACAGAAAACGTTATACAACGTTATATAACGTTTTTCTATGGCTCCTTATTATTGCCAAATGTTATACAACGTTTAAAACGTTATTTTGACGTACAATAACGTATTTTTGTTAGCTTGGTGGTTCTCCCTCCTTTTGAGCGCAAATGCCTATAATTATATTGATAGAATTCACACACAGTTACCTGTCCTATGAGTATTCATTTCCTTCTTCTTTCAATCATTCTAGCCCAAAGTAGGCTATTTCAATTCTGAGTAAATCTGCAAAACAGGATATTCACGTGCCATGAATGTGCAAAAAGTCCCAAATCAGGATCCTCCTACACATCAACGACCTCCTCCCCCCGGTACCCCTCACCTCCCCTCCTCCCCTCTCTCCCCCACAGTCCTATTATTGATGATGACCAGATATCTTCGTCTTAGGGTCCCCCTCCTCGGTTCCCCCACCTTGGGTTTCCCCCTTTGGCTCCCCCACCCACGGGGATCCGTAAGCACATGGCACTGTGATCCGAAACTGGGACTTTTTTAACCGGAAACAATTATCTTTCTTGGTGACGCTCGGATTACAGTCACGGGAAGGTCCTGACCATTGGTGACCGATCGATTCAAGTTTCCCCAACAGCTTTCTGATCCATTACCACCATCTTTTCCCACTCAATCTTAATATTCAACACAATCGAAACCTCTAAAAAATGTATGGGCAGACACTATCGTACTGCATGTGCTTATCTTTATATTAATTATAATCACAGAAATAACTGCCGATAATGGAACATACTATAGTGCTATAATATTATATGTACTGGGATGTTAAGCTACCTGGCGTAGAAAAGTTTAAGTATAATTATGTGCAGAGCATTTAGTATGATACTACTCCTATATTGAACAAAAAGAAACGGACGTGGCACATATCCGTTATCTAAGTTGGTGGCTGTAGTGAACTATGGGACAGTTATTTGTGTAACCATGGAAACTATCTCGGCTACTTGATACTTGGTGTTCATTTATATTGTACTGAGGGTCAAAGTCCGCCCAGACCCTGAGACAGGCCCTGAGGTCTCCCCACTAGTACCCAGGGTACATACAGCCAGCACAGATTATCACAGAGTATTATACAGATATTATACGGATTATAACGTCCTGTTAGATCTAACTTGATGCACACTAGATGGCAGCACCCAGACAATAGACTAGATCTACCCCCCCCCCCCTCCCCATGTTGACATGAGCCGCTTCTGACCCTGGCTCTTGACCTCCGACCTCTGACCCCAGCAGGGAGGTCAACACGGGAGGTCGTTTGACTAGTATGACTGGGTCGTGCTTGATCTCTACATGGACAGGTCTAGTGGATTACACGTATAGCATAGCAGCTATAGTAAAGGTATAAACGTCGTGCAACCATTGTAACATATGTAACAGATCAACATTTGTGAACGATTTTCTTCCTGACGACATGATTGCATGGTACGTGGTGGGTGGTACATAGTAATTTAGTCGTCTACTGTGATTATATTCCGTGAGATAATCACAGAGTTGGTTCAGCTATAGTGATAAGCATCAGCAATATACATGATTATTATTATATTCCTCCCTGGACGATCTACACTGCCCCCCCCCCCCCCCCACACACACACAGGATATAGCATGTCTGTATAGGAATTCTATGGAATTGTGCATTGTCCTGTTGAGTCTGCATGATGCTTCAGTGTATGAGTGTATGATGCACGGATGCTGCACTGGTGAGTAACTCGCCTGGCATCCATGCATCGAGCTAACCGAGCACATTACATTTACATGACTAAGCGTTCAGTGGGACATACCTTTTAGCGGCAGTAAGGCAAGTCTGCCCACCATGTGACCATCAACCATCAGGCACTGGAGGCTGGGGCAGACAGGTGGGCTCAGGTGTCCAGACCACTGATGGGCAGTAGCAACCGGGGGGGGGGGGGGGCTCTACAAGACAAGGCTGGATGCTGGGTCAACCTCCAAACTGGTCCTATGCCGAACACAGTGAGTCCCCAGAATGTGCCCCAAGAACAGACTGGCAATCTTCCTGAACATAGCCCCAATCTACCATCTCATGGATCAACCATGCAGCAATGTCATTTAAAATTTTAAAAATGTAAATGCTTTTGAGTGGATTATCAAGGGTCTATCTAACAGTCATGCACTTCCGCAGTGTCAGTGGATGTATCAGGTTGTAAGCCCCCTGTAAACTTCATCCACCAACATATTCTGTATGATATTATAATATCAATGATATTATATAAATTATATGAATAACATCAAATCATTATTGAATTAATAAGCTGGGTGATTGTATAATTTAACGTACATATAACACACATATACAGTCCCAACATGTAGCAGTGACTAGCAGCCCTGTGGTATAGAGGAAACCGTATAGAGCAGGTCGTGGGTGCTTCTCCTGCAGTGATATATATTCATGTTATAGGGCGCCGTCTAGACATAGCAGGCACTCCGGCCAACCTGACCCCAGCCTCCTCCTCCAGTACCCCCCCTCCCACACACACACACAGCCTCCGCAGGTTAAGCACACAATGCCCTGGAGGCAGGTGGAAATGTGAGAGAGGAGGTCGGGTCTGCCTCCAGCCGCCCGGCAGCCGCTGGTGTTGTCATAGCGCAGTAACCTTACGTTGTTATACGTCAAACACATGTCAAGGGGAGGCCAAACTCCCACTGCGGCCCACTCTAGTCTACATCAATGTATTACAGTCTACTTGTATATCTACTACTAAATATATTAACACCTATAAACTAAATGAGTGGGGGAGGTACATCTTTCTTGTCCTATATTATATATTAAAATTAGATACATGTCTACATGTATAATGGATATACTAAATATATTAACACTATAGATACACTAAATGAGTGGGGGAAATGCATTATTACCATGTCTTATATATCAAAATAAGATAACTTCCTGTCTTTTTCAGTGACATGTTCAGTTGTGTTCTGCCTCAGAGAGTCGACCTACATTTTTTTTGGACCCTATCCAAAGTCATTTTGGAAAGTATGTCTTTTTGAAAAATGGTAAATTATATAGCTGTAAAAGCTGCACCTAACTCACCAAAGCACCCTAGACAAAAATGTTAAGAGAAATATCAACCTAGCTACCGTTACCAGAATTATTTTGACCATGGCACCTGAACACAAATAAAAACTTTCTTATTGTCATAAGTCTTAGCTGTCTGGCATAGGCATGCAGCGACCATTAAGTATACACACCTAGACCACACATGATGTCTGGGCTGGAGGCAGGTTTAATTTGAGGTGTCATTATTGTGAAGTCTGGGTTGTGAATGCCAAGTTTAGGTGCAGCAGAAGGCAGGTCGCTGCCCTGCTTCCAGCTCCACTTTGTAATAGGAAACATATTGTGAGCAATAAATCACAGCTATGTGGCAGCATAGGCACCTCTGCCAGACTGAAGTAAACGACATCACTCACCCTGATACTACTCCAATCCAGTTATACAGTGGTGTGGTTCACTTATGACAACCTCTCTACTCCAAGGCTCATTGCAGTGGCATTATCATATGGCAACAGATACCACTCTAAAAGAAGGAATCCTTATGATTTCTGTGGGATGTTGTTAACATTTAATATTTATGCAAATATTCCAATTAGAATGAAAAGCAGAAATTCCTGCAAAATGTGGAATCTCTGAAATATTGGCCTCTATTATAACCAAGCCTTTTTCACATTTATTAATGCGTATCTTTTGCTTACTACTAACTGCAAAACGTGGCACCTCTGAATTATTGGCCTCTATGAAAATAACCCATTTTTAACACTAACTTCTTCTCCATTGGCCTTGTATACTAACTAATACATAGTCTATGCATACCTATATTTACTGTGAGGGAGTTGTTTACCAGCTCCCCGTGTGACTGACTTATTGTGGTTGTGGTGAGGCTGTATTTCCTGCTGTTTGCTGTCCGTGTTTTTGCCTGATACACTAGTATCATCCCCTCCTCCTACCGGGGAGGATGAGTGGGCATTACTTCCGACACGAGCCACAGGGGGGCAGCACCCGCCGACCGGTCTGCACCGGGAGCAGGAGTCCAGCTCCGGTCAGACTCCACAAGGCAGGAAGGGTCCTGACTGTAGCAGTGCTATCTGGTTGTATCTGGTATCTCTATTGTAAACCATTTAATGACAGGATGCTGCCTCAATGTCCAAGTGGAACCAATCAGGCATCGAGTATGGAAACCGGACCAGTTCTGTGTACATCATCCAGGTTTATCGGGAGGGTATGCTAACAAGGTCAGAATGATGCATGAATTATTGAATACAGTCATACAGAGTTTCATGCCAGGGATGTATTCATGTAATATATTAGATGGATGGGGCTTCCCTCCTCATGTAGGTGTTAACATTGCCATAAATAAGCGTGTAAAGGGTAAAGCCTACACTGGTTTCCTGACCTACATACATGTGCTGACCTAGTTACATGCGCTGACCTACATACATGTGCTGACCTACTTCTCCCCCTGAGTGTCAGCTGAGGGGGCGTGAGCAGAGCGCCATGTTGCCATGGTAACGAGGTGCTCACACGGACGCCACCTGACATGAGGTAACAGGCGGAAACGGCGCAGGTAGAGTCCAGGTGAAAAAGGTAAAAGAAGAAGGTCAGCGGCGGCTGCATACTTAGCGGGCCGATTAGCCCGCCCCACCACGGCCTGCAGCAGAACTATTGGTAGTATGTGAGAGGAACGCTCCAGTGGCTGAATCTACTACGTGACCTGGAGCATCCTGCCGCCTCCTGGCGTCTGTGATGTATGCATGTATTGGTGAAGGGAAGTCAGTTTGTAGATAGATGTGACTGTTATATATTTAGAAAATAAATATTTATTTGGCATTTGATAAGATCTAGAAATGCTATTATCTAAACATAATGATTGCTTCTCATTATTTCTTCGCAGGGAATAGTATTAGATCTAGACTTGAAACTCCAGACGCTTTATATAACTGTACGTCGTATATATCTTCCTTCAGTCTACTATCTCGTGATGTAAGCTGGTAGAAGGACTTTGCCCTGGTAATCTCCTACGATGTATCCATTGGCGGATAACAGGCATTTGATAACGTTGGTAGATCAATCTGGGCTAATAGGCGTACGGGCCTAGCGAATGTAGCAACATTTGAGAGCCTATTATGGCCGATAGTTTTTCCTCGTCTATTGTGACCCCTTTATCTGCCTGACAGTTTAATATCGTGTATATCTACATCAGTGTAGGTACTCGTGCATTTCCGGCTGGGGTTATCAATGTCCTTGTAGTATATACCCCTACTATCACAATACATGTACCAGATAGCAATAGACGTCAGAGTCAGTATCAGGTTATTATATGGGATGCATTGCGGTCTATAATAATGCAGATTATTAAATTGCCATGAATTTTTCCCAAGTAGGATCAGAGCTAAGTATATTGAGACAGATCTCAACTTTAGCAGATGTCCCACTAGGAAAAGTCAGGTCATACAAAAATTGAATATCTCAGAATAATTAGAAACATATTCATAGAGGTATAATGCTAAATCACAACTGTCATATATTGCCTGTGTACACTGAAGCTCATTGAGGGTGACCCCTCACTCACATGGACCATTGGGATCAGGATGTGGCCGTCCTTGGTACCCTTTGTTGTTCTCCCCATGATACCCCTACAGCGTCAGGGAGTGGTCGTTTAACAGGACAGCGGGGGGGGGGGGGGGGGGTACATTAGAAAGGGGTAACATTTTACATTTTCTTGGTCCCTCCTAAAGAGGTATCCACTTTACCCCCCCCCCCCCCCCCCAAAAAAAAAAAGAAGATTCAAGGGGTCTATTTTTGTTTTGCCCCCCCCCCCCCAAATTCACCATCACCCCCCCCCCCCTCCTCCTCTGTTGTTATAAAATGACAGCCCCCTGAGTGTTATGAGTCTGTAGATGAGGTCGTCATGGCTCTTTGTCAGCGAGTCCATGACAGACTGGTCGGGGTGGGCGCCTCTTTTTGTGTGTTTCATGCACAAAGTGCTGCGCCATCTGGTCTGTGAGCTCCATGCCATGCTCCCCCACCCCTCCTACCCCCGTTTGACCTCCCCTGTTGGTCTCTAGAACCCCACCCTTACCCTACAGATAGAGCTACCACCCCCACCTCACAGCTCCTACCCGCACCTCCCCCACTATACACCCCCCCCCCCCACCACCCCCGGGGTGAACGGGTGTGGATGTGTAATTCAATACAGACCAGGAAGAACAAAATTAATTGAGAAGGAGAATATTCTCTTATTTAAAAAAAAAAAGATCTCTCTGTGGCATAGCATTGGTTTCTGTTAAAGTTATTAAAGTTTACCAAAGAATACAATGTTTTACTAATTGTAATATAAATATATTCTTCTCAAATCCCTGCATCTAATAGAACTTGTTTATTTTGAAGCCTTGGATGTTTAGGTATAACCATTATGCAGTTTTAGGCACTATCTAGTATCAGGCAGGAGGTTATGCACTCGTTGCCCCAATAAATATCCTTCTGCATGCCAAAAATCAATCATTTGAATACTTTTGATTTAATGGAAATTTACAAATCCATGAATGTAGCTTCATTTGATAATGTATCTCCATGCCCAGTGGTGGTCATGTACCATGCAGTATAAGGGTGGTCAGGCTGATGATATGGGGGGGGGGGGCAGTGTTATCATTGATAAGGGTTGATAAGGGGACGTTAATCCCCGGTGGATGACTGGTGCACTTCACACATAGTCTGCTCTACTGGGGGTGCAGAGGGGTCCCCCCTCAGGTCGGAAAGTCGCCAAAATTAAGGGTCCCAAGTCACAAAGTCGGTTTTCTAGACCATCTATCCTATAGTCAAACTTTTCCAAAAGTCGCCAGGTCGCTTTTTTTATTGTGCCAGGTCGCCAGGTCGCCTGGAAAACATCCCAGGTCGCCAGGTCGCTTTTGACCCATCTGGAGCCACTCTACTATTAGTCTATCACAGCCTACTAACGGTATACCAACTCTTAGATACTGCACTCTATACACTTGTATACTAGGTAGTAACTAGAAGAGCTACAGTTTATACATGTACATAGTTTCCCTTATCGCCATGCCCCAGTTGGCTTAATCTAGGTTTAGGTCGCTAACAGGGTTCATGTAAAATACGGAACCTGTTTGATTCAAATGGCAGAAAACAATATTTTGTATAATAAAACAACAGGTAGAATAGCGACCACCTTTATAGCTAGAATAGCCTAGATAGCGACTCCACTGTTAACGACCTAAACCTAGAGTATATATAGAGGAAAATGTATCATACTAAAAACATCCAAGGGGGACTATACCCCCGGGGAGATGTTCCCTCTCATGCTTCTTAGTTTGAGTTATAAATATATATAAGCTCCCTATATATACTCTAGTTTTAAGTCGCTAACAGTGGGGTCGCTAGTGAACATGTCCTCTTTGGATGCTGCAGTATTATGCAGTGATATACCTTAGCGACTCCACTTGTTAGCGACTTAAACCTAGAGTATATATAAGGAAAGAAACTTAAAAAATGTGTGGGAAACAACCCCCCTAGGGGGAAAAGGATTCCCCAGTTATTTTATTCATATATACCCTGGAATGATTAGGTCGCTAATAGGTGGTCGCTATCTAATACATTTCCTACACACTAGCTACATAGGGAATAGTCTAGATAGCGACTCCACTGTTAGCGACCTAAACCTAGAGTATATATAGAGGAAAATGTATCAAACTAAAAACATTCAAGGGGGACTATACCCCCGGGGTAAAGGGTTTCCCTTAAGGGGAAATATAAGAAAAAATATGGGGATATGTTTTTTGGGGGGAAAAGAAGGTGGGTGGCGCAGCCTTATTCATGGTTGCTGTAGAATGATTAGGTCGCTATCTAATACATTCTCTACACACTAGCTACATAGGGAATAGCCTAGATAGCGACTCCACTGTTAGCGACCTAAAACTAGAGTATATATAGAGGAAAATGTATCAAACTAAAAACATCCAAGGGGGACTATACCCCCGGGGGAAAGGGTTTCCCTTAAGGGGAAATATAAGAAAAAATATGGGGATATGTTTTTTGGGGGGAAAAGAAGGTAGGTGGCGCAGCCTTATTCATGGTTGCTGTAGAATGATTAGGTCGCTATGAGGCACCCTAAGTCAAATGCATGGAATAACTGGTGGTCGCTAACTGGTGGTCGCTAACAGGTGGTCGCTAACAGGTGGTCGCTATCTGGTGGTCAATAGCTATAGTATTCAAGAGTACAAGGGGGAATATCACTGGCTAGGGGTCTTTTACTGAATAAGGGTTATTTTTTATGGTATTTTGGGCCTACACACAAATATAACCCTTATTCAGTGAAAGACCCCCAGCCATGGACATTCCACCTACTACAATAAAAACACGATTCAAAGTGAATTTTATGTACTTTTCACAAAATGTATGTTCCTTCCGTTTGAAAGGTCAAGATTCCATTTTTTATACATAACCTTCATTTCTACCAATTTTCATGCTCCTTAAACGACTTAACTATTTCTTAGCGACTTAAACCTAGAGAATGCCCCCCAGTTGCTATGTTGTCTCCGGTCGTTGTCTCCATCCCTCTATTGAATACAGCCTGGCTTATCTCTGACATGTTGGACATTAGAACCAATGAGCAAACATGTGTCTTCCCAGTCTCAGGGGTTCTAGCCAATCAGGTGCCATGTCTCATTTCCATGTCATTGACCGATCCTCCTCCTGGCTCATGGGACGCTTAATTTAGCATTGAGACTATATACCATGGATGTCACTGAACTTACTAAGACTCCCTCCCCACCTGTGTCAGACAGACGGCGACATATACTAAGTATCAGGGGACGAGACCCATCATCTCAGGGGTCAAGTCTATTTTAGACCCAATTCCCGACAACACGTGAAGGTCACACACGGCTGTTTCTTACCACGCACCTAGCCTCCTGCCAAGGTGCCCTACTTTAGCACTTTAAGGCCCGCGTGGTGCTTTAATGTGCTATGCCCTTTGTCGTCGTGATGCATGGATGCTGCTGCCATGGGTTTCATATATTTTCCTGCCATGGCAATGGCTCGTCAGGGTTGCATTAATGTGTCATGTTGACCCTACAGGTTTGGTACACTCCCAAATGTACCCACATAATGCTTGGAAACCAATGCTTGAATGCAGCCCTGGTGTGTAAACTGGCAAGTACTGCATTCATACACCATGACATCAAAGGACATGGCGAATTAAAGCAGAATGCTGGCCTCAAAGGGTTAAGTGACGTGGTAATAATTCCCTCCCATTCACACAAACACAACCAAAAAACAACCAGACAAAGCAATACAAAACAATACAGAGTTAATTTGGCTGTTGCACCAGCACATCATGGTAGGCCAGGCTTTGGTGAGTCCCCCACCCCTAACAACTCCTCTCCCACCTCCCTTTCTCATTCCTCTGTTAGAAACCCTTTGCATCCCCCCCCCCCACACACACACACTATCAGCCATCTGCATGCCCAGGCTGGGGCCAGATGGAGGGAGAGGTAAGAGAGCTGAGGGGAAAGGTAGGACGAGGGGGAGGGGGAATCAAACGCCCTTGGACGACCTTGGGTGACCCCGAGGGTGTCTTTTGTCTCGGGCCAACGTTACCATATGGCCGGTAGCTCAACAGTGGCTCGGTACGACTGTACCTACACTGTATAGGAGGAACTACTAGTGCTGGTATCCCGACACATGTCCAATACGAATCACACAGACAGATCAGCCCTCTAGGAATGGCCCTAGACCCTTAAGTTCGACACGGCGACATGGACCGTATTGGCCTCAGTGACATGGGACATGAGGAATAAATAGATAGTGACATGGGACATGGGCCATTTCTTAAAATTGATATGTCGACATGGCCATTTCTTAAAATCGACATGTGACATGGGGACCCCCCCATCAAGGGCCCCCTAGGAGATCAGCATGACGCCACGACCTGGTTTGTCGTGACCCTCCCCGTCCTGATCTATGTATATAGTGTCTGTGACATTTGTCTTTGCTACTTTCGTTATAGACATGGATCTGACCTTACAGCTCTACCATTATATCACATACATGTGTATTACTCCATTTGTGATCTGAGTGTGTTGCTCTGTGTGTAAGAGGGTTCTGGGAATGGTCTCAACAAGTGACGTTTCTGTTATATTTCTGGTATGGCATGCAGTGTGTGTGTGTGTGGGGGGGGGGATCAGGTGCTTCATTTCCCTTACAATTAAAATGACAAATGCTTAATGAGACATCCTAATATAGGAGGAGGGGGGGGGGGGTAGAAATAAAGGTGCTATATGTCTACATGATATCTCACCACACAATACTGTAGGTGTGGGTGGATAAATACAGTATATGGGTATTATAAATGTACATACATGTAGTATGTGTACAGGTCACATTACATGTCGCCCACTCTATGTTGCAGCATTACATCACAGATTGGAGCTCTGCCACAATAGCACAACCACAACCCTGGAGGTGGACTCCTTACCCCCCCCCCCCACCTCCCTCACACCTACTCCTGGCCCTGCCTTATTAATTATGGGGATTGGAAACCCTGGAGGCGGGCTGCTACCTTAATACACACACCTCGTTAAAGGTAGACAATCTCAGCCGATTGGGTTTGATCTCAAATTGATTCCTGCTTTTCTAGCTTGTGTCAAGGTCCTTTTGGATGTATTGGTCAAGTAAATGTACTTTCATATTAATGTAATGAAGGTAATGGTGGATATCCTTTGATGACTGACCATGTCTAAAATAGACCCCTCCTAGAGAGCCTCATAATTAGGACACTTGTGATTAGCGCTCATATGACGGGGGTGTATCCCTTTAACATTAAAGCTTTCTAAGAGGCTCAGCTACATTTCACAACGCCTACTTAAGCCTCTCAATGCTCATTCTTGTTAACAATTAACACTCCGCCCTCAAAAGCCGCTAGGAATATAATAATTGTTTATCCCCTCGGCTAGTAATGCCACGGTTGATGTGCCAATCATCCCCCAATCCCACCCCCAGTCCCGGACCATGAAAGCAGCAATTTATTCATTAAATTAGACTCTCCTCCTCCCCATCCCAGCTGCAGCCGGGTGGCGTTCTGCCAGCGTCTGTGTGACCTAGTTAGGCGGGTGGGGCTCGGCTGTCAGTTGTATTGTGTGCCTCTTTAATGGGGTCCCATTTAACACAAGTTTGCCGCCAAACAAAGGCCGTGGTCCCCCCCCCCCCCTGCCAGTCAGCCACTGCAGCCAGCTACGGACGGCACGGGGGCGTTCGGAAAACAGGCCATAAACAAGCTCTTCCTGTCATTATGAAGATGGAAGCAGCCACTTGTGCCGTCTGCATGTCTCCATTGTGGCTGTCTAGTCTGGTATAATTGTGGGTAATTACCACGTTCTGGTTACAATACACATGTCGCTGTTAAAGCATGAGTGGTGTCATGCTGTGTATTGAATAGGTATAGATTATCATATGTGTCTAGAGAATGGAGTAGGAAGTTAATTGGCTGATTGGCTATTACTTGTAATTGGACAGAATCTTGACTTGACACTGGCACCTTCTTTCTATAAATCGCAAATGCAATTGATCTTTCAATTGACATATAAAGCTGATACTGGTTGCTCTGAAAACCCAACCCCAACAGGAAAGCACCCCTGGGGATAGCATCATGATACCCATGTGTCTTTATTGACACAATGAGCTCATGAATTGTTGAAAGTAATGATACACTGTGAGGCAGAATTGTGAATTAAACCCCCAGCTCCCATATAAATAGCATTCAGCTTGGGTATATGCAAATGACCTCTCAGACCATGGTTTGTCAGAGGGAGATGACATATTTGTGTATTGACTAGAATATAGTTACTTACCACCTCTATATTTTGTCATGGTAACTTATGAATGTTTCCCAGAGCAAGCTATACCAAAAGAATTTTACACATGACACTTGAATCAGTAGAATAATAGGATACAATTCCAAGTGTATGTGCTAAGTGGGTGGTAGGGGCTGTGTGATTGACAGGTAACCTGTGTTGTTTGTGTATACCTGGGGCACAGAAAGCATGGGACTGAGGTCTGAGTACACCTCACAGGCCAGGACCCACACCTGGGCAGGCCTTATGACCTGTAAGTTACTGATGTGGTCACTGTACAGGTCTGCCCTCTGTGGAGAATTATGGCACTAAAGACCTTACTTTAGTATTGGGTGCCTGACCTAGTTTGTGTAAGACCTCCCCTCCTACTGCCCCACTGGGGCTAGTTATACACAGCACCTGTCCGTCACCTTACAAGCCACTCCCCTGGACCTTACTGGACGTGCAGTAAGATCTGCGGGTTTAACAGCAGTGATTTCCCGAACACCACCGCTGCATGTATGACTGCTTTATAATACCAGTGCTGCAGGGTGAGGTTTGGGGTCTGAGAGTTCATGGGGGGGAAGTGGTAGGGGTGAGAGAGAGGGGGGGAGGTGGGGGGGGGGGTGGCTGACACTATAATAGGCCAATACAATAACAATATCATACACACACCAAAGTACCCCACCCAGTCCTCCCCAGTCAACACCACTACGTCTAAGCCAGCCACACAACAGGGGTTATTATATAGGACAAATACCCTGTGAGGCCAACCTTATGTTATGGCACTGACAAGGAGTGAAAGTAGCTTAAATCTGATGTCAGTATAACTGATAGAAATAGACATTTCATGTAGGCATATGATATGCCTCCAAGTGGGTATCCCCTAGTATTGTGCTATATGGTAACATGTGTATGTGCATTATGGTATCATGATTTAATGTGTATTATTATTTCACGATAATTCACTAAGTATAATCCTTGGCTGACAGGAGCTCCATCATAATTCATACTAATTCAATTCACCACCTCTTCTTTCAGCTACAGGCTAACACATAGATAGTTGCTGAATCAGGGAACATCAATACGCAGGAGGCCACCCTATTAACGATCTAAACTACCTGTCCGCCCCCAGAGGATGATACCTATCACAGTGCTGCTACTGGGGGGGGGGGGCGTCTTTGAAGCGCCATACGACGTGCTTGTGTACAATCCGATCGATGCTAACCTACTTTCTCACGGATCAATGGCAGTAGTAGCAGCCCTATATACAGCCTTACAGGGGTAGAAGGGAAGACGTGTATAACTATAAGGCTATATCATCTATACAAATAGATGAGCCCACATCATACACACACTTGTCATATGGCCCATTTTCAACATTCACCCACCCATTCCACCGCCTGTCACGCCTTCCCTGTACCTCTCACATTGTGTGACATTTATTTATGGACGGCCCCTGACATCTAATCTGACGACGTTGAACTGAATGTAATACGCGAGTAAATATATAGGAACTGCATTTTTTTTCTTTTAATGGTGCATGTATGTGCAAGTCCACGATTTGTACAAGGCATATATGAGTAGCTATAGAAGCAACACTTATGCATAATCCATATATTTGCTATCGAACATATAAAATCTAGTGTATATTTAACTACTTGCAAGCACCAACCAAACTATCGCATGAATAATTGATAACAGGTCGGCTCACAGCAGACCCTTCAGCCTCATGTATGACTCCCAGGGGTTGATTGCTAGTGGTTGACTCCCAGGGGTGCATGACACCAACATGAGCTGCTCATCCAGCCACACCATGACGAGTGAGCAGCTCACAATAGCATGTATACACTGCACATGTGTATATGCATTAACCCCTTTAGTGTTGCTCAGTGTTTTAATGTGCAATGGCACTACAAAATGCAGTGGTATGCCATGTAGTTAGTAATGCCGACCTTACAGCGTTGATACGCTCATAAGAGGGATGCACATGATGCACCAACGCAGCGTTGGCGAGATACTGCACCCTGTTGTCATTAGAGGGTTAATGCAGTCTACCACTACCCTGATATCCTACATAATAACATTATGCTGTCTTTAAAGGGTTAATGTCTCCCACTAGCCTGGTGGCATGCATGATGCTGTCCTTAAAGGGTTATCGCAGTCTTATCACTACACTGGCGTCATGGATTGTAAGGGCTAAAGGGCTAGTGGCTGCTGCTATCCATAAAGGGTTAACACAGTCCCCCTACCCTGGCGCCCTGCTCCCTGTGAGCCCCTCACTCACCGCCTGCTGCTGCTGACCCGGCAGTGAGCAGCTCATTGAGCAGCTCCTACAGGCGGCATTAGATAACCATGAATGATTGACGGCGGTAATCGATGCTGCACGACTCTAGGTCTAGGACATGCCACCCACACCTCCCCCAGTACAACTCCAGTACCTGTGGGTGGGTGGGTATGTAGCTGGACATCCACGGCAGTTGGGAGTGCAATGACATACAATGAACCCATACAATTGGGGTACATGTATATGTAATCCAATGGGTACTGTTTACACAAGGCACTATAGTATAGAGGCTGGATATAGACTATGAAAGGCTGTTTTGATTTTAAGAAATAGATTATGCATGATGTGCATACATTTGTACTATGATACACATAGAAGTCCTAATAGAGAATGGAGGCAATGACACACACGTCTAGATGATAGGACAAATAAATTGCTATAGTGTATGACATGTATTATAGCAGAATGGCATTTGTTGGTCTACACCTTCCTTATAGTATAAATTATACACACTCGTGTGACCAGTGTGTGTATGTGTGTGTGATCCCCACTGCATTCTGGTGTGTATTTGGTTGGCAGGACCCCGTCTATACTGCTACAGGACCCGTCCAGTGCTACAGGTGCTGCCAGCAGTCTTGTACGGGGCAGGGCGAAATGCCACCGTGTTATATGTGAAGGTCAAGGATGGCCCGCGTCGGTATCCAGACAACTCGTCCACCCACCAACTCGCCCACTACCAACTCGCCCACCAATTATCCTGGTCAACTCGCCCACTGTCCAGGTCGCCCACTGTCCAGGTCGTCCACTGTCCAGGTCGCCCACTGTCCAGGTCGCCCACTTACCAAGTCGCCCACTTACCAAGTCTCCCACTAACCAACTCGCCCACTCTCCAACTCGCCCACTCTCCAACTCGCCCACTTGTAATTCTTGTGATTCCTCCATATCCAATGAGTGGGCGACTTGGTAAGTGGGCGACTTAGTGAGTGGGCGACCTGGACAGTGGGCGACTTGGTAGGTGGGCGACTTGGAAAGTGGGCGACTTGGTAAGTGGGCGACCTGGACAGTGGGCGACTTGGTAAGTGGACGTCATGGTAGTGGACGACTTGGTAAGTGGACGTCATGGTAGTGGACGACTTGGTAAGTGGGCGAGTTGACTGGAATTCGCCAGCGTCTACCCAGCGTCGGCACAGCGTCTACAGACGGGACGGGGGGGGGGGGGCTCCTCCTGCGGCTAATGTCAGAGGTATCAAGTAGACGCCTGTATACATGGGTAACTCTACAATCACTATCAGTAGTCTTATCGTGCTGTATAACAATATAGTTATACATTGTGTATTATGGTTATATAGTGTATGTTGTATGCCAGGAGATAGAGGCAAGCAGGTCGGTACAGCACATCTATATATCTGCATTCTGCAACATTAGTCATTACCGGTACATACATGTATATATATATACAAAACCAATATATGAAAAAAATGAAACTGGCCTCAAGGGAAGCTTTGGTTTGGGATCCAAACACAAACTGAAACACTTCCCTGGTAGCTGTATGAATCATGTAGACCCCTTGTGGTTATTAAGTCAATGTCTGATATCAGTAATAATACCATCAGTATTTGAGTCATTTAGTAGAGACCTACACCTTATGTGTTATGATGATTAAACAGCATTAGGTACCCCCCCCCCCCCTACACACACAGTGATATACAGAGAGGCATTGACTCGTGTAAACCTGCTGTACACACAGTAGCAGCGCCCACTGGTTGCAGTTAACGATAATATCATCCAGTTATAACAATGGCTGCCTCCAGTGTTGAGGCATGTAATTCTGCACACCATTAACCCCCCCCCCCCCTCCCCCAGTGTTAGACCTCCACCCGACTGGGATCAGGGCCAAGTGTAAATTTGTCAATCACTGGAAGCTAATTGTGCTCCAATTTACCGGTGCACACTGGCACAGGTAGCTCATGGGAGGGTGGGAGGGGTGCTGTAGAGGTAGGAGCTACATCAGACTTGCACAAGTCGTCCATTGATTGTGAAATAAGGATATCAAGATGGAGTGGTGAGAATTCATCTGTGCTGTTCTGGCAGTATCATAGAACTCCTCAGTAACAGAAGAAGATTATCAGTATGAGAGTTGTACAAGGGGTACAAGACAATCTCTAAAGCTTTATATTGATTTATTAATATTGTAAACTAATGTATCATACACTAAACCATTGAATTTCAATGGATAAGACATTGAGTGATGGTGCAAGGGAATCCAGTGACAGTGGCTAGGTGCAGTATTAGACACGTTATTATACGGTGTATTAGTATATAGGTCAGATACGAGGGGCACCAGTGGATCAACCGCTGGAAGTGCTGCCTTCTAACCCTTCATATAATATTCATGTGTGTCAAATGTGAGCAGCTCACCAGTGTTGCAAGTGTGCACCACACAGACCCTATAAGAGTGTATCAACCGCATAGGCTCATCATGATGCACAAATGCAGACCCTGTGAGTTACTCACCATGTCTGCATTCATGCATCATAACGACCACATGGCATGCTATATTAAAGTACTCCGCTGTCCACAAATGGTTAAGTTGTGTGCCTATTTTGTGGGTACACGGTGTGTTTGCATACAGTCGTCAATATCGGCTTATGAATATAACAGGTGTCAATCTCAGTACTACCCCCCCCCCCCCACCACCACCCACCACCTACACACACACAATACACATTGTATCGATCACTCTCCTATGCGGAGGGTAACCACAACTATTACTTGGTTCAACAAGATGACTCTCTGCCAGAGTGACCGGAATACATTATGTTTACTTACATGTTTACCTCATAATTGTAGTTAAAGATTCCCATTTAAATAGTCCATGTATTTCTTTGTGGTATTCTGTTACAAATCAGTTATAAAGTGAATGGATATCATGAGGATAGTTGTGTGAATCAAAGATAAATCCGCCGGAAAATCTAATATTTGATCCTATTGGGGGTAATCAAGTGAGACTGCCGAACTACTTTCGTATACTGTGACGTAGGTGGCCTATGGCAGAGGTATCACATTTGAGTGTGTGTCGCTCCCTGTGACTGGGAGAATCTGTATTGATAGCACTATTGACGTGCGGCATCGACCCCTACACTGGGCCCCGCTGCTACTGACTGTTTTGTTTCTCTGCCTCATCATTACATTAGTGTTAGTACACGTATTACATTGCGTATTTCCCCCATACAAGTCAATACGGCATACAGCTGGTGAGGGGCCTAGTAACTCGTTGTTGGTGGCCTTTATTTGATAAGCACTCATAGGGCACACCCCGGGGTGGTATTAAACCCTGATGGGACTAAACACCATTGTTTATACCCATAGATAGGGACTCAAGAATCCGCTAGGTGAGCCCCTGTGCACAGTGCACACAGCAGTAGAGTATTTTGGTGCAGCTGTGTCTCACAGACACTGTTTTAAAACTCCCCTCTTAGAGAGTGACATTTCATCTATTACTTTTAGGTAATCACACAGAAATATACTCAAGAGAAAGGCCCATCCAGCCATCCCTATAATAAGTGACTGCAGCTAGGAGAAGTTACCAAATATTTTGGAGATAAAATAGATTATATCAAAACCCTATGAATTTATGAATGCTTTCCATTGCTTTTCGGTTTGTGATCTCATCCAATATGTTTTTATATCATGTTAGAAAATGGAAGCAATCAGAGGATCCTCTCACCTCTTCCTAGACCATAACATCATAATACTTATGATTGGGTAATTAAGACAATTGGTTTATTCTATACTAGTATAATGGGTGATCATGTTAAGAGGGCCTGTCAATCATGGCCTAGCCTGGCCAGTACTTCAAATGCCCTCCAAACCCCTTATATAACTACCTCCCACATACCCCACTCACCTGACAGACCCTATCACCCTCCCCCACACAGGTTCACTGGGACTCCAAAGCTGGATAGCAATTATATAGGAAATGTACTAGAGGAACTTGGTGGATTTTATTTACACCTATTTGAAGAGTGTCTGAGTTCTATGATAGATAGAAAGAAAATTCCAAAAGATTTAGTTTACATCTCTCACATTCTACATCATAAAAGAAATAGAATTGATCATTTAATATTTCTCATTTTTTTCTGGAGTCCCTACCATAGAACAGTCTCCAATGTGGCTCTAATTGCAATATGAATACTTAACAGGGCCATACAAGACTTTAGGAAGAGAGGGTGTCATAGTATGCCTGCCATACATTTATTTATACACAAGGGCCATTCTAAGGAATGTATCCACATATAGAATTTGGTGGAAAGGCCGAGAACTGTGCCTCGTAATACCTCTTGGGGAGGGGGAGGGTCCTTTCAGACCCAATACCTGTGTGGACCAAGTTACATCACCTTTTGTGTGTGGACACAGTTCTCCATGAGGTGTGTGTGTGTGGGGGGGGGGGGGGGTGCTGGCAGGAGGTCCACAGGGGTTAGGAACAACGCAATAAGGCGTGTACAAATAGTTACAGGTAAACTCGGGGTGCCCTTTATAATGGACAATTTCCACTCGACCATTTGCTGCACCGATACCTTCTCAATCTGTACACAAGAGTCAGCACCGATTGGCTTCTGATTTTGGAGGCTATGTTATAGATGAAACCTTATAGATAGACTATGGTTATGATAGAGTAACTAAAAGTAACCACAGTATTGAGTAAACTGGCTGGACCCTAAAAGGGTGCCTGCCACTCTACAGCAGTACCCATCATTGCATCGATTCCAAGTCTCCAAATGTTGGGAACAAAAAGTGGCGATATAATACCATAAGGTGAAGGATATACCAAGAATGGGGTACCTTTGTCAGAGAGTGGAAATACTTGGCATTAAATCATCATTATCATCACAGCAGTGTAAGAACTCCGCAGTTGCATGATGGGTAATAAGGGTGATAGACGCAGGGTGTTCTGGGTAACCAGGACGTGTGGCGTCCCCTGGCGGCTTGGAATGGCGGTAGTATATGGGATCGTACTGGGGATGGTAGGGTAGGCTTCATGGCGGCTGGTTTATAGCTGCTGGATTCAGGAAGGGTTGTTTGGAACCGGACAAAGTGCTTTTGTGCCGCTGGTGCTGCTACTGCTACTGTGTATCCGGGAGGAAAGCCGTAATAAATAGTGGACACGGTGTAAGAAATAGTAGCTATGTGAGTTATGGTGTTTACTGAGGAATCCAACCAAATACGGTCGTAAAGGGAATGTCTTCTTGAACAGGACTTTAGCTGGAACTGACAGGCATATCTTTTTTTGAGTTAGGGAGTCAGCGCTATCCATGTTCAGCCTTTTGTTGTAACAGATCCGGTGATGGGTATAACGTGAGGCAATGAACAAGGGGTAGACGGGTATGTATCTGTAACTGGTTCCGCCTGATCAATAGCCAATAATCAATCAGGTACTGGTAGGGGTGAGAAACCAGGCATACATACCCCCAGCCCCCATATATACAGAACCTCTCCTGATCGTCGTGTTTCCCCATGCTAAGTGTAGGGTCGTTATTTACATTCATGATGGCTTAATTGTGTCAATATTGGCTGTGAACATCCATGCTAATTGATTAGCACGGCTATCTAGCAGTTTGCCGCCACGATGTGTATCACTGCCAATCATGCAAAGCTAATTGTGTGTACATGTCAAGTTGTGAAACTAATATCAAAGAGGAGTCTCCAATAGTGAGTTATTGAGTAGATTGACTGACCATACATTGGTATAGTGGGAAGTTACACAACAGTAGTAAAGTGTAAGACACCAGGCATGGATCCGGGGTATCCAGCCTTGGGAGGTGATACATTTCGGACATTGGGCCATACCTTGTCTTACTTAAAAGAAAAGAGTGGCATAGCCAAAAGTCTAGTTCTACTGATTCATTGTATACCAATGAACTTTAAACCGAGCAGCATTCCTCAGTTTGCTTATTCACAATTCTACAAAACTATTTTAAAACCATAAAATCAAACCCAATCCATCCACTAAGGGGGCTGCCATTTTGTAACGAGATTTGGCGATAAATGACGTGAAAATGACGTAGGAGAGGACCACAGCTGACCTACACTGGCACCCTGCTGTGTAGCAGACCGACTACTGTGGCCACTGACGCCCTACCCTTGTAAGTGGAAGCTGTGGTCTATACTATTAGTCTATACTGCACCTCGCCACTCTACCATGCCAGCACTACTAACACGTCGTCTTACACACCTCCGCCACACAGGGTCCGCAGGGTGTGAGGGTGAGGTTGGGGCTACTGGCAGTCAGTGGAGTGGGTTGGTGTGCTCCCGGACAGGTCAGCGGCAGGCACAGTAAAATTCTGCTATAACGAATTCGGATATAACAAACAAATTGCTGTGCCCAAATCCGTTTCCATACATTTCTATAGTAAGAAAATCCTGTTTTAACGAATCTTTTATGATGTAAATCCGTTTATAACGAATGTTTTGGACCAAATTAAAAGCATTTATTAAAGATAAACTCAGGGTAACATGAAGGCAGGGTATATCCAATCTTCAAAGTCAAGTCCTGGAGTCGCATGGGAAGCCAAGCCAGGTGTGGTGGCAGCCTGTGTAGGTTGAGAAGTCCTGCCGCTCATAGGGCCGCTCATAGGGCCGCTCATAGGGCTGCTCATAGGGCCGCTCATAGGGCCGCTCATAGGGCCGCTCATAGGGCCGCCAGGGAAGCCAAAACAGGAGGAGGGGGGGTGTCAGTCTTAACTTCAAACAGAAGTCCTGCCGCTCATAGGGCCGCCAGGGAAGCCAGGGTGGGGGGGGGGGGTCTTTGAGGAGGCGATGCAGTATGGACATGTAGGTTGGATGGCGGATTGTTGAGGGATATACATGTATAAAAGCACAGGTGTTTTGGGGTACCTGGAGGAGAGATGGCAGTATGTATAGGTGATCTGGCTGCCTATGGGGAATGGGTACTTAGATACCTTTAGGTCAATAGCAGATTTTTGTCTCTATCCATTTCTTTTCTTTCATATTGTATATATATTATTTCTCATTTTCAGAATCGTGTAAAATGTGTATTGGTGTACTATTCTGCCTGCTTATTATATAAAAGGAGGTTAGGAACACATTTTAAGCTTTTCTGACAGTAATTAGATGTGTGAAATGCTGTATTTGGATACAACGAAATTCGCTTATAACGAATTTTATTGCTTGCCTCAAGTACTTCGTTATAACGGAAATTTACTGTACTGGTGGGGCAGCGGACAACACACCATACACACACGGCCACTGCTAAGTGGGTCAGTGTGTATCCAGCATTATGATCGATGGCTTGTGTGTGTACCCAAAGTGTAACAGGTCTGCCACCTGATGGCCATGTCTGACCTATTCAAATGCAGTATACAGGTGCTGCCTTCTTGTGATATCAGGTGAACTAATTAGCCCCTCCCCCTGAATACCTGAATGTTCACCTGTGACATCAGTGGCCCTGAAATGGCGGCCCCCACTCAGGGACAACCGTTGCATGTTCTTTGCAATTTAACTTGTTAAATATACAACCTTTGGATGAATGGCACTCATAGGTTTGTAATATATTCACAGCTGCTTTGAAACAACCTTGGTTGAAAATACGATACTCTTTTCTTTTAAGCCTTAAATACAGGTTACCATAGACAGAGGGGATCTAGCTAAGATATTGTGAAGTGCCAGATATGATGGGCCATGTGTAAAGCACCTGTTTTATCTACCATGACAAGTAGGAGTTAATAGATTTACATTGAGCACCTCATGGGGTCCCCCTGTGTTTCATTATAGTGTCAATTAGCATTACCTCAGACAAGTTCTTGGTGTTGGCCTTAATCGACACCTGAATGATTCACCCCCCCCCCCCCCACCCATCAGTGCCTTACCTACTTATTTATCTTTGCCTACTTTACCGTTACCGGGTCATCCTACAGACCAGTTACCTGAGGCGACCCAGCCTCGGCCAGCCTCTATCCAATATGGATAGCCTGGGAGCAGGCTGCCATCTTACCCTAAAACACACATTTTGATCATCTCTTTCAGATAAAGGTTTAATTACGCAGTAGCACCCAGTTACATTTTAATATCTAGATGATCTAGATAAGAATATTTCTGTAGTTGAGTGTGTCTTCTCCAATACACCCCAATACACACTTGTACGCACGTCAAGAGTAGGTCTGCTCCTACTCTTGTTCCCAAATTCTTCCGAAGGAAAGCTCTGGGGACAGCCAGTATGACCTTGAATTTGTTTTTGCTGGGTTAAGGCAATCCCTCTAGTAAGCTTGGAACCAGCGAACAGGAACCAGAAATGGAACCCGAAAGTATGATGGGAAATACAGGTAAAACTACCATCATACATTCTGGTTCCTGTCCACTGGTTCCAAGCTACCAGCAGGGATTGCCCAAACCCAGCAAATATCAATGTCATATTTGCTGTCACCAGAGCCTTCCTTCGGAAGGATTTGGGAACGAGTATGTCTGCTCCCAGCCCATAGTGTAGCTATGTGATGGATGTCCGATACTGGCGGCGACCTGCCTCACCTGTGTTCTGCTGCCTACACGTGTATGTGTGTGTGTGTGTGTGGGGGGGGGGGGGTCCCATGTGCCGCCTACCTGTGGACGTCTGACACTTGGTGGTGGGACAAACTATAACTCATCTCTCACCTGCCGTTATTATGTTAATAAATCAGATACTGCAGGAGTCTTTCTCTTAATGCTGTATCTTCAATACAGTGAGATCTCGTTATATGGAGGGCTGATATAAGGAGCACACTTCTATGGTCATTATCCTCTAGATATGTAACATTGGCTATAATGACCTTAGCTTGAAGTGAGAGCAAATCTCTGGCCCCAAGGCCCTCCTTATAATGAAATCTTACTGAAAGGGTGGTCAAATTAAACAACTGTCACTCCGGCCCTTGTATTTAATATCTTTGTAGTGCAGTTTTGTAGTGCAGTCTTGGAGAAGGCCTGTTGCTACTGGCGTATTGGTGCATCAATTAAATGTGCTAATTGCCAATCAACTGACTGTGGTAGCGTTAGTGGCATACTAGTAGTGCATAACATGGGTTCTAGCCAAAGCCATGGAGATGAACTTTAGACTCGGCCTTGGAGAAGCTGTCCATACTATCGGTGACCTAAATGTTAGCCTCGTTATTCACCCAGCCTATGCTGTGTGGTATTTAGGTGGCAGCAAAGGTCGGCGAGGAGGCAGGGAGGTCTACATACATGGGGTGACCCAAATAAACTAGAAACTCTGCAAAACAGGAAACAACAAGAATAATGGGAAATATGACCTGTTGAAGCTATCACCAAATGTGCTTGTTTCCCTGGTAGATACATTCAATTACAACTGAATCCCTACACAATAGCAACATTATGTGGCAGTTCCCACAGGAGCCCAGTATATGTCCAGCACAGCAATTTAGCAGTTATCAGTGATTTTGAACACCACAGGAGTCCAGTGTATGTTAGGGAGCCCCAGTGTATGTCGGACTATGTCCACATCAGTAGGTCAGCAGTTATCACAGGGGCCCAGTGTACTGCCTGCCACATCATATTGTAAGCAGTTACCAATGGCATTGGCCACCACAGGAGCCCATTGTAACTTTAGATCAGCTAACCAAGCAGTTTATCAGGGGCCCATTGAATGTCCACATCAGCAGGTTAGCAGTTACCACAGGGACCCAGCGTATTGCCACATCAGCAGTTTACCAGTTACCAGTGGTATTTATCAGCACAGGGACCCAGTGTAGCGGCCATGTAGGCTAGCTACAGGTAACATCTCTCACCTGCCTCACAGAGGGGGGAGGTGGGGGGGGGGGTGCCTGGCGGCGTGGCGGCCCCGGCTACAGATTTATTTACAGATCTCACGCCGATTCTGGCCTCTCCATCCACAACTTGTCAGCAAGGAGGTGGTGTGCTAGTCCTAGATCCAGGCCAGCTCCCATCAGTAGGGAAGGGTCCTGGTGGTAGTAACGCCAATGTGGTGAATCTGGCCGTAGGGATGGCATGATATATTTGGTACATGCTATATACACCATAAAGCAGCCATTTAGGGCTGACATGAGGTATTGAATGTCTTAACCTTTTAAAGATGGCATGACATTCTTAAAAGGTTGATATGGTACCGTATGCCATATGCCCCACAGCACTGGCATCATTATTATTAATCATGGCGGCATAATGCCCTTATACTGCCCCTATAGGGCTGGGAATCACAGAATCAATACACTCAATGAATACATGTTCTAGGAAGAGTTGGGAATCTGCTAACTGGAAAGTGAAAGTAGTTCAATCTTCTCTGACACAATATGCAGCTGTATTATGACATACCCAAAGAAAAGAAAATTATAGTCGTCCATTGGGAATTCACCCATATCCTCTGCAATATGGCGCTGCTAGTGCCTAGTCCCCCATGTCCCATCAGTACGGCCTGGTGTAGGTGGGGTGTCTGTGTCTAGTAGTGTGTGGGTAGACAGCAGGGGATGGGCACAGAGGGTTGAGGGGGGGGGGGGGGGGGGGTGTTTCTATGCCGACGACTGAGGCCAACCCTGACTATAGGACTGGGGGCTACATCTCTACTTAGTGTTTGTACTTGTTTTTTTGGTGTCTGTATTATTCTACATGTTCTTCTCTAAGTTACCTTACAGTGCTTTCTGTTCTAGTTCATCTCCTGGTCTTGTTCTGCATTGAAGCCCTGTCTAACACTAAAACACCAACATACCATGATTGTAAGACTAACCTATATCTTTCCATATAAATGTGCTAATGTATGTAAATATATTTATCAAACAAAGAATGGGAAATTATATAGTGACAACTAAGTGTGTGGGGAATAGTTATCCATATTAAATGCATATTAAATGTATTTAGCCTATTTTAGAACAAAATGATGCCTCAATGCTATGTCAACACGAGGCACCAATGCTGTGCTGGCGAGTAACTCGCGGGCGAGTAATTCGCCTCCACTGAATTGTTGAGTATTAAAAACCTATAGCACCGCAGGATCGATGCAATATAATCAATGCAGCACTGACGAGTTACTCCCCAGGGCTGCATTTATCAGCGATGCCACTCACTGGTCACCAAAAATTCGGAAATTATCCAATTTTGCTCAATATTAATAGGAAATGAGATAAATTGTAGCATAGGAATTACGAAAAAGTCGGCTCCGGCCTAGGCCTATAAAAGCACCCCTGATTAATATATCATGACAAATCGTATATTCAATTACTATGCTACCCATAACTGTTAACATCACGTTAAGTGTCCTTTCACTATTTCACACACCCTGCATATATAGCCTTGATAGATGTGTTTCTGTGGCCCTGACCTCCTCTCCGACATGTTTACCCCTTCCCCTCACCTCGTCCATAGCTCACAGTGCCCTACCTTACTGGATGGGGGCGGGAAGGGTAGCTAAGGGTGCCTGGGGTGAACCCCACAAGGACATCCACCCAGGATACCCCCCCCCCTCTCCTTCCCATCAGCGCCCTTGGGTAACCTAGTAGATCACATACCTTACTGCTACATACAACCTCTGTGCATACATCAACTCTGCTAGACCAGTAACATGTTTACTTGGTATTAGATGTAACCTGACTGGAGTCTGGGTGTAGCCTACTTCTATGGTCGTTCATATCATCACAGGGAGGTCTACGGCCTAGATTAATTATCACTCCTCCCCAATGATGAACATCCCCAACCCTTGTGACTGTCTCTCCCGTGGACCATGAAACTGTCTATTCCCGATCGTGTTCAAGATTATATTTAACTACCCATCTGTTGCTAGCTGGTTTTATTGGTCGCCATGCTCCTATGTTATAACAGCCACAGCAGAGAGATAATGAAGATTATACCATCTATACCTATGGGGAACCTACATTGACAAGCATTCTCCCACTTCCCATGCCTTAAAACCTCACAAAGCTTCTGTCTGTTGTAGTGTTTTAGGTGAGAGTTTTTCCCCTTCCCACACTCTGTAACCTCACAGAGCGTCTGTCTGTTGTGGTGTGTGGGGAGGGTTCTTCCACTTCCCACACTGTATAACCCCACAGACAGTAGCTGTGATGTGGTGTGGGGTGAGGGTTCTTCCCTTTCCCACACCATATAACCCCACAGACAGAAGCCCTGTTGTGGTGTATAGGTACAGGTTAACAGGTAGGTAGGATGTCACCGCCAACATTTGGTGCACGCTGGCCCCTGTGCACCTGTCGTCACGCAGCACCGAGAACCAGTTGTGGTGAGTGACAGCCATTTGCCGCCTTTTACTGACTTGCCGAGCACCAGATGTAGCCGGAAGTCGTCTGCAGTAACCACAGCAACTCGTGCCTGTCTACAACTTGTTTTGTTTCACCTCAGTGTGTTGTGTTTTCTGGCTGCGGGTTGCACTATTGACAATCACGGGTATATAGGGGTGAAGTGGGGACAACAAGTACAAAGCATTAGACCAGTTCTGATTCACTCACTCAGTTCATTCATTCAGTGCAGATCTCTCTTCTCAGCCTTCCGAGGAAATGCTACCGGGTACAGCATACGAGACAGCGGGAGGTATGAATGGTGGAGCTCTACTATGACTACTAGATGTAGACCAGTCAGCTGATCACACTTCTATGTCTATTTACTTGGGAGAACTGACAGTTCCATTTATTTCAGTGCAGCCATCATTTCATATAATCATTGTCGAAATGAGCACTTGTTATTCTAAATGTGTCATATTCAGCGAATTCTCTACCATTAAAATCATGACTGTAGAATAGCTAAATGACCTAGATAAATACCCCCCTCACTGTCCAAGCCAACTCACTTCTGCCAAAGGTATGCATTTTCTTCTCTTATTTTAACCTGGAGATCACATTAAAGATGTCACGTTTGTGAGGCCACATAAACGTCACCCTGAATACCTCAAAAAGGAGCATTCCGTGTGTGTGTGTGAGAGAGAGAGACTGAGTGAGTGAGTGAGTGAGTGTGTGTGTGTGTGAGTGTGTATGTGTGTGTGTTAGTGTCAGAAGTTCACTTGTCAGCTGCACTTGTGAACTGTATGTGCTGTATATTCCAGCAGGCCCCTGTACCCCCCCCCCCCCCCACACACACACCACTACTCCCCAGGCCAACTGACCTAACGTCAAGTCTACACCTCATCCCTGAGCTGTTGGTGTCAGTGCTTCAATCACTGACAGAGCATGGCCGTGGGACATTATGATTAAATAACACACAACTATGTGACAGGGGGGTTTGAACTGTCAATTAGGGGGGTACAGAGGGGACCCCCCTCATGTCGGAAAGTCGCCGAAATCATGGGCCCCAGGTCAAAAAGTCGCTTTTTTAGACCAATTTTGATATAGACATATTTTTCCAAAAGTCGCCAGGTCGCTTAAATTATTGTACCAAGTCGCCTTTTACCCCTCTGTAGCCACAATTAGGGTCATTGCTCATTTAATGTCACTTCACCGTCACAGGAGGGGTGTTTGATACAAACTGTTTCTGAAACAACGCTGGAATTTGCGAAATCGGAAAGGTCCCATTTCTGCATTTCAAAACGTAGACAACTCAATTGAGTATCAGTATGTAAACCTCAGAGGGTTATCACTTCCTACTTTTATCTTACAGCCCAGTTTGGGGGCTGGCCGAACCCTGTGGGAACAACGTTAGTAGCCGCCGCCTGCCTGAGGAAGGGTCGGTAAGAGAGAGAGGGAGAAGGGGGGGGGGCGAAATGCACCTAGTCGCCCCGACCCCGGCCGCCCCCATGATTTATGAGTCCTCCAACCAACACCACGGGACACAAACCAAAGGGGTCGAACGCGGCCCGCCCGCGTCTCACCTCGGAGCTGCCGCCTGGTGAGAAATAGGCGAACCACAATCTCTGACTGCCAGGGGTCGAGTTGGTGAATGCTGCGGGGGTAGGGGGTGTTTGTGTGCTACACGTTTAGCACTGTGTATCTATAATGGGTGTCATCTCTGCCGAATAACCTTAGATACAGTATCAGACTGCTACTTGCTGCACAGAGGTAGCTCAATATGCCCCCATTATAGCTTGTAGTAGTCCTTGTCAGGCACCTACTACTAGTATTGATGTGTAGACTAGTGACAACAACAGACTGGCATGTGCAGTGGCTTATAAATGACTTGAGTGATATCATAAATACCACAATTGAATACTAAGCACTGCATTGATTTAAACACGTCCTAGCCTAAACATACTTAGACTTGAGGCGTTAATGCAGCTATTGGGCTAATAGAGTCTACATGGAGGGCTACACTACAGCTGGGGTGCCAACTGGGGCAGAGGACAAGTCAATACCCCCCCCCCCCCCCCACACACACACACACAACCAGCAGCAGCTCCTAGTACTGGAGTAATTGGAGTGTGAGGTTCACGTGGTGGGTTGGTAAAGTGGTAGGGTACAGTGTTGTTATCCTGCTGTAATCACAACCAAAACACCCACATGGATGGAGCCAGTGTACCAGTCGCACTACCAATATATATGTTTATTACTCTGGTACCCTGTGTCATCTTTTTCCATAATAAAACTTTTGTAACCACTCATGTGCAAAACACAAAGTCAAGTGGGGTAATCTGGAGGGTGGAAATCACTGTCACTACTGATGATGCACCTGATAGCACAGGCTGTCCTACATAGTCCTGCAGACCAGTGTAGAACTAGGAGGGGGTACTTTATTATATAGTTTTGTGGTGAAGGGTCTAGGTTTATACGCATGTATAGCATAATAGTGTGACCTGCTAATGGCTGTGTTACCTTACACCCTATTACTGGTAGGAGTTGGTACTGGGTGCAGCGAACCGTGACTGCTGTAGCCCTGCACACTTAGTGGCGGTGGCACACAGACGTACATACACCTTGGGTAGGGCCTGGAGGCAGGCAGGCAGCAGTTACAGCATGGCTAGTAGAGCCCTGGTCGGCTGACCAGCAGCTGGGTGTTTGGACAAGGGATGTTTCTCCACATGTTCCCCCCACACACCCCGAGTCAGAGGCCGGCCACCCCACCCAGCACTACCGGGGGTTACCCACGCCCGGCCCGGGGGTTGCAGTAACAATGGCCCGGGGCCCCTCCAGTCACCCCCTCCCCTCCCCCACCACCACCTTCAAATCGCTGTACCTACACAGCGCCAAGCTAAACGGCAAACAATGCCCAGTCTATAGGCCTAGGCCGGAGCCGACCTCTAGCCCGGCTTATTACACAAGTGAGTGGATGGACACAAAAAGCCTGCCGCGGCTTCCCCCAGTTTAGCCCCTTACTCCGTCACACAGATATTCCCCTACTACTAGTACTATAGATTTCCTACTATGTCTATAATAAGTATCAGTTCCCTATACTAGACTGTATAACCAGTGGGAAGCATGAATGGGAATGAGGCTTTAGATGTGGATGTCTAGTCCCAGATTAGAGACAGCTATCGGTGATTTATCCCTACAGAATACACTTGTCATAATACCCCAATACACTTGTCATAAAGACCCCCAATTACCCCGGATCTAGACCAGGTGTTAACAGTCTGGTGCCAATAATACCTCCCTATACCCCCACAGTACATGTATATGGAGTATACTACATGTAGTAGATGATGCTACATGTATGTGGTATCTATACCCACCCTGTGGGGAGCAGTGACAGCGCCTACAGCTGCTGACTGAGGGGTAGATAGATCCTCTAAGTAGGGGAGATATGAGATTAGCACATGCAGTACTTACATCAACAGCTGCATGCTGGTGGACGTCATGGTATATCCGGGCATCCAGGTAACAACAGCCTCACAGGTACCAGACCCCTGAGCTCCCAGTGAGCTCCGGCCGACGGGAAACAAGCGTAATCCACATGTACTGTATACTGGTATAAGGTACAGTGTTGTTGTATGCTGGAGGTATAGCCCAGTGGTGGGCGCTCACCGAGTGGTGTCGGAAGTCAAGATGGGGTTCAATATGACGGCTGGTGGTGGAGTAGAGACAGCCTCCTCCCGCCCCTACTCCTACCTCTGTGGTGGTGAATGGGGCAGGTTAGAGATGCACAGGGCACCACTCAACAAGACAGCAGGCTCCTCCTGTAGCCTTACTAACCCCCCTCCTCCTCCTCCCACTACTCCCACACACCAGCTTCCTCCAGAGGGGGGTCTCTACCTTCTTCACCCTCCTCCTGGACCTCTCCTCTCAGCTCCTCCTGGGTGAGCGATAATAGGGGTAACTGTCGGTCTCCTCACTACTGGCGGCCGCCTGTTCCCCGCGTGTAGCCGGGACTGTGTGCGTCGACGGCCGGGGACCTGCGGCCGTTAGTGCCGGGCTCCTCAGTAGTATCAACCCTGCCCAGCGTCAGTAAGACTGGGGGTCCGAGGACGACTCCTGCTGGTCCTACTCCTCCACGGCCTCATAATCAATCCTGGGTGATAACAATGATAAGGTGGTGTGTATCAGTAGTTTGGTAATCCGTGAGGCCGTCCGTGTGGGTAAGGCACGCGTGGTGTGGCCGTGGGTTGTGTGTGTAGGGGCCGGTGTGTGTGTGTATATACAGTGGGTGCAGTCACAGCAGCACGCACGCCGCTACAGTCAGCCGCAACGCGCTACTCAATGAAGGCAGGTTAGGCCGTCACAGACAAAACACGCCCAGTGTTGTCCTATCCCCCAAGGTGAGGAGGGGGGGGGGGGGGGGGTTACTACAGCTGAGACATGGGTGTCTGCCTGGCACCCAGTCAGTGAAGGGTCAGCCGTCATGCCCAACACACACAGTCACAGATAGGCCACACAAGGGTCGGTGACACCAGTAGTAGTAGTACTAGGGACTACATACACTACATACACTAACTAAGGGGCTCAATGGGACTCCCACCTTTACTAGTGTAACACACCTTTAGCTACATATCACAGTGATACTACTAGTTTGACAGTGCCAATGGTCTGATTGTGCTGTTTACATGTATTATCCCGTGGGGTTATACTATGCACCAATAGGCTATACGTGATAGTTAGGGTGATAATGCAGCAGCGCGGCTACTATTCAGTAGCAGTTATAACAATGCTATATTGGCAGCAGCGGCAGCAGTATCATGATTAACTAGTGGGCTGTATGGGGACCAGCAGAAGCAGCAGTCTAATAGTTGCCTCTTGCCGCCTGCAGCGCCGCGGGTCTGTTTGAATGTTCCCACCATGTGTTATAAGATGCACTGCCCCTGGTCTCTCACTTCACGCACCGTGCGTGCTGTGTGTGTGTGTGAGTGTGTGGGTTAGTTTGTGTGTCTGTATCAGGGCTGGAGGAGGAGGGTGGGAGACGTAAGTCTCGGACTCCCAGCCCTATACTAATGCATAGGCTGGGAGCAGGGCTGCATTTCACTTTTGCGCCAGTTTGGTGGCACAAGCAATGTGTATTGGTCAATACACATCAAACTACAGACAGGTTCTTATCTAGATCGAAAGGGTAATTAAATTAGTTGGGGGCTACTGTGTAATTAAGACTTGAAATGTAGATTAGCGTGGGGTGACAGCCTGCTCCCAGGCTATCCAACTTGTAGGATAGTCGCTGGCCGAGGCTGGGTGGGAGACGCTAACAGCAGCAGGAGCAGCCAGGGGGCTCTCTCTACTTTACATTTCGCCTCCTCCTCCTCTCGGGCCGCCACCCTTGTTGTTACCAGGACCGTCTGCTGCTGCCAGCTCGCTGCCTGCTACCCCCCCCCCCCCCACACACACAGTGTCACATTCCTACTCACCTCACAGTAAGAGGCAAGAGTCATGATAGTGCAAAGTCCACTATTAAAATTTAAATACAGGGGAGTTCGCAAAAGGTACGATTGTATGGAATGTAAGAAGAGGTCAAGTTGTACCAAGAGGAAGAGTAATTCATCAGAAGGGGGGGAGGTCCATCGAAACTTCTTCTTTTTTTGCCAAATCCAATCCTCCATGTGTCAAAAAATTAAGCAATACTTATTAGGCTTTACAGTAATGTTTACATGATGTTTTAGCTGAGGTAGAATCCATAGGGAATTCCCCAGCAAAACGGCGCGGGTACTATCCAATCCTTCCCAGCTGCAGGATACTGCAGTGCATGGCATGCCCCCCGACACCCCCCCCCCCCCTCTCCCCCTCCCCCCTCACCCGGCAGCAGAGGCCTTTCTCCAGCACCCAAACCCGCCGTGCTTTGTTGTCATGAATATGCATGATGCCGAGTCTCACCTCTCCCGTCTGCCGCATGACTCAGTGAACAGCCCTACCTCCCACTTACAGCGGACCCAACCACTCAGCGGCCTGAGGGGTGGCCACACACAGGGCGCAACCATTACACCGCCCGGGGGTGGTGGGTAGCGAGTAGCCACTGCTGAGACAATGTATTGGTGGGGAGGTAAAGGAGCAGAAGGAGCTGGAGGAGGGGGTAGGGGGGGGGTGCAGGGGTACAGGGGGTGGGCTGGGGGCTATGCTGTGTGCCCCACCACCTGGCTACCTCCCCAACGTGTGCAGTCATCGTCACATGATATCTCTGGTGTCAACGTACAATTATATTATAGACATCACTACATTAAACCATCACTGCATTAAACATCAATTAATCAAACATCAGGGATTAAGCATTAGAGAAAAAATACTTCATTCCGATACAACAGGTTCTTACAACCCTGTCCCAACAGTTATTGCCCCATCAATTAAATCAAATGTGCACACCATTTAATACAGATCCTGATATGTCTATACTAGCCCTTTGAGAACAGCAAAGTGCTTTATTGTCGCGGTAAATGCCACCTGGTGAGTTTACCCAATGACTGCATCCAGGGGTGTATTAATTATTAAAATATTTAAAGCATAATGCGGCCCTTAAAGGTTAACGTGGCCCAGTTGTCGGCGCGCCACCTGATGTGTAGTGGACTATAGGAGGTGGCCGGTAGAGTGGTGCGAGCCAGAGGGGGCGACTGACATTCTGCACCAGGCGACTCATCAAATTGCCTCTCTGTAGTTCGCATCTCTAGCAGACTGAACAGCATCATTCTCCCAACACAACCTTCACCCAGACTCAAATCTAACAACCAAAATCATTTTACAGTGGATAAAAGAAATGGCAGTATCTGTACAGAGAGATAATTGACCATTGTCGGGTGGCGCTATCCTTCTTCTCGGGACAGAATGGGGCACCTCCTCCTGCCCCTGAGTGGGAGTCGGTGCTTCATCTCCTTCTCCTCCCGGTTCTCCTCCCACCCGTCATCTATGTTTCACAATCAATACAACATACACAACCACTGACTGGGGCAGACCCCCCCTCCCCTCCCACACACATACACACACACACACCTGGGCGTTAAGCCGCAGCATGCCCCCGTCTACCAGTGTCATGATTCAATCTGCTGTCTAGCTTCCACTCTTCCCGTGTATAATCATATCGGCCACAGACGGGGTTAATATGGAGGGTGAGTCGGGGTATTGTTTGATAGCTGTTAAAAGGACAATCATGAGGACGTCATGGGTGGGACCCCTGAGGTTGTAATCCCTCCTGCTGCCACATAGCGGACGCTAATCCCTCATCTTTACACTAAATGCCTTAGGTCAATCTCTGTATAGACCTACTTCCGTGTATAAACAGGGGCCAGCATGTACCACTTTATAGTTGTTAACCTTTCCCAGGCACTGCCTGATAAAATAGCCTCAACTCTGGATGAAGAAGTCAACAGTCCCTCACCCACAGCCCATCCTCCGTGCCTGCAAACTCTTGTTTTATACAAAAGTTGCACTCTCTCCCTCCCCTCCCCCTCATCTCCCCCCCCTCTCCTTCTCCCCCCTCCCCTTCATCCACTCCCCTCCCCTACTGTCCCCGTCCCTCCCCCCTCACCCCTCCCCGGGCAGTGGGCTGCGGCACTCACTGATAATATGCTGATTTGTGGTGCGCATTAATGAGATGATCCCATCCTGGTGCAGGGGGTATAAGCTGTCTGCATGAATACACAATAACACCCTCAGCCCCCCCCCCCCCCCGCTCCCGCGCCGCTTGTTGTAGCTATAATCCCCATAACACTATAGTATATAGCCCACACCTCCAGGTGACTACATTGACGTTAATACACCCGCTACCATCTGCTGACCCACTCCTTCCCCGCTGCGTGTTCTGTGTTGTCAGTCACACTACCACCTCACCCACAGTCCACGACTCACATCTACCACTTGCCGACATCTCATGAACTTTCACCTTTGACCCCTTGGTGGCCTTGACACGACCTTGCTGGCCCCGTCCCAGTGACCAGGGCGGCCCCTGGCGGTGCCCGGGAGAGGTACCTGCCTGCACGGTGCCGAGGTGGGGGGGGGGGGGGGGGGCACTCCGGCATACAAGTGCATGTATCCAGTCTGTTCGATATAGTCCTATAGCGATGTAACTGATGTGGACTTGTTCCCGCAACCACAATGTTTACACTGACACTGGTCAGCCATCTCATTAGATCTGCTCTCGCAATGCAACCTGTTCCTAGCAAGCTACAGTGTCTGAGAGTATGGCACCTTGGGCTACCTGCCTTAATCTAACGAGAAATTTCGTGGACAGAAATAACATGGCCGCATACGTAGAGCCACCAGAAGTATCGCTATAGGTTCTCTAACATGCCTCGGCTGCCATAGATTGCCCGTTCATTGACATATGTGCCCGGGGACAACACTTTGCCACACTGACCCAGAACCAGCTTCAGCGGCCATAACCAGCGACATCCCATTCATACCGCCATACTCATAACCAGCGCCCTTACCGCCGACAACCAGCAGCAACTCATCCTAACAGCCCCCTTACTCCTGTTTATCTCCGCTCCTGTCTGGTTAGCTGTTAACCCTCTAAGGGCTGCATAGTGTTGTAAAAGTGCTGTGTCGTCATGATGCATGAATGCAGTGCTGGCGAGCGACTCGCCAGTGCTGCATCCATGCATCATGTTGACTTTCTGGGGTTGATACACTCATTGGAGGGTCGTCATGATGTAAACATGCAGCCCTGGGATTATAACAATAAGGAGCTATGTGGTTATTAAAGGGTTAATGTTTGGGTTCTGTGTCTTGTTGAGTTGATGTGTAGTAACCCCTTCTTATCATTTACAATCACCATCTGCACAGCAGCTCTGCGCTCCTCCTCTCCCCTTCCCTGACAGCTTATCTTTTATTAACTTTCACTTCGGCCTGTAATCCACACCCACCCACCTCGTCCCCCTCCCCGACCCCCGCTGGGAAATGACCCCGGCCGACAGTTCCCTCAGTCAGTGCAGTCGCTTCCCTTTCACTCAGACACTTGCAGTATTATTAACCTGAACCCACGGGAGCGGTCACGCCCCCGGCGCCCCCCGGCGACAAATGAGCATCCTTGTTCGCTTTGCTCGGGCCCATCTCGTTGCTCCTGTGTCATGGGCTGGTAATGTAACAATCAATAATCTCGCCTTCCGCCATGCACGGGACCCGGCCCTACCTCCAGCCGCCTCCCCACCCTCCTCCACGGTGCTGTACCAGGGGCCATGCACTCACCTGGACGCTACTGATGGCGGCTGGAGGTGTCGGGGAGTGGGACGGAGCCGCGCCATCTTGTGGGGAATCCCATGCGGAACTGATTACGACCATCATCTGGGGAACGTTCACAAATGACGGCGCCAATTTCTCAAGCCCCCCCCCCTACTTTTCTTTTTGTTTATCATGTGTCAGTATAGTCCCCCACCCGCTAGCCGGTGCCCTCATTTGTGAACGTGCTCTTAGATACACCAAGTTTGATGGCCCTATTGCTTTGCAATCTGAGCTGTTAGCCCACTTTGTGAAATTGGCACCAAGGGCAATGAATGCTTCAGGACCCTTCCCTAGTTGTGGCCGGGACCTCGGCAGGACCTGCAGCATGGTGCCCTTTCTTGTGTGGCTCTCCGACTTGGATCTGGCTGCCTTACAGCGCCATATTGTTACCGAGCTGATAACTGATTGCTGCTGCTGCTGTTACTGCTGCTGTTACTGCTGCTGCTGCTGTTACTGCTGCTGCTGTTACTGCTGCTGTTACTGCTGTTGCTGTTACTGCTGCTGCTGTTACTGCTGCTGCTGTTACTGCTGTTGCTGTTACTTCTGCTGCTGTTACTGCTGCTGTTACTGCTGTTGCTGTTACTGCTGCTGCTGTTACTGCTGCTGTTACTGCTGATGTTGTTACTGCTGCTGTTACTGCTGATGTTGTTACTGCTGCTGCTGTTACTGCTGCTGCTGTAACTTCAGCTGCTGTTACTACAGCTGTTACTGCTGCTGCTGTAACAGCCAGCTCTCTTTTATAATCTACCTGTCTAAGACAGTGGGAGAGCATTAGAATGTCATGATTAGATTCTAAATGACTACTTAGGAAAATTAAACATCATTCAGAAAAACATCCCCAACGACATTTACAGGCATTTCACAAAGCTCAGAATCAGCAAGTCTACTGGGTAGTTATATTATCTGATATAATTGAGGGATGTAAGTGCTTTGCAATTGCTGTAGATCTGTCCACAGACATCGCTGGTACCCTTATGCCTGGACGAGGTATAGCAGCAGCAATAGGTACCAGCAGATGCAGCAGCATCAGACTTAACAGCAGCAGCAGCAGAAGTAACAGCAGCAGCAGCAGTGGGCATTCAGCCACAGACACAGGCAGTATTTGTACCATCAGGCTGTAGGTGTGTGAGGGGGGGGGGGGGGGGTGTCTGGGAGGGGGAGGGGGGGGAGGCGGGGCAGTGTTGCTCCTGTACATTTGGCGGCAGGCAGTGCTTTCAGAAGTGGATGATGATGGTTATAGTGAGACTGCTATATTACCCCCGGCTTATACCGCCCTCAAGGCTCTAACATGTATCATGCCCACCCTGCTGGGCTGATACACTCCTCCAGGGGGACCACCATGATACACAAATGCAGTGCGGGTGAATTACTGACAGTACTCATGACGACAAATGCTTACTGTATTCATAAAGCCGACAGATGAAGGACATAATGAGCCTAATATCACATTCATGACATGAGCCGGAAATAATTTTTCTCATTCCAAGAAAATAGGATAAATCATCAAATGATTATTTATAAGATTTTTTTGATTTTTTTAATTCTTCCTAAAACTAGTAATTTGTGCTGGATTGCTATTTGAAATTCCAATGCAGCAGTTGCCTCCCTGTAACAATATTGAGGCGGTGAGACTGACAGGCACTCGAGCCGCCACTGCCTGAACCCAGTTAGCGGGTGTTTATAGTGCTGCCGCCGCACAAAGCGAGCAGCTCTTCTTCAAGTCCCTATTAACCCGCCAGCCCTGCTCTTTTCCCACCGAGCTGCTCAGAGCTGCTCTGAGGGGTTCCACGTGCAGCCGCAGTCATCATAAATCGGTGTGTTAACCCTTTAAGGGCCGCAGAGTGCTTTAATGTGTTATGTCCTCAGTTTTCATGATGCATGAATGCAGCCCTGATGAGTAACTCGCCAGGGCTGCATTCAAGCAGCATTCTGACCCTAAAGGGCTTGATATAGTCCAAAAGGGCCGACATGCTGCATGAATACATCATTGGTCAGGGCTTCATTTATGTATCATGACGACAAAGATGAGAATGCATTAAAGCACCACGTGGCCCTGATCCTCTCAGGGCCGCAGAGTGCTTTAATGTGCGATGCCCTTAGTCGGTGTGATGCATGAATGCAGCGCTGGTGAGTTGCTCACCAGGGCTGCATTCATGCATCATGACGACAAAGGTCATGATGCATTAAAGCACTACGCGGTCCTTAGAGGGATAACCCGGTTCCAGAGGGCAGCACCAGCACGTAAAACCCAACCAAAGCAAACACACACGGCACCGCGAGAACGACCTGCTGTGAACGAGAAGGGACGAGAAGTCAAGCTCCGGTCCGGTCCCGCGGGGGTATCAGGAAGGGTCCTGAGTGTAGCAGCGCTTTCTGCACTGAGCATTATAGCACAGAGTTGTCTCTGCTACATTGGGGGGCCATTTAATTCTTATACCACTAGGTGTTATTGGGATGGCATGGTGTAGTTCGGGTACAACACATGCTGGCCCCAGGTCAACTCTCGAGCTAAACCTCGTAGTATAGAGATTGTATATCTGCACATGCCGGAGGGTAGCCTCTTCATCAGGGCTGGACCTCCCTTTATATCCCTTTATACCCCCCCCCCTTTTCTCGCCAGTACCAGCTTAAATAATGGCCGCGTCCATAGGACAATCAGCTTGACCCCTGTATTATATACGGCCCGGGTGCGGTGCAGTCTTAACACGGTTGTAGCAGGGCCCTGGGAGTGAATGGCGACCCTGGATCTGGTCCCGAGCTGCTCGTGCTGACCGACGCGCCCCCTACTGGGCGGTGAGTTACTTTTACACGGCACCAAGATCCAATACCCGCTGCTCCTGGATCCAAGGCACCCCGGGATCCAACACCATGAGTTCTGTCTGCTACCAACACCTCACACTACCACTGCCCCCCCCCCCCCCCCCCCGACCCCCTACCCAACGAGAAACGCAGCATCGATGAGTAACTCGCCCGTGTTGCATTGGTTCTTCATGAAGAATAATGTGGATCATAAGACATATGGGACCCTTAAATGGCTCAGTTCTCTGCAGACAGTGAAGAGTCGGTGCTGCGTAATATGTCGTACTCACCTGTTGTACAGCCATATAGTGATGGGTTACCAAGGTCAATTATCAAGGTCACTCACCTGAAAGAAGAACAAAGACACAATGTGTTAATTCACTCCTTATCAATTGACGCTACATGTATAACACAATGGGGAAAAAGTGTGTTTTAATTATTTATTTTTTTATCACATCTGACTTTATTTCTTAACACTTTCCTGTAACTCATCTTTCTTTTCTTTTTTGAACATTGAACACTTTTTCTAAAGGGGGTTGTGTTGTTTAATGGTGCTGCAATATTTTGAGACACATAGGGGCTAAACCTGATACGAGTTCCTGTTATACGTTGGCCTCATCAATGGCTGCACTTCAAGGTAAACCTGGTCGGGGTGTACTATTGATGTACTAACAGGTAACTGTAACTGTATGTGGAGTAATAGCCGCAATCACACAACACCTGTATTGTATACAGACACTGAACGCCTGCCGAGTTATTGCACACATTCAATTTGAGAGAGTTAGCGCTTTTCTCCCAGGTGCTATTTAACATACAACGCCTTGCCTTTCATACCGAGTAATTGCCTCGCGATATGAATGTGCAGAGCATATAGCGATAATTCGGTTTTCTCCATATGCGCGGCCATGTTAGTTCTGTCGACGGAATACCACGCGAGATTTAGTTTGGTACCAGACACCAAGAGACCATATCTTGCCAGGAACAAGCAACGTTCCGTGGACAGTACCACAATTATCACAATTGAAAATCTCACGTGAGCTGCCTGTGCCGTCGACCACATTGTATGGTCGCGGTAACAAGTTCCCTCCCGTTTTATCGTTATACCTTGGTTATATATACACACAATTTGGATTCTCATACAATTGTGTTTTATTATTGGGTCTAGGGATGATAAGGTATACCTGACAGCATCCATACTCACAACTATGCATCTAAAAAGGCCAAAAAGAGTGTTTATTCCCAGGCACAGAGGTCCAAGATCTAGTACCAATAGCTCACATGGGAGGTGTTTATTCCTGCCTTGTGTATGTACTGTGTATTACCTCATACTAACGTATTTTATTATTGGGTCTAGAAATAATAAGATATACCTGACAACATCCATACTAATACATCTAATAAGGCCAACAAAAGTAAAATGTGTTTACAGACAATATTCCCAGGCACAGAGGCCAGAGCTCCGGCACTACTATTTCACACATACATATATAGAAGGTGTTTATTACTGCCCTGGGTACTGTGTATTGCCTCTAGTATGTATTGGGTATACATGTAGTATAAGGAGTAAAGGTGGAATTAGATTTAGCTTTGTAAGTAATCTTGTGAGTGGCAGCGGCTGGTGATCTGCCCCTCACACCGCCCCCTGCTCCCTTACAGATATAACCCCAATGTCAGTGTTGTGCTTGTGGTATGGTGTAACATGTATTTAATGTTGTCTGTCATTGATAATTCAATATATGGGAGATTCTCCTACTAAATGAGCCGATCCTCTAGACTCAAACGTAGAGAGATAGCCCTCCCACACCCACACACCCTCACACACCCACTAGGAGCCGACCTGGGCACGACCCCCATCAGAGCAGCTCCACTCAGATCCCGACCCCTCATTCCTCCAGTACCCTCACCCTGCTACCCCCACCCCCCCCCCCCCCGGTACCCACCCCTGGTAGCCACCTCCACGGCCCAGCCCTGGCTACCTGCTGCAACAAGGGAAGGTTCCACACACAAATGACCTCACCTTTTTGGGGGCCTTTTTCAAGTGCCCCAATCATGAATCTTACTTTTTGTGCCTTGTATTAAGTATATCAACCCTCTAAGGATGGCATGATCCCAAATCAAATGATTGTACTACTGGATAATATAATGCACCAATGAATCATGATGTACCAATGCATCATGAATTCATGATGTACCAATGCTTGATGCACCAATGCATGAGTGCTGCATAGAGCGCCACCTCCGTTGGGAATCCCTGTAAAGCGGCGTCACTGTCCCCTAGTCCCTGGAAGAACCCAGGAGCATCAGTTAGCTATGTGTATATAGACTCCTCCCTTTCACCCTGCCCCCCCCCCCCCCCACTCCAACCCCCACCACACACACCCAATCCATCTATGGATCAGCCTGTTGGGAGAGGCTGGGAGTAGGGGGGGGGGGGCTGGACCAGTCATCGACCGTTCCCACGACTAAACCTCGCCCCTGATCTCGCCCCTTAGCACCGTCTGATATTCTATACTGCCACTTCACCACCTTGGTTATACCGCTCTTAGTGCCAGCCTGGGGTAGCATAGGGTATTCTAGGGTATACCTAGCGTAGTAGTGCCAGCCTAGCCTAGGGTATACTAGGGTATACTAGGGTATACCTGGGTAGCCTATGGTATACCTAATAGGGTATTCCTATCGTATAGGGCAGCAAAGGGTAGCCTATGGTATAGGTGTGTAGCTGGTTGAATTATCAACCAATGAGATAAATCCCTGGCCTTTACTGCTGAATTCTTAGGGGGCATTATGTAACAGCCTGTACTCATTGTGATTGTTGTACAGTGCTTATCTCGCCGGTTACCAGATCAGGCAATGGTGCCCCCTACTAAGGAACCTGCAACATCGGTATAGTTAGGGTAGCCTAGGGTAGACATATGATAACCTAAGGTAGATATATGGTAACCTAGGTTAGACCTAGGGTAGACCTAGGGTACCATGGGGAATAACTATAGCCTAGGGTATACCTATACATACCTGGGTCATACCTAGGGTAGCCCAGACTATACCCAGGATATATAGCCTAGGCAGGAGGCTCTGGACACCCTAAACTCATCTAAAGCAGGGTAGACACTGCCAGCTAACGTCCCGATCCGCCCCATCTCGACCCATCTCGACTGTCCAGAGGGCTCCAGTCGGCCCGTGTATGCCTGTTCCCGACCCAGTTGGAGCGGGATGGGGAGAGTCGGGAGATTTCTGACCATGTTTGAAATACAGGCCCGACTGGAGCACAGCGGGGGGTGCAGTTGGGATGGATCGGGTCGGGAGTGGCAGTGTATATTGAAATCGGGAGCAGTCGGGACAAATCAGGAGCAGTTGCACCAATGAGGTGGTACCTTTTAGAAATGTGATCAATATTCATGAGCTTAATGACCTGTAGAGTCGGTGGTAGTAGGCTGTTTGACAGTGTGTGTATACTAGTTCCGACGTCCCGCTCCATCTCAACTCGACTAGAGACAACTGGGTCAGTTGAGTTGGAGCGGGGCGGATCGGGACGTTAGGTGGCAGTGTAAGGCCTACTTTAGTTTACACGCCCACCACTGCCCTGCGGGGCCAATAGATGTAGTAGACTAGACTATAAACATGTACCTGGTATCTAGGTGAATATACATGTTGATCCCCCCCCCCCCGACTTAGCCATCGCCACCCCCCCGACCATGTATCCAACAAGACATATGGCGTTTGGTTTACATAACTGGGTATGATTGATTTAGAATTGATCGGGGCTTGGTAATTGTCAACTGGACCTGACTAGATACGTGATACATCCATCCACTCGCAGTGGCCTGATTTAGCGTCTATTGGTCTGATTAACACTGAGACTTGATATTGATTCGTCTATCCGCATGGCCCCCCCCCCCCCCCCATCCCCGACCCACCCGCCATCCTTACACACCATGGTGGTGTGCGAATAACGTAATCAATATTTTACAAACAAATTGAATCTGCACATCCCAGAGTTTGTGGTCAATTCTCACGGAATGGGCTCTGTGCCTTCTCACCAACGTGAAGGGTACTCATGTTACAAGATATGACTTCATTTTTCCTTGAATTTCTGCATACCCCACTTAATACTTAATATCAAATGCAGACGTCAAGACAACGTGGGCGAGTTACTAACCAGTGGATTAGTCATGCACCATGCAGACAGGTGGCGTGGTGTGCTTCCCTTGTGGAATAAAATGGGTCAACACATGTTTATTTCTTTAACAAAATATAAATGTAATACTATATTGGTTTATTTGTAGTCAGTACACATGCAGAGAGTCCCCGGTACACCCTTAGTATGTACACGGGGTATCATTAGTGGGCATTACCAAACCACGTAAATGGCACATCTCCATTACAGAGATGTAATTATTACGTCATAAACCGCTGTCATATCTCTGTATGTACGTCGGCTGTGCCATAACAGGTGGACCGCATCGACCATCACCCCTTTGAGGACGGCATCATGCCTTACTGTATCATGCCGTCGGTCGTCATGATGCATGAATGCAGCCCTGGTCAGTCCCTCGGCAGTTAAGATACCCCCAAAGCGTCGACATGATGCACCACTGCAGCACCGGCGAGTTACTCGCCGGGGCTGCATTGGTGCATCATGACGACAAATGTCATATTTTAGCGACATGCCGTCCTTAAAGAGTTACATGGCACTATAATGCTGTCTATATACACTGGAGACCTGTGCCCCCCCCCCGACACACACACACCCGGCCTCTATAAGACGTCTGTAATATGTGAGTGATGCTGCTTCTCATGGTGAGTGGAGGAGGAGGAGGAGGAGGAGGAGGAGGGGAGGGCTGACTGAGTGGGTGGGAGGTTGGCACCCTCCTCCCACAGTCCCACAGATACACTCTGCTACATGCATAAAGTGTCCACCACTCTGGTCCACTCTTACCAAGTATGCCTGGAGTGAGGGTGTGGGGTCGGCGACTTAAGACCCATCTACAGAGTGAGGTGGAGATTTCAGTGATACTCCCCTTTTAAACTTGAGTCACTTGAGTAACTAGCTGCTGAAAAGTAGTTCCCCCAGCATGGCTTTACAGTGTTGTATCCCGGAGATGGGGAAGTGTGGGGTATCGTCCCCACTTCTACCCTAGTCTAACTCCTACTCTTTGTGACCTCAAATACTAAAAACCTATTAGTATTAGCAGAGAGATAGAGATATGGTATTAGAGTGAGACAGAGACACAGTGGCAGAGCCCCACCTGTTACAAACATCTGCCTGTAGAGTGGCCGGGTTGGTGACTGGCTGCACCTCATCACCCCGGGCCGGCTCCCGGCGGGCGGCAGCGGCCAATGTGTCACCCACGCCGGGGACCAGCGGAGGAACTACTTTTATGTGGCTGCTGTCGCCGGGTCGGCCGGAGATCAATACGCGGCAGGGCGGCTAACCACTCCTCGTGTACAAACAACGCCGCGGCAGCACACCCGGAATGGTCGGTGGGGGTGGCCACTTTTTATTGCCGAGGGGAAAGCACTGCCTTTACTTCCCACCAGAACAGACAGGGGCCAGCAGAGCTACAAACACCGTGTGCTTCAGATTACCTGACTGCCCTCAGCAACAGTCTCTGAACTTGTTTGGTCTTGAAGTATCTCTTTAAAAAGGCCAGCAAAAAAGATCAAGACGATTCTCATCACAAAGCACTGGTGATTCTCACAGGCGGGGGCGGGCTTTTCTCTCATTACCTTTTATTAATATAGGTGGAGGCTTACAGACACATTGATAATGCAGAACCCCGAATAAAGTTGTCTTTTCTAAGAGGTGTGAGAAACCATGTCTTTTGAGTTTAAGTTTTGAAATGGGTTTATTGAGCCCAAAATGTCAATAGCAGCATTTGTATTAATGGTTAACGGTCGAGGAATAATTTCCCATGTTAGACATGTGAATCTATCCTCATCAATGCTACGTGAACCGCAGCACGTAGAGTCCTAGCTGCTTGCCGTCGGTGGCATAATGCGGCGGCAGCACCAGCCCACATCCAACCTGAATCACACACGGCCAATGCCTTCTTCTTGTAGGCATCTGTACTCGGCTAGTCCCGTCTCTACCCGCGCCATCACCAGGTCAGGGTCCTGAAGGCGACTCTTTCCCATTGGACAAAAAGCATTGCTTCAACGTTGATCAACAAATTTCTTCAAAAGAAGTTGTGTAATTCTCCTTGGGAATGTCCTCCAAAATGGCCATAGTACCACCTAGACCCTATATATCTAGTAGCACCACCTGGCGGGTGGATGTGAACCACAGACAGCTGCTCGGCGTGCTGCTCTATTTACTATTATTAGCAACCTCCGCGAGTCTCTCAATGATTAGCCTTTAAGGGCCGCATGGTACTTTAATGTGCCATGTCGCCATGATGCATGAATGCAGCCCTGTTGAATCTTCACATCAGGGATGCATGAATGGATCATGCCGACTCTTAAGGAGTGTATCAACCGTGTAAGATCAGCATGATGCATAAAACAGCATTGCCACCATGCATCAAGGCCATAAATGGTATGATGCATTGAAGCACTATGCGGCCCTTAAATGGCTCAGCATAACGACCGGCCGGATATGGCATAAAACACAGGGTGGGTAGTGTCTACATTGGGAGCGGCTCAGTCAGAATTAGATTGTGGCGAGTACTATTTCATTTCGTGCCGCTGTCTTTTTATTGCCTCCTGGCCAGGGTGTGAGTGTTACTGCTGTGTGTGAATCTGATAGACAACAATAACTAAGTGATTGCAGTGTGATGCTTTAAGACGGCAAGAATGGCATAATACCTTAAACCCGCAGGTATTAAATGCACTTCCAATAACAACAAAGACCCTGTATATCACTACGTATATAGGGTCTTTGGTAACAGTCAGAGTGCAGTCGGGACAGGTACTCAGCTCTATATATATAGGGGCGCTGGGCCTTTAATACATCATGCCATTGGTCGCCATGATGCATGAATGTAGCCCTGACGACTGACTCGCGAGTGCTGCATTCAAACATCATGCCGGCCTTACAGGGTTGAGACACTCCCGAAGGGTCGGCATGATGCCCCAATGCAGCACCGACGAGTTACTCGCCGGGGCTGCATTGAAGCCTTAATTTGTTGGTAAGGCGATATACTCAGGGCACCAGCTTGTCTGATCACGATATATAAGTGATTTTACAAATATTCATATGATTGCTGAATCAATATCATTCAACGTTTACTGCACCAATCATCCCATAGATTACAAAAACACAATACTGGGAGAGTTTCACACGTTGATTCCATTAACGTGAGGGGATCGAGCAAGACTAGTATCTTGTAAACTCTAACATATTATGTTTTAACTGTTATACTGTTGGTCCCATACATACAGACATGATACAAGTCATCCAGACAATATGTAAACACGACAGACACCCCCTGGTCGCCCCCCTCACGGCATGAGCATCACCCGCCGCCTTCAGGTAAGTCTGGTAATGTCCCCCGGGTGTACAATACACAGTGGGGGAGTCCCAGGGTGGAAGTGTCCGGGTGGACCACCATGGTGTCTGAGTCTTAATATACTGATGGTAACCCTCTAAAGACACATGTCGCTTAATGATGACATTTGTCGTCATGATGCATCATGTCGTCCCCTGTCTCAACCTCATATGGTTGGCATGATGCTTGAATGCAGCACTGGCGAGTTACTCGTCAGGGCTGCATTCATGCATTATGACGACCAAGGGCATGATGCATTAAGGCATCAGACCCCAGGGGCGGATCCAGAGGGGGGGTTCTGGGGGTCAGGACCCCCCCCTTTTGGAAAAAAAGTTAAAATTTTTTAATGATAATTTGATCCGCCGCGAGTCGCGGCGCGTCACTTTTCGGTACTTTGGTGTTTGGTGGACCCCCCCCTTTTCAAATTCCTGGGTCCGCCCCTGTCAGACCGTCCTTAAAGGGCCAATGGACATGTATAATTTATCGGCTCTCTGATAGATCTTATCCTATTGCCATATTGATCCCGTGATGGTATGTATGAAGTGAGAACTGGAGGATATGAGTAGACTGATATGTATACACTGGGCTTATTAACGGTTATGACACAATTATGTCCCAAAGTGGCATGTGCATTTCTCATGATTCACCAACGCAACGCTGGCGAGTAACTCGCTGGAATTCTACACGTACAAGTATAGGTATATCATCCAGAATATTTCAGTATATATGAATGTGTAAATGGGGAAGATATTATCTTAACTTAATATTAGATGCTGATTATTGTACATTTTCACTGGGCAATAAGAGCAAAGTCAGAGGTAGAGGAAAGGTAACTGGCGGACAGTATGCTTAATCTATGACCAATAGTTGTAGATGTTGATAGGCAGGTGAGACAAATGTAGTAAGGGGTTGGAGGGCATAGGTAAGTGTGTGTGTGTGTGGGGGGGGGGGGGGGGTGAGGTGCTCCGGGCTGCACGTGTGGCTATTAATAGGTTTGATCTGGTAGCAGTAATCGATACTGGCTGCTGCCCGTGTTACCACCCCCCCCCCCCCCACACACACACACACATCCATGTAACCACTAACCTGCCCTTCTCACAGTGTCAGGCAAGTATGGGAATAACCCTTTAAGGACAGCATGCTGCTTTAATGTATGATGGCAACACACACAGAAAAGTGAGAGTCATTGTCGCTAAAACTACCCTCACCTGAGGGTCAGGCACTGCCTGATCCTCAGGTGAGGGTCAGAATCCCCCCCCCCCCCAGTTGTTCAAAAATGACCACAGCCCCCACGAGTAACTCACCAGACCATTTGAGAGTATGTCGACCCACATATGGTCAGCATAATCACAGATATATCCACAAGGAACCTGGTTTGTACAGGGCATGAATACAGCCCTGGCAAGTTCACTCCCCAGTGCTGCATGAATGAATCATGAAAACATAGGGCATGATGCATTATGTCACTATGTGGCCCTTAGAGGGTGCCATATATTACCTATAACGAGAAGCTCGGAGCGACTCATCACAAACAACTAAATATACACCACACAAACAGGCACATCACCGTGAATGTGCTCTTTTTGTGGCGGTCGTGTCTTGTTGCCATCTGTCTCACTTTGCTAATTATAATAGTAATTAGTAGATGGAGGCGGCGCGGATTAATGAGCATGTCTTTACGCCGAGAGGTGGCGCCCCGAGCGTCCCTTAACGAGAAGGCACCGAGCAGGGGCGGGGGGGGGGGGGGGGCGCGGGGGGGGGGGGGAGGTAAGTCTCACCTGGTGATCAGAGAGTGGTCATTATCCAACCATTTAATGGCTGCAGAGCGCTTTATTTTGTTATGCCATTTATTTGCTTGTATTTGGTTGTGCCGTCATGTTGCATGAATGCAGCCCTGGTGAGTACTGTAACCCGCCAGTGCTGCATTCAAAAAGTATGACGACCCTTTGATAATGCATTACATCTGTAGGTGGGGTCGTCGATGTATAAATGCAGCATGGTGAGTTACTCACCGAGCCTGCATTTATGTATCATGACGACCAAGGATATTAAAGGAGTTATTTTTATTGAAATATGTTTTTGTCACTATTTGTATGTCATTGACAGCATACAATAACACATAGAGTGTATTTCCCATATTCCTGTATTATGCTACAGACATGTGTTCATGCCCACCTCATGACTTCCTATCAGCAGGCACGCCTTTTGATGACTAAGTCTGGTAATCAAAGTTAAAACTGGAACCTGAGCTATAAAGGTATAAAGGTGTGGGTGTGGATAATGAAGGGGAAGTCCCCATGGTAACTCATATACATTTTAGTACATTGTACATAGCGGTATAACTCCTTGAATGTCTGTGTGTATCGGGGTTGGGGTGGTCATACCATCGGCACGTGCACCCCCACAACACGAAGTCAGTACCCTCACACTCCATGTAACAATAGCAGACAGACAAAACGCACTAACAGCACCAGCCATACTCATACCCTCATGAGATAGCATCATAATAGGCCGAATTACCCACATTTATTGCTATTCATCTGATATATTGTATAGATACACAACATATATTTGGGGATTTCAACTGGTATATAAACTCCAGGTTGAATATTGAATATTGATTTCTTTTTGCATCTTTGAAAAGAAACCCTTTGTTGTGCCCCAGTGCGGGAGTAAAGGACCATGTTACCCTCTAGCGGTTAACCGTCCCCACGCTGATGAGGTAGGTGTGAAGGGGTCCTTGGTGCCGGACCGGTGGTGCCATCACTATAAGGCATAGGCCGGACTGGAGCTTGTTGTGGCGGCCCGCACTGATAACAGCTGGTAGGGTGGGTACCAGCATGTCCCTGGAAGTGGGTGTTACCCAGGGACAAGGTACCAGTCAGGGGGTGCCTTATCAGTGATGATAACCGCACCCAGCGAAATTTTAAATGGCGGACCCACTGGGAATGTGTCTACAGCCCTATAGGAGTGATAATTTTTAACCACATGGGGGAAAGGGGGTCCTATTTTTTTCACTTCCTGCCTCAACCAAGGAGGAGGGGGAGGAAATAACGCTAGAGGTGATGTATTCATTTCCCCCTCCTACTCCGCTGCTCCAGGGATCTATATTGTACTACACGTATACCCCCCCCCCATCCATTTGTTAACAAATGACCGCACCTTCACTTCAGGTGTGTGTGTGGGGGGGGGGGGGGGTAGCAGGAGGCCGGCTGCTCGGGGGGCTGCTCGGGGTGCTCGGCAAGCAGCCTCTGACATTCCTTTAAATATTTGATACCGTGTAAAGGTAGAGCCTGCCATCGGCGCCCTCCCACATTCCGGGACGGGCGTCGACTCAGAAATCCCTCTCTGAGGAGTCTAAATCGGTAGCACTCTCCTAGCACATTCTTGGTCTAGACTCAAACCCATTTGCAATCACCATATATTAACTTAAAACAATGTCTGAATATGGCCGTATTCGCACAGAGAGGTATGTGGATCAGATGGCGACACCCCTCACTACAGAATGGGGCAACGACCAGGGAGGGTTGGGTTGGGGGGGGGGGGGGGGAGGTGGATCCCAGGGGGTTGGGTGCAATGGAGTAGAGAGAAAGAGGTAAATGGAGGGAGAATGTTAGAGAGTAAGGCCACCTTTTTTTGATAACTTGGATTACGGGCTTTTGCTTCCAAATTCTTGGAAGGGCAGAGGCAAAAAAAAAAAAAAAAAAGCTGCCCTACGGGGGGCACCAGATCACAAAATTTCCCGAAGGGCAGAGGCAAAAAAAAAAAAAAAAAAAGGGCATGGAAAATCTCATTTCTAGGCAATCTAATGAAGATGTATTGAGAATTGCCCCCAATCTGAAAGGCCTCGCTCTACCTTTTGCTGGTCAACATGTACTTTTTTCTTTTTTTTTGTAAAAATTCTCAAAAAATCTCGGAGGGGAAAGGTAAAAAAAAACAAAAAAACATTTTTTTTTTTTGCAAAATGCCAAAAATCTCGGCGGCGGATCCGTAATCCAAGTTATCAAAATAAAACGGCCTAAGGCATAGATACTGCCAGCGGAGGATGGGAGACCGACCCCAAGCATCATGGACACTGGTTAGAGCCTCTCGGACAATGCAGGGTGCGGCCTGGGAAACAGGCATGGCGGTATCGACATATTAGGAGACGTCCACAGCATAGACAGCAATCACGGGAAAGAAGGGCAATGATACATGACTGATCGATATGACATCGTGATTATTACTTATTCCCATTTACTGACATTCTGACGAGGAAGGGCTTTTGGGGTTAATGAGGACATAATGAAGAAGTGAATGAGAGGAAGAAACCGATAATATACATATATCACATATACACCATTTGCAATCTAACAGTGTGTCCATGTAATGTGTAGTGGGATACCATTAACTAGTGGTGCCAAGAGTCAGTGCCTGTGGGCGGGGGTAAGCGTTGACTGGCCGCAGTGTTAGAACAGCGGTGGGGATTCATAAGAGATTGAGATGCTCCCATGAATGTGTGTGTGTGTGTGTGTGCGGGGGGGGGGGGGGGGGGGTCACATGGTGTGGCACCAGCGTCCGTCTGATGATGACGCTGCGGCACACAGATTGGCCTCCGTGCTAGACATGCCACCCGGCACACACCAATGAAATTATATTATATTTTGAGTACATACTTTTTGGTGCCTACTCCCACATATGGTAGCTAGGACAGACATGTCAATCAAATTATAGTGCATGGAAACATATGGTCTATGAGTTAATTTAAAAGTGGGTGCACGTCACATTGCTGATACTTAGGGGGCAGGGGACTCGTCTACTAATATTGCTGAGACGTAAGGGACAGGGTACACGTCTACTCGGCCGGGCAGGGATCGATGAGTCCTGGGGCACTGCAGAGTGGACGCAAACACTGCCGAGCACCCCCCCCCCCCCCCCCCACACACACACCTACCTACTACAGCAGAGCCCCCTGCGGCCAATGCCAACACTACAACCCCTACCACCCTACCCTGGAGATCCAGTCACACGCCCAGGCTGTGGTGCTGGCTTGTCTCAGGGTCTGGGGAGTATTAGGGCCGTTTTGTAGAAAGAAATCTGGCGTTGTTCTGTGGTTCTGTGTGTATAATCTATACCGAGGTTGCAGGTTCCTTAGTCGGGGGCACCATTGCTTGATCTGGTACCCGGAGAGATAAGCACTGATAACAGCGGTCACATGGGACCCATTGGGTGCTTACTGTTACATAAGGTACCCTACAGATTCTGCAGTGAATGCAGGGTGTTATCTGATTGGTTGATAATGCACCCAGCTACACGCCACGACGTACAAGTCGTGTGTGATTTGAGCATGGCCCCTCCCAAAACAATAACACATGAAAACAAGACATGGGACTGGCAGTAAAACATATCCCAGTCCCGGATCCCAGTACAGTCAGCCCTGAAACATGTTGAATTATATTTGGATGCTTCCTCAGACAATTTTCCTTGCATTTTTCAAATTTGAGGAAGTGAAGGATAACTTCCTTCCTTTCTGGACTCTCCCCTCTTTAGAGAAGGTGGCCCAAGCTGACCCGGGGTTTCGCTGGTGGCCGGTGGGTCGGTGCGGTGGTCTAGCAGGGTCCACCGAGTACCAGCGGAGGCCGTCACGTCACGGACGTGTCCGGAATGCCCTAAGTGGCCGCTACGGATTTCCGCCAAAAATCTTTAGTCCAATATGGCGCTGAGCAGAACGGACCAATAAGCTAACCCCTAGTTCTACAACTGCCCCTGTACTGTACTGGACATGTACTCGGGGGTCAGTTCAACGATTGTAGTGGTGGCTTGAATTTAAGCGCACTTGCGCTTATCTATTAAGACTGCCCTGCGCTCATTCAAGACATGCGCTTATTTGAGGATCTGCACTGATTCAAGCCACAACTAATAATGTACGTCATGGGGCCAGGTGCATTGATGGTGACTGGGCACTGTTCCATTGGGTTTAAATACACGTGTGTTTTCTTTATATCTAAATATATGTTGGTTTAACTAATCGAGTAACGGCTTGCGCATCACATTTTGTGGAAGCAACACCCTGGTCCTAAGAAAGTGTGGTTTGGAATCTTGAATACCTAATAAATCCTGTATATTTTTTTTATTTTTTTTGCGTGCCCTCTCCAGGGAACACATCCACTTACATTTGTCACAGGGGGGAATGAAGTAAACGAGGCGGCTCTCGGCTTAATGATTGACCCACTAAGTGGGAGGAAGGTGAGCCCTGGGTGGGTGGGGCAGACCACAACACCTGTGTAACCGGCTTAACCCTTTAGGGACGGCATAATGACTTAATGCATCAGGTCCTTGGTCGTCATGATGCATGGATGCAGCCCTTCTGAGTAACTCGCCACTGCTACATTCAAGCACCATGCCGACCCTACAGGGTTAACACTCCAAGAGAGGCAGCATGATGCACCAATGCAATACTGGCCGGGGCTGCATTGGTGCATCATGATGACAAATGCCATCTTTTAGCGACATGCCGCCCTTACAGGGTTAAGACTAAGTCAGTGGGTGGGTAAAGGGGTATTAGTATTAAGTGTGTATGGGGGGGGGGGGGGGTACATCCACATGATATTGGTACCACGCCCTGCAAGGGACTAGCGTCAACCAGAGCCATTTCAAAAAGGTTTCCTACCGAGGCGCTGCTACTGTAGTAATCTGCGGCCAATCCATCCCCAGTAAACAAAGAACGTTTTTTAACGTTCTGAAACGTTATAGAGTGAAACGTTATTTTACGTTATATGTAGAACGTTATTTAACGCTGTTATATAGTTTACCAAAAACGTTTGTATTCACAACTAAGTTTTATCACGCAAATGATAGGAACCACTACCATATATCTCGCTGGTTAATGGAGTTTGCTAAAAAAAAAATTGCATCAATGTCAGGACATTATTTGAAAACGTATCCTCAAAAATGGATATTTTATGTCCATGGTCAAACCCATGCTGAAGCAGACCTAACTTGGGTTTGAACCGGGTTTCTTCTGCATTATAGACTAACTAGTTACCCCTACTCCATTGAGGATGTGGTAGCTGCTGGGGGGGGGGGGGGTAATTGATATAGGGACCTTGTCAACGATGAAATGATGGAAATTAAAAAACGTCAGTCCCATTAACCAAAAATGAACGTTGATCATCGTTGACTAAACGTTTCTTGTTACCTGGGAAAGGTTAACATGCTGAAGGATAGAATGCAGGCTCATCTATTGCATTACATGTACCGTACCATCGCTATAAAGGGCTGGTTTCAAAAGAGCGCCGGTCCTGTATAAGCGCCGGGGGTACAGGGGTCTTGAAAAGTTCCTTTTTTTTCCTTTTTTTTTAAAAGGTTTTATTGACCAAAAATTCATGTAGAGGTAGTAACTCGTTCTGCCAAATTGGTCATGAAAAATATTTACAAGAATATACAATTTAACATGAATCAAGAATTAACTTATTTCATGGAGTACTTTTTGGTAATTCCTCAGGTACAGTATTAAGTTTAAGGTTAATATCTGTTAAGATGCACACACTCTCCAGAAGCGCACTGTGTTGAAACCAGAAATACGAGTTGTTGCCTCCTTGTGTTAACAGTCTTCATTAGCGAGTATCAGTTATTATAATCCGGAACATGTATAAGGATTCTTTTTTTAAACTCCCCAAACATATATTCTTCAGATTATTTCTAAATCAATAGTATCAATTTTGACATATGGTCCCTTGCATAATTCAGTTGTTTTTAGCATTGAATCGAAAATAAAAAGTAATAATAATCTATAGACCAGAAAGTAGTATACACATATCATTAGGGACCTTTAGCCACCACGTATAAAGCTCATAAAACGCAGACATAGCAGTGCTGAAAGGATAGGATACGTCTAGGTTAAATGAGCTACGTCGGGTTTGCTAAAGGTCCTCAATCATAGGTATGACCACCAGCAGATCAACCTCTGTGGCGCAGTAGGATCAGTGCTGAACTCCACCACCAATGGTTGTAAGTTCGCTCCTTGGTCAGTCCACATCTCAGTTTTGCATACTAGGCACCTTTAGCAAATCCGACGGAGCTCATCTAATGCAGACGTATCCTATGCTTTCAGCACTGCTAGGCACGGGCCACCACTGAGCTAAACCTCGGGGGGGAGGTCAGGTGTTTCTGTTCACAGAAACAGGGTAGTCAACTCTATGTTCCCCCTCTGCTTTGAGCATAGCATTCTGGTGAAAATGCATGCATTTGAATGCATTTAAATGCCATAATCTAATGGTAACTGGAGATATACCCACATTTAGCAAAGTCCCCCCTCTGCTTTGTGTCAACATTGCTGCGGTCCTCAAAGCACATGGCCTGCATAGCTACAACACTGTAGGGAGCAAGGAAGGGACAGTGGTCTGTACACAGATAGCACAGGTAGCCAAGTGTAGCAGTCAGAGTGGCCCACACTGTCCTAACTGACGATAGGACTAGGACTCTGCTTGGAGACAAAGGTCAGTTGGTGCGCGTGCTGCTAGGTCACCGTCTGCGTTTTATGAGCTTTTACATGGTTGCTAAAGATCTCTAATACCGGTAGATCTGTTGATATAGTTTTAAAACCAACACAGCTGAAGGCTGGCCAGCAGGTCCACAGGGCCCATACGGACCGAGCCTGAAAGGTAGATCTACTTCATAGTGGAGCTATATACGTCAGGTGCGAGGGAATCGTAGCAGAATTCATAAAATATCTCTGCAACTTAGCAGGAAGTTATACTATGAGACCTCATGGCTGTGTGGTCTAAGCACTGGTCAATGAGGCATCCTATCACAAGTTCGAGTCTCATAAGATGCAGTATTTTCTCAACAAGAATTAGTTCCCCAGATTCGTTTCAGCTAGGTGTTCCATCACCATTTTATAACGTAAAATAACCTTTTTATAACGTCATTTAGCAGTCAAAATCCATTATAAAAAAACGTAATATAACGTTATAATAAGGTTGTAAATTGAAACGTTTTTTCATAACGTTAATATACGTAAATTGGAGTCAACGAATTTGCGTTAAATAACGTTATATATCCGTTTTTTTCAAACGTTTTCCACACCTTCAAGTGACGTTATTTTGACGTTATATAACGTGCTTTTGTTTACTGGGTCATCGTGTATGCTTTAGTACATTATGCCGTTGTGTTCGCATGGTGCATGAATGCAGTACCGGCGAGTAACTCGCTGGTGCTGCTTTCATGCATCATTTCTACACTAGGCCAAAAAAAAAGAAGGTTTGTTTCAGGTAACATGACAAGAAAATGTAGGGTCGGTAGGTCGGATTTTTTTTTTTTTTTTAATATTTTTTTTAACATGAAAGTACTACCCAGCCTCTCCGAAGACCCTAAAATTGACCAAAAATGTATAAAAATATGAAAAATTCTTCAAAATTGCATAAAAAAAAGTAGGGTCGGCCCTGTTTTGATAGGGTCGGTCGGGTGACCTGAAACAAACCTTTTTTTTTTTGGCCCTACAGGATGTTTTGAAACATTTGTTATGCTTTGAAACATCAAGGGTCAGACTCTTTGCAAGTTTCAAAAAATTGCAAATGTCATCAATGAAGCACCAATGCAGCACTGACCAACAGGACTCTCACTTAGTGGCAGGATGGGTCCGATCCTGCATGTCCCCTAATTAGGATGACGTCAGTGGTAATTGTGTACCCAAGTTGGTGACATAAATACAGGTAGCACTGGTCGGCCTAACCCCCCTCCCCCTCCCTTCCCACCCACATTATATAACCACAGTTAGGCAACACCACAGCATGGAGGAACACAGCATATAAGGGAGGGTTCATTATTTATGGCAGGGGGGGGGGTGAGCATTTGAGGGGGGGGGGCAAATTTTTTAAGGGGTAGTCAAAGGGGGGGGGGGCCTTTTTTTTTTACCCTATTCTTAGGGGGGGGGCCTTTTTTTTAAGGGTATTCCTAAAAATGTCGCGAATTTGGTACGTTGAAATGTCGCGAATTTTGGTAACAGCCTGTGTTATATTTTACCAAATTATGTCAATATTTTCAACATTTTCAAAAATTTTCCTCAAACTCCTAGCAAATTTCTCACTGCATCACTTTTGACACTCAGAATAGCCCACCGTTTTGTCAGTCTTCAAAAAAGTGCTGGCCTCATGTAAGCACTGAGGGTAAGGGAGCTTCCAATTTATGAGCACTGGGGCCCTTAAACTCAACGGTATGTAAGTCAAGTGTCTAAGGTTTGACTATTATCACTCACCAGCGAGTATCATGAGACGTTTACACTAAAACGAATGGATGTATTTGTTGCAAGGTAGTAAATTGTAGGTAAAAAAGTGCCCAGGATTAAATGCATACAATTAGTAGACACCAACATAGTTTTTGTAATAATGTTGAAAACGATCCAGGGTGGGGGGGGGGGGGGGCGCTTTTTTTTCAACCTATTCCGAGGGGGGGGGGCCTTTTTTTTTCAACCTATTCCGAGGGGGGGGGGCAATTATTTTTGACGTATTCGATTTGCCAAACGCTCACCCCCCCCCCCCCTGCCATAAATAATGAACCCTCCCTAAATAGCATGCGTAGGAAACTACGCATTATGGACAAGTTCGTGATCAGCAACCAGGGCCGAAACTAGTCCACATTTTATACATATTGAACGTTTATCTTAATTTATTGGAATGTATATGTAATGGTTTTACAGATCTCTGATGTGAATGAACCAAGATCTTACAGCTACATATAAGTGTATATGAATATCAAAGAAAAATTAAATCAACATTTTTTTAAAAATGGGGTAAGAATCCTAGGGTCAGCCCTGTTTTGAAAGCCAGTGAGTTATGGAACATATGCGCACTTTTCATGCGCATCATGAGGAAAATTGTAATTTTTTAGCGACATACCATAAAGGGTTAATTTAAAAGAGTTGAATGTGTTTTTGAGTGGGGCGGAAAGCGGGATTTAGCCGGGAGCATGATGCGGGTGTGTTTTGAGACAGAATAATGCTGAGGTAATGTGGCGGATGTGATGCTGGCGGTACTAGTGCATCAATGCCACCCACACAATTGAAGCTTCCCTTTGAACATAATAATCTGAATGTATCCCTTCTGCTGCAATTAAAGCAATTGGAGTGCCCTTGTATCTAGTATTATTTCATGTTGGAGTGCCCTTATATGTGTTGTTATTCCATGTTGTTGGTTGGTTTAGCAGGATTAACGTTCCTGTGGGCCCTGTCTAGTTCACTTATTATTACAGCATCTGCAACAAGGCCCAGTGCCGTAACACAAAACAGGTAGATGTAGCAGTATTGTACCTATCATGGCCATAGCGTACTTAAACCATTAACCCCTTTACACGACGCCCTGTTGTCGTCTTGATGCATGAATGCAGCGCTGGCGATTTACTCATATACGACATTCAAGTAACATGTCAATCCTACGGGTCGATACAGAAAAAAATTCTCATAACAGAGCACTGACAAGTATATACTTTAATAGATTTTACTGAGGAGTCAAAATATTGAGCGAAAGAATTTTAGTATTTTAGAGTTCATTAGTCCGCAAAGGTTGTGATGATGCAACTTATTCCTAGCTTCACTGTATTAAAGGCAACATAACCTTTCATTTGATGTCAAATATTTCCAAATATGCCAAAATTCGTCTCTTTTGAACACTTTTTTTAATTTGATAAATTCATGTAACAATTTCTTTTCTCCGAATAATAATTTTCATGATGGCTGGGCGCCGTGATGAGAAACCTGTGTTTTTGAGTGACCTAATGGGTCACCAAGAGCACAAAATCGAGTGACAGCAAGTTATAGCTGTCGGGGCTGCACAAGTACACCTGGACATTGAGGTATCATCCGGTTGAAGGAAACACTCTGGTGATTTCACAACAAAGGCGGACAAAGTTGAGACAAAGACGTAAATGTAACAATACCGGTACGTCCCTTAGGAAGCCCTCACCTCTCCTTGACCCAACACATCAAGTCTCCATAGCAACAAGTATATATAGACTCACCTCACTCAGGGACACCGTACAGAGGCCCCAGGGTTACAGTCTACATATAAGCAACGCCATCTTGTCCGCTGGTACCGGTCAGCTACTGAGGGGTTGCTGGGTACCAGCTTGTATTATGGGATGGTGGATGGTTTGGAGGTTCAGAGGCGTAGAAGCAAGTCTGACGCCATTTTTTCCTTTGTAGGAGAGGTAAAGATTGGAAATTGTGTACATTTTTTTTGTTGGGGGGGGGGGGGGCATATTCAGACCCCCCTCCTCTGTGAATGGGGGGTCCGTCCCCCCTTTTCCTACGCCACTGGGGGTACGCTCTCCAGGACCTTGCATCCTAGGGTGGAATTGAAGTTAGAAATTTGCCCACACAAACATGTATATGTATTGTATTTGCATTTACCGGTACGCGCCTAAGACAGACCATTGACACATTGTGTGCAGTCACGGAGAGTAGAGAGGTGTGCACCCCCTGTGGACCCTCTGGATCTTCCCTATTTATGGAGGACGCCATAGCAACCAGCCCCAATGGCACAGCGTGACCTTGGGAGGGCATCAGTTCCCGGTAAAGACACCAGAGGGCGTGCTAGTGCCCGCAGCGCCCCCTAGGGACGCCGTACCGGGGGCAGGGGGCAGCTTTCTTCCGCCGCCGACACATACGTCACAGCGGCGTTGCTATGGAGCTCTGCGCATGCGCTGTGTATAAAGCGGTGGTGGATGGGTAGATGTATGTGGAGGTTAAAGATGGGCGGATCCTGATGGTCTATGTGTGTAATATAGGGGTGGATCTTGATGGTCTATAACATAGAGGTTGAAGCCGGAGCAGGAAGGTCTAACAAACGGCATTCGAGGCTCTATGAACCCATAACAGACGGTGGATCCTAAATCGACACAAGCAGGTCACTCACACGAGGGGCTAGACTAATAAAATTATTTTTATTTGAAATAATATTTCACAGCCAGAAATTAATCATCTCATGTCAAGAAAATAAGATCATCAAACTCGTCTGGCGGACAAACCACTTGTTTTAAGAAAATATTTTTGGATTAAAATGAACTCGGTTCATGTGATAGATACATACAACTATTTGATCACCAGGCACCTTGGTTTATTACACTATTATATCGTTATATCCTATTTCCTCCTGTGCCTCTCCAACACTGGGAGATATGGGATATTACAGCAGTATAAGGCGCAGGAGGCCAGTGTTTGTCTTATGGCCGTATTCAGACAGTATTGAGACGGCCGGGCAGCAGGAGGAGGAGACCGGGCGTTGATATGTTTGACCATGGAGCATTATTGGATTCTAGGGAGCCGTCAGTGGCCTCTGTCCGACCACCCCCGCCCTACTTCCCACCCCCGGACGCCGTCCACAACTCAGTATGGGTCCTGCTGGTAGTTTCAGATACAAGTCCCAAGGGCGGACCCAAGTACAAATGTATCTGAAAAGGGGTCCACTAAACACTATGGTAGTGAAAAGTGTTGCGTTACGGCGGATTGAAATAACATTAGAATAATCTTTTGATGAAAATTCAAGATTTACAATATGAATAATCTTTCAATGATAGTTTTAGAATTATCTTCATATGGATCTGCTTGAGAACCCGACCTATGGACCGACCAAAACCTATACTAGCATCATGGGTACAAGGGCCACAGGAATGACTTGACCAGAGCATTCTACCCGGGAAAATCAAACAGAATGGCGGAACTCGATGTACTCCCCAGTCCCTCACACACCTCGTGGGTGTATGGGCAGTATGTTGCCCTTTTTGTGTCCCACCCCTGGCTTCTTGCGTTGTCCGCTGCCCTGCCCTACCCCCCCCCCCCCCCCGAGACCCCCGACCAACACCCCATCACATATATTGATCTGCGACAGCTACAGGTCCGGGCACCAAGATATCACACACTTCTTTATTGTCATATTTACATTTTCAACAGTTGCATTTCCTATTTAGCAGAAGGACGTTACACCTACTGCTCCCCCATGGCCGTGTTTGATCACCAACAGCTCAGTGACGTACTATACACCTACTGCTCCCCAATGGCCGTGTTTGATCACCAGCTCGCCTGCTCCTGCCCCCTGGCGGTGACCCCGGCAGGCTGACCCCGACCACAAGTGGATCCGGGTCACGGAGACGCTGAGAGGAGGCTGACGGATGGTGGGGAGTTGGGTTTGTACCTTTGGCGAGGGGCTGCTGTGTACACAGATGGCCATTTAGAGACTGGTCAGCCATGCAACAAGACAACCAATACATACCAATAACTACTACTGTGCGGGTTATACAATATGCTTAAAGTGGGGCGAGTAATACGAGGGTTCTTGCAAGTTGACCCCAGGTGCGGGTTATAGGATTCTCGTGGTGCGGGTTATATGCGAGGTGCAGGTTATACGCGGGAATTTACGGTGCAAACTTCATGATTTTCAGAAGAAAAAAAATCAAATTTTCAACTTCAATTTATTGGATGTATGTACAAATATATATCAGTAGGATCCCATTTGTAACTACTGACCAGTTCTCACTCAAACTTCATTAATAACTAAGAAAAATAAATGAAAGGTTCTGAAAAATACCACTAAATGGAGGGCAGGAGATGTGTGGACTGTGGGGCTGTGAGGCTGGCCTCTGTAAGCTGCACACAAAGTGGTAGAAGTGGTAATAGGAACAGTCCTCCCCGCGGACACTGGTACACCGGGTAGTGTCACTTCCCACAGCAGGACCTACTGCTGGTAGTAACTGGATGGACTAGAGAGCACCAGCGCCATGTTGTATGGGATTCCCAGTGGATGGGACCGTCACGCCCTACGTCTTTACATTGCCAATGATTGGTGCTTTATCCCGCAATGTAATATTTTGCTACAAAGATGCCATTATCCGTTCCAGAGAAAAGTAAGGAATCTTAAGACTTTTAGGCATTTTTTAAAATTCAAAAAGCAAAATGATAACATGTGGCAATCCCAAGGGAAAACGGAAATTCCTAGAACCAGAATCAAGATGGCGGGTACACCATCTGGACCTTTTGCTACTGGTCAAAGTGACCTTCAGTCAGACTGTAGAAAGGGCATCCTTCTTGTTCCGACGTCACATGAATAACAATGGCCGTGCTGGCTGCTGCTGTCCCCCTCCGGCCGCCGGCCGAGCAGCTCCGAGCAGCTCCGAGCAGTCCCGAGCAGTCCCGAGCAGCTCCCAGTGCAGCCACTCATCACCTTTAACCCGTTAAAGTTGCTTTATCCGATTTTTGACCAAATTCCAAATTCTAGCTCAAGATGTTTGAAAGGAAAGTCCTAAAAAACGTCTTTATTTTATAAGGGCCCCTAGCCTTTGCCCTTTAAACAATCTAGGGCATTAGAATAAAACGTGAGCAACACACTTCAATAATTACTAGTAATCCTTGCTTCTTATTACTGTTCTGATCCACCACCCCACCCCACCCCCACCCCGTTACACACACCCTACTCAACCTTCGTACATAAACATGATAATCTATTCTGGTATTCCTAGAAATACCTTGATTCTCTAATATGTGCGTCTGGTCGGATATAGATGTAGAGTCCTCAGGTATCGCCTTTGTGGTCGGGGACCGGGAGAGTCTTATTGTCGTCCAAAAATATGTAATATGAACACAATAGTTTCGTAAAGAAGTTCTTTTCCCCTGACACATATGTATGTCCAGACGCTCATGTATTCTCAATCAACTGCCAACTGAGCGCTTCAGGCATTTCATAATATCATGGGTGGATATTTGTAATGTCACTTCATGTTTCAGATATATTTCAGATAATAGCTGAACGTCGCCTCATTCGATTTTCCCTTGGGACCCAACTCACGACGAAACACCATATTTTGAACGAGTATCCTAAACCTCCGTGTATGGACTGCCTCTATGTGGCACGGTATGTGTGTATGTGGTTGGGGGCGGGGGGCAGGAGGAGGGGGTGTTCCTTTAGTTTACTCTGTAGAACTAAGTGACTATGACCTTTAGTATAGAGGTCAGTCAGGACATGGGAGCGAAGGTCAGACAAGGTTAGAGAAATTAAGTTAACACTGCTGAGAAGTGTGTATGTGTGTGTATGCTGGATTGGGGGGGGGGGGTATACATGTTCACTAATACATGTAGTATGCACAATGTGGCATTTATATACCGCCCTAGGGATACCCTGGTACCGCCAGAATTCACCAGGGGGCGCTAGTAGCGTCTGCCAGTTTGACCCGTGAGGTGGCAGCACAAGTCGTGGGACAAGGTGCTCTCAGCCATCCGACCTGGCGACTCCAACTATACAGGACTTCAACCATACCCAGAGTTGTGGTCATGATTTAGAGGGATATGGCTATTTTTTTCAGCCCATAGGGACGGGAGTGCTGTACACCTATATGGGTACTTTTTTGTTATGGGCCCCTCTTACGGTTAGGTAGGGGGTGATACTTAATACTAGTAGGCACATAGATGACAATTGAATTATTTGATACAGGGGGATTAACTCAGTCCCCCCACCAGGTAAAAATAACTATCCCTGGGATTACCTCCCATCCACCTATACCGCCATACATACGCCCCCCCCTCCTCCATATCAAAGAACGGAGGCCCGGGAGGCCCTCACAAAACACCTCCCCCCCCCCCCATGACAGGTCCGTTTCTACCCTCCTTACCCGGTCACATCACAAGGGGAGGCCCGCACAAAGCCCCCCGCCTCCCCCTGCCCCTCCCCCTTCCCAGGTCCGTACCTACCCCGCCACATCACAGGTGGAAGCCCTCACAAATGGGGATTGCGAGGAGAGGGGGGGGGGGGGGGTCGGAGTAGCCACAGAAAAGCTTGATACGAGTGGTTGCTGTCATGTCTAAATGTGTGAAAGTGACAAGAGTGTGCCTCTACATGGGTAAAAATCGACACGGGCGACACAGCGACACGGCCCTTTTTAAAATCGACACTGGCGACACGGCCCTTTTAAAAATCGACAGACACAGTCATTTTTATAAAGCCCTAGTATGATCTATATGGTTAAAAATCGACACAGTGACACGGCTCTTTTGCTTAAAATCGACACGGCGACATGGTCAAAAATCTGGGTACCCATGTAGAGGCACAAGAGTGTACATGTATTCAATGAAGTATGCATTGGTGTACTCTTGTGTTTTCTGCTTACCAGGCATTTACATGTAAACAGGGGTTAAGGACAACTTTCTTAGGGTTTCTTATGATGGTTAAATGCTCTATTTGCATATTACAAAATAGTTTATAACAACCTTTTCTTCTTGCCCAAAGTACTTAGTTGTCACAGAATTCTACTTCTTAATTGTACAACTGGAAATTTAAGTATGAAAAAATCTGTTGAATATCGGACTTTTAAATTTATTATGGTCAGAAACCCCCAGGAATATAAAAAGTCTACTCTCCTACCCCCACCTCAAAAACATATACATAAGGTACTCAAGGATAAGCTGAAGTAATCCGGTACCTAACTTAGTGAGTACACTTGGGTCCCTGCCACATATTGTCATATGTTGAATCTATTTTCATCTTTCTATATCGAGTTTTTTTTCCTTTTCTATTAACCAAATATGTATTGTGCATTTATCCTCTTAGTATTTAAGGAGATAGTTGTTGCTATAAGTAAGTCGATCCTAGACAAACTAACAGGGTTAAATAGGCAACACCCAGTATGACGTGACTCCATAGCACCCACAAGCCATAGGGGGCGCCACAAGAGCTAACATGCCGCCACCTAGTGCTTCCTTTGGTCTCGGGTGACATATTAAAGATGGCCGCCGCCACCCTGGGTAGCCTCTCACCCGTATATATCTATATATCTATATATCTATATATCTATATATCTATATATCTATATATCTATATATCTATATATCTATATATCTATATATCTATATATCTATATATCTATATATCTATATATCTATATATCTATATATCTATATATCTATTATATCTATATCTATATCTATATCTATATCTATATCTATATCTATATCTATATCTATATCTATATCTCTATCTATCTATCTATCTATCTATCTATCTATCTATCTATCTATCTATCTATCTATCTATCTATCTATCTATCTATCTATCTATATATATATATATATATATATATATATATATATATATAGAAAACAAAGTATGTATGTGTATATTGAGTAGGGGTCATTTGTCCAAGATGAAGACCACCTGTCTCATCCAATATTGTCCTGAGGTTAATTTACAGCTTTTACTTTAACTTTCCTTCTTCTCGTGTCTCCACCTGCAGTCTGGGACCAGGTACTCACCTGTTGTATACTGACGGTTACCATGGTTACTTATCAAGGTCACTCACCTGAAAGAATGAGACATAGACAAGGTGTTAATTTATACAGTTATGTGCGCAACATTCACTAGTGTTGTCTATAATATGAATAACGAACACAGGGGTTTGTCCACATGGAAAATTGTACATGGATTAGGTACATTGGGTTGAATTTATTTTTATAAAACTATTCGATGAAGACAATTCAATATTGTCGAAAGGTAGCCACATTAAATCAATTCCCTTCCAACACTTCGATGTCAACAAAACCCCTAATAAAAGCCAATCACCAATTGGAAACTATTTGTATGGTTTTCTCTAATATCTGTTAATTACGATAATTATACACTATATGTACAATACAAATATAGTGGTATTTTGACCCATTGGATGCCACTGAGCCCCCCCCCCCCCCCCCACCTTACCCTTTCCAAACCCCCTACTCTCCCACGATCGCATTCCTGGTACCACGATTGTGAAGAACTACAAACGTAGGACGTAGGTTCTGAGTGTATGAGGAGAGACAAGTGCAGGGGGAGAATGCTGACCAGCTACACGACGTCTCCCTGACAGCCCTGACATGGTCACCAGCTGACTGTCAGGGTTTAACCCTGTTAGGGCAGCATAGTGCTTTAATGTCATATACCCTTTGTTGTCATAATGCATGCATGCAGCCCTGGTGAGTCTACTCACCATCATGCCGACCCTTCAGGAGTGTATCACCAAGATAGGATCGGCATAATGCGTGCATGATGCGTGTATGATGCGTACATGCAACCTTGGCGAGCAGACACGCATTGTACATAGCACATTAAAGCACTGCACTGCCCTTAAATGGGTAGTGTGTGGGTGTGTGGCGGGGGGCGGGGGGGGGGACTGGAGAAGGGCCTGGGGATGTAGGTTGTGTCCCTCCTTCTTATTTCTGCACTCCCAAACCCACCAACCCCAACCCCAAACTCTGCTAAAAGAGGTCTAGCAGCGAAGGTCTGTGAAAAATGAAATATGGAAAAATATGAGGAGAAAAGAATTGTCCCAGATATATTTAGGGGGGGGGGGACAACTTAGGTGGGCCCTGGCTTGGTAAAGACGGTCGGTTTCACACTCTCACCTGAAAGCCAGACTTTCAGGTGACAGTGTTTTTGGCGACACTGACGCTCATTTTTCTGAGTGTGTTACTGGAAACCACCGATCCCCCGGCCCTGTGTGTGTCTGTGAGTGGCTGTAGCCTGTAGGTTCAGCCCAGGTCGTCACGTCAGACACGACTCGGGTCAAGTCAGGGAAGGTATCCTCAAGTAAACACTCCCCCCTCACACTCCCTGACAGACTTATCTGCTGTCAGATGTCTCATGGACTCACATAACTGGTTGAAAACAGTGTCTTGGATACCAGGGTATCACTATCACTTAAAGGACAATTAAGCAATACACTATGTCATTTTTGTCGTCATGTCGACGATTCAGGAGCGTCTGTACTGTCGGCATGATGCATGAATGCAGTGCTGGTGAGTACGGGGTTGATGCATTCCCAGATGCTGCATTGAGGCATCACGTCATCAGGGTTGTTGTTGATCCCACTATAAGTCACTCTAAATGTTAAGTTAACGCTCCTGCAATTGTCCATGTGGCACTTTGGCATTAAGGGAGTGTTCATTTATTAGTTACAGGGGGGGGGGGGGCTGGTGGGTTTGGGGGGGGGGGGGGTGCGTAAAAATTTTCGACCCCTCCTGAGGGGGGGCGTAGAAAATTCTGACCCCTCTTGAGCAAAAAAGCCCGCGCGTTACTATAGTTCAAAGGGGGGGACCAAAATTTTCCGGCGCCTTCGGCAAGGGGGGGGGGGGGCGAAACGTTCCACGCGCTTTCGAGGGGGGGGGGGGGCGTAAAAAAATTTCGCCCCTCCGCGCGAAATCTCACCACCCCCCATGTAATTAATAAATGAACACTCCCTACTTGATAGATCAATACAGTTGATAATCAATTAGGATGTACTCTATTCCCATCTATCAGTACACATGTATACATACATAATAAGATGACTAGGTTAATCAAATCTGAAAATAGCTGTTGATCTCTAGCCTAAGCCTACAGTGTGCTGTGCAGCAGGTTATTGAGAAGTTTACTTTTTTTTGGGGGGGGGGGGCTAGGGTATTTGAGGTTGTGGGTGGGGGTGGGGGGGGAGTTGTAGTCCCTTACTCTAGCAGAACATACATCAAGTAAGCAGACGGTAGTTTAGCCAGGAGAGAATAAACCGCGTTTTTGCGGCGGCTGGCGGACAGATAAAGGCCGTCAGACAGCGGCATTAGCACCTGGCTTCACGCCCGGAATGTGCCTCACTCAACAAACCCAATACATCCAGGCCACAGCCTCACAAACCCAGCTTTCAAAAAAAGAATATGTGTACATATATATCTACCCGCGGAGAATCTCAAAATGCAATTAACAGATGGAGAGATAGATAATTCAAACATCTAGGATCATTCATTGAAATGTCCGAAAAAGAAATACCCATAAAGAGAATAGGGTGTCAGACAAAGTCTTTTTAAAAATATTTTTACAATTAATTTTTTTGAGAGTTAGTTAACTGTGTCCATTTTTATTTCACAATTTTCAAAAAAAAGGCCTAACCAGCTTAGGGCGCCAAAAAAATTGGGTAGGTCGGGTTACCTGAATACAACTTTTCTGTTGGGTTTAGTATTGTATAGAGTGGCAGGCCTCACCTGGTTATGGGTGGGTAGGGGGCATTCAGCCTCACTGCTCCCATCCTGCCCCATGATGCCACATGTAAACTATAACGTCAGCACGGCGAAGTGGGCAGCAGCTACACCTCATCTCTGAGCTGCTGGTCTGTACCTAACCTACACGGCCTGGGCCATCAAGGGCATCTTGGGGTTCCGTGATATGTTCATCTATGAATGGTCAGTTGGAAGGGGCGGATCTATGTTTTTTTTTGTTTAAAAAAAAATCTCTTTAATTTTCTTATTAGAAACAAACACAAATTTTGGGCAAAATCTGCGCCTAGTTAGTCAAATGTAGCATCCCCTATTTCACATAAATGTGAACGTGAGTTCTAGGAGGGTGGGTGGGGGAGGTAGTACTGTTCTAGCCAAAGAACGAGTGCCATTTTAGTGGTGTGAGCGAAACCCCAATTCAAGTGATAGTGGTATTGGTCCACAATAAGCTTTCATCTAGAGATAAGGGGGGTGCAATGTAAGTTCACCTGCCACAAACTTGGAGATGAACTTGAGCAAAGTCAGTGAAAAGGAGGGTTCTAGATTGTGCCCCTTCTCTGCCTGGGTTTACAGTAACCTCTTAACCCGCACCCCACCCCCCCCCCCCCCACACACACACCATGAGGTCCCAGTGAGGGGTGAGTCTAACCAGGTCACACCCTTCTCCACAACCCCAGCACCTCCTCCTCCACCACCCTGAGGTAGACCCCCCGGTCACCCCCTCACACGGGGAAGGGTCCTGTAGGTAGCAGTGGGTGTCTGGCAGCGCCATGTTGAATCTGGCACCTGTCTCTTAGAGTGTCATTGCAGCGATTGGGGAACATTTGCAAATTTTATTCGAGGCCAATTTTATATTTTTTCCTTGGAAGGGGGGGGGGGGGGAGGGTTAGGGCTCCTATAAATGATAACCCTGGTTTGTCAGAAAAGACACAAGTAACAAGAGCCCCCTCCCCCACCATCTCCCCCATCCCTAGTGTATGGTGTATGATGAACCTCCCTCCCTTTTACTGCTCTGTTTTACAGGGATCTGGTTGTATATGATGATATGACGCAATGAGTGGCTTTGGCTTGACTTCCACATGCAACTCCCCAACAACACGATGGCGCTGCCACTGCCTAGTCCCTAGTTCACCCCGTGCGGCATTCCCCGGTGTGAATGGACCCGTGTGGGGCCTGAGAGGCGGCCAAGGGCGGCCAGAGGTGTGTGTGTGGGGGGGGGGGGGGGGAAGGGGCTAAAATATGGTCGCCCAGAATAAATAAACGGAGTGGCACGCTGGGACCTAAAATAGAAACTTGGGAGGGCAAAAGTTTGGTGTCGGGAGGCAGCTGGGAATAAGGGGCATTTATAGGTAATGTCTGTAAGCCTCAATGTTTGATGTGTTTGTTCTCCATGTTGATGTACTTTATATCACTTTAAAGCTACACTGGCGTGTACTGGACATACTCGCTCACTTTGACACCCCCTCTAGTGGGTGGAAAAGACACTAAGATTACTATGGGTTACACAATCTTAGCTCAATGTCCAAGTACAAGATGAAAGTTATCTTCAATTATTTATGCTCAGTAGGGGTCACAGCAGGTGGTTTCTGACCCCTGACCCCATATGAGCAGCTCAGACCTCCTGCTGTGATGTGGTGTCACAGGGAGTGGTAATAGAGGGATGTGTTACATCTACAAAGAGATAGAGGGATTACCATGTATTTATATTATATAATGTTATGGTTTCACATATGTGGACAGTAAATCAGCCAAAAGAAGGGGGATGGGACAGGGGAGAAGGAGGGATGGGTAGACTGGACCTGTATGAGTTCTATTTCTTGATTATATAAGGCCTGCTAACGGCGGCGCCGTTAGCAGTAGAAGTGAGTTCATGCCATAGCAGCTTTAAGTGGAATCTAGGTACATGAATATTGTAGTATAGTAACTTGTGGTTACTACACATACTATGCCATGTTCAGGTAGGCTTACATTACACATATATGGTTTAATTACTATTGAGGTATAGTGCATTGCACTAGAGAAAACTGCTACCCAACACATGACTTAATTCAAACAAAGTTCACTGGAGCCACCCACCCTGTGAACATTATTCATTCATGAAAACCGACCGTGATAAATGACCTGTTTATAATTAGTAAATTTTCCGGCGCCTTCGGCAAGGGGGGGGGGGCGAAACGTTCCACGCGCTTTCGAGGGGGGGGGGGGGCGTAAAAAAATTTCGCCGGCATTCCCCGGTGTGAATGGACCCGTGTGGGGCCTGAGAGGCGGCCAAGGGCGGCCAGAGGTGTGTGTGTGGGGGGGGGGGGAAGGGGCTAAAATATGGTCGCCCAGAATAAATAAACGGAGTGGCACGCTGGGACCTAAAATAGAAACTTGGGAGGGCAAAAGTTTGGTGTCGGGAGGCAGCTGGGAATAAGGGGCATTTATAGGTAATGTCTGTAAGCCTCAATGTTTGATGTGTTTGTTCTCCATGTTGATGTACTTTATATCACTTTAAGTGGAATCTAGGTACATGAATATTGTAGTATAGTAACTTGTGGTTACTACACATACTATGCCATGTTCAGGTAGGCTTACATTACACATATATGGTTTAATTACTATTGAGGTATAGTGCATTGCACTAGAGAAAACTGCTACCCAACACATGACTTAATTCAAACAAAGTTCACTGGAGCCACCCACCCTGTGAACATTATTCATTCATGAAAACCGACCGTGATAAATGACCTGTTTATAATTAGTAACTCAAACACTTCATAACTCTCTATGTAGTAGTACTTCTTCATTGGTGGTGCTAGCAACCTCATAGAGCCCTGCCGTGCCACACTCCAAAGGTATAAAGGCAGGTAATGCCAGATTTGGTTACATTAAGCAGTGGTCTCCATAGGATCAATGCATTAACTAGATGATGTCTGAGGAGAATGGAGCAGGGTGTTTATCGGTGTGGCGTCCCCGTGTACACTTGACCTCCCCGGGGGCGTGCGGAAAGCATGTCACCCGTAACCTACCGGAGGTAAACATCCCAATACCAACAACCTGAGCGCGTTCGGAAATACAAACTCTGCCCAATCCTTTGGGTCTTTATATCGGCAGACATCCCCTGTATCGCAGGGCTTAGACCAAGGGAACGTTCACAAATGACGTCACCGTAGGGGGTGGACAGGTAGAGTGGACAGCTGCATTGCCTTCTTTCAGCAACGCCTACACATGTATAATGTCGTGTGCCAACACTTCAGGGGCCACATTTAATAGTACTAGAATGCGCCATGTCCATGATGCATGCATTCAGTACGAGATCTACAACCCTAAACGACGTCCGAACGTGCCCAGGTAGGACAGGTAGGTGCCGCCAGGGGCCTCTGTACGGGAGGACGCAGGACAGGTAACCGGCCCGGGGCGCCCCCTAGCGGTTCTCAGCCGCGTCCACCACCACTTCCTCTCTCAATATTTAACAACGTACGTCATGGACGCTGGAGGGACGCTAACCTGCCCCGCAGCGACGTGTGACGGACGCCGCCTCGAGCTACGTCACACTACGTCCTGACACATGTCTAGTACTCCCCACAACCACCAGAGGGCAGGTCTGCAGTCTGTTACAATGTACCCGATGCCATCTTGAAATTCATCACCCAAGCTGGTCCAACTCCCAACATCTAGCTTGTAAATAGAGATTAACATACTGACACAACATAAACTGTCTACACAGAGGAGTAAGCCTGTTACGAATGGACTCGACACTAGCCTTGCCAACCGGCAGCGGCAGTGCGCGTGCGCGGGGGGCAGAGTTCCGGTCTAGAGGTGACTACATTTCTAGTGGTTGACCTCTAAACGGTGAAGGTTATACTTAGTAGGTGGCCTAGGGAGCAGAGATGACAAATTGTACTTCCGTTAGTGCTAATTCCAGTCTATTATTACATAAAGCAGCAGGTCATTGAATTGTATACCTAGACCCCAGACCTAGACATTATAGCGTGTTGCAAACTGATATAATGGTATATGTGCAGTGACTATGTCCACTTTGATTAATAGCTAAGTAGATTGTACTAGATTGCACGATTGTGGTCAATCATGTAGGTCCCCCACAGTCACTCTATACGTCAAAGTTAAACTCCCTCAGTACTAAACATTTATAGTAAATGAGTTATCAATAAACAGCATACACGTGCATACAAGTACAACTATAACAGATGAAGTATGTAACTGTCAACTTGTATTGCTAGGAAACAATACATTACTCTGAGGGAATGAGATCTGGAGTAATGGTATTAGTGCATTGCTAGCAAATTACACGTATATATAAATTTGAGAAAATACTTACATCTGAAGTAACTTAGGGGCTATTTCAGAGTTAATTTGATAGTCCATGAGTCGACAACATTATCAGTGAGTCAGCACTGGAGTTTGTGAACCAATTTTTGGGTACTTTTCAGGCCAAATACATATATATTTTAAAAAGTCCGACCTACCCTGCCTAGATTTTCAAACTATGTAACCTGAAACACACCCTTTTTTGGCGTTATCAACCGTACATATAGGAAGTGAGCTACTCGCTGCGGCTGCCTTGGTGCATCATGGTGATACATGCATGAACATGTGCATCATGGAGCTTGATAAATGATACTTGATACATGATGCTTGATACATGATGCTGTCCTTAAGACTGATGTATGACCCTACTAATACACGGGTCCACTGTTCTTTGTTTCAGACGCGCACCGGACGCTCGGGGCACGACCCCATTACGTCCTTGACGTTACAACACAGTCCTGACCTGCGTCATCAAAGGTCAAACGTAGGTCCATACCAGGTACATATATACGGGAGGCTGAAGAACGCATATTGCTAATGAATTAATTACTTCATTATCTCCGATCCGTGGGCCAGATTCAGGTATCATAATGGCAGGTTATGAGTTAGATAACCCATCTAAGGCCAGCTTAGTGCTTTAAATGCACGATGCACTTTTGTCGCGTAGCGCCGTCGAGTAACTCGCTGAAACTGTCCATACTGGTATACAGCAAATTAAGAGGAAATTATGATACATATAGATCTCAGTACCTGCATAAAGATACCCCCACACTATATATATATATATATATATATATATATATATATATATATATATATATATATATATATATATATATATATATATATATATATATATATATAAATTAGACTATCTGCCCCCGAACCCCCTCAGATATTTGTTCTCCTTTAAAAATGTTAGAAGTAGAATGCCATTTTAATCAGTCTGTAGTGTTGTTATGTATATCGGGGGCTCTGCCCCCGAACCCCCCTTTTTTCTATTTCCTTTTCTTTATTTCTGTGCATCAAACCCACAAACTTTTAATTTTGTAGGTCTGATTAAAAGAGGCTTTTAGAACTATTTACTGCATGGGATGTATGGTTAGCAATGGGGACCGACACCATTGTTTACATAGAGGTAGGATGGGCGACGGCCCCTCTTTAATCCCCTATGTTGTGAGATCGTTTGTCGTCGAAGTGAACCGGGAGCCCAACGCCAACAAGGGACTTTAATGATATATCAGCAGGTTTGGATAATACAAAAAATGCACTATATTAGAGCCCCTGGAAGAGGTCACTCCTATCACTGTGGGCACTCAACCTGAGTAGTGAAATAACTGGCATTTTCACAATGATGTAAGATAGTTCTAGAGTGCGCCTTGGTACTTGGCTGACTGATATTAGCCGCGACACCTGTGGCGGCAAATGAAGATTAACCATGTAGCAGACACGTGAGAGTACAGGGACAGACAGGGGCAGCTCGGCAGGTATTAACACCTTAATGACGGCATGATACCTTAATGCATCATGCCCTTGGTCGTCATGATGCATGAATGCAGCCCTGGCGAGTAACTCGCCAGTGCTGGATTCAAGCATCATGCCGACTGTACATGGTTGAGAAACACCCGAAGGGTCGGCATGATGCACCATTGCAGCACCGGTGAGTTACTCCCGGGGCCGCATGGGTGCATCATGATGACAAATGTCATCTTATAGCGACATGCCGTCCTTGCAGAGTTAACGGGTGCAGTGGTCCCTATAAATAGGGGCTGCAGACAGTTAGAGACTGACGGCCCGGGCTGACAGCTCACTAACTGCCGCTACATGTGTAGCGTCATAGCCTGTAGTCTGTGGTATCCCTCATCCCTCCGCCTCCCCTTCACACCTGCCTCCGTCCTACATTAACAAGCCACTTTGTTACTGAGTCAGGGAGGAAGTACGGCGAGCAGCTCCGAGCATTTCATAAAAAAACAATTCATAATAGTGTAATAATGCCCAGGCCAAAAAAAGAAGGTATGTTTCAGCTAACATAGGAAGAAAATGAAGGGTCGGTAGGTCGTTTTTCTTTGTTTTAAAAATGATAATTTAAACATGAGAGTACCAGCCGACCTCTTATAAGACCCTAAAATTGACCAAAAAGGGCTAAGAATATGAGAATTCCTCCGAAATCGAAGCGTACTATGCAACATTTAAAGGTTTAACCCGCGAGCAACTCCGAGCAACTCCGAGCAGCTGGGAGGAGTACACATCTCTCTCCTGTTCAACAGTGATTGATACATGGGATTTATGACCTCCAGACTCCAGTATAAGTGGTCGTGGTCTCCAAGCCCGATTATGTAACTGTAGAATATACATGGGGATATACATCAGGAAATTGAGGATCCAGGGATCCATGGTGTCAGAACTCCCACCCCTCCGGGCATACTGGCGGATCCAGGATTTTGAAAAGGGGAGGGGGTGCGCTAATGGAAAAATGTTGACCAAATATTACATTAGAAAAAAAACGTAAATTTTGGCCAAAAACGGGGGGGGGGGGGGTCGCCTTTAAATCGCGTAATTAAGCGGGTTAAAGCATAAGCGCCCTGTCTTGCCTTGAAATTGTTCTCAAAACACTTAAAAGTTAAATAGGATCTCGTATAAGTTATATATATATATATATATATATTAAACTGCCGAGGCGATTAGACGCGCCGCTACGGTACGCCCTGGAGGAGGCGCGGGTTACGTGTTGCGCCCTTGGTGTGGCTTGTAACGCCCCCTGGTGTGTGGACGGTGTAGTCTGGACGCCAGCACGTGATAAGTAATTACAGCTATTTATAGCGGCAGTGTATGTGTGTAGAGGTGGTCAGTCTGGGCGTGGGGGGGGGGGGGGTGTCTGGGGTCGGAGTGAGGGGCTGGGGTTAGGAAGGGGATGCGAGTTGTAGGGGTGAGCCAAGGGGCAGTGAGAAGCTGGGGATTGGGGGTAGAAAGGGGGGGGGGTGACTTGGACTGGGACTTACCGTAAATATTGTAGCAAGTGTAACTCTCAAGTATCTGTTCAACGACCTACATAGAGGTCATTGATCTGTTACCAGGGGCTTACCAGGGGCAGATACAGGTTTTTAGAAAGTGGCGGGGTGGGCTACTGTCACAAAATCCCCCACATTGAAATAGCCTTCAAAGTGTATGCATAAATTCTGCGCCTTGTTACCCTTGCACTAATATGAGTGTGTTATTTGGATAGATCGTGGTTTCAGAGACCTGCAATTGTAACAGTAACGAGACCTGGCCTCTTCTGAGACCCCATGTGCTGACTCGTAACCAGACAGTTACAATTCAATTCAATTTTATTCACACACAACCCCTTTCGGGGCAAAGGAGAAAGGTATATCAGGGTTTGTCGGGCACAGGGCCATCAGCCCAGCAGCACATGCATGCACGCACCCCCCCCCCCCCGCCCGCCACCAACCACACCTAACTGGACTGACAGTTATGTGTGGCCTGCCATGTCAAGGTCAGTGAGGGGAGAGTGTAAATATCTCCATGTTCTGCTTGGAGAGTGGAGGGGTCAGTTTCCTTCACGGCGTCCCATCACTCACTTCCGTTACTAAAACCACACGTGCACCCAAATTTTTCTTGGGGTCAGGGACCCCCCCCCCCCCCCCCCAATCTCACCCCCTTCGCCCCTTCTCCGCACCCGCCACAGCGTGTCCCAATATGTGCGTTTCTAACCAAAAAGACAGGCCACCTGTTTGTGACGTCACGGTTAAGACTGACGTCACGGTTAAGACGTCGCTTTCTCGTATTTCCCTCGAGGTCGGCGTCCAATCGATGAAACCCCTGAGCCTCGTGATGAGACCGGTGCTAGTCGGGTGATGGATCTGGACCCCCCCCCCCCCTTCCTCCGGCTCCCCCATCACCAAGGCACTATCTAGACTGGACACTAAGAAGGCCATTCACAGAGGCAGGCGCTGCTACTGGGTTGTACATGAAGGGACTAGGCAGTAGCGCAGCCATATGATTAGGGATTCCCCACTGAAATCGCCTCCCTGCTAGATACAATATTTGGTTGCATACTGAAGCTAGCATGATTTGGCGAGGCTGCTAAATTCCCCATAAGGTGTACAGCAAGACATGTAGAAGGTTGCATCAGCCCCTGATTCATTGCTATACGATTTTCCCATAACAGTAAGATGGGGTACATTCATCTCAAGGTTATTGCCCTGCCATACAGGTTGCGGTAGGTGAGATGGTTTATTTATAATACCTGTACATGGCCAATTTATTCAGGTGATGTGTAGATTTTAATACCAAATGAAAATGGCGCTATTCTTGTGCATTCTTGGAAGCAGCACCTACGTCACACAGGCGAGTGTAGCTCTTATCGAAAGAGAACTACAACTAAAGCAGGAAGATAGCTAAAAGATGGCAAAAATGTGACTTCACCTAGACATTGCCTATTTGTGTAGACCCTTTTCCCTGTCCATAGTAAGAAGGCCTCTGCTCAGAAGTATCTGCTCCCGAGAATAAAGGACCCGTCCCTATGTGAGGGGGTGCCGGGGCTGGACGCTCTACTCGCCCCCTGGTGGTCAGCAGACAGACGACGTCCGCCGTCCGTTAGACTAACCCTTCCCGACCACCCCGTGTCATTTATGATCATTAAACCAACACAAAGAGATTTCCCGCCATCACCGAGCAACCCCCCCCCCCCACCCCCCGACACACACACGATCACCCCCAACACACTAATAACCTAGATCCATACTAAACTAGGAGTGCATCTCCAGGGGTTTATTGGAAGCGTTCTTCACTTTCCCGCCCCATTCTCAAGAAATTATTGTCTTATTATTGGATGTCCTCTTGTCGTCAACGCCCTCCACAAGCAAGGGGAACGTTCACAAATGACGTCACCTGCTAGGGGGTGGGTGGGTCTTTGGATTTAGTGACAAAAAGTGACATGGGGGTGGGGGGGTCTCAGGGTCTGTGTGACATCACCTTTTCAACTCCAGACATATTTATCAATGAAAATAACAATATGTAGCCTAGATAACAATTTAAAGAAAATGACCAATTAGGATAAGGGAATTCCCCTGATATTGTACATATCAGCGTTAAAGCTGATGTCAATGTAACAGTATCTCAGCTATCTAGCTGGAATGGCAACTAATTGGCTATTGTCACACGGTTCAGAAAGTGACTTGAACTAGAACTAGTCCTCAATATATATGTATAATGCTACAACTGGAAAAATATGACTTTGTCTCACCAAAGTGATGCAGGTGCAAATAGTGACGTATTTGATCTGGTGACATCTGACCAGCGTCTAGCACTTATATCTACAGTGACAGATATCTAAATGTAACACTTTATAACTACAATGTATGTATCAAGGACAAGGATAACTTCAAATTTTGGGCTATTCTGAGATTGCCCATCAAACATGTTGACTGGTCAAAAAACGTGAACCGGTCATATACAATACATCACCATTTGCACCTGCATCACTTTCATGAGACAGTGACAGATATCAGTGAGGAG